>CM060912.1:908772241-911272241 GCA_030737875.1 Allium sativum
AGCGGAAAATAATAGAATACACAACTAGAAGAGATATACGGATACAAAGCTTTACGGATATCGTTCCAGCTGTAAACCAGGATCCTGTGAATATAAATCTGCAAAACCAAAACTACTAGCTGCCCGTGTCGAAAATAGGGGCACCCAGAGTTTAGGTTAAAACAATAAACTCCAGGTCAGTCATGTGACTGGTGTGAGAACGAAAACAGTTATTATCTTTATTTTCAAAGTAAGGTAGATCAAGGGACCACGCCGTATAACACGGAACGAGTTTCCTCCCAAGAATACCAGTGCATAAAACAAACAGCGCAATGCTAAATAAAGAAAAATGAAGCTGTTATAAGACCCAGGTCCTATCACACAATGCAACGCAAGCCGGGGGATAGGGTTTTCCCTTATAACAGCTAAAGGATGCTTGATACGTTTAAAACAAATCATTTGATACTATTGTAAGTGCATAGTGTATAAAACAACTTCAAATCATAAGTATCAATCATAGGCGACATGAGCGTCCCATGCCACTATGTCGCCATATATAGGTTTACAAATAAAACCGCAAATGTCACGTATTTGGAAATTGGATTTCCATCTATGAACCGAGGCAAAAGATAGTCCTCAACCGATTCGTGACTCTCTAGCCCGAGCCACAGGACCCAGACTCAGGTGAGCCCTTGGATCGTCAGGGCCGGTCCACCGATGTGGATTAAAATGCCTGAACATGCGTTTCCCCGCCCTTTGGGGCGTAAATGAGCCAACTAAATGACTCCATCGGTTCGAGAACGACCGATCAATCCGAGGCGCCTCGCAACAGCAACAACCACATAAGTCAAACTCGTCAGGGCGTGTAAAACCACTGACGCCACTTCTAACTAGAAAGAAACGCATGCCCTCCCTGAGGTCCGTCTCCCGTTTTTGGTTCATACCGGGTGTGAAACTCGCGAAGTAAACGTTACACAAAGCTACGCCACAAAGGCCGTGCTTTGATCATCACCACAAGACTTTGCTTTTCAACAGAAGCCTCGATCAATTGCCACTTAGGCATGCCACACAGGCAATTCACTCCATGCGTTTGATATCCATCAGTATATAACCCCTGAGCTCGTACGTCTCAGAGAAGGGCGTTAAGCAAGAGAATAAATTCTCCGCCGCCAAACAGATATATATTTAATAGAGATCAATCACACAGACTAAAATCCAATGTCAGACACACAGTCCATTTACAAGTCCGTTCTGGGTCTGAACGAAACCGGAGGCACCTAGTACCCCGCATATCCATCGATCTCCAAGTACGTCTGGACGATCACCAACTGTTTCCATCTTCTTGGGTGTACAGCCCAATCAAGATCATCAGTTATCACCCAAACGACGTGAAGACTTCTGGTCTTCGACCACCGTCTTCATCTTCGACTTATCGTCGTATCAGTTATTCAGAATGGGATAAACCCGGTCTTTCCGAATAACTCGCGTATATTTTAAATAAGTGTTACACAAACACAACATACGCCTCAATCCAATTCACTAGTCACTAACCGTAAATTAATCAAGAGAATAATCCCCCAAATATTAACCCCGAAGGCCGAAACCAACATCAGATCAATATCCAGAAAACCATTCTGCTTGGCTAACCGACAGTTAGTTTCTAAATTTCACATTCATAGGGAAAGGTTCCCATTAATTTTATCCAAGATAAATTCCTTGAATTTATTCTTTATCTATTTTTGAATATCAATTCAAACTAGTCGGGATTAGCGACCCTTACCGAAGTAATCATTTATTTTAATTTCCCAATCCCAACCTATTCATCCCATGAAGTAAAACTGGTTATACTTCATATCTAACACCACAGTGTTATCGGTAAATTCAATTACCATTTCACGTTCAAATCTAATTAAAGATTTGACTATCGCCTGGAGTAAAACTGGTGATACTCCATTCTCGACCATTTCAATCTAATTAAAGATTCATTAAAACTCCACTTAGTTTTAATCGTTAACTGGGTTAAAGAATCTGTGTCATTTAAAACACGGTTCACGATAAACCCAAAGTCACATTCATTAATTATCGGGTTAAAGAACAAGTGTTATTTAAAACACTGTTCACGATAAACCCAAAAATCAATATCAATTCCAATTAAATATTATTTAATTGGTACACTTCATTAAATCTAAATAAAAGATTTAATCTTTTCTCAACTGGGTTCAAGAACAGTGTTAGTGAAGACACCATTCACGACAAACCCAAATCACATTTGATATTCAATATAAGGCTCTGAATAGAAAATATATCGGCTTATATTCAATATCAAATTCTACGATTAACAAATGTCGTATTGGAAATAACGATATAAATATATATCTTTCAAATTTCCATAACAACATCTGTATAATCACGAATTCCAACATCGAAATATTCCGAAGACAATTTCGATTCAAATCCACTCCAATGCAATCATTGGATATTCTGGTTATTTTCAAAACCCTTTTTAAATTCAATTTATTTATTTAAAAATAAATAGAATTATAATTCTAGTTCAAAACCAGTTCATTTCGATAAAAATCTATTTTTATCTTTTCAAATGTGGAGTTTTTCATCCCAAATCTTCACAAATCATTTCTTATGATTTTACACAAATTATTATTATTTTTAATAATTTTATCAAGGCCCGTACAGTCGATTTCCATCAACGGCCATCGAACTGCACTTACAGCGACCTTTTTCAAATTTGATTTGGACATAATTCCAAATCCAACCGTTAGATTTCAAATTTCTAACATTCGTTAGAAAGCTCTTTTCGATACGAACCCAACGGTTCCGGTTTTAGGAGAATCCGACGGTCGGATCTCCCGTAATGTCCGTTTGAAGTCAATGGTCGAAATTCGCGAACTGCCGCGGCGCGGCGCGTTCTATTCAGGCCATTATATTATATATATATATATATATATAATATATAATGTATACTTCGTCGATTTCTATTTAAAACGAATTATATAAATAGTTTTAAAATCGTTTCAAAAGCAATTTCAACTTTCTTTTCAATTCAAATCAAAATTGAATTCTTCTTTATAAATTCGTTTTAAAATTCATTTCTATTCAATTCAAATTTCAATTCAATTTGAATTCATTTCAATTCGCTTTCAATTCAATTTGAATTCATTTCAATTTGCTTTCGATTCAATTTGAATTCGTTTCCAATTCAATTCATTTCAAAATCGTTATATATTCAATTCATTTCGAAATCGTTTTCAATTCATTTCATTTCGAAATCGTTTTCAATTCATTTCATTTCGAAATCGTTTTCAATTCAATTTGAATTCGTTTTCAATTCAATTCATTTCGAAATCGTTTTCAATTCATTTCATTTCGAAATCGTTTTCAATTCAATTTGAATTCGTTTTCAATTCAATTCATTTCGAAATCTAATAAAATCGATATAAATATCGTTCACGTCAAAATGGCGTCAATCTAATCAACACGGCTTCATATATTCCTTTATTTTCAAATATTCTATTTCAAATATTTCTTTTTCAAATTAGTTGTTATTATCAAAATATTTCGTTCAACACACGACCAATCTCAATGGATGAGTACTGTCAACACATGAACCTTTGTTTTATATTGATAAAGATGTAAATTTTATTACTAAAATATTTCGTTCAACACATGACCAATCTCAATGTATGAGTACTGTCAACACATGAACCTTTATTTTATAATATTCTTTATCTTTCAAATTGGAATGAGGCCCAATCAATTACCATATAAAGTTAATTATATGGATTTTCATACATTACACACATATAATAGCATTGAAAAATAATCAACCATCAACCAAAGTGCACTACACTGTATAAGCATCAAATATAGATATCTAACGCTTATAACAGCCTGTCAATCAATCGATCGACATATTTAATCAATCAGGATGAGTGAACTTCAAATTTCATCCCAACACCCGTGTGTGGTTTCAAACAATCAAACGCATATCTTATTTGTGCAGTTGGGCGATGTGTAAAATTTATCGACCCAATCAATGTCCTTCAAATAGGTGTACATAAACAAACCGTCTGGTTCGTAAATGAATATTTATTTATTCACATTCACGTTAAGAATTATATTTTTAACGATAAAACATTTTATTCCAACATATGAATTTCTATTCAGTTCATTCTTTAAATAAAATGATATTTTTCTAACTTATTTTAGAAAATTTCGGCGGCATAACGGCACGATACTAGAAACGGGACAAGGCCTAGCCTTATCCCCGGTCTAGTGAAGGCCCACGCCATTCACACATCAATCAAATCAATTTCATTTTGCAAACCATAAAATTTGGAGTAAGAGTCTAACCTAGCCTTACTCCTTCGCCTTATAACGGCGCACGTCTAATCCTAACCAATTTATCGATTCGATTTTTCACACCACAAACCACATTCAAACCAATATCGCAATCAATCACCAAACAGCCAAACAAACAAGTCCATGGTCTGTGGACGATTGTGTCGGGTGCTACTAAGCACCGTCTGCATCCTAGTATATATATAACTAGAAAAATTAAATTGAAAGGTGAGAAGTTCTCACATATTGCTATCCTAGCTCCACGGCACTTCTTATGCAGGAAATCTTCACTGTTCTCGTCGATATCACTTTCTTCGCCCGTATTCTCTACATATGCAAAAATCGAATTTTTACTTCGCTATTCCATATATAAAAATCATATTTTTATTTCGAAGTTCAATATATAAAAATCATATTTTTCTATCGAAGTTCAATATATAAAAACCATATTTTTCTATCGAAGTTCAATGTATAAAAATCCCATTTTTCTATCGAAGTTCAATATATAAAAATCCTATTTTTCTATCGAAGTTCAATATATAAAAATCCCATTTTTCTATCGAAGAAGTTCAATATATAAAAATCCTATTTTTCTATCGAAGTTCAATATATAAAAATCCTATTTTTCTATCGAAGTTCAACATATAAAAATCCTATTTTTCTATCGAAGTTCAATATATAAAAATCCTATTTTTCTATCGAAGTTCAACATATAAAAATCCTATTTTTCTATCGAAGTTCAATATATAAAAATCCTATTTTTCTATCGAAGTTCAATATATAAAAATCCTATTTTTCTATCGAAGTTCAATATATAAAAATCCCATTTTTCTATCGAAGTTCAATATATAAAAATCCGATTCTTCTATCGAAGTTCAATATATAAAAATCCCATTTTTCTATCGAAGTTCAATATATAAAAATCCCATTTTTCTATCGAAGTTCAATATATAAAAATCCTATTTTTCTATCGAAGTTCAATATATAAAAATCCCATTTTTATTCCGACAATATAAAAGATTATATTTTTAATGTTCTAGTATATAAAAGATTATATTTTTAATGTTCTAGTATATAAAAGATTATATTTTTAATATATAAAAATCCCAACTAAAAATCTATTCTTTTCTATACTTAATATAAAATAAATAAATAAAACAAATTCTTATATATTCGCCATATGATAATGAAAATTACCTTTTTATAGTACTTTTAATCTATACAAACAAAACTGAATTAAAAGAAAACAATTTCATTTTTAAACAAGAAAGAAAAGGGAGGAAACTCACTGTTTTCGGGCGCTTTGGGGTTGGAGAAGAGGATGAGGGCGCACAGGGGGTCGGGGCGTCGGAGGGGGTGGCAGATGGCCAGAGGCGGGCCCCCCAATTGACTGGTGATGGCTGTTCAGCGAGCTCGGGGGTATAGGGTTCGGGTTTTGGTTGGAGGGACGTCGATTTAAGGAGGACCGGAGAGATGAGGGGGGGGGCGTGGCGGTCTGGTGATGGGGCGGCGCTCCGGCGAGGGCGATAGGAGGCGACACCGACGAGGCAAGCAGCAGTTTTTTTTTTCTTCCTTTTGATTTCCGATTATAAATCGGGGGGGGGGGGGCTGGAGGGATTAAGAGAGAGGGAAGGTTTTTTTATTTTATTTTATTTTATTTTATATTATTTAATTTCTAAAAGTTGACTTTTACATACGACCTCGAAACGAGGCCCACCGCCTGTCGTCCATAGCGTATTACCCCCATTCCGAACACAATGGGATATGTACCGCAAGCTGAATCGAACGTTACGATCAGTTTCCTTTGAATTTACATTTAAATCACTATATTGAATTTTAAACGTACATTTCAAATTACCGGGGTCACATACTAACTAGAAAATTCCAGAAAAATATTTTCTAGCTTCGTATTGACAATACGGTCCTAACAAAACTAGTTTCGTCGAATTCTGAGACCGTTAGAAAAATGGCCAATTTCCAGTCGATTAAAATCAACTGAAAGTGGTCAAACGCATTTTCCTTTGCCACGCTCACATATTGATTCGAAAAATTATGAAATTTGAAACCTAGCAATAACTTTACATCTCGGACCCAACAAAAGTGGTTTCGTCGAAATCCGAGGTCGTTTGCAAAATGTCCATTTTTAAGGGCCTGAATTCCATAGCGACTATTCAGAATTTTCAACTGGACATATCTTTTGATTCCCGCAATGAAATCTTGATTTGTCGGATTCGTTGGAAAGATATTCACAATTAGATCCTAATGTTTTTGGTTTCACTAAAATCCGGATTGTTTTGCACCCGGTACATTCAATTGAAGTTTGAAATCGAATTATCGAACTACCGCGCCATTTTCAATTCTATTTATAATTATATATAAATATTTATATTCTAACGACGAACTATATAAATATATTCATTCGAATTATATTCAAATTAAATTTCTCGACGATATTATTTAAAATAATTCATTTTAAATAATCAAAATTCGCTAAAATTGCAAAAATAAAAATTTCAAACTGGCTCGCATTTTACGGGTTGTTACACAAACCAACCAAACGCTCACCCCTACTTGCACATATGTGACATTTTAGAAACATTGCTGTATTTACAGAATGCAGGTCTATACAAGACAAAAATGCGAGGGTTGCACTCGCAACAACCACAGCAGACTGATGGAAAACACAAAATCAAGATAAAGTTTTACTTCGGCTTGGGAGTACCCTTAGATTTCTTGGACTCTTTAAGCTTTCGCTGCTCTTCTTTCTCAGCCTCGGTAATTGCGTTTCTTCTTCTTGGTTTTACCAGACGCAATGGATTGGGAAGTTGTATCCATCTAGATTGACCCAAAATCCTCAACATAAGTCTTTGCACCTGGAGGAGGAATTATTTGGAGGGGTCCAACAGAGGTAGGCACTTTTAAGTATTAGCCTTCAAGAGTTGTTCATTCCTTGATTTCATCTGTGCAAGGGTAAGATCTTTGGTTTCGACGGAGGTTCCACTACATACAACATCTTCATCTTCTTAACCTCTTTGCCATCGATATCCTTCAAAGATGTGATCATTACTCCCTCCTTGGGGGCATCAGCATTGGGGAGCGCTATAGGCTTGTCAGTTCACTCCTTTTTCTTTTCTTTTATGACATCAACAGGCTTTGTACCTAAGGAAAGAAGAGCAATGGTTGTTAGATATAGAGAAAAAATGGGCCCCTCAATTGGAAGCCTCATAGCACGACGACACTCCAGAATAACATTGGCAAGCTATGGAGAAAATGTGGAAATACTTTCAGCCGATTGGTCTCCAGGAGTTGCAGATTCGACTATAGGAGAGAGAAGTGTATATGAGGTGAACCCTGGACTTTCAGGGTCATATTTCTCTGTCTCCACGGTCTTAGGCATTACAGAGGAGGAACTAGAACCACCCTCGTTGGCATCCTTACCCTTATCTTGGCACTTGGTAGCTTCCATAACTTCTTTGATCAGCCTTCTCCCTTTGTTAGAAGCTCCGGCTCTTCACCCCTCAGGAATGTCATCATCAACTCCTCTTCATCAATGGTCTCAACCTTCAATCTGTGCTTCTCTTCATCAATAACTCGTCCTATGCATCGAATAATGTTATGGGATAGTCCCTTGCCCAAGATATGTCATGAGTTCAAAGAACTTGGGCAAATAAAGATATGAGGAGATGTCCAAAATACTCCAACTCTCCTTAGGCTTCAATGAGTTGTGCCTTAGAAGTAGAAGCAGATTCTAGGGTGATATTGGCATTTCCTTCAGCGGTTACAGCTCTTTCCTCAGCCATTGCCAGCTTGGCCTTTAGGTTGGCGACCTCCTTCTCGAGCTCATCCTTATCTTGCTTGAGGTGAGTGCAACACAGCTTCAACCCATCATTTTCAGAGTTGGCACTCTCACATTGCTTCTTGAGAGCTGGGAGTTCCTTGCTATGGGAGCCAAACTCGATGTGAAAGCATTGTTGTAACTCGCTACGCAGCTTCTTGCAGTTCTCGACATCGCATTGTGCAAGGGCAAGCTTGGCCTGAACTTCCTCACACTCCTTCTCAGCAGCCTTCCTAAAGGACCCATCATATTCAGACATCTACTTCTGATTCTCCAAATCCAATAGGAGGTCCTTTATTATTTTGGATAACTTTCAGTCATACTTGCACGTTTTCTCATATTATCGATCCACAAAGTCTATTTGAGCTTTGACATTTTCGGACCAGTTGGCAGAGACCCATTCAGGATTGGGTACGAAATGCATATAACCAAAGTGATACTCAAGAAATTTCTCCTTCAAAACCTTTATTCTTTCAGCAGTGGAAGGATCAAGTACAATATGTTTCAATATGGAGATGTCGGTGGATTTACGCTTAGAAGGAACAAGAGTTGCGCTACCTTTGTCCTTGTCTTTGGGGTTGGAATGCCTTTTAGGAGGTTTATATTAAAAGTACGGCTCCTTTGGAGGAAGAAGAGCTTTGGTAACTTGTTTGTCCCCTTCACGATGGCTTTGGTGACTCTTGTGCTTATCAGTATCTGAGCGAGATGGAGAGCAGGAGCTCGGAGTTTGGCTTGTATGTATCGCCTTCCTGGTTTAGGTATGACTTCTTCTTTACAAGGAGGAACGAAAGAGCCAAAACTAACATCTTGGGAAGAATATATTAGGTCAGGCAAAGCGAGATCACCCAAGCCTTTGAATATAGACTCCTCTTGGAGGGGATCATAAGCGGGAGACTTGATAGGAGATGGGGTCTTGGGAGAAGGCTGCCTCTCGGAAGGAGATGCGTCTTTAAAGAAATATCTCGAGGCTCTTCCTCAATCGGTCTTTCTAGAAGCTCCTCAATGAACACTTTTACTGGAGAGGGACTCTTAAACACCTCTTCCGTCTCTTTTTCAGGAGTTTTCTCCCTTTCTCCCAGCTGATGTTCTTGGCTTGGACCAACGAGATCCTTATTCTTTGAGGTCTCTCCAGCTTCATATACCAGTGCAGTCTACCCCTCGACTAGGGACATGTCCCTTGTCCCCACTGGTACGGGAGAAACCTGAGCTAGGGGCACGTATACATAATCACGACCTCCAACAAGTCCTATGCTCCGTCGTATATCAAGAAAATAAAGTTGATGAAGGAACTCATCCACCAAGCATTTTCAAATGCTTAAGAAATCTGGATTAGCATTAGTAAAGTGTTTAAGCAGTCATGGCATACGTGACCTTATATTTTCTTCGGATTTGAAACTGAAAATAAGAAAGGAAGGTCAATGAATCTGTAAGTATAGTAGGAACGAGAAAGCCAAGATTTGAAACTCACTAGATTGAAGCCACCTCCTTGCACACTCGGGCTAGTGTCGAATATAGAACCAATTGGGCCTTATGTTGCCCACATTACTGAATCCATCACTGATGATCTTTGTCTTGGGAATGGATTCAAAATAGAGAAAGGAAGGAGTCTCTCGTTGGCGATGCTTAAAGTGATAGAAAAAATGTATATCCTCAAAGGTGGGCTTCACACCTAGAACCTCCATATATGTTGTACAGTGTATACAGATATGAGTAGGTTATTGGTTGGAGTTTCATTGGAGCTATTCTCAATCGTCTTAGAAATCAACGACGAAAGGAGGAAACAGAGGAGTGGCCCCGACTGAGCACATTAGTTGGCTTATCGCCATGTACCCTTGTAGGGGATTGTTGGGTTTGTCTAAGATGTTCGTTGCAACTCTGACCTCTTCCCAAGATATTCCATGTCTTAAACACAATCGCCGAAGTTTGGGCTCATCGATCGTAGAAACCTAGGAGTCATGAGGTTCTTTTAGAATGATCGCATCATTAAATTCATTAGGATCTTGATTATCTCCCACTCCTCCATCCTCTTTGTCCACAGAAGTCTTTGCCTCGGAGGGCACTATATCCTCATGAATATCCACTTCATACTCTAGATCGGTGTTGTCCGAGTTAGAATCAGATGGTAGAATGTTGGGGTTACTTGATGATTCTGGAGCTTTACCTTTTTCAAACTTTGAATATCTTGTTGGATGTCCCCTAGACATGCATGTTGTACTATTCAAGAAACATCGAAGAATAGAGTAAAAGTAGAATGTGCCTCCCTTGTGTGTGTTCTAGTGTGTGCAGTGCTAGTACAATAAGTAATGAAGGAAAGAAGTAGTAAAAACATGCAGTTGTTTGATATGCATTACGATGTCGTGGGAAGTTTGTTTTCTTAAGTCTAGAATTGCCAAATAAATATGCGTTGTTATTTTAAAGTCCAGATCTTGAAGGGCTCTATCATAATTGTTCACGAGATGATGTGATATATATGTTAGCATCCATCAAGTTATATGTAAGTATACACAGTAGATGGCAACTATTATAGTCTTCTTCTTCGCTAAGTTGAATACATGTAGAAGTATACAAGAATTATATTGATTGCATAAGGATCTGAGCAAGATTGCATGATCGATTGCACGGGGTCGAAGCAAGCCCCAGGTTGAAGCAACCCCGGGTCAAAATGATTTGACCTGACCCCAAAATGTTAGTGGCACTCATAACCCTTCAATCTTTTTGCTCTTATGCAGCTATTCAATTCAAGCCTGGTCATTCCACTTCTCTTCCTCCTTCGTAATCTCGAGATTCCCTATTTTCTCTTCTCTTTCCACTACTGATTCACCAAAGTAAGAGACATACCCATAAGCCCACTTTTTGGACATCGCCTGTAGACTAGAATTACCGCGATCGCCACCAGTGATGATCTCGACATCATCGGTGATGGCAATGACACCAGACCTTAAAGCGTCGACGCCACAACGACGAACAAGAGGGACTGACATGGTTTTTGGGTTTGATTCAATCGAGAGCATGAATTAGAACATGAATACAATGATTTGAGGCCTACATATTTATCGAGTTAGAGAATCAAACTAGATTCGAGCTACTTAAAGAACTAGGGTTTGGGGATTCAAAATGATTTCGGCAATGGAGAGATAAAGAAAGAAGAAGACAAGGCAGCGTGACTTATATATGACATAAAGTGACCGTTCGTGTTCCCAGAAAATATAGGTCGCCCGGTCTTTTAAAAACAACATGGAAAGCTTGGAGTTGACTGGATCAAAAAGAGAACGGGTTAGTTACTTTCGACTCAAAGTTGCTTCTAATTTTCTCGATCCGAAGAAATGTTGACAAGAAAAGTTGTAAAATCCAAGGGAAATAGAAAGATTTTCTCGGTAACCATCTCACGACTCGTGTGAACCAACAAGTTAGCATAACTCAAGTGATATCCTAAAATTTTTGATTCGACAAAGTTTAATGTATTTACGTGTGAATCAGTCTATGTTCTAATTGAAGATCTCGAACTATCGAGTTCAACAAAGACAAACATGAGTATTTATATATGTGATGCATAGGAATTAAGAGACACGACTTCACCAAAAGACGCAACTGCCTATTTGAGAACGGATGGATTACTGAATTCAAAGTACATCTCATCTACGATAAGACGCACTTTAAGGGGCAAAATGTTAGCCTGCCTTATGACAAGGCCGTCCAACGTTCGAGCAATCACATGTACTAGAGGCCAAGGATCATGCCATTTCAAAAGCCAAAAGACAGGTTGATTTGAAGATAAGACAGGTCATATAACTTTGCAACCTTCGGGTCGAACAAGAAATAGGGGACTCGGGTCGAAAACAAAGCTGGAGGATCAATTTGAATAGAAGGTAGATGCCGGGTCAAATAACCATCGGGTCGAATGTGAATGAATCGACCCGGTTACAACTTCGATTCAACACGACACAATTCTTACCTCACCTCCACTATCCCCTACACAACCGGGATGATTGCCATATAGTCACAAACTTCAACCCATGATCTGCATGAACTCATTATTGTTCGTGGCCTACGAAACTGGAGTCGCTGCCACACATTCAACAACCGTTCCCGCCAACGAAGCTCGAGCCGACTCTATAAATGGCCAATTCGAAGATGAAAAAGGACCTTTTGCCACTTGAATATCAGAAAGCCCTACATACGACTGCCATTACCATTCGACCTGTATCCAGTTTGTTGATTTTAGAGAGAATTTCAATATTTGTGAGAAAGAATTGATTGTAAATTGAGTGCTAAGGGATTCAAAGTGTTGTAATCAACATTCTCTATTGAATATAACGATTATAAAGTGGACATAGGCTCGTTAACGCCGAACCACTATAAATCTCATGTGTTTGCTTGTTTTTCCTTATTTTTAGTTTATATTTCTTTATTAATCTCTACAAAATCTAATCTATTGGGTGTTAGTGTCATATTTTGGTCTAACACCTACCATTAAGAAAACAAGTCGATATCAATCCATTTTGATTGGTACTAAGAAGAATTTATGGTTGTAAAGACTCTTTCTTCCTCCCCTACATTCTTGAATCTGAAGCTAGACCTGGTATATCGAGATCTAGTGATTCTATTGGACAATTTTCCTATAAACAAAAGGCTTGGAGGATTTCTTCACCGTTTATTATACTCGACAATGGTCAGTAAAGAAGCTACACTTTGCTCTTCAAACCTGTTTGATCAGTGAAATCTTTGTACTTGCAACTAAAATCCATAAATAATGTTATTACAATGCAATTATGACGTAGGTATGTCAAAACAATGTAAAAATCCCTCATTATTCTTACTATTATTTGTAAGATCTCCATATTTCAACTCGATTCTTGGGTGTTTTCCATTTCTTCAATCATCAACCACCTTTAAATATATAAACTCTAGAAAATGACTTTATGAAATTCCAATAAAGACAACGTTCTATATGTCATAAGTTTACCATATTCTATTGAGGTTGGTATCTTGAAGTTTTACTCTATACTAGGTATGATATTATGCATATTGTTGGTGTCCGCAGTCAATATATGATTTGTTGACCGAAAAAAATGTCGTAAACACCAAAGATTCCTAATTACTAGGAATTATAAATATGTTCGCATAGGCAAGAACATATTATAGAACATAAACAGTAAATAACACAAGAGATTTATAGTGGTTCAGCCTCAGGGAGGGCCTACGTCCACTTTGAAGAGTTGTAGGAATTTTATTGATCACTTGAAATATTACAAGGTTGAGATCCTCTCATTACATTCATTGACTATGATATATGAAGCTACAATAGTCATATTTGCAAGAAATAGTAAAATGGACAAGTTTGCCCTTCTTCTTCCTCAAAGAGGAGATGCCATTAATGAAGCTTTATGGAGGTCTCAAAGCCCAAAAATCTCTCCCCTTTGAAGTGTGAGGTAGTGGGGTATTTATAGGAAGTGGTTAGGTAGGGGTTAGGTAGGAGTAGGTAGAAATGGGGACCATCTTCAGGAAATTCGCGCCTCCAGCTGTCGGCCACGGAAAATTCGTACCTGGGTGGAGGTACGAAATTTTGCACCTGCTAGGTGCGAAATTTCGCACCTCCCAGGTACGAAATTTCGCACCTCCCAGGTACGAAATTTCGTACCTTCAAGGTACGAAATTTCGTAACTAGGAGGTACAAAATTTCGCACCTTGGTGGGGTGCGAAGTTTGTTTGCAGGGGACATGGTCGAGGTTCGTTGGCGCGGCATGTTGGTTCTTTTGGGGCGTCGAAGCTCCTCAGCACGAAGTGAAGGAATCCATCATTTAGCTGGTCCGAAGTGAAGGAATCTGGGCTTCCGGCATGGAGAAAATCGGATGAATCGGGTGGTGCCCACAGTTTCGATCTAACCGGCAAGGTCGATCGCTGCCGGGACTGTGGGGCCCTGGACCCCCACCAGCGTTGCGCCCGGACCCGCTTAACGGCTCGCCTTCGGCTCGGAGCACGGCTCGCCTTCGGCTCGGAGCACGGCTCGCCTTCGGCTCGGATGCGTACGGATACTGATGGAGGTTGCGTCTGAGGGATTCGACATCCTGCTAGTGGCCAGACTCGAGTCTTCTGATGTTGGCCCTCGGATGATATTGGCGACACCTCCGGGCTGTAATATCATGCGGTATGTTGAGTCGAGCGTGTCTTGAGTACTTTTGGTGACCGGACCAAAAGGTCGGTTAACATTTGCCCCCCAAAGTACGTCTTGTCTTGACATGATGTGCTTTGGAATGAAAGTTGAGATGATAGTTGGCTTGCGGATTTATCCTGCAAGTTATAGGAAAGACATGTTAGTTAGCGGGCACGCTCGTTGGGGAATCGTGAGCGAGCCGCTGCTGGTTTGGTGTCGCACTCATATTGCTTAGTAGTTGCATAGTGCCGTTGTCGTGCATTTTAGACGACTTGACACTTGCGGGGGATGTGCATACGTAGGCGCTTTGATGATTGAGCATTTGGTGAGTATGCAAGTGGTCGTTGAGTCGTGATTGTCTTGGTAGCCAGTGCTTCAAAGATAAGTGGATGTAGCCGTATTTAGGTGTACGATCTCGAATTCCAACCTTGGAAAGTTCGTTTGGGGCATCCCGATCCCCTGACTATAGTTACTTCCTTTCTCCTCTTCTCCAGATAGAAAATCACTGTAGGGCATGAAGGATGCCAAAATACTTCTTTTGTACTTTGGGTGCTCGAGGTATTGTTAGGTTTTTGGGAGAAGGGAAGAGAGATATGGAAAGTAAGAGGGCTTTCGGATCTAGTACCCAAGAACGTGGAGCGGCGGAACTTGGGAAACGGGTTTAGGAATTTGGATAAAGGTTGCCAAGCATGTGTGAATACGGGATTGGGCTTTGTGTCCCAAACGCTTATTAAATCTTTAACACTCTTTAGGAGTTCGAATCTTGGTTGAGGAGATGACAACTAAGCCGATGCGCGGGAGCATGAGACATAACTTCGCACTCCCACGACTTTGTCGAACCCTGTCTTCGATCTTGAGCTTGTAAACTTGAACCTTTGCATGGCGCCATATGAGCGGACAGTGATTAGTGATTTTTGGTCTCGCGACGTGGTCCTCAAGGAATGGACCTGCTTGGATTGTCAGCTTGAATGCTTATGTAAGATATCGAAACATGGTTACGCGATTAGTCTTGGGATCTGATCAATAACCTAACCATGATGCGGTCGCATCTGAACTTAGGCGTTGCACTGGCGGTTGGTGATGGTCGTGGCGTTAGTTGTTGAGGCTAAAGGCTGCCATGATGTTCTGGAGCGTCAACTTTTTGTGGAGTCCGCGTAATGACGGAAGCCGAGAAGCCTCCCAGGCCTGAACTCTGGCTCTGGATTTCCTTCATTGCAAGGTGAAGGTGTTCTAAAGATGGTGGTTCCATAAGATGTTGTGAAGATGATGTCAGTGCAGAGACTTTAGGGGATTTGATCGGGTCATGAGATTGTCATGCCGGTGTGACAATCCGTAGAGGGTTGCCCCAGGCCCGGGTACCTGCTAGATTCTTCTCGACATCAGAGACGAGTTAGCAGGCTCGGATCGTTGCTCAATGTTTCATGGCTGATCAGTAATTGAAGTTGAACTTAACACAATTGGTTGGCGAATGACTCTGGAAATGAACTTATTCGGACTGATTGCTCGGATACGTGCGCAAGATGCGGGCATATGTTCGAGTCGTTAGTCTCCAACCCAATTATGTCGGGGTCGTTATCCGATTCGGAAAATGGTGCTGATGTTTACCGGTAACTACTGCCATATTTATCCAAACTAGGTGTCGTCACCGCGTTTCGATGTGCTTGTACGTATGCATCGAGTGGTGTGAGTTAGCTTCATGTTGCATTTAAGTATGAGTTTGCTGGTAGGGCGCTGAGACCTTGCGACCCCAATGAACCGGCCATGGAAACCCGAGAACTTGCACTGAAATATGAATTTTTTTAATTTACGTATTAAGAATTTATCTAAGTTCTCCAGTTCCTCAGGGAACTACAATCATATTGCTTCCTCTGCCCTTCGGTTCAGGCCTCTATGCCTGGTCTGCCCAGTACTGCCGGGAGGTTAGAAGCTTCCGAGACCCAAGGTTTTGGGTTTGGGTCCTTCTCCTGGCAAGGTGCACGTTCCTCCTTAGAATGGTTTCCCTCACGGCTGTGGCGATGGAAATGCCAGCGCGGAAGCTGGTGGAGATCCTCCTTAGGTCCTGTGATGAGTAAATATGTGCGGAGATGGGTAGGAGAGTGCCCCCATGCTCGTGTACTTGCCCTTTGAGCGGAGGTGACGCCAGGCTTTGCCCCCGTACTTCCTCAAGCGTTCGGGTCCCAGTTGTAGTCACAACGGGAACAATTTGGAGAAGTAGGAGAACCCATGGCTTTGGGGTCCCATGTTTATATGATCCTCCTTGGAGGAGGAGAAGTTCTGGCTAGTCGAAGTGCTCATGCAACGGCCGTAACTGGTGTAAACGGGCAAGCAATGCAAGCTGGGGTGGAGAATCAGGAAGCCCGGCTGGTGGCAAAGTCAGAGGAGAAGACGGACAGGATGAGGCTGCCATACAAGGTGCCCGAGCAAAGCCTACTCAGGATGCCCAGGAGAAATCTGCTGCCGTGGTGGTAAGGATGTAGGCCGATGCTGAGGCGGAGAAGGAGAGGGCCACTAAGTAGGCTAGGAATAAGGAGAGCCACCGGTGACGCCCGCTAGAAGAGGGCGAGAGGTCCCTTATCACACTTGTAGCGGATGCCATTATGTGGATCCGGGCCAGGCACTTAGCTGATCGGAAGACTGCCGAAGATGCTGAGGAGAGAGCGGAGTTAGGCGCCAAGAAGGCTTGGGGAGACACCTATGCTGAATTGGTCCTTGCTTCTTACATCGTCCCTATGCCGTTGCCATGTGTTGCTCTCAGGGAGGCTATGATGATTACAAACGACGAGGATGATGGCAGAAGGCGCGCATCAATGCCTAATGAATCCAATACTCTTGTGTGGAGTAGAGGAGGAGGAAGCGGTTCTTGAAGGAAAGGGCCCGTCATTAGTGGTGACCTGCCGGTATCGAACCTGCATAGACAAAAGAAAAGAAAAGGATGAGTAGCATTAGTAATTGTTAAAGGAATTAAAGATGCCTTGGGTTAAGTGAACCAATAGTATATGCGAGTGCGATCCACGCTTTTGGTCCTTAAAGACATGGTGTGGTATTCATGAATACCCTGTCATCAGAGAGAAGAAATGTTAGACATGCGGTTGGACCAAAAGTTTGTGCTTTATAGCCAGCTATTAATAAAGTTTCTACAGTACAAGATATGTTGGTGTGCTTTGTTTGAATGTAGGGCTTTGTTGAACACTTAATTTCATCACTGTCCAATCTATTGTAAACTGATTTATGTATGTAAAGACCCGCGAATTCCCACCCTTTGGATCGACCATAAACCACACAGGTCTGATCCAAAAAGTGGAAACCTACGAATACTTTAACTTTGGGCATATAACACATTACAACAGATAACAGAAGACTTTTATAACACTATAATAAATGTTACATCAGAGTACAGAATATACATATCAGAGTACATTGGAATATAATTACAGCGGAAGATAAATACAAAAAAAATGTAATATACTGCAACGGAAGAACACAGCGGAAGACTCTCTATCTCTGGACACAGCTTTAAGCTTCAACCCAGAATCCTGTTTAATATATCTGCAAAAATAGCTACTCGACTGCCCGTGTGGAAAATATGGGCACCCGAGTTTGCCAGTGGACAAACTACAGGTCAGTCATGGGACTGGTGTGAGAATTCTACTTAACCTATATAATATAATAAGGCTAATCATAGGACCACGCCACTTTCGCGGAGCGGGTTTTCTCCTATAGATTGCCAGTGCATGACTAAAGTAAATCGTCAAAATAACGCAATGCTTTTTAGAAAAATGAAACCATTATAAGACCCAAGTCCCATCACACAATGCAACGCAAACCGGAGGATAGGGTTTTACCTTATAATGATCAAAAGATGCTTGATACGATAAACACGGTATTATATAATAATAGTGTGCAACCAATTTGAAATACATCAAAGTAAATGTATCAATCCTAGATGGCATGAGTGCCCCATCCCACTATGTCGCCATATATAGGTATACAATCAAAACCGCGTGATGTCGTATTGGAAATTTGGGCTTCCATCTGAGTCAAGGGTAGGGAGGAGATCCTTACTGATTCGAGACACTCTAGCAAATGCCCCAGGATTGGTACTCTGTCCAATCCTTGGATAGCTGCAGGGCCGGTCCACACTTACTTTTGTGGATTAGAAATGCCTGAACACACGTTCCCCGGTCCTTTTGGACCTATAATACGGCCAGTGGCGACCGCATAAACCGAGGCCTCGAAAAATCCAACAACCACAATGAATAAATGCCAGCGCTGGTAGGTCCCTGGCATCACTCTAGCTAGAAAGAAACGTGTGCACTCCCTGCGTTCCCTTCTCCCGTTTTAGACTCTACCGGGCTGTGAGGCTCGCGAAGTCACGTTATACACAAAGCTATGCCTAAATAGACTGTGCTTTGATCATCAACCACAAGGCCTGCTTTTCAACAAAGCCTTGATCAATTGCATCTTAGCATGCCACATTGTCAGACTCTACCATATCATTGATCATCTACCAATATATATATAACCTCTAAGCTCATACGTCTTAGAGAAGGGGGTTAAATGAAGAATAAATTCTCCACCACCAAACAGAAATATATAATCAGTAGCGTTCAACAAATACAGTAGAAAAGAATTCAATGTCAGACACACAATCCATTTACAAGTCCGCTCTGGGTCTGAGCGAAACAACGTGTCCGTCGATCTCCAAATACATTTGGACGATCATTACCAAATACCTTGCCTTGGGGTGTCCAGTCCCAATTCAAGATACCAGTCATCATCATCCCAACGATGTGTAAACCTTCGGTCTTCTACCACCGTCTTCATCTTCGACTCTTGATCGTCGTGATGATTATTCAGAATGGGTTAAACCCGGTCTTTCTGAATAACTCGCGTATTTTGTGATTAAAAATCAAATATTGGAAAATCACACATTATGTCACATTCCGACCCCGAATATTCTTTTAATAAGATATTCATATTAAAAGATTTTCATAAATTTTATCAAAGATAAATTAAATCATAAATCTTCCTTAAAAGATTTATTAAAAATTCTGAATTTGATTTAGTATCAAAAATCATTTTCACAGATCATTTATTTTAAAGAATAAATCTTCTTTTAAACGGGTTAAAGAACTCGTGTCATTTAAAACATAGTTCACGATAAACCCACAACCCAATTTGCAAAATATGGAATCCCATAGAAATCAATCAATACATAATCGATGTGAATTTCTGTATCGGACTAACAATATACATGGAATAACGGCAAAGCCTCTTAAATTCCATATATAATATCGGTCTTCTATTACAGAAGCCCATCTCGATTATTACCAATCGAATTCCCACTTAATTCCAATTTAATATATATTAAATTGGAAAACTAGATTTTTAGAAAATGCCTTTGTTAAATCTATGAAATAGATTTATAAATTCCAAATAATAATTTCGATGTAAATTGGATTAAAGGACAAACGTCATTTAAAAAAAAAACACCATCCACAATAAATCCACTTCGCATCTCAATGTACCTCATATCATGAAATATAATTGCAAATTCTAATAATCTTAATTAAAGGATTTCCCTTTAAATATTAATTCGTTATTAAAAAATATATTTTAAAATAATCATTAAAATACTCTTTATACAAAAGATTCTAATTGGAAAGTATTCTTCATATTACATATTTTTATCTTTTACACATATTCTTTATCTTAAAAATATATTTAACTAAAATATCTTTTTATGAAAATATATCCTTTATATAAAAAGAATTTCTAGTGTAAGAATACTCTTATTTAAAAGATCATCTGAATCGAAATGGGACTCAATCATTTACCATATAATTTGGATTATATGGATTTCACACACATCATATATATGACAATAACAATATAATCATCAAATCATCCATTTCATCCAAAGTGTAAATTCCACTGCGTAAGCGTTAAAATTAAATAATAACGCTCATCGCAGCCTGTCGATCTAACGATCAACATACAACTAAATATTGGGATTAGTGTATGTTAATTTTCATTCCAACACCCGTGTGGGGTTTCAACCAACAAACAAATAATAAATTATTTGTGCACTTGGGCGATGTGTGAAAATTATCGACCCAATCACATAAACAAGTCAGGTAACTTGCCTATGGCAGTGTAATACACAATATATGACACGATGATAAAAATATCTCTTTTATTCCTGTTCTTTTTATCGCATGTAAAATGTCAATAAAAATGTAATCTTTATTTCTATTCTTTTATCGCATCAAAAATGATGATAAAAATATAATCTTTATTTCAATTTCTTTTATTGTAAATAAATGAAAAGAAAAATGTAATCTTTTAATTCCATTCGTAATAGGGGATATAAATAATAACACAAAATATAACTATTCATTTCATGCTTTATTTGCAATAGAGAATGCAAATAAAGATTCAACCTTTTTATTTGATGTTTATTTACATAGAGGAATGTAAATAAAAAAATTGTAACTTTTTCATTTCATAATTTATTTGCATTAAGGATTGCAAATGAAAATATTTCTTTTATTCTCCTGTTTTATTTGCGTTGAGTAAAGCAAATAATAGTGTAATATTAAATTTCTAGTTTTATTTACATCAAGAAATGTAAATAAAAGAACAACTCTTTATTTTATGTTTTATTTACATCAAGTGAAGTAAATAAATAATTAAAAATGTAACTTTTATTTTAATGCTTTGTTCACATTTAAAACATGCAACAAAAATGTATCTTTTGTTTTTAATAAATTTGTTTGCATCTAAATTTGCAACAAAATGTAATTTTTATTTCTTGTTTGTTTGCAACTGAAGTTGCAAACAAAAATGTAATTTTATCTCCTTTGTTTTATTTGCATGATAGAATGCAAATAAAAATACATATTCTATTTTCTATATTTCGTTTGCATTGTAGAATGCAAACAAAAATGTAATTTTTATTTTCTTGTATTGTTTACATTATGAAATGTTAACAAAAATGTGAACTTTTGATTTCATGAAATATTTGCATTGAAAATGCAAATAAAAATAAAAATGTACTACTTTAAAATCATGTTATATTTGTGTTGGAGAACACAAAAATGTTCTTTTATTTTTAATGTTTTATTTGTGTTTAAGAACACGAATAAAAAGACCATTTTAATTTCCTATGTTATATTTGTGTTTGAGAACACAAACATAAAGGATCATTCATTTTCTATAATGTAATTGTGTTTGGGAACACAAATAAAAAGGTTCGTTCATTTTCAAAATGTATTTGCATAAGTGAATGCAAATAAAAGAATAAATTTTACTTTAATATATATATTTGTATTCGTAAATACAAATAAGAGAACAAGTTTCATTTTTAAATATATATTTGCATTTTTAGATGCAAACAAAAGAACAAGTTTATTTTTAATGTATATTTACATTGGAAAATGCAAATAAAAGAATAATTTTATTTTCAATATACCTTTGCATTGGTGAATGCAAATAAAAGAACAACTTTTTATTTACAAAAAGTATTTACAAATATAATGTAACTTCTGAAAATAATTTCTTATTTACATATAAAAATGTAAACAAACATTGTGATTTCCAAAACATGTCTTTTTTTATTTACATAAAAATGTAAACAAAAGTTTTACTTCTAAAATGAATTTTAATTTACATACGATATGTAAACCAAAATGTGATTCTTAATCTTAAAACAAACATTGTGATTTCCAAAACATGTTTTTTTTTTATTTACATAAAAATGTAAACAAAAGTTTTACTTCTAATATGAATTTTAATTTACATATGATATGTAAACCAAAATGTGATTCTTAATCTTTGATTACATTAAAAATGTAATTCTTTTCTGTTCATTTTTCCTTACATATAAATGTAATTTTTTTTCTTTCTTTCTCTCATTACACATATGGATGCGATCTTTTCTATTCATTACAATGAACAAAATTTCAATAAAAATGCAATTTTAATTTATAAACTTTCCATTGCCAAAAATGAAAATAAAAATAAAATCCATTTTATCTTCATCTTTACAATGAAATCTAAATTACATTAAAAATGTGATTTTTTATGCAAAGTCTTTCTATTGAAAACAATGGACACATAAAAATATGATCTTTTTACGTTGCTTCTTTTTTATTGAAAATACTTATTACATTAAAAATAACATTCTAATGTTACTTCATTTATTGAAATAATATTACATTAAAAATGAGATTTTTTAATGTTGCTACTTTTATTGACATCAAAATGACAAATAAATTATGACTTTTGATTGAAAACTAATTTTACATAAAAAATGAAATCTTTTGTTTTCATTCTTTTTAATGAAACAACCTCATATTAAAATATATTCTTTTTAATCATTCTTTTTTTTTAATGTAAACAAATTCACATTAAAAGATATATTTTTCTTGGTCCATTCTCTTTAATGTAAACAAATAAAGATATATTTTATTCGTTGTGCCAATTTCTATTATAAGGTCAACAAATAAAAAATAAATATTATTTGTCGACCAAATTCCCTTGTTAAATCAGCAAATAAAAATAAATATTTGTTTGTCGTTTAACTTCTATTGTTCATTTCAGAAAAATGAAAATAATATATTTTAATAATATAAAATAAATCAGAACGTCTAGATCTAAATAAAATATGTTTTTAAATCTAAATTTAGATTTAATTTTCCAACCGCAATTGAAACTCAATAATATATGCAATTTAAAGGTGGATCTAATCATAACATGAACAATAAACACACCACAAGCAACAATCAACCATTTATTTACATACAACATTTCAGATCTGAATTAACATCATCACACAATTATTTTAGAGCAAGAAAATGATTTAATAATAAATTAAATAATGAAAATTTGAATTCTCACATTGAAATTTGGCTGAAATTCGACTGTCTCCTTTTCAGCTGGGGTCTGCGCCATCGCGAAGCTCTTAATTTTGTGATTCCAACGCAATTTACGGTCCGTCAATCGGACCTCGTATGAGAGAGTTATGAATTTTTAAAGATCAGACAATTTAAATATAAAATAATAAAATAATAATTAAAAATGTTCGGACCTTCTCTTCCTTGTTCTACGTTGGCCGTTCTCTGTACATGAAACCCATCGTCGGCCTCTTACTCTTCTGCACGCACCACCCTCTAAGCCACCGTTCGCCGATCCAACACCACCACCGCGACCGCCATGCCAAGAGCCACCTACACCATGAACCCCGTCGAACTCGACCTCTCCTAGGGCCCGCAAACCAATAAAAACCGCAGCCCCTTCTCGGACGAAATTCGCGAAATCCGTGCAACAAAATTCGATCTTAAACGTATAGATTTGTAGCTCTCTGAATTCTCTTCGATTTGGTAGGTCATACGTCAATTTTCGTCGAACGGATCAAAAGTTATTGAGGTTTGAAAATCGGACAATTCTGTCCATTGAAAAACTGGGCGGCGGCTGGCCATGCCAAATTAGGGTTTCAGCCGAAATTTTATATAATATTTTAATATTAAATTTCGAAATTTGTGCTAAAAAGGTGGATTTTCGGACTTTCTCCGATTTGGGCCTGCTTACTGTCGATCTTAACGTTTTGAGGCCTTCTGAACGCGATGGGCTATGTCCCAAGGTCCAATTCCGAAATATACAGCAGTTTTTTTCGGTTTTACTTGAAAATACAATATTAAATTAATTATTTAATTCCTACCGTACATTTAAATATGTCGGGGCCACATACGACCTCTAAAAATTCTAAAAAAAATATTTTTAGCTTTCTTATGACGATACGAATCCAACAAAATTATTTTCGTCGAATTCTGAGACTGTTCGAAAAATGGCTATTTTTAAGGCGTTTAAATTTAATTGTAAATAGTCAAAACACATTTTATTTCGCCACGCTCACATATTAATTCGAAAAATTCTGAAAATTGAAACCTAGCAATAATTTGACATTCCGGTTCCAACAAAAGTTATTTCGTCGAAAACCGAGGTCGTTTGAAAAATGACTATTTTTAAGGCCAATATATTTAATATTAAAATTATATTTTTAAACAAATAAATCCCGAAACTCAAAATATATAAGTGTTTACTGTTTTTCAATGTAGAAACATCATTCTGAACTCAATGGAAGTGGTTTCGAGTTCAAATTCCTTCGTATGCAAAAAGTAGCATTTTGACCTTTATAAATTTCATAGCGACCTTTCTAAATATTGAATTGGCCATAACTTTTGATTTCCGCTATGAAATTTCAATTTTTCGGATTCGTTTGAAAGATATTTTTAAATAGATTCTAATATTTTTTGTTTCACTAAAATCCGTTAAATTTTGCATCCTGTACGGTCAGTCAAAGTTCAAGTTTGACTTTTCAACTACCGCGCTATTTCTAGTTCTTTTGTTAATTAAAGTTAAATTATTCATTCTAACTTCGATTTAAATCAAATTTGCGATCATTATTATTTAAATAAATTATTTTATATTGTCAAAATTCATTAAAATTTTCTAAAATAAAAATTTTAAATTGGTCCTGATTTTTACGGGTTGTTACAATGTATCATCTTAAGAAACTAGAATTTTCTTAGGAGGGTTTAGTGTCAGTGTGCGCAACTTTTGTGGTTTTATACCCATTTGGTGGTTTAGTGTCAGTGTCAGTTTCAGTTTTTTGGTGGGTTGGTTGTGGTTTTCTCTCGTGGGAATTTTCTTAGGAGGGTGTGCGCAACTTGTTGGTTTACTTTTTCAGATCTGAACTTGTTTCAAATTCTCCTCCTCCTTTTTATGTATTTCGCTATTCCTTCTTTGGATGCTCATATTCTAGTCTAATCTCCTTCTCCTTTATGTGGTGTTTTGCCTACTTTTGGCAACTTCTCTACCATGTTTTCTCAGATCTCGTGTCGAGTTCCTCTTTGGCGAACTGTTGGTGCTTCTGAGAATGACGCGATGGAGGTATTCAACAAAACTGGGTTTGATGCTTGCAAAGGAATAACTTTGTTGTGCTTCACGTACGCTCCTTCCCCTCTTCAGTCAATACTATATCTAATTTTTTTTTCTCCGGATCTCCTCCCCCTTTCTGTCTTCTCTCGCATCAGTTTCCCCTGTGGTGTTTCCTTTCATCCCTTTTCAAGCCTTGCATTCACCGTCGCGACCTCATCTTCGTCGGCCTGCTAGGCCTAGGATCTGGATTGAGCTTTGCTCTCCGATCGGCAGGTCTTCTTTCTTGGTTTAGGGGCATGATGTTCTGGAAGGTTTGTGATGATTGTATTTTTGGGGACCTGTTGCGTTGCGGTTGTTTGAGTTTGTGGTTGAGGTAGCTTTACAGTATAGATCTGGTCGTTTCTCTTGTGATGTCGAGGGGTCGGTGTATGTTGGGAGTGTCTGCACCTTGCTGGTGTGCAGCGTAGGTGGGTTTCATAGGAGTAGTCGTCGCTTTCCGGTGGTGAGGTGGGGGAGGTGGCTCTGCGTGGTTGTCTTCTTGTTACTGATGTACTAGTGCTTTGGGCTAGTATTCTGGTGGTTGTAAGCTTGAATCATGGCTGTTGGCTGCGCTTGGAGGTTATGCTGGAGGTTTGGGTGCCCTGCTATGCTTGGTGAGTGGAGCGTTTCTTAGTGGAGATGTTTGTTAGCATGCTCTTTTCAGTAGTATGTGAGAATTTTGTTGCTGCTTGAGTTTGTGAGAGCTGAGTCCTTATGTTAGTATATGTTTTTTGTTTGCTTTACTAGGTTTCGGAATTGTCTTTTGTTGTATTATGTACTCTTTTGTTGTATTAATGAAAAAAAAACCATTTGGTTAAAAAAAGCTTATTGTATAGCCGATCCTAGAGCTTAGTAATAATTGATCCTTCCATGTACATCTCTTTATGTCAGAGAAGTTCGCTAGCATCCATTGTCCACTTTCCAGTTATTGCAAAATTAAAAAACTAGCGTGTAGTGTGGACTTCTAATTTTGCTATTCTCAATATCATAAAAATAATGACTGGACGTATTTCACAAAGCAATATATCATATCGTCAAGTCATTTTGCACAATGGATAACCGTCAAAAAACACCATTTTCGACGATCATCAACCATTAAACTACTGTTACTAGATAGCTAAACACCGAAAAAACGATGCTAATAAACGGTTGTTCGCCATAAAAAATAATAATAAATGATGCATTTAGTGGCCTCATCAAAAATTTGTGTGGTGCTAAGGGCACCCCAATATATTCTTCTTAATACCGCAATGAAAAATAAAACTCATTAAATTTTGTATGCTTCCTAATACCACATTACCTCTCTGTTCTAATCTCTCATTCAATCATTATTTGCCAAACTAATGACGTACTAAGCTAATCTAAAAACCCTACTATCTCGTAATCGCTGTCTTCTTCGCATCTTTTGCGGGAAAATTCAAATTCATACAGTAGTCTCTCAATTTTTTGATAATCTGAAAACCCTAATTTCTCACTTCCTCTTCTAGTTTGCTTAATTCAAACCTTATTCACGGCTTTTGTATATTTCACGGCGTTGCGGCGTCGAATTCGTTGATTGGTTATAGATATTGAGTTTAGCTAGTTAACCGATTTTAGAAATTAGGACGAATGAATAACAAATAACGAGCGAAATAGAAATATGGTAAAACAGTGTGGTAGCCCCTATTTTTTAAGTGTGTGGTATTAAGAAGAGTGTAATACTAATTCTTATGCTATTTTTTAGTCATGGTATTAGGAAGAACATATTGGGATGTCCTTAACATCACACAAAAATTTAATATTAAAAAGAGTGATGTATATTTTATGGTATTTTTTAGTAATGATATTAAAAAGAAGAAAACAAAATATTTTTAGCAACACATAGAAATTAAAGTAAAAAATCAACCCCAAATGGGTATGGGTATAAATCAAGCCAATTAAATTTGGTCAGTTCGGTTTTGTAAATTCATTGGCTGGTTTTAGTTTTTATTTTTATATTATTTCGGTTTATTGATCGGATATGATTTTTGTTATTTGAAAATTGAACTAACCAATTAAAACAAACTTAAAAATTTATTTATTTTAAAGTTAAAAAAAAACTACTACTAACAATGTTATTATTTGCAATATTTTTATAATAATATTATTTTACTTTATTTCATATTAACACTTTTAGAAAACGAGTTTGTTTCTAAAAAGTTTGTATCATATAAACTCAATTAGTTGTTTAAATCATATACTATATCAACAACTAGAAGATCTATTTCATTTTAAGATAAAACAAATAAACCAACCAAGCCGAACCAAATATTATTGATTCGGTTGGTTCTGATTTCAAAATATATCGATTTGGTTTGGTTCAGTTTATGTTTCGTGAATGATTTTTTGGTTTCTACATTTTTAATCGATGATGATGAAGTCGGTAGATAATATATAACACTCGTAATATTTGAGAGCCCGAACCGATCATGCCAACACTTCTTGTTTCAAATTATGAATTATCACACATTATGAAGTATGTATGGAAAGGTGTGAAGTACATAGAACTTGATGAAAACACCAACCATGTATTGCACATGAATACAAACACAATCTGAGTATATGCCGAGAAATAGGAAGGTCTCTATTTCATATTGTGGGTAAACATCATACTTGTAATATTACTCACGCATCCGCAAGACAGCAATCATATATGACACATACCAACTTTTCTTTTCAAGAAATGTAAAAAAGAGTTTTATTTACAGAAATCTGCACTTCACGTTCTGATTGACCATAAATTTGGATACAATGTTTTTGTTGTTTAAGATTGCAGGCTTTACAGATAGATCACCTACTTAAACCTGGTTGGTATAATTTCTGTGAGGCCGTTAGCCAAAGCGATTTTACAGGGGGGAAAAGCTTGTATTACTTGGGATGATATGTTTAGCAATTAAAGCAGGTTTCAGACCGAAACCCCCTAATGACCTTCCTAAAAGAATATTAGATAGCTAATTCTAAAAAAACTGGCACTTGCTATGTAGAAAAACTAGAGTGCACATTTATATGTTGCACTTACTGAAAAATTGAGCATAAACTTGATGACCGTGACAGTCGGTCTAATTGCCTCGGTCGTGTAAGAAACAAAATACTCAGCAAACCACATATTTTTAATAAGATTTTGCATATGTAAGGTAAATATGTCCAACTCTTAATAATTGCAACAAAATATTTGATGATCCAACCGTCCATAAAGCAAGGGCAAGTCAAAGATTATTATTTCAAACGGACTAGAAAAGCTTTCATTGTCGTATAACTTGTTGTATGATATATGTACATGCCTGACAATGATATACAGTTCATGTGTATAATTTTTGTACAACTATTTGCTTAACTTCTAAGGACAGGAAATGAAGTACTTGATGTAACTTTGGGAGTAATAGTATATGAGAGCAAGACATTAGTTGGCTTGAGATCTTGTGCTTCGCTTTGGAATGACACGTTAAACGACAGAGATTCGTATAGGCAAACTTCATCCTCCTTGCAGTAGTAAACCTACGAATGCATTAACAAAAGAAAAGAAAAACGTTAGGGATAGCTTCTTTCGAGAGGTATGATTTTGATTATCATCTGATTATGCTGAATTGCCGACTACAATAGATCGCATAATTCACAAACGCTCAAGAAACTAATATTTCTTTTGCAATGTTCAAGTTTCTTTTCTGAGTATATAAACAATCTTGGCTTTGGCCAGGTAAAAATAAAACCAATACGAGCACAAGTGCATACCCGTTATTTTTTCCTACATGCATTTCAAAGTCAGCTGACAATTACAGACATGACATAGTTTATGAATCAATTATGCCTACGAATAACCACGCTCAAGACAAGTATCCATTGAGTGTAGGCCTGTAGAAGATAGTTCTTCTACGTAAAATAGTAGAGTATTAAAAAACATTATCATATTTTCTCAAAACCAAACCAAATCAAAGATATAGTCCTCCTAAATTCAACATGATTAATCACCAGTGGTATTTGGTTTGATATTTATGTTTAAAACTAATTCCTAGAAAACCTATCCTTTACCATTAATATTTTTTTAATTAATGATACATTTTCTCTTTTATGTGCAATTACGAATGTCATATCAATTCACATAGAAATAAGAATGTGTGTGTGTGTGTGTCCGCGCGCGTGTGTGTATGTTAATACAAATATTTGCACTTTGAGATAAATAGTGCAGTTTATGCATTTTTCTAATCGAAAACACAAATTACAATACTACAGTTCAAATTTTATGCACTTTTTAACACACATTTCAAATTCTAGTAATATAGTGCAAATGTTTATGCTTCTTTGTAGATTTATAGTAGCTTATATGTAAATCGTAAATGCTTGCACTTTTAACATGGGGATACAGAATAATTACACTTTAATTCTAAAATAACTAAACGCATATTGAATCTAAGTAGTGTTGCATTATTCATGGAGAAAGCTATGGATGCATTTGCGGTAAGCAGTAACAGAACATTTTAACAAGGTATTTAAACGGGGTATTTAAATGGAATTGAAAGTTATACAGAGAATGCGTTTATGGTTTCAAGCGGAGTATTTAAGAAGGGTATTTTAGTTTGTGATTTTTAATTTAATTGAGTTATAATTAATTAATTACTTGTTTCATTGTGTAATATGTTAAAACATTTTTTTTTATTTTAATCAACATTTTATCCCCTACAAATAGGAAGGGGGGTTCTCCCGGAAAGTGGCATCCCCACTAGTTAGGGGCGCAGGGACAAGAACCCCGCTAACAGTATTCAACCTGGCTGGTCAGATCGCATGGGTCTAGGGGACAGCGCCTTTCCGAAACGGTTGATTAGCTGTTGGCGTTTGAATCTGAATTTGGATTGATGGATGAATTTGGATTTGAATTTAAATTTGAATTGGCCGAAATGATATATTAACTTGAATTCAAACGCGGTAGTTATGAGATAATTAGGGGATTAGCTCAAAACTGAGCTACTGGCATCAAATGCGTCCAACGCAAGCAGCTCATTTATAGCTGCAGGTAACCTGGCCAAAATTGCCAGGTTGGTTTTAACATACCTGGCCAGTTTGGCCAGGCGAACTGCCTCTATGACACAGATATCAGTATCAAAAGTTCGACGATACTCATCTCACTAAATGATGTGTGTTCGATGTCATGTTTACAATGTGTGTGCTCGATAAATGTACAGAATTTGTCATGATGCACGCATGACAATAGCTAAACATGGTTGCATCAAAAATTTGTTATAGACGTCTGTATCAAAGTACTCCTCGCTTCACATATATTGTTATGATTGCATACACATGTATACTTGAAACACATAGAAAAGCAGTAATTTCAATTGCAGAAAAAAAAAAATTCCCACTAAATTTTCAATCCTTGTACACTATCATGCATTTTCCAATTAAAAATAAACATTTCGATAACCTGGTTCCATATTTGATGCATTTTCTAACAAACAATTCAAATTATAGTAGGTGCAAAGGTCTGTACTTTGCAGTTATATAATAGTTAATAGCGTATACATAATTTGCACACTTCAATATTGGGATGCAATATATTTGCACTTCACTGTGAAAATAACAGTATCTGGATAATGATCCACGTTTCACATCACTATTATCACGGCGCTCGACTAGTCGGCGACTAGTCGACTAATCAAGATCAAACCATCGACATGAAGTCTCGACTTGCTTTTTGTATGAATTTCGGAAGCCTAGGTCGAAATTTATCGTCAGGTCGAGTCGGCTACGTTGTTATGGATGTCGACATGTTTGGTATTGGTCCATTTTAGAAAAGAAAAAGAAAAAAAATCCAACCCCCTATAGTTATCGATACATCAAACAGAAAAAAATCGAAAGTTATCGATACCTGTATCGAATAATAAAAAAACAGCAGAAAATGATCGATATCCAGTATCGATCAAAAAAACAAATCGATTGAAAGTCGATTTAAAATTTTTGAATTGAAAAAGATCGAGTATCGACTATCAAATAGAAAAAAAAAAAACTTTGAAACTTAACTTTGATAGAAAGTCGATCGATACCTTGAACCTGCAGCGCCATCTTTCCACTGTCGTCTTGCAATTTGAACTTTATTAAATTCTACGCAACCTTGCTTTATTTTCTTTGTTCAGTACCAATATATTTGTTGACAACAATATATTAAAACTGACAACTTTTTCGTGGCAACAATATATTTGTCGACTAGTCTGCGACTAATCGAGTAGCTGGACCTCTGTCGACTCGACTTGACTTACCGCCGTAATAACAATGTTTCATATATATATAGCTATGATGATATACACGTGTACTTAAAAACTCGACAACCACAACACAACAAAGCAACATTTTTTAATTGAAGAAAAAGTTCCTTGCAATTTCTCAATTCTTTTCCATCATTTCACAAATCTGAACCTTGCTTTCTCGTCATTTCACAAGAATTACCATAAATAGAAAATAAGTTAAAAAGGCTCCTATTTTATATGTAAATCAAATCCCGGTTTTGAAAAACAAAAAGTGCAACTAATTTGCACTTTTCGAAAAGAATTCAAAAATTCTATAAATTTAGATTATAGTAAAAACTGATGTTTATTTGATAAAAACTTGAATAATTATTGTATCTACTTATGAATACAAAATTCAATTTTTTTACTTTTTAAAAGCTTTGGAAAGTGCAATGATAAAAAAACACGAACTAGTTTGCACTTGTATTTTACAAATATATGCATCCGATTTATGTATTCATTGGTACATCGAAAATAGGGATCTAATACTCAAAGCTCATATTCACATTTTCTGTTGTTTTATTCAACTGTGAATGTTTGTGATAACAAAAAGGTAATCTAAATCGTCTATTTGAAAGTGCAAATATCTGCATTGTCTATTTCAAAATGATTTGCACTAACAAGCAATAAGTTATATTTTAAGAGTGGTGCTAAATGCTCCTCATATAGTACTTTATTTTACCTTAGATTTCAGCCATCAATGTATAACCGACCAACTCATACAAAGTTCGTAAAAAAATATTTCTGCCCAAATTTTTATCGGCAGCAGCAGAGTCCATAATATGGTGCATTTAGCGCTACTCTTTTTTTGTTAATATTACATACATTGTATATGAATCTTGCTGAACGAATGTGAAATTTAAAATAATACAGTAAAAAAACTCAATGTGACTTAGCTACAACACGAATCCATTCTATGTATTTTAATTGATAAGAAGTCCTAATGAGAAATGGAAAGTCATGCACACATTATATGTTTGCCAAATTGTTGATTTAGGAGAGTGCGCGCGCGTACGCACACATACACACACATACATAATAGATGACACAATTGGTAACACAACAAATTTCAACCATTGGATCTTGATTAATTTTTATATATACCTCAGATATGATCGAGATTCACCAGCTGAAATTGATTGTATTAACAATTGGGTCGCAGTTTGTGTCCAAATAATCACTCCCTGTATGTTTTTTGGTGTGTCTCTGTGCCTATATACATGTGTGTGTGTACATGTGCATCTGTGGAGTTGAAAATGCTCGGTTGTTCGATTAAAGTGAAGTTGCAAAATGTTGCAGCAGGGATATATCGAAAATATAGTGAAAATTAGTGGTGTACCAAAATCAAATTAGTACTAGTCCACATTGCAGATGTAGGAAATATAAACAAGGTTTACACCAATAAACTAAACTCAAGAATGTCTAAGTTCATTTACTGCAAACTCTAAGATTTGAATAACGGTCCAACTCTTTGCTTTTCTTAGACTCGTATGCTCTTATGAGCCACAAGCTTTTGAAGGTATAAACATTGTTCACACCAAAAAAATAAACTCAAGAATGCCTAAATTCATTCACCGCAAACCCTAGGATTTGAAGCTATGCCCTAACTCTTTGCTTTTCTTACATGCTCATATGCTCTTACATCATGAGCCGCAAGCTTTTGAAGGTAAATAGCTATCGAAAGTACTTGTTTTTTTTTTTTTTCCCTAATAGTATAAAAGCTTTAGAAATGTTCTAGTTTATACTCTTACCAAGGTTCGAATATCTGACCCCAATCTCTAAATCCTGTGTCTTATCACCAACATCTACAAGCTTGTTTAGTAATGGTAATGCTCTAACTCACGATTGGTGCACATGCCCTAAGTTTAGGCCTCTACTCAAGCTTTGCATCTCAGGTTTGAAACAAAATTGGACAAAGTACATGTAATTAAATTAAAATTGTTGAAGTTGGTGAAAAAATACACAATTTAATAGCAAATAGCTGTTCTGCTATTTAAGAGCATTAAGTTGTAGAAGTATGGCATTCAAAGGGAGCAATACGCTTTAACCTTGAGTTAGTAGGGCTCTAACTACATAGCTATAGAGAAAAAATACAAACGAGCGCATGCACATACACACAAACATATACACACATGCATACATGTAGAAGATGAATCCAGAGCTCCTTCATGTTATCCCCATTGTGGATTCTTTATTTTAACCATTGGATTTGAGAATAAATAAATTCAGATCTCATGATACTCTCGCGCATACTTAATCATTTTTCTCTCCCTTTCATTACCATGAAATTCAACTACTTATAGTGGACAAGGTAGCAAATATCGCCACCTATAGTGATCTGCTGTTTAAAAGTGTCAAGTCGTAAAAACGTGCCACTCAAATGGAACAATCACTTTAGCCTTGCTTTAGTAGGACTTCAATTGATAAGATATGAGTGCACATATATGCACACATGCACCATACACATGCGCATACATATAGACATACGCACACGCACACGTACATGTATACATACAGCCCCTTTAAATTTAGCTACTTCCTAGATTTTTCATTATAGTTGCTGGATTTGAGAAATAAATGATTTCGGATTTCATGAATCTCTCATATTTTATCTCGCTTGCATCATCATAAAATCCAACAGCTTATTTTTTTCAAAGCCAATGACTAAGATGAAGGGACTAGAAAGAGACTAAATTTGAAATGATTGTGGACCTATACAATATACATGCGCGAGATAGTATCTATAATCAATTTCATTTGCAACCACTATGTAGCTCTTCTGTCATTTTATGGTAGAAAGCTTCTAAACAAAAGAAGGACTTGTACATATCAATGTTTTAAAACGCAAAAGGCGTACGAGAGGCGTTTTCGGATCCGTGAGGCGAGGCATAAGCCTTGAAGCGTTGAGGCGTAAGCCTTTCAGGTAGAGAAAAAGCGCAATACATAGACTTAATTTTTAACCGCTTTCATGCAACATTTTGTTTGTTCATTTTAAATTAACCTAGCCAACAATAGAAATTAGGAACCAACTAAACAACGGTTTTTCAGGTAAACTCGCATTAATTCAAAATGTTTGTCTACACATATTATACAATCTTTTTTATTTCCATTGAATAATTAAAGTTTAATGACATTTATCTGTGTCAATATCTGCAACTAAAGATAAACACGTTTTTAAGTCATATGCTTCATCTGTTTGAGGCATGCGAATCGTAAGCTTTATGCGCTTTGTATGCCTCATTTTGAGGCGTAAGCTTTAGAGGTAGAAAGCCTTTTGGAATAAGCCTCAAGGCGTTTCACCTCTTATTTCTTCGAGGCGAGCATCGAGGCGGGTTTTTTAAAACAATGGTACATATATAATCCATTTGCTATTAACATCACACACACACACACACACACAAATTGTATTCATTCGGAATTTTCTAAGTTCACGAAGATCGCATATTCAATCAACAATTAACAGGAATATATGTATGTATATATGTATGTATGTACGTATGTATGTACGAGAAGAGTTATATGGAACCCCTGTTTGGGAGCAGCATCCCTTTTGGCATCCGATTTATAGCACTCGTGTATATTCCACTTAAATAATCCGTGAGTGTGAAAGAGAGTTAGTGAGAGGAGAGAGAGGATTGTGCGTATTATGAGCTACATCCTTAAAAAATAATGGTGTGATGAAACGCTTACACACACACAGAGAGGTTTGTAGATGTTCGTTCACTCCTACCGTATCATGAGCTACATCCTTAAAAAAAATACAAAAAATTCTCAACCGGGCTCCTGCGAGACCCTAGGCACAAAAATTTCGAGGTTGTGAAAAGTAGGTAGCAATCTAAGGTGTACAAATTTTTATTATTATTATTATTTATAAAAAGAGGATAGATGAATAGATGATACCTTGTTCATGGACGAGGAAAAAAATTATTCGTATAGCATTAAAAGAATAATAAAGAAGTATAAAGCATTTACTAAAAAAGTTTTTGACATATGATTTTATATTTATCAAAAAATGTATGGTGGTGGTCCATTTTTCAAATTAGTGTTGAGGCACTTGATAAAATATATAATTATGTGATAGATATGGTTGAAAATGAATGAATTTCTATTCAAGCACAAATTAGAGACACAAGAAATCTTAATCATTAGAACGTCATCTGATTTTCGCCTCCCATACAAACACAAACGTATCCAAAGGTCGTATTTTTTGTATCAAATTTTGTGTTTCAAGTTTCAATAGACGCTCTTATACACACACATGTATGTAATTATTGTCAAAAATCTTAAAATCCTGTGATTTAAATCCCGTTTCAAATCGAATCTCTCCCATTACGATTCGATTTATATTTCAATTCAAATCCGTTAAAACCACTATCATTCAAATACATATTGGTACATTCAATATAGTTATTTGAGTCTACAACTTCAATTCTAAATTTTCATAAACAAAATAAAAATGGAACAAAATAAAAAATTGATTTTTAGGTTTAAATGTAGAAGTTCAAACATAAATGTCAATTTCGAAGTGTATATGAATCTTAAAGTATGGATCTTCTAAATCCACTATTTTCGATTAGAATCCCGTTTCGATTCGAAATTTAAACTTTTCGATTTACGATTTGAATCTCATTTTGACAACCATGTAATATATATATATATATATATATATATAATATATATATATATATATATGCTAAATGGCACCCATGTTTTGCACCCTAATCGCCTCTAATTTCGGCCACAAGTCTCTATTTAAATAATGGTGTTAGTGCAAAGAGAGAAATGTTATTTAAATGGAAACTTGGGGTGGACATCGAATGGCTATAGACGTGCTTCACTGTATGAGGTGTAGTTGAACACTTCTCATATATATATACACACACACACAAACACATACGTATGTATGTATATGTGTGTGCACGCGCGTGTACACTACAAGAATTGGCTACAGCACCTTAAGCCTTCTAATTTCAACCACATGTTCCGAAATAAATATAAGTGACAAGAGGGAAAAAGTGCAATTATTTAAATCGAAATGTATGGTTGTAATCAATGGATTTGAGGTTTAACAAAGAGGCGCACTCGATCCTTGTCTATGTATGTGTGTGTGTGTGTTGTAAACAACCACAGATGCATCAAATGTCCAACTTTGTGATAACCGTTTATGTGTGTGTAATATATATATATATATATATATATATATATATATATATATATATATTATGTATGTGCGTGTGGGTAAATCATTGCATTAAATGTGAAAACATACGTGATGCATTTTTGGGTTCGTGACACGAGACGTAAGACTTGAAACATTGAGGCTTAAGCTTTTTGGGTTTTTTGAAAAAAAAACATATAATAAAATTTTGCATATTAAATTAACCTATGTAAAAAAATGAAGAACAAATCTTTCAGGTCAGACCATAAAGTTATGCATTTCTTATTTTTTTTCTAAATAAATTTAAAAATAAATAACTAAAATCCATATGATTCTAGTTTTATGAGTAACGATTCTACTTTTTATAATTGTATTTTTATTTTATTTTATTTTTTCCAAAAAAATTACCTGTTTACTCAAGATTTTCTTTCTTTTGCTGGTCACTGGATTAGTTTTCACTAGAATGGGGTAGGATGTAGCGTTTTGGATGAGATACACAGCAGTTAAAAGACGTATTTTACTCAAAAGACTGAAGCGTATGCCTTCCGGATAAAAAGCCTTCAGAAATATGCCTTGATGTTTTTCTGCCTACGCCTCGCCTTGAGGCGTGCCTCGCATGCGGCTTTTTTTAACACTGGGGGGGTGTGTGTGTGTGTGTATGTGTGTGTGTGTGTGTGTGTTGTGTACACGCACAGACAGACACGCAGGCAGAGAAAATATATGCATGTGTGTGTGCACGTCTCTACTGAACCAGCAGCCTCACATCAATCATTTTAATAAAAATTAATCATAATACTCTAAGAAAAGGTCAGGTACGGGAAGGCAAAAAGGAGATGGTAAACTAAGTAAGGTGTAAAATAAAGATGCAACCAGCAGGGGTCAAATGCTACCCAAATGACCTGACCGCTACAATACATGCACTTCTGGTTCTAAAACGCACAGCATAATATACGTAATAATTAACAACATATGAGAATCCTAAAAGTTCAAAGATCCTAGGGCTCCACCTTGGTGACCTAGAACCTGGTCTGGGCCTAAACAGAGTGACTAATGAGGAGTTGATACAACTTAAGCACAAAAGGTGCTTAAAGCAGACATGGGAGACAATGTGTAACATAATTAATAGTCTAATGAGTGAAGTAAAAAACAAGTTATTCAGAGTCTGCTTCAAACACACACAGCACTAGAGGAAATGAATGACAAAAGTAAATGCCATATTTTCTGCCTAACTCACTTCTCAAGACAACAATTATCAATTAAGTTGGAAGATGGTATAAATGAGGTTATGTATCAGTTTTACTGGACAAATTTAGAGATGGCACCAAAAAAATGCTGTCTTTAGCCACTGTCATCCAAAACCAATGCACTGGTTCAAGGAGTGAATGAAGTGAATATTTTACCACTCAATTGTCCATTGTTGGACAATTTTTTAGTAAGTATGCGTACTCGTGTATCCTAAAGTGTCACCTATCGGAATACCCTACTCAACTAAACATAGGTACACAATTGTTGCATTGCACACTGACTAAATGAATGAAAATTAAGTTTCAAAGCCGCTCTAAATGTGTATAGTAAAATCCTGATTGAAGTAGTAAACCAAACTTTTTGAAAACATCAAAATGTAAAATATATTGGCAAGTAGTTTCAACAAGCTGCTAGATTGCCACTATAATACCTTGCAATTTATCCTCCCTGTTGCAGGTGAAGAGGAAACTCTTTTGAAATGAAGTGATGCAGATCCGTCCTTGTTGCTTATAATTCCATTCAGGGGTTCTATGTTAATAGCATCCAATGGATCAATTTCGACTTCAAATTTGCTCTGAGCTTCCTGTGAATGGAACCAAAATAAACAGTAAGAAGCAGCTCGTCTGATAACATGGTTATGTACGTAACATTGCAACTTATGACAGCGTTAATCACTGTTGCTTTCTATTTACATAATGCCTGCAAATGTTTCACTTCAAAACAATTTGGGTTTCTATATTACACGTGTCTCACAATGAGAAATACCTATTATAAAACCACTAATACGATTGAGATTAAAATGAAAAAAGAATTGAAGCGAACATTAAAGTAGAAATAAAAAACGTAATGATAAACGACAAGATTGCCAAATGGAATCGCGAAACCCAATACACAAATTACTTGAAATGGTTGTTCTCATACACTTCTGATTCAGGAAAAATTGTGAAAATCTGAAACAACAACAGTTATATCAGTCTACAATTGTGAAGCACACCTTAGAGAAATGGTAGCCACTGGGGACTGATATTGCAATATACAAGTAGCCTTCTGTAGAGGAACCCCCATCAGCTGAAATCATTTTTGTGTCAGCAGACAAACGTCTTCGTAGTCTTGTTGGAGATTTAGGTTTCAGTGATGGCGGTTGTACTCCTCTCAAATTTAATGTTCTCACTTCAGGTTCCTCGTCAGACAAGTTTATACATCTTATCACACTATTATTTGTGTCCGCTATTAGAAGCCTTCCTATAAGAGGTTATCAATAAAAATAAACTGAGCATGCCTTGTCCGTAAAAATTTAACAATTGCTCCACAGCCAAATATATGTACTAAAAATATCACAGTATAAATCATACATAAAAAAATACTGGAATAAGTAACAATCCATATAATTAAAAGAAAAAAAATCACAGCAGACACAAAATTAAATATCAAATACTACCCATGTTTTTCTAGCTTTTTGATAGCCACTTGCACATATTGATGAAATGAAAACCTGCCCAGCATATATAGAACTGAAAGCCTTTTAAGTTGATAAAATGTCAATGGAAAAAAGTTATGTCTAACATAAAATGAATATTTCGTACATTTGAATTATAGGTTGGAAGATTTCTATACTTCCCTTCATCTTAAGGAACAAGGAGTAGATAAATTTATTAGCTTATTCAAAAATACGGTCTGATATGACTATTTATTAATATCAACATAGCCAAACCCAATATATTAGAAGTAATACTAGGATAATCGTTAGCATATTGATGATGAAAACTAACCAGCCCCTGCTTCAATGATTCCCGAGGGCTCAGAAAACTGCATTTAAACATAGACCTTCGGTCAACTAGTAAAGACTATGATGTAAGTTGGATGTAATAAAAAATATTGTGCAGAGCCTTGAATAAATGCGGTAACGGCTTGTTGTCTACTTTGAGGAAAAAATGTAAAGGATTAAAACTGTTGCTAGCAAACTATAAGCAATTAAAAACTCCGCAAGTGACATGCATTATTCATAAGAACAACCATAAGCTATATTACAAAGGAGGGAATCTACACATGCCCTCTCTTATATGCCTGACTAAATGATTCGTGCGGGGGGGGGGGGGGGGGGGGGGGGGGGGAGGGATAGACCTGAGCAGACAGAGGAAAGCCATCCTTAAATCCAGCATTCCCAGTCCCAGCCAAAGTAGTAACTTTTCTGCTGACTGGGTCCAACTTTTTAATCTGTAATTTAAGTGCACATGTATGTAAAATTAGTTTCTGTACAGGGAGGATTAGGGAGGAGGTGGGATGCACGGCCAGTTAATAAAAGCAACATTCATTTAGACAAATGTTAAAGAAGAAAAAGGTGGCCCAACTGAAAACCAACAAATCCAAACCCCAACAAAATTAATATGATGCAAATTTGTTCAAGTTGATTGGACTATGGAAACTTCTCTGAAGGTATAAGCGCCTCCTTGAGTAACTGATGATGCAAAACACAACAGCCAAGGGAGTGCTGTGCTGTATTGACTATAGGAATGCAAGAGCATAAAACACAGCTTTACTGTGGCAAACACAAGTCTTTTGACCAAATATAGTACTGAAATTTAAAAGGTTGTCTATACATTAAAATACACAAGGAAGCCAAATTATCTACCCATTTTTACAGGAATCTAATGTTTGTCAACGAAGACATGGAAAAAAACACCCTCTGAATCAGTTACGTATTGTAAATGTTGGAAATAGTTCTGCATTTAATAATTCTACCTACCTCCCGATCTGCATTTAATTATTCCACTTCCCAATAAGTCCTTTCATTATTCGATAAAATGAATGAGTGTATGTCTCTTAGGAAATTGACGTGTCTCTTAGGAAATTGACATGTCTTTATTGCTTATCTTGGAAGTTGTATTTCAATTAATATCCTTGTAAAATCTCATATTATAAATAATGAACCCTACTATGTGCTAATCGCGCAAGCATATTCAGAAAACAATTCTTGTTTCTATTTTTAACATGGTATCAGAGCCTTAATCTAGGACTTTGCTTCCGCAAATAATTCTTGAGAAAATCTGACTGAGCATTTTTTTTGTCAGTAACTTCAAAATCTTGACTAGGCACTAAATGTTGTCAAATTATTCACTGTCTTCTGTTTCAGCTGTTGTCCCGACATTTTCTGGTATGGAAAAATCAGCAGGTAATTGTAGTGTGGCATGTTCAGGCAATCTTCCACTTTCATTTGGATTTCATGTCTCAGAAACACCTTCTAACCTTTTCTGGATATTAGATTCCGGAGCCACATACCACATGACACCCTCTTCTAAACATTTCTCCACATATTCCCCTTGTCCCAGTAATAAGAAAATTGTTACTGCTGATGGTACTCTTGTAACTGTAGCGAGCATTGGAGATATCCAATTAAATCATTTTATAACCTTAAAAAGGGTTCTCCATGTTCCAAAACTATCCATGAACCTTGTCTCCATACAAAAACTTACAAACGATTTATCTTGTAATGTGATTTTTCAGAATGATTGTTGTATATTTCAAAATAAGGAGTCAGGAATGACTATTGGGCGTGCTAGAGAAAGGAATGGCCTTTACTATCTTTTAGAACCAGGTCAGAGTACAAAAATCCACTTGTCTCACTCATTTATGTCAGAGTCGGTTCTCTCTAAAAAGGAAAAAATATTTCTTTTTCATTATCGATTGGGTCATTCTTCTTTCGGAGTCATTAAAGTCTCGTTTCCATCTTTATTCACTAAGGTAGATATTGGAAGTCTTCATTGTGATGTGTGTGAGTTTGCAAAACACAAACGTCTACCTTTTCCATTAAACAACGAAAGAAGCTCTTTCCCTTTCTATCTTATTCATTCAGATGTTTGGGGTCCCTCCACAGTTCCAAATGTAGCTGGTGCTAGGTGGTTTGTGACTTTTATAGATGATTGTACTCGGTTTACTTGGGTGTTTTTACTCAAAAACAAATCTGACGTCAGTACTGTTTTTCCAAAAAAATTCTACATGATTCAAAATCGATTTGGAGTAAACATCAAAAGGCTTAGAACTGATAATGGAAAAGAGTACTTCAATCATGTTCTTATTTCTTTCTGTCAAAAGGAGGGCATTGTCCATGAATCTTCTTGTGTTAAAACACCACAACAAAATGGAATCGCAGAAAGAAAAAATGGACATCTATTAGACCAAACCCGGGCACTGTTGTTTCATCAAAACGTTCCTAAATATTTATAGGGGAGGCTGTTCTCACTAGCACATATCTTATTAATCGATTACCCTCTAGAGTATTAGGGTTCAAGAGTCCTACAGATGTTCTTTGTTCCTTCTATCCAAATTTTTCAGGAAATAGTAATCTTAAGCTTCGAATCTTTGGATGGGTTTCATTTGTCCGTATTCATAGTGAAGACAGGAAAAAACTTGATCCAAGAGCACTAAGATGTGTTGTTGTCGGGTACTCCCCTACTCAAAAGGGATATAAGTGTTTCCATCCTCCATCTAAAAGGTTTTGTTGTTTCGCGGGATGTAACTTTTCATGAGGAGGAACCATACTTCTCCCAACCTTATCTTCAGGGGGAGAATTTGAAGGAAGATAAGTTTGAAACACTTGATCTTTCTGGTCTTGAGTCAAAGCGCCTAATCTTTCAGATTTCGAGTCAAACAAACTTGTTTCAGAACCATCTGAGGCTGAAGAAACTAAATCAAATCATTCAAGTTCACCTTCAGCTTCAGATGAACCTGAAGTGGATGTATGATTTGGAAAGAATCTGGTATACATGAGAAAGTCAAAGGTTGTTCCTGAATCGACACAAGTTCAAGAGCCTGACTTGACTCCTTTGAATGAGGAAAATAATTCTTCTAAATCGACACAAGTTAAAGAGCCTGACTTGACTTCTTTCAATGAGGATGAAATGATTACCCAAACAACAGATGATGACCTAGACCTTCCAATTGCTGTTAAAAAAGGAATCAGAAAATGCACCAAACAGCCTTTGTATCCCCTTTCAAATTATCTTTCTTTTCAAAAATTCTCACCTACCCATAGAGCCTTTCTTACAAACCTAAACACTACTCCTATCCCAACAAATGTTTCTGAGGCATTGTCTGATGAAAAATGGAAGCAAGCCATGAATATTGAGATGGACGCATTGAAGAAGAATGGAACTTGGGAGAAAGTGAATTTACCGGAAGGGAAGAAGCCAGTTGGATGCAAATGGGTATACACTGTAAAATATAAGGCTGATGGACAATTGAAAGATATAAAGCAAGACTAGTTGTCAAAGGGTTTACACAAACCTATGGAATTGACTATTCAGAGATATTTGCTCCGGTTGCAAAGATGAATACTGTCAGGATAATTTTGTCACTTGCTGCTAATTATGGTTGGAATTTACAACAATTTGATGGGAAGAATGCCTTCTTACATGGGGGCTTGAGGAGGAGATTTATATGCAGGAACCACCGGAATATGATAAAAATGTACCTGTTAATACAGTTTGCATGTTGAAAAAGGCATTATATGACCTAAAACAATCACCCCGGGCATGGTTTGGAAGATTTACCAAGGTTATGACATCTTTGGGGCACAAGCAAAGTCAAGGAGATCATACCTTGTTTCTCAAACACTCGCCACAAAGGGGGGTAACAATTCTGTTAGTATACGTGGATGACATCATAATGATTGGAAGGAGCAACATATCTTGAGTCAGTGTTTGGCTAAAAAGTTTGAAATGAAAACTTTTGGAAAGCTGAAGTACTTTCTGGGAATCGAGGTGGCACATTTCAAAAAAGGAATTTTTATATCTCAGCGAAAGTACATCACAGATTTACTCAAAGAAACAGGGAAAACAACATGTAAATCTGCGAGCACTCCTATGGATCCAAATCTGAAATTGGGTAATGCAGAGGAAGATGTTGCAGTAGATAAAGAAATGTACCAGCGCCTTGTTGGAAGATTAATTTACTTGTCTCACACTAGACCAGATATTGCATATGCTGTAAGTATGGTTAGCCAATTCATGCACATTCCAAGAGAAGTTCATTTAAAGGCAGCTCATAGAATTCTGCAATATCTCAAGGGGACTCCACGAAGAGGAATTTTATACAAAAGGAATGGAAACTCAATTATTGAGGCTTATACTGATGCTGATTATGCATGGTCAATCACTGACAGAAGATCCACTACTGGATACTGCACCTTTTTTGGAGGAAATTTAGTAACTTGGAGAAGTAAAAAACAAAATGTGGTGGCTCGTTCTAGTGCTGAAGCTGAATTTCGGGCTATGGCTCAGGGAATTTGTGAACTACTTTGGCTCAAAATTAGATGATTTGAAGATTAAATGGGATGAACCTATGAAACTTTATTGTGATAATAAGTCAGCAATCAGCATAGCTCATAATCCCGTACAACACGATCGAACAAAACATATTGAGGTGGACAGACATTTTATCAAAGAAAAACTCGACTTCGGTTTGATTTGTACTCTGTATGTACCTTCACAAAGGCAACTCGTAGATATTCTAACCAAAGGATTGAACAGCCCAGTTTTTGAAGAAATGGTGCCCAAGCTGGGAATGATGAATATCTATTCACCAGCTTGAGGGGGAGTGTTGGAAATAGTTCTGCATTTAATAATTCTACCTACCTCCCGATCTGCATTTAATTATTCCACTTCCCAATAAGTCCTTTCATTATTCGATAAAATGAATGAGTGTATGTCTCTTAGGAATTGACGTGTCTCTTAGGAAATTGACATGTCTTTATTGCTTATCTTGGAAGTTGTATTTCAATTAATATCCTTGTAAAATCTCATATTATAAATAATGAATCCTGCTATGTGCTAATCGCGCAAGCATATTCAGAAAATAATTCTTGTTTCTATTTTTAACAGTAAACACAAAGCAAAAGCAAGAATCACCATAACTTCAAAAAAATGTTACTAGTTATAACTGTTTTTTTTTTTTAAATAGATACTTTAAGAGAACCCAAACTTCCAATGGAAATTAAGTTGTCCATGTCTGCTTAAAGTCATGGCAACTATAATCCCCATGTATTATTTTTTGTAAGAGATGTGTGCAAGGCAGGGCTCGAACCTAGGTCTGTTATCAAAATTGAAAATACGGATGAACAAAATTAGAAATAATCTATTATTTATGTTACAAGGGAAATACAATGGCACGCACCCATAATTAATTGTTATTATTTTCAAAGTTAAGAGATAGCTTAACTATATTTCATTAAAAGGGCATCTTCAAAGGTAAAGTGCATTACAAGTCTACAACCCAATATATTTGAAGGAAAATAGTATGAAACTATTACCAAAATTGTTAAAGTTAGAGGACACCATAATCACTGCCCAATGTAAAGTTTCATGCATGCATAATGGAAATATCAGGCCGTAGTTTAAGAAATGATCAATACCTTGTGATTATAAGAATCAGTGATATATATCCGGCCATCTTCTGCGCTTAGAACTCCTAAGGGATGCTGCAAGAGTACATCTGAACCTATTCCATCATGATCTCCATACTGCCAAAAAAATGAAACAAATGACTTTTTAACCTATAAACAGTCCTACAAATAAGGATAACGGTGGATATGGTGAATCTATAAACAGATTGCTTACAGAGCATCAAACGCTCTAACTGATTGGAGAACACACATTTTGTGAATTTCTTCACAATTTCGAAAGTCCTTTATGATTAAAATTAAGATGATGTTGTTAATGATGATAAACTCCTTAAGACTTTTATGATTTGGCTGTTAGATGTAAATAACATTTTTTTTCCTTAATAAAATTGTTAAAGGGTTGAAAACAAGCTTTATATTGAATAAAAAATTGTATGCTTTATGATCATAAAGGAACATGTACCCAAATCACTTAATCCTATTGGATACTAGAACATAGTTCTCTCATATTAAAAGATGCTCAAGCAATCAAACACACAATGTATTAATTGAAAGAGTAAACTGGGCACCTGGGATCTTTTGAGATTCAAGGAGCCAATACAAAAATCAATGAGATCCAAGGATAAGTGAGCACAACACAAAAACAATTCTAAGAACAAAATTGTTCCTAACGATTTAGGTGTAGCAAAATAGGAATTGAAGAACTAATACTATAATGACTGACATATAAGAAACAATTTGAGAGGTAAACCATTTACTGAAATACCCTGAACAAATTTTCTGGTACAAATTGATCTCCCCCAGCAAGAAGCCTCGATCCTCCAGTTTTCACATCAAGTGCTCGAATGGAACTACTTTCACTATCAGCTATGTACAATTCACGACAATCTACAGAAAGAATATTATAAGTTCCACTAGCTACAACGACAAATATTGATCTAAGTGTGAATTCAGTTGGCATATCATTTACCAGAAGACAGTGATATCCCAGATGGCTGTGCAAATGATGTAGTTGTTGAACTGTTGCAGTAAAGTTGTGGGATAGTCGAAGTGAATCATTCTTAGTAAATAACTTGTTGGTAAAGATATAAAAAATAGTTAAGGAACATATTCTCTTGTTAATGTATACAAAAGAGTTCACTTAATGTTCTTTCAACCATAATGTCGTATCAGGAACAAAAACGAGCGAGAATTTACAAAAATTCACCCACATACGCAACAATGGCTTTTGGTGCAATACTTGTATTTGAGTACCTTGCTAATGCCACAAATAGTTAAGACTCAATAACTTCAAAATAAGATTATGCAGCTGTATGTAGCTATGCCTTTCTATGAATAAGATTGCAGCCTCCATGGGATGGTCAAGTGGTCAAGGCACAAAACTAAAATGTAAGAGGTGGAACCACGGTGAGAAAATGTGAACTCGTTGAATTGTCTGGATGTATGTTAAGGGCAGATATGCAGTCCTCGAGGTTTACAGGTTTGTTTACATGGACATTTCAAAAGAAACAGTTTATCATAATCATGGTCGATTTTTGTTAATATACACAGAAAAAGCATATAAATGTTGGTAGATGGAAATGGTTAATAAAATTAAAATAAGCAGCCATATCCAGACATAGTGGACATGGATAAGAGACACACGTTAAAAATAATAAGCTGACCTAACAAAATCAATTGCAATTGAAAATCTATATTTGAAGTTTGTACTGATAATCGTCCAAAATGAAAACCATACTTTGCAAAGATAATTATAAATAACAATCATAGGATTAAAGTGAATAGCCTGATTCAAAGAGACTGACATGAATGATTTGTAAATACAGTGAACGGTTAATTTAATGCAAACATTAGGTTGGCATTTCTTTATGCATATTGGGTGCATCACATAAAACATGAGCATAGCGCAAATGCTATAGTCCAGTAGAAATGCATAACAGTGATGAAATGTGTGACGGTAATAGAAACGATGTGATAAGGAATGAAGTTGAATGCAACTGTAGCCACGAGTTACAACAAAAGAGAAAAGCAAACAAAATAAGCTATTCATGTATGTCAAAAAAACGCAGCATGTATTTCTGTTGCTGTTCATACAGTAGACCCCAACTCATTCAAAATAACCTAAACAAAAGTATCAGTATATAAGAATCTAAGACAAGACCATTATACAAATTAAGTATCGTTGTCAATGATATCTAGTATTTCCTTTATGAAGAGAGAATATTGCATACCTTGGACCATTGAGATTTCTTTCATAACCATCGCCACTAAATGCTTGAGTAGTTTCAGATGCAATATCATGTAACCATATTTGATGTTGTCCCGCCATTGCGATGTACACAACTTCATTGGTAGGGTCATAGCAAACATCCCAGGGAGAATTTAAGACCTACATTGAAACTGTTAATTCACCCATGTCCTCAAAATAGAACGAACTACGATAATGTTTTCCGGTATTACATCTTCTTTTTCGTTTTTTTTTTTTTTATGTTTTTTTTTTGTGTGTGTGTGTTGGTGGGAAAGGGGGGGGTTGTTATTGAGTGTGGTTCTCACATCATCCAAGAGGTTATCGTCAATTGTGCGCATTTTATTGCAAGATGTAATTCTGGTCCATGATTATTTAAAAAAAAACACAAAATCCCCCATTTTTCGTTTTTATTTTCATTGTGCTTTGGTATCGTAATTAAATCTCCAGCATTGGTATTAGAGTTGGAGTTCAAACTTCTATTTATACTAATATTAGATCCTAATTAGTGGTTTGAAAAATGAAAATCGGAGCACTCTTGACAAAAGGAATTTAATAAAGACAATTGGAGAAAGACTGATAAATATTATTGAAGATTACAAGTGAAAGAAAATAAACAACGTTGTCGCTAACTTACATTTTGACACAATTGATTATATCCTATGGAACATGAAGGAGAAACAGACCAACTCACTTCATGACAAAGTTTTACTAAAAAATAATACTATGCACATGCTTCGTACGTCCGAGTCCATTACTTCGAGGAGGCACATCCATATGATGATAATACTATTTTTCTAAGCTCTCTAAACTTGACAACAAGAAAGACATATGCATAGCTTCTACTTCAGAATCTATCAAACTCGTATGATCAATTCATCATTACCTAACTAATAACATTACTACTGAGTACTGATCACCAGGACTTGAATGTATTACTCATACCACTCTGCGAGAAACACAAACACCAAAATAAGAATGACGTGTTGTAAGTACGCGACTAGCTGAAGCGTTACAAATGACAAGAGGAAGATTAACAAAGCGTGAGTGGAAGCCAAGTTTGTGGTAGATCCAAACCAGAAAGTAAAAAGAATATTAAGTATTACAATTAAGGTAGGAGAGGAAACTGTAAAAGGTAGTATTATGACATTAAAAAAATGTAGAGAAAAGTGTGATGAGACAGCATAGTAATGTTGCGAGTATCTCAAGAGATGGTAACTTACTCGACGGTAAAGCAACAATAGAAGACATGGCATTTTGGTGATGCAAGGACCATTCATATGATCTTTTGAAAATAGTGATTGCATCAGTATAACAAGTGCCATAACTCAAAAGGATGAATATTTTCGGGTGACGATCATGATTTGGAGATTGCTGAAATTTGATATGTTCATGGTATTGGTATGGTGGTGTCTGACGCAACGGTAAGGTTACCTGGCTGGTCATCTGAAGCGCGCAGGTTCGAGTCCTGGTCTCTTCACATATGTGAGGGAAAGGTTGTGTGAACTAACCGACCATCCCCAGAGCCCGGAAAATCGTGAGAATAGTACTAGGTGAGAGACTGCCTGGGAAGTCCTCTCGCTTGAGTACGGAAGCCTTTGGCACTGGGTATCCACCTTTATGGTATTGGTACGGTCCAGAAAATAACAAAAATGAGCCATGTGAATGGGCTTAAGAGAAATCTATTATTTGTAGGACAGTTAGATAATGGATGCAAGACCCGTGTTCAAAATTTTAAAGGCACATTGTAAAAATTAGAAGATAGTAGCAAATTTATACAAGTATAAATAAAAGATACCAAAAAAGAAGCGATAGTTGAGTGGGATGGTTTGATAGGAGATCCAATAATGATGTAGCATTAGAGAATTGGTCATATGTATGAACATAGTTTGAAGATTCTTGTTAGACAAAAGCTCCTTTCAAAACTCAATAAGGTCTTTTACCATACCTTAAGGATTGTGTTACAAGTAAGCAGAATGGACTAAGTAGTCCAACTGTTAAAAGTAAAGGTATATTAAAATCTGCTCACTATAATGTAACTACGTAAGCATCAGTTACATCCCTATGAGGTGTGAAATAATTTGGATTTTGATTGATGGCTGCTCTGGTAGACATTGATGTATTTGATCAGAAGAAAATCCTGTGTGCTATCTTTTTTAAGAGGTATAAGGCGGCGATAAGGATTGAATCTGGGAAGAACTTTTGAAAGTGTTCAAGATCAAATGATGTCGGAGAATACACTAGCCGTGGATTAGATGTAATTTGCTAAAAGTAAAGGTGCAATTAATTCATAGTTGCTTATAGTCTCTGAAAAGTGTAGACGCAAACTGAGTGAACAAAACATTGTTTGATTAACAACAAGAGCAATATCGAAAACAGCAGGTCTGACCAAGTCATTTTGAAGCAACCAGTACTGCTTATCGTGGGATATGGATTTCCAACAACCGTGATTTGGTTGGTGATGTGGTTGGTAAATTCGCTAATATACATTTAAATTTTCAACTATTCCTACACAATTGACGTACAAAACCTAAGAACTAGGAAAGTTGGATCCAGAATCCAAAGAATGCATTTCCTAGGATATACCGATGAACTTAATAGGTATGCTATTGGATCCCCTTACCCATAAGATGATAATAAACAGAAATGTAGTATTTGCAATGAGAAAAAAGTGATAACAAGAAAAAACAAAGACTGCTACAGCAGATGCTGAAATATTAGATATGATAGATAGTATTTAGACTCTTATCCTTACGACAAAATTTCAAAACAGGCTTGTTTTTAAAACTAATATCAGATTTAGGTTAGTTTTGAAACTATTTGCAGAAATATGTTTGTTTTGGCCACCTCAGCGCTGAGATGGTCAGTGCTTAAAAAAATTACACGGGGGCGCACTTGTGAAGTGCGCCCTTATAAAAATACAAGGGGTAAGTGCGCCCTTGCACATATACAAGGGCGCACTTCACAAGTGTGCCCTTGTATTTTTCCATGGAAATACAAGGGTTCTCAGCAATCTTTCTTTCTTGAGATCTGAAAGACCAACGCCTACTGCTTTGGAAAATGTTGGACTTGAATCACACAGGTTACATATTTTTATACCCTTGCCCTGAGCAAAATTTTCTTTGGTTTCTTCACCAGAACAGTCATCAGTTTGAGATATTTGATCCAGAACAAGATGCTTGTAGTATGCAAAGTAATTTGGACCATCACCGTTATATTTTGTGGATGAAGATGAATTGATGTCAGCGATCATTTGCTGTATGAATTGCATAAAACAATGATGATGATGATGATGATGATGATGATGATATCGCAAGCACAAAGACAAGGAAAATTAAATTATGTCCATTACAACACTTCACAGTGTTATTATTATTCACTGCACGTCATCTTTTGCAAATACCGACGTTGACTTCAGTGGTTCCCTCATTCTTACATTAACCGCCCTACTTGCGAATTATGTTCACCGTCAAACCCATGGTTGGTTCACAGGACAATCAGTTGGCTTGCCGTTGGATTGCACATTCATTATATAAACTGACGTCATCTGGTACTACTACAAGCATAAATATATGACCATAATGCTAAGTACAATTTGTGTGTGGTTCCATCATCCCTTCTACAGTTTTATGGCACCTGCAAGGCGCACCCATGGAAAAATACAAGGGCGCGCTTATGGAAAACTACAAGGGCGCGCTTGTGAAGTGCGCCCTTGTATATGTGCAAGCGTGCACTTGTCAAGTGCGCTCTTGTATTTTTATAAGGGCGCACTTCACAAGTGCGCCCGAAGTGCGCCCCCGTATTTTTTTTTAAGCACTGGCCACCTCAGCGCTGAGGTGGCCAAAACAAGTCTATTTCTGCAAATAATTTCAAAACTAACCTAAATCTGTTATTAGTTTTAAAAACAAGCCTATTTTGAAAATTTGTCCTTATTACAAAAGATTTGATGAAAATGATTCGATGTTATTATGTTGCATGCAGAAGCTATGTTGGTAGCAAACCCAATAACGATCATGTCAAAGAATTGAAAACACAATTGGCTAACGGTTTGATATAAGGACTTGAGATTGAAAAACAAAATTCTAAGGATGTAGATTTATTAAGACAAAACCAGTATAAAGATTTGGCTTTTTCAGAAAACTTATGTCAAGAAGATAGCAAAGGTTTGACACGCAAGATTCTAAGCCAATTCCTAGCCTTCTTCCTGTTAATTTAAAATTGTCCTATGAAAATTATTGAATTTTGTGTGCACCAACGTTGAGAATCTTGATGTTTGTACTAGACCAACATTGCACAAGAGGTATAAGTGGATAGTTAATTTATAGCAATTCTTGAAAATTTGTAGACACATCAAGGGTAACTAAAATATTGCATTACTTTATAAAATACAGATTTTACTATCAAACGATATGTTGATTAAACTTTTGCAAGGGATCAGAACATAGGTAGGTCTATAATAGATTATGTGTTTATGCTTGCTAGGAATTATGAGTTGGGCACTAAAACTGTAGTTTAACCTGGCTACTTCCAAGAGAGAAGCAGGGCATACCGCAGCTTCAAAGCCACCCAAAAAACAATCTAATCGTATAACTGCAAATGTCATTTGGGTGCTAAAAATAGGGGTCCAATTCGTTATGTGATACATCAAAATTCTTTGTTTTCAAATAATTTTGTTTTCAACTGCGTTTAGACCATCAAACTTAGTTATGTGATGCATACATTGTAAACAGTGAAAATTAGGATTCATTCCCTATTTTCAAATTAATATATGTGAAACCCTTCCTAAAAACAAGAAGTTTAACGAAACACAATGTCAATGCTATCGGTGAAAACGTGCAGTATAGAGTACAAAAAGTTGTAAAATAGATATTTGTGGTGTAGACTCTACACTACAAATATATGCAGCGTAGAATGCAAATGCTTGCAGTGTAGACTATAAATTTTTATTTTACAAAATATGCAAGTAGAACTGCAGATATTTGCAGTATGTACCTGTGCAATTAAAGCGTTTAACGGTACTATAGCGGTGGAGGTGCAAAAAATTGTAGCGGAGATAAAGCGAGGATATAGCGGATGTGCTAAAAAGTTCATTAGATGTAAAAAAAAAAATGTTTGAAGTTAATTAATTATCATTCTTGTTAGACCAAAAAATGGTTCTAACACCCAAATTATCGTATTTAGAGCGTAGGATATGAAGAAATAACTGAAAAAGTGAGAGAAAAGCAAGACAACAGGATTTTTATAGTGGTTCGGCGTTAACAAGCCTACATCCACTTCATAGTTTCTCATTTCATTCATGGATTACAATTATAAGGAATTCAATCACTCAATCGCTCAAATACAATGAATAATTCTCTCCGAATTCATTGATTTTCATTGGAGAAGAAGGTGGTAATTGGTGGGGGAATTCGGCCATGGCTACCATGAATGAATGAAATGCCAAAAAGTCCTTTCAAATGGCCATGTTGTGGTGTATTTATAGCTGTAGATAAGCTCTGGGCGCTTCCGGTTCGGATGGGCCACGTGGCGTGACCAGAGGAGATCTCAGAAGTAGTGGAGAACGTGGAAAAGTGGTTACCAGGTCGTGCTTTGCCAAGTGGAGTCCGATCCGCAATTGTAGGAGTCTATTATGCCAAAAGAAGAGGTCAAACTCCGTGTGCAGAAGCAGGTCCAGTCGGTTCGGATCGGATCCGAACCGAACCGGTTGTTCGAGCAGATTGCCAACACGCACTTCTGTGCAGAATACTTCAGGAGGTTCGGGTAGAGGGTACTCCGATCCGATCCGGAGAGGGGGATCCGATCCGATCCGAAAGCAGGGATCCGATCCGATCCGAATGGGGGATCCGATCCGATGACATTTGCATGAATAATTCAATTTTTCCATCTTTCTATCACTCCATCCAAGTGATCGCCAATCAATGTAAGTTCATACTCAAGTCCCTAGCTTTGGGTAGCCTGGTCACAAAACAGGCTAACATTTTGCCCCCCAAAGTACATCTTGTTGCAAATAAGATGTGCTTTGAATAAGTCGAGATGATTCTTTTTGGATCTTTTTCTGTATAAATGGCTTGTCATATGCCGCATTGCTTCCGTTGATGCTTATCGGGCCAAATTTCATGGCTAAAGTGGTCAAGATGATCAAGTAATTGTTTAGACTTCGTCGAATCAAGAGGTAGAATTCCTTCATCATAGGTTATGTGGTATGTTTGGCTCCCGTGTGAGATCGTACATGTTAAAGTTGATGCCAAACGACGCCATCTTCCGTTCGGATAGAGCGCATCAGAGTCGGCATATGAATTTGTCATTTTTGCTTGGATCTGGACAATCTCGATATCAGGATATTAATCTAGGACTCCATGATTACATCTAATCGTAATAATAGTGCACTTGAAAGCCATGATCACTTCAGATTGTTTTATAGTCCCGTGATCACATACGAGTCAGTGCGAGTATTGAAAACATGCAAGCCACTAGCTGGTAGGATTATCACAATTGTAAGGCAGCAGAGGAGTTTATCATACTCTCCGTTTGATGCAGTTGTAGATCAAGTCTTTGAATTCTTGCTTGATCCGTAATTTCGCTCACTTGGATGGTTGGGATGAATCACGTCATATTCTAAAGATATAATGTATATGTTCTGAATCATGCATTGAGTCAGGGTCATGTTTAAAGTCAATCTGTCGGTTGAAGTTGATGTTCCTAGCATTAGTGGAGGACGAGCGAAGTCAGTGCTTATGCCCCCAGCATTGTTGGGGGTTATGATAGGTCAATCGGACATCCAATCTTTTAGCCTTTATACTTTTTTTTCTGCCGCATCGGGTTAGATATGTAGGTTCAACAATCTTAGTCACCCTGTGTCGTTATGTGCACATTCCCAAGTCATCAAGGGTTGGAGTTGTATATGCGAATGGCCGAATCACATTCGCGTTGGGGTCAACCCATCTGTTTAGCCAGAAAGCAGTGATCGCCCTATTGAGTATATCAGCAAACTTAGATACTCTCCTTACATCAGACACAGTGTTGAGCAAGCTCGTCAATCTTGCAAGCAAGCGAACGTCGTTAGTGAGTTATTCGAGCTCCTTCATTCACGCTTTGGCATAATCTGAAATAGCCATCATAGTCTTGTTGAGTCTATCTCCCGTGCTTGGTTCCATTAAGCTTGACAATCAAGACCGCGGGCCCGATTAATGACATTGGTCTTTTACATGATTGTAAATTCCTATTAATCTTTCCGGGGGCTTTTCTTTTTCCTTTATTATTTCAAGAGTTAGATGGTGCTCCGTTCTGTTGTGAAGACATTGAGATCATCCATTTCAACATTAGCACACTCTTATTGCACGAATCTGCCTGTCTCAGGATAGGATTTTCCAACGTTTCTAGGAAAATTTCATGGTAGATGGATACCAAAGTTTGTATCGGAGGTGAATCCTCCAAGTCCTCTTGGTGGATCCCTATGAAGAGGGATTTTGAAGTTTGAGATATCCAGAATACCGAATACCACAGCAATCAACACCATATATGGTCCAGATCGATGTACCGATGCTGCTGCAACGTTGAATCTTTCAAGGAATGCATGCAGGGTCTCGTTGGATCTCTGTTGAAGCATCAATTAATATTGCCAATTTGGCCCTCGCCTTTGAGAAGTTGTCGCTAATTACCTAATTTAGCACTAGTGCCCCCGGTATGAAGTCCTGAAGCGGGTGGAAGCCGGCCTCTGGCTTCTTGGTTTTGCATATGTAATAGCCGTCCATCAGGCTTCTGTTCTTTAATTCTGGATGGTGATCCGCTACTTGGATGTATGCAGGTTGCTCTTGAGGAGCCATTCTTCTGCTTATAGTCTGGGTTATTGTGAAGCTCAGATAATCGTAAATGTGCCTAAGGCTGGCAGATAGTCAGATGATGATGTTCGAAGCTCTTATCCTGTACTCCCCATCCATGGGGATTTTACTAAACGGTGGTCATCAAATCCACGTATTCTCTGAATTCATACTCCCTCATCGAGCTGTGAGTTAGAGTTTGATAGAAAATGATTTATTCGTGTCCAGCTCATGTTAGTCCTTGGTCTCCCATCCAAGCTTTGAGGTTCGGAGTCGGATGGCAATAAAGTTAGACTATAGCTTTTTCGAATGCTCTCGTCTTCCCCCCTACATGGGGAGCCTCATGTTGAGGTTGAGCTGGATTTTAAACATTCCTCCGAATTGGAGCAAAGGTTGGTCGGGCTCCGCGTAAATTTTTCGGCGACTCTTACATATCCATCGTTTTCATCCAAAATGTCACGGTCGGAAGTTGTATGTTACAAATACCTGGGAGGAGGTTGGTTGTTTCTTTGTGTCATCCAAGACGACCATGCTAACTTGTCCTAGGGTCTCATATTATCTGGACCACGGGGCAGGGTGCGTATGAGCCAAGTTCATTGTCGTTTGAATTCCCATGGAGCTCGCTCTAGAGAATAAGTCGAAGCTACTAGGCCCTCCATCTATCCGAGTACAGAAGTTATCCACTATTTTCTGTCGTTTCCGGAGAAGTTCATCTCGCTTCCTTCGATCCTAGCGCCTTCTGCGCCAATATCCTTAGCACGGAAGAAATTTCTATCTTCCTTCTTCTTCGCTTTTGAGTCTGAGTGTCAGGCAATTCGCCTCCACGCAAGTTAGGAGTCAAAGCAATGGCATCTCCCTTTACATGGGGTCTTTCAACCGGGAGGTCGGTCCGGACTAGCAAATGGACATTCACTCTGCGTCCATTTCATGGTCCTCAAGCAGCCTGTGAAGATCGAGGTATAAGTTAGTCACAGACATATAACATTTATGAATATTTTCAGCAGTGCGGCCCCAGTCCGGGGGTAATGGAGAAAGGTCGGCAGTTGTATCACATCCCTTTTAAATTTAGACATGGATGCATGGAAAAGAGACATTGCTTTATAAGCTTATGTGCTCTAGTTATCCAAGTGCTCGAGTTATCACGTTTTCCATTCAACGTATTTGCGAGGTAGCACTCGTCGTTGCACTTGGGCTATGGCCAGTCACACATGGGTGTGTATGTTGATTTGATATATCACTCTTAGGACCTCCTTTCGGTGATTGCATTAAGTCGCGTGACACATTATTAAACAGTTCACTCTCAAGGCCTCCTTTCGGTCGTCGCCTTGAGTCGCATGAAAAGTTTAGCATTAGGCATCAGCGTCAGCCTTCTGGACGTGGCCCTTTGTTTGTTTTCCACCAGCCTGCTGTGGTTGTTGCGAGTGCGGCGCTCACATTCTTGTCTTGTTATCTTGTACAAGCCTGCACTCAATAAACAAAGCAAATCCCTAAGCAATAGGTAATAAAGCACATCACAATCAAACAAGGGTTCCAATTCAAAAACCCCTGAAATCAAATAATATCTAGCTAATCATATAGAATTTATATAAAAATGGGGGTGATGTGTGTCATGAATAGAGGGCCTGGCCAGGGCCTGTTTGGGATTGATTAAGATCGATAGTGCATTGCCCCCCATGCCCGGACATGAAGGGTTCAGGCTCAGCTTTCACTCTTGCCCCCGATACTACAGCGGGGTAGGAGCCCTTTTATGGCATTTGTTCAACATGCCTTTATACTCTCCTGTCGTATGCCTAGGATAGAGTGGAATCAGGGCGGTCTTTTAATCGTGGTGCACCTTCACGCCTTGAGGACGTCATCTTCCCGTCCTTTATACTCTCTCTCGAGTCATGAGAGTTAGAGTTACGGACGTCGTCTTCCCGTCCTTTATACTCTCTCTCGAGTCATGAGAGTTAGAGTTATGGACGTCGTCTTCCCGTCCTTTATACTCTCTCTCGAGTCACGAGAGTTAGAGTTATGGACGTCGTCTTCCCGTCCTTTATACTCTCTCTCGAGTCATGAGAGTTAGAGTTGTGGGTTTAGTGGTCTTAAGTCATGGTGCACCATTCACACTAACCCAACAGATTTATACTCTCTCTCAAGTCGTGAGAGTTAGAGTTATGGACGTCGCGGTTCGTCCTTTATACTCTCCCAAAGTCAGTTTGGGTTAGAGTTGTGGATCGAGTGGTCTTAAATCTTGGCGCGCCTGTCACACTCGTCCTAAGTTTATACTCATATCCAAGCTCTGAGGATTAGAGTTAGTTGGGCAAACAGTCGGGTCACATTTGCCTTGGCATCGTCCCTTTGCTCCTACATCAAGGGCAAAGGTCGCCATCAGGGATGGTCGGTTCACGTCCCTATTGATTTTATACTCCTCCCGTCGGAAGCATGGGAAAGAGTTAAAGACGTTTTTGGAGAGCGGTCGAGTCACACTCATCCTCGTCTTAACATTTCCCTTTTGCCCCCACATCGAAGGCAAAAGTTATGTCGTTCATGTGATCGTGCCCCTGTCATTTTTGCACTCTTCTCGTTGGATCAGGGGATGGAGTCATAGAACTGCTAAGTGGTTATGTCACACCCGAGTATATCTCTATGTCATGACTGGCAAATTAAAGGCTAGATGTTGAGGATGCCTCATTTGTATGCCTATGCATAGATATGTTGAAATTATGTGCATATATTCGCTTGCCCCCTACTTCAAGGGCAAAAGGTCCATGAATGAATGGTCAAACTTCATTTATGTCAGGTTGTTGGCATCAGGAGGGTGAATAGTTGAATCACGTTCGCCAAAGCTTTACGTTCCTCCGACTAAACCATGGAAGGAGTGGTTGGCACCAAACTTCGGGTACCTTCATCATTCATATCGCATGAGTTAGTCATGTCCATAACTCAGGAAGCATGTAAAAGTAAATTGTATGATTGAAAAGTAAGCATATCAAGGGGCAGTGCTGCCTCCTTTAACGGATCGAGCCATGTAGATGGTCGAACTGCATCCATCCGAAATCGGATTCCGACGTTGAACTTCAATGCACAATTATCTTGAGGCCTGTCACGTGTGAGCCAATGAGTGGATGGTCACCTCGGATCCATCTTAAGAGATACAACTTCTCTCAGGTGAAGGACGTGGCTCTGTAAACGAGCAATTCAATCGGGCTCGTTACGACAATGCTCCATAATTCTTCCTGTGGGTGCTCAAAGTTTGATTGGTACCGGATTCGGGGTACCTACATCATCCACATATAAATTCATTTGAGTTAGTTACATCAATAACTCATAAAGCATGGAAATATAAGAGTCATGGTTAAAAAGTAATCCTGTTAAAGGAATGAATATCATTCTGTGTGAAGATGGCATTGCACGCTCTTTGCAGGTCCATTTTTCCTCACTACATCTCTGTCAGGGGATGGCTGTCAAAATCTTTAGCTGGCGATGAATGTCTTTTCAAACCGTTGTGGGGTGGCAGTCCCAAGAATGAACAGACCTTGAAAGAGGACTTGGAGTGACAAAGGCAATTAAGTAAATACTATAAGCGAATGACGAGGTCGCATCTTATTTGAATCGCCTTCTTGCCCCCAAGCTAAGGGCAAGGATTGAGTATGAGGGAGTCATGGCTGCTAGGGGGATAGTCATATCTCATCCATCCGCAGATATGCCTTTAGTCCCACGTTGGGAATAAGATCTAATGCACAGATAATCAATCAGCATCAAGGCTTAAGTGCTCTAAACCTTTAACTTGCCACCTCTATCGAGTAGCATCTCCTAATTAGCTAAATATCAGGCTCTTCCAGTAACATGGTCGCCACGGACCATTCCCATTCCATCTTTCACTAGGAATTTTAGCAATAGATACCAGGGTGTAATGTAAGCTCTAATCGCCGCTAGAGCTGGTCAGTTTAGACCTTAGTCAGATAAACTTGACTACAATAGCATGGCTTCCAAGGCTTGAAGTAATGTTCATGTTTTCTATCACAATTTATGTATGAAGTCGAGAGCTAATGGTCGATTCATATTTGTTTTGATCTCGAACTCTCATCTTTTGACAAAGGTCATATGGTGACTGGTGAGCAGTCAAATTGCTATCATCCGAGCAAAGATTCATATGTCCAATCATGGCCTGCAGGGGTTCAGCTGTTACCTATCGCTGGGCACCAAAGTATGTTGACCTAACCCTTATTCGATGGAAATCAGTCTTCCTCAATGCGATTGACAACAAATAGCCATTACAAAGGTTAGCTAAGTTCTTCGGGAGTTGAGACGCAGGACATTTTATTCATCACATCATACAATTGAAGTGTAGCTTTGGGATGTTGGGATCCTTAGCTGCTTTCTGGTATCCCACTATTGACAATCATGGTTACTAAATTCATATGAATCATCTTTGAAGTTGTGTTCGAACTGTTCTATATAACTGTCATTCGATGCTCCGCCGATTGGACAGGTTTAAGTCATATAAATAGGATGGTCACTACTCGTTAGGGAACAACATCAGTTGCATTGCTGAAATCCACACTATCGGAGTTCCAGAAGATGAGGCTACTATTAGACAATCATTATCTCGTATACTATCGTTGATAGCAAGCTGAATCTGACTGACAGCTCCTCCCATTGAATGGCATCGGCAAACAGAGGCTATGGCTTCTGGAGGAATCCTAGTCGTTGCCATTTGGTTGTCATATTCTTTGACTATCCACCTTATCTTCATTAACAAACTTTGATGACTACTGTTGGTCAAAATATACGTCGAGCCGAAGGCGAGCCGTGCTCCGAGCCGAAGGCGAGGCCGTCAGCGGGTCCGGGCGCAGCGCCGGCGGGGGTCCGGGGCCCCGCAGTCCCGGCGGCGATCGACCTAGCCGGTTAGGTCGAAAATGTGGGCACCGCACGATTTTTTCGATTTTGGACGATGGAGCCTTTTCTGAAATGGTCATAAAAATGTATTTTTTCCCAAAAACAGCTATTTCGGTTCGGATCGGATCATCCCTTCAAATTGCGGCTCGGGAGTGCCTTCAGGTCGGGTCGGATCGGACTAGTTCCTCCGAGCCGGATCGGAGACGTCATTAGCTAGTCGGTTCGGTATATATGAAAGAGCCGGTTCGGATCTCCTCCTCCTGTTCGGATCGGTCTTCCCTACCCTGCATTTCCACTTTCCTGCGGTTCGGGTCGTGGCACCCTCTTCGGTTCGGAGATGCATCACCAGGTCGGGTCGGGGTATCAACAGCAGCTGGATTCGAGTCCTGCTCAACGGGTCGGGTCGGAGCATTGTCCCCGGGTCGGTTCGTTGTGCCACTCCGGGTTAGACGTCTTCGGGTCGGATTGATTTTTCATTTTATTAGGGTCGGATCGGACCCCTGGTCATTGGATCCGAACCGATGCTGCTATTACTAGTTCTGGCGTCTCAGTGTATAACTTCGTGGGGTCGGGTCGGACCCGACCCGAACTGAGTGGGGCTATCCGAACCGAAGCCATGCGATTCTGCATTAACTCAATCTGATCTGCTGGTCACCCACATCCGATCCAGAGACTTTTTCGAACTGGAAAGTCATTAAAAATGTTGAATTTGCCGGATCTCCTCATCGGACTTGGCGATCCAATAGTAGAATGGAGAATCCCTATAGGTTGAGAATCTTCATTTCTCAGTGAAAGCACCATAATGTTAGACCAAAAAATGGTTCTAACACCCAAATTATCGTATTTAGAGCGTAGGATATGAAGAAATAACTGAAAAAGTGAGAGAAAAGCAAGACAACAGGATTTTTATAGTGGTTCGGCGTTAACAAGCCTACATCCACTTCATAGTTTCTCATTTCATTCATGGATTACAATTATAAGGAATTCAATCACTCAATCGCTCAAATACAATGAATAATTCTCTCCGAATTCATTGATTTTCATTGGAGAAGAAGGTGGTAATTGGTGGGGGAATTCGGCCATGGCTACCATGAATGAATGAAATGCCAAAAAGTCCTTTCAAATGGCCATGTTGTGGTGTATTTATAGCTGTAGATAAGCTCTGGGCGCTTCCGGTTCGGATGGGCCACGTGGCGTGACCAGAGGAGATCTCAGAAGTAGTGGAGAACGTGGAAAAGTGGTTACCAGGTCGTGCTTTGCCAAGTGGAGTCCGATCCGCAATTGTAGGAGTCTATTATGCCAAAAGAAGAGGTCAAACTCCGTGTGCAGAAGCAGGTCCAGTCGGTTCGGATCGGATCCGAACCGAACCGGTTGTTCGAGCAGATTGCCAACACGCACTTCTGTGCAGAATACTTCAGGAGGTTCGGGTAGAGGGTACTCCGATCCGATCCGGAGAGGGGGATCCGATCCGATCCGAAAGCAGGGATCCGATCCGATCCGAATGGGGGATCCGATCCGATGACATTTGCATGAATAATTCAATTTTTCCATCTTTCTATCACTCCATCCAAGTGATCGCCAATCAATGTAAGTTCATACTCAAGTCCCTAGCTTTGGGTAGCCTGGTCACAAAACAGGCTAACAATTCTCACTTCATTTATGTAGAAGAAACTAATATTAATTAATCTTATATAACAAAATTGAAGAATATCATGGTTTTGCGTATTAAGATTTGATGATTATGATAGATTTCTAACTTAAGTTAGGCATTTATGCCTTTAAATTAGCTCTTTAATGTTACCTTTTCGATTTGTTGTGAAAGAGAACTTGACAAATCAACCTTTATGCATTAATATTGCTAAAGCGGATGCTACGTAGTCTTGATTTAGCGGGTACAGCGAAAAATAGCGAGGCTTAAGGCGGATCTACTGTTCATCAGCGTTAAACTGAAATAGCGTACATGTCGAAGAGTGCTACATGATATAGCAGGAATATTGTGGGGCTTTAGCGGGGCTTCAACTGCCCAGGTATGTACTGGCTGAAAGCACTAATAGAGATTTTTCGTAAAACAAGTTCTTTAAAGGGGAAAAGTGAATTTGAATATGAAGGACATTTGAAAAACATCCCTTATAGATATTTATTATACCCATTAATTTTAAAGTATTAAGTAATAACGAGGAAGCGATATCGGAGCATGTTAATACAATTTGGACAAAACAAAACACGATTGATGACATAATAGATCTAAATCGTTGGATCTCATTATGTTCACATGTGGGGTTGAAATTAAAGGCCAATCCAACGGTTGAGATACAATGTATCACCAATTGTATCACCGTTTTATGTCCCGGTAAATTTTCTAATACACAAACAGATACACACCGTCGATCAGAAATGAAATTTTGATAGAGCTGGAAGTTTCGAAACAATTCAAAAGTTTTGGGTATATGTTCTTGATAACACATAAATGTAAGTAACCTACATATGAAGAGATCCATGGACCATACCCTATATTTATAGGGGTGTACAGTGTATATATATATTATATACATGTATATATGTTCCGGTGAGTGCATGAGAGTATCTTGCCTGTGCAGTTCCCCTTCCTCCTCCTTTGTAGTCAGACCCTTTGGTTCCATTCCCAGCAAGTGTCCTTACTGTCTCTCTGACAAAGTCTACTTCCCTACAAAAGTGGAGTAAACATCAGCATTGAGAAGCTGACGATTACTAGGCTCTATATAATGTTTTAAATTAATATTTGATAATTTTAATCAGATAGTGTGCAAGTTTGTCACCATTCACATGTCAAGCTTAGTGTGCTGCCCAAAAATGATGCCCATGCACAACAGTTAAAATTAGATAAAAAGCTCCAGTAATCAGTGCTATTATATCAACATGAACAATGCACATTCATGATACATTTGAATAACGCTATTCAAATTATGCAGACTGTTAGATTTATCCATACACGTACATGAAGTGAAAGCGTGATGTGCACATGCACCATATGATGTTCATGTGTGAAAGCATGATATATAATCTTCATTTCATTTATATTTCCTGTTCCAACCCACTAAATATTTCTCCTCTTTCCTCTTCCATCTCCTTTTACATCCATTTAACAAGTTGTAGGGGAATGATTTCGTCATATTATCCAGACATGATTGAAACAGTTGAAAGTGGATGGTTGCAGCAAGGAAACCCATTCGCCAACAATAGCACATAAATTAGCACTGTTGAAAGAAAATACCATTAACTTGGGTCCACAAAGATGAAAATCAACCTTCCTTATTGTACATCCTATCCTAAGTTTGCCAAACTTTATTTTAAAGAAAAATCCAAATATAACTAGAAAAGCTGCATGAGAAATATGAGTCAATGAAACTGCAATAAGCAAACAAGTACAAATTTTGCTCCTAATCTCTTTATTTTGATCGTCATTCATAATTGAATCAGACTGTCAAAACAACGAATTGTCTTGAATTTCATTGCCACTAAGCCTTTAAGAATTGAAAATCAGGTTATTCTGAGTGTTACCAATGCAATGCTGCAAAAAATTGAAATGATAAGAAAATAACTAAAGTAACAAATAACATATAAAATCAGTACTTCTTACTCATATACAAATTAAGAAATTTATTAGAACTAGAAGAAGCTTATATCTGGCAAAAGAATTAGGTTGACAGCTAGAAAACTAATCAAAAGCAAACATGTCAACTGGATGACAATTGTAAAATCAAGGAATCTGTGGAGAATCATGAAGTGAGTAATATAATTTAAGAGCTGTGATTATCAAACTGTATCATGCTATGCCGGCTTTGGTAATCTACGAGAGTATATAAAGAACGCTAAATAAATTTATAGTATGTCATTTTGTGTTGAATCTCTCTCTTTGAGGTCTTTATGTACCAAAGAGAAAAAGAAAATTGCAACTGAGATCATTTGTTTAGAGTTAACATTATAATCATGTGAGAGGTTAACAACTGTTATTGACCCGTTTATCTACAGCTACATGATAACACTTCTGCTGAAAGGAAAGATAAACATGTACAGTGTACAGACCTCAAAGCATGGTTTTCCGTATCTGCCACATATAATATGTTCTTTCTGGGATTGTATGCAAGACCCTGTAAGAAGAAGAAAAATGAGGATCGAGCAAGAACATAGAAACAAGTTGTGACTGATGATGTGAAATGAAGTATAATCAACCGAAATAATAAGAAGAACAATATTAATGCAATTTCAGATAATGTCTAAGCAAAAACAGGAGATAAAAATGGAACTGTACACCCTACTGGATGCCCTAGTTATGTATAAGAACAATGAGATTGGATTCCATGTTTTGATACCACTTAAACTCTGTACCGAAGATCAGGTTAAGAAGGAAGTGTACAATTAATTAACGGATTATTTGATGCACATCTGATGTTGATTATATCAGATTTAATCTCCCAATATTTACTTTATTACACACCTACACTTCTTATTCTAACGTTTACAATGAAATGCCAGGTAGAATCAGTTTTGATTGGGTGATCTCTGGTATGATGTTTAAAGTATAAAAGATCAAATTCCTGATATATCAAGAATCATTTGTGGATATGTGCATGAAAATAGGTGTTTCACGCCTAAATATTCCATTTAAAAAAAAAAAAAAAAAACGCTTTGCATTCATGATCCGTGTAACTTATATACAATAAATTTTGCCGCAATGCCTATGAGCATACATTGCATCGACCTTTAATAACCATGGATATCCAAAAGGTTTTAACCTATTCATGTATAAGAACCTTATTCAAAATCATGTCTATTCTGTAGCATGTTTTTCCCCTAGATTTCACTTCAGTGATGGTGTAATATCACCATTACTTACTTTATAGTCGTCTTGTTTCATGTTTAATAGGACTACTTATTCTTGAGCATAGCCTCAATAACTATTAAATATAGTATCATATTCCTTCTTATTTTAAACAACTGTTAGATGGTCATATCATAGCAACATGTCATTCAAGTCATCTGATCCCTACATATGTTGCAAACTAACTTGACTGATCAATAGACATACTACATATCAAACTCAAATGAACAAAGATGTCATACTTAGCTGATTTTCTTACTTGAGGACGTTTGAACGATACGTTATCAAAAGTGCCATCAGCTAAACCCTCTTCACCAGTCGTCCCAACTTGAACAATAAAATTACCTTCTAAGTCAGTGACCACCTAAGCTTCATAAAAGAAGAAACATCATCAAGATTGTAAGTGAACACATACATTTATACATCGATATATTAAAAAGTCCAAAGAAACAACTTCCTATGTGCCTTGCCAAAAAAAACTACTTCCTATGTCACTTTTTCCCTTAAAACTCGTCTATTCCCTCTAATTTAAGTTATATGGAAAAATTATACTGTTTTTGTACATTCCCCCTTGTTTCCAAAATAAACTGCCCTGATATTTGGTATTCTATTTTGTTGTGGTGTATTTACTTACTCTTTTAGTAGTGTTATTGGCATAGTCTCTTTTAGTAGTGTTATTTTAACTTAGGAGTACTTTACGAACATCTATTAGTCCTTTTTTTTAATGTAAAAATAACAATGCTTTTCCACTGAAGAATTTTGGCTCTCTCCCTAAATATATAAAATAATCAACAGTAAACACGCATAATTTTCATCCAGACTACTTTTCCATCAAAGATGGCATTTGACGTTCTTCCATAGAATCATATATAGATGTGACAAATTGACCAACATAATGACAAATTAAATATGGCAAATCGCTCATCTCTATTCACGATATGTTACTACTAAAGCCACTGTTGTTATAACATACTTTTCAGTTCTCACTTCAACACACTGTAGGTAATATTCTCAACAATAACATTGGCATTTTACAAAAACCAAGTCTATCCCCAATTGGTCGACCTTGTTGTTTACTTAAATTGTCTTGTGGAAGTCAAAAATTTTGTCTAATCGCCAATATATTATTACAATGCCTCTTATTAATAATACTTAACTGGTGCTTCAAATAACTAGGAATCCAAAAGTGAAGATAAACACAAAACTAGCTTCAGAAAATCATCTCCTAGAAATGTATTTTGGTCCCATGATGACAGGTTTTCAAATTTAATTTTCGCTTTTTTATTAGCAAGTTTTTCAAACTTCAACCATCAATTAAGTAATTAGTCTGAATAAAATCATAGTATCAGCAGAATTACAGGGAAAAATATTTTATAAATGTTATCCGGAATAATTTGATTGAGTTTAACCACATCAGTTATGCTTGACAGTGGACTTAATTTGATGAAAAGATGTATTTTGCATCTAGGCAACCAACAATGGTTAGATATGCTCACTATGCGGTTATGATTGCTGTCTGAAATAAAGAGTCTATTGTTCAGCACATCAACAGCAAGCTTTCCTGGATATTTTAGTGGAGAAGAAAGCAATCGCGGATCACTGTCTTTTTCCAAAGCCATAGGAAGAGGACTGTTATCTAATAATTTCTTTTCCTCGTAATACTGAAGAGTTGCTTCTACTAAGTCATCAAGGTCCTAGAAAGACAAATGATTATGTTGAATGGTATTTCACGAACAATAATGGACTGTGCATGCATGTGCATTATGTGGATTCAAATAATTTTATTTCATTCAAATACAATGATATATATATATATATGTACACACACACACACACACACACACACACACACACACACACACATATATATATATATATATATATATATATATATATATGCATATGTATAATCAGCCGTAGAATTCAAGTTGCTCATTTAACTATTTGTACCTTGCGGCGTCCTTCACCTGATAATTGAGCTATGACCTTACCAGTGGGTCCAACAACAACAAATGTAGGCCAAGAATTAACTCCTAGTTCTCTCCATAGATACATATTGCTATCATTAACAACCTGCAATTTCAAAGGCTGCATTATAAAACATCTCTAAAAAGATATATGGACATAAGCAATGAGAATCAGTTTGGCGTAAAGAAAAAAAAATTGGACATAATATAGGAGGATCGCAACATAAGTGTTTATCCTAAAGCAAACCAAACTCAGTTTCATTGGAAACAATTTCCTATTGCTCATATAGGATAATCATGATTTACATTATCAATGATTGACTTACCGGGTGTGTGACATTGTATCGTAAAACTGCGTTTCGAATGGCCTCGAGATCTTTCTCATTATCAAATTTTGCAGAATGCACTCCAACTACTGCAAACTGTTAAGCAAAATTATACATGTTTATTCCAAAATAGAATTGTTAATCAGTTTTGACCAATTATGATGATAGTAAGAAAAAAAGAGAAGGCTACTTTAACAGTGCCAACTCAAATTAAAAATAAAAAGGTTATAATTCATCACTAGGGTGGGGACGGTTTGGAAATGTGACTTCGCGAGCATATTCCATATGGATAACTCATACAGCGTCGTTACTTTGGAAGTGCGTACATGCGGTTGTTGTTTGGTTCCACCGTTAAACAAAAGAAGATTAAAGTTATATCTGCACTACACCAAGTACTCACTCTACTTTTACTCTTTTTTTCATACATAAATAACAAGTAAAAATGGATCAATGAATATTAAAGGAGAACAAATAACATTGTTCTGAGATTAGCGATGATTACATACAGATCTTATATCTACAGTTTTACTTCAAAATCATTGAAAGAAAATTCTACTAAAGCACATAGTTACATAGATAAAGAATTGTGCAAATATGACTGTAGCATGTAAGTCGTGTTACTGAATTGAGAACCAATGCAGCAGACAACTAAAAGTAAATACAAGAAAGATAACACCTCAGTAACTAAATGTAACCAGAACTGCTGAAAATACAAAATAGGATCAGCTTACTGGCTTATCAGCATATTTTTTCTCTAGAAACTCTAGATCTGGCAAAACATGCATGCAATTGATACAGCAATATGTCCAAAAATCAAGCACAACCACCTTTCCTTTTAAATTCTGCAGAAAAAAGAAAAAAAGAATAAAGAGCTCGTTTTTTTCCAAAAAACTATGATCTCTCAGTGTGTAATAACAGATCTTTTTGGCAAGAAATTTGAGGTAAAAATAATGCTTTGGTGAAAGAGTTTTAAAATTATACAATACAATATTATACTTCTTTTGAATAGAAGATGATTAGAGACACAAAGGAGAAGTCTGTTGGTAAAACAGCGTTCAAACATAGTTCATTTCATAATGATGAATTAGAAGGAATCTAATCGATTAACTGATCAATCAAGGAAATTATTTAAATAGATTGGTCACAAGATTCAAATTCCTATGGTATTTTCGGGTTGTTTGTGGATCTCGGCCAGGTTTGTATTCTTAGAGTAATCTGAGATATTTAGTTTATGTAAAATATCTGAAATAAAATACCATCTTCAATAAATTTATTTTATTTTAAGAAAATTAATATATGGAAAACATATTTAGGGCATTAATAAAGGGACTCCAAAACTGGATGAGAGGGACCATTTTTTTCATTTTTGAGAAAAATTTATGGGTATTTAAAAAAACCTGTACCCCCTTAACAGAAAAAACCGGCAACTACCCTGAGTGTTTCGGTGATTGATCACCATTTTTTCATCTTTGTTTTGACAAGACCCCATCAAAAAAAGGTTTTTGGTGAATCATCATAGATTTTTCTTTTGATGTCTGGTTGCCGAAATTTTTTTTGTACATGGGGTAGAACTGTAAACCATTTTATTTTGATGGTGGAGTCCCCCTAAAATTTGCTCTCCCAATCCAAAATGAAGTCCCTTTAACAATGTCCTATATTTAGGGCTGTCAATGTGTCGTGTCGGATCGAGTTCGGGTCGAGTCAAGTCGGGTTCGGATTGATTTATAAACGGGTCGGACCAACCTGTTTATTAGACATATCATATTTTTCCAACCCGAACCCGACCTATTTATATACAGGTTAACCCGAACCGACCCGTGCAATCTGTTTAAGTATACGGGCCGTGTCGGGTTAGGTTAAACCGGGTTGACCCGTTTACAAATAAATTAGTGTGAGCAGAATATTAATGCACAACCATCAAAGTTTTCATGAGAATTTGAGCGTTATTCAACACACTATACTGTCAGTTGTCCGGTGTCTTCAAAATAATTGCTGGCCGAGTAGATATTGAAACTTGTACTGAACATATACAATGTAAAATTTGCTCTGGGCCTATATTATGAAAACAACTATAACCTTTATTCCTTCGGACTTTGGAAAATGTTTATCTATAAATAACTAACTTGTCAATACCCGGATAAGTGCACATGAATAAACATTGTAGACCATAAGTCTAATGGGATAACATATATTACATCAAGGTAAAGTGCAAATTGACGGGCAGCGAGCAGATCAATTGAGCAGTCGGCTTGAAAGTTAAAACGAATGAATGAACGAATTGAAATTAAAATGGAAAAGCGAAAACAAAACCCTAACCGTCTAAACCTACGAATAAATGAACTACCGTATTTCAGTGTGGGCATAGGCTTAGGATAATGAAAATTTAAGAAGTGCAGTTTTTTTAATATGATAAACGGGTTTCGCGGGCCAAATGGGATTAGCGGGTCAACCCGAAACTCATCCATTTATAAACGGGTCAAATTCGGGTTAACCCAAAACGGATCGGGTTAACCTGCTAATTTCCGTGTGGATTTCGGCTCGCGATTCGGGTCATGTAGGAAATTGATAGCCCTACCAATATTCATTTATTTATTTTAGTAATTAGAAATGCCTTAGTAAAAAATATCTCTGTTTTTTTTTAATCATAGCAATAAGTATGTATGCATAGATAGCTAGCCACTATAAGGAAGATTTAGGAATAAAAGTTTTATACTGTAATCAAATTTTCACAGGATTTACTAAAATGAAAGGTTACAAATTTTGTGTTTATTTCTTCCTTTCTTTTCTCTTCTTGAATCAATTATGTATAGATCCTACACAAAGTATAATAAAGAGGACTTCAGAGGGCAATACTAATACAAACTAATAATGTGCATGTCTATATGTTTACTTCAATGGTTTGATCCATTTCAAAAGTGTATTCAGTGAATGGCTAAAAGAATTCTTATTGTGCTTTCAAATAGATAAAGCCATGAACATTTTACAGGTTGGCTAAGACAGTGGTATAATGCTAAAAAATAAATTATATAGTTGTTTTCAGTTTAAAATATCATAAAATAGTAAACAAGACATCCTATAATTGATCGTAGGTTTGGTGCCAGTAAGATGCTTCAAATCTGACAACAATATAAAGGCCAAAATAGAAAGGAAACAAAAATTGTTTGTGAAGGGTCAAATGGTCATTGACGTCTAAAGTCGAGAATGGCTTTGCAAGACATAATACCAAGCACCGACCGCTGAGGGCCGGTGTTCTAAGCTGTTGGGATGTATGGTAGAGTCCTCGTCTTACTGTTTTAAATAACTCAAAACAAAAATATTCCACAAAGTATTATAAATCTAGAATGAAGTAATCACCATGTGTTGGTACAAATAAATAAATAAAAATTGAACCAGAAAATAAAATCATGCTCATGTGTGGATTCCAAATTTCACCTTCTTGAACTGGAGTGGAGCAGAGTTTAGCCAATCAAGTTTAGAAGGAAACTCAGGGATATTTGTAGCTGATCCCCTTGTGAACAAAGATTCCAGTCATGAGGACATGCAAAAGAAATTTGGAAGTAAAAATGAAATGACAAGTTTAACAGCAATATGCAAATACCTTTCCTCTAGATCAGATAAGTAAATCTTAAGTTGTTGCACCCTTGATGATTGGCTGTCCCCTAAATGTGTAAGCAGCAGAGCTTTAAAGTCATGATACAAAAAATAAAGCACGGTATATATAACATAGGAAGTGTATATGTTGTTCTCCAAGATCAACAATGGCACAAAGTGCTATGTTTGTAAGTGTCCAACAAATAACTGAAAATATAAGTGCTTGATATGAAAATGCTGCCATGAAATGAGGGTTATAATGCAGCTTGAATGATTTTTTTTTCCAATCAGCCATATTCAGAAGTATGGATTAACAATAGAAAATTGGTAAAAAATTATGTGACCAGGAACAATTTTCATGTTTTCTGTGGCACAGAAAAATTGGAGGTAATAGTTGAAGATTTTTATGTTCAAATTGTGAAAACACTCCAACGGAAACAGAGACTACACAGCAGATATAGATTAGAGACAGATTCAAATAGACATAAATTAACTTCTTGCATAAGGTTTTAAATACATGTTTAATTCTTGAGTTGGTATAATTAATTAACATTATTTTTATTTTTTATTTTTTTTGTGTTGTGTTGGGAGGGGGGGGGGGGGGGGATTTGATACTTTATATACAAGTTTTGTAGTATATAACATACTGCATGGTAAGTGAGTTCGACCCTGCAAGACGGGAATCGAACTCATGATCTCTTGCACTATGTCCAAGTGTCCCCAGTTTGGACAAGGTGCTTGTCAACATAAATGCTTCTTTCTTTCCTTTTTTTATATTTTAGAGTAAAAAACTTAAAAGATTCCATAATTAAGATTAGGAGATAGGCGGATTTACCTTCATTCTGACCAAACTTTGGACTTTGCACTCCTGAAAACAGATTAAAGATACTTTTCACAGATGCATACTGCATTACCTGTAACATCAATAGGTTTATAATGGGAATGCCACCTATTTCATTCCACAAACCTGTATAATGAACCATACATATAACACCTTGAAGGGACACACTCTTGTTACTACCCAGCACTTCATGTTCATAGACTATATTTCCAACTATAATTAATATTTACTACATTGTTAAAACTGATTAAATATTTACCTTCGTGAATAGTTTCATGACCATTGTGAGAATCAAGTGTCAACGTAAAATTTAAAAAGAAAAAAAAAGCCACTAGTTATTTAGTATTATATTCCTGAACGAAATATTTTGCTTACACCTTCCAATTGTTTACTGTGAAAAGAAGGCAAGAAATAGCGATTCCCAGACTTCCAAATCTTACAATATCCCTTCTGGAACCCTGGAACCTGCCAATAGTTAATCCCAGTTCTTTTATATCATATCATTTGCAATTCATATTCTGGTATCATATCATATTTGTATGAATATTTACTTGAAGACAAGTTGATATAGCTAGATAATTGGAAAAATGTGTGCATATATAAGCATGGATCATTTATGAATGCATGATTCACCAAATTTATGAGAAATAATGCTTTTGTTTGTGGCGAGGCATCAAAATTTCCACAGGTTTATGGAATATAATGCTAGCAAAAACTAAAAGCTAAATTTATTTTACATAGACTGAGTTAATTTACATAATAAATATTTAGATTTAGAAATAGCCACCTCATATTTTCAAACTTAATGGCAAAAATACCCTTATAAAAAAAGGTTTCACGAAGCACCTATGTAACAAGGGCTTTTAGTGGAACCTATATTTAGGAAGTGGAAGTGAATTTTGATTCTTTGAAACTTATGAATGGTGTTCGACAAAACATCCCTGCTTAGAATCTACTAAAAAAACAGAATATGAAGCTAGATAGATACATTTATAACAAGTAACTCTATTAAACAATTTAGAAATTTGAATATCAATAATCTGAGATATTTCCATTTCAGAGTTCTACATTGTGGCAAGTGGCATCTGAAAATGTGTCTGTAAGGTTAAAAGTTAGGGTGTTGGGATATTTTTATTTATATAAAACAACTGCCAGAAAAAGGAAAAATTAAAAAATTCTGTTAATCTGTGGCCACTTAGCATATGTTAACATCACTTGTTGTTTCATAATGTGACAATAATTATCTATTTTTCGAAAATAACAACGTAAAAAGCATGTAATAATTACATTGGCACTGTAAAAAATATGCTGCAATACATATTATACATTGATATTTTAAAAAGCAGTCAAAACTTTTGTAATTTAATCGGGTTAATGTTCCCTCTAGGCAATCGTTAATATTACCTTCAGAAATATGTTGATCTTGGGGAAAAAAAGAGGAGAATGCTAGACACAGTAGCCCTGCACTCGCGCGGGCCTCCTGAGAGCAGTGGGGCCGCCGTTAAAAAATATATTACCAGGGCCCCCTGAATTCCTTCAGGGGCCCTGCGACTGCAAGGAGCAGCTCTCAAAAAAAGATACATTGATAAGAATGTTGAACCATTTGTTGCTAACTGCAGAGTGTGATTGTCTTGCTTTCCATTCATTTCTATGACATAGTATTTTCTATGTAAGAAGGGACTTAAAAGATGTACAAGTTTGCAAATCAGTTGAACTACTGTCTTCATCAAACATATAACTTGACCAAATGCTTAGGTGTAAAATATAATCATGTTGTCAGGAACAATTGCCTGAAATTTTCCAATGACATAGTGATGTAAGTCTCTGATAATTAAATTGCTTATAATATAAAATGCATAAAATCAGCTGTTCAAAATAATAAGTGACCCGCTTTTTCTGGAAAGATTATATATAAAAATAAAACACATAAAGTAATAATAAAATAAGCATGTTGAAAAACAGTTACCCTCCAGGTAAGTTGATTTCTTTGCTGGAAGATTTTGTAACCCGAACACTGTCAGTGCTCACTTTTTCATTCGAGTTAGGAGTATGCATCTGCTTATCTGCAATTACCTATTTATATTAGTACATTGTGAAGTATGAACAAAGGGTTCTTGCTTAATACGGACAAATCTCATGATTGAACTACAAATTTAAAAGCAAATAATAAGGACAAAAATGGAAGGAAAAATAATACGAGCATTTTCATTCAATTGCATAATAATATCTTTAAAAAATATGAAGCAACTCCAAGTTAGTAAGACAGTATACAAAAATGGAGACAACTACAATAGGCAGTTCATGAACTACATACTATTAAAATTTCCACCGTAAAGAATGTCACTAATTCTAATGTCTCCTATATTTTTCCTGATGAACGATGGACTAGCTTGTTTCATGTCTTCTGCAGAAAGGGTTGTGGTCACAGCAATGCATCTGCAAAGCAATTGAGGATAAGAATGACAGATAATTAGAGTGTCAATTATAATGATTTCATGTACTTATTATAAACCATAATGAACTTTTCATGCACGCTAAATTCGCTCTTCAGTAAGTAAAGGACTATTTAACAATCATTTAGAAGGTTAATGAATCATTTTATGCAAACATGGTGTAATAGGTGGACAGCATCAGTCTTTGATTTCAATGATGTGTAAGTATACATCACATGGTCTCAATTGTACGTTTTGGAATTCAGCAACGGTAAATTTCTTTGGAATTATTTTAGTGGAGGTATATAATTTATAGAGGTGTATCTAGAGTTCCTAAGCACAAGAGTTACCAGAATTTCTAAGCAAAAGAGTTACCACGGAAAGATAGTACGCAATAAATTAACATGGCTCGGATTCTAAGAGATAGTGATACTTATGTGTGAGCAAAGATTCCATTACTTGTGAGTAGGATGAGAATGCTCATGTTCTTTGACTAAAGTGTTCTTATTCTTGAGATGTCAAACAAGCAAAAGAGCAAATCTCGTTAAATCATTGACTTATTGGGTTTTTACCATTTCTTTAGCATCAACTGCAGTTGATATTTAATTTTAGTTTAGACTAGTATATTCTATAAATATTCTTATGAATCATAACCTGTGCAGTTAAAGCGCTTGGCGGTTCTCTAGCGGTGGAGGTGCAAAAAGGTGTAGCAGGGACAAAGCGGGGCTATAGCAAAGGTGCATTATATGTAAAAATAAGTCTTTTAAAATTAATTAATTATCATTCTTACATCATTTATGAAGAAGAAACTAATATCCGTTAATCTTATATAATAAAATCAAAGAATATCTTGGCTACACACATTAGAATTGATGACTATAATAGATTTCTACCATATATTAGACATATATGTGTTAAAATTACCTCTTTACACTAACTTTATTGGTTTATTTTAAAGGAGAACTAGTCAAATCAAGCTTCGTATATTAATATTGCTGCTAAAAAACATTGATTTAGCGGGTGCAGCGGAAAATAGCAGGGCTTAAAGCGGGTCTACTGTTCATCAGCACTAGATAGACGGGCTATAGCGGAGATTTTGCGGGGCTTTAACTGCATAGATCATAACATCCCAAGCTAGAAATATCAACTGATTAGCAATTTTGTTTTGCAATATTATGTTCGCTCTTATCAATGCGTCATAAGCATTAAAGAATTGAAAGCAAGTTTACATTATTATTATTATTATTATTATTATTATTATTATTATTATTATTATTATTATTATTATACCTCATTTTTGCAGCTTTGGCAGCTTGAACTCCAGCAAGAGCATCCTCAATTACTATACACTAAATACATTGAACGCTGTCAAGGTACCGAAATATAATTCGTAACTATACCTAAATCAGTCACTTCATAAGAAGTGGTTAATACTTCTGTTAAAAGTATTTGATGAAATATACCTCACTGGGATGTACATCCAAAATCTTTGATGCAGCTAAGAAAATATCTGGAGCGGGTTTTAAGTTCTCGAAAGCATCTGCTGAAACGATAGCGTCAAACCTGACAAGCAAACAGGTAGAACTCAGTGGGCATGTATGATATAATTTCACATGGTTTGTATTATTGGTTTTAAAAAGTTGGAAAAAAGATTGTGCATGTCTATAATTAGCAAGAGAAAATAAAATGACTAAAAGACGAATTAAAAGCAAGAAACGTTTCAAAACACCCAAATTCATCCTTTCTATCATATGTAACCCTTTTCTTACATTCGAAACTAGATATATCTAAAAATGGCCTCTATCAGCAGTGCTGACACATATGAATTCACATATGCATGCGCACAATGATAGTTAAAGCTGTGACCTAATTTCCTTGACATTATCATAACAGAAAACCTTAAAACTTAAAAGCATATGTGCTCCTCTTCGTTGCTTCCCTTGCAGAACAAGAACTCATGGTTATTATCTTGTATGTTGTTGGCAGAGAAACATGGCTTGAGTGTTGAGTCTGTTGACAGTAAACACAAATGACAAATCTTACTAACCTAGCTACAATGATTATCCTGCCACGTATAGGGATTATACTAGACATCTATGACTTGAAGCGACTCAGAAAACGAAAAGACTTCAGAAGTTGAAAGGACTTCGGAAGTTGAAAGGATAAAGGTAACGGAGAATAGGAAATGAAATAAAAAAAACGATATTCTAAGCCAAACAGCCTGAAGTTTGCATACCCATAATTTCACCGAAGTTTAAACTCAGATAACGAAAGAGTCGCAATAGATGCGCTTTGAAATACTTGTATTTTAAATCATCTTAAAGTGGTAATAAAATAGTATATTTTGAAAAATTATTACAAACATGTATTTTTGAATCAAATTAGCTAAGAGCGGGCATGCACGAGCGCTCGCTCGCGCGCGCGCGCGCGCACACACACACACACACACACACACACATATATATATATATATATTCCGGGGCACCCCTGTTTTGTAGCACCCTACCCTACCATGAGCTACACTAATTCAAATCAAACATGATTTTGTAGATGTTCAATCCACATACATATTATCATTTATCCAAAATTTGAACTCATTCTGATACTCATAGAATAATACATTTGTTGTTTAAATTTAACGGTTTGAATAAATGTCTCAACGGTGAATAATTGAGCTAAGACTTTGAAAATGTTATACTCATATTTTGGATAAGATGATAACATATATGTGGATTGAACATTTATAAAATCTTATTGGATTTGGATTAGTGCAGCTCAAGGCAGGGTAGGGTTCTGCAAAACAGGGGTGCCCGGAACGCTCCTCATATGTGTGTGTGTGTGTGCGTATATAACTCTCTCTAGTGCACCTAGCCCGGTCCGCGAGCACCACATAAGTGGTTGATCTTATCGTATGCACATGGTAAGCTCTTAGCATGTCATTCTGAGTTTCGAACCCGCACCACAGTCACTATGGTGCAAGTCCTCTTCTATATATATATGTGTGTGTGTGTGTGTGTGTGTGTGTGTGTGTAGAGAGAGGAAAATCTATTTGGATACAAAATTAGTGACGCAACCGATATCCATTATTGGGTTGCCTCATGAATTCCAGGTTTCATATAAAGCCAGGAAGACCCAATCGTCCAAATCTTGTGTCACCATTTTGTTTAATTTTCTATTCAAATAGTCGGCATCTATATATATATATATATATATATATATATATATATATGTGTGTGTGTGTGTGTGTGTGTGTGTGTGTGTGTGTGTGTGTGTGTGCGTGCATGTGCACGTGCATGTGTGTGAGCGCATGTGTACGTGCGTGTGTGTAAGGAGCTTTCCATTGCACCGGCATCCCTACGTTAAGAAATACATATATGTGTGTATGAACACACACACACACACACATATATATATATATATATACATATATGATGTGTGTATGTATGCCTGCCATCGTCCTTCTAAATATGCATCTATCGGACTCCAAGGTTGATTAAGGAGTGTTTGCACTTCCTATGTTAAGAAATGTTTCGTGAGAAGTGTGTAATACCATATGATGATTGTCTACTATTACAGTAAAATGTATGCTTATATCATAGTTTACTAATTTACAAGCAAGATTAAACACTGTTATAAACTTATAGTAGACAAAAGATTCAGAGCAAAACCATAGTTATCACGTCGACGACTAGTCATCGACTAGTCGACCAGTCGCTCCAAGAGATTTGACGATGGTCGACTTTTCCATTTCGACGATGGTGGGCCAAATCGAGCCCAGAAACCCTAATTCGAGCCCAAAAACCCTAATTCAAGCCCAGGAAAACCTAAATTGAGCTGTCGCATAATCAATTAAGCACTATTTTGAACATTGATAAAAAAATCCTAATTGCTTCTCGTTCACCTCGTCGCTGCTCCTCGCCGCTGCTTCTCTGCCCTGCTCGTCGCCGCAAGCCCCAAGTATGTTACATGATTTGTTTTTTTTTTTTTTGGCATGGTAAAAATTAGTTCAAAAGAAATATATGCAGCGGTTGTTTTTAATTAACTGATTTGTTTTTAATTAACTAATTTGTTAATTAAATGTTTTCAATTAACTGATTTTCAGTTATGATAAGTTTATAACCTAATTAATAATTAATTGATTTGTTTTTAATTATATATGCAGCGGTTGAATTGGAGAGTAACACAGAAAATACTTGGCATGAGATGACTAAAGATGATAGTGTGACTAGGATCTATTATGGATATTTGTTGAATTTGAACCTATTATTATGTTATCTTTGTTGAATTTGAATATATTATATATTTAAGTCTAATAAATATATGTATATAAAAGACTTGTTGACTAGTCACGACTAGTCAGGCGACTTGTCGACTAGTCTTCTAGACGGTAGTGACTCGACTTGGTGTCGTGATAACCTTGAGCAGAACACATCCTCATGACTAAAAAAGTCTGTTATTTCAGATCTGAATGTATTAACCTAAAGGGACCGGCATGTGTATTCAACAATCCCTAGTCCAGTTAGTCGGACGTCGGATAACACCAAAAAAAATAATTATTCAAACATTAAATAACAGCATTAAGATGAAAAGTTGAGTTACATTATGGTGGTAATATACTCGATGTAATTAAGAAAGTAGGTATTCTTAATAAATAATCCTCATTTAAGATAGCTTTCAAGTTAATTAGTAGAATTTCCATTTGTTATTTTACTATGTTTGAAAAAAAAGACTATTTATTTTATTGTAGTTTTCTGTAGTTTGCCTGGAAATAGGCATATCAATGGATCGGTTTTAACCCAATCGTGGAACCCATCCTATTAATTTGGGTACAAATTCGGCTTTAACTATCCAAACCCAATCAATTACCATTAGGATGAAAACAACTTCACCATTGTCCAACCCTGTTCGGACCTAAACCTAATTATTAATGCTAGCATTATGGCACGCGCTTCTTGCATGATCATAGCACATACTTTACGTGTGAATTATACATTTAGAAACTATATATGTTATACACATTCAAAAAAAAAAAAAAATGAATTTTTAGTTATATTCTAGTGTATCAATCATGTATTGTTAGTTTGAATTTTTATTTCTAAATCATTAATTATATTATATACTTTTTTATTACTTTAATTTTTATCCATGTTATTAATTGGCAAATAACAATATTGTAAAAAATGCTTATTCAACAGATCATATTTTTAATTGGTACTAAAATTTGTTAATATTTGTAAAAATGCAGTTTGAATTTATAAAAATAATTTAATCAGTAGAACATACCTTTAAGTGATATATAAAGATAAAGATATCCAAAGGTAATTTTTAAAGTCTGCGGTCGGACCAAAAGTTTGTGCTTTCTAGCCAGCTATTAATAAAGTTTCTACAGTACAAGATATGTTGGTGTGCTTTGTTTGAATGTAGGGCTTTGTTGAACACTTAATTTCATCACTGTCCAATCTATTGTAAACTGATTTATGTATCATCTTAAGAAACTAGAAATTAAACAGATGTTTTTTATTTGTTAATATTTCAACTAGGGTATTCGGGTTTTTACCATAATACCCAGTGGAACGGACTTGAATAATGAGTTTGATATAGTCAACAGGCTTGGATCGAGTTTGAGTTATGATTATAGTAATAGGGCTTTGATCCGGGTTTTGTACTACCCAGACTGAACTTGACCAACTATCAGGCCTATACCTAGGAAGCAATGAAACTTGTGGGTTAGCCTGAAAGTGCCGCAGAGATCAGCCAGACACTTGACCAGAGAAATAACCTATGATCCAACTGGAGATTATTATTATTATTATTTTCCCTTTTTACTTGACCTTGTCTAATAGTGATGGCAGCTTATGCTGTGGAGCTGGTGCACATTTCTCCACAGGCGAGTTCATGATGGTAATCATTTCAGCAATCTAAATACAATAATTCCTCTACTTTACTTAGTGACGATCTAACTTTTAGTTGGTTCTTGATTTGAGTTTTCTTTCGAATCGAATTTTTTTTAATTAGTCTTCCAAATCAGTACCCTGAAAAATGAAAAAGGTATTTCTGTTGTTAACAGCCCGATAAAGAAAACAGTGTTTGATGCAAATGAGAAGTAAGCATGCACTAAAATGTATGTTGGTACATACATAGTTACAGACAACCCAGCAGCAGCCAAGTTAGCATCAACCTTGATTCGGTCGGCACTAGATGCGACAGCCACCTTCAGATCATTTTCCTTGCACTAATTTCAAATAGTTATACAGATAAATATATTTCTTTATGTTCATTTCAACACCCAAAAAGAGAAATCCAAAAGAATGGTTTTATGTGAAACCTGCATGATAAGTTCGAGCGCTCCAGGGAATCCGATCCCAGAGTTGGGTTTTGCATACTTCAATAACAGAAAAGGCAATAAAAAGATAATATAATGCAAAAGATACACGATTCATATGTTGTGCGTGATGTATGTTACCTTATCAAGATATATCTCGAAAAATCTCCTTTTAGCCTTGTCGGAATCAAAGCCTTTCACTCCTTTAGCTGATGCAACTCCTCCTAAGAAGTTTGCCTCTCCTGCTCCACTTAAATGAAGTGGTTAGAAAAAAGAAGTAGGTATCAAATTTTCGAGTGCATTGTCTAAGATGATCGAATCTAACATTAAAAGGAAATCTGAAGTTATTGAGAAAGTGGATGAATGGGAGAGGGAAAACAACATAAAAAGAAGGATAATACAGCAGTATACAAACATGTACATTTTATGCATTCCCAAAATTAGTAGAAAGATGATCTTCCATGATGTCAAATGCAAACTGTTACTATCACAAGAAAAGGCCCATGGAATTGGGTCCTAATCAGACATACACAACTAAGTGATTAGGTACAACAATTATGATTGGCTTAGTCTAGATCTAGAAGCTCTTTCCAAATTCACGGATCCTTCCTGACAAAACATCTAACATAAAACAATCAGACTGGTTTCAAATAAAAAAGAAACCATGTCCCTTCAATTATGATTCTATTTTTCTAGGTCCATATTATCACAAATAATTGCACTATTAGTAATATTTTTGGAAATAGCAATTCGATTCTTTGCACCATACCTATTTATTTGATTCTGAACTTTGAACATGTTCATTGTTTGCACTGCGGTTTTTTTTCCCTTAATATTTGATCAACGGTTTCAAGTACATTAGATCAATACTCAACTTCCATAAAACATTCAAAAAATATTAATTCAAGAACATCATTTTCAACAATGATTTTGTTAATTCAAATAGGGGATGTGATCTGCATTGTTTTCATGAGAGAAATCTGAGGTACTGTTTTAAAATAAAATACAAATGTAAGCCAAAATATTACTATACCCTGTCTAATTAAAATTCCTTCTGCCTAACCTGTGTGCAAAACTGCAAATATAAAACAATCAAACATGTTGATAAACAAGCTTGAGCTACTGAGCAGTGGAAAAAATAGAAACAGGATTTTCATAGGCATAAAATCTCATTAACTTGATGATCGTTTAAGTTTAGTTGCACAAAAATTTACAAGTTAAGCGACTGATCGAAGTCATTTACTATTTGTTCTAAACAAGTGGTATCAAAAGAGCTGTTGGTGGCAAGGTTTAAAGAGGGGTCTCAGTTGTGGCATGGAATATACACTAGGGATGTCTGGCAATTGAACACAAGGGTCTGATAGTTAGTTATCTATCAAGCAGAAATTCTGGCATCAATCTCCCAAAAAAGGTATGGTCTCTCGTCGAACGGTGGAAATAGCAACAACAATCATATTGAATAATCTATTATTTGAACAAATGGATGAGAAAGTGCTCATCGCTCGGTTCTAAAAAGAGTTATGAGAGAATTACTCATGTATCAGAATGATCATATTAAAACAGTACCAGTCCCCATGAAAGGTATGAAATCGTTAGCAGTAACGGACACCCCCATTTCAGCAAATACATCCACAGCCGCCATTCTAGAAGCTTCTTCACTATCGCAGAGAACTCCGTCCATATCAAACAGCACAGCCGATACTTTGCCCCAATCGGACTCTTCTGTTTCTGCTTCTTCTGTACGCTTCGGAATTTGAACTTGCTGTTGCGGAGATGAAAGTCGGGCAAGGGTCAGGAATTTGGTTTTGGGTGTTTGGAAGAGGAAGAAGGGCATGGGGTGTAACTTGGAAATATGGCGAGGTTGGACATTAAAATGTGGAGGAGCAGCTAACTGAAGCGCCATTTTTTCTAACAATGGGTGATGATGTCCTGGTTTGCACTGAAACCGAATAAATTTTTTTAGGGAGCGGGAGATAATCAAAAGATGAATTGGTCGACACTTGGATAATGGATTTACCACTGAATCAAATGTTTATCCATCCAACATAATAAATAAGAAAGTGCTTTTATGTCCAAAAATTTTCGTGGGCAACAAAACAAAACAAAATCGCTATCATTGATTGCATCAAACTAGACTTTTAGATAAAGTGTCTAATGAAATAAATGTAGTGTCACACTGAAATCACCTAAATTTGCGCATATTACTTAGCAAGTGCAAAAGTGCGAATACACATATCCTTAGCATCGAGATGCTTAGCCCCTCAATCGAGTTTTGCACATAAAGATACCGTTTACATCAAAAATGGCACTAACGTAAAAAAAATTGATTTACAGAGAATAAGATGAATGCATTTTTGAAGTATGTTGGTTTTCGAAACAATTTCGCATTAGATTTTGTTTTTAAAACTTATTATCAAACAAAGCTTGTTTCGATTCAGTCAGTCACATGGTCGACATTTTTATAACTAATTTAGTTTGAGCGCAACTATGAGTTGTGCCCATGAAAAAAATCTGAAGCTTACAACTCGTAGTTGTGCCCAATTTTATTTTAAATATAGGAGTGCAACTCATGCTTGTGCCCCCTTAAAAGTCTCTCTCTCTCTCTCTCTCCCTCTATATATATATATATATATATATATATATATATATATATATATATACACACACACACACACACACACACACACACACACACACACACACAGGCTTATTTCCCCTTCTATATGAGTCGGGTCCACACTATAAAAAGATAAAAAAGTTATCTGTTGTGTCCAAACGCTGCCATATAAATTACACACTAGCCTACAACTATGGGTAGCGCCCCAGTATATTAAAAATAAATATTGGGTACAACTCATAATTGCGCCCTTCGTGGTTTTATAAAAGCAAATATGAGTGCAACTCATATTGCATCTAGATGGAGTCAGTTATAAAAATGCCGACTGAGTCGAAACTAGCCTTGTTGACTAATAAATTTTAAAAATAGCGTCAATCGCGAATTTATTACGAACGCTAGCCTACTTCAAAATTTTGTCCATTAATGAAGATACTAAAATTAAACATAGGAAAATCAAATAAACAACAAATAAAGGTCGCGCAAAAGTCCATAGTGGTTCGGCCTTGAATTGCCTAATTCTACTTTGAATTTTAATTACTTTATTGTCGAAAGTTGGTGGCTACATAGTTCAGATCAGTGAGGATCCTGTGAATACAATGTACTTATAGAGATGAGGAACTAAAAGGAAAGCTTCATTTTTTTCTCTAAGGCAATTGGTATTTATAAGCAGAGGCGACCTCGAATCGAGCAGACATTTTGTTGGGAAAATTTTGGAATGGTGACGAGCTTGCCACAAAAATATGAGCCCACAACTCAACACTTGACTTAATCGGTACCAATTTCCATGGGCACTAGACTAATACGGATCCAATGAAGGTGTTAATCTATGTGTATGATCGAGCTTATCCATATGCTTGAGTCCCATTTCTAAAGTTAGTTTGTGAAGTTGCCTTGGCATTTGCTAAATATTGAGTGATCTTTGTTGAACTTGTGTTATGTTGGGTAAAGCATCAGATCAGTTCCAATCTGAAGCACTAAGCCAATACTAATATGATACTTCATGTATCCTGAGGTGCCATTATGTTTATATTGTCTAACTGTTATCCTTGGATCATGTTTGTATTTGATAATGAACATTCGGATCTTCACATTGGACCATTCGCCTCAGTAATCATCATATCATACTAGCAAATATAGCCAACCCAAAAAGCCAGGTAACACTTGCTCCCAAGTTACGTCTTGTTACAGATACGATGCGCTTTGAATAGGGATGAGTCGAAACTATCGGAAATGATTTCACATTGCTTAATGAATGGATGTCACCTTTGTAGTAAGTTGTCTTTTGATAAGAGTGGTATCCTTTGCAATTGATCATGAGACTACAGTCCATGCTCGATATTTCTATAGAGTTCACGGTAATGCTCTAATACCTATAGTGTCAAGGAATTATAGCTTTTTATGTTATGAAAGAAACACAGCAGGCTAACCCGATGTATGTATGTATATGTGTATATAAATAATCTCTTCCTATAACTCTTCACTTCACTTCCACCGAACTGATCCTAGTTGCTCTACCAATACCAAACTTCCATATTCAAAACGATAATGATTGATCGCCACATCTTCCAACGCGACCCCTTTAGCACTTCGAACTGCCATTACTCTATCAAATTTGAAGTTCAACATCTATTATACAAGCTAATTCCACCTTAGATTATAGGTGGGTGTATTTTTGCATCTTATTTGTTTGTCGTGGAGTTGTTGATGCATGAGGCTTTAAGATGGTAAAAAGGTTGAAGCTCCATGCGATAGGGGACAATGTAGTTGCTGATGTTGGTGATGGAGTTGGAGCTAGATGATGGAGAGGGAGATGAAGATAATCAGTTCAAATCAGTTATGAAGAGGTGAAGGGTTTGGAGAAGGAAAAGCGTATAAAAGCGGAGTAGATCCGGTTTTATGGATGTTGTTGAGGAATCGGGTTGACTCTAACTAATATATTTACTAAGTTTTCCCCAAGATGAAAGTATCTATAATAGTCTTTTTTCCTCGTGAACTTGGAAAATTGCATTACATACTCAACTTCGAACTTCTGAACTTGAAGATGCATATGGACTCTAGACTTGGGCACATGACACAAGATTAGAGCATATGAACAAGGACATCTAGATCGAAAACGAAAGCATGTGACATGAATAGCTTAATGGGTAGCTGCTTTCAAAATCTTGCTTGTTGGTGGGTAGCTGCTTTCAAGTCATCTTCTTCTGACTTCCTAACGTTCATGTGTAGGGATTCCAAAAGGAGATCTTTATTTGTTTTAGGATCATAGTAATGTTATTCATTAAGAAGGAATTTCTAGTCCAACTGAGATAATGAGGTGAATGGAGCATAGTCGGTTGCAGATTTGTGGTGGTTTTATATGCCCATAATGTTAGTGATAATTCATCAATCCACTTGCCTCTAGCCTTTTCTAAACTCTTCATTATGATGGTCATTATGGTTTTGTTAATTAATTCAACTTGCCATTTTCTTGAGGATAAGGAACTACGGCAAATCACTTTTCAATGCGACAGCATTAGTAGAAGTTTTTGAAATCAAAACAGTTGAATTGAGTTTTGTTATCAGTAACAATTTCCTTGGGAAGACCAAAGCGACAAATGATGTTTCGAACTATGAAGTCAATTACTTTTTTAGTTGATATTGTAGTCGTGGGCTCTTATTTAGCCCAATTAGTAAAGTAATCGACTATAACGATGGCATACATTACACAACCTTTGGAATCGATGGTTTGTTAATAATGTCAATGTCCCAAATTTCAAACTGTCAAGGACTGACCATATAAGTGATCTCTATCAGTGGATCCTTTATAATTTGTACAAATTTATAGCATTTGTCATAGCATAATGTGTAGTCAACTAGATCTCATTTAATAGTGGACTGATAATAACCGTGGTGAAGTATTTTATGTACTAAAATTTAACTACAGTATGGTCACCAGATTCTCCTACACGTGATCACGTAACACTTATTTGGTGTTGTCATTGATGGCACACTGAAGTAATGGAATGGATAAACCCTTTACGTACAATATATCATCTTGAATGATGTGTTATGAAGCTTTTTTATAGATTGTCCATTTCTCATTTTTCCTTTCAAGATCCCATGTTGGATGTAATCTTTAGTTGGAGTTATCCAACACTATTTTCTGGATCAATCTTTAATATCCAATCAATTTCCATTTGATCAATAATTTCATCTTCTAGTACTTTGACGGGAACCAAACCCATATTTTGTGCTTTCCCAGAACTGACTAGCTTAACCAATGAAACAACTTTCTCATTTTGTTCTCTACGAATATGCTTGATGGTGTAATGTTTAAAATCATTGAGTAGTTCTTGTAGTCAGTTGAGATAAGAGGCAAATCATGTTCCGTTAACCTGAAACTCTTTTCGGGCCCTGGTATACGACGAGTTAAGAATCCGAGAAGATTTGAATAACTTTAATTTCCAACTCCTAGGCAAGAGCCCAAAAATCATGGTGTTGTACTTAGCTTCATTATTAGTGGCCGGAAAGGTGAGTTTCAAAGCCTAGTAGGTCGAGCATTCCTAAAGAGTAACTAACACCACTTCGACACCAGAACATTGATCATCGTAGGCTCCATCCATATATAACTTCCACTGGATAGATGGTTATGATGATGATTTGCTATATTGGATTAATTGATGAAGTCTGCCAAAGTGCGTCCTTCAATTTCTCTTCAAGATAAATAAATGATATGAAATTGGATTAGCTTGATAGTCCATTTTGATAACCTTCCAAATGACTTAGGTTCCTGTCAGACCAGTCATAGCGGTTGGGCGGTGTGAACTTTGATAGGATCATCCTGAAAAAATAAGGGCAAAACCTTCTGGGAGGGGATTAATAGGCTGTAGGTGAACTTTTCTAGCTTTGGATATTAAAAAATCAACATGTGTTAACCTTTTGCTGATATAATAGACATGCTTATTTATTCTATATTCTTCATACACAAGTGTATAACTGCTAACATATACAACTAGCTAAATAGATGAGTAGGTCCTCATGACCCATAAGCTTTCATAGGATGGGAGGTCTATCCAAGTGAATCACCAAATCTTATATTGTATCAATGCTATGCTCCATCCAATCAAATTTCACTTCCCTTTTTGATTAAGTTGAAGAAGAGAATGCATTTGTCTATCTCCCGAGAAATGAATTGAGTTAGGGCAACGACCTTGTAATTAAGACTTTAAACGCCCTTTATCTTTTTAAAGAGTAATATTCTGTATGGCTCTATCTTCTGGGGGTTGGTTTCAATCCCATGAGAGATGAAAATGAAACCCTACAATTTCCTGGCACAACGCTAATAAAGCATTTCAAGGGATTATGTTCCATTTAGTACTTGCAGAGAACACCGGGAATCTCCGCCAAGTTGTTAACGTAGTCAATAGAACATTGTGATTTCACGAGAATATCGTTTATATATGCTTCCATGAATCTCTGAATCTGGTCTTTGAATATCTGGTTGACCGAGGTTAGTAGGTGGCTCCATTGTTCTTCAATCCATAGGGCATAACGATGTAGCAATATAACCCTAGGTCAATAATGAAGTCAATATGTTCTTGGTATGATAAATGCACCGGATTTGATTATAATTGGACTACACATCCATGAAGGAAAGGAGTTCATGTCCAATTGTTGAATCTATAGGAAGATCTATCTTTGGAAGTAGAAAGCTATCCTTCGAGCATGCTTTATTTAAAAAAAGTAGTCTATGCACATCCTCTATTTTTCATTAGGCTTTTCCATAAGGATCGAGTTAGAGACTCACTTTGGGTAAAAAGAATCACAAATAAGTTTTTTATTAAGTAGCTTACTCACCTCCTCTTAAGTCCAACTGATCTCTTTGGTATAAGATACAACATTTTTGTTGACAGAAATGAAACTTGGGTTAATGTTTTCATAGTATGGCCCACAACGTCCAATGAGATTCCATATATATCTACATGGGTCCTAGTAAACATGTCTTGGTTCACCCGAAGGTAGTTTGCAAGTACCTTCATCGGTCTGCAACTAAGATGAGATCCGACCTTCAAGACCTATGATGGGTCATCATGGCCGATCCGATCTGATTGTCTACTCAGGAGGTGTAACCCTCGAGTATCCTGGCTCTTCATCTCTCCTTGGATCAATTTCTTTGTAAAGGCAACCTTGTTACCTAATCACGGCCTTGGTCGTTGGCTGCTATACGTCATTATTATTGATGTAGAGAGCACTCTCTACATCTTTTTCATTCTCTTTTTGGTGGGTGTCTTTCCATTTAGCCATGTAATAGATTTTTGATGACTTGGTCAACTATGATAACCGGACACCATTCTCGGTTAGAAACTTCATAAGCAGGCACCACGGATCGAGATATATCCGAAATTTAGATAGAGCCCATAAGCATTATTAGGTAGTAGAAGTCAAAAACAATGAATAAGAGGACCCACATTGTCTAATCACTACACAAAAATACCCTATTACAACGTCCATTTTACAAAGGGCGTTGGCTGCCCGTTGTAATAGAATGCTATTACAATGGTCAATTCCTAAACCGTTGTAATAGACGTCTATATTATGGGTTGGATCGATCTATTGCGAGATTCGTCATCGATTTCCAGGGAATATTGAGTATGGTGTTGATGTCGTGAAATTTGGGTAGTTTGAGTTGTGCTGAATGATTATGTTGATTAACCAAATTATTCATATATTCAGCTACTTCCAAATCTGTTGTACTGAATGTGGGTTTTGAGAACGTCAAAGGTAGTTGTAAAATAGCTTAGTATGTGTATTTTGAGCAGTTTTTAGTTCTATTAAACTTTCATGATTATTTCATCGATTCCTGCAATGATTAGATTATCTTCAATTTCAGGTTCTTCGTCAGCTCATAATGAGGTGCGTTAGTTTCACGCTCGCTACTGTAATTGTTAGATTTTTGCGCTTTAGTCTTGGATTGTGCTATTTTTAGTGTTTGGATACTGTTAGGATGAAAAATGTTGATGAAAAGAGGTGTGACTTGTGTTGAAATTGTTTAAATTGTTTCGCGTCATTTTGATGTAATGATATTTTAGAGGGTTGCAGAATTTGTTATGTTTCTTTCTCATTTTTGCAGCAGTATCATTTGTTTTTTGTTTTGCTTTGGATTCTCTAAACTAAGTGTTTGAATTGGACTTGTATTTGATTGATCTAGGAATCAATTATGATCTATTCAGTTTATTCAGCGGATTATCCATGGAGAAATATTCAAAAAAAAAACTAAATTAATTTTTTGTGATGTACAAGGGACATCTACAAAAGGTAGGAAAATGGTTTCAGATATGTTGGAGACAGGATCTAATACTGTTATTGTGTGCGGCATTGTACATGGTAATTCAGACACAACTATCATTGACACGAGTGTTGGTTCAGGTATGTTCATGCAAACTAAGTTGTACATGCCTAGGTTACTTTTTTGATGCATATATAACATTAAAGAGGTAGTGCATAAGGCAATCAACAAAAATGTTCAAACTGGGGTAGTTGCTTGCATTAACAGGAGTTGTTGTTCAAAAAGATCTTTGAGACATCTCTCAACTCCTTAATAGTGATATGACAAATTGTTAGTAGAGCTATAAGCAGTACTAGAGAAATTAGTCCAACAACACTTACTATAACAAATATCAATATATCTAATAATAGGGTATAAGTTGTCTAGCCATTCGCTAATGATGATGTTGCTCACTCTAGGTTTATTGAAATTGTTTTGCTTAAAGAAATTATAATTACTATTATTTTTTATGGTCTAAGAGCTTCCCTTTGAGATGTCATATGGTCATGGTTAAAGATTAGGTTGATGGTATAATTACAGTAAATGAGAACTGATGACGAATACTATGAAAATGTGATATTTTATCAGTTTTCAATTGTTCGTTTTTAAACATTGACCGTGAATACCATAACAATATTATGGTTCTAAAGCTAACTGCTTAGCCAGATGGGGCAATTTGTCTTTGTGTTATTTTCTTAGACTAGTTTCAGAAAAGTTTGCATGCAGTTGCAAACAATAATTAATTTGGACTCTTTCTTTTTGGTAGCGATATACGTGTTACAGTTAGAGGTGGGCACTAGCGGTTAACTGAACAGATCGGTTAATATTTTCGATTAACCGCTTAGTTTATTTGGTTTGGTTAACCGGGCAGATGCAATAAACGCGGCTAATACATTTCAATTGAACATTATTAACAGTAACACAACAGATGCAATGAGGAAACAAATATTAATCTTCATACATATTAAGGGGTCAACATCGTAATCGTTAGCTGTTGCAGTTCAAACTCTGGATTGTATTAATCTGTATTCCCTTATGTTTATTATGTTGCTTCTGAGTCTATATGAATACTTTGTAAGTGTGTTCTTATTTTGTTGCATGAATTGAAATGTACATGTCAAAATATATTTGATTTTATTAAGAAATTAAGTTAAATTGTTTCTTTTTCAATTTACTTTGTTATTCTATTTTGATAGGTACACTGGACGATCAGATGAATTTTGGATAATTACTGAAGATAAAGACATTGAGTGTGAGAGTGAGTGAGTGAGTGTAACTGAGTGTATGTAGTGAGGTAGTGCTTGTACAAATGAGAATTTTGTATAGTGATTGTGTAAAAGAGTTCACAAAGTGTATGTACAAGTGCTTGTGTAAATAGAGGGGAAACACTATGTGTATTATTTGTAAGTGTAATAAATATTTATTTGAATAAACATTTGTTTAAAAATAATTTTTGAATTAAATATTCAGTTCTTGAAAATATTATTAATATTAATTGTAATGTTCAAATCCATTGCAACTTTCAGCATTTTACAATGGGCATGTTATAAAAGATATTACAACGGTCAAACCTATTGCAAAAAATGTTACAATGGGCTGCTATTCTATTGAAGGAACATACAACAACAACAACATACGACCATTATAAAAAGGCTATTACAACCGCCCGTTACCATGTTCATTGCCCGTTGTAAAAGAGGACATATTACAACATGGCCTAATACAACGGGCGGACTGGCCGCTGTAAAACCCCTATTATAACGGGTATTGCCCGTTGTAATAGATCGGTTTTGTCGTAATGAATGGTTACCTTCACCAAGCTCAACCAATAATTCCACCATATTTATCAAGTAATTTTTTGTTTCATTAAAGCCTTGGATCTGAGCTATACATGGCTTTAAGTCTTTTACCCATAGGCCATCTTAAACATAACGTTTATGGAACTCCCGCAATCAATAAGCACTTTCCGTACTCAAGTTGGGTGGTTTACGATTGAAATAACAAGTGAATCAATATTAGGGGCCTCAACTACGTTAGCATCTCTATCCCGAAAGACGACATCATCAGTCATCATCTTCCAATATTTATTCGATGATGCCTCCTCCACATGAATGCATTCTTTGTACTCAACATGTTTAATGGAATTGACATGCTACTCCATTTCCATCTATCTCTTTCCAGTTAGATGTGGCCTACCGACAACAATGTTGATAATAATACCTCTTTATTAATTTTGCCAATGATCTACTTTACCTTGGTTAGGATTTGAAGTCCCTTGGCCCCTATTATGCGTAGCCTTCACATACTGTTGTAACCTCTTCTCACAAATAAGCATTCAATAACATCTCTCGGATGATGACACTCACTAGTTTCATGGTCATACACATTATGAAACAAATAATATTTGTTAGATCATATCTCTCTCTACCTTGAATCTCTTGGGAGGGCTTTCTATATTATATGGTACTGTAGGTATCAAACTAAATATTTTTTTAGCAAATTGTTAAGAGGAGTATAGATTAAGGACACGTTTGAGTAAAAATTTATAACACGGGAGAACAAAGTTTTATAATTGAATTAAGGACACGACAACAAACCCGACCCGATATTTTTTACTTTACCCTTTCAGCTAAAATAACATTTTAATGGCGATTCAGATCTACAGTTTTCCGAGGTAGGGTTCTTCGACATTACCTTACCCTTTCATGTTACATCGATTAATTTTACTTTACCCTTTCAGCTAAAAAAGAAGAAGCCTACGAATTCCATTTTACTTACTTCAATTTACAGTTCGAGGTAGGGTTCTTCGAGGTACGATTCCATTTTACAGCGATTCATTTTACCTTACCCTACGAATTCCATTTCACTTACTTCAATTTACTGTTTGAGGTAGGTTCTTCGAGCTAGGGTTTTAATCTCCTTACTAACTTCATTTTACTGTTTTTACTGTTCGAGGTAGGGTTTTACGAGCTATATTTTTGCGAGCTAGGGTTTAGCTTACTCATCATCAGCTGCTTACTCTCCATCACTGGTTTTCTTCAATCTAGGGTTTTTGCTTATCAATGACAATAACTCGATCTAGCAAACTGCTGAACAAAAAGGTAATTCAAAGTTAACTAATATTCAAATTTATACAAATTTTCACCTGTAGATAATTGTGTAGTTTTGAAACTGTTTTTTAGTTATCTAGGAGGATTAGATAATATTAAGTAATTAAAAGCTAAATTCCATAGTTGATGACATGTAGATTTATCATTTTCAACTGCATGCAAACAGTTCAACAAATTTTGAATAGTCTAGATTTATCAATTTTCCGAAGTCCAATTAAAATAAATTTTTACTTGTAGATTTATCATTTTCAACTGCATGCAAACAGTTCAACAAATTTTGAATAGTAGATTTATCAATTTTCCGAAGTCCAATTAAAATATATTTTTACTTGTAGATTTATCATTTTCAATTGCATGCAATAACAGTTGAACAAATTATGTCTTGTAGATTAATCATTTTTGATTTTTATTGTTATGTTATATAAAGCTATATTCCATAATACAATTAATTTAGATGTGTACATTTATCAAAATCAAATGCAAATTTGAATAATAAAATGATAAGTTCAATGATATATAAATTAATCCTTTTCAATTGGTCTTTGTTATATATATAAAAAAAAATGAACATTGCACAATTCTATTTAAATTGACCTGCATATTTATCATTTTTGAACTACTACTTACTGTAATAAATAAGCTAATTTCAACATTATATAAATTTATACTTTCCACCAAGCACTTATTATATAGTATGAAGTTAAATTTCAATAGTTGTTCGATTTATCCCTTTTATACTACTATCTATCATCTAAATTAAAGCTAAATTCAACCATTTAATTTATTATGACCTATACATTCACTCTTTATACAGCTAGTTACTATAAATTAAAGATAAATTCAGTGTAACTGTAATTTCAATTTATTTATTTATCTTATTGTACATGTAATTATTGCATTTTAAAGCTAAATGCATGTCACTTTACATATTATAAAAGCTAATTGATTGTCAATATAAAGGTAATTATTACATAGTTTAATGCTAATTGTAGTAACTGGAAACACTAATTTTATTTTACAGGATCAAATTGGTGAAGATATATCAGATTTTGAATCTTCCCAAGATAAAATAGAGAAACAAAAGAATAGACAACTTAAAAAGCAAAAAGAAAAGCAAACTGAGCTGAAAGATGAAAAACAACATGAATGGTTGAATACATAGCAAGCCGAACAACACAATGCAAACCAACCTGATGTGCAGAATAAAAACCAAGCTGAAGCGAATGAAGAAAATCAACCTGAAGCAAATACTGAAAACCTACCTGAAGCAAAGAATTCAAAAAAACAGGCAAAAATGAAGAAGAAGAAAAAAGATGAAAAACCACAATCCAATACCATAACAGAATATGACAGTATTGAAGAAGATGTTCAAGTGGAGATCATCAACAATACTTATAGATGCAATTTGAGAGGTATTTATAAGATGATTCATCTTATCAAATCAAAAGGTTATTTTACAGAAAATCAGTTAGAGTTTCTAAGAAAAACACCGTTTAACAACTTTATTAGAATGTTCTATGAAGGTCATATTAATACCTTGGATTTTGGTAAATGTGCACGGAATTTAGATGCATTGATTACTTGCTATTCAATTGACAAAGAAATGTTTCAAATTGGAGGGGAATTTATGGAAGTGACAACAGATGATATAAGTTTGATTTTTGGAATGCCAAAATATGGAAAGAACTTATTTCCTTTAGGACCAATAGGTTTTACTAATTTAGACGAACATGAACAACAATTCGTTAGAAGGAACTTTGGAGAATGTGGATGTATAACAAGGGATATGATTGAAAATAGAATCAAAATACTGTTGGAATTCAAAGACTACAAAAGTGAAAAAGATCTCCCGCTTCTCATAATAATGCATCTACTAGTAACATTCTTTTTTCCAAACAATCAAAGGCTACTACGATAGGCATATGTTCCATATATCCTTAATTTGAGAAAGATGAATTCCATCTCTTGGCCATCATCGTTGAAGGAAAGCATCACTAAAAGCTTAACTCACTTCAAAAAATCGCCAAGGAACATTTCTGGTTGTATAATGCTTACACTGGTATGTACATGTAAATTTAATTTTAAACAAAATTACTACAAGCTAACTTTGTTCTTCATTGTAACAGTATTGGTTATGTGAGCATATCAAAATTGTTAGCCCCAAAAAAACTACTGACTCCACATTACCAAGAGCAGCTAAATGGAATCTTACCATATTGAGACCTAGGATATCATATGATGGATTGAAATACTTACCAAAAACAAAGGTAATACTTGCTCAAAAACTTTACTGTTTTTATTGTTACAAATGACATCTTTTTTCTGTATGCAATCTATTAAAAAAACCGTTGCTTCCTATATTGTACTATACTTTATAGATAACTTCTACTATTCTACATTGTTAAAAAAAAAATCATAAATTGTTAGCTAACAAATTTTTGATCAGCTAGAATTTATTTTCTTAAATTTAAGCTAGTTCATAAATAGCAAATGGCTTTCTGCGTCCAATTTTTTTGAATAGCTACAATTTCATAAATAGTAGATGGCTTTCTGCCTCAAATTTTTTTGATCAGTTACAATTTCATAAATAACAGACGACTTTCTACCTCAAATTTTTTAATATTTTTATCACTAACTTAACCTACTACTATGTCTTAATAAATAATGTTGAAAAACAAATAGCTGCATATGTTTTGATTATGTGCACACATACTGTTTTCGAGTATATGCCACTAAAATAGTAGACACACTATATACAATAGATAATCCTGAATTTTCATATACAGATCAACAAGCAGCTGCTAAATGTCACTGATTATGAGAAAACACTGTTTGAAAAAGTAGAAGACAGTGATGAAACAAGAAGTTCAGAAGAAAGCCAAGATTTGAAATTACAAACGAATAGTTTGGCACAACAAAATATGATGCAATACAAAATTCAGCAACTGGAATCAAAGCTAAAGGATCTGCAAAAACAATTATCTGATGAAATCGAATTGAGAAAGAAAAAAGACCTGGAAATTTTGAAGCTGCTGAAAGAAAATCAAATTTTAGAAAAAAAAATTGAATACTCCATCAAGTGCCAACAGCAATGAGAACTCCAAACCAGTACAGCTATACACCGACAAACTCATGAATATAACACCACCAACATTCAACTTGTTTAGCACTCAAGAAGATACCAAATTAGTAAAGTCAGAAACACCAACTCCAAAAAAAAGGAAGACCAGAACGAACAAAATGAAGAAATGAACATTGCAAATGAAGAAAAAGTGATAGTGGAACAATCTTCAATGATTCAACGAATCAAAACAAAAGGAAAAAGAGCAAAAAAAGAAGATTTGGATTTTACTTATGAGAAAAACAAAAGAAAACGGAGAAATAGTCAAACAAATGAAGATGGAAAAGACGTAAAAACAGAAATTATTGACGTCGAAAAAATTGCTACACCAGAAACTGAAGCTACACTGCCAACAAAAAACATGGAAGGCTCTCATCTTCAACTTTTAGATTATTCAAAAAAGTCTGCAATTCAATCTTTTTTTTTACTGTATTGGTGAATTAAAGTACGTATCACAACCCATTCAATTTAAATCCAAAAAAAAAAAAATGAGAAACTAACTATTTCACTAACATTTTACTTGTTACTTTTACAGTGCAATAGCTCGGGAAGGTGAAGTTGGAAAGGAACTTATAATTGTCAACAGAAAAGAAATTGAAGACCTTTTATTAGGATCTTTCATCAGCGGTCAGGTAATTTTGCTCCTATTAATACCACGTAAATACCCTACAAAACAAAACATGCTTACACCTGACTTGTCTATCCTTATGTTTCATGGTCTATTTTTTTGCTCCTGTTGTATGAAAATTCTATGAAAAAAACATATGAAACACAAAACTTATAAGTAAGCTCAAATGAAGGTCAGCTTCATTTATCATTTTTCATATTACATTTGCCAATTCCTTGTTTCATTCATTTGTCACAAACAGACAACAGAGAATGATGACTTCTGATTTGAGCATAAATGAAACAAGGTGGAAAATTAATGCATGTGTAGTAATTCCATTTCAATTGGGATGATTGATAATCACTTATTGGTTAAAGTTTGTCATTATGCAGCAATATTGTTAATAACACTCTAATTTTGAATAATACATGATTACTTTTTAAAGCTACACCACTCATTTTTGAATTGTTAAGAGGGATCTTGAACTATACAGACACAGAATAGCACAAACAATACAGTACCATATTGAATATCATAATATGACATAAGAAGATATTTACTTGCACTGTCATAATGCAATATATAGTGTACTAATAAAAATAAAAGAAATTTTATTTTTTAAATTCCAGGTGATAGACTGGTTTCTGCAAAAGCTAGACAAAACCAAACACAAATACTATTTCACAACAACTATGACAGTAAGATTTCTTAATATCTTCAATACTATGCGTATAACCATTAATAAACTAACAAGCTAAAACAGTCATATTTTGTTTAATTAGAATGGATTGACAGAAAATTATGAAAACATTATAAAGCATCTTGTCATACCAAAGATCGAAGAAATAGTCAGTGATGAATTTGCGGACACTCTATTTTTTCCAATGCACCAAGTTGTACACTGGACATTGGTAACTCTTGACTACACAACCATGGAATGGAAACACTATGATTCTTTGAGGCCTATAAGATCAACTACATATACAAATCCAAACTACAAGCTAGCACAATTATTGGTAAGATATACATACCGCTACTATGTTTATTTGTTCATAACATAATCATTAACATCATTTTACTAATTCATGCAGAGAGAAAGAGTAGAAAAGTACATTCAGGAATCATGGAATCATGAATCAAATCAAAAAGAAAATGACACCAAAAAAGAAGATCGAACAACCAAATTGTCCACAACAACCAGATACATCGTAACATCTTTCCTTATATTTACATTTTTAATTTTTTTGGAAATACGCATTAATATACTAATGATTATGTGTGCATAAATATAAGATACACATGAAACCATGCACAAACACAAAAATATATCATTTCTTAATAAGTTTCTATACGTATGTGTGCATAAATATGTGTATGTCCGCACATGTGTATGATTAAACACAGCAATATTTCACTTACATTGTCTTTTGCTACAATGACCTGTACTGCAATTAAACATGTTTTCATGCATAGTACACTATTCCATATAATTTATTTCATGGAAAAAACAATCCTTGAAAAAGTATAAAATATTGAGCTCCATTTAACTGAGTAGTAAGATTTCCTAACACTGTTTTCAAGCAGCACCATAGTCTAAAAAATTTTGACATTTTAACCACTTAGAAGTTAGAAGCTCATATGACATTAGAGTATAGTCAATTATGCTACATTGGCCAACAACAGTAATTTGATTATACGATATCAACTCAGTTAAGACATGTTATATTCAAATAGCTAAGATCTTTAGAATAATACTGAATTTCAATACCACTTATTTACTTGCTAATCATTATTTACTCATCATTTTTCATTTAACAGACTTGACTGTGCATTGTATGTCATGGAGATCATGAAACATCTGATAGAAATAGCACCTTATTCATTGCCATTTTCTTATGACGACGCAGCAATGGACATGTTCAGAGCAACATTAGCATATGAGTTAGTGATAGATGTCAAAAGCTCTTGGATATACAAATATTGTCTTCAAGGACCTACGCCTGAAACAGCAAAAATGATTACCTCTAGTTAGTGGAAAAAAGTATTAGTGCATAGTTTAGTGGAAAAAGGTATTAGTGCATAGATTTAGTGGAAAAAGGTATTACTGCACAGGTCTAGTGGAAAATCATATGAGGGACAATGTGACTTGTTAGAAAATATACATTTCGTTTTAGATTTGTAAGTTTCTGGAATTTGTGACATGTTATCAGTATGGTTAACTCTAATTAGTGCAAGGATACTACAAGTTATTGTTCATATTTGACTTGTAATTGTGTTGCTGAATTTCTAGTTATGTAGTTAACTATGTGACATGTAATTTTGTTAGAGTTTAACTGATGTTAGTGCAGTGGAGGTGAAGGCTACATCATTGCTGAACTGAATTTAGGAACAGATTTTACTCATTGATGATCATTGCATGATTAAATATGTTGGTTATGTATTATTTGATTTCAATATTTAGGTTTTTATTTGTTATACAAATGTATTAAACAAAATGATACATCAAGATTTCTTTCTGCTTAACCTGTGTATTTCAAGTGATATTGTGTATGTAACGTGATAACTGTTGTACAATTACTATATACAGGAAACACCATGCCTAAAATTTTGTGAAGCTTTATTTAATCAAAATTGAGTGTTACAGCTATCAAACCGATATTTGGCTATTTCAAGCATAAATTTGGCTATTTAAAGCTTAAATTTGGCTATTTCAGGTTTATTGAGTGTTACGGCTTAAAGGTTTCAACTATCGAAGTTATACCAGCATTGGAATGGATTAAGAACCGATGCCTAATATTTGCCTATTTCAAGTATATATCACATACTAGCATTGTAACAACTGTTAGTGCAATTCTGTTTTGTCATACAATGATTTAGATCAATTTGCCTTATGTTACAATGCTGATATGTAGTTACAATGTTGTTAGTGCATTGTAACTATGTGACTTGTAATTCTGTTTTTTCATACAATGATTTAGATCAATTTGCATTATGTTAGTGCAGTAACAATCTTTTGCAAAAGAAGAAATGGCTGATATGCATTATCTTGTTGTATGTTTGAAGCCTGTACTACTAAAACAGTACTAATAAAACAACAAGATACACAAACAATATTAATCAAAATTACAGACAATACTAATCAACTACAAATACAGTACAAATACACAGATGATACTCAAACATTATTTCATTGATCAAACATTATAAGTTTCAAAGAAACATATCAAAGTATCAATAAACTATAACTATACCATGTAATATTATCTATGCAGAAACTGAAAAGTAAGACCTGAAATTTACAAATTGACAAAAAAAAAACCAACTCAAAACAACCTAAAAAATTATCAACTAACATATCAGCTACTATTGTTTAACAGCCTTCAACTATCTAGAACCAAACACTAGCCAGCATCCCAACATATCATCAAGTAAAACAACACCATCTTCACTCCACATAGCTGAAGCAAATAATTTCTGCAATTATATAAACAAAACAGTTAATTTAAAAGAATAAAGTTAAATAAATAAAAGAAATATACTAAACAACATAAAAAAAAATCCTTTCAGGTCATGGTTTTTTGACCTATTGAGAATGTCCATAGGTGTTAAGTAATGGAAGGTGCAATAGTGTGCGGCATAGAGCAGTGGTGAATGCGAGCACTGGGAGGATGTCCATTGCTTCATAATTTTGCACATGCAATACTGTGGTTTTTTGACCTATTGAGACCTAATTGAAAATGGATACCTTTTGTTTAGAGTTGTTTCGATTTTGATGAATATTATGAAAATTTTTGGAGTATGAATTGAGATTGGGAGCATTGCTCAGGGCTTATCAGAATGTATTTGGGTGTGTGAATGTCATGTTTTTGACTTTTGTAATTTGCTTATGAGCATTGCCGTTAGTTTTATTTTTGCAAAAGCTGAATGTTTTTGTGGTTATAGAGACACAGTTCGTGCACCTTATAAAGAATTAAATATAAATCTATGGCACAATTTGTGAATTGTAGAATTAATATATTAAACCACACGCATGCATTGTTGATTCAAGTATAATAACCATATAAAACTTTAAAACTAAACAACATAGAAAAAAATAAAAATACCTGAACAGTCTAAAACTTAACACTACCTGAAATCAAACACTAGCAAACATCCCAATATATCAACTAAAACAACACCATATTCACTCCACATACCTGCAGAAAATAAATTCTGCAATTATAAAAAAACAGTTAGAACAAAAAGATAAAGCAAAATAAGTAAAAGAACTAAACTAAACAGCATTAAAAATAAAAATTACCTGAACCATCTAAAACTTTAGCACAGACTTGCAATTTCTACGATTATGGCCATATTGGCTACATCTTCCACATTTGTTTTCCTTGGTTTTAAAAACAGCTGGACCTCCCTTTCTTTTGAATGATGGCCTACCAGCTTGCCGAATGGATTTAGGAGGTCTTACAATTTCACTATCTTCAAGGGAAGCTTTTGGTTTATCATAATTAGGAATTGGCATTATGGCATGAGAATAACTAGCATGATAAGCTTCAGTTGTATAATAATACTCCACAAACTCATAAACAGGCAGTTTACACCTATTCATACATTTAATGGCATGAGCACAAGGGAAACAAGTAATTTTCCATTGATTGCAACTGCACATTTTCAAATTCAAATCAACATGATGAGACTTTGAAGATTTAACCTTAAAAGTATGATCGGATGACTTAAACACATCCCATCCATATCCTTCATTAACAAGTTCAGACAATCGAGCTTCCATAGTCGGACAAAGTACACTTTTCCAATTCTGAACCTCCTCTCTACGTTTACACATTTGTTCCATCAACTTAACCCGAATAGAATCCAAACAAGAAGTAATCGGAAGGGCACGTTCAACTAAAATCCATGAATTAAAACTTTCAGCCACATGAGAATACAACTCTCCATACCTCTTCCCCGGGAAAAAAAATCAACCCAATGATCGTTTGGTTTATCATTTAAATAATCTAATGCAGCAGAACCACCAATCTTAACAAATTTGTTCAAAGATCTTTCAAACTCAAAAAGCGTGGCAGACCTAGCAACTTTTTCAAATAAATTTTTAATACAGTAATTTTTGTTCTTCACCTTCACATAACTTAGAAGGTTACTTCGCATATGAAACAAACAAAATGAATGGCAAGAAGATGGAAAAAAATTCAGAACACTCAAAAGCAAACCCCAATGCCTATCAGACATGAAAACCAACGGTCGATCATCATCAAGCATGTTTTTCAAATGTTCACAAAACCAACTCCAATTACATTCATTTTCTTTAGAGACGATAGCCATAGCCAAAGGGAAAAATCCTTGGTTTCCATTCTTGGCAGTTGCAGCCAACAAAACACCAGGCCTACCTTTCAAAAAAGTAGCATCCAAAAAAATCAAAGGCCTACAGTGTTTAAAACCAACAATACATGCATGAAAACCAATAAAAAACCTCTCAAACTGATTTGTTTTACAATTCATTTCCATATCAAAATAGCTCCCTGGATTTGACATATTAACAACATCTATATACCACCGCAAATCATTGTAAGGTAAAGCATCATCACCAAAAATTTCTTTCATAGCCATTTGTTTCCCAGAATAAGCATAGTAATAATTCATATTAAAATTACATTCTCTTCTAAATTGATTAATGATATCTTTTGGTTTCTTCAAAGGCTCATCTCTAATTTGATCAACAATCATAGACTTGACGAATTTACTAGAAATAGGAGGATGATTAATATCACGTAACCCAGCACCGCAAGAATGCTCATGTGTCAAGCTTCTAATATAAAAACTATTAACATTTCCAGAATCACAACTAGCATGAATTTTGAACTTGCAACCCTCATCAAACCAAGAACAAATGGAAGTAACCCTTTCTCTGCAATTCTTAATATTCTTCAACTTATAACCATTTTTAATTTGATAGGCTATTAAAAAAATTCTGAATTCCAAAGCTCCATCAAACCGATATCCAACAAAATCCAAAACTGAAATATTATTTCCCTTCTTCAAAATTTCCCTAAAATCAAACCGAACGTTTGTATTAGAAGAATCAGATATCAAAGAGTTTCCAGTAGCAGACTCACTAACATTAACACTATCACATTCAACCAAAGCTAATTTCAAACTTACCTTAAAAACCACATATTCATTCTTCTTAAACAATGAAAAACATACGATACTCTGTAAATCTGAATCAGTATCAACAACTCTACAATTTCCTTCAAGCATGTACGATAATTGAATACTCAGCGGAGTTAACGACAACCAATATTCACATAAATCATTCTTAAGAAGAAGAAGAGAAACATTCAAACCAACACGACAACTATAACTGTTATCATCATACATGAAAACAGTTAAAATCGAACTTGTGCCACTGTTTCAAAAAAAAAAAAAAAATCAAAATAAAGCAACCAACAACAAATAAATGTAATGATATGATTACAACAGATTATTAAAAAAGAAAATAACAAATTATATAAAATAAAAGCTAAATCAACATAGCAAAAACAAAATTAACATGCAGAATTAAAATAACAAACAGAATTAAAATAAGAAATTAAAGATATCGAATTACCAGTCAGAAGAAATCGCATTACAAGCACTCCTCTCCGCCATTAAAACATAAGCCTACATAGATTAAATTAAAAAATTAAGATAATTACACAACCGAACAAGAATATTGAAAAACATATAGAAAAGAAAATTTACCACAGATCGATTATGATGAAATAATACTTTCCAATCGAGATTCAGAATCTGAAATTATGAATATTCTTTAATCGACATTATATGAAACGAAAAACCTAAATCGAGAATAGAATAAAACACAGAAAAGATAATTTACCACAAATCGATATTGCTAAATCAATATTCATGAATCGATAATGTTTAATCGAAATCCAGAAGGTAAATTTATGAACCTTGATGAATATTGTTTGAACGATAATATTTGAAAAGGGAAACCTGAATCAGAAAGGGAAGAAGAAAGCGAAACAGTGTAATGTCCTTAAAACATAAATTTCGGCCCAAAAATGAAAAACAGAAATAATATGTCCTCCTGGCCCATTACAAAAGTGGGTTGTCCTTTGTTCTAAAATTGTACCCAAGCGTGTCCTTCAAACCATTTTCCACTATTATATATAGGGAACCTCTGTTGCTTTTTAGAGTCCCTTCTAGGGCCATGGCCTTCTTTATTATTACTACCTCTTTTTTGACTATTCCACTTATTTTTATATCGAATGTTAATTTCAATTCTGCTGTAACTTTCCCTGTGTTGTTTCACAGCTACTTTGTTCCTTCAATTTTCTACCATGTATCATTTATTATCTATGTTCATTTTGCGTCCTCCCTTACCATGAATTGGGCCGCTTTGTTATAAAATTGGTCCAATGTGGATGGAGGCTTTCCATATAGCAAGTCATTGAAATCTATCACTTGGTCAACATCCATAGTTAGTGCCATAAGAGTGACTTCGTCATTTAGGTTGCTAACCTTCATTAGAGCAACAATTAATTGTTCTAGAAGTTTTTCAGCGTCTCCCTGGAAGTTTGCTCCAAGTTAGATAGAATCAAAACGTGTTTCGTGTGAACCACTTAGATGTGGAATTGAGCCAAGAAATTATGCTATAACCCCTCGAAGGAAAAAATTGATCTAGGTGGTAATTTAGTAAACCACGTCGTTGCCACATCTTCCAAAAAATAAGGAACTCTTGTAGTTGACGGCGTCAATGGCTTAGGCTGTATTCATTTACCATTAATATCTCACAAAATGTTAACTAAGGTTGGTTTTTTTACTATATAAGCAGGAATTATGGGTGTTGGAAATGTTTTACAAACATTAAGTGAATTATTAAAAAATCTTGAATAAGTGTAAGAATGGCTCCTATATGGGAATAGTCCCATATCATGGGATTATATAGAAGAGGCAAGCTTTTATACTTGTTTCTAAGAAATCATGTTGGGGCCTTGGGCTCCCAATACATGCATTGTTGTGAGGAGGGAGACCATGCATCATATGACCACCACACACGCGCGCGCGACCGACCGACTCGACCCGGCCCGGTCCGGTTCGGCTCGGTTCGGGCTTGGGCTTGGGCTTTGTGGTGTAGACACTTATATTTTTTGGACCATAAAACTTAGCCTTTTTCGAACCGTTTTTTTTATGGAAAAGGATTTCTGCAACGGTAAAAATTATATCCCCCAAATTTTAGCGGCCCACTAATCTGTAAACCCAAACCCTAATTTTCGTTCTATATATTGTCATTAGCCTCAGACGAGAAGACTACCGAATTAAAAATTCTCTCTTCTCTCAGCCGCCATTAAAATTCTCTTCTCAGAAATTTTCGAGCAATTTTTTCAGAAAGTGCAAATCTGCACCGATTTGTTGTGCAAGCAAATCGGTTATTGTTTTTGAGGCTGTTTTAACCTAGAGGCGGCGACGAAGGAACGAACTGGTTTGCACCTCCGACCAGATCGCCGAATCGTCTTCAAGAAAGCGACCTAGTCCGCGACTCAGCCATTGTTTCCCAACAATTTGAAGACGAACTGAAACAATGGCTTCCAATTCAACCCTAGACGATTCTGCTCCACCCTCTGCTTTCCAGAACCCTCTTGTGACGGCTGCTCCTTTCAGATTTGAAGGCTTGCATTTCAAACGATGGCGTCAGAAGATGGAGTTCTTCCTCACCATCAGAAAGGTTGTGGCTGCGCTGACTACTGACAAACCGCAGCTTCCAGATAAACCTGCTAAGACTGATGCAGCGAACATGGCATCATGGACTGAACAGTCAAAGCAACTGCAGACCTGGACTGAACAAGATTATCTATGCAAGAACTTTATTCTGAACGGACTGAGCGATGATCTGTATGATTATTATAACTCAGATGAAAAGACAGCAAAGGAGATCTGGGAAGCACTGAAGAAGAAATATGATACAGAGGAGGCAGGGGCAAAGAAATATGCTGTGAGCCACTATCTAAAGTACCAGATGACTGATGATAGATCGGTAGAGATGCAGTCTCATGAGCTGCCGAAAATAGCTCATGAGATCATCTCCGAAGGTATGGTCTTGGACGAACAATTTCAAATTGCTGTTATCATTGACAAATTACCCCCAAGCTGGAAAGATTTTAAGAATGTATTGCGACATAAGACTAAGGAATTTTCCTTAGAAAGCTTGATTACACGCCTCCGTATTGAGGAGGAGGCACGCAAGCAGGACCAGAAAGAAGAGGTGCTGATTGTGAATAACAACAGTACTAAGAAGACCACTCCCGCTGTTCTGAAACCAAATCAGAAATCTTTTAAGAATCAGAACAGGCGCAACAAACAGAATGGGAATCCGCAAGGAAACCCAAAAGGACAGTAGAAACCATCCCAAAAGAATGACTCTGGACAGTTGTTTCTTTGTTACAACTGTGGAAAACCAGGGCATATGGCACGAAAGTGCCGGAACAGGCCAAGCTCTGCACCGCAGGCTAACCTGACTGAGGAGCCTCTTACGGCTATGGTTACTGAGATTCACCTTGTTGGTGGATCAGAGGGTTGGTGGGTAGACACTGGTGCTTCTCGCCATGTCTGCTATGATCGTGGCATGTTCTCTACATACACGGCTGCTGAAAATCAGAAAGTGCTGTTGGGAGACTCTCACACCACTACAGTTGCGGGGATTGGAAATGTGGAACTCAAGTTCACCTCTGGAAAAACTGTAATTCTGAAAGATGTTATGCACACTCCAGAGATAAGAAAGAATCTGGTCTCTGGCTTCCTCCTTAATAAGGCTGGTTTCACTCAAGTTATTGGGGCTGATTTGTACACTCTTACTTATAAGGGAACTTTTGTGGGAAAGGGTTATGCTTGTGAGGGTATGTTTAAACTGAATGTTGAATCTAATAAAGTGACTACTTCTGCTTACATGTTGTGTGATTTTAATATCTGGCATTCTAGATTATGTCATGTTAATAATCGAATTATTCGTAACATGAGCACCCTAGATATGATACCTAAAATGACAGAATCTGAATATGATAAATGTGAATTCTGTACACAAGCTAAAATCACAAAGAAACCTCACAAATCTATTGATAGAGTTTCTGAACCCTTAGACTTGATTCATTCTGACATATGTGAACTTGATGGCTCTTTAACTAGACAGGGACATCGTTATTTTATCACTTTTATTGATGACTGCTCTGATTTCACATATGTATATCTTATGAAAAATAAAAGTGATGCTTTTGACATGTTTAAAACATTCAAAACTGAGATTGAGAATCAAGCAAATAAAAAAATTAAGAGACTTCGTAGTGATAGAGGAACAGAATATGAATCTAATTCTATTCTGGATTTCTATAAATAACATGGTATAGTACATGAGAGAACTGCACCCTACTCACCTGAAATGAACGGTAAAGCAAAAAGGAAAAATAGGACCTTTACCGAACTAGTAGTTGCCATATTATTAAATTCTGGTGCAGTAAAACATTGGTGGGGGGATATTTTATTGACTGTATGCTATGTTCTGAATAGAATCCGTAAATCTAAGAATAAAATTTCACCTTATGAAATTTTAAAGAATCATAAACCCAATGTCTCATACTTTAGAACTTGGGGTTGTTTAGCATATGTTCGCATTCCAGACCCTAAGAGAATAAAATTGGCAAGTAGAGCATATGAATGTGCATTTATAGGCTATGCTATTAATAGCAAAGCATATAGATTTTATGACCTTAATGCACATAATATAATTGAATCAAATGATGCCGATTTTTATGAAACTAAATTTCCTTTCAAATTAAGGAATAGTGGGGGCACTTCAAATATGCCTATTGGAACATAACTTAATGAAAATTCTGAAGCTGAACCTAGAAGAAGTAAAAGAGCAAGAACCATAAAAGACTTTGGTTCAGATTTTTGTGTTTTTACTATTGAGGAGGATCCTATAAACCTCCAAGAAGCCTTATCTTCTTTAGATGCCGATTTCTGGCAAGAGGCTATAAACGATGAGATGGATTCTTTAGAATCCAATAAGACTTGGCACTTGGTAGATTTACCCCCTGGTTGTAAGTCTATAGGCTGTAAATGGGTACTTAAAAAGAAATTAAAACCTGATGGCACTATAGATAAATATAAAGCATGACTAGTAGCTAAAGGTTTTAAACAAAAGGAAAATATAGACTTCTTTGACACTTTTTCACCTGTAACTAGAATAACATCCATTCGGGTATTAATCTCACTTGCTTCTATTCATAATTTACTTATACACTAAATGGATGTTAAAACTGCTTTTTTGAACGGTGAATTAGACGAAGAAATTTATATGGACCAGCCTGAAGGATTTGTAGTACATGGTCAAGAACATAAAGTATGTAAATTGGATAAATCATTATATGGTTTAAAACAAGCACCTAAACAATGGCATGAAAAATTTGATAACTTAATCATTTCAAATGGTTTTAAAGTTAATGAAAGTGACAAATGCATTTATTACAAATCTGAGAATGACATTTGCACTATTATATGCCTTTATGTAGATGACCTACTCATTTTTGGGTCAAATATTCATGCCATAAACTCAGTCAAATCCTTATTAAGTGTCAATTTTGATATGAAAGATCTAGGTGAAGCGAGTGTAATCCTTGGTATTAAGATTACTAGGTCAGAAAAGGGAATTTCTTTGGATCAATCTCATTACATTGAGAAGATACTAAAGAAATATAATTACTTTGACTGTAAACCTGCAAGTACACCATATGATCACAGTGTAAAGTTATTTAAGAACACTGGTGAAGGTGTAAGACAGTCTGATTATGCGAGCATCATTGGCAGCCTTCGGTATGCCACTGATTGTACTAGACCCGACATTGCCTATGTCGTGGGATTATTGTGCAGGTTTACCAGTAGACCTAGTATAGAGCACTGGCAAGCTATTGAAAGGGTAATGAGATACCTTAAACGAACCATGAACCTTGGATTACATTATGAAAGGTTTCCAGCTGTACTTGAAGGATATTCCGATGCAGACTGGAATACCTTATCTGATGATTCTAAAGCGACCAGTGGCTATATATTTAGCATCGCTGGAGGAGCTGTTTCTTGGAAATCCAAGAAACAGACTATTTTGGCTCAGTCTACTATGGAGTCTAAGATGATAGCACTAGCTACAGCTAGTGAAGAGGCAGAGTACTTGAGAAATCTGCTAGCTGAGATTCCCTTATGGGAAAAACCGATACCGGCTGTGTTGATACATTGCGATAGTACCGCGGCTATTGCAAAAGTTCAGAACCGATATTATAACGGTAAGAGACGACAAATACGTCGTAAGCACAGTACGGTTAGAGAACTACTTTCCACAGGTACCGTTAGAGTGGATTACGTACGTAGTGAGGAAAATTTGGCAGATCCTTTGACGAAAGGACTGTCCAGAGAGAAAGTCCATAACTCTTCTAAAAGAATGGGACTATTGCCCTTAGATTGTTGAGTCACGCACAATGGTAACCCGACCTAAATGACTGGAGATCCCAAGAACTAGGTTCAATGGGTAATAACAAGTTGTGTAGTGATATGAGTTGAACATGCTATTTAATAAACCAAGAAGCATGTATTCCTGAAGTGATTAGAGGATGACTTAATAGAAACTCTTAATGAGATCTATACTCTATGTGGAGTGGAGTACCTACCTTCAGGAGTGCTCTTGATAGACTCACCTGTGTGAATGTGGAAATGTGGCCGTTTCCTATGGAGTTTCGGGCAAAAACTTCTAGAGCATTCACTAAACTAGGATAGACGTTCATGGCCATAAATGCACGGGCTTATTTGATTGCACTATAGAAAAGGTTGTGTGTGGTTTGATGTCAGGAATAGAGTTCAAGACTACGTGTCACTCTAGTAAAAACTGAATCTTATTCACTATGCAAAGGTTCAAGTCGAAAGACACCTTTGTTTATGCACAATCTTATGTTTTTAAGAAACTGCTCGAAAATATTTTAAAAAAAAATTCAAGTGGGGGATTGTTGGAAATGTTTTACAAACAATAAGTGAATTATTAAAAAATCTTGAATAAGTGTAAGAATGGCTCCTATATGGGAATAGTCCCATATCATGGGATTATATAGAAGAGGCAAGCTTTTATACTTGTTTCTAAGAAATCATGTTGGGGCCTTGGGCTCCCAATACATGCATTGTTGTGAGGAGGGAGACCATGCATCATATGACCACCACACACGCGCGCGCGACCGACCGACTCGACCCGGCCCGGTCCGGTTCGGCTCGGTTCGGGCTTGGGCTTGGGCTTTGTGGTGTAGACACTTATATTTTTTGGACCATAAAACTTAGCCTTTTTCGAACCGTTTTTTTTATGGAAAAGGATTTCTGCAACGGTAAAAATTATATCCCCCAAATTTTAGCGGCCCACTAATCTGTAAACCCAAACCCTAATTTTCGTTCTATATATTGTCATTAGCCTCAGACGAGAAGACTACCGAATTAAAAATTCTCTCTTCTCTCAGCAGCCATTAAAATTCTCTTCTCAGAAATTTTCGAGCAATTTTTTCAGAAAGTGCAAATCTGCACCGATTTGTTGTGCAAGCAAATCGGTTATTGTTTTTGAGGCTGTTTTATCCTAGAGGCGGCGACGAAGGAACGAACTGGTTTGCACCTCCGACCAGATCGCCGAATCGTCTTCAAGAAAGCGACATAGTCCGCGACTCAGCCATTGTTTCCCAACAATGGGTATGTTGGATCTTCATGAGAACTCCACATGTATGATGTTGTCTATGAATGGCGTGTGACTTAAAGTAAATTCCCAGTCTTCACTTGAATACCCCTGGTTATTTGCTACGATCTGCCTCACAATCATAGTCAGATATGGAATCTGGATGTTCGCTTCATATTGGTCATCGTGGTCTGCTTCTATCCTGTGATTTGTATCGTACTATCTAGGTTCTTGGTATTATAGAAGAACCATTTAAGAAATAATTCTGGCAGCATTCTTTGATGTCAAACCAACAACATATCGTTAGTTCTTAGCATATCGTTGATCATAAAATGAACATAAAGCAAAATAGAGTTGCAATAAGGTCTGGTTTGCTTGTGCGCCAACTCGATACCTGCCTATGTATTGGGGTTAACACTGCTTTATTGGGGTTTTCTTAATTGGCTTGTTGATTTGTGCAACATTTCCAGCCTTATTTCCTTTAATCCTCCTATGTTGGCCTTTGTGGCTTTGTTCAGATGATGAAAAGGCCATGGAGTCATAATTTAAAGGAGTCAGGGATCTCCTGTTTCTATTGAGTGATTGGGCGGTTAATTGATTGACTTGAGTTCTTAAAGCGACATTCTCCTGAATTTGTTGATTCAACTCTTTTGAGTATTCCTCAAATGCCCTATAAATTACATTAGATTTGCTCTAGTAAATGGATACGTCAGATTTGAATTTGTAGCAATGACGGTTGTTATAACAACATTCTAATCATGTTGTTGAATGTTAGCGTCATATTGAGTGTCAATAGCAGTAGTAGCAACAACACGGGATGTGGGAGGTCCTTTCTTTGGTGTCTTGGCCAAGAGCTTTCCTTATTGATTCTCCTATAAATCTAAATAGTGAATGGGAAAACTAGGAGCAGAGAACTATATCTACTGCTTCAATGTAAAGATCCACAAATAAATGATGAGATCTAGAAAAAGTTGAGAACTTCACAGTGAATACACCAAAAAAATGTTTGCACGAGAAATGGTACAAACATCCATTTGTGCAGAACAGAATATGAAGAAACTAAAATTAAACATAAGAAAATCATAGACAAAACAAGTAAAGATCACATATAGGTTTGGCATTGAATTAACTACAAGCATTTTGAAGTTTAAATTACATTACTATTAAAATTTGTTGATTACAAAGTTTAGATCGATAGGGATCTAGTGAATACAATGTAAATATAGGAAATTGTTGGTCATAAAAATGGCCTAACTTTTCAAATGACCTTTACAAGGTTAAGTGTTTGAGGTTTAGGAGAGGCTTGAAGCCAAATACGGTTATTCCCAATTGGTTAAGAAGTATCAAGTGTATCTGCAATTGCTTAAAGCAAAGTCAATATTTCGAGGAAGGTAGAATTCAGATATAAGGTCAGAATGAATGAAGCACAAAGAAAAAATGGATGCTTCGATCAGGAAGATAAGTTTGTGGTCCTTATTATGTTAGTTAATTCCTTCAAATCGAAGTCAGAAAAGGAAGATCGAGGCAATTATTTTGCAGTATCAGTCCAAAGAGTCATAAAATCCCAAAAAAAATATAAAGTATGAAGGTCCATTCAATAACATAATTTGACCAATTGTTTATATGATATGTCAGTATATTAAGTGTTACATTTGTCTCATTATGCTATGTTAATCCGAAATGTACATGAGATTATCCAAGTACAAGTATAAATCAATTTTGGCACAACTTTCCCTAATCTAATTTAGGGTTTTAAAAGAAAAGTAGAGAGTCTATAAACGAAATGAAATTGATCAGCCCCTTTCCTAGTGATACATTTCCCCTATTTATAGGCAGACCTCTAGGTCATGCCCTTTCGTGCTTGCTTCGAGTGATTTGAAGAGTTTTTCAGGTAAATGGGACATGTTTCAATCAGATGGTGGCTTCAAGTAGGTGGATGAAAAGTATTTTTGACTCTTCGTATTGCTCTAGAATTGTCTTCGTATATCATTACTTTAGAAAACATTGTTTTGAAGGCTTATAATTCGAATCAATGAGCTTCGTAGGCTTTATCTCATTGCTTCGATGATACATGCTTCATTAGTCCTTACCTTGAAATGACTTAGTCCTTCTTTTGAAATGTCTCTTTTGATTACCTGGGCTTCGAAGTCTTTGGAGGGATCCTTGGATGCTTTATCTATGGAAGTGACTTCAAAGAAAGTAGTCTTAAGGCCTCCAAAATTATGTTGGTTATCTCGAGACTTGACACATTGTCCTTCTCCCAATATTAAGACTTCGAAGTCAACATTTCTACTTCGAAGACTCTTTAGTGTGATTCCATTATAAAAGGGGTGTTATCAATGCAGGTAGCTTCGAAGCAAGGCACTTCGAAGGTTGGTCTTACTTTCCTTTTAAGCTTTTATTCAACATGACAGAGTGTTTTGATGCCTTGAAGCCCAATCTAAAGAGAAATAATATATGGCATAACACTAGACCTTCCCCGTTATGATGGAAACACCGACTTTTTTAAGTTGATGCCAGATGTTTTCATCATAGCCGTAGTTGTTTTTGAGCCATCCAATTCATCTTCTTCCCCTTTCTTATAAATCGCTCATTTTTTCATGTTCTTTTTCCATGTTATACCAAAACAACAACAAAAAGTCATTTCGATCCTCCAAAGATTTTCTTTTAATTTCATAATTAAGGTTTGTAATCCTCATCGCAGTCGTTTCCATTGTCATTGTTTTATCATTGTTCAACATTTTCATTTACTTAGCTTTGATAATTTTTGTTAACTTTGATCAACCGCAAATGAGTACTTAGGGTTTTTATGAGTTGGTTTGAGCGAAAAGTAATGATAACTTTACAGAGGGTTTTTTGCAAAAATTACATCAAAACTCCATTTTCCTTTTTGATTCCTATGCATATTGAAATGAAAGTATTTTCCCTAAAAGATTTTTTTTGGAAGTTGGAATTCAACAATTCAAAGTACAGAGAATTGGTTCAAAACGCTAATTTTGAATAATCTATGCTTGGAGATTTAACTGGATTCGGAGCATGGATTGACATTCTTGAGTTTTGATTTCAAAATAATCTTATGTTGTTTGAAAGGTGTGTAGTTTCGAAGTGTAATTCCTGCACTTTGATTCTGCACTTTGATTTTAAATGATCTCATAAGTAAATATGAAGCCTTCACTCGAAGTTTAAAGCTATAATTTTAAATGACGATAGTGGTCTAGGACATTGTGCACTTCAAAATGAGTCATCTTTGATTTAGTGATAGTAAGTTGGGACTTATATCTTCAGTAGGCACGTTACTTATGATTGGACGATAGCAGACTGAGATAGCTCCCCAGTAGCGAGTCATCATTTGAGCATGCAAATTGAGAGTACTTGGACATATTCGATGAGGTGACCAGATTGCCACCAAATTTGAGTCAAGTTCTGCATCGATCAGGTTATGGATGTTCTTTTGATTGGGAATCCCAAGGGAATTTTACCTATTGTAGGAAGTTGATTGGTATATGCCGATTATAGCGTTTTACATGTTGCCTTGGTTTTGGTTAGTTGTGTCATTCGAGATAGCCAGCGAGTCGGCATATTTTGTTGATTTCTTGGATCATTTTCCAGTATATCACTTAAAAGAATTGTACTTGTCTATTCCATTTTATTTTCTTTTTCCCATGGATGGAAAGAAAGCACAAGTCAAGAGTCAATAGTGTTTAGGTGTTGAGAAAACACCATCTGCTGAAGTTCCACTTTTCATTGAGAGAAGTGGAGAGCTTGAGTCACGTCATCTTGAGTAGGATGTCACTTTGAGTCCTATGAGAGTTGTGATAGTTTGGAAGTTGAAGTTGACCCATGAGTGTATCGATTTTTTATTCTAAGTAGGAACAGGGGGTCGATAGTACTCTCTTGGTTATGCGAATGGTTCATGTATGGTGTTTCCAAATGAAGGGGTTGTTGTGTTTTAATCGATAACCACAAACGCATGAGGAGTATTCCACTTCCGATTTGAAGTCAATGGCATTAGAATCCATTATGAAGTATTGGAGGAGCAAATAGGTTAGAGTCGTATAGTGATGTTACATGGTTGGGGTTTCTCTTTCACAAGAGGTATCTCAATCTTCGTCATCATCGACGGTTGGAATTCCTAGCCTCCTACGGCTTTAAGGTTTGCTATATATGCATATTGGAAATGCAATGGGTCGTGTGCATCATGTTGGAGATGTACTAGTCCAGAAGAGATGTTCACTTTTGAGAGTCTCTTGTACTTGTCACTGGTCATAGTCCTATAACTCAACGTAAAGTAAAGCAGACCCGATCGAGGTTGTTGGTTCCATATGGAAGTGGTGTCATTTGTTCCTGGTATTATTAAAAGGGGTCGGTTGCGCATTCACCTTATGTTGAATGCGATGTCAGCCTGCTAATGATGAATGGGAAGGATCAAATAGTTTCTTATGACTATTCGAGATTTCCAAATGGATACGTGAATAATTGTCGATGGTTTCCGTTGATGTATTGCCACGCAAATTGGGAATAATATGATAGCGCTTGAGTCATACCCAATTCGTTCATGAGAGACGCTGGATTAATATTCTTTATTTTTGGAATGGCAACCAAGATGCAAGTCATATATGGACTGAATTTAGTATTTGATGTATCTTACCAGTTAAATTAGCATCCCTCATGCTAGGATAGGTATGGATATTATTTTCCATAATTGCTATTGTTTTGCTTATGCATGTTTAATTGATGATGTTTGCATGTCTATTTATAATTATATGATTGTTAGGCATGTAGGATAGCTGAATTGTGGTATCTTTTATTTATTTGAGATAAATTCCACATATGAATTGACATGCTTGTGTTAGATAACTTCTATTTATATAACATCTTCATTTCTTTTGTTGCTATTTTTACTATTGTGTCTAATCCTCTTTGTTGAGTACATGCCAAGGTATAAAGAAGCAAGATTTGATTTGTTTGGATGCTTATTCACTTTTATTTGCATCTAAATGCTAAGCTTGCTTTAAAAGAGGTACCTAGTAGATGTAGATTTGTGGCTTTTTCTATTTGGTGCATTTTTTTTATTTTCTGCCCTATGTAAGGGTAACTAGTTTTGGAATTTTGTTTTGTTTTGTTGGGATGGGCCTTGTATGACGAGTTGTGGTTTTTTCGAAACGAGTTGTACGAAGGAGGTGCTACCAAATTTTATTGCAAATTTGGAAAGAAATTCAATTTGTAACGACAAATTGAATTAACTCTAATCAGTTAGTTGTCACTTTTGTTTTCCATTATGCATTTGTTTGGAAAATAAGTATAAAATATAAATGTTTGGCTAAGTTGCATCGATCCCGAATTTGATTGCATTTGAACTTAGGAATAAGGATATTGGTTCCATGCTAAATTCCGAGTCTATTTCCATGATTACGATCACTTTTAATGGTTGTTGTTGAGGGCGTTAAGTGACAGTGTATCTTATGTCATCACTTGTTCGAGAGTGTTATGTTATGTTGTTTAGTCCTAGAGGATTTCAGGGATGAAATCCTTTAAGGAGGGGAGAATCTAATTACCCTTGTTTTTTTAATGGTTAGACATTTAAATATTTTATTTAATATTGATCATTCATTATTCAGTTGATGGTTCCAAATGGATTTTTCAAAAACGATCGAATTAGGACTTAGGACATATTGCACTGAGTCCGGACTATTCGTTACATGGGAAATAAGTATATAGATTGCTATGTTTCAGGTTTAGACCAATTGGTGGTCAAACGATTTTGAGATACGCGTAAAATAGTCATTTCGGGACATAGTGTCGGATTACGATGAAATTTATATTTTTGTAATTGTAGTAATAATTTGTTGCACGCCATCAAGTTTCGTAGCAACCAGATATACTGTTTAATCATGCGTAAATAAAATGTATATCAATTTCTATAAGAAACTAAAATTGTATAATTTGAGTTTCAAAGGATAAGTTCTGTATATAACTGAATTTGGTCTCGAAACTTGTTCTATTGTTCTCAGAAGGCCTTTTCACGTAGATAACATCAGATGACATGTGTTGATCGGAGATCACGGGTTTTTAGGCTTGTTTGGGAGTTAATTAATAAAATAACTAATTGGTTAAACCCTATGTACTTGAGAAACCCGACCCTTACTGTTTATTCATCTCCTCCTTCACGAACTTACTATTTCATCAAAAATGAAGTCGCCTCTTCCTCTAATATATCACAAATTAAAGTCTCCTAATCAACTCAATGAAAACCATGAAACCGGGTTCTACAAACTCATGCTCCAATCCTCTTCGCGTCCATGTCAAATTTGGAGCATTCGGTTTTGATTTCTGATATTGACGGTCTTATAGCCGAACTAGGGTTCCAAATGGATGGAGCTAGGTGGCGCTAGGGTGAGACGAAGGGTATAAGCAGGTTTCCCTTGACGAATAGCACCTCACCATGCCAACTTTGTGGGTCCGAGCCCCTTTGGTGGAGTGCCATTTTTGGTGTCACAAGCAAGTAGTGGAGGATGGATTTTGACTCGATGGTCTGAGCTTGGTCTTAGGTCATTCAACATGGAGGCGACATGATGGTGGATGCATAAGTGAAGACGGGTCGATGGATCATCGACCGAAGAAGGAGATATGGATGATGGGAGTATTTAGTTTTGGGTGTATACAAGCATATAAGGTGCATGGCTATTATTTGGGAAAGATATAGGATTAGTGTTGATGGGGTAATTAGTAGTTTAATTTGTGATTAACCAATTCAAATATTAAAATAATCATGAAGATTAACATGACATGACTTTTTCATACGAGGTCAGATTTTGGATGAAGTTTCTTCCATTGGACTCGTATTGGCGAGCTCAATAGTTTGGAGCTTGTTTTGACTGATTTGGTTAAGGTGAATAATTTCATCTTTCACTGAACTATAATTGTTCGTATAATATAAATTTGGCGTTTTAAATGATTTCTACTTATTAAACATAATATTTAGGATAGTTGAACCTAGTTAATAATAAATAAATAAATTGAATAGTGATTTAAGTAGATTTAACTTAATTGTCACATTTTTATCTATTTGTGCGTTTTTACTTGTTTATGCGCTTTGTACGCTATTTTGGCCATAGTGTTAGATATAGGTTATTTGGATATCTATTTCACTTGGTTGCCATATATGGGTTCTATTTTATTTATCACTGATATTATGGATGCTTGTATGTTAATTTAGGATTTGTATGACTATTAGTTGCATGGTTGAATTGTTTGCTTAGTTTAGCTTAAATACTACATTCATAAACGATCTAGTATTAAGAAATCTCGTTAATTAGAGTTTGGAATGCTTAACGATCAAGCGCACGTGTTGATGTATATTAATTGGATGCACAAGAATGATAGACTCCAGTGGATGAGATAAATTCACAATGGAACTTCATAGCACTTGGATGGATTTGACGACTAAGCATTTTGGAACACGGCGATGGATTTGAAGACGGATCGACACTGGTGCTTAATGGTTGACCTGAAGGTGGAGGATGGACTTGATGCAAGCTAGACCCACGATGAGTTTTCTGTACATGCATATTTAGCTAATTTGGTTAAATAGGTGTTCCGAGTAGTTGTTATCGATTACTATGAAGTGGATATAAATTTCCATTGTTATCAGCCATTTTAGCCAATTTGACATAAACGATGGTGGGATTTCGAAGAGTAGGAGGCCAAGATTCATTCGATAGTCGTTTCAATGTGATGGCTCTTTGATCAGTGGTTCCTTACCCCCACGATGGTGAGTTCAGGATTGGAAGCAAAGCAACGACTTCAATAAAGGATAGAGATTTTTCGGAATGTAGAGTAGTGACGATGATTTAATAGGAAGCTACTAATGAGAAGTCATGGTGTATTCCAAGGGTAGATCCTGCTATGGGTAACGAGTGCAAAGAGATTATCGACACACGCAATTTTAGTGGTTACTTGGGAAGAAGGGGTAATGGGCGTGATGTCCATTTGGATTTTGGACTAAGCTGGGTCCTCTGTGTTCCCATTGATCGACGACTTATCGCATTCACTTGGACTAAGTAGGTCCTTACCTTGAGGCATACATCTTGGTACAACCTAGATCCTAGCTAATTGAGTGGTATGGATTTGGGTATCATGGAAACCGAGCATTATCGTATATCCTATGGACCGAGTGAGTGGATGTGAGGATGGATGATGGATGTTATGGTTGTTTACCTGTTTCACCATTAATACTTAAACATCTACCACACCTTCTTTTTATGACGTTTATCACAGTATAGCATAAATCTATTGTTATGTGCTAACTCTGTGGATCTAAGGGCAGGACAAGTATTCCTCATACCCCCCCTCGCCATATATACTGTTACAACTTTTATAGTACTTAGAGATTTGGTTATCGCTTATACTAGACTGTTGCTTGACCCAAGGTTTTTGCTTCTCTCTTATTACCTTAGGTGCTCATCAACGATGTTGATGAGCAGGCAAGATGACAGGTATAGGTATTATTCAGAGTTACGCAGGTGGATCAATAGGAAGCGATGCTTTACATATTTATATTTGTAACCCTAATGTTTATTCCCCTGTGTGACATTGTGGAGCCTTAGTAGTGTTATATTTATTCTTATTTGATGCAGTTTACCGGTTTAAGTTTATTTATCACTTGTAAAGACTTTATTACTATTTTGTATAACTGTATGAGCATGCGTACTCTGATTATATGGTTTATATGGTTATTACTGTCTTGTCTGCTTTATATTTATGATTTGACGATTATATGTTATCTGATGTGCTACGAGATATATAATTGTTACACCCCGTAATTTTAACAATATTAAAAGAGGATAAATTAAGTAATAATTAATTTAATATCCAGAATTAAAGGAAACAGACTGCACTATTGCATCCATCTTGGAATTCTGGTCAAGATAGACATTTGGTTTGCGTAAAACGGACACAGGAAGAAGATATGAGAGTTTAAAGTTTGTATACGCGCAGAAGAAAAATACATATACATATGCGTCATAACCTTATCCAAAATCGTTCAAAAATTAAAAAAAAAGAGGCGGCAGTTTTCCTTCTCTAGGGGATCGACCCCCTTAAGGGGTGTCGACACCAGGGTCGACCCCCCTACAGGGGAGTTGACACCCCTAGGGCTGAGGTGGCAGACGATTTTAGGGGGTTGGCAGCTATATATACGGGGCCATTTCTCTTGTTTTCTTCACTGGAAATCAATGGAGGCCAAATGCTGTCAGTGCCTAGATTGAATAGGATTATTTTCTTCTTCTTCTTCTGCAATTAAAAGACTAGAGATTCAAGATCCATTCTTCTTCTATTTTCTAATCCAAACACTATGAGTTCCTAGTTGCTTTTAGATTTAAATATTTAAAAGTAAACGTGATATGACTATAGTTTGGATTTGTTCATATGACTAAATTATACCGGTTCCATTGTAAATTGTGAATGTATGACATTCTGAATTGGTTAGGATTTGGATCCCAATCCTTATGTAACACCCCGCCTCCGCTAGGGTCACTCGCAAAGGAATGCACTAGCTTTAGAGGGGCATTATTGGTAAACATGCACAGAAATATCACAAGACAGAACATATATAAATAACGGAAGTAAAATCAAACTTTCATAACATGAAATAATAAGGTCTAAAGCCTTTTACATCAGAGTACATCAAAACCTGTCTTGCAATAGTAAAGAAGCATAAAGACTTTTTAATAAATTATTCCCTAAGTAAAACAGTAAAGTAGCCATAGCCAAGAGAAGTCCAAGCCATCCATGATGACCTTCAAGCGGAAGAAGTCCGAACTAAACAGCATTGTTTCCTCCCTGAAACCTGGGGGGGGGGGAACGGAAGAAAAGAGGCGAAACAAAACGGGTCAGTCAAAAAGACTGAGTAAGTCCTATCTACTTCCAGTATAAAAACAGGTAAAGGTAACATGACATGCATAAACTGAAAGTAAACATAAGGATAACTACAAGATAGATAAACCAGGATAGCCGGTTGAACTACTGTGGCAAAGTAAACTAAGGTATCATGATAAACTACGGTGTTATGATAAGTCAAGGTATCACATCGTCAGATTTCTAACGAGTACATTATCCCAAGGTATCTACCCCGTCTAACATCCCACGGTATCTATTATGTATATTCTTCCTAGTTCTAACATGTATATTTGCTCTGCACCCTCCGTACTAGTATCCCAGCCTTGTTATGTGTTAAGCATGAATGTCCCTTACTCAAAGTCGTGTAATGGTCCATGTCAACCTAATATATCGCATATATAGGTTACTCAAATCATATGTTTCTTTCCACGTATATAAGTTCAGTCCTTTGTCGTACCTCGTACGGGCTTCCTCATGTCGTATTACCCTTGAAATCGTTTGGACTGTCACCCTTGTTCTAGCTAGGCTCTTCCATATGAATCATCGTTTGAACTAATAGGACTTACGCCACCTAGCACCACTAGGGATTACGCTTACCTATTGCACGCTTTCGTATTTCGGTTTGGGTTAAACCACCTAGGCCACTAGGGATTACGCTAACCCTCAACCGCGCCCTTTTTCCCACGCATTCATCGTGAATCGTTTTCCTATTACTGCATGCACATGTATCACATCGTGCCACCCGAGTCCTGTCACAGGGCAAACCAAGAAATACAGGACTCGGTCGGGAGCTTTAGATTTATCTGCCGATGCAGATACTAAGGTCTGCTTTTCTACACGTGGCTATGGTCCCACGAGACCCCTCCCTCAACTAGTGAAAGGCAACACAAGAGAAAATCTTGCATGAGAACTACACTCCGGCCAGCCCACATCCTACGGCCTACCTCACCCATAATTAGATAGCAATTATGGTCTGTTGGGTGTTCCCTGCCTTTCCGTACGTACACGCTTGACTCAAGATGGTAGATGATCGACGAACTTGCTATCTCGGGCACCTTATGTATTCGTCGACTCACTGCTATCCACCCCAGTCTTTAGGTCGCTCGCATAGCAACCAAGGCATATTCTTGGTTCTTCTACCGCAGACCTCAACCTCTCGTGAGCCTAGTATAATGACCTGGCAGCTCACAGAGGGATCCCAAGAATATCCTCACGTTCCCCGAAGCCGCTGCTTCGTTACCCAATTCGTTGGAGCCTTTATCTAAATCAGATAGCCTGCTCCTTCACGCATACTTAAACGTTGACCTAACGTATCGGGTTACTAATCTATCTAAGAAATGGTCCAAATTTCCTTGACTAAGAATTATTACTTAGTTTCCCTTAACTAAGGTTTACCACTTAGCCTTATTTCCATAACCCTTGTTAACTATGGTTATTTACCTAATCCTCCGAATTAGGGCTTATCTAATGGGTTATAAGTGTCACTTAAGTTCATAACTTAGCCCGTCTACAAACCCTGTCAAAATTGGCTAAGTATACAAGTCCAAGACTTAACCCTACAAACCATGTAAGTATATCAAGGAATCCATGACTTAACCTCGTCTAATTATCATTTTAGATTGGTTAATTATATAAATTAACTTGACCTTGTCATCAAATCGGTCAAGCGTATTCAAGTGATTCGTGACTTAGCCTTATCATGTTTTCACGTTAGATTGGTTAAGTATAGATTAACTTAACCTCATCAAATTAACGAGTTAGATTGGTTAAGTATAGGTCACTTAACCTCATCAAATCATCGTGTAAAATTAGTTAAGTGTTTAACTTAACCCCATTAAATTACCAAGTTGGATTAATTAAGTCTAGGCTAACTTAACCCTATCCGATTTCCATGTTTAGATTAGTTAAGCCTAATCTTAACCCCATCCATCAACTGTATTATACGGTTAAGTGTCATTAAGAAAATTTACTTAACCTAATCACGTTATCGTGTTGGATCGATTAAGTGTTGGTTAACTTAATCCCGTCCACTAGTCGTATAAAAATGGTCAAGTGTCATTAGGCAAATCAAGTTACTTAACCTACCCAAGCTTATCATGTTTTGTTAAGTACCACTAGCCTAATCAAATTACTTAACCCATTTGTCCATATCATATTTGGTTAAGCCTCATTAATCAAATTAACTTAACCCTATTATGTGGCATTAATTTAATTAATGCACCCTCAACCTCTCACATTAGACCTTGTTGTGGTTACTAGTTAAGCCGGGCGGGTCCGGGTAGATTTACACCACAACTTAGTCTAACCTCGGGTCTTAAGCGCGACATGACCAACTTCTCACATTGGGTCCTATTGTTTGCAACTACTAGTTAGGCCGGTCGGTTCCGGGTAGTTTTACGTTGCAAACTCAACCCAACCTCGAGTTGGCCATACTCATATTATCTAAGTTCATCATGTTTCCAAAACATGTTACAAGTTTTCGAGCATTTGGGTAGACCTAACTTAATAGGTAAATTCCCAAAGGGTAGACCTAACTTAATAGGTAAATTCCCAAGCTCATGTTTTTATGCATCCTTACATGTCATCTTCCATGTTATCTTTCAAGTCATATTTCAAGTATAAACACATGTCATCTTCAAGTTAAGATTTTGCGACATGTCCATGTTTATCTAACTACCCAAAATCGTGTTTTCCTAACGCAAGCAAAGCGAGTCAACATAGTAAGGATACTATGTCACATATTGGTCTCAAAACATGCATGATGCCAAAAAGGGCTTGGCTTCCACATGCATAACATCATAAAGGGATTGGCCATAGACATGCATAGTGTCATAAGGTAATTTGGCCACAAACATGCACAACTTAAAAAGAGGGGATTGGCCACGAGCATGCATAATTTCATAAAGGATTTGGCCATAAACTTGCATGTTAGCATAAGGGGTTTGGGTTCATAAACATGCATAAGCCCCAAAATCTTGCCTTAGCCAATGTTTCATAAGTAAAGTGGTTCCTAAAGGTTCATGCTAGCATTTCATGCATAAAGATCCAAACTTGCAAGTTAAACTAGGTTATGCATAGCATGAGAGGCATGATTAAGTCACTCACATGGCCTAAGATCATAAATATGAACACAAGAGGCATGGTAAGGTTCATATAGATTCGCATAATCATGTTTAGCCTCATTTTATCCCATGTCAACATTAAAAATACCGTTTTGATCCAAAAGTAGCTAGAACTTACATAGTTAGGCCTAGGGAAAGGAGCATGAATCATCTTGGCTAAGAAAGGTGCCTCCTTTGTAGAAGGATCGTCATGGAACTCGCATAGCAATGTTGATTTGGCCTTGATTTGGTGTAGCAAGCTTGCACCTTTTGATTTGAACTTGATTTGAGTGCATATGCTCTAGGGATTTGAGATGGAGGCCATGAGAGTAGAAATTTGGCCATAGTTTAGTTACATGAGTGAATAATGAGGGTTTAGGGGTAGGTTTAGGGTCTTTTTATAGAAATTAGGATAGTTTTAGGCCCTTAGATTAACCCTAGGACCAACCTGAACCGTCAGATTTCAAACCAGGCCCAAAAACCTAGCCAAGATAGAAAATAGGTGCACCAGACCAGAATCAGCCGACAGGGCAAGTCGACAGCCCTGTCGACATGCCTGTCGACATGCCTGTCGACATGCCTGTCGACATGTCTGGGCGGGAATTTTCCCGCCTGGCCCCATTTCTGCACGTTTCGAAATTCAAATTTCCCGAAAACTTCTTTGGGCCTTAACCGGGTCATACGGACTCCGATTTTCGAAAACTCGGACTCTATTTCGCGTATTTTTCCGAGACGAACGCAATGGCATAGCCCGTTTTACTTGATTCAGAATTTAAAATGAAATTCTGCCTTGATTCTTGTTTTAACATGTTATTGAAATACGGGTTGTTACATTCTCCCCACCTTTTAGGATTTCGTCCCCGAAATCTCTAAGTTAGGAAGAACATATTCTACCATCCATCATCCATCTACTCAAACCATCATCCACAAGCAACCATTGTCCTTAGACGACTCCTAATGCTTTATGAATGTATGCAAAACGTGTGTGTACATGTTCCTTAGCTAATGCTAATGATCAGGCCTGAAAAATCTTTTGAATGCAAAAATATGTTTAGTGCTATGAATCCATCATGTATGCAAATAGTCCTAGTCCTATACACTATATGCGTGCACAAACATTCAACCATATGCAACCTCCGCATGATAACACATTCAATTTCATCCATAAACAAGTATAAATACTCGTGCATATGCAATATGAAATGTGACCGAGTCGAGCTAATATCTAATGTAAATTCGTGCATCCACGAGCAACCACTTGCAACCATTTGCAACCATATCAACCATAACATGTTTCAAATACATGTTTACATCCATAGGGTTCTACCTAAGATTCCTTGAAACAGGGTCGAGAAGATAAACAAGACAAACTCCTTACGGGGTTTGTAACAGAAAATAAGACCGAGAGGATGTCCACAAAAGATAGCCTACAAGTAAGCTCTACAGAAAACAGGGATCAAGGATATACTCCCAAAGAGAGATATCATGTGCGCATCTAGTCTTCATCCTTCTGAGTCGCATTTTCTTGAGCTTAGTTCCACCGTGCCTTGACCGTCCTTTACCTTCACGATTTCGCAGCTTCTTATTTCCTGTTTCCATATCATGAGTTGGAACTCATTTCCTCGTGGCCTCTCGTTCCACTTGCACTTATTCTTTCCCTAGTATACTTGGCTCAACCCTATCTACGTACTCAAGCCAGCTCTCCAAAATTCACTAGTGAATTCTGGATCTCGTTTTCCGATGCCAATCCAAATTGCCAAGAGTCCTTACTAGGGTGATTCCCATAACTCATACATAATCGAAACGAACCATCCGCCTTAGAGGCGAATTCTATTCAAACGGATTACCAACAACTGCATCCTGGGATTCTAGGTAACTAGCCATAACAAGACCCAAAAGGTTACACGAGACTTCGAGGGTATTACCAAAGCAAGCCAAGAGTCTAACTACCCTCCTTTTAAAACCGAGAGTGGCACCCCTTACTGGATAACCACTTCATCCCTAGAATCCATCCACAACTTATAAACATAAGCATTATTTCCAAGCTCAACACTTGATATAGACATTCTCAAATCCAAACAAGCTATGAATAAATGGACCGATCTTCCAATAGGACTTGAGACAAAAGCGGGATTCTCTACTACGCTAGTACTAAGGTGCAGAGACTCAACTATCGAAGCGGACCTAAAAGATGCGGTGATCAAAACAAAGTCCCGACGGGATGATAGAGAAGAAAAACTAAACCTTTAACAAGATCGTTACCCTCCTTCCGAGGTACCCTAGCAATGAGAGCATACTATTGCCCTCCGAATGATCTTGTCCCTGTTCCATGATACTTAACTATCCATCCCGTTTCACCATGCCAAAGGTACTCTCTCGTCATGGGTTTCATTGTTCATCTTTCTCCCTCCTTTGAGGACTAAGCCATACCAACAAGTTGCTCACCCTTAAGCTCGTATCCTTTATCCTCTTCCTCACTATCCTTTCTTATAACGCGGCCACTGGTCTCTCGAGAACCACCTCCATCGCATGGAAAGCACTTTCGTAGATAGAAAAGACTAGTCGCAGTTAAAACCACTGTGACTACAGATAGAGGAAAGAAAGGAAAAGAGATTCAATTAAGGAAACAAGGATAGTGCTAATGGCCTTTGGGGAATAGCCTTTTTCTTTTAAAAGAAAACTTTCTTGAAAAATGCTTCTTTATAAACGATTTTCAAATAGTTTTCAGAAGGTCTTTTAAAAACTTTTGCCCAGTCTGGTAACCTTCTGCTCTGATACCAAATGTAACACCCCACCTCCGCTAGGGTCACTCGCAAAGGAATGCACTAGCTTTAGAGGGGCATTATTGGTAAACATGCACAGAAATATCACAAGACAGAACATATATAAATAACGGAAGTAAAATCAAACTTTCATAACATGAAATAATAAGGTCTAAAGCCTTTTACATCAGAGTACATCAAAACCTGTCTTGCAATAGTAAAGAAGCATAAAGACTTTTTAATAAATTATTCCCTAAGTAAAACAGTAAAGTAGCCATAGCCAAGAGAAGTCCAAGCCATCCATGATGACCTTCAAGCGGAAGAAGTCCGAACTAAACAGCATTGTTTCCTCCCTGAAACCTGGGGGGGGGAACGGAAGAAAAGAGGCGAAACAAAACGGGTCAGTCCAAAAGACTGAGTAAGTCCTATCTACTTCCAGTATAAAAACAGGTAAAGGTAACATGACATGCATAAACTGAAAGTAAACATAAGGATAACTACAAGATAGATAAACCAGGATAGCCGGTTGAACTACTGTGGCAAAGTAAACTAAGGTATCATGATAAACTACGGTGTTATGATAAGTCAAGGTATCACATCGTCAGATTTCTAACGAGTACATTATCCCAAGGTATCTACCCCGTCTAACATCCCACGGTATCTATTATGTATATTCTTCCTAGTTCTAACATGTATATTTGCTCTGCACCCTCCGTACTAGTATCCCAGCCTTGTTATGTGTTAAGCATGAATGTCCCTTACTCAAAGTCGTGTAATGGTCCATGTCAACCTAATATATCGCATATATAGGTTACTCAAATCATATGTTTCTTTCCACGTATATAAGTTCAGTCCTTTGCCGTACCTCGTACGGGCTTCCTCATGTCGTATTACCCTTGAAATCGTTTGGACTGTCACCCTTGTTCTAGTTAGGCTCTTCCATATGAATCATCGTTTGAACTAATAGGACTTACGCCACCTAGCACCACTAGGGATTACGCTTACCTATTGCACGCTTTCGTATTTCGGTTTGGGTTAAACCACCTAGGCCACTAGGGATTACGCTAACCCTCAACCGCGCCCTTTTTCCCACGCATTCATCGTGAATCGTTTTCCTATTACTGCATGCACATGTATCACATCGTGCCACCCGAGTCCTGTCACAGGGCAAACCAAGAAATACAGGACTCGGTCGGGAGCTTTAGATTTATTTGCCGATGCAGATACTAAGGTCTGCTTTTCTACACGTGGCTATGGTCCCACGAGACCCCTCCCTCAACTAGTGAAAGGAAACACAAGAGAAAATCTTGCATGAGAACTACACTCCGGCCAGCCCACATCCTACGGCCTACCTCACCCATAATTAGATAGCAATTATGGTCTGTTGGGTGTTCCCTGCCTTTCCGTACGTACACGCTTGACTCAAGATGGTAGATGATCGACGAACTTGCTATCTCGGGCACCTTATGTATTCGTCGACTCACTGCTATCCACCCCAGTCTTTAGGTCGCTCGCATAGCAACCAAGGCATATTCTTGGTTCTTCTACCGCAGACCTCAACCTCTCGTGAGCCTAGTATAATGACCTGGCAGCTCACAGAGGGATCCCAAGAATATCCTCACGTTCCCCGAAGTCGCTGCTTCGTTACCCAATTCGTTGGAGCCTTTATCTAAATCAGATAGCCTGCTCCTTCACGCATACTTAAACGTTGACCTAACGTATCGGGTTACTAATCTATCTAAGAAATGGTCCAAATTTCCTTGACTAAGAATTATTAATTAGTTTCCCTTAACTAAGGTTTACCACTTAGCCTTATTTCCATAACCCTTGTTAACTATGGTTATTTACCTAATCCTCCGAATTAGGGCTTATCTAATGGGTTATAAGTGTCACTTAAGTTCATAACTTAGCCCGTCTACAAACCCTGTCAAAATTGGCTAAGTATACAAGTCCAAGACTTAACCCTACAAACCATGTAAGTATATCAAGGAATCCATGACTTAACCTCGTCTAATTATCATTTTAGATTGGTTAATTATATAAATTAACTTGACCTTGTCATCAAATCGGTCAAGCGTATTCAAGTGATTCGTGACTTAGCCTTATCATGTTTTCACGTTAGATTGGTTAAGTATACATTAACTTAACCTCATCAAATTAACGAGTTAGATTGGTTAAGTATAGGTCACTTAACCTCATCAAATCATCGTGTAAAATTAGTTAAGTGTTTAACTTAACCCCATTAAATTACCAAGTTGGATTAATTAAGTCTAGGCTAACTTAACCCTATCCGATTTCCATGTTTAGATTAGTTAAGCCTAATCTTAACCCCATCCATCAACTGTATTATACGGTTAAGTGTCATTAAGAAAATTTACTTAACCTAATCACGTTATCGTGTTGGATTGATTAAGTGTTGGTTAACTTAATCCCGTCCACTAGTCGTATAAAAATGGTCAAGTGTCATTAGGCAAATCAAGTTACTTAACCTACCCAAGCTTATCATGTTTTGTTAAGTACCACTAGCCTAATCAAATTACTTAACCCATTTGTCCATATCATATTTGGTTAAGCCTCATTAATCAAATTAACTTAACCTTATTATGTGGCATTAATTTAATTAATGCACCCTCAACCTCTCACATTAGACCTTGTTGTGGTTACTAGTTAAGCCGGGCGGGTCTGGGTAGATTTACACCACAACTTAGTCTAACCTCGGGTCTTAAGCGCGACATGACCAACTTCTCACATTGGGTCCTATTGTTTGCAACTACTAGTTAGGCCGGTCGGTTCCGGGTAGTTTTACGTTGCAAACTCAACCCAACCTCGAGTTGGCCATACTCATATTATCTAAGTTCATCATGTTTCCAAAACATGTTACAAGTTTTCGAGCATTTGGGTAGACCTAACTTAATAGGTAAATTCCCAAAGGGTAGACCTAACTTAATAGGTAAATTCCCAAGCTCATGTTTTTATGCATCCTTACATGTCATCTTCCATGTTATCTTTCAAGTCATATTTCAAGTATAAACACATGTCATCTTCAAGTTAAGATTTTGCGACATGTTCATGTTTATCTAACTACCCAAAATCGTGTTTTCCCAACGCAAGCAAAGCGAGTCAACATAGTAAGGATACTATGTCACATATTGGTCTCAAAACATGCATGATGCCAAAAAGGGCTTGGCTTCCACATGCATAACATCATAAAGGGATTGGCCATAGACATGCATAGTGTCATAAGGTAATTTGGCCACAAACATGCACAACTTAAAAAGAGGGGATTGGCCACGAGCATGCATAATTTCATAAAGGATTTGGCCACAAACTTGCATGTTAGCATAAGGGGTTTGGGTTCATAAACATGCATAAGCCCCAAAATCTTGCCTTAGCCAATGTTTCATAAGTAAAGTGGTTCCTAAAGGTTCATGCTAGCATTTCATGCATAAAGATCCAAACTTGCAAGTTAAACTAGGTTATGCATAGCATGAGAGGCATGATTAAGTCACTCACATGGCCTAAGATCATAAATATGAACACAAGAGGCATGGTAAGGTTCATATAGATTCGCATAATCATGTTTAGCCTCATTTTATCCCATGTCAACATTAAAAATACCGTTTTGATCCAAAAGTAGCTAGAACTTACATAGTTAGGCCTAGGGAAAGGAGCATGAATCATCTTGGCTAAGAAAGGTGCCTCCTTTGTAGAAGGATCGTCATGGAACTCGCATAGCAATGTTGATTTGGCCTTGATTTGGTGTAGCAAGCTTGCACCTTTTGATTTGAACTTGATTTGAGTGCATAGGCTCTAGGGATTTGAGATGGAGGCCATGAGAGTAGAAATTTGGCCATAGTTTAGTTACATGAGTGAATAATGAGGGTTTAGGGGTAGGTTTAGGGTCTTTTTATAGAGATTAGGATAGTTTTAGGCCCTTAGATTAACCCTAGGACCAACCTGAACCGTCAGATTTCAAACCAGGCCCAAAAACCTAGCCAAGATAGAAAATAGGTGCACCAGACCAGAATCAGCCGACAGGGCAAGTCGACAGCCCTGTCGACATGCCTGTCGACATGTCTGGGCGGGAATTTTCCCGCCTGGCCCCATTTCTGCACGTTTCGAAATTCAAATTTCCCGAAAACTTCTTTGGGCCTTAACCGGGTCATACGGACTCCGATTTTCGAAAACTCGGACTCTATTTCGCGTATTTTTCCGAGACGAACGCAATGGCATAGCCCGTTTTACTTGATTCAGAATTTAAAATGAAATTCTGCCTTGATTCTTGTTTTAACATGTTATTGAAATACGGGTTGTTACACCTTATCTTATCATATCTATTGTAACTTCTATGACATTCTATGATGTGGATTTTGACCTTATTTGTGTTAGATCTATTTTTAACTATTGGATCTGAATTATGTGGACATCTAAATTATTAATCGGATCTAGTTTATCACCTCATGCCTACCATATTAGATCTGAACCAGTTGGACATCTAAATTGTTAATTTAGATCTTATTGTGATTATTATGACATCATAGTTATGTTAGAATTAGTTAACTACCAAAAGTTCATCAGATTTATGCTTATATGTCCACCTTACCGCGATGCTGGTTTATGATTATGCCAGAACTATCACATTTGTCATATTCCCATCACTTTTCCCTTTTTATTGTTTATGACTAGGTTATTATCTAGCCTAGGCATGGCACGAATTATGTGAATGCGCTAGTTAGGGAACGGTGGAAAAAAGGTTAGAGTTGGCATAATTTAAATAATGTTTATATGTATTGGACATATAATTCAAAATGGGAAAAAAGGGCATAATCACCTATAAAGATATAGGTGAGAATTTGGATAATAATGAAATGTCTATGATTACAATTAGAAATTGTAATCGCACTTATGACACGAGGTTAGGTTGCATTAGTGGTGGAAGTATGCCCGGACCCGACCGACATATCCAGCAACCGCTAATGTCAAACCTAATATGAGATGTCTAAGGGAACAAATGCGAATCGGGCTAAGACACAAGGTTAGGCCCAACTTGTGGAAGAAGTCTGCCCGGACCTGATCGGCATATCCAGCATCCACAAGTTGTAGGCCTAATGTGGGAGATCTTGCCCATTATAACCATAAATGAAAATATGGTAATAAATTAAAATACTCAACCTAGTGGAATCCATAGGGATTGTGTGAACATGAACATAAATAAGGGGTTAAGTAAACTTGAACAATGAGAGGGTTAAGTATATTTGAGATGGGTGGGTAATATCTAAATATAGGCCTATGAAACTTAACCAATTGGGGGGTTATGTAATTAAAGACACCTAGTGGTATACATAACCGGTGGAAATAATAAAGTTATGAAATTAAAGACACCTTCTAGGGTAAGAATAATTTGTAGAAATGATAGGGTTATGTAATTAAAGATACCTGGTGGTATACATAGCCAACGAAAACCTAGTGGGGGATAAAGACAAAGGGGAGAGCTTGTATCATATTGTGTGGGACCTGTTTCATCTAGTAACACGAAGTAGGTATCAAATATATACTCCGAACTAGGTCGGAGAAGGGGCACGCTTACTAGACTAATTGTAAGAGATCAAAATGTGGAGGATGGTGTAGGCGGCGCAAAACGACCAAGCCATGTGCGTGCATGAGCCGAGCAGAAGGGGATAAGACGACCGTGACACCTGCAGTAGGGGGTGGTGCATATCGGCAAGGGGTTGCCACTTTAGGATGTGATATATCCTACGGTGGGGTCGACACAGAGTATCTACGCGGATTAGGGAGTCGATCGATTAGGGTAGTAATTAGGATACATTTGGACGTATGCCTAAGTCTACCGCCTTATAGTGGAAGGGATCATCTCATTCTGGTTATACTAGTAATAGTGCAGAGTAATCATTAGGGAAGCATATACACCTTATCCTGTCTACCTTATCACACCTGTCTTTATGTAATAATCTCTCTTATCCACTTTATATGCCTGTCATGCTACTTTTATTTACTTGCTAAAAGTAACTAGACTCGCTAAACTTTATGTCTGGCCCTTTATGTTTCTCCTTCTTTCTTCCATTCCCCCCAGGTTCGCAGAGACAGAATTCTCAGTCTTAGTAAAGACTCGTTATCATCTACTTGGAGTTGTTTATGAAGTATAGCTTAAGTTCTTATCTCTACTATAGCTTAGCTCTTTTTGGGGAATTATGTTTTTTTATTTATGTACTCTGATGTGCATGACAGAATTTATATTATTGTAATGGCTTTTGTGACTTACGGTATTTTGGACCACGATGTTATGTTTTATGTTGAAATAAAAATTTGAAATTCAGTTGTTGCTTTTATATCTATCTTGTAATTTTTTGTGTCTGTTTACCTATAACGCTTCACGAAACTTAATGCATTCCCTTAGTGAGTGACATTAACGAATGTGGGGTGTCACACTTGGTATCAGAGCTGAAGGTTACCAGATTAGATAAAAAAAATTGAAAATTATTTTCAAAAGATTTTTTAAGAAGCATTTTTCAAAAAGAAAAGTCTATTTTGAAAAACATTCCCCAAAAAAGCCATAAGTAATATCTTTCGATCCCTTGTCTGAACCTCTTTCCTTTTCTTTTCAGCATGTCTGGGGAACCCAACATTCTAGAGGGCGTTACGATACCAGGATGGTTCCGTACGTATCTAGAAGCCACTGCGCCTGCCAAAGGCCAAGGAAACGTTCCTCCCCCAGTTGCACCTGTTTCTCCTCCTCGTCCTCCGCGTGTAGACAACTTCTCAAAGATCTGCAAAGATTTCCATGCTATAGGAGGGAAGCCATTCCATGGAACTGAGACGTTCGTGGAGGCAAGGAACTGGCTCAAGGATACCAAGGACTTGTTTGTAATCTTTGAAGTTTAGGATCGAAGAAAGATTCAGTTAGCTGCTTGGCTATTAAAGGATGAAGCTTCATTTTGGTGGGAGGTAAGCCGAGAAGGCCATCCGATGGAAACTTGGGATGACTTTAGACAGAGGTTTGAGATGAAATTCCTTTCCCAAGCTGAGAAAAGCATGCAAATGGAGAGGTTCTTAGCACTCAAACATGGGAACTTGATGGTTAAAGAGTATGTGAATAAATTTAACCAGCTGGCAAGATTTGGACTGGAACTGGTAGACACGCTGGATAAGAAGGCTTTGCAGTTTGTTAAAGGGCTAAACGAACCCCTTCATGGGTTAGCCATGTCCCATATCCCGATGGGAGCCACCTTTGAAAGACCTGTTGATATGGCCTTGATGTATGAGGAAGAGAAAGGGGAAAAGAAGGAGGTTAAAGCCAAGGATATAACGCAAAATAAGAAGGTGTGGCCCAAGAAGGGGGACCAACAACAACAACAGAAGAAGAAAGGTGGAAAGAATGACAAGGACAAGGATAAGAGGAAATGTCACAGTTGTGGGAAAGAGGGTCACTTGGTCAAAGACTGTAAAAGAAGGAAGAACACTTGCTTCAATTGTGGAGAAGTCAGACACTTTGCTAGGAAGTGCCCGAAGAAACAGGGATCGCAGGGACAAGGTCAAAGGGAAGTAACTTCTGGAGGGAAGGTGCATGCTCTCACGACTAGTGCTCCAGATAGAGGTAGAAAAATTTCCGTGAAAGGTTTAATTTCTCTTTCAAACCATCCTATTAGAACACTTTTTGATTCTGGTGCATCACATTCATTTATATCTAGTTCTATGGCTGAATCTCTGCACTTAATTACTAGTATGGTAGTGGATCCCGTAGTTGTCTCAAACCCTATTGGTGGTTTGGTTCATTTATCTATGATTTGTCGGGGTTTGAAAATATCTGTGTTAGGCGTCGAGTTTAAGTGCGACGCGTATGTGCTCGGGTTTATGGGCTATGGGTTGATTTTAGGAATGGATTGGCTTACCACGTATGGTGCCATTTAGGATTGTGAGAAGAGGGTTGTTAGGCTCCTGAATTGTCATGGGAGGACCCTCGAGATTTCTTGTGACTTATAAGGATCGGTTATGCTTAGTTTCCTAGAGTCTCTTGATGCATCTATCGATGATCTACAATCCGTTCCAGTAGTTCGAGATTATTCTGATGTTTTTGATAAGGTACGGGGTCTACCTCCGAGGTGCGAGATCGATTTTCGCATATATCTGGTGGACAATGCGAATCCAGTTACATTACCGGTGCGCCATATGGCTCCAAGGGAAAGGAGGGAGCTGAGTAAGCAAGTAGGGGAGCTAATTGATAAAGGATTTATCAGATGAAGAATATCTAAATGGGGTGCTCCATTTGTATTCGTAACTAAGGCGGATGGATCGCTTCGTTTGTGCATGGACTATAGAGAATTGAACAAACTCACGAAAAAGAATAGGCACCCATTTCCAAGGATAGACGACTTGTTTGACCAGCTTGTCGGTGCCTCGGTATTCTCTCAGTTAGACTTGGCCATAGGGTTTCATCTGTTGAGGGTGGCTGGAGTCAGTATAGACAAGACTGCTTTTAGAACTCTAGATGGTTTCTTTGAATGGCTAGTTATGCCTTTTGGGCTAACGAATGCACCCGCCTATTTTGTCGATCTAATGAGTAGGGTGTTTCGGGAGTTTCTAAATAAATTTGTCGTAGTCTTTGTTGATGATATTTTGATCTTCTCCAAAAGCGAAGAAGAGCATGCCTAGCACTTGGGAGAAGTTTTGAAAACTTTTCATGACCATCAGCTAAGGCAAAGTTCTCCAAATGCCATTTTTGGGGAAACGAGGTGATATTCTTAGGGCATGTAATCTCCAAAGAAGGGATAGCTGTAGATCCCGCAAAGGTAGTTACAGTACAGGACTGGCAGATTCCTAAAAATGCAACAGAGGTGAGGAGCTTTCTTGGATTAGCAGGTTATTATAGGAAGTTCATTAAGAACTTCGCAAAGATATCAACCCCTCTCACTAGGCTGACAAAGAAGAATTTGGCATTTTCATGGGATATAGGTTGTGATGTTGCTTTCCAACGACCGAAGAGGGCTCTGACAACAACCCCGGTCTTGACCTTGCCTGATTGAAGTAAAGTGTTTACCGTTTACACTGATGCATGTGGTACAGACAGAACCGCAAGAAGGAATGGTAGTGTGTTATGGGGGTAGACAGTTGAGAGTTCATGAGAAGAACTACCCCACCGGCAATCTAGAACTAGTTGCCATAGTATTCGCGCTAAAGACGTGGCATCATTATTTACTTGGAGAGAAGTTTGACTTATACACCGATCATAAATCTCTCAAGTATCTGTTCTCATAAAATGATCTTAATTTAAGGTAACAAAGGTGGATGGAGTTCTTAGCTTCTTATGATTTTGGAATCGCTTATATCCCTGGCAAGGGTAATATGGTGGCTGACGCAGTAAGTAGGTAGAGGATGGCCTTAAGTCCTCTGTTTATGGAGAGGAAAAGCTTGGAGTTCATATCAACCTTTTGACTTTAGACCCTCCATTGAGATTTTGCCTGAGTTGTTTGCATTGCTAGAAATACGACCAACTCTTATGGATCAGATAGGAGCTTCGCAACAAGGTGACTCATAGATTTTAGACATCATGGATAAGCTCTGAAAAGGGGAAACTTCTAATCACCTCAGTCGATATACCATAGATGAAAAGGGGTGGTTGCGACGAGATGGAAGGCTTTGTGTCCCTCAAACTGGAAGCTTGATAAAGGCAGTCCTAAAAGAAGCCCACCATTATAAGATGACTATTCATCCAAGTGGTAATTAGATATATAGAGACATGAAAAGGGTTTTCTTTTGGGCTGGGATGAAGAAAGATGTGGCAGAATTTGTTTCTCAGTGTTTAGTTTGCCTACAAGTTAAAGCTAAGCAAAAGAAGCCCATTGGTTTACTTCATCCTTTGGAAGTTCCGTAGTGGAAATGAGAGAGCATCTTTATGGACTTCATAGACGATTTACCTAGATCAAAGAAAGACAACACCAATATTTTGGTGGTAGTAGATAGACTTACTAAGAGCGCCCATTTCATTCCAGTCAAGAGTAAGAGGACGACATCATGGTTGACAGCACTTTATGTTTGTGAGAGAGATAGTTTGTCTTCATGGAATACCTTCCAGCATCGTAAGTGATCGTGACCCCATCTTCACTAGTGAATTTTAGAGGAGATTGCAACAAGAATTGGGAACACAGTTATGTCTAAGCACCGTGTATCATCCTTAGACCGATGGACAGACGGAGAGGGTGAACAGAGTTCTAGAGGATCTTTTGAGGCTGTGTATTCTAGACTTTGGTGGTACTTGGGAAGATCATCTTCCTTTAGTGGAGTTCGCCTACAACAACAATTACCAAGCTAGCATTGGCATAGCACCTTTTGAAGCCTTATACAGACGACTCTGTAGATCGCCAACTTGTTGGTGAGAATCTACAGAAAGACTATTGCTTGGGCCCGATATGGTTAGATAAACATCTAAGAAGATTGATCTCATAAGACAACGAATAAAGACTGCTCAAGATAGGCAGAAATCCTATGCGGACAAGAGAAGGATTGACATTGAGTTTGAAGTAGGAGACATGGTTTTTATTAAGATATCATCCTTAAGAAATGTGGTACGCTTTGGATCTGTAGGGAAATTGGCTCCGAGATTCCTAGGGTCATTTCCCATAACAGAAAGAAATGGCCAAATGGCCTATAGAGTGAAGCTACCCGAGAGATTATCTGGCATTCACGACGTTTTTCATGTTTCTCATCTACAGAGGTGCTTACATGATACCGCAGAAGTGGTTGAGCCAAGTATACTAGAAGAGGTGGAAGTAGAACGGGAGGCAACAGTTAGAAGAGTTCCTACCCGTATTCTTGGATCATAAGTTAAGAAGCTACGCAATAAGGAGATCAAGTTGATGAATGTTCAATAGGGAAACAACACAGAGGATGCAACTTGGGAGACCAAAGATAAGATTCGTTCTTCGTACCCTTTTCTTTTCAAGGGTATGTTCTTAAGTCCTTTTTCCAAAGCTTTTATCTGTGCTTGTTTCTATCATTTGAATATATCCTATCCATAGTATTTTCGACCTTTAGATAGGAATCCTATGGATGTAAACATGTGTTTAAGACATGTTATGTTTGATGGATGCAAGTGGATGCAAGTGTTTGCTAGTGGCTGCCTGTGGATGCATATACACGCACATTAGGCACTAGATCGGCTCAATCACTCTCATACTGCATATGGATGTGTGTGCATTTTTCTTTCTTTTAATGGATGGAAATGGATGTACTATCAAATGGATGTTGCATTTGGACGAATGAGTGTGCACACATATAGAAATTACATATTATAATAGGATTATTTGCATACATATTGGACTCATGACACTAACATACATTGCATTGAGAATGTCGACTGGATCAGTAGACCGCCTAATCTTCGTATTAGTATTGGGACATGTACACACACCTTTGCATATGTTCATATACGCATTAGAAGTCTTTAAGGACAATGGATACCTGTGATGGGTGGATGAGTATATGGATGCGGATGGTAGGATACATTCTTCTTAACTTGGAGATTTCAAGGACGAAATCCTTTGAGTGGGGGAGAATGTAACACCTCGTAATTTTAACAATATTAAAAGAGGATAAATTAAATAATAATTAATTTAATATTCAAAATTAAAGGAAATGGATAGCACCATTGCATCTGTCTTGAAATTCTGGTCAAGATAGATGTTTGGTTTGCGTAAAATGGACACCGTATGAAGAAAATATGAGAATTTAAAGTTTGTATATGCGCAGAAGAAAAATATATATACATATGTGTCAGAACCTTATCCAAAATCGTTAACTTTCTTTCTTTTTCCTTTCATGTCTGAACCCTCTCGTCCTTTCTTGCCTTGTCCCATCACCGAACCCATCCTTTCAATCCCATCCTCGAGCCAAACCCCAATCACTCCTTTGCCGCCTGACCCCCCGATCCCTCTAGACCTATCCCCTAGCGAACCACCTAACCCGGACCACCACTAACCATCGCTTCTCCCCTCAGTCAAGACAAGGTCATTCAACAACCATGGACTTCATTCCTTTTCAAGCGCAAACCCCTAAACGCAGGGAAGTACATTCCTGTTGAATTAATACCCACCGTCGTTGATGGCACCCTGAAATTGATACATGGAGTTACTGAAGCCGGAACTAATATCTGGAATGATTCAGTAGTTGGTTTTTTCTTGGACAAACCTCTGTCTTATACTTTTGTTGTGGCCAAGCGAAATTTGATTTGGAGCCTTAAATGTTCGGTAAGTGTTAAATCTGATGGAGTGTTGTTTCTATTTAATTTCTCTTGCATTGAAGATCGTGGAAGAATTCTCAAAGCGGTTCCTATAATCATGAATAATAAGTTATTTATCATCAAGAAGTTAGACCCTTCTATTAGTAATGTTTGCGGTAATGTGAAATCGGTTCCTGTCAGGGTCAAATTTTATAACATTCCGATTGTTGCATGGTCCAACTACGGATTCAACTGGATTAGCAGTAGGCTTGGGAAACTACTATGTATGGACGAGATGACTGAAAGTCGAAGGAGACTGCAATACGCTAAGTGTTTGATTGAAGTTAAACCAAATCAAGAGCTTGTGAATGATTTCCTCATTGAGACTGTGGAGGGGGGTGTACAGCAGATTTATGTTGAATATCTCTGGAATCCAGACATTTGTTGTACATGTCAATCTTTTGGACACTCAAACGGTGACTGTGATAAGGTTGAGAGAAATAGAGATGAGGTAGTCAATACAATTAGACATAATATTGAGGAGAATGCATCTCAGGAAGCTAAAGACATGAGGCATGTAAGACAATTTGAGCAGCAAAGAAACCCCCAACAGTAAACAAAGAAAGAATGAATTGGCAGATGGTTGGAAATAGGAGGTATAGGAAGGTTTTAAATGCAAATGAAAATAGAAATGGTCAGACAACTAAAAGTAGTTGGGTGAGGAAGAATCTAATAGATGAACTTGTTTAGAAAAGTAACAGTTTCTCTGTTCTTGAGAAAGGTGAAATAGAAAATGAAACAAACCTTATTGAGGAAATCAATGATAGTGACGAGGAAATAGCAAACACGGATACTCAAGATATCGCCAAGATTCCTATGCCGATGCTGGAGAGTCTCATTAACAGCAAAAGTAAATATTCTACTGTGAATTCTCCTAAATTTGAGAGACAACATGACGATGAAATAGCGGCAGAAGAGGAAATCAAATATTTCTTTCGAAATTTAATAATGCAAGAATGTATGAAGGGTAGAAGGAGAGAAATAAAGGATGGTAAACAAAAAGTTATTGAAGTGGCAAACGCGACAAATATTTCTAATGGGAACCAAAACCAGAGCTTTGCAAATTTAAATCCTGAAGGAATAAATGGCCTTAACTCCACAACAACCATACCAACCCTTAATGACAATGTTGCTTGCATGCAAGACCTTACGTTGCTCTCACCAACCCATGATCCAAACATCACCTTAGCTTCAAGGCTATTCACCACTGCATCTCAAAAAGTGTGTGATGTTTACTCCAACATCAAACCTCCTCTTGCATTCAAAGACCCTCTAGTTGACTACTTTGCAGCTACACCTCCTGATATAACGGAGAATGTCCTCAAACCTGCCACTCCTAGTTCTGCCCAACGGCAGTACTTGACAAGGAGTATGAAACTAAAAACAAACCAACCCCCTACTGTTTGAATTATGGTGAAAACAATCTGCGTTTGGAACATTAGAGGTTTTCATCGTGGCACACTTGATTAATGCAAACTTTTAATCGTTGAAAATCAGTTGAGCATCCTTGCTATTATTGAAACGAAACTTAACCATGACCTGACCATTCGCACTGCTAACTACATTAATCCTTTATGGAATTTCATTCATAATCTCGCTGAAGCTCCTTATGGTCGTATTCTTATTTTATATAACCTGAATATTCTCTCCCTTATGGATTTGCATTCTTCTGATCAGCATATCCACTGCCATGTTGTTAATTTTAGTGATCAAACCTCCTACTACTACACCTTCATTTATGTGGCCAGTAGCCTTCATCCAAGGGAAAATCTGTTTAGATCCAACCACTCCCTAAGACAATCAACTCATCCGTAGTTTCTTCTAGGTGACTTCAATTGTAGTTTTGAAATCTCTCATAACTGGTAGTAATCCCCTCTCCATCCGAGAAATACTTCCTCTTAGAAAGACCATTGATCATGTTGATCTAATCGCTATCAAACTCACAAGAGTGCCATTCTCCTGGAACAATAAAAAAAGAGATGGTCCGCGTACCTTTTCTCTTATTGATCATTCTTTTTGCAACTACAAAGCCTTCGACATTTGGCCAGCCCTGCATTGTCACTTGTCCCCTCCCCTCCTTTCTGACCACTCACAATCAATCCTTCACCTAAGAGAGTTAGACATAAAAGGATATCTAAGTTTTAATTTTTTTAACAATTGGGTTGATGACCCTGAATTCCTTGACTTCGTTAAAGGAATTTGGACGAAACTTGAATTTGGTAATCGTCTAATTATTTTGCAGGCTAAAATGCGGAGTACGAAGAACAAGCTTAAGGAATGGGTGAAGCAAAAGTTTGGTAGTGGCAACAAACAAAGCAACATTTAAAGAGAAAAACTGAAGCAGATTCAATTTATCATGATGGAAGAACCAGCGAACCCAAAGCATTCTTTTATTGAGAGTGAAGCTACAAAACAATATCTTAGTGCTTTGAACCATGAGGAAGCGATTATAAAACAAAAGGCTTGCATTAAATAGAGGACAAAAGGAGACAGTAATAGTGCGTTTTTCCATGCATCTCTCAAGAATAAGCAATCCAGAGCAAACTTAGTCAGGATTGTCGATAAAGATGGTGTGACGCATATTAACCAAGGTGAAGTTTAAAAAGCTTTATTACTGCATTTCTCTCGATTATTTGGAAGCAGTGACAATTTCTCCGCAAATATTGATTTAGTTGATCCTTATATTCTTCCAAAATTATCCTTTACTGATGGCAATCTCTATGTCTTGAAGTCACCGACAGTGAAATTAGAGATGCTATGCATTCTCTAAATAAAAACTCGTCGGGAGGTCTGGATGGTTTCAATACTTTCTTTTATACTTCCTGTTGGGCTTTCATAAGTCAGTATGTTGTCGTCTTTCAATGCGACCAATATTGCTCTTATACTAAAAGTAAAGAATGCTTCTAAAGTCTCCGATTTTAGACCGATTTTGTGTTGCAACTCGCTCTACAAATGCATTTCGAAAATCATTGCTTTAAGGCTTAAAAAGTTCTCCCGAACATTATCTCGCTAAATCAAGCTGCGTACTTACCAGGTAGGAGTATCTTGGATAATGTTCTTCTTTCTCATGAACTCCTAAATGGTTATTCTCATGCGAACATTAGTCCTAGAGCGATGTTCAAGCTTGACATCATGAAAGCGTTTGATATGCTTCAATGGGATTCGATTGTGAGAATTCTTAGGTATATGAACTTCCCTAAACATTTTGTAGTGTGGATATACACTTGCATTTCTACAGCGCACTTCTCAATACTGATCAATGGAACAACGATAGGATACTTTGAGAGTAAGCAAGGAATAAGGAAAGGGGATCCAATCTCTGCGTGTATATCCATAGTAGTGATGGAAATGCTATATCAAATGTTAAATAAAAAGATTGACGCAGGACAGTTTCAACTTCACCCGATGTGTCAGGATCCTAGAGTCTCTTCTTTAATGTTCGCGGATGATTTAGTGATTTTTTGTAAGCCTACTATTCAGACCATCAAAGCTATTTTTGATATTCTGGATGAATTTTACGTAATGATGGGGTTAAAAGTCAATATTCAAAAATCCAACATGCGAGCTTCTGGAATTTCTGAAACTCAAATGCAGGCAATATAGGTTAGAGCTGGCTTAACTAACTGTTTGGAGTCTATTTCTTATGTTGGTCTCCCTCTCAACACTTCCAAAATAACGGTGAATCAATGTCTTCCTCTGCTTGAGAAAATTACTGCGAGACTCAACGTTTGGATAATGAGATTACTAAGCCAAGACGACAGACTAATGCTTGTTAAGTTGGTCATTTTTTCTATGCAAGTGTATTGGTCAAGGACGTTTATTCTTCCTACCAAACTTGTTTCTATGATTCGGTCCGCTCTAATGAAATTTTTATGGAAAGGGTAAACTGAAGGTAAATACATTTCCCCCGTCGCCTTCCAGAAAGTAGAACGCCCCATTCAGAAAGGAGGACTTGGAATTGTTAATGTAAAGCATTGGAATAAAGCCGCTTTCATTAAGCATTTGGACGATTTTCTCAACGAGACTAGCAGCTTATGGGTTATCTGGTCAAGGCATAATGTGATAAAAGGAAGATGCTTCTGGACTTTGAATCAACCTCAGAAATTAAGCTGGACATGGAGATGCTTGTTCAAACTAAGATCTTCAATTCTCCCCTGTTTCAAATTTACGGTCACCTTTAACTCTAAAATTCATCTATGGGATGATCCGTGGTTGGAGAATTGAATGATATTAAGTAAAACACTCTTGCATCATGAAATGATTTCCCCTGGAATTTCTGCTAACGCCAGGATCAAGGACTTTGTGCATGACGGTAGAATCTCGTTACCTATGACCTCTGTTGTGACCATGAATGCTATGTGGTCCAAAGCCTGGTTTATCAAAATAAAAAGTAATGAATCGGGACTGATAATGTGGTGTAACCAAGTAAGTATATTTCGCATTAAAAATCTGTACAACTACATTTCTGGTAATGCTGTAATGTCGAACCGTAAATGGAGAAGGATAATATGGGTGAAGGATAATCTACCACGTGAGAATCTTATGATGTGGAAAGTTTTAAATCACTCCTTGTTTACTAAAGATAAGCTTTTGCGCAGTGGGGTAGAGTGTAATCAATTGTGGGTCTTTTGCTGTACTGAAAACGAAACCATTGATCACCTTTTCTTCGAGTGTCCTATTTTGTTTGGATATAGGAGGAAATTATGGTAAATATCGGGAGGAATGATGCTAGTCAGAATGCTGATTTTCAATGGAGAACATTAATGAGGCAGACTAGTAGGAAGAAAGTTAAAGGAAGAATTCTTATCTTTGTCCTCAAGAAGCTTATGTACACTGTTTGGAAAGAAAGGAACACTCATGTGTTTGAAAGTTTAAAAGCTATGACTAATGATCTTTTCAGGAAATACGTAAGCATGGTGATTAGAGATGGTATCATGCTCTTGAACTTTACATTTGACCCTGGGATTTTGATTAATCTCATGTGATTTCTTGTCTTATTTTTTTTTCTACTGTCTTGTTTGTCTTCTTATGTCTGAAGAACCGTGTTGCTATGTATTCTAATGTGTGTTGTATTTTTCTTTTTTTACTCCGGTTCTTTAATAAAGTGGTAGGGGCCAACTCAACCCTGTAAGCCTTGCAAAAAAAAGTTTTGTTCAAAAATTGAAGAAAAAAAAGTGGCGGTAGTTTTCCCGCTCTAGGAGTCGACCCCCCTAAAGGGGTGATGACACCAGGTCGACCCCCATACAAGGGTTTTTACACCCCTAGGGCTGAGGTGGCTAATGATTTTAGGGGGATGGCAGCTATATATACAGGTCCATTTCTCTTGTTTTCTTCACTGGAAATCAATGGAGGCCAAATGCTGTCAGTGCCTGGATTGAATAGGATACTTTTCTTCTTCTTCTTCTGTAATTAAAATATTAAAGATTCAAGATCCATTCTTCTTCTATTTTTTAATCCAAACACTGTGAGATCCTAGTTTCTTTTAGATTTAAATATTTAAAAGTAAACGTGATATGACTATAGTTTGGATTTGTCCAGATCCATTGTAAACTGTGAATATATGACATTCTGAACTGGATAGGATTTGGATCCCAATCCTTATCTTATCAGATCTATTGTAACTTCTATGACATTTTATGATGTGGATTTTGACCTTATTTGTGTTAGATCTATTTTTAACTATTGGATCTGAATTATATGGACATCTAAATTATTAATCAGATCTAGTTTATCACCTTGTGCCTATCATATTAGATCTGAAACAGTTGGACATCTAAATTGTTAATTTAGATCTTATTATGCTTACTATGACATCATAGTTCTGTTAGAATTAGTTAACTACCACAAGTTCATAAGATTTATGCTTATATGCCCACCTTATCGCCATGCTAGTTTATGTTTATGCCAGAACAATCACCTTTGTCATATTCCCATCACTTTTCCCTTTTTATTGTTTATGACCAGGCTATTATCTAGCCTAGGCATGCTGCAAATTATGTGAATGCGCTAGTTAAGGAATGGGGGAAAAAGGTTAGAATTAGCATAATTCAAATAATGTTTATATGAATTGGACATATAATTCAAAATAGGGAAAAAGGGGCATAATCACCTATAAAGACATAGGTGAGAATTTGGATAATAATGAAATGTCTAAGATTACAATTAGAAATTGTAATTGCACTTATGACACGAGGTTAGGTTGCATTAGTGGTGGAAGTCTGCCCGGACCCAACCGGCATATCTAACAACCGCTAATGTCGAACCTAATGTGAGGGGTCTAAGGGCATAAATACGAATCGGGCTATGACATGAGGTTAGGCCCAACTTGTGGAAGAAGTCTTCCCGGACCCAATTGGCATATCCAGCATCCACAAGTTGTAGGCCTAATGTGAGAGGTCTTGCCCATTATAACCATAAATGAAAATATGGTAATAAATTGAAATACTTAACCTAGTGGAATCCATGGGGATTGTGTGAACGTGAACATGAATAAGAGGTTAAGTAAACTTGAACAATGGGAGGGTTAAATTAAGTATATCTGAGATGGGTGGGTAATATCTAAATATAGGCCCACGAAACTTAACCAACTGGGGGTTATGTAATTAAAGACACCTAGTGGTATACATAACCGGTGGAAATAATAAAGTTATGAAATTAAATTAAAGATACCTAGTGGTATGCATAGCCACTAAAAACCTAGTGGGGGATACAAGACAAAGGGGAGAGATTGTATCATATTGTGTGGGACCCGTTTCATCCGGTAACCCAGAGTAGGTATCAAACATGTACTCCGAACTAGGTCGGAGAAGGGGCACGCTTACTGGACCGATTGTAAGAGATCCAAATGTGGAGGACGGTGTGGGTGGCGCAAACCGATCGGGCGATGTGCGTGCATAAGCCGGGTAGAAGGGGATAAGATGACCGTGACACCTATAGATATGGGGATGTGCATATTAGCAAAGGGTTGCCACTTTAGGACATAATACATCCTACGGTGGGGCCGACACCGAGTTTCTACGCGGATTAGGGAGCCAATCGATTAGGGTAGTAGTTAGGATACATTTGGACGTATGCCTAAGTCTACCACCTTATAGTGGAAGGGATCATCTCATTCTGGTTATACTAGTAATAGTGCAGAGTAATCATTAGGAAAACGTATACACCTTATCACACCTGCCTTTTATATAGTAATCTCTCTTATCCACTTTATATGCCTTTCATGCTACTTCTGTTTATTTACTTGCTAAAAGTAACTAGAATCGCCAGACTTTATGTCTGACCCTTTTTATTTCTCCTTCTTTCTTCCGTTCCCCCCCCCCCCCCCCCCCCGCCCCCCCACCGGTTCGCAGGGAGGGAATTCTCAGGCTTAGTAAAGACTCGGTTGTCATCTACTTGGAGTTGTTTTCGAAGTATAGCTCAAGTTCTTATCTCTACTATGGCTTAGCACTTTTTGGGGAATTATGTTTTTTTCTATTTATGTACTCTGATGGTGCAAGACCGAAGTTATATTATTGTAATGGGTTTTGTGAAATGGTATTTTAGACCACGATGTTATGTTTTATGTAGAAATAATTTTTTTGAAATTCCACTGTTTCTTTTATATTTGTCTTGTAATATTCTGTATCTGTTTACCTACAACGCTTCACGAAAGTTAATGCATTCCCTTAGTGAGTGACATTAACGGATGTGGTGTGTCACAATAATAGATTCTGTAATTGTGTTTCTATTTTGTTCTTTTCTATTTCCTTCTTTTCTTTCTCTTTTTTATTTTTTACTATTCCTTTTTCTTGACGATCGCTTTACATAGGTCGAGTGTTTTTACAATGTAATTTTTGGTTATGAGCACCATTAGTGTATTGTAGTCATTACAATGCCTTTCAAACTGAGGAATGTTGGAGCCTCATATCAGCGATTGATTAATAGAATGTTTAAATACCAAACAAGAAAGTCCTTGGAGGTACATGTGGACGATATGCTTGTGAAATCACAGCTGTCAGAAGATCACGTTTCCGACTTAGAGAGATTTTTTCTCCATCCTTCACAAATAGAGAATGAAACTGAATCCTTTAAAATGTATATTTGGAGTTGCATGTGGAAGTTTTTGGGTTTCATGGTCTACTCCCAAGGAATTGAAGTCAATCCGAAGAAGATATCTGCTATTATGTGGATTGAAGTTTCAATGAAGAGCAAGGATGTACAAAGCTTGAATGGAAAAGTGGATGCTTGAGTCATTTCATATCAAGAACCACGGAAAAGTGTACTTGATTCTTCGACTTATTTAACAAACAGAAATGTAGTTTCACTTAGATACAACATTGTGTAGAAACTTTTTAGAATTTTCTTGACCATCGGAGAGGCCTCCAATACCATCAGAACTCGTTGATCATAAAGACCTTTTTATATACGTGGTTGTATCATCGCACGCAATGAGTTCTGTGGTCGCATGCAACGACCAGCATGTCGAAAGTTCCATGTATCACGTGAGTAAAAGACTGACGGGTCCAGAACAAAGCTACACATAGATTGATAAGCTAACATTTTGTCCTCCTATCACATGTAGGAAGCTCCACCATTATTTTTAGGATTATCCGATTAAGGCGTACATTGACCAGCCATTACGGCAAGTCTTACAACAACCTGAGGCATCCATAAGGCTGCTTAAATGGAATATTGAGATGAGTCACTTCGATATAACCTATATTCCTTGTATGTCTATCCAGGGACAAGCAATGGCAGACTTTATCGTAGAATTCACAACTCCATAGGAACCTGCTGGTTTGTCACCCATCTAATAGAAAATGTTCACTGATGGAGCGCATAATGGCAAAGTTTTTGGTGCGGGAGGCCGTGATCGTTACTCCTTAAGAACGATTTATAAGCTACACTTTGAGACTCAACTTCCCCACATCTAACAATGAAGTAGAGTATGAGGCGTTGATCTCCGGACTTAAGCTAACTAATGAATTGGGTGTTAAGTCGATTCAAATATTTTCTGATTCGCAAGTGGTGGTATTCTAGTGCAATAGGAATTTCAAAAGAAAGGAGTTAGAATAACATCTTATCTCAATCAGGCCTAAGAATTTTTGGTAGGTTTCGAATATTACACCATCTCCTGCTTCCTACGTGAATAGAATGAAAAGGAAGATTCCTTAGTTAAGTTGTCCAGTTCTGGAGATGCGAAATAAACAGATTTAGTCCTTGTAGAATTTTTTATGCTTCTAGTATCGATCAAATGGAAGTTTATCAGGTACAGGAAATGGAGCCAGAGAAGAAGTCGTGGATGATCCTAATCAAGAACTTCATATTTCAAGGGACCCTCCCCGAAAGAAAGAGCAAAAAGCGATCTATCCTCAGATAAGCAACATGTTATGTTATATAGGAGAATACAATGCATAGAAAAAGTTTTCAACCCCTTTCCTCCATTACCCATGAAGACAAAAAGCGTGTGTTGCGGGAAGTCCACGAAGGTGAATACAATGATCACATAAGGGGCCAGACCCTAACTAAGAAGACACTCCATTATAGATATTCCTGGCTTACACTTAGTAAAGATACAGCTGCATATTCGCAAAGATGTGATAAATGCCAAAAAAATCCGAAAATCCAAGATCCCCATGGTTGGAGTTGGCCTAAATAGTAAGTTCTTAGTCATTTGCAATCTGGAAAGTAGACAATATCTCTTCTTTGCCAATTTCCAAGGATGAAGCCAATTATGTCATAATGGCTATTGAATGCTTCAACCAAATGGGCAGAAGGTGAGTCATTGACAGCCATCTCTACTAAGAAAACAATCAATTTCATTGTACAAAACATCATATGTCGATTTGGCCTACCTCAGGCAATTATGACCCATAATGGAACTCAATTTGATAGCATCGAGTTTTGAGATTTTGTACACGCCACCATATTGATAAATGATACTCGTTCGTCGCTCACCCTCAATCAAACATATAGGTCAAAGAGGTCAATAAGGCCATCAATTCTATCTTGAAAAATAGTTTGTAAAAAGCATAAGGTAAATAGGTAGGTAAACTTCCATTAATATTGTAAGCTTATATGACGAACCATAAATCAGCAACCAGGCGCACTCCATTCGCATTGACTTACCAATTGGAAGCAGTTCTCCCTATCAAGCAATAGGTCCCTTTCCATCGAACAACATATTATGATCCCTTCTCTAATGAAAATCTCCTTTTGGAATCCTTAGAAATGGTTGATGAAAAGCGCAAGGAAGCTGGCCTAGGAGCAACAACACAAACAACGGGTTACCAAGTACTACAACTCCAAGGTTCAACCTAGAACCTTCGATGCAGGTGACCTTATCCTAAATATGCTTTCCTTGGCCTTATGCATTTGGGCCCAATGTGGGAAGGACCATATGTCATTCAATCCAAGCTTGGAAGTGGAACCTTTAAGCTAACGACAATTGATGGCATTGAACTACTAAGGGATTGGAACAGCCACAACCCAAGATGTTACTTCACCTAGAATCATTTTATAAGTTGGATATGTGTATCACTTACGAATATTGTGATAGAGGAAAGCAACTTGAAATTACTCATCCTTGTTATGAATGAAGTTGTTGGTTCATGAAAATTTATTTCATCAAGAAAAACAAATCGGTAGGTCGAGATACAACCAGATGGCATCTGTATATACCATTAAGCGAGTATAAATTACTCACCAGCAATGAAAACTAGCTCCCAGAGCTTAAGTTAGAAAGAACACGACATGGCGTGGGGTGGCCACCAATTGCGATGCAATTACTCCTCCATCCTAACCCCATCCTACAGAATTTAATCAATGTACTCCTGAGGCACGAATGATCTTTTCACACGCTTTGATGCCTCCAATTCTCAAATCTTGAATTGGAGTGGGAATCGCGGACGAGTGTAAGAGACACGCCATGATTTACATCCACCCAACCTGCTAACTCTAACCAGAAACATGAAAAGAGAGTATAAAGGATGATGAATCATTATCCATTAACTCTAACACAAATGAGAGAGTATAAAAGATGCTACCCCGACGCCCATGAATTTAGCCAGACCGAGACAGGGGTATTGACATAGAAATTAACATTGAGCACCTCGTTGATGTATCACAACCCAAAGTTAATTGAGGGCAACTATATACCAAGCTAAGTGTCCGGGCAAAATTGTAAGTATATTGAATGTAAAACGATGAAAATACCTAAACACTTGAGCTAAGAAACACTATTTTATTTACATAGGTCAAAACAGGTACAGGTGTCACCAAAAAAAAAAAGTGAGGACCATGCTCCTGCAAATACTAGCTTAAAAAAAGAAAAGTCCAAAAGATAGTCAAAGTAGTCTTTACTCCTTTTTGAAATTTTTTGAGGGATCAAGATTTGACTCTTTGACTACCTTATACTAACTTCCTTTTTCACCGCACATTTTTCATCATCCTTCGAGTTATTGTCCTTGTGTTCTGGCTATCCTTTTTGGCCATATCCTCTTTTCTTGGCTTATAGCTCCCCATAGGCATATCGCCTTTCCTTGGTTTTGTAACACCCAGTATTTTCTGTGAACATAAGAGTAACAAATCAGAGAATAATTAAATTGTAACAGAATAATTAAGGGAAAAGGTTATTCCATTGCGTTCGTATCGAAACTCTTCTTGGAATAGAGTCTAATTTTGCATAAATCGGACTCCGTACGAAGAAGATATGGCCTTCGGAAGTTTCAATAAGAACCAGCCGGAATTCAAAATTCAGATTTCGAAATTCAAAACAGACACCTGGGTTGGGCGGGAAAATTCCTGCCCAGGACCCAGGTCGACACTAGGGTCGACCTGGGGGTCGACCTGGGTAAACAGGTCGACACTAGGGTCGACATCCCCCCCCCCCCACTTTTTCCAGATCTGGAGACAGATCCATTTTTCTGCACCTGGACGCCTTTCTGACCGGATTCGTGAGCTCTAACCTATTTAAACACCCCCAAACCTAGCTTTCTCTCCACACAATTTCATTCTGCCTATACTCTGCCTCTATTCTAATTAAAAATAAAAATGGCGTCGCTACTCTACTAGAATCAAAACTAGAACTAGTGCATCTTCTTCCAATTTGAATAGAATTAAAAGAGAATCAAATCTAAAACGATTAGTCTACATCAAAGGCAAGCATTTCAGTTTCAGAATACATATTCCAGAATACAAGAATCATTCCTTTTTGTGAGTACAATTATTTTCAGATATGAAATTTAATAATTATCTTAACTTTTTTGCGAATCTAGATCTGAGGTTATGCATACTTTTCTATGGATCTATCTTGTTAATATTATTGTGACTGTTCTATATATGTTCCCTCTTTTCTTCCTTTTTGTTTATAGCCAGGCTACCATGAGCCTGCGCCAAACCTCATAAGAGATTAACACACGAACGCTAAATTTTGGGACAAATAATGGATAATGCATAATTGGACATGATTGATCTTTGACTGATTTGAGAAATGGACATTTGTAAATTAGATCTAGATCTGTGCATTCTCTGTAATTTGGAAGAAGAGGAATCATTGAATGATAACATATGACTTGAAGCTTGGGGACATAATGCATATAAAAGTTAAGATCTGATTTTGAGAGGATATAATTTAAAGATCTAGATTTTTGGATTCATGGCTTGAAAAAGGAATATGTGACTTAGGCGTAAAGACCTATATTAAAATAGGATAATAGGATAACTATTAATGTGAATACACCTAAAAATGGATTTTTGGATATTTGGCATTAAAGGCTATAATTTGGCAAAATTCATATGGTATATCATGATTTGGGGCTTTTAGAGAATATTTTGTACTGTGCAAAGTTTAACTAAAAATTTGGGCATATGTTGTATTATGAAATATGACCATGATTTAGGCATGTAAGTTTAGGTTTAATTTATGGTTAGGCAAGATATGTAAGTAGAATTTTAGAAATGTTTAATCGGTTGAATTGCCTAATCTGCTAAATCTGCTGAATTGCCTAATCTGCTAAATCTGTTGAATCGCCTAATCTGCTAGATTTGTTATCTGTTGAATTGCCTAATCTGTTGAAAGCTAAATAATTGTAATTTGGGTGTGAAAATCCGTAGGCTCGATCTAAGATGGAGTAAAACATGGAAATTTGATTAATCTGCTGTAACCTGTAAAGAACTTTAATCTGTTAAATGGACATTATTAGTCTGATATCTGTATAATCTGTATTGGAATAAATTGGCTTTGACACGAGGTTAGACTCTGTTTGCGGTAGAAGCCTACCCGGAACCAACCGGCTTAACCAACAACCGCAAACTGTTAGTGTAATGTGAGAGGTCGTAGGCATAACTAAAATATGCTTAGACACGAGGTTAGGTCTGGCTTGTGGCAGAAGTCTGACCGGAAAAGCCCGGCACATCCAGGGGCCACAAGCTACCGACCTAATGTGAGAGGTCTATGCATTAATATTTAATTAATGTAAATTTATGAGAAATGTGGTGTCTAAAACGTGTTGGGTGGATAGGGTTAAACCAACTGGACCGATGAATCTAATAAACCCATTTCGTGAATCTGTAGGCCCAATACAAAGTTAGACAATCGGTAAGTCTGTTAAATCCGTACATCTGATCTGTTAATCTGAAAACTTGTTAACTTGATTGTCTGATCTGTGAACTAGTAATCTGAACTCTGTTTGAAACTTGTAAACAAGTTAATCGTAAATCTGCTAGTCTGGGGACACAAGGTTAGAGGGGAAATACTTGTGTCATCTGTTGTTTGGGACCCATATTAGTCAGTAACCCTTTCTGGTATCAAAACTTTGACCCCAGGGTCCGAGCACGCTTACTGAACTAATTATAAGCGGTTCATTCTGATAATGGCGAGGGGTGTTGATGGCGCGTTCCAACCGGGTCATGTGCGTGCATGGATCCGGTCTGCTCTGAGGATGTAAGACACCATGACATCTGTAAATAGGTCTGTGCCAATAGGTTCCCACTTTAGGGAGTGATACACCCTACTGTGGGGCCGACACAAGGTATTTATGTATTAGGGAGCCGATCACTTAGGGTAGGGTTTAGGGTACACTTAGTTCTGTCTGTTTCTGTTGGTACCGTCTGTTTCTATTGGGTGGTAACACCTGTCTGTTTCTGCGTGGTACCGTCTGTTGGGGTGGTAAAGGCCCATTACTAGTGTACACCTAATTCTAACATTATGTTTCCGTAGGGATTATTCTATTTCCGTCTCTGATTCCGTTTCCGATTCTGTTTCCGTACCTTCTGTCTGTTGGGGTGGTAAAGGCCCATTACTAGAATTCTGTTTCTGTAGAGATTATTCTGTTTCCGTTTCTGTTTCAATTTAGACATTAGGGTAACACCTAATCCTGTTATACTAGTATTAGTGCAGGGAAGTGAAAAGCTTAGCTTAGCCTATATCATTCCGTTTCTTCTGTTAACCTGCTATTCCTGTTATGGTTATCTCATCCAGTTTTATTTACATGTCATGATACTATTATCTGTTTATATGCTGAAAGTCACTGGAATCACCGGACTTATGTCTGACCTAGTTTGTTTCACCTCTTTTCTTTCCGTTCCCCCCCAAGTTTCCAGGGTGGAAACATAGGAGCTTGATTTAGATTCTCTCTGCTTGAAGTGTTTGAAGTATTGCTTGGCTTTGGCTCTATCTTTCCATGGCAGTTTATATTGGGGATTATGGCTTTAAAAACTATGCATTCTAAAGGCTTTTGTACAAGACCGATATTTATGTACTTGAATTCCGATATTGTGATGTTGAAAGATGTAACCAAACTTATTTCTGTTTCTGTTGAAATAAAGTTATAAAATTTTCAAGTACTGCTTTATCTATCTTGTAAATTTCTGTTTTGTCTATTAAAAACGCTCCATCAAAGTTAAGGCATTCCCTTTGCGAGTGACCTTAATGGAGGCGGGGTGTTACAGGTTTCCTAAGATGTACTGGAATTTTGATTATCCCAGCCGAAGGAGGTACGATCTTTCTGTTGTTAGGACCGCCCGGAGCCACAACTTGGAAAGATTCAAGAAAGATGTTATTCTCTTCCTTTTTTAGGTCGGTCTTGGTCTGTTGCCTGATTAACATCTCCTTCAATTAAAATTCATCCTCCTTGCTCTCCCCGATTATGATGATGTCACCTTGGTCCTTTTCTGGTTTCAAAGCCACAACACCTACATCTTTGAGAGCATCAATGATCTATTTGTTCAATCAGCATCATTACCTGAGGTAGTGAATGAGCGTGTCTAGATAACTGGAATCGTTGTCACTGCGGGCACGACCATTGAATGGGCAGTAAAGTACCTATAATAGGAAGAGCAGCAATAGTTATGCATTTACTTTCATCAAGAGATTCAAAAGAAAACCCACTTGCTCTTTCACAACTGATAATAACTCTCTCGAAGGATGAAGAAATAGAAGAAATACCTTAAGCACTCTTATCTTCTTTACGGCCCTCTGGAGGAGTCATCCTTCTTGAGTAGGAGTCAGAGGTTTGTTCATTCAGGAATGCTTTGAGTCATACCCAGAATCTGGAGTATAGTGAGAGGTCACCACGTCCTTGTTCAACGATAGGACTATTAACTCAGCAGTCTGTGCACCTCCTTGAACGTCTGTAGGAACATTCTTATCTTTATCCTGGGTCAGTTGAGCTGCATACTCGGCTTCCTCCTCCTCTTTGAGTTGCCGACGACCCTTGACTAAGATGTTAGGTTCACCACCCAACAAATATTTCTTTATAAGCTCATCTTCTTAAATGGTCTCGCTCTTGGTGATGAATTTTCTTCTTTCAAAAACACTTCTCAAGAGACAACAAGTGTAACAGGTGCATTTAGGGGACTACAATATATCATGATGGCGGATAACTTTAGCATAAAACCCAAGGAATGTGGGTTCTAGTTCGTCCTTCAACCTCTCCAAGTGAGTGACACTATCCCCAACCTCTTCCATTTCCTCCTCTTCCTTAATCTTTCATATATTGCATCCGCACAAGCTTGTTGTGTAGTCTCCTTAGTCAATGTTTTTTATTCAACAACAACAAGTTTAAATTCCAGTTCCTCCACTCTTTGTTTAGATTGTTATTTTCAAATGTGAGATCTCCGATATTATTCTTAACAAAAGTGAGCATGAGAGGTTAACTATCAAGCTCCTGGTGGAATCTATTCCCTTTCTCCTTCATTGTTTTCCAAGAGCTTCAATTTTTTGTTCGCTCCAGCCAACTTATCCTTATAACCAACTATCCCTTTTTCTAAGATGACAATCATATCCTTTTCCGTATCAGAGAGCTATCAGGAGTTTTCTAGATCCAACTCCAAATCTATAATGATCATCAAATACTTCTCTGCCAACTTAAAGAGTCCTTATATTGTTTTAGAGCATCATGCATCTTTCTATACATAGCATCTAAAGCTTCCTTATCAGTGTCAACGAACATTGGATGGATCTGGGGAAGAAACATAAGTCGATTGAAATACAAAGTAGGAAATGTAGTTTGAAGTTGTCTCTTATATTCCTGGGTGGCCAAATTTGCATTGAGAATGATAACATCATAATTAGAGTTTTTAAATGTTTCAGCATGGGATGAACCCTTCCTCGCAACCTCGATCACTTTCTTAGGGCAATGTTGATTCTTATCATTAGTGAATTCCTTGGAGGAGGAACGTAAGTAGTTTCTCTGCTTTGACTGACGATGCAACCTATCTCAATCTCTTTGAGCCGGTAAATGCCTCCTCCAGTGGTATTTTCTATCTGAAAAATATATGTGCTCCTAACAATTGTTGTAACAACTCGGAATTTTTGCGATAGTTAATTTAGTAATTTAATTTGGCTTCGAAAATTGAATTTTTCCAAACGATGGAATTTAACCATGAAACTTGCACCATTGCGTTTGTGATGGAATCCTGGTTATCTTTCATGTTTGGAACTTTGTGAATGGAGTTTGTATGAAAAAGTTATAGAAAATGGATGGAAAATAAATCAAAAGAATATATAATAAATACTATATCCTTTATAACCTATCCCCACCGGGAAAATCGACCCAGAGCGGTCGAATGGGCGTCGACCCTTTTGGTCGAAAACGCCCAGTGACGCCTAGGATTTTGAGCGTATCTTTTTTATAAATAAATTTTGAAGTCTGATGGATTTTTATTAAAGTTAATTTAATGGTTTAGGGCCATTCCGACCTCTATAAATAAAGGGTTAAACTTCATTCTTTTGTACACAATTCTAAAGGCGGCAGCGAAGCTATGCCATTTCCCTCTTCTTTCAAATCTCTTTTAAGTCAAATCTAAACGTATACAAAACTAGACAAACATAGATGGGAGAATATTAGAATTGGATTTATATACAAAAGAGATGGTGCTTCGAATAAGCGTTCTTCCATTTATATTTCCTCCCTTTTCCTTTTTTCTTGCGTATCTACAAATCTAAAAGAATCCCTTTACGGAATAACTGTAGATCTATATGATTTTGTGAATTGCATGCCTAAAGGTTTATGCAAATTCAAATTTAGATAGCTTTCAGGTGAGTGGGAAATATATGTATATCGTTTAGAATTACCTGATTAGTTCATTTGAAATAGATCTAAAATGTATGCCTATTAGTTTATCATATTTGTTTATTATTTTGTCAAATCTAAAATAATAGGATGTGGTTTGAATATTGGAAATTTGTAGGCCTATTTAATTCATTATATAATTGCTACAATTGTATTTAAATTTGTTATAGTTATCGTATACACCTTAGATCTTGAAATTAGCCCCAAAACCATTGTTAGAATTATACTTTCATTCCAGATCGTTGTTTTTGGTGTTGATTTGTGGTTTATGTAAAATTAGATTAAAAGATTATGTCTGTTTATGATTGATATTATTGGGGTTTTACTTAGTTATTGTAGAAATACCCTTTTTGTTCTTTTTAATAAAAAGGTCATTGTTTCAAATCAGTAAGAAATATGTACAAAACAACTAGGAAGGGATGTGTAAATTCACGTATATCTGTACGTAGTTTACAACAATCATTCCAAAAACATACATTTCTTATTACTTTTGATTTTCAATATGTCTACATTCTTTTATAAATTATTTTGATCAAATTCTACAATAACTGCAGTTATTAACCTTTTTATAAGATCTAAAACAATACTAAACATAAAAAGGTTTGTTTTGGTCATTAGTTTAGACCAAAACATAAATGGTTAAATAAAATATAGTAACTGCATTAACTGCGCTTATATATATATATATATATATAATTATATCCAGCCAAATCTACGTAATTAACGCAAATATATTATAATAAATGTTGTTTATATTATGCATGTTTGAATGGTTTCTGTTTTTTATGGAAATGTACACGAAAATATGATCCATGACAAATGAAAATATATATTATGATTGTTATAGCAACAAATGGAATTAATTTGTTATAATTAAGGTTATATATAGGGTAATGAATATTGCAACCATATTTGATTTGGGGGAAATGAATTGAATAGGATAAAAAATGCCTAAATGGTTACCATTTGAATTATGCAAGGAACATAAATTGTAACTCCAATTAAGGAATGTAATAAATAATAAATATATATGTGTAAATACAAAATAATAAATAAGTGGAAATGAAAATATAGCAATAAGTGGAGTTACAATATATAGAGTAGAATTAAAAAGGGGGCTGATATGAATAGGATGATAAATGCCTTATGAAATATGACCGTTAGGGCATTAGTGAAAGGTAACTTAAGTTATAGTAATAAAAGGAATAGAAAGGGGGAATTAATGGGGATTGATTAGTGTAGTAAATACTAAATCCAATATGGAAATCAGTAAATAAACATCCTAAAATAGGAAGTTATAGGTTTTCGCTATTTATTCCTAGCCAATCCGGAATCACTATAATTTGGAATAGGAATTGGACTTAGTAGGTTAATGATGCGAGGTCAATTGCGCTATTTGATAGAAGTCTGCACTTTCCAACAGTCGGATATAGGTACAACTGATGTGAGATATCATTAGTCATAGAAACCCATGACGATAGTTAATTATGTAATGAGTATTATTCCCTAAAACAACGTTTATCTCAAGTGTGGGGTACCCGCCTCCCATCCTAAAAGAGGAAACCTTAAAAATAAAATGATTCATAAGCGTAGCTTGCTTCGGGGTAAATATATTAAAGTAGTTAGATCCAACCTTTAAAGTGTATTAAGTGATTGAGTAGCTCACCTCCCCTTAATCAAGAAATATTAAATGACTATTGGGTACGAGTTAGGTAATCCCCACCTTAGTCCACTTCGTCTAGGTAGTAAGTGATCGGGCTAAGGGTCCACCTTGGAATTAGACATTAAATGACCACTCCGAAGGTACCAAAGGTCTTCCCATGCCACGGGAAGTATTGAGTGACTAAGGGGATTATCTAATAAGCCAAAGGGTTTGCATTGGAATATTTGTCTAATTTAATTCAAACCTTTTCACATGTTGTAAAACCAACTACAATAAGATTAATACAGACCATATCTTTGTACAAGAATTGCCATATTAAGCATTTGGATGCAAATAATGCTTTTCTCAATGGTATTCTAGAAGAAGAAATTTATATGAGTCAACCTCAAGGATAAAATATAAACCCTAACTATGTCTGTAAGTGCAATAAAGTCATATATAGCTTCAAACAAGCACCAAGAGCCTGGTTTAATAGACTAGAAGGTACTTTGCAAAAATTAGGTTACCAGTCTATTAAATTAGATACCTCAATGTTTGTATGAGAAGATAATCACTCACTGTAATGTCCCGTATTTTTTGTAGTCAAATATTTAATTTATTATATTATTTTAAATATTGTATTTGGAATATTAATGGATTTTAATATTTATTTCATTTATTTAAAATGAAGTTTGAACGTTAAATTTATATATAATTATAAATCGAGCTCGAAATGGCGCGGTAGTTTGTAATATTGAGTTCCGAACTTCAGTTGAATATACAGAATCCGTTCTAAGTCAGAATTCCGTGAAACAAGAAACGTTGGAATCTTGTTGGTTATAATTCTCATATGGAAGAGAAAAATCCAGATTTCGCGGTATAGATTGTTAGTTCTATCTATATCAAAATTTAAAATAGTCGCTGTTAAATTCGTTTATAAACGATATCCTGAAATTAATAAATTATTAAGGATTTCAATATAATTTAGATACAGTTAACTTGAAACGGTTGATATTGAGTTGTATAATTTGTATTTGAAGCTATACATATTTTATTTAGGTATATTTATGATAATAATTTATTATTATTTAATGGAATTATTTTGGAATTTTGTAATATTTAATCGATAATTATAAGCCCTAGAGATAGCCAATTTTCAAACGACCTCCGTTTGTAATGAAACGAATTTTGTTATATCTGGAACATCAAAACATAGCGTGCTACAAATTTTGGGGCCAAACTGAGTTATTATATGAGCATACAGAATTTAATTATAAACCGACAAACAATTTAAATCATAAAATATCGTCATTTTCCAAACGGAGTCGGATTTCGACCAAACAAATTTTATTAGATCCAAATTGGTAAATTATTATTATGTTTCAAATTTGGTAGCAACCCGATTAGCCACGTGATCGTGGCAACATCAAATACCCTTGTTTTTATTTAATCATTTATTTTATTTTGGCTAATTTAGATAGGGGTAGCTTTAAAGGAATAAACGGCTGGCCAAACGAACTCGGATTTTAGCGAAACAAATTTCATTGGATACACAAGGAAAAGGTCTAGTTTAATTTCAAAGTTTCAAGTTGATTGGATTTATTTTGTGATCATGAGGAATTTAAATGCATGACTTTTCACTTGTGATTTATAAAGGACTTTTTTCAAATGACCTCAAAATTCGACGAAACCTGTCCCATTGTGTAACACCCCACCTCCGTTAGGGTCACTCACAAAGGTAATGCACTAGTTTTGGTGGAGCGTTATTGAGGTAAACAATCACAGAATTATTACAAGACAGAACATAAATAAAACAGCGGAAGATTCAAAAGCTAATTTGCATTACTTTCAAAAAGAGTCAAAACCTTTTACATCAAATAGCCAAGGTCATTATTTTCCATTATAATAAATTCTGTCTTGCATAAATAAAGAAGCATAAACTTGAAACAACAAAAGGAGCTTAGTTCCCCAAAGGTAGCAGAAATGGAGCCGTAGCATAGCTCAAGATCAAACCGTACATGAGCTGAACCGAAGGCAAGTGAAATCCAAGCTAAGTGCTAGAGTTTCCTCCTTGAGAACCTGGGGGGGGGGGACGGAAGAAAAAGAGGTGAAAGAAAACAGGTCAGTCATAAAGATTGGTAAGTCCAAGTGACTTTCCGCATAAAAACAGATAAAGGTAACATGACATGTATAAACTGAAAGTAATCATACAGATGATGACAAGATGGGCAAGATAGACTAAGAAAACATGGTAAATCAAGTATAAATCAAGTATAGCATCACGTATTCAAGGTTCGCTGCATCAACTGTACTAGAATCCCAAACCCATGTCTTATATTGATCATGAAATGATTTGTAACACCCCGTATTTTCTGTAAATGTATACGTAAAAAATCAGAGAATAATTAATTTTTAAAATAAGAATCAAGGGAAACAGGTTGCGCCATTGCATTCGTCTCAAAATTTTGCTTGGAAACGAGTCCAAGTTTTCGAGAAACGGAGTCCGTATGAGGGAGATATGACCCTCCGAAGATTTAGGAATTTTCAGAACCGAAAACATCTTGAAATTCGAAATTCGAATTCAAACGCCAGCGCAGACTGGGCGGGAATTTTCCTGCCCAGGACCAGGTCGACCTGGAGGTCGACACTATGGTCGACCTCCTAGGGACCAGGTCGACCCTATGGTCGACCTGGGGGTCGACCTGGTGACAGAACCCAGTTCTGAGCCTGGGTTCATTCTGATGTATCTGGTCACGTTTTCTGTCTAGATTCGTCCGCCTAATCCTATATAAACAGCCTCCTAGCCTCATTCTCTTTACACCATTTTATTCTCTCCTTATGCTGCCTTTGAAATATTATAAATAAATAAAATAATGGCGTCGCTACTCTGTTGGAATCAAAACTAGAAATAGTGCATCTTCTTCCAAATTTGAATTAGGTTAAAGGAGACTACTGCAACTCTTCTTCTATAATCCAATCAAGGCAAGCACAGTTATTTTTAGATATGAATTTTAATTATGATCATGACATGGTTGTAAATCTGAATCTGAGGTTATGCATATTCTGTTCTGTTTAGATCTATCCTATTGTAACTATTCTGTATCTCTCTTCTTTCTGTTCTATAGCCAGGCTACCACGAGCCTGAGCCAAATCTCATAAGAGATTGACGCACAAATTCCAAACTTTTGGGGCAAATAATGCATAAATTGGGCATGACTGATCTATGACTGATTTGAGGAAAGAATATAGGTTGTAGCTAGAACATAAAACTGAGATATATGGCTAGACATGTTTGAAACATAAAGTGTATTGAACATATGACTTGAGGCATAGAAGAATATTGGACATATGACTTAGGATTTGGGCGTAAAGATTTAACTGTAAATAAGCAATTGATTTAGATACATAGCACATGTTGTAATTCAGGACATAAGTTGGAGGTATATTATATGAGATTGTTTATGACTTAGAATATAAAGGACATAAGTTGTAATTCTAGATCTGGACATACTTTATATATTATAGTCTGTAATTTAGAAGAAGGAGGATTATTTTGTGTATAACTTAGGCGTAAAGACCTATATTAAATAGGATAACCATTAATGTGAACAAGCCTAAAAGTGGGTTTTTGGATATATGATATGCATTGTAATCCATGGCTATATTTGGCATAATTTATATGTAAGGTTTTTGGAAAATATTCTGAACTATGCAAGTTTAACTAAAATTTGGGACATATGTTATATGGTGGATTATGACCATAATTTGGGCTTATAAGTTTAGGATTACTTTATGAATTAGGCAAGTATGTGAATAGGACTTTAAGGAATGTTTAATCGACTAAAACTATTATCTGTTTAATATGCTAAATTTGCCTAATCTGCTAAATCTGTTACCTGTTTAATCTACTGAATTGCCTAAACTGTTAAATATGTTGAATCGCCTAATCTGCTAATTGTGCCCAATCTGCTAAATCTATTAAGTTGCCTAATCTGCTAAATCTGTTGAACCGCCTGAGCTGCTAAATCTGTTAGATCTATTGAAAAGCTAAATGATTGTAATTTGTGTAAAACATGTTAATTTGTTTAATCTTCTGCGACTTGAAAAGAAGTCAAATCTGTTAAATTGGCATAATTAGTCTGATATTTGTATCATTTGTAATGGAATAAATGGGTTATAATAAAAATGCCGAGACACGAGGTTAGACTCATGTTTGCGGTAGAAGCCTGCCCGGACCCAACCGGCTTAACCAGCAACCACAAACTGCTAGTCTAATGTGAGAGGTCGTAGGCATAAATAAAATATGCTTAGACACGAGGTTAGGTCTGGCTTGTGGCAGAAGTCTGCCCGGAACCGCCCGGCTTAGCCAGCAGCCACAAGCTACCGACCTAATGTGAGAGGTCTGCGCATTACTTTTTAATTAATGCAAATCTGTGGTAAATATGATGTCTAAAACATGTTGGGTAGATAGGGATAAACCAACTAGACTGATGAATTAATAAACTTATTTCGTGAATCTGCAGGCCCAATACAAAGTTAGACAATCTGTAAGTCTGTTAAAACTGTACATCTGATCCATTAGTCTGAAAACCTGTTAACCTGATTTTTCTGATCTGTGAACTAGTTGACTTGAACTCTGCATGTCTGAAAACTTGTAAACAAGTTAATCTGAAATCTGTTAGTCTGGGGACCCAAGGTTAGGAGGGAAAATACTTGTGTCATCTGTTGTTTGGGACCCATATTAGTCAGTAACCCTTTCTGTTATCAAAACTATGACCCAACAGTAGGTAGGGTCCGGGCATGCTTACTGAACTAATTATAAGCGGTTCATTCTGATAATGGCGAGGGGTGTTGATGTTGCGTTCCAACTGGGTCATGTGCGTGCATGGATCCCGGTCTGCCTCTGAGGATGTAAGACGCCGTGACATCTGTAAATAGGTCTGTGTCATTTAAAGGTTGCCACTTTGGGGAGTGATACTCCCTTCTGTGGGGCTGGCACAGGGTATTTATGTATTAGGGAGCCGATCGCTTGGGGTAGATCTAGGGTACACTTAGTTCTGTCTGTTTCCGTTGGGGTACCGTCTGTTTCTGTTGGGTGGTAATACCTGTCTGTTTCTGCGTGGTACCGTCTGTTGGGGTGGTAAATGCCTATTTACTAGTGTACACCTAATTCGAACATTCTTCCGTAAGGATTATTCTGTTTCTGTTTCTGATACTGTACCTTCTGTCTGGGTGGTAAAGGCCCATTATTCTGTTTCTGTTTAGACATTAGGGTAACACTTGATCCTGTTATAATAGTATTAGTGCAGAGAAGTAAAATATAAGTAAGAAGCATAACTTGGGCTATATCATTCTGTTTCTTCTGTTTAGCTTAAGTATATTAGTTACTCCTGTTGATATTGTCTCTTATCCAGCTTTATTTTCATGTCATGATATTATTATCTGTTCATATGCTGAAAGTCACTGGACTTGCCATACTTTATGTCTGACCTTGCTTGTTTTCGCCCCTTCTCTTTCGTTTCCCCCCCAAGTTTGTAGGTTGGAAATATAGGAGCTTGATTTGGACTTTCTCTGCTTGAAGTATCGCTTGGCCTTGGCTCTGTCTTTCCATGGTAGTTTATGTTGGGGGATTATGATTTTAAAAACTATGTATTCTGAAGGCTTTTGTACAAGACTGATATTTTTGTACTTGAATTCTGATATTGTGATTTGAAAAGATGTAACTAAACTTACTTTGGTTTCTGTTGTAATAAAGTTATAAAATTTTCAAGTACTGTTTTATCTGTCTTGTAAATTTCTGTTCTGTCTACTAAAACGCTCCATCAAAGTTAAAGCATTCCCTTTGTGAGTGACCTTAGCGGAGGTGGGGTGTTACACTTGGTATCAGAGCTGAAGGTTACTAGACTCGGTAAAAAGCTTGTGAAAAACTATTTTCAAAAAGGTTTTAAAAGAAAGTATTTTCAAAAAGGGAAAGCCTGTTTTGAAAAACATAATTTCCAAAGCCATAGCCTATCTTTCTATCCTTTGTTTTGAATCTTTCCTTTTTCTTTCGTTTCAGCATGTCTGGGGATCTTAACCTTCCTGAGGGCGTACCGGTACCTGGCTGGTTCAGGAGGTACTTAGAGGCTAGGGCCAACGATGTAGGCCCAGCAGACATTCCTCCTCCTGCCGCAGCGATTCCCCCTCCTCCGCCCCCACCTCGTGCAATTGCTTTCTCAAAGATTTGTAAAGATTTTAGGGCCATGGGTGGAAAGGATTTCAAGGGAACTGAATCATTCGTAGAAGCGAGGAACTGGCTCAAAGAAATTGAGGATCTGTTCATTGTCTTCGAGGTTGACGATAGGCAGAAGGTACTATTGGCGGTATGGTTGCTCAAGGACGAAGCTTCCTATTGGTGGAAAGTCACTAACGTCGAGAGGCCGGTTTAAACATGGATGGATTTCAGAACAAGGTTTGAGACGAAATTCCTCTCGCAAGCTGAACGAAGTCTACAACTGGAAAAGTTCTTATCTCTTAAGCAAGGAAGTATGACGATCAAGGAATACGTCAACCAGTTCAACCAACTAGCTAGGTTCAGACTAGATTTAGTCAACACCCAGCATAAAAAGGCTCTCCGCTTTGTTAAAGGATTGAACGAGCCACTGCACAGCCTAGCCATGACCCATGAGAGCGACTTACGAGAGATTGGTGGACATGGCACTACTACACGAGGAAGACAAGGGAAAGAAAGAGGCAAAGAAGGAAGGACCACAGAACAAGAAAGCATGGCCCGAAAAGGAAACACAAAAGAAGGATGAAAAGTCTGAAGATAAGAAGGAGAAAAAGTGCTTTACTTGTGGAAGCTCGACTCATCTGAACAAGGATTGCAGAAAAAGAAAGGGCACTTGCTTCAACTGTGGTGAGATGGGACACTTCACTAGGGGCTGCCCGAAGAAACGAGGGCAAGGGAAGGACCAACTTTTGGAGGGCAGGCGAACACCCTCGAGGCTAGTGGATAGGATAGAAATAAGGAAACTTTATGTAAGAGGTTTAATTTCTTTATCTGGTTGTTGAGTTAAAGCTCTTTTCTAATTCTGGCATTTTTTCTGTAATCGATACTCTTCACTTTAATACTAGTATTGTTTCTGATTCCGATGTAGACTCAGACCCATAAGGGTTATGACTCATCTAATTGTGATAAGTTGGGCATCTATGTTGAGTGTTAAGTTGACTATGACGCATACATTCTGAGTTTTTATCATGCTTAGCTTCCTAAGAATCATTTGGTGATCTGATCTGTATCGGTAGTCTGTAGGAGTTTTTACTCAAAGTGTGAAATAGATTTCTAGTTGGGCATTTGTTTAATGGGAGTGATTCTCTGAGTATTAATCTGATGTTGATTTCGGTCTTCGGGGTTGATACTTAGGGAGTTATTCTCTTAAACCGATGTCTAATGGGAACCTAGCTTTAGTTTTAATTATACTTGCCTCTATCACTCGACTTTATCCTTCGACCTTTAGGTAGAAACTAATGGGTGTAAACATGTGTTTGAGACATGTTATGTTTGATGGTTGTAAGTGGATGCAAGTGGTTGCTAGTTATTGCCAGTGGATGCATATACACACACTAGGCACTAGATCGGCTCAAAAACACTTTCATACTGCATAAGGATGTGTGTGCATTTTTTTTATGGATGCGAAATGGTTGACTCAGCACATGGATGTTGCATATGAATGAACGGTTGTGCACTCATATAGAAATGATATGCATCAAATAGGAAAATTGCATACATGTGGAACTCATGGCACCTACATAATTCGCATTAAGGAGGTCAACTGAATCAATAGACCGCCTGATCTTTGCATTAAATAAGTAACATATACACACACTTTTGCATATTTTCATACAACATTAGAAGTTTTCTAATGACATTGGATGCTTGTGGATGATGGTTGAGTAGATTGATGACCGGATGGTAAGACACATTCTTCTTAACTTGAAGATTTCGGGGACGAAATCCTTTAAGGAGGGGAGAACGTAACACCCCGTATTTTCTGTAAACGTATAAGTAACAAATCAGAGAATAATTAATTTTTAAAATAAGAATCAAGGGAAACGGGTTGCGCCATGGCATTTGTCTCGAAATTCTGCTTGGAAATGAGTCCGAGTTTTCGAGAAACGGAGTCCGTTTGAGGGAGATATGACCCTCCGAAGTTTTAGGAATTTTCAGAACCGAAAACATCTTGAAATTCGAATTCAAACGCCAGACAGACTGGGCGGGAATTTTCCCGCCTAGGACTAGGTCGACCTGGGGGTCGACACTATGGTCGACCTCCCAAGGACCAGGTCGACCCTATGGTCGACCTGGGGGTCGACCTGGTGACAGAACCCAGTTCTGAGCCTGGGTTCATTCTGATGTATCTGGTCACGTATTCTGTCTGGATTCGTCCGCCTAATCCTATATAAACAGCCTCCTAGCCTCATTCTATTTACACCATTTTATTCTCTCCTTATGCTGCCTCTGAAATATTATAAATAAATAAAATAATGGCATCGCTACTCTGCTGGAATCAAAACTAGAAATAGTTCATCTTCTTCCAAATCCGAATTAGGTTAAAAGAGAACTACTGCAACTCTTCTTCTATAATCCAATCAAGGCAAGCACAGTTATTTTTAGATATGAATTTTAATTATGATCGTGACATGGTTGTAAATCTGAATCTGGGGTTATGCATATTCTGTTCTGTTTAGATCTATCCTATTGTAACTATTCTGTATCTCTCTTCTTTCTGTTCTATAGCCAGGCTACCACGAGCCTGAGCCAAATCTCATAAGAGATTGACGCACGAATGCCACACTTTTGGGGCAAATAATGAATGATGCATAAATTGGGCTTGACTGATCTGTGACTGATTTGAGGAAAGAATATAGGCTGTAGCTAGAACATAAATCTGAGATATATGGCTAGACATGTTTGAAACATAAAGTGTATTGAACATATGACTTGAGGCATAGAAGAATATTGGACATATGACTTAGGATTTGGGCGTAAAGATTTAACTGTAAATAAGTAATTGATTTAGATACATAGCACATGTTGTAATTCAGGACATAAGTTGGAGGCATATTATATGAGATTGTTTATGACTTAGAATATAAAGGACATAAGTTGTAATTCTAGATCTGGACATACTTTATATATTATAGTCTGTAATTTAGAAGAAGGAGGATTATTTTGTGTATAACTTAGGCGTAAAGACCTATATTAAATAGGATAACCATTAATGTGAACACGCCTAAAAGTGGGTTTTTGGATATATGACATGCATTGTAATCCATGGCTATATTTGGCATTATTTATATGTAAGGTTTTTGGAGAATATTCTGAACTATGCTAGTTTAACTAAAATTTGGGACATATGTTATATGGTGGATTATGACCATAATTTGGGCTTATAAGTTTAGGCTTACTTTATGAATTAGGCAAGATATGTGAATATGACTTTAAGTAATGTTTAATCGACTAAAACTATTATCTGTTTAATATGCTAAATTTGCCTAATCTGTTACCTGTTTAATCTACTGAATTGCCTAAACTATTAAATATGTTGAATTGCCTAATCTGCTAATTGTGCCCAATCTGCTAAATCTGTTGAGTTGCCTAATCTGCTAAATCTGTTGAACCGCCTGAGCTGCTAAATCTGTTAGATCTGTTGAAAAGCTAAATGATTGTAATTTGTGTAGAACATGCTAATTTGTTTAATCTGCTGCGACTTGAAAAGAAGTCAAATTTGTTAAATTGGAATAATTAGTCTGATATTTGTATCATTTGTAATGGAATAAATGGGTTATAATAAAAATGCTGAGACACGAGGTTAGACTCATGTTTGCGGTAGAAGCCTGCCCGGACCCAACCGGCTTAACCAGCAACCGCAAACTGCTAGTCTATTGTGAGAGGTCATAGGCATAAATAAAATATGCTTAGACACGAGGTTAGGTCTGGCTTGTGGCAGAAGTCTGCCCGGAACCACCCGGCTTATCCAGCGGCCGTAAGCTACCGACCTAATGTGAGAGGTCTACGAATTATTATTTAATTAATGCAAATCTGAGGTAAATATGAAGTCTAAAACGTGTTGGGTAGATAGGGCTAAACCAACTAGACTGATGAATTAATAAACCTGTTTCTTGAATCTGTAGGCCTAATACAAAGTTAGACAATCTGTAAGTCTGTTAAAACTGTACATCTGATCCGTTAGTCTGAAAACCTGTTAACCTAATTTTTCTGATATGCGAACTAGTTGACTTGAACTCTGTATGTCTGAAAACTTGTAAACAAGTTAATCTGAAATCTGTTTGTCTGGGGACACAAGGTTAGGAGGGAAAATACTTGTGTCATCTGTTGTTTGAGACCCATATTAGTCAGTAACCCTTTCTGGTATCAAAACTATGACCCAACAGTAGGTAGGGTCCGGACACGCTTACTGAACTAATTATAAGCGGTTCATTCTGATAATGGAGAGGGGTGTTGATGGTGCGTTCCAACTGGGTCATGTGCGTGCATGGATCCCGGTCTGCCTCTGAGGATGTAAGACGACGTGACATATGTAAATAGGTCTGTGTCATTTAAAGGTTTCCACTTTGGGGTGTGATGCACCCTTCTGTGGGGCTGGCACAGGGTATTTATGTATTAGGGAGCCGATCGCTTGGGGTAGATTTAGGGTACACATAGTTCTGTCTGTTTCCGTTGGGGTACCGTCTGTTTCTGTTGGGTGGTAACACCTGTCTGTTTCTGCGTGGTACCGTATGTTGGGGTGGTAAAGGCCCATTTACTAGTGTACACCTAATTCTAACATTCTTTTTCCGTAAGGATTATTCTGTTTCTGTACCTTCTGTCCGGGTGGTAAAGTCCCATTATTCTGTTTCTGTTTAGACATTAGGGTAACACCTAATCCTGTTATACTAGTATTAGTGCAAAGAAGTAAAATATAAGTAAGAAGCATAACTTGGGCTATATCATTCTGTTTCTTCTGTTTAGCTTAAGTATATTAGTTACTCCTGTTGATATTGTCTCTTATCCAGCTTTATTTTCATGTCATGATATTATTATCTGTTCATATGCTGAATGTCACTGGACTCGCCAGACTTTATGTCTGACCTTGCTTGTCTTCGCCCCTTCGCTTTCGTTCCCCCCCAAGTTTGTAGGGTGGAAATCTAGGAGCTTGATTTGGACTTTCTCTACTTGAAGTATCGCTTGGCCTTGGCTCTGTCTTTCCATGGCAGTTTATGTTGGGGGATTATGATTTTAAAAACTATGTATTCTGAAGGCTTTTGTACAAGACTAATATTTTTGTACTAGAATTCTGATATTGTGATTTGAAAAGATGTAACCAAACTTACTTCGGTTTCTGTTGTAATAAAGTTATAATTTTTTCAATTACTGTTTTATCTGTCTTGTAAATTTCTGTTCTGTCTACTAAAACGCTCCATCAAAGTTAAAGCATTCCCTTTATGAGTGACCTTAACGGAGGTGGGGTGTTACATGATTCCTTGGCCCAATATCATGAAATGACCCATTTCTAGGTCCAACGAAACGATCCACTAGTCGATCGACTCCCTACAAGTTCTACCTCGTCGTGTGTCTATGTCATACGGCTCTATCACGAATGTAGTCACCTGTGCTAGGTCCACCATTGGGTGTATCAAGCCCTATGGGGCCAACCACCGACACGAATCAAGCATGCACAGATAAACCTACTGATGCCCAATGCCTGCTTTTTCAACTCCGGACCACGTGCACGACCATAGCTTGCCTGAACCTACACTGGCGCACCAACACAGCCGTCGTTCTGGTCACTTACAATCAGCCCAGTAATCGTGCCCCACCCTGCCTAGTCCCAGGGTACCATGATACATCTAGTGGGTTACTGCTGAAATGGACCGCGTAACTTGGGTTTCCGTCCAACAGGTTAAGTGTTGTCATTTAAATTCGAGACTTAACCCTTATCAGTCTAGCATGTCAAATTGGCTAAGTGTTGTCATTTTAGTTCGTGACTTAGCCCTACAATTCACGTGTCAAGTTGGTTAGGAGTTGTCGTTCAAGTTCATGACCTAACCCTACCAATCATGTCTCAAGTTGGTTAAGTGTTGTCTTTCATGTTCATGACTTAACCCTATCATGTGACATTAATTCATTAATGCACCCCAACCTCTCACATTAGACCTGTTGTTGTGGTCACTGGATATGTCGGGTTGTTCCGGGCAGATTTACACCACAACTCAGTCTAACCTCGGGTTTCAAGCACGATATGACCAACTACTCACATTGGATCCTATTGTTTGCAGTAACTGGATTTGCTGGGCGGTTCCGGGCAGATTTACACTGCAAACTCAACCCAACCTCGAGTTGGCCATTTTTAAGTTCATTCTAGTGTCATGTCGATGTTCAAGATTCATGTCAAGTTCGTGTCAAGTTTTCAAGGCAAGTTTCATGTCAAGTTCTTGTCAAGTTTCAAGGCAAGTTTCATGCCAAGCTTCCTATAATTACCAATTTTTTCCAACGTTACCCCATCTAAATATTAGGCTAACAATCTTAGCCTAATTTTCCATCCACATGATTTTTGACATATAATATTAGGCTAAAAACTTAGCCTAATTTAACGTACACAAAATTTGCATAAAGCGATTCATTAGCATAAACATGACATAGGTGTAAACTTGGCCTTCTCGGTATAGTCAATATGAACACCATAGGCGTGTACTTGCAAAATAATAAACAAGAATATCATAGGTGTGAACTTGCAGCGTAGACTGAACCAACATACATATATGTGAATTTGCAACATAGACTAAATTAACTTACATATATGTGAACTTGCAAATCAATCACGAACATATGAATAAGTGTGAACCTGAAATATGACATAGGTTTAACATATACACATAAACATGTAGATCTAACATTTGGTCATATATGTGATATGATTTCACAACCTAAAACTTTCATAACATGATAAACTACACAACTTGTCATAACGGGTTATACTTCAAGTTCATATACACATGAATAGACTTATTCATTAACTCCCAATTCAACATGATAAGAAAATAGAACCACAAGCATAGATCAATATCATTCAATTCCACATATAATATAATCAACATTACTCTATTATCAATCTATTTTTAAGGCATGACATAACTGAATAAATTGATTAAAACATCGCAGGCATAACATTATGAACGTGAAAAGGTTTGAATAATAATCTAGGTTCAAGAACATGGGTAGATCTAACTTAAATAGAAAAATTCCCAAAATCAAGATCCAAGGACAAAATAAAGAAAATAGGTATGATTAGAAAATCAAGCTTAGATCCAATTTCATAGTCATAATTCTAGGCAATAACCTCATGATCATGAATCATATGTGATTAGCCACAATTGTCCTTGTCATAGTCATAGAAAATAGTCTTATTGTTCATAGTCATAGGCAGTCTTATGTTCACCATCATAGTCATAGTCTTATATTCACTGTCATAGTCATAGGCATAGTCTTATATTCACCGTCATAGTCATAGGCATAGTCTTATATTCACCGTCATAATCTTAGGCCGTTAACGATAGTTTCAACGTCATAGGCAATATTCCCAATAGTCAAGATCCAAGAAGAAAACAAGAATGGATATGAATCATACATAAATCACTTCCAATTTATACCATGCTCATATTAGATTTATAGTTTTATCTAAAAGTAATTGGAACTTACAGATCGTGGTCTAAGAAAGATGTAGAAGTCGAATCTATAAACTAGTCGTCGAATTGTTGAATCTTGATTTGATTGTAGAAGCAAATCCCCAATTCCTAGCCGTAATCTTCAAGAAATAAATCTTCATGTTTTAATTTAATTGATTTAATTTAAAGGAAGAAGAAGAAGCCATGATCATCAAGAGTTTGAGCAGCATAAGGTTAGAGAAGAATGGTGTAAAGAGAACGAGGCTAGGAGGCTGTTTATATAGAATTTCAAAATAATTAGAGCCGTCGATGAAGCTAGAGTTAATCAAGGCCATCCATTGCAAGAGAAGCCAATCCGAAAGTGACAAGTCAGCCCTAGTGACATACCAGAGCTCAGAAATTCGACCAAAACCCAACCAGGCCAGCCAGGGCCTGACCAAGCAGGTTTCTGCTCGTCCTGGGCGCACCTGCCAAGTGCGCCAATGCAAAATTGCATGGGCGCACTTCCCAAGTGCGCCAGTGCAATTTTGTTCTGGCGCACTTTCCAAGTGCGCCAGTGCATTCTGGCCCGTTTCTGTTTTCTCTGTCTAACTTCGTTCGTCCATATCTTCTTCGTACAGTATCCGTTTTACGCAGACTCAGACTCTATTTCAAACAGAATTCTGAGACGAACGCAATGACATAACCCGTTTCCTTTGATTCTTATTTTAAAAATTAATTCTGCCTTGATTTATGGTTTTAACACGTTATAAAAATACGGGTTGTTACACATTGGGTCCGGAATATATTTTTATGCTAGGATTAGGAGTTTCATCTCGATCGGAGGTCGTATGTGCTTGATTCAACAAGATACTTAATGGGTAAGTTTCATTATATTAAAATATTATTAAATTCATTCCAACTATATATATCTATTCCCAGCGTAACTCTATTCCTTGTAAAGCTTCATTGAGTGGTCAATGCGGATGGAGCCGCCACATATAAAACGAACGAACTATAATCCACGAAATTCCAACTCAAATTCATGCAAATCCATGAAGTATTACACAAAAATTATAACTACAAAATTGTTAGGCTTAATGAGGGCTTCAAAATGTTCGGACGTGATCTGTTCTGGGGTGTTGAGGGGAACGGAAATTGGACAGAAGGACGCTGCATTTGAGGCTAGGTTTCAGGCGAAGGGGACCTCCGGGTGGGTCAAGGTCTTCGTCGAAGGAGGAGTTAAGCGGGGCGCTGATGCTGGTGGAGTTAAATGGGGTTTCGGTTATCAGAAGTAGGGGCAGCGGTGGCTAAAATCGATCGATGTTGAGATGTTGTTAAACTGGGAACTCGCATGAATGAGAAAGCAGAAGGATCAACCGAATTATACCCAATGTAACTATGTTAAAAATTTCAATAAATAAGGGATTTTAATTATAATATAAGTTAGTCTAATTGAGGTAAATTAAAACATAAATTTGTTGCAGATGTTGGCGCGGTGGAGTTGTATTTGTCATGATATTTTGATTGAACAGAAGAGGGAGTTGGGTAGAGTTACGAGAGCATGCAAATTCTGGAACAAGGTAAGCAGTTGAATGCATGAAAGAGGATTTAAAAATCGGGCTTGGCTCTTGTTTCGAAAGTAATTAGTTTGAGTAAATTTTTCATTAATGGATTATTAGACTAATTAAAATCGGCTGATGGTGCGTTTTGGAAATGCAGGGACATGAGAGCAGTGAAGACGTTCAGGAGGATAAAAAAATGCGAGTCAGTATTTCAAAATAAAATGTAATTAATGTTTCTATTTAGTTAATTAAGAGTAATTAGAAAGTTAGGGTTTAGTTAATTTAAATTTAAATTATAATTAAGAGGGTTGGTTAATGATTTAAATTAAGTTGTGCATAACTTTTACCCTTGTTAACAGAATTTAACGAAACGAGTTATACTGGAATCATGGTGGCGAGCAATACAAACAGGATTGGACGTATTTGGAATCAGCAGGAAATCTTAGTCAAATTCAACGCTCATTTATTTTAACTAAATCGAACAGTTTTAGCGACAAATCAAATTAAATTAAGTTAAACTCGTTCAGTACTTCCCACTTATATTTTATATAAGTCGGGTTTTTATAATTGTGTGTTATGGTTGCTAATGGTTGATTGTATGTTAATTATATATTCATATGCTGATTGAACCAATGAAATTAAACGTTATATAATTTCAATGATAAACCAAATCGTTATTTTAACGATTGGTCCCAATTAAGGTAACTTACCTTATTGGTCACGTTTATAAAATAAACGTGTTTAATTTAATGAATTGTTTAAATTGTTATGGTTTTGTTAAATAAATTGGTAGATATTGAATTATCATTATTGACTATTATGAAAACCATCATTTATTTTAATTGAATAATTATATTTGAGATAACGTACTTAAATGCACGGATGAACAGGTTGGATTGATCCAACTAGATTCCTCAAATATATTAAATGCTATTTGTTTTCATATTATCATTATATGAACTGTTGTGATTAAATGATTAATTTGATTGTTGACCACTGACAAGGAATTCAACATTTGTTTTGTTTAAACCAATGGACAATATTAGTTGAGTAATTGGCAGTATATGGCCTCTAAATCAATTGTTTTCTTAATATGGATTTACCGTCAAGTGAGTCGATAAAAATGAAGTTATAAAATTTATTTTATAACTGAAGATAGATTTTATTTATAAATCTAATATTTTGAATAAAAATTATTAAAAAGAAAATACTATTTATTATTTATTATTCAAGTTTGTAAGTACTTACTAAATGATTTTATAAATTAAATTTTTAGGTTAATAAGATTTATAAAGCAAATGAGCAGAATTAACCAAACTGTTAAGAATTGGATAATTGTTTTAAGAAACAATTAAATGCAATTATTTAAATTAATTATATATAATTAACTTAAAGGGAGAGCTAATTGGAATTGGTTAACGAGACGACCGTGTTTTGAGTTGACTAAGTCAACCGTTATAACTGAGAAAATTTATTAAATTGTTGTTTAAATTAATCCAATGAAATGGTTTAAAGAATATTTGTTCTAATTTTTAATAAGATTTCAAAAAGAAATTTATTATTTATTTTAGTTAATAAGTAAGTTAACAACTTATACAGTAGTTATTGATGAAGTAATTATTATTTTAATTAATAATAATTTAAGTATAGTTGTAACGAAATCAAATTAAATTGGCAAAGGAGTTTATGAATGGGTTTTAATATTAAAACCCGAGTTTTTATAACGAAGTTATATAAAGAATTTTTAAGCGAATATGTTAGCTTAAATTAAATATGTACTTAATATTTGAAGTAGGAAAAAAAGGAAATTTAGAAGTTGGAAAATGGTATGAAATAACGAAGGGAGGTTTATTACGAGGTTCGGAATGTGATATTCCAAAGTTCGGAAATGGATAATGTAGCACCCTGTATTTTCTGAGAATATTAAAGGAACGAATTAAAGAATACTTGATTTTTTAAAGAAGAATTAAGGGAAACGGGTTACACCATTGTGTTCGTCTCGGAATTTTGCTTGGAATAGAGTCCAAGTTTTCGTAAATCGAACTTCGTATGAGAAATTTATAGCACTCAGAAGTTTCATGAATTTAAATAAATTAAAACAGTTCAGAGTTAAAATTCAAAATTCAAACAAAATACAAGGAAGCGGGCTGGGCGGGATATTTCCCACCCTAGGCTAGGTCGACCAGGGGTCGACCTCCCCTATACAGGTCGACCAAGGGATCGACCTACCCCCTCGCGTACATCCAAAACTGTGACGATTCTGACTTGTTGCTGAGTCTTTTCTGACCTATTGCTGAGTCACTAAGGCATAGGTGGAAATTCTGAATAACTCTATCTAGTCTGGACGGTTGTGATTGCTCTTAGAATGATCGAACGGCTCACATAAGATTAAACTTCTATAAAAGAAACCCTAGTCCTCAAACCCTAAATCACAAAAATTCATTCCAAGGAGCCACCATACTGTCCATGATCGTTCTAGCCTAGCCACCATTTCTTCTTCAACTAGAAAGCAAATTAGAAGCTACGAATCAAATTGAATCAAATCTAAATTAGAGAAATCGATAGTCTACTTCAAGGGAGGGCTATTCAGTTTCAGAAAACAGTTTCCAGAAATACAAGAATCATTCTCTTTTTGTAAGTTCAAGTTACTTTCAGATGTGAATTCTTAATTGAAATTCTTGGCATGTAATAATCTAGATCTAAGCTATATTTGATTATGAGATAATCCTTTTAGATTTATCAAATCTAATCTATTAGATTTATGCCTGCGATGTTATTCAAATCTAATCCATTAGATTTATGCTTGATGTAAGTAATCCTTTCATTTGAATCCGTGCTTGTATATGCCTTTAGGAATCATTATTGACAACGAAATTGGTCCAGTCATATCTATCCTTGTTGTATATCGGAATTGTAATCCTGTTTAAGTTCATGATATAACTCTTGTCAAACCAATATGTCTGTAATGGTGCATAATGATATTCATAACATATCTATATGCCTGCAATGTATTCTGTGCAAAACTTATCAATTTGGTATATCAAATTTATTGGACCAATAGTTCTTATCGTCATATGCCTATTCTTATGCCTCTTATGTTCCATATTGTCTCTCCCCTTATTCCATGAATCTTGCGTTGAATCTCGAAATACGTACGTTTTGAATGCGAGGGTAATTGGGTATAACATGAAATTGACATTATTTGGCATAATTTGGAATATGTATTACGGCATGACTGTTAAGATGCAATTTGGGGGTAATTTGACGTGAATTATTAAATATGTAATTTAACATATTGAACCTAGATTTGGCATGAACGACAAAGTACGAAATTTGGCATGAAAAAAAAAAACCAGTTTTGGGCATAAAATGTAATTTGGAATACTAAATTTAGCTTGGGCTTAACTATTGATTTGGGACGCCAAACATAATGCATAGTGATTTTGGGCACGACTATTATTGCAAATTTAAGGACGATTAGGTGTAGCCAATTTTGATTAATAACTGGAAATTAGAATTTGTTGGGCATAACTTGGGAATTGGAACATGACTAGTTTTGGTGAATTTGGTAATTAGCATGTAAAATCTAGATTTGGGTATATATATGGTAAATGTGTAAATTAAAGATGAACATGCCTAACCCGAAGTTAAATTGAGTTGTAGTGTAAAACTTCCCAGAACCGCCCAGCACATCCAGTAACCACAGTAACACCTATCTAATGCGAGCGGTTAGTGCATCAAGTCCAAGAAAAGCCCGAAGTTAGATTGAGTTGTGGTGTAAAACTGCCCGGAACCTCTCGGCACATCCAGTAACCACAAAACACATATCTAATGTGAGAGGTTGGTGCATTAATAAATCAATTAAGACTAATGAACAAGATGAAGGGCTAGGGTTAAGTTCATAGGAACACTTAACCAATATAACATGAATGACTAGGGTTAAGTTCACAGGAACACTTAACCAATATAACATGAATGACTAGGGTTAGGTTCATAGGAACATTTAACCAATATAACATGAATGACTAAGGTTAAGTTAAAACAAAAGGGCAACACTTAACCAATATGATTTGATTTGTGGTAAGGTTAAGTTAAAACAAGAGGGAAACACTTAACCAATATGACTTGATTTGTGGTAAGGTTAAGTTAAAACAAGAGGGCAACACTTAACCAATATAACTTGATTGATGGTAGGGTTAAGTTAACATAAGAAGGCAACACTTAACCACAATAAGATGACAAGTAAGTAGGTAAAGGTAACTTGAATTGATTGATGACACTTAACCAATACAACATGTTGAACACGTGGGGTTAAGTTAACAAGAAACACTTGACCAATATAACTTGATGGACGAACGGGGTTAAGTTAATAGGAAACACTTAACCAATCCAACATGATAAGTGAGGAGGGTTAAGTTAATAAGAAACACTTAACCAACTTGACATGATGAATGAGTGGGTTAAGTTAACATGAAAGGACAACACTTAACTAATATGACAAAATGTGTAGGAGGGTTAAGTACATTTCGGGTTGGTGGGTAATATTAGTAAATATAGGCTCACAAAACTTAACCATTAAATAAACATGCTTGAATTAGTGGGAGGGTTAAGTACATCTTGTGTAGGTGGGTAATATTAGTATATATAGGCCGATAGCCTTAACCATTAAATAAACATGCTTGAATCGGTGGGAGGGTTAAGTACATCTCGTGTAAGTGGGTAATATTTGTATATATATTCCCACAAACTTAACCAGTAGGAAACCCGAATGACGGGGGCCCATTTCAGCAGTAACCCATATAGATGTATCATGGTACCCTGAACTTGGTAGGGTGTGGCACGATTACTGGGCTGATTATAAGCGGTCAAAACAGCGGCAGGGGGAACGTCAGTGTAGGTTCCGACGGTTTACGGGCGTGCACGTACTCCGGAGTGGGAAAAAGCAGGCATTGGGTACTAGTAGTTATACACTATGCATCTTGAATCGTGTCGGGTTGCTATCATAAGGATTTATACACCTTATTGTAGGATCAACACAGGGTATCTACACACAAGAGAGGGCCGATTGACACAGACACAAGAGAAACTAATATAAGTAGGGAGCCGATCGATAGGGTAGTAAGGGTAAATCTAACATGTTCATGGCAATTAGGCAGATTGAGGTGGAATCCTCACGATAGGTGTACACCTGAAGGCTACCACAATTGCGGGGATTGGGATCACATTATAATATGATCATTTTATATAGATTACTAGTTGGGACACTAGTCAGGCGGTGCAGAGATATAAAAATCATAATAACAAGGTAGAAGCGAATCAGAGAAAGAGTAGAAGCACATTCAGTTTGTCTTGCCTTATCATATCTATACTAATCGTATGTTATCTTGTTATCCTTATTCTCACGGTATTAGCTTATATTCAGTTTATTCATGTCATGATGCTTTTGCCTGTTTATATGCTGAAAGTCACTGGACTTACCAGACTTATGTCTGACCTAGTTTTGTTTTGCCTCTTTTCTTCCGTTTCCCCCCCGGTTCACAGGGAGGAAACGTTACCACTTAGCTCAGTTTTCTTTCCAAGCACGAAGATAGTCGGTGTATTGCTTTGGACTCTCTCTTCCACTGCTATGGCTGATTCATGCTTTATTGGGGAATATCATTGTTATTTTTATGGTTCTTTTATATTTGGAAGTTTTTAAATCAAGACAAAAATTCTATGTATTACTTTTAAGTATGATTGAGACAACTATTGTAAAAGCTTGAATGAACCACATTGTTTATAAAATGACTTTATTTTCCGCTGCTTTATTTATCTGTCTCGTAATTTATCTGCATCTTTTTCCTAAAATGCTCCACCAAAGTTAAGACATTCCCTTTGTGAGTGACCTTAACGGAGGTGGGGTGTTTCACTTGGTATCAAAGTCGAAGGTTACCGGATCAGTTAAAAGATTTGAAAAATTATTTTCAAAACGGTTTTAAAAGAAGCATTTTCAAAAGAAAAGTTTTGTTTAGAGGCATTTTCCCTAAATCCATATGCACTATCTTTTGATCCTCTATTTGAATCCTTGTTTCCCTCTTTCCTGAGTCTCCGGGGCTCCTGGCTTTCCGGGAGGTAACCTCATCGCGGTATGGTTCCATAGGCTTGATGAGACTACGACACTTGTCAAAGGGCAAATAAGCGCCCATTTTCCATTTATAGCCACAGTAGTTTCACCTACGACAAACTTTCTTTTAAGCTTTGTAGGGTTTTCCATGCGATGGAGGCAGCTTTCAAAAGACTTGTCCACAAGTTGCACAAGGATGGCAAAGATGAGAATGAGGGAGTTTTGCTAGGGAGCACAACCCAAGGATGAGAAACTCATGGTTATGGACTTGGTTCACAAAGGAGGCAAAAAGAAAGAGGTGTAAGTGGAAGAACCACAGGACAAGAAGGGAGGAAAAGAGGAAATGTCTTAATTATGGTATAACGGGTCATATAAGGACAAGGGCAAGAACAAAGAACAAGATTTTCAGGAGGGCAAGTGCATGCTCTCACCGCCAGCATACCTGAGAGAGAGGTAGTAGAGTTTCTATTGAAAAATTCTAGTTTTTCTTTTTGATCATCCTGTTAGTACTCTTTTTGATTTTAGTGCTTCACATTCGTTTATATCTGTTTCCATAGTTGAGTCTCTACACCTTAGTGCTTGTATAGTAGAAGATCCCATTACTATCTCAAATCCAATTGGTGGTTCGGCTCATTTATCTTTGGTTTGTGAGGATTTGAGAATATTTATATTAAGGATTGAGTTTAGGTATAATGTTTATGTTTTTGGTTCCATGGGCTATGGGTTGATTTTAGGCATGGGTTGGTTAGTTAGTAATTGCGAAAGGAGGATAGTTAGACTTTTTACATGTCTCAGGAATACCCTCGAGATTTCGTGCGATCCTGAGGGGATTAGTTAGGCTTAACTACCTAGAATCACTTGATGCATCTATCGACGATTTGCGATCCATTAGAATAGTCCATGAGTACGCAGATGTATTTGATTAGGTTAGGGGTTTTCCCCCTAAAACTCGAGATAGACTTCCGCATATATCTAGTTGACAATGCAAAGCCAGTTATGCGATCAACGATAGTTTTGGACCAAGATTGGCGAGGATAGCCCGAGTCCGTTAAATGCTCAATTGTTTTGTTGTTTTTCTAGTATCATCTCACATAAATCATCCAAATTCAGAGGAGGTATTCCTTGGGTGCTTGTCTGATATTGGTTTAGGCCTTTGGGGCTTGTACCTGAGGGATGTCGAGTTTGACTAGGATGGTTTGCATGAGAAATAAATGGTTGTGGCAGGCGCCCTAAGTAAGACTGACCTTAAGAGGGGTAAAAAGAACATAGCAACCTTTAGCTATAGATCCTCAGATTTGTGACATGATGGATAAGCTAAGTAAAGGAGAGACCTCTAATCATCTTAGTATATACACTTGGTATCATGGTTAACACCTGTTTATCTTGGAAAGATAGTTCGACTACATTGCATACCCTCTAGCATAGTAAGTGATCGAGATCCTATCTTTACCAGTGGGTTTTGGAAATGGAGGTCAAGAAGCTTCGCAATCATGAAGTCAAATTAGTTAAGATACAGTGGAGTGAAGCTCAAGAAGATGCGACTTCCAAGACTGAAGAGTAGATTCGCGCATCATACCCTTTTTGGTGGTATACCCTTGATTCCTCTTTTTCTGAAAAATTTATTTGCATGCTAATCTTTTAAGTATATCCTCTCGATCCTATCCTCAATCCTTAGGTAGAATCTAATGGATGTAAACATGTGTTTAAAACATGTTATGATTGGTGGTTGCAAGTGGTTGCTAGTAGTTGCTCGTGGATGCATATACACACATTAGGCACAAGATCGGCTCAGTCACTTTCATATTGCATATGCATGAGTGAATTTATATATATATATATATATATATATATATATATATATATATATTGAAACTTGATGTGTTATCATATGGATGTTGCATTTGTATGAATGATTGTGCACTCATGTAGAAGTTATAAAGTACAATTAGGAATAATTGCATACATTATGGACTCATGGCGCTGACATAATTCACATTAAGGAGGTCAACTGAATCAGTAGACCGCCTGATTTTGCATTAGATAAGGACATGTACACACACTATGCATATGATCATGAAAGCATTAGAAAACTTTTTAAGGATAATGGACACCTGTGATTGAATGGTTGAATAAATGGATGTTAGGATATGCATTCCTCTTAACTTAGAGATTTCTGGGACGAAATCCTTTAAGGAGGGGAGAATGTAACACCCCGTATTTTCTAAGAATATTAAAAGAACGAATTAAAGAATAATTAAGTTTTAAAAGAAGAATTAAGGGAAACGGGTTACGCCATTGCGTTCGTCTCGGAATTCTGCTTGGAATAGAGTCCAAGTTTTCGTAAATCGGACTTCGTATAAGAAAGTTATGGCACTCATAAGTTTCAGGAATTTAAATAAATTAAAACAGTTCAGAGTTAAAATTCAAAATTCAAACGAAAGACGAGGAAGAGGGCTAGGCGAGATATTTCCCGCGCTAGGCCAGGTCAATCAGGGGGGCGACCTCCCCAGGTTGACCGGGGGGTCAACCTACCCCCTCGCCCAGATCCAAAACTGTGACAATTCTGACTTGTTGCTGAGTCTTTTCTGACCTATTGCTGAGTCACTAGGGCATAGGTGGCAATTCTGGATAACTCTATCTAGTGTGGATGGTTTTGATTTCTCCTAGAATGATCTAACGGCTCACATAAGATTAAACTTCTATAAAAGCAACCCTAGTCCTCAAACCCTAAATCACACAAATTCATTCCAAGGAGCCACCATGGTGTCCATGATCGTTCAAGCCTAACCACCATTTCTTCTTCAACTAGAAAGCAAATCAGAAGCTACGAATTGAATCAAATCTAAATTAGAGAAATCGATAGTCTACTTCAAGGGAGAGCTATTCAGTTTCAGAAAACAGATTCCAGAAATACAAGAATCATTCTCTTTTTGTAAGTTCAAGTTACTTTCAGATGTGAATTCTTAATTGAAATTCTTGACAAGTAATAATCTGGATCTAAGTTATACTTGATTATGAGATAATCCTTTTAGATTTATCAAATCTAATCTATTAGATTTATGCCTGCGATGTTATTCAAATCCAATCCATTAGATTTATGCCTGATGTAAGTAATCCTTTCATTTGAATCTGTGCTTGTATATGCCTTTGGGAATCATTATTGACTATGGAATTGGTCCAATCATATCTATCCTTGTTGTATATCGGAATTGTAATCCTGTTTAAGTTCATGATATAACTCTTGTCAAACCTATACGTCTGTGATGGTTCATAATGATATTCATATCATATCTATATGCCTGCAATGTATTCTATGCAAAACTTATCAATTTGGAATATCAAATTTATTGGACCAATAGTTCTTATCGTCATATGCCTATTCTTATGCCTCTTATGTTCCATATTGTCTCTCCTCTTATTCCATGAATCTTGCGTTGAATCTCGAAATACGTACGTTATGAATGCGGGGGTAATTGGGTATAACATGAAATTGACATTTATTTGGCATAATTTGGAACATGTATTATCGCATGACTGCTAAGATGCAATTTGGGGTAATTTGACATGAACTATGGAATATGTAATTTAAGATATTGAACCTAGATTTGGCATGAACGACAAAGTATGAAATTTGGCATGAAAAAAAAACTTGGTTTTGGGCATAAACTGTAAATTGGAGTATTAAATTTAGCTTGGGCTTAACTATTGATTTGACGCCAAACATAATGCATAATTATTTTAGGCATGACTATTATTGCAAATTTAGGGAAGATTAGGTATAGCCAATTTTGATTAATAACTGGAAATTGGAATTTGTTGGGCATAACTTGGGAATTGGAACATGACTAGTTTTGGTAAATTTGGTAATTAGCATGTAAAATCTAGATTTGGGTATATATATAGTAAACATGTAAATTAAAGATGAACATGCGTAACCCGAGGACAGATTGAGTTGTGGTGTAAAATTGCCCGGAACCGCCCGACACATCCAGTAACCATAACAACACCTATCTAACGTGAGAGGTTAGTGCATTATGCCCAAGAAAAACCCGAGGTTAGATTGAGTTGTGGTGTAAAACTGCCCCGAACCGCCCGACACATCCAATAACCACAATAACACATATCTAATGTGAGAGGTTGGTGCATTAATAAATCAATTAAGGCTAATGAACAAGATGAAGGACTAGGGTTAAGTTCATAGGAACACTTAACCAATATAACATGAAAGACTAAGGTTAAGTTCATAGGAACACTTAACCAATATAACATGAATGACTAGGGTTAAGTTCATAGGAACACTTAACCAATATAACATGAATGACTAAGGTTAAGTTCATAGGAACACTTAACCAATATAACATGAATGACTAGGGTTAAGTTCATAGGAACACTTAACCAATATAACATGAATGACTAAGGTTAAGTTAAAACAAGAGGGCGACACTTAACCAATATGACTTGATTTGTGGTAAGGTTAAGTTAAAATAAGAGGGCAACACTTTACCAATATGACTTGATTTGTGGTAAGGTTAAGTTAAAACAAGAGGGCGACACTTAACCAATATAACTTGATTTGTGGTAGGGTTAAGTTAACACAAGAAGGCAACACTTAACCACAGTAACATGACAAGTAGGTGGGTTAAGTTAACTTGAATTGATTGATGACACTTAACCAATACAACATGATGAACACGTGGGGTTAAGTTAACAAGAAACACTTGACCAATATAATTTGATGGACGAACGGGGTTAAGTTAATAGGAAACACTTAACCAATCCAACATGATAAGTGAGGAGGGTTAAGTTAATAAGAAACACTTAACCAACATGACATGATGAATGGGTGGGTTAAGTTAACATGAAAAGACAACACTTAACCAATATGACATAATGTATAGGAGGGTTAAGTACATATCAGGTTGTTGGGTAATATTAGTAAATATAGGCCCACAAAACTTAACCATTAAATAAACATGCTTGAATCAGTGGGAGGGTTAAGTACATCTTGTGTAGGTGGGTAATATTAGTATATACAGGCCCATAAACTTAACCATTAAATAAACATACTTGAATCGGTGGGAGGGTTAAGTACATCTCATGTAGGTGGGTAATATTTGTGTATATAGGCCCACAAACTTAACCAGTAGGAAATCGTAGTAACGGGGGCCCATTTCAGCAGTAACCCACATAGATGTATCATGATACCCTGAACTAGGCAGGGTGGGGCACGATTACTAGGCTGATTATAAGCCGTCAAAACAGTGGCAAAGGATACGTAAGTGTAGGTTCCGACGGTTTACTGGTGTGCACGAACTCCGAAGTGGGAAAAAGCAGGCACTGGGTACCAGTAGTTATACACTGTGCATCTTGAATCATGTCGGGTTATTATCATAAGGATTGATACACCTTATGGTGGGACCAACATAGGGTATCTACATGCAAGAGAGGGCCTATTAACAAAGACACAAGAGAAACTTATACAAGTAGGGAGCCAATCGATAGGGTAGTAAGGGTACATTTAACGTGTTCATGGAAATTAGGCAGATTGAGGTGGAATCCTCACGATAGATGTACACCTGAAGGCTACCACAATTGCGGGGATTGGGATCACATTACAATATGATCGTTTTATATAGATTACTAGTTGGGACACTAGTTAGGTGGTGCAGAGATATAAAAATCAGAATAACAAGGTAGAAGCGAAACAGAGAAAGCGTAGAAGTGCATTCAGTTTATCTTGCCTTATCATATCTATACTAATCGTATGTTATCTTGTTATCCTTATTCTCACGGTATTGGCTTATATTCAGTTTATTCATGTCATGATGCTTTTGCCTATTTATATGCTGAAAGTCACTAGACTTACCAGACTTATGTCTGACCTAGTTTTGTTTCGCCTCTTTTCTTCCGTTCCCCCCCAGGTTCACAGGGAGGAAATGTTACCACTTAGCTCAGTTTTCTTTCCAAGCTTGAAGATAGTCGATGTATTGCTTTGGACTCTCTCTTCCACTACTATGGCTGGATCATGCTGTATTGGGGAATATCATTGTTATTTTTATGCTTCTTTTATATTTGGAAGTTTTTAATCAAGACGGAAGTTCTATGTATTACTTTTAAGTATGATTGAGACAACTATTGTAAAAGCTTGACTGAACCACATTGTTTATAAAATGACTTTATTTTCCGTTGCTTTATTTGTCTGTCTTGTAATTTATCTGCATCTTTTACCTAAAATACTCCACCAAAATTAAGGCATTCCCTTTGTGAGTGACCTTAACGGAGGTGGGGTGTTTCAGATAACGAAGTGAGATTTATTCCGAGGATCGAAAATGTAATATTCCGAAGTTCGGAATGTTAAGCAGAGTTGAAATCATTCCGAAGCTCGGAATGTTATGTTCTGGAGTTCAGAATGTTAATCGAAGGCGAGAGTATAAGCTAAATAAAAGGTTTTTTTGGAAATGGCAACGAATATAAGTTATCGTAAATGATGTACAAATGATTTTGTAAATGGAAGTTGAGGGTTTAGAAATATAATCGACATATTAGTTGTCGATAATAATTTACAAATGGAATTTGTAAATGAAGTAAGAGTTTTGGGAAATGAATTTATAATAATGGATACAAATAATAAATTGAACTATTTGATTTATAAACTGAAGGTCTTTAAAAAGATTGCTATGTGATTTTAGACAACACATAAGTTGTAAAAATTATTTTAAAAGGGTATAAATAAATAAAATAAAAAGTTTTGAAATGAAATCTATTGTAACGTCTCAGTTTTTAACTGTTTTTGTAATACAATTTATTTTGGATTATTTTAATAATTTATTTAAATAATAAATTGTGGATAATAAATATTGGGGGAAAATTCCAAGTATGTATATATTTTAATGCATGTGTATAATAGCAGTAAGCGATATTGAGTAATTTGTTCTAACCTTTGTAAAAATAGACAGTAATCGTTTGTTTAAAATACTACAGATATTTTATTTTTAACTTTTTAATTACATATTAACAAGTAAAGGTTGTTTTAACTTTTTTTTGTATCTAAAATATTGATTTAAAACTCGTTTTAAATTCCTTTAACCTTTGTAAATGTACATATATATCCTGTCTTGACCATGTGCATATTTAGCAAGACATAAGATCATTTATGGACTAATTTGCCTAGTTTGCCTAGTCTGGCTTTTAAAACAATGCGTACACATGGCTATAAAATTCATAGACGGCCTAATCATGCAAGTATACAATAGCGTAAGACCATTACTTCTCTAATCAATCAAGTTGCTACTAGTCTATACGTTTCCTACCAAATATTAGATAGCCTGTATTGCTTAGTATCAAAGTAATGGATATTTAAGCATTTATAGGAGTCGTGCACTAGCTGGAAGGATAAAATTAAAATGACCAGACACTCATTTTTCAATCAGTTGTTGAAACAACCTAGTATTGCATAGGTCTGAACATTTATTTTATAGGCTAAAATATTTTCCTTAAGTGCTAAGCATATATATATATATATATATATATATATATATATATATATATATATATATATATGGACGTGCATATCTCATGATTGGAAAGGAATATATATAAATGTCTTGACATAACCCCTTTCTAGCTTCTCCCCATAACATGTGCATCCCGTGAAAAGCCTAGATGATTAGCCTGTAGCTGCCACTTTGTTTCACCTATAAATATGTACACAAACTTGCTACATTTCTTCACATTTCATTCAACTAAAATAAATAAACAAATAGAATTTAAATGGTAACAAAACTGGAAGAAACAATTAGCAACAAGTCTGGACTTGAAACCTGGAACTTATGTGCTAAACCAGAGGATTAAACCATGGAAGTAAACTTTTCCCTTTGTTTGACTGATTAAGATACACATATGTGTGTGTATATATATAAGTAAACATACATTTATATGTATTCACCTTTCTCGTCGAAACCTGAAATGGCAACCTATAAGCTTTAGGTACGAACAGTGTTTAACTGTAGTGAGTAAATCTCCACCCTTATTTAATGATTTTGCATATATTTATGAATGTGTTGTAGTGGGTTTTCATACTAGATATAAGACCAGGAAACCATGAAACAGAGAGTAATAGGGGATTATTTCCAGTAAGTACATTTTTTCCTTTTAAAATCTGTTTCTAATTAATATACATGATAATGTAAGCCTATATCTACACGTATGGGTTAGAATGCCTGGATGTGTGATTCAACCTTCAGACTGAAACTTGATTGTAGGGAAATTAGGAGGAATAGAATAGAAGCCCCTAAAACAGTATATATGTATGTCAAAATAGTACGAATGCCAGCAAATTAACTATGGAACTTGAACCCGCTATATACAATATAAAAACTATAATATATTGAAGACGGGAAATCATGATCAGCAAGGTCTTGTTGTTCCTAAGTACATAAAAATACGATCATATTATGATTTTCCTAAATCAGTATATAGCGTGTAGATTGCAAAGTGGAAATTGAAACAATGTGGAATTTCGTGAAGTAAGTTCTTACTACTATTTTAAAAGGATGGGAAGTGTCTTGAGGTCACCTGGTGACTGTCTTCTCGGGTTGCAATGGCGGAAGGGTATTTTTGAGAAGGAGCCGTTTTTGGGCTTGGGATAACTAGTCATTAGCGATCATGAGTGAACGTGTGATGTGCGGGTAGGGTAGCGATAGACTCACATTGATTAGAGGAGCTGTGCATGTGCACGGTGCACATTGTGCACTATGCGGAAGTAAAACAGTAAAAGAAAGATAAACACATAAGAAGGAATGTAACTGGATTGAAATGATGTAAGAATAGATTGTTGTGCGCCATTTGAAACACAAAGGCTGAAACGCGCAGCTAAGATAAAACACAGGAGCTGAATGCAATTACTGAATTACTGAATGCTAACAAAAAAGGTGTAGCATTTAACATTGTTGCATGCGGATCTTGTGGGCTGAGTTCAACACGCAATTATAATAAAAAAGAAAAATAAAAATAAAGAAAGGAAACAAAACGTAAAACATACAAATGAAGAAAGGAAGAACAGAGGGAAGGAAACAATGGAAGAGCAGTAGAAAATATGGATAAGGAATGAAAACAAGGAGCGGCATGCTGACTGCTGGGACGTTATTTGTGTGTAAACTTTGGGGTGGGCTCGGCCTAGTTAATCAAAAAAAGCATTTAAATTAAAAACAACACATAAAGAAAGAATGAAAGTAGGAGAGAAGAAACAAGAGGAGGAAAGTTGGCATGTTAGATACAGGGAAGAAAAGGGGACGGAAAGAATGGATACATTTTTATTGAACCAAGGCAAGTTGTGGTCAAAGCCTTACCATACGCTAATGTTACCTTTTTACATCATAGGGATGCATACAAATGAATATACAGTATATACTAATTATCCATACACATGCTTCTGATAATACATCAGGACATACACGACTAGAGAAAAGGAGTTCACACAATGTAGGATGATGACATTGGCATGGGAAGGGGTTTGGGAAGTTATATCTGAATGCATGGCATGAAAATATGGTGTTGATATATAACAAATATTGTATCGGTAGCTTACAAGTTGGATAGTTGCACATAAAATAAGTTGCGTAGGACGTTTACATGAAATGGACTAAATTTGAATTGGGCTTGGCCATTCACAAGAAGAAGAAAAATGTAAATAACGAAACAGGAGAAGGTAGGGGAAAGGAAGATGCAGGGAGGAAATGAAACAATAGGAAGGTGGCTTTTTGCGGTGCCTGGAAGTTTCACTACGAAAATATATGAGGGGGATGATTTTACTAAGTTGGGTGATTAGGAAATGATGCCTTTTGGATTTTCACTTCTGCGTGGGGTTTATATTTATGGGCTTTTCTTGGCCCATATTAATTAAATGTCTATTATATATTTAAAATATATCAATAAATTTAGAGGAATATGATCAAATAGCCTGGATTATGTGTGCACAGTTGAATAAGTTGATAGTGACTAGTCGATGTAGTTATCAAACTTTAAGTGAATTGATTTATAATAAGTGATTTTTATACTAACTATCAATTTAATTTAACCGAACATTAAATTAGTCGTGAACTGAATTACGAGCAAACTACTGATCAGTAATAATCTGTAAATATGGTAAATATTGAATTAAATGTTCAACTGATTGATTTCTCAAGTTCTTATAATTATGTTGATCATAATTAAATATTTTATTGACATCGAATAGTGAAAATAAGCACCATTCCACTATATATTTGATTAACTAAATTGTTTGGACACCCTGTTAGTAAAAATAAACACCATTATGCTATTATATCAGTTTGATATATTATATTAGTTAATATACGATGATGAAATATCATATTATCAGTTGATAATATTGACTTGTATTTATATGATTATTTGTGCAAATTGGGTTAACGACTTGAATGTCGTTTGTTATAAGAACTGCTACATACCGTTGGAACTGCTAAGTCGTTCTCTGTAAAGTAACTCAGAAATGAACTCGGGTTTTGATAATTGGATATAAACTGTTTTAAGAAGACAATTAAATGGATTATTTTAAATTAACTATATTCTTAATTAATTTAAAAAGGAAAGATTAATTGTAATCGATTAGTCTGTTTTTTTGATGTAAATCAAGTATCTAAATGGGAATTGATTTATTTAATTAATTGGTTTTAATTAATTTGATAAAAGAGATTTGATAAATTATTGTTTAAAGACTTGATAATGTTTTAAATTAACAAGTTGGGTAGGATAATAGTGCAGTTAGAGAGAATTTGAAATTGAATAAGATAATGTTTTTAACTTAATTAATCTTTTAATTAAGTAAAGTTTAAAGATAATATAATTATCAAAGGATAAGGAAATCAAGTAAAATATTTGGATTAAAATTCCCTGATTTAACATTTAAATAAGTTAAATTAACCTGATCAATGATTCAAGCAATGAGGATGTTTTAAAAATGTTTTAAGGGTTGGAAATTAATTGGATTTACAAATCCTGTTTTGTCGAATATTTTGGGTATCAAACTTCTACGAATCTTCACAATAAGAATGATTTCGACTCAAGGTCTGAGAGGTAATTAAAATAACCCAACTTGAACGATTTCACTATTATCTGATAGATCGTTTTGGATTGTGTTCAGAATAAGTGTTGAAGTTGAATATCGTTCTCAGCTATGAAAACGGATATTCGAGAATCAGATTTTCTAGTAAATTTGATAATAAGAATTTTCTAAGCTGATGCTTATCCTTTCAAATAAATATTATATATAAATGAGCGGGTTTTTGAATTGTGAATAACTTATATTATTTAAATAAGGCTTGGCAGATCCAATGGAAATAAATCTGTTTATTTTATTTATATTTGATAGTTAAGTCACCACTATTAAATCTGGACCTTTTTATTATCGTTTCAAAGAGACCAAAATCTAAATTCCGCATTGATTCGACGTATACGTTGCAAATCAGAGATTAGACAACCCATTGAAGACGGAGTTATGCAAGGGCTGTTCTGTCCTCCTAGGTAGAAAATTCCTAAGATGGATTTATAGAATGGTGCCTTCAGTTTGTCCAATCCCAAGACAACTTGTATGGACGAATATCTGACAGAGTATGCCTAACCGAACACGTACGTTGATCTCTTCAAACAAATTTATGTTGATGGCAGAGAAATTCATTTCTCTTGCTTTATAACCATATTATATTTTTGAGGAAGTCAATTAGTGATTGGCGGTGTTGACGATGTGGCATTCAAAGAAATGATTTGTCAATGGTAAGTTCAGCCTCGAGCCTCATAACCGAGAAATGACAAAAATTGGGCAAACAGCATGGCTAAGTGGGTCGCTCCCAATTAGGATGTATTGTCACTATTTAGAGAAATTCCATTTGCTTCTTTATTCTTTAGATGTTGTCTCTTTCGGAAATGGTGGGTCGCACCCAACCGTAGGTGACAATATATTCGATACATTCAAGCGAAATGAGTGGTCGGTCATGTATGGTCGGGTTGCAAGATGTTCTTATTGAACCTTGTGTATCCCTCTCTAGAGATACACTATCGGAAGGTGGTTCCATACCTTGTCATAGTTGGAAATCCATTATCCAATAAGCGCTCACGGTTTTGATTGTATACTATATATGTAGAGCGTGAGATGCAAGCGTTCTGCTAGATTGTTATTTATTTATTTGTGGATTGATAGACACTATTGTAATAGCAAAAGAATTTTTGATATAAAGATTATTGGGTTATCGTAAGGTAAAAACCATCCATGTTTATGTGTGGGTCAGTCTAATGGTTATATTTTCTTTCAAACCATTTTGAAAGTTAAACCAAGTTATTTCTAGATTCTCATAAGGGAAAAACCCGTTCCGTGTTATACGGCGTGGCCTTATGAGATATTCTTTATTATTCAAGTTGTTTTAAAACCGTTTACTCATTCCAGTCCCATGATTGACCCAAAGTTTATTTTCCTATGTTTTCCTAAACTCGTGGGTGCCCAAATTTGTATGGGTAGTCCAACAGTTCAGGATTTTATAGATTTATTTGAAGGAGCTTGGAGCAGGAGGTTTCAGTGTTAGATATTTAGAGTTTTATTTTGCTGTATTGTATATGTGATATACTCTGATGATGTATGTAAGTAAAAATACATTTTTGTATTTCAAAGTTGATTATATATATTATATTTTATTCCACTGCGATTGTGAGATTCTGTGTTATTGTTCAGTTCGATATTCTATTTATTTTCTTTTATTCTAATTTTCTATCTTTCTATTTCTCATCTTCTAACTTCTTTCTATTAATGATTCATATTTTCGTGCAATTTGGGTTGGATGTGAGTTGTACTCAGTCAATTCAAAGGGTATGGATTTGCAGGTCATCACATCTGTAACGTTTATTACAGATGATAAGTGAATTGTTTTGATAAAAATAAGTATAAGGATTCGTAAGAGATGTCAATGTAAGATTTGTAAAGATATTTATATAAGATTGTTAAAGATATATTAGATTTGTTAAAGACAGATATGTGATTTTAAAACAAATATAGTATTGTTGTTGCAAACAGGTTGAAGAATATTTATAAAGAGATGTTAGAGAAATAATAACGCAACATTAGTTGCAAAATTCAAGGATATGTAATGATATTTCCATAAGTAAAATGAAATAGAAAGTTGAGTTTTTGGAATGAGTTTATTCTGAAAGAATAGGAGTGGGATATTGTTTTCAAGTAACGATGTTTTACGTGAAATGTGTTAAAACCAAAGTTTGGAATATATATATATGTGATTTAATTCTAATATATTTGAAATAGTTGGGTGGATACTCTTTAAAATAAGAATTAAATACTATGTAAAAATATTGAGATATTTAGAAGTTTAATTAATTATTCATTAATTATTTTTAATTAAAAAGGCCATGTAATGCTGGTACTAAACCAGTAAACTCATTTTATTCTCATGATTATTTATTGATTGTTAAATAACCGACTATCAAATCTAACCTATAAAATTGTTGGTACAGAAAGATCGGGATCAAATTTATATTCGAAAACTATTCCGAATCATCATATATATGGAAGATGTTGATTTAAGATGGAGCGTTGAAGACCGTAGATATTTATGAGTGGAAGAATTATTCGTTGAATATCCCTAGGTCGCTCCCAGTGATATTTTGACTTGTAATTCTGTCATGATTGGAATCTACGGATTGCAAGGACTGCTTGCTACTGATCCTTGGGGTGATACCTATATAGGATGTGGTAGGAGGGATCCTTCGGTTCATCCTATTCCTGGATAACTTGTATGGACGAATGTCTGACAGAGTATTTCCTAAAAACTACGTACGTTGATTTTTACAAACATACCGAGTTGGTGGTGAAGAGGGGCACTTCTTTTATACCCAGAGTATATTTGTGGACGTCAACTAGTGATTTGATGGATCTGATGATGTGGCATTCATAGTGAATGGTGGTCAGATGTTCTAAAAGTAAATATAACCTCAAGCCTTATCAACTAGGAAATGGTATAAAATTGGTTAGGTCGCATGGCTATGTGTGTCGCACCCATCAAAAGGGTATATCATTACCTGATCTGGAGAAATCAAATGCCCTCGGTTGTCCCTTTTTTTGTAAGAATGCTATCGGTTCGGTTGGCTGGTCCCCAACCGTGGTGATGATATATTTGGTACTCTCAAGTGAAGTGAGGGGCCGGTCATGTTTTGCCTGGGTTGTAATATGTTCTTGTTGAACCCCAATGTATTCATCTTCGGAGGTGCATTATTGGAAAGGTTGTTGCATAAATTTCCATGGAAATCCATTCTCCAATAAGCGCCAACTATTTTGATTGTATACTATTTATGTAGAGCGTGAGATGCAAGCGTTCTGCTAGATTGATATTTATTTGTATTTAGACACTATTATAATATCATAAAAGATGTTGATTTAAAAAACGTTTGGGATTATCTAAGGTAAAAACCATCCGTAATTATTTGTGGATTTGGTCTTATGATTATCCTTTTCTTTGGAAAAGATTTTGACTTTAAAGTCAAGTTGTGTGGTACCTTTAAACTTAATGTGTTTTTTCTCACTCTAGTTCACCAAACTGATCTGAAGTTTGTAATGCTCGGGTTAGACCAGGTTTTATAGGTTCAAGTTATCGAATTCTATGAAGAGATTAGTTGGAGAAGTTCATACTTATGATATTATATTGTTCCGTTGTGTGTTGTATACGATGACAGATTAATATAACTATCCAGATGTGTTGATGTACTCTAATGATTGTAAGTATTTTTTATCAAGCTCTCAATAAAGATTTATTTCTATATTATGTTTTTCCGCTGCGATGTGAGACTCTGTGTTGTGTTGTTGGTTCTTCTTCTTCTATTCTAATATTTCTTTCTTTCCTCACCCTCTAATAGATAGTATCTGGGTTTTCAGTGCATTTAGGGTTGGACCTGTGTTATTTGGTCAGCTCAAAAGGTACCGGAAATCTAGGTCGTCACCCTTGGTATCAGAGCTGAAGTTGAGTAGTAACCTTGGCTCTGTGGTATAACTTGATAGAGATGGAGTTAGTAATACCCTAGATCGAGTTTGAGTGTATAGATATGAGAATGTATTTGTAGATTTTATATACAAATGTTTTGTATTGTGTTGTTTGATTGGTTCAAGTGTTGAGAAGCATTGAACTAGTGATAGAGACAATATAATTTTGTAAAGACGGTAAATGTAATAATTTTACCGAAAATAAATTTTTATATAGAAAAGAAATAATTTTATTAAATTATAGGGTTATTGTGTGTTGATTGATTTGAATGGAATTCAAATTGGATAAAAAAATGTATTGGAACTTAACTTGATTAAGTGAAATTAAGTGAAGAAAATGATATTGAAATTAAATAATATTGATTTGGATTTGGAAATTGAATAGATAATAATTAAATAGAAATCAATCATAATGTTACTCGAGTGATAATTAAAATATGTTTAACCCAAATAAATGTTACCAAAGAAAATATTAATATTAGTTCAATTGATTTGGTTGTGTATTGGTTGTTGATTGTGAATTATTTGTTATTGGGTGATAGATCATTTAAATAGAAATAATCAACAATTTAATGGAGCTGAATGAATTATAAACTAAAGAATAAATTCCAGTATAATTAAATTGGAATAAAACTGCATATGAGTTGAAATTTAGGATTTAACCGTGTGTTTGCAAATGAATTGATAATATATGTTTGATTTTGGAATTGATATAGTTATACTGTTGATTGATGAAGTATTAATTAGAATTTCATATATTTGTTACTTATACGTTGAATTGAGTAAGTACATGTGTCAGATGGCATGAGGAATGACTTTGATTGCATAGATTGCACGTAAGTGGAGCAAGTATGCTCAATAGTGCTCGTAAAAGGTACGCCTAAGCGGAAATATAAATTTTGGTTTTTGGTTTTTGTTTTTCGACTAGGTGGGTCGATGTATATATATTTTTTGATCCTACGATATCGCAGAAGTCACTCGTATAGGGGAGACTCTGCTGAATTTTTCCGGGAATTTAAAATTTTATAATTTTTTTTCGATATTTTTTTATTTTTTTATTTATAATAGTAAATTGGTTTCTGATTTAAAATAAACTGGTTTTTTGAAAAGTGAATGGGTGCGTAACCTTTTTCCTGCCTTAGTAATTTCGGGGACAAAATTCATTTAAGGAGGGAAGAATGCAATGTCCTGTATTTTTGGTAGTCAAATATTTAATTTATTATATTATTTTAAATATTGTATTTGGAATATTAATGGATTTTAATATTTAATTTGGTTATTTAAAATGAAGTTTGAACGTTAAATTTATATATAATTATAAATCGAGCTTGAAATGACGTGGTAGTTCGTAATATTGAGTTTTGAACTTCAATTGAATATACAAAATCCGTTTTAAGTTGAAATTCCGGGAAACAAGAAATGTTGGGATCTTGTTGATTATAATTTTCATATGGAAGAGAAAAATCCAGATTTCGTGTTAAAGATTGTTAGTTATGTCCAAATCAGAATTTAAAATAGTCGTTATGGAATTCGTTAATAAACGATAACGTGACATTAATAAATTAATAAGGATTTCAATATAATTTAGATACCGTTAACTCAAAACGGTTAATGTTGAGTTGTATAGAAGCTATACATATTTTATTTGGGTATATTTATGATAATAATAATTTATTATTATTTAATGGAATTATTATGGAATTTTATAATATTTAATCGACATTTTATAAGCCTTTGAGATAGCCAATTTTCAAACGACCTCCATTTACGATGAAACGAATTTTGTTAGGTCTGCAATGTCAAAACATAGCATGTTGTAAATTTTGGGGTCAATCGGAGTTAATATGTGAGCGTATGGAATTTAATAGTAAACCGACAAACAATTTAAATTATAAAAATATCATCGTTTTCCAAACAGAGTCAGATTTTGACCAAACGAGTTTTATTAGATCCGTATTAGTAAGTTATTGTTATGTTTCAAATTTGGTAGCAATCCAATTAACTATGTGATCATGGCAGCGTCAAACGCCCTTGTTTTTATTTAATCATTTATTTTATTTTGGCCAATTTAGACAGGGGTAACCTTAAAGGAATAAACGGCTGGCCAAGCGAAATCTGATTTTTATGAAACAAATTTCATTAGGTCCATAAGGAAAAGGTCTAGTATAATTTCAAAGTTTCAAGCTGATTGGATTTATTTTGTGATCGTGGGAAATTTAAACGCATGATTTTTCATCTATGGTTTATAAAGGACTTTTCACAAATGACCTCAGAATTCGATGAAACATGTCCCATTGGGTTCGGAATATTTTTTTATGCTAGGAATAGGAGTTCATCTTGATCAGAGGACGTATGTGCTTGATTCAACACGATACTTCGTGGGTAAGTTTCGTTATATTAAAATATTATTAATTCGATCCAACTACATATATCTAATCCCAGCGTAACCGTATTCCTTGTCAAAGCTTCAATGAGTGGTCAACGCGAATGGACCCGCCACATATCAAACGAACGAACCTCCATGAAATTCCAACTCAAATTCGTGCAAATCCGTTAAGTATCACACAAAATTATAACTACAAAATTGTTTGACTCAATGAGGGCTTTAAATTGTCCGGTCGTGAGGTGTCGAGGGGACCTGTAATGAACTGGAGATTTTTGACCCTGAAAATCGACATGAAAACACCGTGTCGAACATTCAAGCATTGAAAACACCGGAACGTTATTAGAAAGAAATTAGAGGGTGAGAAAAGAAAGAAATATTAGAATAGAAGAACAAGAAGAACATCAGAAACTCACAGCGGAACGAATAAAATCTAATATCAAATGCTTTATACAAAAATTGTATAAATATGATTACAACATAAGGGTATACATTCAAATCAATACAACACACAGCGGAAATAAACTAGTACCAGTAAATATATGGGATACATCTCGACTTTAACTCCTCTGGAACACTACAAGCGAAACATAACCTGGAAATATACTCGGTTTGACCCGAGCACATTTGAAGCAAAGCAAAATTAACCTGGATCAGTCTGGAATATTTTCAGTGGTAAATTTATATGGCAAACAACTTGTTTAACTTTAGAAATCCTTTTTGAAAGAAAGGATAATAGTGAGACCAGTCCACACATAAACACGGATGGTTTTTACCTTACTATAACCTAAAACATTTTTGAAATCAATATCTTTTCTGATATTATGATAGTGTCTATCAAATCACAAATAAATATCCATCTAGCAGAACGCTTGCATCTCATGCTCTACATATATAGTCTTCAAACAAAACCATGACGCTTATTGGAGGTTGGATTCCGACTATGACAAGGTATGTATCCACCTGCCGATAGTGTATCTCTAGAGAGGAATACACTGGGTTCAACAAGAACGTCTTGCAACCCGGCCACTCATTTCTCTTAAGTGTATCGAATATATTGCCACCTATGACTGTGCAGCTACTGTTTTCCCAGGAGATACAGAAATGAAAAGAAGTAACAAAATGAATATTCTCTCGATGGTGACAATACAACCTAATGGGTGCGACCCACATAGCCATGCTGCCTGCCCGATTTTTGTCATTTCTCAGTTGTGAGGCTTGAGGTTATAATCAACTTTTGAACCATCTGTCCACCATTCGCTTTGAATTCAACATCGTCACGTCATCCAGGAACAGGATGAACCGAAGGCACTCTCCTACAACATCCTTATATAGGAATCACCCTAAGGACCAGTAGCGAGTGGTCCTTGCAATCCATAGACTCCAACCACGGCAAAATCACAGTTTATCTCTGGGAGCTAACCAGAGATTATAAGAAATACTTCTGTTTTATGAAGACCTATGGTCTTCAATGCTCCATCTTCATTTGGTGTCAGCTAGTTCCGTACGCTACGTTGGATCGAAGTGGTTTTGGGTCTAGTTCCCATCCTGGTCTCTTCGAAACAACACGTCAAAAGGTTCAATAATATATTCATTGACAGTCGGGTTTTTAACTATCAATTCACATAGTATAGTTAAGTATATTGGCAGCTCTGATTTATTAATTTAAAACTATTCTATCGATCCTTAAATTTGATTTCATATTCACTTGTCATAAATCCCATTATTCGTTATATTGAACGATACAATATCTTTATTAACCAAACTCCATTTCATCCCTTTATTTCAAAATCATCACTATACACTTGCCAAATCTCTTATATTATCCTTGCCTTGCGGAATTCATTATAATCTTATCTCAAGGATATAAATAAATTTATATTTCAACGTTGATGCGATGTTAAATTTATACATCGTTTACTTTTAAATGTACTAGCTTAAAATCTTGCGATTAACATTTCAATATTCTCTTATAATAATAAACTAATTCTAACCGTTACAAACTAATATCAATCATCGATAATAGTGATGTCGTTCAAGTCGGGGTATTTAATTACCTCTCAGACCTTGACCGCCAACGTTCTTATCTTAGAATATATACTAGTTTGAAACACAAATCTACCATTTCACTTTCTATCACTTCAGTTACCATTTTATTTAAAACATGATTTTAATAACCATTCCTTTCATTTGGCATATTTAATCTCAAAATAAATCTCTTTAACTTTTATTCAAATATATTTGCTAACACAAACTCTTTTTTCTTTTACAAACTTTTCTTCAATTTATACTGATTTCGTTTAACCTAATTCCTTAAATAAAAACTTATTTAAGGTCATCATCTTCGTTAATTTCCTTTATAAATCTTGTTTACGAACCTTGGATTCTATTTTAAATCTTTTTATAGAATCCATAAATCATTTCCTTCTTGAAATCATATTTCACTTTAATTTACTTAATTAAATAATTAAGTAAAACAAATCTTATTGAAATTGTTACATTACTCGTCTATTCATTAACTTTCAACTATCATTGGATTTTCTTATCCTCTCTTACAATAAATCTCTTTTTGAACTTCTCAATTATTAAGTAATATTTAATCAATAATGACATATTTGATTCCCAACTTGTTTATACTTTTTGTATAACATTTCTCTTAACACATTTCATTTTAAAACTCGATCGCTCCTTAATTTACTCTCATTTAAGAAGTAGATTTACTCTAATTATCAATTATTAATAAACTTCATTATTAACTGAACTGAAATAGTTTACTTCATAAAAATGGATTAGTTAATCACTTATCGATATTATTAACGGTAAATACTTCATTAGTTATTTGTCAACTGATAAACAACTCCAAATATTATTAAATAAAAGATAAATAATAATTAAGAATAATTACTCATTAAACCATTTTAATTAGATTTATCGAAACCGATCAAACTTTAATTATCAATTCAAATTTAACAGTTAACTTCGTCAACTTAAACCTCAGTTATTAACTAACTAATTACGATTATTTTTCTTATTAGATTAATAAAATTAATCTAATTATATTACTTAACCGTTTTTCCTAAACAGTTATTGTTAAAACCATAACCCATTGGTTAAATTTGGTTTTTAACACTTATCAAAATCATTGCAAAATAGTATATAACTATTTTTATAAAACCATTTATGAACATCTTCTTTTATTTTAAAAAGAAATCAATTTTAAACTTTACTTCAATTATAAAATAATTTTATAATTGCAATTACGTTAATTCACCTAACGACGAACTAACGTCTTAAAAACAAAATTCAGATCATTTGCTACCAATATCTTAATCAATACCGTTTATTGATTAAAAACATCACACAACGTTGAATTTAAATTCAACGTTCAATATCCAGTCCATAATCAACATTCAAAAAGAATGTAATGTTATTTGGCGGTAAACAGTTCATATTTGGATGATATGGAAAAATAAACAACATATAATATATTTGAGGAATCCGATCGGATCCCTCCAACCTGTTCTTCCCTGCATCACGGACCATAATAATATTTATCAATTATTTAAATAAATCATCCAATATGACATATTATAGATGTTGACGACCATTTAACACACAATAAACAACCAAAGCATTCAATCAACCAATTCTATTATTAATGATGAATTATATTTTAATACGAATTTAACACATCATAGAATTTTAGAAGGTGTGAGAATTAACTCATCGTTTTATTCGATTGACGATCCATGTTGTTTCGTCTAATTTTAAACGACCGTTTAAAATTAACTGAAATCCTGGTTGCATCTAATTCCAATATAACCAACTTGACTGCGTAGCCCCTTTCCGATGTGATTCCATCGTACTTCATTTCGCCTCAATCTGATACCGTATAGGAAAAATATACTTGTTATAAGATTATATATGAATTTTAAATAAAGTTTAATGACCTCATTAACTTACGCTGACCATCGTCATTAGCTCTATAATTGATCCTCTCTCCTTACTTATCCCACAGTTTTGAGAAATGGATTCGTCACCCAACAAATCTTCATCCACTGTATACACGTTTTACAACTTCTTCTAAGAGTTCCTTGCTGATACAATGCATACTAGAACCATGTAGGTTATAAATATATTCCCAAAATGGTAGGCTTGTACTGTCCTTGCTAAACCCAACAATAACTTAAGAGTAACTTCTTTTATTGCATCGTTATATCAATATGCATGCAACTGAAATTCGCTTTCATCCCTCCTGCTAACTCCCCTTCTCCTTTGTGTTTCACCTTCTAAAGCCCTTTCTCGTTTTTCTTCTATTATTATTCTTATTATATTATTTTTTCTTCTTGTGCTTGAGGCCCAAGCCCGTTACCCGAAAGTCTTAGCCTGCCACTAATTTTATCATGCATGCAAAGCCACTGATTCACAACAGCTCTTCCCCCCTTTCTCGTTACCAGAAGCCACGACTACCCTCATCTCCAGGTCCTTCTTACATGCATACCCATCTGATCACCGTTAACTATTCCATAGCCCCCTTCACGGTTCGTTAGACCCGCCTGCAACCTCCATAGAGCCTCGGCCTTGAACTATTAACACCCCATCCCTACAACGTACACCCACTTCGATCGAGTTCTCTCTTCTCTGGCATTCCCAGTACCTTGAAACAGACTATCGCCACACCATCTCGGTCACCACATCACCACGCTTTACTGCTCCCTTACTTTCCTTGCCGTACCAAAAACTGCATCTCTTCCCATTTGTGCACAGCGAGCGGGTGTGCTCCTCAAACTGTGGTGCGGAGCTTCATTTGTTTTTTTAATAAACTTACTGTAATAGTTAATGGTGGCTTCAAATGGTTCTGGATACAAAAGTGAGACCACGCGAGTAGTATATATACACATATGAATGAAGGGATAAGGAAGACGTAAAATCCTACTCTCCATAGCCTCGTGCTTAGATGGTATAGGAATTCAGTATAGTTACACTTATGACATGCTTGAGTTATCTTTTCTTAGTATGGATGATAGGTGGTAGCTAGATTATGATGTGAAGAGACATTCGTAAACATATTCGTAGGCTGATGGAAAATAAGGAGCAAGACAGAGTGAGGTGCGGTATAGCTTCAGTTAGGTCGGCATGTAATAGTATTCTCAAATGAAAGAAAGACAAGATGTTGTAGGGAAGAACGGGGCAGGGTAGCTGTGAAAAATTGTCTGTGGTTTCTTCTTTTGCGTGTGCTTGTTGTTTGGCTAAAATGAAACATGGCAACTGTACTAGTATGGTGAAAGAAAGATTTAGCATAGGAAGTGTTGACCCGCTTTTTAGTCAAACCAGTCACACATAGAATTTCTAGTAAACAATATGCTCAAGTATTGGGAACATCGTCAGAAGACATGGAGCGATTTGGTTGAAGTCGCATCACAGACAAAGATTGGCCCGAAACTCCTATCAGATGACCTCTTTTGGGCCCAAAAACAATAATTACGGAGCTGAGCTCGGTAATTCTTGTAGCCCTCTGAATCAACTTCAAATCGAGCTTTCGTTTGGCTAAAACGGACTTACGGTTTGAAAGTTACGCCCGTTTCCATGAACACGTGCAGAACCGGGAACTTGGAATTTGGAATTGGCATAACCCATTCGGATTGGACTTACAGTTCAGATCGGGTGAGAGGACCCAATGGCATAACTTTGGGAAAGGAAATTTAGAACTCCCCGGATCAGATCGGAGCACAGAAGACCCGACCCGCCCGAAGTATTCTGCACTGAAGTATTTCCAATCTTCGGATCGGAGACTTCATCTCGTTCGGATCGGACGTGAACTGAACCGCCTCGACCTGCTTCTGCTCACAAGTTTGACCGTTTCTTAAGGAGTGTCTGCCTTCTATTAATCCGGATCAGCTTACACTTGGCAAAGCACGAACTGGGAAGGACTTTTCCACGTTCTCCACTACTTCTGAGATCTCCTCTGGTCACGCCACATGGCCCATCCGAACCGGAACTGCCCAGAGCTTCTCTACAGCTATAAATACACTACTCCTTGGCAATTTGAGGGATCTTTTGGCTCTAACTCCTCACGGCTTCCACCATTGCTCTCGGCAAAACATTTTCAGCCGCAAAGAAGCCAAATTCCACACAAAAACACGAGGATTTCGTGTATAATCTTCCCTTTTCTTACTACTTTTCATTGAAAACACGAGGATTTCGTGTGTAAGCCGCAAGCAAAGTGTATTTGTAATAGCTTCTTAGAATTTAAGAAACTATAAAGTGGACGTAGGCTTGGATTGATCCGAACCACTATAAAAATCACGTGTGTCTCCTTTTATTTTACTTCTTTTCTGCATTGATCTGTGATTGTGAGGTTTTCACGTTGGATTTGGGTGTTAGGTCCAGATTTCGGTCTAACATTTTGGCGCGCCAGATAGGGGGCACACGATATTACTTTAATTTCTAGCCTCAAAGGAATCGAATTGCTCAACTATTGGATCAATGGTCAAATGAAAGAAAGATGGAACCTTGTCTCGTACTGAGGACGTTGGTACAGAAGGCGTGAGGGATGAGGCAAGCCATGAGGCTTCCTCTCATGGTGATCTATCAGCATACTTAACCAGAGATGAAATGGGCGGCGTTCTCGCTGATTTGAGATCCCAGATGGCAAGGCAAGATGATCTCCTCCGCAAACAACAGGAGATGATCGACCAATTCTTCGCTCGGATGGAAGGAAGACCGAGCAACAATGCACAACTCGCTGGAAACGACCCGGAAATGGCTCCAGCAAGGATAACGAATCAGATCGGTTCAGATCGGATCCGAACCGCGGGCCAAAATCTGAATCCAAATGGAAATAGGGGGCATTCCCCACCAGGTCGGTTCAGACCCGATCAGAACAACAACCCTACATGAGCTTGGGGGCAGCAGCCTCCCCTCTAGAAATCAAGGCTTCACTCCGGTTCGACCTACATCCGCTACGGTTCGGATGAACAACCAGGTACCAACTCCAGCTCAATGGCAACAGGAAACTGCTCGGAACAGAGGGCCAGAACCGGGTCGGATCGGAATATCTGACCTAAACCATGCACATCACTACGAACTTCCTCACTTCTCCGAGCCACAGCAGAGGGGCACCTCCGAACCGAATCGAATGACCTTCCAAGCTCCCCATACTTTTCTAAATTCTTCTGGATTCAACGCTGGGGGTACCAGCTTTGAACTTGTCAACTTGCAACAGCTCTTTGAAGGCGATCGGCTCACCAATCTCATTGAATGCCTCTCGAGAGGCCGCACTTATCAGAATGACATGGATGACATCAATCACAATCCATTCACACAGGAAATCTGGAATTCCCGCAATCCTCCAGATTTCAAACTTCCACAACTGGATCCCTACAATGGCAGGACGGATCCTACCGTGCACCTGATGCGCTACAAACATCATATGGAAGTTCAATCGGCGTCGGAAAACGTCATGGCAAAATGCTTCCCTCTCTTCTTGACTGATATTGCTGCTATGTGGATTCGGCAGTTGGAATCTGAATCGATCAACAGCTGGAACATGTTGGTCGCTCGCTTTATTGAACTGTTTCGGGTCCATATCGCTTAACCCAAGAATGTAATTGTAACACCCCACACCCGCTACGGTCACTCACTAAGGGAATGCCATAACATCGGTGGAGTATTTTAAGTGAATATAGAACAGTAAAATTACAACAAGACAGATATAAGTAATACTTGAGGATTTAAAACATCATTTCATTGCAGCGGAAAGTAAAACATGTTTGGTTACACCAAAACCAAAAACAAGAGTCAAGTACATAATATCCATCCTGATAAAACAAAAGTACATAATCCCACTACATAACTTAATAGCCATAATAGAAAAGATAAACTGAGCTTTACATCCACGGTCCAAGCTCCCAAAGATAGATAAAGCAGTCTGATCAAAGCCCACTAGTGCTAGGCCCACTCTGATAACCTGAGGGTTGGAGAAAAAGATAAAAACAACGGGGTCAGACATAAGTCTGAGCGAGTCCTATAACCTTAACAATACAATCATTAAAGTAATTAGGGTATGATATAAACAAGGTACGGTACCTCTGGGGATAATGACTACACTAAGTAGCCAACTAAACATAGGATGTACTAAGATAACCGAAAAGACGCATTTACCCACCCAAGGATAATTACTACACTGCACCACCCCAGATCTACCCACCCAAGGGTAATTCCTACACTGCACCACACCAGTTCTACCCACCCAAGGGTAATTCCTACTTAAGGTTGATCCCACTAAGTGTACTTAGTAATTTTTAATAGTAGTTTCGTGTACCCCTAGCTGACTACATAGGTGTCGTCTGCCCCTATCTCCACTAGGTGTACCCACTACTCCCCAAGCGATCGGCTCCCTAACGTAGATACCCGTGCTGGCCCCACAGTGCGGTGTATCATTCCCCAAAGTGGCAACCTGATAATATCAACGGTGCACGGCTTATACCTACACGATGCAACAACGTCTTACTTACCAGCCCGGGTCCACACACGCATATGAAACCCGTTGGACTTGCGTTGCCACCGCTACCCCGTTTTGGCCTCTTACAGTCAAGCCCAATATGCGTGTCCCGTCCTCGACTTGGGTCGAGCCCACAAAGATACGTTTGGGATATTGGTTGAAATGGGCCCCCACAAGCTACTACTTAAGCTTGTCATTTTATCTTGTGCATCCCACTTAACCCCTTTTTAAAATCATGCCCACTTACATGTTAAGGTTTGGTTAAGTCATCTAATCATATTTCAATTGCCACTCAAGGCCCCACACAAGCTACTACTTAAGCTTGTCATTTAATCATATTTCAATTGCCACTTAAGGCCCCCCACAAGCTACTACTTAAGCTTGTCATTTAATCATATTTCAATTGCCACTTAAGGCCCCCACAAGCTACTACTTAAGCTTGTCATTTAATCATATTTCAATTGCCACTTAAGGCCCCCACAAGCTACTACTTAAGCTTGTCATTTAATCATATTTCAATTGCCACTTAAGGCACCCACTAGATTTCCACATGCCACCCAAGGCACTTACTTGATTCCCACATGCCACCCAAGGCACTTACTTAACCCTTTAATCATGTTTAATTACATGTTCCACTTTGGTTAAGTATTCTAATCGTATTTTCTATTGCCACCCAAGGCAACCCACTAGTTTCCTTATGCCACCCAAGGCACCCCCACTAGTTACTACATGCCACCCAAGGCACCCACTTAACCCCTCATGCCTCACTACATGCTAATTTGGTTAAGTGTTTCTTAATTAATTAAGATCGTAACCTTTGTAAAGACCTCTCACATTAGACTGTCTTCTATGGCAGCTGGATATGCCGGTTGGTTCCGGGCAGCCTTACACCATAACAGAGTCTAACCTCGTGTCTTTACACTTGTCACGTATTTAGTTTATGACTAAGACCTCTCACATTGGGCCAATCATTTGTAGCCGCTGGATTTGCCGGTCGGTTCCGGGCAGTCTTATGCTACAAAAGGGTCCAACCTCGTGTCTTAGTTGATTAATTACACCTAATTAATCACCCCCATAATTTGTATTAATTGTCCCTAATTAATTACCAATTTCAAGAATATGGGTAGACCTAACTCAACAGGTAAATTCCCAATTCCATAATATGGGTAGACCTAACTTAATAGGTAAATTCCCAATTCCATAATATGGGTAGACCTAACTTAATAGGTAAATTCCCAATTATGTCCATTCACTTTATGTTATGCTTAAGCATACCCATTTCACACCTTTTTATTAACATGCATATTAACCCCATCGTTCCCCACGTAATTCGTTCTCATAACATGACATAATAAAGGGAAGATTCATCACAAATGCCACGGGTTTAACCAATCATAGCATATAACTTTATCATGGGTTTAAAAGGTGTCAACTTGCATATATGAGCATACATTAAACCCAACTAGCATTTAACCCAAACTTGCATGAAGCACATATGTCACAAAGGGGGTAACTTGCATATGATTCTTATGTCATACAAAGGTGTGAACTTGCATAGCATGTCACATGTTAACTTGCATATAACCAAACACATAACTTGCATAACATGTTACATATGAACTTGCATATAATCATGCACATAACTTGCATATAACCAAACACATAACTTGCATAACATGTCACATGTTAACTTGCATATAATCATGCACATAACTTGCATTACATGTTACATATGAACTTGCATATAATCTCACATATAGCTTGCATAACATGTTACATATGAACTTGCATATAATCTCACATATAGCTTGCATAACATGTTACATATGAATCAATGTTCAACATAGTGTTTTGCATAATGAGCCTCATAAAACATAGCATTATACTTGCATAACATATAGCATAAAACTCGCAAAACACACAACATACACTATACTAAACTTGCATAAACACATTGATCCACAAACATAGCCATATCTTATCATATCCTATCATAATCAATTTAACAATTGATTATTAAGGCTATAGAAACTCACCACTAAACTCCAATAAGCAAACCCTTGCCAAAAATCACCCAAAAACTCTAGCCTTGAAAATAAAGCTTGCAACTTGATGATGAATGCAAGCTAATGATCACTCATACAACTTAAAAATGCTTGTATGAACATGAAAGCCTTCATAGAAATAGTTTAGAAAGAGGATGGAGGCTAAGGTTTTGAGTGGAGGCCATGATCATAGAAAATTTTGGCATAGTTTAGTTAGAGGATAGGATTATGATCATTTAGGGCTAGCTTAGGGACTTATTTATAGGATTAGGATGTGTTTTAGACCCTTAGATTAACCCTAGGTTAGTTTAGGTCCGTCAAATTTCGTCCCAAGCCCTCCAACCCAGCCCAAAACTCAACCAGGTGCACCCAGGCCAGAATCAGCCGACAGGGCAAGTCGACAGCCCTGTCGACTGCCAAGTCGACAGGCATGTCGACAGGCAAGTCGACAGCCCTGTCGACAGCCAAGTCGACTTGGCTGGGCGGGAGTTTTCCCGTCTGGCCCCCATTTCTGCCTGTTCCGAAATTCAAATTTCCCGAAAACTTCTTTGGGCCTTAACCGGGTCATACGGACTCCGATTTACAAAATTTCGGACTCTATTTCGCGTATTTTTCCGAGACGAACACAATGACGTAACCCGTTTCCCCTGATTCTCACATCTGAGATTATTAATACTGTAATTAGTGAATATCAGTGTTAATTGAAATTCGGGGTGTTACATTCTCCCGTCCTTAAAGGATTTCGTCCCCGAAATCTCCAAGTTAAGGAGAATGCATATCCTACCATCCAAACAACCATCTACTCAATCCATCAAACACGGGCATCCATTGTCCTTAAAACAATTTCTACTGATGTATGAGCATATGCAAAAAGTGTGTGTATATGTTCCCTATCTAATGTATGAACATATGCAAACCGTGATAGTGCCATGCATCCAATATGTATGCGAAAGAACCCTATCGACACATACTATATCTACATGAGTGCACAATCATTCACCAAAATGCATCATCTATATGATAACACAACCATTATACATCCATAAATATAGCTACCTACACACAATTATATGCAATATGCAATATGAAGTGATTGAGCCGATCTAGTGTCTAGAGTGTGTGTATATGCATCCACGAGCAACCACTAGCAAACACTTGCATCCACTTGCATCCATCAATCATAACATGTCTCAAACACATGTTTCAACCATAGGTTTACCCTATCTAAAGGTCAAAGGCACTAACGAGAGGACATACTATAGATAAGATAAGTACTAGTCAAACGATAAAGGAGAAATTAAAAGGCATATCCTAAAAAGGAATGGGTATAATGAACGCATCTTCTCTTCCGTCTCTAAAGTAGCGTTGCTCTCATCTTCTCCCCATTGCACTTTGACTAGTTGAACCTCTCGATTCCTCAACTTCCTAGTCTCTTACCCAAGGATGCGAGTAGGAGCTCGTCGAATCGTCTCATCACGCTCTATCTCTACTTCTTTAAGCAAGCCCGACTCTACCACCTCAGCGGTCTCATGTAGGCACTTCCTCAAATGTAACACATGGAATACATCATGTACACCACTAAGTCTGTCGGGCAACTCCACTCTATAGGCCATCTGTCCAATCCTTTCCTTAATATGAAACGGTCCAACAAATCTTGGTGCTAACTTCCCAACAGATCCGAAGCGAACCACATTCCGTAACGGAGATACTTTGACAAAGACCATGTCCCCTTGTCCGCATAAGATTTCTGTCTGTCTTGCGCCGCTTTCATCCTTCTTTGAATCAAATCAATCTTTTCCGAAGTCTTCCTAACCATATCGGGCCCAAGCAAGATCTTATCCGTAGATTCCCACCAACATGTAGGTGATCGACAAGGCCTTCCATAAAGAGCTTCGAAAGGAGCCATGCCAATACTAGACTGAAAGCTGTTATTATATGCGAACTCCACCAATGGAAGATGCTCTTCCCATGTACCTCCAAAATCCAAGATACATAGCCTCAAAAGGTCTTCTAAAATACGATTCACCTTCTCGGTCTGGCTGTCCGTCTGAGGATGATATGCGGTACTCAAACACAACTGAGTCCCTACCGCCTCTTGCTAACTCTTCCAAAACTCTCTAGTGAAGATAGGATCTCGATCGCTCACTATACTGGAAGGTACACCATGCAATCTAACAATCTCTCGAATGTAGATTGAAGCTAGCCATTGAGCAGTCCTCTTACTCTTCACGGGTATAAAATGGGCACTCTTAGTAAGTTTGTCTACCCCAACCCAAATTCCCGTATTACCCTTCCTTGATCTTGGTAATCCATTGACGAAATCCATCGAGACACTATCCCACTTCCATAGCGGAACCTCCAATGGGTGAAGCAACCCACCGGGTTTCTTCTGCTCCGCTTTCACTTGCTAGCACACCAAGCATCTAGCGACATACTCGGCCACATCTTTCTTCATACCGGCCCAAAAGAAAACTCGCTTCATGTCTTGGTACATCTTGTCCCCACCGGGATGAATGGTCATCTTCGACCGATGTGCATCATCAAGTATAGCCTTCCTCAAACCCTCGTCTTGCGGTACACAAAGTCTACCGTCTCTCCGCAACCACCCCTTACCATCTAGGGTGTACCTACTCAAATGGCTGGACGACTCCCCCCCTTATGAGCTTCTCTACTAACTCAACCAACTGTGGGTCGTCTCGCTGTGCCTCGCCGATCCGTCCCAAAAGAGTAGGCCTAACCTCCAAGGAGGCTAGCAAACCGGGTACAAAGTCAACGGAAGGTTTAAAGTCAAACATAGAAATAAACTCCAAGCTTCGCCATTCCACGAACAATGGACTCAAAGACAGCCTTTTTCTGCTTAAGGCGTCTGCCACCACGTTACCCTTGCCAGGGGTATACGCTATCTCAAACTCATAGGATGCTAAGAATTCCATCCACCTTTGTTGTCTTAAGACAATGCGCTCAAAGAGTCTCCAACCCTTCCCTAAGATGTAGGGCATGCTTTTCTCCACTTCTAGAGAAAATCAGGATATTCTCCCATGCAAAATCGTCACAACTATCCATCTCTCACGCAGACCACCCTAGTCGAACTCGACATCCCCCAAATGCAAGCCCCAAAGGCCTAAACCAATATCAGACAAACACCCAAGGGATACCTCCTTCGAATTCAGACGACCTACGTGAGATGATACTAGTAAAAACGACTAAATAATTAAGCCCTTGTCCAACTCTGGATGTCCTCGCCAGTCTCGCTCCAAAACCACCGTTTATCCCATAACTGACTTTGCTCAACCTATTGAGCACATATTAAAACTTATTTCGCTCCTAGAAAAGACCAAGATGTCATTTACAAAGACCATCACGAACTTATTTAGGTACTCCCTGAACACCCTTCTCATCAAATCAATAAAGTATGCGGGGGCGTTCGTCAAACCAAATGGCATCACCAGCCACTCATAAAAACCATCCGGAGTCCTAAAGGCAGTCTTCTCTATACTATCCTCATCCACTCTCAACTGACGAAACCCCGTGGCTAAGTCCTACTACGAAAACACTGAGGCGCCAACCAACTGATCAAAGAGATCATCAATCCTCGGCAATGGGTGTCTATTCTTCTTTGTTATCTTGTTAAACTCCCTATAATCTACACAAAGTCTGAGGGACCCATCCGCCTTCATAGCAAAAACTACTGGAGCACCCCACTCCGATATACTTCGTCTTCTAAACCCCTTCTCAAGCAAATCGCCTACTTGCTTATGGAGTTCCCTCCTCTCACGAGGAGCCATGTGACACACTGGCCAAGATACTGGTTTGGCATTGTCTACCGGATATATTCGGAAGTCAATCTCCCGCTCCGGAGGTAAGCCCTTCACCTCCTCAAACACATCCGAGTATTCCCGAACCACTCTAACAGATCGCAAACTCTAGACCGACGTGTCCAGCGATTCTAGATAACTTAGCATAACAGATTCTATGGGATTACAAGAGATCTCGAGAGTGTTACCCAAGCGGGTCGTAAGCCTAACAACTCTCCTTCCACAAACAAGAACGACACCATTACTGGATAACCAGTCCATGCCCAAAACTAACCCATAGCCCGTGAAGCCCAAGAAGCATCACATCTAAACTCAACGCTAAGTATAGAAACTTTCAAACCCAAACACATCATGGAGCCCCCAATTGGGTTTGAAACAACTAAGGGATCATCTACTAAACTGGTGTCTAAGTGCAGTGACTCAGCTAACAACGATGAGATAAACGAACTCGATGCGTCAGAATCAAATAAAGTTCGAACCGGATAATAAAGAAATCCAAATTCCAACCTAGACGGTCTTATCCCCATCTGGTACACTAGCCGTGAGGGAATACAACTACCCTCCAGAAGATTCCATACCTTTCCCTTGCCCCTTTGGACAACCCTAATAAGGTGTCCTATTCCTCCCAAAAGGATAACTACTCGCCTTCTTCTTCCCATTCTCCACTCGTAACCTCCCACCAATGAGGTTTCATCCTTCATTAACCAAACAACTATTTGAGCCTTCCTCCCATCGTCTATCCAATAGGTACCTACAAGTCCTCCTCCTTCTTGAACCAACTTCTAGTCCGACTAATGTCTAAGTCCCTTGAAGTGGTTTTCCATTCTTATCTATCTTAGAAAGATCATCTATACACGGAGGGGAAACTCAAAACGAGAGAGGAAGAGATTCAAAACGGAGAATTCGAAAGATAAAGATATGGCTATCGGGGATTATGCTTTTCTTTCAAAAACTTTTCTCTTAAAAGACATGTTTTTGAAAATACTCCTTTCAAAAATATTCTTAGAAAATAGTTTTCTAAAAATTTTATCTGTTCTGGTAACCTTAAGCTCTGATACCACGTGTAACACCCCACACCCGCTACGGTCACTCACTAAGGGAATGCCATAACATCGGTGGAGTATTTTAAGTGAATATAGAACAGTAAAATTACAACAAGACAGATATAAGTAATACTTGAGGATTTAAAACATCATTTCATTGCAGCGGAAAGTAAAACATGTTTGGTTACACCAAAACCAAAAACAAGAGTCAAGTACATAATATCCATCCTGATAAAACAAAAGTACATAATCCCACTACATAACTTAATAGCCATAATAGAAAAGATAAACTGAGCTTTACATCCACGGTCCAAGCTCCCAAAGATAGATAAAGCAGTCTGATCAAAGCCCACTAGTGCTAGGCCCACTCTGATAACCTGAGGGTTGGAGAAAAAGATAACAACAACGGGGTCAGACATAAGTCTGAGCGAGTCCTATAACCTTAACAATACAATCATTAAAGTAATTAGGGTATGATATAAACAAGGTACGGTACCTCTGGGGATAATGACTACACTAAGTAGCCAACTAAACATAGGATGTACTAAGATAACCGAAAAGACGCATTTACCCACCCAAGGATAATTACTACACTGCACCACCCCAGATCTACCCACCCAAGGGTAATTCCTACACTGCACCACACCAGTTCTACCCACCCAAGGGTAATTCCTACTTAAGGTTGATCCCACTAAGTGTACTTAGTAATTTTTAATAGTAGTTTCGTGTACCCCTAGCTGACTACATAGGTGTCGTCTGCCCCTATCTCCACTAGGTGTACCCACTACTCCCCAAGCGATCGGCTCCCTAACGTAGATACCCGTGCTGGCCCCACAGTGCGGTGTATCATTCCCCAAAGTGGCAACCTGATAATATCAACGGTGCATGGCTTATACCTACACGATGCAACAACGTCTTACTTACCAGCCCGGGTCCACACACGCATATGAAACCCGTTGGACTTGCGTTGCCATCGCTACCCCGTTTTGGCCTCTTACAGTCAAGCCCAATATGCGTGTCCCGTCCTCGACTTGGGTCGAGCCCACAAAGATACGTTTGGGATATTGGTTGAAATGGGCCCCCACAAGCTACTACTTAAGCTTGTCATTTTATCTTGTGCATCCCACTTAACCCCTTTTTAAAATCATGCCCACTTACATGTTAAGGTTTGGTTAAGTCATCTAATCATATTTCAATTGCCACTCAAGGCCCCCCACAAGCTACTACTTAAGCTTGTCATTTAATCATATTTCAATTGCCACTTAAGGCCCCCCACAAGCTACTACTTAAGCTTGTCATTTAATCATATTTCAATTGCCACTTAAGGCCCCCACAAGCTACTACTTAAGCTTGTCATTTAATCATATTTCAATTGCCACTTAAGGCCCCTACAAGCTACTACTTAAGCTTGTCATTTAATCATATTTCAATTGCCACTTAAGGCACCCACTAGATTTCCACATGCCACCCAAGGCACTTACTTGATTCCCACATGCCACCCAAGGCACTTACTTAACCCTTTAATCATGTTTAATTACATGTTCCACTTTGGTTAAGTATTCTAATCGTATTTTCTATTGCCACCCAAGGCAACCCACTAGTTTCCTTATGCCACCCAAGGCACCCCCACTAGTTACTACATGCCACCCAAGGCACCCACTTAACCCCTCATGCCTCACTACATGCTAATTTGGTTAAGTGTTTCTTAATTAATTAAGATCGTAACCTTTGTAAAGACCTCTCACATTAGACTGTCTTTTATGGCAGCTGGATATGCCGGTTGGTTCCGGGCAGCCTTACACCATAACAGAGTCTAACCTCGTGTCTTTACACTTGTCACGTATTTAGTTTATGACTAAGACCTCTCACATTGGGCCAATCATTTGTAGCCGCTGGATTTGCCGGTCGGTTCCGGGCAGTCTTATGCTACAAAAGGGTCCAACCTCGTGTCTTAGTTGATTAATTACACCTAATTAATCACCCCCATAATTTGTATTAATTGTCCCTAATTAATTACCAATTTCAAGAATATGGGTAGACCTAACTCAACAGGTAAATTCCCAATTCCATAATATGGGTAGACCTAACTTAATAGGTAAATTCCCAATTCCATAATATGGGTAGACCTAACTTAATAGGTAAATTCCCAATTATGTCCATTCACTTTATGTTATGCTTAAGCATACCCATTTCACACCTTTTTATTAACATGCATATTAACCCCATCGTTCCCCACGTAATTCGTTCTCATAACATGACATAATAAAGGGAAGATTCATCACAAATGCCACGGGTTTAACCAATCATAGCATATAACTTTATCATGGGTTTAAAAGGTGTCAACTTGCATATATGAGCATACATTAAACCCAACTAGCATTTAACCCAAACTTGCATGAAGCACATATGTCACAAAGGGGGTAACTTGCATATGATTCTTATGTCATACAAAGGTGTGAACTTGCATAGCATGTCACATGTTAACTTGCATATAACCAAACACATAACTTGCATAACATGTTACATATGAACTTGCATATAATCATGCACATAACTTGCATATAACCAAACACATAACTTGCATAACATGTCACATGTTAACTTGCATATAATCATGCACATAACTTGCATTACATGTTACATATGAACTTGCATATAATCTCACATATAGCTTGCATAACATGTTACATATGAACTTGCATATAATCTCACATATAGCTTGCATAACATGTTACATATGAATCAATGTTCAACATAGTGTTTTGCATAATGAGCCTCATAAAACATAGCATTATACTTGCATAACATATAGCATAAAACTCGCAAAACACACAACATACACTATACTAAACTTGCATAAACACATTGATCCACAGACATAGCCATATCTTATCATATCCTATCATAATCAATTTAACAATTGATTATTAAGGCTATAGAAACTCACCACTAAACTCCAATAAGCAAACCCTTGCCAAAAATCACCCAAAAACTCTAGCCTTGAAAATAAAGCTTGCAACTTGATGATGAATGCAAGCTAATGATCACTCATACAACTTAAAAATGCTTGTATGAACATGAAAGCCTTCATAGAAATAGTTTAGAAAGAGGATGGAGGCTAGGGTTTTGAGTGGAGGCCATGATCATAGAAAATTTTGGCATAGTTTAGTTAGAGGATAGGATTATGATCATTTAGGGCTAGCTTAGGGACTTATTTATAGGATTAGGATGTGTTTTAGACCCTTAGATTAACCCTAGGTTAGTTTAGGTCCGTCAGATTTCGTCCCAAGCCCTCCAACCCAGCCCAAATCTCAACCAGGTGCACCCAGGCCAGAATCAGCCGACAGGGCAAGTCGACAGCCCTGTTGACAGCCAAGTCGACTTGGCTGGGCGGGAGTTTTCCCGCCTGGCCCCCATTTCTGCATGTTCCGAAATTCAAATTTCCCGAAAACTTCTTTGGGCCTTAACCGGGTCATACGGACTCCGATTTACAAAATTTCGGACTCTATTTCGCATATTTTTCCGAGATGAACACAATGACGTAACCCGTTTCCCCTGATTCTCACATCTGAGATTATTAATACTGTAATTAGTGAATATCAGTGTTAACTGAAATTCGGGGTGTTACAGTAATGTCACTAACTACAATCAAGTAGAGGCCCAGCGAAACTCTGCGCTCATTTTTGGAATGGTTCAACATTGCAGCAGCATCCGTTGATCGACCTGATCCATCTATGGTATTAACGGCGGTAGTATCCGGCGTTCTGGACAACTCGGAGTTCAAAAAATCCTTATACCGAGACCCACCAAGGAATCTCAGCGAATTCAACCTTGAATCAGATAGGTTTCTGCGTGAAGAAGACGCAATGTCCGAAAAGAAAATTCTCGATGTTAACATGCTCAAAGATGGAGAACCGTCTGATTTTGGTAAAGGCAAAGGAAAAGCTGCCGTCAAGAATGACTGCAACACTCAGCCCCGGAGAGAGCCCAGATATGAAAAGTACACCGAACTCAATTCGACCTTGACTGACATCTACATAAACACAAACGGTGATGTCTCCTATCCAAAGCCTCCCAGGAGGGAGCCATCGCAAAGAGAACGCGATTCTGTAAAGTACAGCATATTTCATGATATGGACGGCCATGACACAAATGACTGTAGCCACTTGCGAAACTTGATTGAGGAACGGGTTAGACGTGGAGAGCTACCCGAGTATGTGAAACAACCTACAACGCCTGCACCCATGCTGCCACCACCTGCTCCCCGGAGAGGGAATGACCCTAGAACGAGCTCCCGTGGGCTCATCATCAACTGATCTGGATTGGATCACTCTGCATTTTCAGCATTTCTTAGGATTTAAGATATGTCTCTTTGCTTTCTTTAGGTTTTCCGATTGGCTAAATCGGAGTACACATGTTCGGGGTTATGATTTAGCTCCAAAGCGTGCTCTGCACTCGATAACAAAACAATCAGGACTTTGGTTTTGTACTTTTAATTGAATAAGGAAGAACTTTCCGAGCATGGATTATGTTTGGCGAATTTAAGTGTCTTGTCAGGTTGTGGCAGGATTCTCAACCTCAATTAAAATATGGATTATACTTATCTCAGACCCCTAGGCATGGATTATGCCTAGCGACAGACTGTCTTGTCAGGTTTTGGCAAGTATAGCTCTATCCCGACATGAGTATGGATTGAACTCACTAGGATGCTTAAGTATGGATTATACTCAGGAATGACGAACGATCTTGTCAGGATTGGGCAATGGAACTGAATAAAAATCGAGTATGGCTTATGCTCTGTTTGAACTTCCTGGTATGGCTTATACCCGGAAGGTTAAGCCCCTCGCTAGGTTTTGGCAGGATGATTCGAACGTCCCTCGAGTATGGTTTATGCTCAAACAAACGCCCAAGCATGGTTTATGCTCGAAAGTGTAATCAGTTTTGTCAGGATTTGGCCAACCTTTTTGCTCTCTTTTCTTTGCAGGTATGGATTATACTTGCAGCTGGCAGGCTCGGCTTGGCCTTGGATCATCCAGAACACATCTTCCTTCAACCAGCAAGATATGTTATGGGGGGCAAAATGTTGACCCGCTTTTTAGTCAAAGCAGTCACACATAGAATTTCTAGTAAACAATACGCTCAAGTATTGGGAACATCGTCAGAAGACATGGAGCAATCTGGTTGAAGTCGCATCAGAGACAAAGATTGGCCCAAAACTCCTATTAGACGACCTCTTTTGGGCCCAAAAACAACAATTATAAAGCTAAGCTCTGTAATCCTTGTAGCCCTCTGAATCAGCTTCAAATCGAGCTTTCGTTTGGCTAAAACGGACTTGCGGTTTGAAAGTTACGTCCGTTTCCGTGAACGCGTGTAGAACCGGGAACTTGGAATCTGGAATTGGCAAAACCCATTCGGATCGGATTTACGGTTCAGATCGGGTGAGAGGACCCAATGGCATAACTTTGGGAAAGGAAATTTAGAACTCCCCGGATCAGATCGGAGCACAGAAGACCCGACCCGCCCGAAGTATTCTGCACTGAAGTATTTCCAATCTTCGGATCGGAGACTTCATCTCGTTCGGATCGGACGTGAACTGAACCGCCTCGACCTGCTTCTGCTCACAAGTTTGACCGTTTCTTAAGGAGTGTCCGCCTTCTATTAATCCGGATCAGCTTACACTTGGCAAACCACGAACTGGGAAGGACTTTTCCACGTTCTCCACTACTTCTGAGATCTCCTCTGGTCACGCCACGTGGCCCATCCGAACCGGAACCGCCCAGAGCTTCTCTACGACTATAAATACACCACTCCTTGGTAATTTGAGGGATCTTTTGGCTCTAACTCCTCACGGCTTCCACCATTGCTCTCTGCAAAACATTTTCAACAGCAAAGAAGCCAAATTCCACACAAAAACACGAGGATTTCGTGTATAATCTTCCCTTTTCTTACTACTTTTCATTGAAAACATGAGGATTTCGTGTGTAAACCGCAAGCAAAGTGTATTTGTAATAGCTTCTTAGGATTTAAGAAGCTATAAAGTGGACGTAGGCTTAGATTGAGCCGAACCACTATAAAAATCTCGTGTGTCTCCTTTTATTTTACTGCTTTTCTGCATTGATCTGTGATTGTGAGGTTTTCACGTTGGATTTGGTTGTTAGGCCCTTATTTCGGTCTAACAGGAAGTATGTGGGGTAGATTAGAAATCCACGTTTAGTGAAACCGGGTTGCTCGGAAAGGATGTGGTCTCCTTACTTGAAACGAGGCATGGATGTAAGGAAAATAGGTATCAGAATGTACAGTTAGGCATGGTTTTGATTAGAAAGGAAATGGCGAGGCGCGTTCGAATTGACAGCGTGTGGATCAGTGTATTAGATGTGCATTTAGTGTAGACGTGTTGTCATTTCAAATAATGGTGCATATTCATTTTGTATGGTTAGGTTTGTACGGTGTCCATTATGTACAATTTCGTTCACCTATGAAAGACAATGGATAAAAATAAAAATACCGTTGTAACGAGCAGTGCCCCACGATCCCAAAAATATAATAATATCAGTTATATTGTGAAACCCCAAAATGCTGATATAGGGTACAAAATACTCCAAATATAAAGTAGCGTATTTTCCAAATTAAAAATTACAGTAAAATTCTGAAAATTAAATTATAGCTACGTCTCAAAGATCTTCTCTGAATTCGAAACCAGTATTTAATTATTAAATTATCGTTATGGTTTATGAACGATTCCATAACGATTTTCTGAAAATTTGATTTGGGCATATCTTGCGATTTATACAATGAAATCTCTGATTTTCTCTTTCACTAGAAAAATATAATCATATAGATTCAAGCGGTTCTTGTTTTATAGAAATCTGATTTATATCTGATCTTGTATATTCAATTAAAGTTCAAAATTCAATATCACGAACTGCTGCGTTGTTTCGAACTCGTTTTAATTATAGTATAAATTATATGTATTCGAACTCCATTTTATGATCAATAAATTCGATATATAATCCATTAATATCACCAAATCAATATCTAAACAGATTTAAATATTCGAAATTAACGTTCAAAAAATCCGGGATGTTACAGGACCGGAAATTGGTCAGAAGGACGATGCGTTTAAGGCTAGGTTTTAGGTGAAGGAGACCTTCGGGTGGGTAAAGGACTTCGTCGAAGGGGGGGGGGGGGGGTTAAGCGCGGTGATGAAGCTGGCGGAGTCAGAATGCCGTTCGGTTGTCAGAAGTCGGGGCGGCGTTGGCTAAAATCGATCGATGTCGAGATGTTGTTAAACTGGGAACTCGCATGAATGAAAAAGTAGGAGGATCGACCGAATTATACCTAGCATAACTATGTTTAAAATTTCAGCAATTAAGGGATTTTAATTATAACATAAATTAGTCTAATTGAGGTAAATTAAAACATAATTTGTTGCAGATGTTGGCGCAGTGGAGTTGTATTTGCCATGATGTTTTGAATGAACAGAAGAGGGAGTTGAGTAGAGTTATGAGAGCAGGCAATTTCTGGAATAAGGCAAAAAGTTGAATCGTGAATGAGGATTTAAAATCGGGCTTGGCTCATGTTTTGAAAGTAATTAATTAGAGTAAATTTTTAATTAAAGGATAATTAGACTAGTTAAAATCGGCTGATGGTGCGTTTTGGAACCAAACACAGGGACATGAGATCAGTGAAGACGTTCAGGAAGAAAAAAATGCAAGCCGGTATTTCAAAATAAAACATAATTAATGTTTTTATTTAGTTAATTAAGAATAATTGGAAATTTAGGGTTTAGTTAATTTACATTTAAATTATAATTAAGAGGGTTGGTTAATGATTTAAATTAAGTTGTGCATAACTTTTACCCTTGTTAACAGAATTTAACAAAACTAGTTATACTGGAATCATGGTGGCGAGCACTACAAACAGGATTGGACGTATTTGGATTTAGCAGGAAATCTTAGTTAAATTTAACGTTCATTTATTTTAACTAAATCGAACAGTTCAACGACAAATCAAATTAAATTGAGTTAAACTCACTCATTACTTTCCACTTATATTTTATATAAGTCGGGTTTTTATAATTCTGTGTTATAGTTGTTAACGGTTGATTGTATGTTAATTATATATTCATATGCTGATTGAACCAATGAAATTAAACGTTGTATAATTTCAGTGAAAAACCAAATCATTATTTTAACGATTGGTCCTAACTAAGGTAACTTACCTTATTAGTCACATTTATAAAATAAACGTGTTTAATTTAATAAATTATTTAAATTTTTGGTTGTGTTAAATAAATTAGTTTATATTGAATTGTCGCTATTGACTATTATGAAAACCATCATTTATTTGAATTGAATAATTATATTTGAGATAACGTACTTAAATGCAGGGATGAACAGGTTGGAGGGATCCAACTGGATTCCTCAAATATATTAAATGCTATTTGTTTTTATATTATCATTATATGAACTGTTCGGATTGAATGATTGATTTGATTGTTGACCTGGAATTAAACATTTGTTTTGTTTAAACCAATGGACAATATTAGTTGAGTAATTGGCGGTATAAGGCCTATAAATCAATCATTTTCTAAATATAGATTTACCGCCAGGTGAATTAATAGAAATGAAGTTATTATAACTAAAGATAGATTTTATTTTTAAATCTATTATTTTGAATAAATTTTTTTAAAAATAAAATAAATATTTATTATTTATTACTCAAGCTTGCAAGTACTTACTAAATGATTTTACAAAGTAAATTCTTAGGTTAATAAGACTTATAAAGCAAATGAGCAGAATTAACCAAACGGTTAAGAAGTGGATAATTGTTTTAAGAAATAATTAAATGGAATTATTTAAATTAATTACAGTAATTAATTTAAAGTGAGAGCTAACTAGAATCGATTAACGAGATGACCGTGTTTTGAGTTGGCTAAGTCAACCGTTGTAACTGAGAAAAATTATTAAATTAGCTGTTTAAATTAATCCAACGAAATGGTTTAACGAATATTTGTTTTAATTTTTAATAAGATTTCAAAAATAAATTCACTATTTATTTTAGTTAATAAATAATTTAACTACTTATACAGTAGTTAATGGTGAAGTAAATTATTGTTTTAACTAATAATAATTTAAGTATAGCTGTAATGAAATCAAATTGAATTGGGAAAGGAGTTCATGAACGAGTTTTTATAACGAAGTTATAAAGAGGATTTTTAAGCGAATACGGTAGCTCAAATTAAATATTTACTTAATATTTGAAGTAGGCTAAAAAGGAAATTTAGAAGTTGGACAATGGTATGAAATAACGAAGTGAGGTTTATTCCGAGGTTGATATTCCGAAGTTCGAAAATGGATAATGAAGCGAGATTTATTATGAGGATCGGAAATGTAATATTCCAAAGTTCGGAATGTTAAGTGGACTTGAAATCATTCTAAAGTTTGGAATCTATGTTCCGAAGTTTGGAACGTTAATCGAAGGCAAAAGTATAAGCTAAGTAAAAGTTTTTTTTGGAAATGGCAACGAATATAAGTTATCATAAATGATTTTCAAATGATTTTGTAAACAGAAGTTAAGGGTTTAGAAATATAATCGACATATTAGTTGTCGATAATAATTTACAAATGGAATTTGTAAATAAAGTAAGAGTTTTGGGAAATGATTTTGTAATAATGGATACAAATAATAAACTGAACTATTTGATTTATAAGCTGAAGGTCTTTAAAAAGATCGCTATGCAATTTTAGACAACACATAAGTTGTTGGAATGATTTGAAAAGGGTATAAATAAATAAAATAAAAAGTTTTGAAATGACATCTATAACGTTTGTTACAGATGATAAGTGAATTGTTTTGATAAAAATAAGTATAATGATTCACAAGAGATGTCAATGTAAGATTTGTAAAGATATTTATATAAGATTGGTAAAGATATTGATACTAGATTTGTTAAAGACAGATATATAATTTAAAAACAAATATAGTAATGTTGTTGCAAATTGGTTGAAGAATATTTATAAAGAGATGTTGGAGAAATAACAACGCAACGTTAACTGCAAGATTGAAGGATATGTAATGATATTTCCAAAAGTAAAAGGAAATAAAAAGTTGAGTTTTTGGAATGAGTTTGTTCTGAAAGAATAGAAGTTGGATGTTGTTTTCAAGTCATGGTGTTTTACGTGAAATGTGTTAAAACCAAAATTGGGAATTTATATATATATATAAATATAATTTAATTCTAATGTTTTTGAAATAGTCGGGCAGATACTCTTCTAAATAAGAAGTAAATACTATGTAAAAATATTCAGATATTTAGTATTTTAATTAATTATTCGTTAATTATTTTTAATTAAAAAACCATGTGATGCTGGTATTGAACCAGTAAACTCATTTTATTTTCATGATTATTTATTTGATTGTTAAATAACCGACTATAAAATCTAACCTATACGATTGTTGGTATGGAAAGATCGGGATCGAGTTTATATTCGATAACCATTCCGAATCAGCAAATATGTGGAAGATGTTGATTTAAGATGGGGAACTGAAGACCATAATTTTTTATGAGAGGAAGAACTATCCGTTGAATATCCCTAGGTCGCTCCCGATGGTATTTTGACTTGTGATTCTGTCGTGATTGGAATCTACGGATTGCAAGGACTACTCGCTACTGATCCTTGGGGTGATACTTATATTGGATGCGGTAGGAGGGTGCCGTTGGTTCATCATGTTCCTGGATGACTTGTATGGAAGAATGTTTCACAGAGTATTTCCTAAAAACCACGTACGTTAATTTTTACAAACATACCAAGTTGGTGGCGAAGAGGGGCACTTCTTTTATACCCAGAGTATATTTCTGGACATCAATTAGTGATTTGATGGATCTGATGATGTGGCATTCAAAGTGAATAATGGCCAGATGTTCTAAAAGTAAGTATAACCTCAAGCCTCATCAACCGGGGAATGGTATAAAATTGGGTAGATCACTTGGCTATGAGGGTTGCACCCATTAGAAGGGTACATCATTACCTAATCTAGAGAAATCAAATTTATGTATGCTATCAGTTTGGTTGGCTGGCCCCCAGCCGTGATGATGATATATTCGGTACACTCAAGCGACGTGAGTGGTCGGTCATGTTTAGCCTGGGTTGCAAAATGTTCTTGTTGAACCACGATGTACTCATCTCCGGAGGTACATTGTCGGAAACATGGTTGCCCATACCTTGCTCTAGAAATCCATTCTTCAATAAGCGCCAGCGGTTTTGATTGTATACTATATATGTAGAGCGTGAGATCCAAGTGTTATGCTAGATTGATATTTATTTGTATTTAGGCACTATTATAATATCAGAAAAGAAATTGATTTCAACAACGTTTTGGGTTATCATAAGGTGAAAACGGTCTGTATTTATGTGGATTTGGTCTTACGATTATCCTTTTATTTCAAAAAATATTTTACTTTAAAATCAAGTTGTGTGATACCTTTAAACTTAGTGTGTTTTTTCTCACTCTGTTTCACCAGGATGATCCTGCATTTGTAATGCTCGGGTTAGACCGGATTTTACAGGTTCAGGTTATTGGATACTATGAAGAGATGAGCTGGAGGAGTTCAATCGTACGATATTATGTTATTCCGCTGTGTGTTGTACATGAGGACAGATCAATATAAATGTCCAGATGTGTTGATGTACTCTGATGATTCTATGTATTTTTTTCAAGCTCTCAGTAAAGATTTATTTCTATATTATATTTCGTTCCGCTACGATATGAGAATTTGTGTTGTGTTTTTAGTTCTTCTTCTTCTATTATAATCTTTCTTTCTTTCCACACCCTCTGATTTCTTTCCATTAGTATTTGGGTTTTCAGTGCATTTAGGGTTGGACTTGTGTTATTTGGTCAAATCAAAAGGTACCGGAAATCTGGGTCGTCACACTCAGTAATCTACATATTGATATATGTAGATGACTTCATGGTTACTGGAGCAGTATCACAAAAATGGACAAATTGACTTAGTATTTAAATCATCAATTTTCTATCAAGGTCTTGAGTGAACTAAAATAATTTCCTTGAATAGAAGTTAAAAGAGAAAGCAAAGAAATGATACTATGTCGGAGAAAGTATATCACTGAATTACTGGATAAAACAATGATGTTGAATGCTAATCCCCAAGCAACACTTATGATAAGTAGTCAAAAGTACTCTAAGTATAAGGGAGAAGCAATATCCAACATCACTTAATACAAGAATGTTGTAGGGGCATTACATTAAGCAATTATAACAAGGCATGACATTTCTTTCAGTGTTAATAAAGTATTTCAATTTATGCAGAATCATCTGGATACACACTGAAATGCAATGAATAGAACCTCAAGGTACTAAAGGGGACAATGAACCATGGACTGACATTGAAGACTAACCAACATCTGAATATAATTGAATATACAGATGCTGACTGGGCATCTGATCTAAATGATAGAAGATCAACAACAAGATATTGTATCTACATCGGAAAATGTCCAGTTTCATGGTGTCCTAAAAAGTAGCCTACAATTTCCAGATCCGATACTGAAGCTAAATATAGAAGCATAACAAATGCTACTGCCAAGATAAAGTGGTTACGATCTCTACTGGAAGAAATAAGATTAAAGTCAACTATAAAGCATGTCTTTTGTAGTGATAACAAAAATGCGGTGTATATGTCTGAAAACCCAATCCAACATGCCAAAAAAAACATATAGAGACAGATTTGCATTTTGTCAGAGACCTAGTTCAAAATGGAGAACTAGAGATAAATCATATACGTGGGATCTATCAATGTGCAGACATATCGACTAAAGCTACTTCAGTTAAAAACTTTTCCAAATTCCGTTTAGGTTTGAATGTTGCAGCTAAATTTAAAGAAGCAGATCAAAGCCTCAAGCTTTTAGACATTAAATCCTTTAATCATGAAAAGAAGAACTTTAGAAACCAGCAAAGCCCCAATTTTGAAAGCTTAATTGACCCAAGCAACGACAAGGAACTCTGTAGATCATTCGAAGTTACAGGTTTAGACATTCATGTCTCAGATCTGACACAAGAGAAGCTAAAATCGACATTAGAGATAAATTTTCCAATAAAAATCAAAAAGCGGCCATGAGAGAAAGCAAAGCTAGTGTTTTGAGAACCCTATATTTGAGGGGTGAGATATTATTGAGATAATTGGTGTATTGTCTAACCGAGTACTCTTCTATTTAGTATTGTATAGTTGCGGGCCTCGGTCCATTATCCATTCCGAAACATTACTGTTACATTATAAATAGCAGGTAACTCATTTACATCATTTCAACCAGAAAATACAATTCAGATATTATCAATAAAATACTTTTACATCTTCTTCTCAAAATACTTCTGCAATTCCAATTCATTCAAAACTATAACTAGCCTGCTCATAAAAGGATTAAGATTGCAATCATGGAGAATTCAGCCAGTGAAGTTAGCTAGGATTGGAAGTCAAACCCAAGCTAGCTTGTCTCACAAAAATTTCTTTAAACTCTGATGTCAGCTTGTGCTGGTTAGCAATAGTAGAGATGATGATAGCTGAGAGAATTCTTAAGTGGATTGCTTCTTACCTGCCTTACTATAAGTAGCGATTGAATGGGGACCCGAGAGTCGGAAGTGGTCTATACAACTTGAACTATTAATACTATAAGTAGCGACTACCTTTTGTCTTTCATTGCCCCCTTTAGGTCAAGAAGCTTGGAGCTAGTATAAGGTATGTCTGTGTTGTCCTTAACATGAGTTTAACATAACAAGTCATACATCGGTATCAAAGGCTTGTGATTGTGTTTATTTAAAACAATTTTAAGATGAACTAAGATGTCAGTTAATAATTGTTGCATTTGGAAGGATTCAATTTCATTAGCCAAAGTTGCAAACGTGAATCTAGCATACGTGATTGTTTATGAGAAACACATACAGTTAATGAATATAGACGGACATAAGTTTTGGTTCATAGGGTTCGTTTGTAACGACCCGGATTATTTTAAATATTTAATATGGTTTTAAATATTGAATTGATAATATAAATGAATTATTATATTGAGTTGTCGATTTAATAATCGAATATAATAATTTTAGAATATATTGAATTATCGTAATACGAAATTTAATTGAATTCAAAATTAAAACTGAATTGGAAACAGTTTAGATAATCAATACAAACTTTTGTTTGAATTAGAAGAATAATATTTATTCATTATCGAAGAATAATTTTTTTTGAATTTAATTTATATCAATTTAAATTAATATCTTCTCTATACGATCGAATGAGGCTTCGAAACCAGTTCCATCGTGTTCGAAATATCCAGTTATCTAAAGATCACAATTTTCGGCGTTATTGGAGATCATCTGTTGTAATTTTAACGCGTTACTTCATACCTAAGTATCGTAAATTAAATTAATTATAAATCGTGTATCTTCTTCGACACACTAACCTTGTTTGGCTTCCTAGACACACTAACTACCATTATATATCTCAGCCGTTCTTATGTTTTATTCCCATTCATTCAGTGTAGGAAAATCTAAAATCGATCTCTCTTTCCTTTATCTCAAATTCACTGTCATTCGAAAGAAAAAGAAAATCAAATACATATCAGAGGCTAAGGCGATGGAATTTGGGTTTGCTATGTTCATCGACATCATAGTTAGGGTTTTCAACTTTTGGGCATCGCAGTTGAGACCGCTGACTTCCTGGGAACTCGACGACGAAGTAGAAACCCACTTTAGTTGCAAAGAGGAGGCGCGAGGCTCGGAGGAGGCTAAAGGGGTTCGATAATCGAGCGATGGAACTTGTGATTGGAGTGGTGGAAGTGGATCACGAGTGTGGCCTCGTGCCAGAGGCGCGAGCTATTCAACTTGGCAGCGAATGGACGTTTGAAGGTATCGATGTTCAACTTGGGTAATTAGGGGGGGTTCAACAGTTGAAATAATGAAATTCAATCTCAGTTGTTGTCGCATCTTTTATGGAGGCGCATAGTTTTTTCACGATTCATGAAGGGATGTTGAACCTTGTTTATGGAGAGTTTGGAAGTGCTATTGAATTGTACAGTAGGTGTTTTTAAGTTTGAACTCTGAATTGGATGGGGCGATGTTGGAGGATTTGACTGAGTGGATGCAGTTTGGTCCGAAGTTAGCTTTAAGGTCTTACAGAGTTAAAGTGAAAGAGACGGTCTCTGATATTTTGGAATGAGGTAGACACTGTTTGGAAGTGACTGAGCTTAGGTTGGTGGAGATGAGTCGATCAAATGGTTGGTGGCAGTAGTGACGTGAAGAAGAGAAGTGGAAAGGGCTGTTGTGTTTTTGCATGAACAAATTTGGGAAAGAAGTATTAGAAAAAGGATTAAGGTAATTGATTAAATATTTTCATGCTAAAATTCATTTACTTTGTTCATACGTAGATACATATACATGAAGTCTTGTTAGCTAATTAATGTCACATTTAAATATATACAAGATTTTTACCAAATGGAGTCAGTCAAGATATTCTTAGCTGAGGATTACATAAGATGGGCTTAGATTTGGAATCAAAACGGATCAGAAAAATATAAATCACGGTGAGTAATCCACACGCAAAATTTATTTAAACTTATTTTTATCGTTGAAAATAAATTGTTGGCTTCTTGGATGCACATTTATAAATTGTTAATTTATTGTGGCTATTATATAAATATATTAGTTATTTAGGATTGGTGTTTATGGTTATTATATATATATATATTGGTGGTTGGATTCCCGTGGTACCATTAGCGGATACCCGCATTATCATTAGCGGATGACCCTATGCGCCCCACGCTATGATAGTGGATGACCTTCTATACCGCGATATCCTGCCTCGAAGCAGGATGGGTATTATTTATGTTGGCTAACATCTGTGGATGCAGGAAAACAGGTTGGAGGGATCCAACTGGATTCCTCAAAAATATTATTATTTGTTTCACATATATTATGGTATGTTATGTGTTGATTGATCATTGAGTGGTTTGATTACTTAAATATCACTAGGGCCAAAATATTGATATATAAAAATATCGTAAAAAGGATATTTGAGATTTAAAAGTGGAAATCTATTTTTAAAAAATAGAATTTGAAATTTTAATGAGCTATAGTAAGATACGTAATTGTTTGAATAAATGAAACAAGTATTGAATTTATAAACGGTGTTTATTAATTAAATAAATACTGGAAATTGAAGTGATGAATTTATAAATGATATTTATAAATTAAATAACGTAGGAAATTGAAGTACATTTATAAACGGTGTTTATAAATGAAATGGAATGATTTTCATTGGAAAATCAGGGAATTGAACTAAATTAAATTTATAAACGGGGTTTATAAATGTAGTGGGAAAAATTATTTGATAATTTGAATATTTAAATGTGGCGACCCAAACTTCCCCGTGAAGGAAAGCCCGGATTGCTTCGAGAACAAGACAAATCAGAACACAAACAGAAGAACATTTCATTGCTTATTACAACAATTCCATCAGAATACAAGAATATATAGAGTATGAATAAATATTACACAGAAAATATCAGAGAATTAAATTACATTTAAATACATCGCAGCAGAAATAATACAAAACACAACTAGAAGAGATATACGAACACAGAGCTTTCCAGATATCGTTCCAGCTGTAAATCAGGATCCTGTGAATATAAATCTGCAAAACCAAAACTACTAGCTGCCCGTGTGGAAAATAGGGGCACCCAGAGTTTAGGTTAAAACAATAAACTCTGGGTCAGTCATGTGACTGGTGTGAGAACTAAAACAGTTATTAATCTTTGTTTTTAAATTAGGTAAATCAAGGGACCACGCCGTATAACACAGAACATGTTTCCTCCCAAGAATACCAGTGCATAAAACAAACAGTGCAATGCTAAATAAAGAACAATGAAGCTATTATAAGACCCAGGTCCCATCACACAATGCAACGCAAGCCATAGGATAGGGTTTTCCCTTATAGTAGCCAAATATGCTTGATACGTGAAATTTCATTTTATATTATTACTATAAGTGAAGAAAACAACTTCAAATATAAATGTATCAATCATAAACGGCATGGGTACCATATATCATGTCGCCAATACTAGGCTCTACAATCAAACCCGCAAAATGTCATATTTGGAAATTGGATTTCCATCATGGTGGCTCCTGATTCGAAAGATCGATCGCGTAGTGCCATCCACAACGGCTTACGTCTCAGCGAGAGAAAACACCGTAATGCACATCCGCACCTTTGGGAAATCGAGTATCACTGCGGCTTACGTCTCGACGAGAGAAAACACCGCTTATCCTATTCCTCTGAGCACTAAGCTCAATCTCGGTCGACCGAATCCACGACACCACTAAGGTGCCCATCCACTAAAAAGCATACTGATCAAACCATCAGTTTACCACCATACCGGGGTGTGAGGCTCGCGAATCAGCGCTATACACAAAGCGGCGCTATATTAAAGCCGTGCTTTGATCATTAACCACAAGACTTTGCTTTTCAACAGAAGCCTTGATCATTTGCCACTTAGGCATGCCACACAGGCAATTCATGCCATGCGATTGATATCCATCAATATATAACCTCTGAGCTCGTACGTCTCAGAGAAGGGCGTTAAGCAAGAGAATAAATTCTCCGCTGCTAAACAGATATATATTTAATAGAAATCAATCACACAGAATAAATTCCAATGTCAGACACACAGTCCATTTACAAGTTCGTTCTGGGTTTGAACGAAACCGGAGGCACTTTCCTCGCATATCCGTCGACCTCCAAGTACGTCCGGACGGCTACCACTTTAGCCCCCTTCAAGGTAGCTACTCCCATTGTGAGCATCAGTAGCACCCATCCATTTGATGTGAAGATCGTCGGTCTTGCACCGTCTTCAATCTCTTCGACTCGTCGTCGAATCAGTTATTCAGAATGGGTTATACCCGGACTTTCTGAATAACTCGCGTATCTTAATCAACAAGTGCTATAAAACACAATATATGCCTCATTCCAATTCAGAATATTCTTTTATTCAGATATTCACACTCCTAGAGAAAGGTTCCCATTAATTTTATCAAAGATAAATTCTTTTAAATTTATTCTTTAATCTTCCTTTGGATATCATTTCAAACCGTATTATGGTTTTCCAAACTAGCCGGGATTAGCGAACCACACCAAAGTAATTATTTATTTTATTTCCCAATCCCAACCTATTTATCCCATGGAGCAAAACTGGTCATACTCCATATCTAACATCACAGTGCTATCGGTAAAGTTAATTACCATTTCACGTTCAAATCTAATTAAAGATTTTAACTATCGCTTTGGAGCAAAACTGGTAATACTCCATTCTCGCTCGCTTTCCAAATTTCGTAATTTAAATTATCAATTCACATTTCAATCTAATTATCGATTCATTAAAACTCCTTTTACTAGGTTAAAGAACTAATGTCATTTAAAACACAGTTCACGATAAACCCACAAATCAATTCTAATTCAACTCCAATTAAATATATTAGAAATTCTGGTTATTTAAAACCCATTTCAATTTCAATTTATTTATTTCAAAAATGGATTGATTTTAATTCTAGTTCAAAACTAGCCCATTTCGATAAAAATCTATTTTTATCTTTTCAAATACGGAGTTTTTCATCCCAGTTCTTTTCAAATCATTTATTTTGATTTTACACAAATTATAAATATTTTTAATTATTTTATTAAGGCCCGTACAGTCGATTTCCATTTACGGCCATCGAACTGCACTTACAGCGACCTTTTCCAAATTTGATTTGGACATAATTCCAAATCCAACCATTAGATTTCAAATTTCTAATATTCATTGGAAAGCTGTTTTCGATACGAACCCAACGGTTCCGGTTTCAGGAGAATCCGACGGTCGGATCTCCCGCAATATCCATTCGAAGTCAATGGTCAAAATTCGCGAACTGCTACGGCGCGGCGCGTTCTATTTAGGCCATTATATATAATATATATATATATATATATTATATATGTTTCGTCGATTTCCTTTTAAAACGAATTTTATAAATCGTTTTAAATTCGTTTCGAAATAATTTCAACTTCCATTTCATTTCAAATCAATTTCAATTCAATTTCAATTCGATTTCAATTCGATTCAATTTCAATTTCAATTCAATTCGATTTCAATTCGATTTCAATTCAATTTGATTTCAATTCAATTTCAATTCAATTTCAATTTCAATTCAATTCAATTCGATTTCAATTCAATTTCGATTTCAATTCGATTCGATTTCAATTCAATTCGATTTCAGTTCAATTTCTATTCGATTTCAATTCAATTTCAATTCAATTCGATTTTCATTATGTTTGATTTTTAAATCTCTTTTCAATATTCATTATAAAACGAATATAATCAATATAAATATCGTTCGCGTCAAAATAGCGCATCTCTAATCAACACGGCTTTATATTTTTCAATAACTTCGTTATTCAATTCAACAAATGAATATTTATTCTATTCAACACATGAATCTATATTTCTTTCAACACATGACTAATCTCAACAAATGAGTACCGTCAACACGTGAATTCTTATTTCATAATATTCTTTATTTTCCCAATTGGAATGAGGCCCAATCAATTACCATATAATGTTAATTATATGGATTCCATACAACACATGTATATAATAGGAATGATAAATAATCAACCATCATCCAAAGTGCACCACACAACTGCATAAGCATTAAATATATATAATTAACACTTACACAGTCTGTTGACCAATCGATTGACATACAATTAAATAATTGGGATTAGTGTACGCCAAATATCATCCCAACACCCGTGTGGGGTTTCAAGCAATCAAACATAGATTTTATTTGTGCAGTTGGGCGATGTGTAAAATTTATCATCCCAATCAATATCAGTCAAATCAGTGTATATAAACAAATCGTCCGATTCATTTATAAATATTTATTTCATATACACGTTAAAAATTATATTTTTAACTATAGAATATTTTCCACTATAAAATATTTTATTTCGTTCCATATCACACAATCAAATTTCACAACATAGCAACCAAACAAATAAGTCATCCATGGTCTATGGACGACGGGTGTCAGGTGCTGCTAAGCACCGTCTGCATCTTAGTATATATTTTAAACTAAAAATAGAAGATTAAAGTGAGAAGTTCTCACCAAAAAGCTAAACCAAACGCCACGACTCTTCATATGTAGGAAATCTCCGTCGTTCTCGCCTTTGTCACTTTCGTTGTCCGTAGCCACTACCTATATAAAAATCACAATTTTATATGGTTGCCATGTACATAAAAATCATCTCTTTACACATTATAAAAATTATTTCATTTTATGATGATATATATTATAGAAATCACTTCTTCATATATTTATGGTGATGTTCATATAATAAAAATCAAACCTTTTCCTTTATAAAAATATATTCTTTTCTATTATAAAAATATAATCCTTTACTATATAAAAATATAATCCTTTTCATATATAAAAATATAATCCTTTTCATTTTTCATAATCAAATCTTTTCAGAGTAGAAGAATCCTATTTTTAACAAGGCTATTTTTAATGTATAAAAACAATGGTCTTTTATTTTTATAAACAACGATAATTTTATTTTTAAAACATTGCTAATTTTATTTTTAAAACAAAGCAAAAAAAACCATATTTTTAACAATGTATTTATTTAAAAATCCGAAATTTACCTTAATCACATTTTCATACTGTTAAACCGTTCTTCTTCGTTTCAGCCGATACCATTGTTCACTAGAAAACCCGCCTGGCGCGCCTCTCTGCGGTGATCGGAGGTCGATCCAAGGCCGCCACCCCCTTCCCCTACGTGCAGCGCACCCTCGCCACACTCCAGTGTCGAACTCGACGCTTCGCCTGCGCCAGAAAACCACCCCGAACCGTGCACTTTGAACCCAAAATTCACTCATATTTGTTCATGCTAGACGATGATACCTACAGGGATGAGAAGCCCTTGAATTTCTCTATAATTTTCGCTTTGAGGGGAGGGTGTGATTCGATTTCGATGAGGGGCGATTAGGGGTTGGAAACCGGACGATTTCGTCCATCGATGGGAGCTGACAGCGGCTCAAAGGGAAATTAGAGTTTTAAGGTTTTAAAAAATCCTTTTTATACCCTTTATTTTAATATTTAATTATATTTTCTTAACTTTTGAAATTTTAACGCTTCGAACTCCAAATGAACTCCAACGATTGTCGCCCCTAGGTAATTACCCCCATTCCGAACATAACGCGATATGTTTTGTAAGCCAATTCGGCCGTTACGATCTGTTTTTACTAAATTTAAAATATAAATCAATATATTCAATTTTAAACGTACATTTCAATTTACCGGGGCCACATACGAACTCTAAAAATTCCCAAAAAATATTTTCTAGCTTCGTATTGACGATACGGTCCTAACAAAACTAATTTTGTCTGATTCTGAGACCGTTTGAAAAATGGCCATTTTCCAGTCGAGTAAATTCAACTGAAATGGTCAAAACACGCTTACCTTCGCCATGCTCACATATTGATTCGAAAAATTATGAAATTTGAAACCTAGCAATAACTTGACATCACGGATCCAACAAAAGTGGTCTCGTCGAAAACCGAGGTCGTTTGCAAAATGACTATTTTTAAGGGCCAGAATTCCATAGCGACTATTCTGAATTTTAAACTGGACATATCTTTTGATTCCCGCTATGAAATTTCAATTTTTCGAATTCGTTGGAAAGATGTTCTCAATTAGATTTAAATATTTTTTGTTTCACTAAAATCCGGTTTATTTTGAATCCTGTACATTCATTTGAAATTTGAAATCGAATTATCGAACTACCGCGCCATTTTCAATTCCTTTTATAATTTAAAATAAATATTTATATTCTAACGACAATCTATATAAATATATATGTTCGAATTCTATTCAAAATAAATTTCTCGTCGAATTATTTAAAATAATTCATTTTAAATATTCAAAATTCACTAAAATCGCCAAAATAAAATTTTTAAATTGGCTCGCATTTTCGGGTTGTTACATTAAATTCAAATGCGAATTTATAAATAGAAATGGGGAAATCGTTTTAAAGAAATAAACGTTGGAATATATTCTGATGTTTAGAATATAAATTGAACTAAAATAAATCCGTAAGGATTTATGGTTTTAATTCGATTAATTCGAATTTATTTAAATAGAAGTTAAATTGAAGGTGAAAATAAATTGGGTGTTATATATATAAGTTATTATAAATAGAAAGTGCCAAAATAAATATTGGTTTTGAATAGATTTCGAAATAGACTTGTTTAGATATGTGAAGCAAGGAAATTTATAAAATGGTGTTTATAAATATAATGAATTAATTATCAAGAGATAATTTGAATATTTAAATTCAAATATGAATTTAAAAATATAATTTGAAATCATTCGAAAGGGAACAACGGTTTTTATTTCACAATTCGGAATATCAAAGGGATGGAGTTTCAAATAGTAATTTGAAAAGGGAATTTGTTTAAATATATGAAAAAAGGAAGTTGAATTTATAAATAGTGTTATAAATTTGGTGAAATAAATTATCATTTGGATAATTTAAGCCATTTTAATTCAAATAAGAATTTAAAAGTAAATTGGGAAGTGTTTTGAAACAAAACGATTGATTATATTTCGGAATTCGGAATATAAGCTGAATTGAGAAGAATTCAATGGATTTATAATTGAAAATTCGATTATATCGAATTTTATAAATAATCTATTTATAAAAGTAATTGGAATTAAATGTAGAAGATCGAAGTATAAATAAATATATTACCGAGTAAGGAAAGATCGACAATTACAGATAATCGTATTATGTTGAATTGGGAAACTGATTTGATATATGTTAAAAATATACCAGAATGGAGTTGAATTTATTATAAACAAAGTTTAAACGTTTATATATATATAATTAAAACGAACTCACCACAGCGCCGTAGTTCAAAATTTGGCGTTTCGAACTTCAATTGAGTGTATAGAACTCAGTTTAAGTCGGAATTCTTTGAAACAAGAATTGCCAGGGCCAATTTGATAATAGTTTTCTAATGAAAGAGAAAAATATGGATTTCGTCGAATAAATTTTGAGTTATGTCAAAATCAATTTTCTAGAAAAACAGCGCCATAACCATTATTAAACCATAACGGTTTATTTAAATAAATTAAAGGATTTTAAGCAAATAAAATCTGAATTTCTATTTAGAAAAATCCAGATTTGAGTTATAAAATATATCAAAACTCAAGGAGTAATGAAATGATCTTTGAAACAAAAAAATCAGATGTTGTTAATTATTGAATAGAATTAACTAATTTGAAGAATAATTAGTTATTGGAGTTTTGAATTGAAATTGAGCTTTGGATAAGTAAATTGGGTTTGTAAATTTATATTCGAGATTGAATATGCAACTTGAATCGTAAATGGAATTCAATTTGTTTACAAGCAAGTTGATATTATATTTGAACATGTTATGTTCAAACAAAGAAGTGAAATAGGCAAAATAGCTAATTAGAAAATAAATTAGCGAATTGGGTTAAGACGAATAGATTGAGTGAAACCAAATGGGAATATTTGGATGTGTTAAGAAGGTATGGAAATGAATTGTATGAAGTTTATAAATTTAGTGCCCGACAAAAGGGTACATGTTTAAATTCCATATGAGGTTTTATGCGCCGAATCGGCAAGCCACTTGGCTTTTTGATTTTCTTTTTGAATGGAAAGGGCCTAGAGAGGCGAGTTGAGGTTTGAACTATCAACCGATACAAACGAGGTTATGGCAAATTTGTCCGATAATTTAAGGAGTTAGAATATTTTTAAGATAATTTGATAATTAAAAATCTATATATCAATATATATAGAATCCGGTAAGGAAACGAACTTAAAAATTGAATATTATAAACAAAAAGGAAATCTATAAATAAATCTGGTAATAGAAAGAGAAATATATATTTATAAATATACACGTTTTTAAAAATGAATTAGTGGTTTTTATGGTGTTAATAATTTGAGATAAGTGGTCTTGTCTGTTTTGAAGTTAAAGATGTTATTCAGTCAAGGTCTGAGAGGTAATTATACCCCCAACTCGATTGATTTCATTACTAACTGATAAACAACAAGATTCAATTTCAAAAAGAGATGTTTAAAGAGTTTAGTTGAATGAAATATTTTGGGTTGTTGTAACGATGTTTTACACAACATTCGTTTTAACCTAAGTAAGTGGAATTTTGGAAATATAATAATAAATATTTCCTAAGTATAGAAATGAATTATTATGAAATGGAGAAGTAATTGGAATATTTTCCAATTATTAATAGAAGATATTTTCTAAGTATAGAGAATAAAAGATGGCGAAATATGGAAAAGTTTTCCAAACAACGTAAGAGACCAAGATGATTATTGAAAATATTTGGTTATTGGTAAGGAAACGAAGAAGTGATTTAATTAATGAAATATTAATTAAGAGGCCCAGTGATTTGTTTGATGGTTGGAATGTTTGTTTATTTTTCTTCGATAGTTAAATAACCGACTATCGAAGTGTTTGCCAATATCGTTGTCAATATGGAGAGACCGGTTGGATTATTATCCGAGAACCACTCCGTATTGATAGTAGCGTTGCGAATCAGATTATATGAAGATAATCGAAGACAGGGTAAAGTGCAAGGGCTTTTTCTATTAATAGAAATTGTGCCTTCAGTTTTGTTCAGTCCCAGAACGAAGTGTATGGACGAATGTCTGACAGAATATTTCCAGTGATCGCATATGTTGGTCTGTATAGATATATATGGTGGCGGAGAATTTATTCTCTTGGCATAATATCCAAATTATATTTATGCAAATCATACAGTGATTAACGGATCTGACAATGTGGCATTCAAAGTGATTGTGCTATTAATGGATGGAAAGCAATCGTAGCGTCAGACCTCAACAACTGGGAAATGACAAAAATCGGGCAGGCAACATAGCTATGTGGGTCGCTCCCATTAGGGTGTATAATCACCTATCTAGAGAAATTCCTTTTACTTCTTTAATCTATCATTGCTGTCTTTTCGGGAAACGGTTGTTGATCCCAACCGTTGGTGATATACATTCGATACACTCAAGCGAAATGAGTGGTCGGTCTTGTATGGGCTAGGTTGCAAGATGTTCTTGTTGAACCCAGTGTATTCCTCTCTAGAGATGCACTATCGGAAGGTGGTTCCATACCTTTTCATAGTCGGACTCCAATCTCCAATAAGCGCCCTGCGGTTTTTGATTTTATAATATATATGGAGCGTGAGATGCAAGCATTCTGCTAGATTGTTATTTCTTTGATTTAGACATCATTATAATGTCACTGGATTTTCGTATCAAAGTGTTTTGGGTTATAGTAAGGCAAAAACCGTCCATGTTTATGTGTGGGTTGGTCTTACTATTATCCTTTCTTTCGATGGGATTTTGAAAGTTAAACAAATGGTTGGAGCTTACTCACACCAGTCCCATGACTGACCCGGAGTTTATTTTGTTTGTTTTTCCCTAAACTCTTGGGTGTCCAAATTTGTACGGGCATTCAAGTAGTCGGGTTTTTTCAGATTCACTTAAAGGAGTTCGAAGTAGGAAGCTTCACTAGTTAGTTATAAACTATCATATATTCTGCTCTGTACCATGGTTATATCTGGAAACAGGTGTTTATAACTGTTCTTGAAATGGCTGGTGTGCTCTGATGATGGTATGTATATAAAGTTATGGATTTGTATTTCAAAGGTTATGTTATTTAATATATTTTATTCATCCCGCTGTGAGTTTGTGATCTTCGTTTTCTTCTATTCTAATATTTCTTTCTTTCTATTTCTCATCCTCTAACTTCTTTCTAATAATGATTTGTATTTCTGTGCAATTTGGGTTGGACGTGTGGTGTTATTAGTCAACTCAGATAGTACGGATTTGCGGGCCGTTACAGTTGGTATCAGAGCTTAGGTTGAGCAAACACCTAGACTTTGGTGGGGATGTGCTCATTAGAGATAGGGTCACTAGTACCCTAGAATGAGTTAAGTGTATATTACAAGAGAATGTATTTGTTAATTGATATAAAAATTGTTTTATATTCTGTTGGCTTGTCTGTTAAGTGAGTTTTGAATTCTATTCGAATCGTGGGACACCACGAAGTCGATAAGAATTTCTAAACACCTGAACAGAAAAATTCGACACGATATTATTTTAAAGTGGGTAAATGAAATAATTTTACCCAAAAATTTCCTTTTTGGTATAGAAATGAATAATTTTCTGAAATTATTATCATATATGGATGAGTTGCTTGTTAATATTATAATCAAATAAGATTATAAAATCGGATTGGTTATCTATAACCAAATAAAATTTGTACGTAAATGAAATATACAAATGAGATGAATTGGAATTGGATTTAAAACAGAATTTGGAATTTAAAATCTTGGGAAGTTGGAAAATATTTTCTAAAGTATATTAAAGTAATATAGCATTGCTTTAAAAGTGATTTTTGAATAGAAATCATTTCAGATGGATTTTGAAAATGTTAAAGCACTGAACTCACTTCAGTGGCTGGGAAGTAATTCTGATGATAACTGCAGTATCATCAGTGTTTCATTTTCGAGTTTCTAAGTGATGGGTTGCTACTTTAGAAAAGTTTTTGATGGAAATTTATTTGAAAGAAAACAAGTTGTTTGAAAAATTCAATGTTTTGAATTTATGATGGGTTATAAATATATGTATATATTTATGTGATTTCTAAAGGATCTGAAATAAAAAACCCGGGTATTTGAATTCTGAAATTTAAATTTAACTTAAACAAGTTAAATGGATTGAAGTAAATAAATGGAAACCAAAAGTTTTGGTAGAACTAAAAGTTGTAGAAACGTGAAATGTTGATTTTCAACATAAGTGAGATTTTGAAAAGTAACGAGCTTGTTCCATTTTTCCTACCTTAGTTATTTCAGGGACGAAATTCTTTTAAGGGGGAAGAATGTAACGACCCGGATTATTTTAAATATTTAATATGGTTTCAAATATTGAATTGATAATATAAATGAATTATTATATTGAGTTATCGATTTAATAATCGAAGATAATAATTTTAGAATATATTGAATTATCGTAATACGAAATTTAATTGAATTCAAAGTTAAAACTGAATTGGAAACAGTTCAAATAATCAATATAAACTTCTGTTTGAATTAGAAGAATAATATTTATTTATTATCAAAGAATATATTATTTTGAATTTAATTTATATCGATTCAAATTAATATCTTCTCTATACGATCGAATGAGGCTTCGAAACCAATTCCATCGTGTTTGAAATATTCAGTTATCTTAAGATCACAATTCTCATCGTTACTGGAGATCATCTGTTGTAACTTTAACGTGTTACTTCATACCTAAGTATCGTAAATTAAATTAATAATAAATCGTGTATCTTCTTGGACAAACTAACCTAGTTTGGCTTCCTAGACACACTAACTACCATTATATATCCCAGTCGTTCTTATGTTTTATTCCCATTCATTAAGTCCAGGAAAACACGAAATCGATTTCTCTTTTCTTTATCTCAAAATCACTGTCATTCGAAAGAAAAATAAAATCAAATTCATATCAGAGGCTAAGGCGATGGAATTTGGGTTCGCCATGTTCACCGACATCACAGTTAGGGTTTTCAACTTTTGGGCATCGCAGTTGAGACCGCTGACTTCTTGGAAACTCGACGACGAAGTAGAAACCCACTTTAGTTGCAAAGAGGAGGCGCGAGGTTCGAAGGAGGCTAAAGGGGTTCGATAATTGAGCAACGGAACTTGTGGTTGGAGTGGAGGAAGTGGATCACGAGTGTGGCCTCGTGTCAGAGGCGCGAGCTGTTCAACTTGGCAGCGAATGGACGTTTGTAGGTATCGATGTTCAACTTGGGTAATTGGGGGAGGGGGGGGGGGGGTTCGAAAGTTGAAATAATGAAATTCGATCTCAGTTGTTGTCACATCTTTTATGGAGGCGCATAGTTTTTTCACGATTCATGAAGGGATGTTGAACCTTGTTTATGGAGAGTTTGGAAGTGCTATTGAATTGTACATTAGGTGTTTTTAAGTTTGATCTCTGAATTGGATGGGGCGATGTTGGAGGATTTGACTGAGTGGATGCAGTTTGGTCCGAAGTTAGCTTTAAGTTCTTACAGAGTTAAAGTGAAAGAGACGGTCTCTGGTATTTTGGAATGAGGTAGACACTGTTTGGAAGTGAACGAGCTCAGGTTGGTGGAGATGAGTCGATCAAATGGTTGGTGGCAGTAGTGACGTAAAGAAGAGAAGTGGAAAGGGCTGTTGTGTTCTTACATGAACAAATTTGGGAAAGAAGTATTAGAAAAAGGATTAAGGTAATTGATTAAATAATTTCATGCTAAAATTCATTTACTTTGTTCATACGTAGATACATGTACTTTGTTAGCTAATTAATGTCACATTTAAATATATACAAGATTTTTACCAAATGGAGTCAATCGAGAAATTCTAAGCTGAGGATTACATAAGATGGGATTAGATTTGGAATCAGAACGGATCAGAAAAATATAATTCACAGTGAGTAATCCTCACTCAAAATTTATTTAAATTTATTTTTATTGTTGAAAATAAATTGTTGGCTTCTTGGATGCACATTTATAAATTGGTGATTTATTGTGGCTATTCTATAAATATATTAGTTATTTAGGATTGGTGTTTGTGGTTATTATATATATATATATATATATATATATATATATATTGGTGGTTGGATTCCCGTAGTACCATTACCGGACGCCTGCAGTATCATTAGCGGATGACCCTATGCGCCCCACGCTATGATAGTGGATGACCTTTTATACCGCGATATCCTGCCTCGAGGAAGGATGGGTATTATTTATGTTGGCTAACGTCTGTGGATGCAGGAAAACAGGTTGGAGGGATCCAACTGGATTCCTCAAAAATATTATTATTTGTTTGTTTCACATATATTATGGTATGTGATGTGTTGATTGATCATTGAGTGGTTTGATTGTTTAAATATCACTGGGGCCAAAATATTGATATATAAAAATATCGTAAAAAGGATATTTGAGATTTAAAAGGGGAAATCTATTTATAAAAAATAGAATTTGAAATTTTAATGAGCTATAGAAAGATATGTACTTGTTTGAATAAGTGATACAAGTATTGAATTTATAAACGGTGTTTATAAATTAAATAAATACTGGAAATTGAAGTGATGAATTTATAAATGATATTTATAAATTATATAACGTAGGAAATTGATGTAAATTTATAAACGGTGTTTATAAATGAAACGAAATGATTTTCATTGGAAAATCAGGGAATTGAACTGAATTTATAAACGGGGTTTATAATTGTAGTGGGAAAAATTGTTTTATAATTTGAATATTTAAATTCAAATGTGAATTTAAAAATAGAAATGGGGAAATCGTTTTAAAGAAATAAACGATGGAATTTATTCTGATGTTCAGAATATAAATTGAACTAAAATAAATCCGTAAGGATTTATGATTTGAATTCGATTAATTTGAATTTATTTAAATAGAAGTTAAATTGAAGGTGAAAATAAATTGGGTGTTATATATATAAGTTATTATAAATAGAAAGTGCCAAAATAATATTTTGGTTTTGAATAGATTTCGAAATAGACTTGTTTAAATATGCGAAACAAGGAAATTTATAAAATGGTGTTTATAAATATAATGAATTAATTATCAAGAGATAATTTAAATATTTAAATTCAAATATGAATTAAAAAATACAATTTGAAATCATTCGAAAGGAAACAACGGTTTTTATTCCACAATTCGAAATATCAAAGGGATGGAGTTTCAAATAGAAATTTGAAAAGGGAACTTGTTTAAATATATGAAACAAGGAAGTTGAATTTGTAAATAGTGTTATAAATTTGGTGAAATAAATTATCATTTGGAAAATTTAAACCATTTAAGTTCAATAGGAATTTAAAAGTAAATTGGGAAGTGTTTTGAAACAAAATGATTGATTATATTTCGGAATTCGGAATATAAGCTAAATTGAGAAGAATTCAGCGGGTTTCTAATTGAAAATTCAATTATATCTAATTTTATAAATAATTCATTTATAAAAGGAATTGAATTAAATGTAGAAGATCGAAATATAAATAAATAAATTTTTGAGTAAGGAAAAATCAACAATTATAGATAATCGAAAATATTATGTTGAATTGGGAAACTGATTTGATATATATTAAAAATATATCAGAATGGAGTTGAATTTATATAAATGAAGTTTAAACGTTTTTATATATAATTAAAACGAACTCGTCGCCGCGCGGTAGTTCGAAATTTGGCGTTTCGAACTTCAATTGAGTGTATAGAACTCAGTTAAGTCGGAATTCTTTGAAACAAGAATTGTCAGGGCCGATTTGATAATAGTTTTCTAATGAAAGAGAAAAATATGGATTTCGTCGAATAAATTTTGAGTTATGTCAAAATCAATCTTCCAGAAAAACAACGCCATAACCATTATAAAACCATAACGGTTTATTTAAATAAATTAAAGGATTTTAAGCAAATAAAATTCGAATTTCTATTTAGAAAAATCCAGATTTGAGTTATAAAATATGTCTGAACTCAAGTGGAGTAATGAAATGATCTTTGAAACAAAAAATCAGATGTTGTTAATTATTGAATAGAATTAACTAATTTGAAGAATAATTAGTTATTAGAGTTTTGAATTGAAATTGAGCTTCGGATAAGTAAATTGGGTTTGTAAATTTATATTCGAAATCGAATATGCAACTTGAATCGAAAATGGAATTCAATTTGTTTATAAGCTAGTTGATATTATATTTGAACATGTTATGTTCAAACAAAGAAGTGAAATAGGCAAAATAGCTAATTAGAAAATAAATTAGCGAATTGGGTTAAGACGAATGGATTGAGTGAAACCAAATGGGAATATTTGGATGTGTTAAGCAGGTATGGAAATGAAGTGTATGAAGTTTATAAATTTAGTACCCAATAAAAAGGTACATGTTTAAATTCCATATGAGGTTTTATGCGCCGAATTGGCAAGCCACTTGGCTTTTTTATTTTCTTTTTGAATGGAAAGGGCCTAGAGAGGCGAGTTGAGGTTTGAACTATCGACCGGTACAAAGGAGGTTATGGCGAATTTTTCCAAAAATTTAAGGAGTTAAGATATTTTTAAGATAATTTGATAATTAGAAGTCTATATATCAATATATATAGAATTCGGTAAGGAAACGAACTTAAAAATAGAATATTATAAACAAAATGGAAATCTATAATTAAATCTGGTAATAGAAAGAGAAATATATATATATATATATACACATTTTTAAAAATGAATAAGTGATTTTTATGGTGTTGATAATTTGAGATAAGTGGTCTTGTCTGTTTTGAAGTTAAAGATGTTATTCAGTCAAGGTCTGAGAGGTAATTATACCCCAACTCGATTTCTTTACTAACTGATAAACAACAAGATTCAGTCTCAAAGAGAGATGTTTAAAGAGTTTAGTTGAATGCAGTATTTTGGGTTGTTGTAACGATGTTTTACACAACATTCGTTTTAACCCAAGTAAGTGGAATTTTGGAAATATAATAATAAATATTTCCTAAGTATAGAAATGAACTGTCACAAAATGGAGAAGTAATTGGAATATTTTCCAATTATTAATAGAAGATATTTTCTAAGTATAGAAAATAAAAGATGGTGAAATATGGAAATGTTTTCCAAACAGCGTAAGCGACCAAGATGATTATTGAAAATATTTGGTTAACAAATATTGGTAAGGAAATGAAGAAGTGGTTTAATTAATGAAATATTAATTAAGAGGCCCAGTGATTTGTTTGATGGTTGGAATGTTTGTTTATTTTTCTTCAATAGTTAAATAACTGACTATCGAAGTGTTTGCCAATATCATTGTCAATATGGAGAGACCGGTTGGATTATTATCCAAGAACCACTCTGTATTGGCAGTAGCGTTGCAAACTAGATTATATGAAGATAATCGAAGACAGAGTAAAGTGCAAGGGCTTTTTCTATTAATAGAAATTGTGCCTTCGGTTTCGTTCAGTCCCAGAACGAAGAGTACGGACGAATGTCTGACAGAGTATTTCCAATGATCGCATATGTTGGTCTGTATAGATATATATGGTGGCGGAGAATTTATTCTCTTGGCACAATATCCAGATTATATTTATGCAAATCAATTAGTGGTTAACGGATCTGGCAATGTGGCATTCAAAGTGATTGCGCTATTAATGAATGGAAAGTAATCGTAGCCGCAGACCTCAACAACCGAGAAATGACAAAAATCGGGCAGGCAGCATGGCTATGTGGGTCGCTCCCATTAGGGTGTACAATCACCTATCTAGAGAAATTCGTTTTACTTCTTTAATCTATCGATGTTGTCCCTTTTTGGGAAACAGTTGTTGATCCCAGCCGCTGGTGACATACATTCGATACACTCAAGCGAAATGAGTGGTGGGTCATGTGTGGGCCGGGTTGCAAGATGTTCTTGTTGAACCCAGTGTAATCCTCTCTAGAGATGCACTATCGGAAGGTGGTTCCATACCTTGTCATAGTTGGAATCCAATCTCCAATAAGCGCCCTGCGGTTTTTGATTTTATAATATATATGGAGCGTGAGATGCAAGCGTTCCGCTAGATTGTTATTTATTTGATTTAGACACTATTATAATATCACTGGATTTTCGTATCAAAGTGTTTTGGGTTATAGTAAGGTAAAAACCGTCCATGTTTATGTGTGGGTTGGTCTGACTATTATCCTTTCTTTCGAAGGGATTTTGAAAGTTAAATAGATGGTTGGAGTTTACTCACACCAGTCCCATGACTGACCCAAAGATTATTTTGTTTGATTATCCCTAAACTCTTGGGTGCCCAAATTTGTACGGGCAGTCAAGTAGTTGGGATTTTTCAGATTCAGTTAAAGGAGTTTGAAGCAGGAGGCTTCACCAGTTAGCTATAGACTATTATATATTCCGCTGTGTACCATGGTTGTATCTGGAAACAGGTGTTTATAACTGTTCCAGAAATACCTGTTGTGCCCTGTTGATGGTATGTATATAAAGTTACTGATTTGTATTTCAAAGGTTATGTTATTTAATATATTTTATTCGTTCTGCTGTGAGTTTGTGATCTTCGTTTTCTTCTATTCTAATATTTCTTTCTTTCTATTTCTCATCCTCTAACTTCTTTCTAATAATGATTCGTATTTCCGTGCAATTTGGGTTGGACATGTGGTGTTATTAGTCAACTTAGATAGTACGGATTTACGGGCCGTCACATCGTTACTTATGACAAAGCAGCGATGCATTTATTGAACACGAGTGTTGTTGTTACAGATGGTAAATTATCGACTATTCTTAATAGGGCTATTGTGGTAATGGTTACCATTACCGTACCATTTTTACTGGTAAGCAAGAATTGCTTACTGTTACCGTTATCGATCTACTGTTATACCGATGACTAGTATATCGATAATCTGGCAACCGTTACATTGGTAATAATAAATTACCGTTTTTCCATCAAAGTTATTATCTTGACATGATTTTGGTACACAGTGTATATTTATTATATGTAGTGTTAGTTTATAAAAAGCATAAATGAGGAAGAAAATAAGTATACTTGGAATTATTTCACCTGATTATTGAACTAAATACAATCATTTATTTGATTCCAAATGCATGTAATAAAGCATACAAGATGAATACACATATGTTTTAAATAAACTGGTAAAGTTACTGTTACCGCTGGTAATGAAGAAATATTACCGATAATTTACTGTTTAAAAATGATAAATTTACCGCTACCGTACCGTTTTAACTGGTATACCAATTTCAATCAAAAATGGTTATCGATTGACTAATAATGGTAAATTTTACCGTCACCATAACATCCATTCCTTAAAATTAAATGTTCAGTTAGTTCCCACTTAGTTTTAATTTAAGAAATCTGAGCTAATTTGCAACAACTATATTAAATGAATCTAAAAATTTCCGAATCATGACAGGTTTGCAATCTTTTCCATTTTCATAATTATCATTAAAAAACTTCCATTGTCAGCCCACTTAATAATTTACGAGTAAGTGAATGATGTGTAAGCAAATTAATCAACTAGTGGTTGGATTGAATTCGAGAAAATTAAATTAGTTGTATGGCTATAATCTGTCCTTTAAATTAAGTTTAATGTGCAATTTATTCAATCCTAACTTATGGCTAAGTAAATTAATCCGCCCTTTAAATCAAGTTTAAAATTTAACGTATGTAATTTATTTGTAGACAGTTATACCTGTGTACATCTTTCTTCATTTATAAGTTTGCATAAGGTTACTTCATTTTTACATGGTGGGTTCTTCTGCTGCTGTTTTGTTGTTTTATTAATGGTTATACCTGTATGTAATTCTAACTCTTGACAATTATATTTTTTGGCAGAGCCGACCGATTTTTATAGTGATTTATAACTCTCTATTATTATCGAAAATAATAAGTACAATGAGTACAAGTGATATATAACATGTATATCAACAAAATACAAACATCACTCCCACACGCAGGGGAGACTACTGCAAGAAGAAGCCACATTGACATCTAAAGTTACGATCCAGACTAGTAAGAGCAGTCCCAGCAGTGTAAGGGGGAGCTGAAATGGGGGCGAAATTGGTGTCTATGCGCCCCAACAGTGTAGCGACGAGGGTGGGGAGGGATTCGAAATGGCGATGCTCACCATTTCGAAATTGGAGCGTGGACAAGTAAACGGTTTTATGAAAACTGCATATATGTTAAATGGCTTTCATAAAACCGTTTAACATATAAACGGTTTTATGAAAACCGTTTAACATATTTTCGGTTTTCATAAAACCATTTTGGTTTTATACGGTTTTACGAGAATCGTATAAAACATGATTTTTTTTAAAATCCATTTTTTGATGTTTTATTTAAATATATTTGAATTGGTTTGTAAAGAAAACCACAAATACTTAAAAGAATTAAAACCTACCTATTTTCAAGTTTTCAAATTGGATTTTTAATGTTTTGATTATGTTTGTGTATCAAACACTTACCGCAAATTTTTATTTACCTTTTAGATATAGTTTTAGATATGTATACATATTTAAAAGGAATGTAAAATAAATTTGAATATCGTATATGCATTAGAAAAATATATATAAATTACTTAAAACTAGTTAATTCTTTTTAATAACCCACAAAATAGTACAACCAACATAGAAAACTAAAACAAGGATACAACAAGCCGGAAACAGCAACATAGAAATAGAAACATTACAGCTAACTTAGAAAACTAAAACTAGGATACAACAAGCTAGAAATAACAACATAGAATTCGTCTACATCTCGGAACTTCCTTCTTCTTTCTGATATCGTTTCTTTTGAGCCCTTGGAATACTACGCTTTTTTGCTATAGCATACTCAAGGGGCTCTCTAGTCAAATGAGATACATCTCTTGCTAGATACTCCTCTTCTTTTTCTTCCTTCAAACGTCTTTCACGTTTTTCTTTATAATCAGTTCTTTTGTTGAGAGTTATAGTTCTAGAGGCACCTTGCTATAGTTGCATCTCCATGATTTGTAGCTTCTTATCTTTACGCTTTTCACGGTCTTCTTTGTTGGAGATAGATGCAAGTGATATATCACTCAACAACGAAGTTAGCCTATCACTAAACACCGCCAAATCTGTTGCTTCCTTATTTCTCAACAGTGCTCTCTTGCTTGATTTTATTCCTTCTGGCCTTGTTTCAACCCAACCATATAGCATTCCCGAATTAGGAGTCACAGGACTACTGTTATTCCCATCTCCATCTGTAGACATAGGACATTCAAATGAATTTCCGAGGGATGAATCCATCGAAAATCTAGAAGCTATATTTCTTAAGTTAGAACCTCCGGTGTCTCCAAGGTCTACAACATTTTTTTCGCATAGATCGGCCCAACGTGGACACAAAGAAAGAATTTTCAAAGCTTAATGAGCAATGCATTCACTTTTACAAGTGTCACGATAGATCGTATCGTAATCCTCCTTTAAATCTTTGAATGTTTGGTCGCTTCTAAGCAACTCCCCCCTTAGTGCTTTTATCCCTTTGTACTTGGTACACATAGTATTCAAATTATACCATGCAGTCTTTGTGATGTCAACCGATATTCGTGTTACGCATTCAGGATCTCCATTGTAAAGATCATTAACCTGGGGGTAGAAAAATTTACTACCGGAATGGCCTTCTGGAGCGACAGACGCGTTTACCCATGCACTGCTAGCACTTTAGAGTCAACTACTCTCCATATTTTACCAGTAGCTACAATTTTATCCATGCTACTTTGATCATGAGTTTCTATTGTCTTTCTCTTGGTGTAAGACCGTTTTGCCTTGGTTTGTCCTTTGTCGGGCATTGGGGTGGGAGAACCCACATCTTGGTGTACGTTTTGATTAGGATTAATGGATCGTGACCCAAAATAGTTGTTGGTTTGAGGAAGTTGGCCATACATGTTACCGTACTGTTGAGCGAGGCTTGACTGGTGGAGATACTGACTTTGTTGGGAAGTTAGAAAAGGGGGTGGAATCATTGATGGGGATTCAGCCCGAGATAATAAACTAGTAAAATTACCATGTTATCATCGGTATAGCCAGAGAAATTGTTGTTATTGTAATCAACCATTGTTGTTTGTTTAGAATTGGAGTTGTTTGTAAGTATGAAGAAAACTATGACCCATACCTCATACTCATGAAGACAAAGGATGCAAGTAGACCTGATCATTACAAGAAGCCATTCAATGTTCTACAACATGTTTTCCAATCAACTATAGAAACTAGGGAAACTTTAATTACCTTGACCAATAAAGTTGTTTAATCAAATCAACTTTAATGATAACCTTGAACGGTGCAACATGCTTTATTGGTATAAGTGCGCGTGTTGTTTATATATGTTTGTTGTTGTGCCTGAATTGAGAGTGTTCTTAATTACAAAGCTATTTATTTTACTTTAACGATTCCCTAGAAGGGTGTAGGATGCTTTACTTCAATGATTCCCTTGGACGGTGCGACATGCTTTATTGGTATAAGTGCGCGTGCTGTTTATATCGCTTGGTTGTTGTGCATGAATTGGAAGATGCTTTACTTTACTTGATTGTTGTGCATAAGATGTAACATTTATGCCTTTATAATACATTGGAATTTTTGTTTGACTACGCATATTGAAATGGCAAACGAAATCTAAATTGCTTCATATTACGTTGTTTTGATAAAGGCTTACATTGAAGCAGATGTACTACATATTGTAGAAGAGGTCGGTCAAGATTTTTGGGCAATCCTCAATGAAAAATACAACAATAATATTGGTCGTAGAATACAGAGGACCAACTTAGCCACCAGAAGTTCATTCTGTTTATTTACTACTGATTGTGTGAATTACCGCAAAGTAATTGATGAGGTAAAAAAGGATGATGGTTTTCAACTGAAACAGTCGACGTATGACTCACTCTACCATTTCAAGTACTGGTCGGACTTCGTCGGTCACTAAGGGTACGGGTTATGGTACAATCATATTATACAGTTCTAGTAGTATATCATTATATTATGTGTCGTATTCAGTATGTATCTTTTGGTTTATGTATTTGGAAAGTTGGATTGTATCCGTAGAGTTTAATTTAAATTCATCGTTGTATGAAGAGTACACTATCCCAAGTCCTGAAATGACTAGTCTATGAACATTCAAAGTCGTGCTCTAATGAATTAAAAGTCAATCTCTACGAATAATAAAAGTCGTGCTCCATTGAATTAAAAGTCGTGCTTGGCTGAATTAAAAGTCGTGCTCTAGTGAATTAAAAGTCATCCTCTATTAACATTAAAATTCGTGCTCTAGTGGTCTGTATCTTGATGAAAAAAAATAGTATGGAGTTAAAAATTTCGGGTCGTCCCCTAGTGAATTATGAATATTAGCTATAACAGATAATAGAAATAAGGTTTATTTAAATGACATAACACAGTACACTCATCCTAAAGTACTACAACTTTACAATAGTTCAAGTAAGGAACTGAAAATTTTGGGTTGTCCTCTAGTGAATTGTGAATATTAGCTACAACAGAAAATAGAAACGAGGTTTATTTAAATGACATAACATAGTACAATCATCCTAAAGTACTACAACGTTACAATAGTTCAACAGAAAATAGAAATGAGATATATTTAAAGTACATAAAACAATACAATCAAAGAGTACTACAACGTTACAATAGTACAACAAATGCATAGATTACATCTAAACATTCCCTTTCAGATGCCATAAATGTTCAACCAGGTCATCTTGCAGATTAGTATGTACCTCCCTAGATCTACTTTTGCATAGATGGCTCAGAAATACCTCAAGAGTCGCTAGATTTCTATCAGCAACAACTATTGCGTTGTTATCTGGATCACATCCCAAATAAGATGGAAATTGTCCTCTTTCTTCTTCTGTGATCATGTTATGCATTATAATACAAGCATACATAATGTTGATCAAAACCGGTGGCTTAAACAATTTAATAAGGTTTTTAACAATGGCAAACCTTGCTTGTAGAACCCCAAATGCACGTTCTACGCCTTTTCTCACTGCTTCTTGCCTTTTAGCATAGTATTTTTCTTTTTCAGTTTAAATAGCTGAAATAGTTTTGACGAGAGTACCCCAAGAAGGATAGATGCCATCTTCTAAATAATACCCATGTCATACGTATTTCCTGCAATATTAAAATCACATGCAAGTGCTTTTCCATGTGTAAGGATCTTAAATAAATGTGATTTGTGAAGTACATTAATATCGTTCATTGAACCAGGACATCCGAAAAATGCATGCCAAAACCATTGATCATATGAAGAAACATCATCAAGCATCATTGTCGCATTGGTGTAATGTCCAATAAATTGGCCGTGCCACGTTGTGGGACGGTTTTTCCATTCCCAATGCATACAGTCTAGGCTGCCTAACATGCTGGGAAATCCTCTTTTGGCTCCTAATCTTTTCAATTTGTTGACATCGCTTTGCATTGGAGCACGTAGATACTCCTCACCATATAATTCAATAATGGCTACACAAAACCTTTCAAGACTTAAGGTAATAGTACTCCCACTCATTCGGACAACCTCATCAAACGCATCTGGAGCTATCCCATATGCTATTACACGTAATGCACCTATAATTTTTTGGTATTGTGAGCATCCTAAAGTACCAGCACTATTACATTTTTGAACAAAATAATTATCATGTTCAACAACTCCACTTAAAACGCTCATAAACATATTTTTGCTCATATGAAAACGACATCGAAAGTCGTCAGGACCATATGTACAAGGGGAGTTGAAATAACATTATGTAATCTTGTAGTACCTCCTTTATGATCCCGCATCTTCCGTCTGTCTACACAACCGAACACACTACCTCCTCGAGTTCCGCTTTATGATCCTTCCATTAGGAATTGGTGAATCTTTAATTATCGAATGGTAATAGCTTGCATCATAAGCTCTAACTCATCGCTATCAGTCGTGCTATCCGAAGATATCTGAAGATAATTTGTACTCCCCAACAAATCATCGCCTTCGTCAGAATCAGAATCAGTATCCTTCGGACCATTTTGGCTCAAGTAATTTGAATCGTCACTTTGCACATCTGATTCGTAAACAACATCATTGTTGTAGACATTATGAGACATTTTTATATTGTGAATCTAAATGTGCACACCAGAAGTAGTTTTATAGCCTCTTTAATCCGAAGTTGCAACAGCTGTAAAAGTATATTCTATGCAAATATATTCATCAACGGCTATGAATTTAAGCTAAATTTTAATATTCTACAACGGCTATAAATTTGAACTATATTTTACTATTCGGCAACGAGTATAAATTTGAACTAAATTTTAATACTCGGCTACGGCTATATTTATATATGTTATATTTTTGTAGCTCAAAACGACACTTTAAATATAACGTATAATTTTATATACGACAACGACCATATATTTATAACTTATTTCTATACTCGTTAACGCTATAAATAAATTAATTTTAATTTATTATCCACTAAAATGTCTCGACAATTGTACTGATAACATATGGGGGAAGAGGGAGAAAAAAAACTAAAATGGTTTTCTGAAAACCCTTTAGTGGTTAAACATTTTTCTGAAAACCGTTTTACCCCTAAACGATTTTTAGAAAACCGTTTAGGGAGAAATAAAAAAAATAACGAAGCATCCCCCCACCAACTGCTGGAATGATGGGGGGAATCAACGCTCCAAATCACTGAATCCCCACTCCAAACAGCTAAGGTGCTGGGAATGCTCTACATCAACATAACAATTTGACTTAAACAAATGACACAACAAAAGTTTTTATACCACCAGGTTTCCTAGTAGTGACATACTAACTACCAACATCGATTTCAGTCCTTGTCGAAAGTTTTCCCAAAGACTAACCAAGCTTCTTGCTTCTCGTGATGTACCCGAAAGGGTAGCAGACAAGGGAGATGCTTCAGAAGAAGCGTAGCCATAGTAGGAGGTAGCTTGTGCCCTGGCGGTGGCGCCAAGTGAGTGTTAAGGGTTCACAAATTTCTCTTTGGTTTTCTTTTTATTTGAACTAGGCTGGTTGCATTTCCATCAATGGATACATCTTTGTTCTTCTTTTCTAAACTTGTGTCATTGTTCAATTAAGCTTGTTTGTTCAGGGTAGCATAATCTTTGAGCTTGCTTAAAGAAACATGTTTTTTTAGAAAATCGGGTCTTAAGGCACAAGTGCTTACCTTAGTGGTGCTCACAGCTTTTAGAGGTGCTCACTATCTCCATGCACACTGTTAATAGTGTTAACAACTCTACCTTCAACATCATCTCCGTGTTTAGCTATAGAGAATGCCTTAACATGCATGTCATTTATTCTTCCTATCTCTCCATCTTCTAAATTCTGGTCATAACCAAGTTTTGAACGATCTTCATCACCCACAAGCAAACTAAAACTATTACTAACCATATAACTGTCACTACCAACAGCTTATACTTTGTTGACAATACCCATACCTGAGCTACTAGGTTTCTTTGGATAAGTTTCACCTTTCTTATTGTATACCACTTTCTTCTAGCTACATTTCCTCCTGACCAGATTACCAAAATTCACTTTGCTCTTAACAGTAATAGGCATATCCTTAAGCGATTTTTCATTGTTGCTAACATCCGCGGCCTGTAACTAGCTCTTGGGTGGTGAAACTACACTTGCACAAGCTCTAGCATAATTTGCTGTGTCATGTCTAAAGATTTTTCAACTAAAACATAAATCAGGTTTCCAACTGTAGCGTACATGCACTAACTGCTCTGACCCATCTAACAGTTTAACTTGGAAGTTCATAGGTAAACACTACAACAAAAACACCATATTACAGCTTTAATTTTACAACGGTGGTAAAAGCATGGTTGTAATAAATGTTTTTTACAACTTTTTTCTAGAAAAGTTGTAATAAACTTATTTTTAACAACTGTGTTATTCTGACGTTGTAATAGAAGCCTGTCACAACTTTTATTTTTTGACTGTTGTAATATATGACTATATTTTAATATAATTAACAACTAATAATTAATATTTAATACATTTATATTGATTATTTATAATTAATAACTAATAATTACTATTAATAATCAATTAGGAAGTAATAATTAATAATCAGTTCATATATTTAATACTTAGCAATTAAGAAGAATAATTAGATATATAATTTTTTTATGAATAATCGAGAACTAGAAAATTATAATTAATATTTACTAATTTATTCAATAAGTAGTAAATAATTTAATAACTAATGTTAATTAATTAAAAATAAATATTCAATAATTAATGTTTAACATTTTTTTTACAATTTGTAAGTTTACTAATTACGAAGTAGTATCTAATATTTAATAATTACCTTTTACTAATTACTATTAAACAATTAGTTTTTAATATCATAATTAATAACTATTATAAATAATTGATAAAGATTATTTTATATTATAATTTATTGTAGTGAATTATTAATAATTTGTAAAATATAAATAATATTATTTGATTACGATTAATATTGAACAAAACATAATCAATATTTAATAATTAATGTTTAATGTTTTACATTTAATAATTAACAAGTAATATTTATTATTTACTAATTAATAATTGCTACTAAATAATTAATTTTTTAAAATTACGTAAAAATTAAGACTAATACTTAATAATAATAGGCAAAACTTAATTAATATAAATATTTATTAATGTAATTATTAATAATCAGCAAATTATAGTTAATATTTATTAATTACGTTTAATAATTAATAAATATTTACCAATTAATGTTTCAGTTTTAATATATAATCAATAGTTAATACTTAACAATTAAGATGTTATACATAGTAATTAAATTCTAATTGTTATTAATTAATAGTGGCTACGATCGTATATTGGCAACATCCATTTGTCCGAATATAATAATCAGATATAGGACGATTCCTTGGGCCTTGGATGCAAGCATCAAAGCCTATACGGTCCACAAAGAATATCTACCCGCTTTGCAGATCAATCTACCCAATAATTATGTGCTTCTACATCTAGGGTTTCACACTCTTCATTTCGCCGCCTCGTTTCTTATTCTGCATTTTATTTTTATTCATTTCACAGATCAATCTTGTAATGTCTATCTGTAGGAGCCGAGATCTGAAGCTTCGACTCTTTCTATTGCTCCTCATAATGTGAAAAACAGTGTCGATGGTGAAACTAAGGCCGCCGTCGCCATATCTCAAGTTTCGTCTACTCCGATAGTGAAACTAAGGCCGCCGTCAATTGGAGATGAAGCTTCGATTGCAGCCACAACTACGATTTTTTCCCTGTCGGACGATTAGATATCAGCCTCCATCTGATGCAAGTTAGGCCTCCTACCTTCATGCGAGCGATCAGCCTCTCCTTCTAGTGATACTCAGCCTTGGCTTTAGGTAATTTGATTCAAGCGACTTAATTTTGACCATGATTTTAGGCGATTTGATTTCAGCTACTAGTTCGTCTCCCAGTTCATGCAAGTTCTTATCTGATTTGGAGTTGAATGTTAAATATAGTTTATAAATACATATGATGGAATGCAGATCTGTAAGACTATGGTTTAACAAAATGGAATTCTGGAATATTTGTTAACAATTATCTTAGTTTATCTAAGAATATAAACAAAATCTGGAATATTTGGTAATAGGCCAACTTGCTATATATTATTATATCTGTACATCAAGAGCTACGACACTACTAGAAGAATGTTGAATTGCCAAACTATCATTTACCCGAACAACCAGATTTTATTTCAATTGTTTATTTCTTCTGTGTAAGTGACCTAAGTGTACAACTATATAGTTTATATGATCCATTCATTTGGCAACTTTCTGGTAATCATTTACTCTATTTAGTGGAACTGATACTCATACAGATATCAACATCTGCGTATTTAATTATGGTCAATTATATGAGATTTGGAGATTGTAATAAGAATTTGTCCAGTTTTTATCAGGTTCAAGTGGGTTTATCCGTGCCCCTTGTTTCCATTCTCTTGGGTGTATGCTAGAGTTTCACCATTGCATTTTTTTCTTGCCACTATAATAATATGAATTTTATTTTATTATACCATTTGTTTTAACCAATTTTCCCATGTACTATTTTTTTAAACCTTTCAAATACCATTGTATATTTTATGTTGAAGTGCAGTATTCTGAACAGGTCCATGAATTTTGTCATACAATTTAGTAAACACAACATAATATAATCAACTATAATAATATGGATATAGTTTCTGTTTGTTTTATACTCATAGTTGAAGAAGGGAGTGGTATTAAATGAGTAATACATGCATAAATGCATCAAACCATTGTTTAATACATTTTGTATTTCAGATACTAGGTACTGAGGTGAATGATCAGAGCACTTTCGTAGATTTTGTCCCACAACTTTGAGCTAGGCTATTGGAAATGACTGTTGTTTGGTTAGCGTCCCCCCCCCTTTTTTACATTTGTGTTTATATAGTTTACACATTGCAGAAATAGCAGAGACTCCTATCTTAGGAAGTTTCAACTCCTCATCCAACTTGGAAGAAAAGTACATATCCACCATTTTATGTTTACAACAAGCTAAAGGTTATGTTTATGTATATGCATGTTTTGTGATTGTGCAGGTGGTGTGTCTTGTGGTGGTGGGGATGTTGAGGAAGTGCAAATATGAAGCAGGCTGATAGTTGAAGTAGAGTTTTTGGATGGTACTGATTTGTAATCATTATTTGTAATGAAGAATTGATATATTACTGTGATGATGTATGATTCATTAGTTTTGTATTTTGAATATAAAGTTGTAACGTTTTTTGTATGAATGGATCCATTGCTTTGAATTTATATCAATTTGTTTTCTGTTTATTTAGCTTTTGTTGTGTTTGCAAAATTTATTCAATTAAAGTTTTAATAAAGTGTATTACAAATCAACAGAAAGAGTTGTAGTAATAACGAAGTCACAAATGTGCATAAAAGTTGTAGTAGGTATTAATACTATGGTGCATAAAAGTTGTAGTAGGTTTTACAACAACGGTTCATAAAAGTTGTAATAAAATTTATTACAACAGTGAATAACAGCTGTAAAATATATGAAACTACAACGGTGCTGCAACGGTGCAAAAAAGTTGTAAAAGATATTTATCTATTACAACTTCTTAATACACGACGGTTGCACCACCGTTGTAAAAAGTATATTACAACGGTGTTCCATCGTTGTAATGGTCATTTCGTTAAATCATCGTCAGATTATACCTCGACCATGCATTTTGCAAATTCAAGCCTTTCTAACTTCTCCGTCGAAGCATCTATGCTTAAAAACCTACCCACTCTACTGCTAACCAATTAATACCCACTCTAGTCCAGACGTAAAGTGGAAGGTTAGTGAGCTTAATCAAAACAGGATTTTTCTTAATGCTATTTTCACTAATGTTTTCATTCCAAGGCCTAACTATAAAAACCTTACTTTTTATTATCACTGGGTCAGCATTAACTATTCTCTCTCTATATTCCAAGCTAGATAGTAGATAGAAAAACAATTTACCTATGGATTTAGCTTTGTTTGTTCCCACGAGATTCCATAATCTCTTTAAATGCGTAATGACCACTGTATAGCTAAGTGGTTGGTCAAGAAAGTACCCAACCGGGTAGTCACCCCATTCACCCTCACTAGCTCTAATAATTTCGTCATTGGGAATCAATGCTTTGCCTGAATACTGTAATGAGATGGGGGAGGAGAGTAAGCCCTAGCGTTTCTTGATTTAGTTGCAAACAACATAGTCCATCTCAGATTAGCAGTGGAAGGAGGGAGCAGTGAAGTGGATGGAAGAGGCTTATAAAAAGGAGGAGGGTCCTATTTCGGGAGTTGATTTGTGAGGCTTGAGGAATCTTTTTGAGAGTCTACCATTGTTTTATGAGGCTCGAGGATTTTTTGATAATAACTTGCTTTAAATAATTCTTGACCGTTATATTTATGTACAAGTAATTAATATTTCCGAAGTGAAGAAAAATTACATCAAAGGGCTGATGATAATTAAGCCATAAGCAAGACTTTAACTATTGTATGTCATAATATTTTGTTCGTACTAGTCATGTAGACTTGTTTGTAAATGGTTATGGTACGTGGATTCGCTTATTTTGTCAAAATACCATAAATGATTATGGATATAATACTTGATTATGCAATTAATGTGTTTTTTAATTATTTAGATATGGCGATTATTGATGTTGGTTTGAAAATGATAATTATATGATTCATTATTTGTTTTAATATTGCTATTATATATGAGTATTTATTGGAAATGATACAATTCATTAGCAGTAAAAAGATGCGATTAAAATGTGTTATACATCAATCAATAAGTTTTAGTAGCATTTCAAAAGTGCTACAGGAGAAAAATGGAAATCAAAAAAAATATTGCAGCTGAAATAAAATGCAAAAAAGAAAAATATAGTAGGAAATATTAAATGTTGAAAAAAATATTATAGTAGCACTAAAAAAGCGCTACTATAAATAAAATAGAATGCAAGTGCCACTTTGGTTGCATTTTTTAGACGCTGCAAAAAAAAAACCTTTTGTAGAATTTCTGAAACACCACAGTGGTTCATTTTTGGTTGCATTTACTATAATGTAACTAAAGCTTTCGGAATTTTAGTTGCATGTCGTGCCTTGATGTTTATCGAAACTCTACTACAAGTTTTAACATCATTTTTATAGCGCTACAAAAGGCCTTTTCTGGTGTAATGGATCTTCAAAAGTATATTTTCTCATACAAAACTACATGTTTTCGCACTCTTTGAGAGAAAAAGAATGCGACTTAAAGAATCTAGTGAACATTGCGATTTGGAATGCAAAAGTACATTATATTGGTTAATTTTAGACTTGTCCAACTGAAGCTATTTTTAATGTGGAATTAACGGATATGTAGTAAACTAATAACTAAGAACGTTCGGTATGGGAAGCACTACTACCATTACTTGGTTTCCTATCTAGAAGTTCATGACACATTTTCGACTAGACCTTCGAGGTCATTCATATTTTACCTTTAGATCTTCTATGTTTGGGTTTTGGGCCATCTGTGTTATCTGTGGAACTTCAGATCATCTGTCTCACTATGACCTTCGTGTCACGTAACAATCCGAATTTCGACAGACCCGGATTTTCTTTCAAAATCCAAATCTACCGAAACTCGAGTCGGTTTGTCTGGTATCCTACAGAAAAGCAAAGATAAATATATCAGAGCTCACAATAAAATATCTCATAACATAACAAATGAAATATAAAAGTAAATACATACTTACTAATATAATGGCACCAACTAGCAAGTGTTCTAAGATGCAGAATCTCAACCACCTGTCTAACATGCGTGTTTATTATGAGAAGGGGATCAGAACAAAAATTCTGGTGATTGGACAAATTATACTTTCTGCAATAACACTACATATACCCTTCTATCACTGGTTCTTTATTTATTAAGTTGTTCGGGTTTATTTCACTTTATACTTCCTATCTTTACTCATAAATCATACCAATCTACTCCTTAGTAGATTAACCTAATAAATAATATATATATATATATATATATATAACTATTGCCCAATGTATCGAGGTACTCTCGATTAGTACCCTCCTCGAGTGGTCCTCATCATCGTACTATGACAAACGTATTGGACCTCCATCTTCATGCTACGAAGGCGTATCGAGTCTTAAATGCGGTGCCATGTTGGCGCCAAATACCTGAGTCCTAAATGGTACTTAGTCGAAGGCTTTACTATATCTATCAAGAATGACCCCCGAATGATCAGACACATATGTCTTCATTAGGCATGAAATACAGATATTTAAAATTGGTCTATCTTCTATAGCTCTTCAAGGCTCCACCAGCCTACCCCCAAATGAAAGATTATTCAAAAGAGCTAAGTGATTGATCCTAACAACCAATCAAAAAAACATATGGTCCCTTCATCCAATGACCTGATAGTGAAGACCATTAGCCTTTTGGTTATAGCTCCAGTCTTTTCCGTGCACGCTCCGACTGACGATGACATGTATCTGATGACATGCTGTCCTTAGTTGGGTCCTAACCACAAACCTTGCTCTCCCGAGCCAAGCCAACCGCCGAACTATCCTAAAATCATCCAGTCAGTCCTTTGGCTATCCCACAACTACGGTGTAACAATTGCATCCATTACATACTCATTGGATGGTAACGTACAGACCATGCCTCTATGAGTACAGCCCGAAGCCTACCACAGAAGACCATCACAGAGTATCCTCACATATGTAGAAGTCCCACACTTCCCTCCAGTCCCTTCGAACAAGTTGGATGTGCTCCCACGTTGCCTCCCGACACCTTTAATAATCTAACCCGTTGGGTTCTTCATCCTTACGGACATGACCTAACGCATATCGTTGTTTTATTAGACCCTATGTATAATTTATTCTTATGTTTTACTTACTTTTCCTTTCTCGATATTCATCAATCTATTTAATTGAATATTATTTATTTATAAATCAACTTTGCAGGTCATCGCAGAATATTTCCTAATTACAAGGCCACCATTGAGTATCTTTAGGCTTATTAAACATAATTTCCAATTTCATATTTATTTATAATTAAGCTTTGTTCCTTTCATTTCACTTTCCAAATTATAACTTTTATGTTATAATATTTCTTACACATTATTGCTATTAAACTGTGCTGATTATATTCCAATTATAAGTGTATAATAAGTCCTTACCTTTTTATAACTTATTTCAGTCATATTTCCTTTCCCTTTCATTTTTACCATATATTCTTTTTAGGAAGTTAGGCATATTTCACATTGATTGGTTACCAAAACTATAGTAAAAATCTATTTTCATAGTTTTAGGTAATTATTATAATAGGAACTCATGATTACAAAACATTCCTTTTCTTATTTTTATGGTTGTCAAATTAGTGCATAGTACGGTTAACTCCCTATTTTACACTAATCTTAATTTATTGATAATTTTAGTTTGTAATCATGTTTCCTATTTTTCTTTGTTTACCCAAACTATGCAAATACATTCCTTCTTCTTTCCGAACCAATCAATCTAGACTACTACCAAGTTTCAGATTTTGATTAATAATATATATTAGTTACTACTTTTTACTTGTTTTCTTCTATTTGCTTTGCACAATTACAATAAAGTTCGACACAGTTTGGCTTATATCTATTTTTCTAAAATTTTCTATGCTATTTCCATTTAAATCTGAAAAGGGATTTCTTACAAATAATGGGTAAATTCACAAATCTTTTCATTTATTACAATATTGACACAATATGTTCTTTTAGCGCCTAAACCACTAAAATTTTCCCTTTTTGTTTAATTCCAGTTAAATTGGTGCATAACTACAATTCAATACTTTTGTGCCTATCCCTAATTTAATTATCCATCTGGGCATAACCATTATTAAATTTTCACGCATAACTAAAATTTGACATAAACTATATAATCTTGATGCAAAAGAGGTAAAAAGAAGAAGAGCATATTGTAAATTTCAGCAGGAATCAGAAAACAAAAAATACTATTATTGGAAAAATATAATTTAATCCACTCACTTGAGATTTGCGCTCTAATATTTTGGATCTAATTTAGATCTGCGCCGCTTCCTTTTTAATTCATCTTTGTAGATTTGTCTGAACGGAGGATCTGAGAAACTATAATCTTTATCTCCAAAATTTAAATCATAAATCCTAAAACTAATATATTTATTTTCTAAAGAATCTGGAGGAGAAAACAAATGGCAGAGCTCTGGCGCCCTCTTAGAAAATATGAGTTGGAGGCTAGTCCCTGCTGGTTTATTTATAGGTGCTCAGAAGGACCTCATCCATTAGATTTACGAAGATTAAATCAGAGCCGATGAAATTTAAAAATCATGTTATATATGGCCCGAATGGGTTGAGCCATACCCTTGCTAGTCGACCTTTGGGTCGACACACAACTTGAGTGGGTCAACCCATCTCGGGTCTCAGTCGACCCATACACGATTTCTAAAATTGTGTATCGGGTCCTCCTATGCGTGCTTTTTGCTTATGTTTAAATGTTACTTTAAACGTTATCTTCTTACGTTATCTTGTTGTCTGTTATTCTTCCATACATTAATTTCTTCCATTTGTAATGCACATTATAGATTTTAAATTCAAACTTGTGCATATATATTCGCGCGTAACTTCATAAAATTTTGTTCGTTAATAGTTGTACATTAAATGTTATTATTAACATTGTTCTCTTGCCAAATTAATTTACAATCTATTTAATTATTTCCAATCTTGTTAATGCGCGTTCACATGCGTAAATAAATGTACGCATTCATTCCATTATTATCTACCGCCCTTGTTTTACACTTTAATTTCAACTTTTGAATCTGTGTATATATTTACGCACAACTCCCTTTATTTTCAAAATTCAAACAGCGTTATCCCAACATTTAGTTCTTTCTTGTTTTGATTAATTGCATGTTATGTTTTGAATTTCACGTCAATACACACACATACTTACATGCATATATATATATATATATATATATATATATATATATATATATGCATATGCATGTATGTGTATATATACCCATAATTATCTATATACAGATTTTCCTTATATGTACATACACAATTATTTTTCTCTTAGAACGTGTATCTTTTAGTTGGTCTTCTTAAAATTTAAAATATGACGTAAGTGGGATTTAAACTTCTGACCTCTACCTTGGGAAGTGCATGCTCTACCACCTCACCTAACTTAGTTTTTGTTTACAAATTTAAAACAGTGGTAGCTATTGATCTTATTTTTGTTTCTGTTATTTCTTCCTTTCCATGTTTGTTCTAAAACTTCATTTAATGATACATTCTTCGTCTTAAGTCCATTTTCTGCAAACTAAATGTCTAAATTGATCAAAAATTCGCTACAGATGCAACAACGCTAGTTTCGTAACCAATTTCTACAAGTATTTTGGAATTTTGTTTTATTATTTAATTTAAAAATGTTGGGTGTTACATTCTCCAACTATTAAGATAAAATTAAGTAATTCTTCGCATAATTTATGACCATCATGTATACATCCTATTTTGCAACCATTTGTATACTTATGCAAAATGTAACACAACATCCAAATATATGAATGCTTAAGTGGTACCTCCTATATGAGTGCAAATTTTCTTGAAAATCTTTTAAAAACATGGTGCACACATCCTAAATATACTTATGTGAATGCAATATTTTGAAAATCAAAAATTATTTTTTCATTTAGTTTTCCTGCACTCTTGCAGTGTAAGAGCATAGTTCCTCCAATTTTTGCATTCAAACCCTACCAACCAACTTTAAATTTCTGAATTTCCGAAAAGTCTAATTTTTTGAATTTGGTTTCTTATGTTAGAAAAAGGTAGAAAATGGAAAATAACATATTTTCCATCCATTTTTACGGACCTTGTTCCCCATACTTGGAAACCTTGATTGGTAATCTTACAAAAATTTCTGTTTTTATATTCCAAGCACAGTTTACATAAGAAAATTTTCCTTTCAATTTCCAAACATACTTTGAATAATTCATTTTCTTTTATTGTTCTCAATTTTTTGCAGTTGTCGTCTTTGTTTTTTTTCTTTTAGTTTTTCATGTTTTACCTTCATTTTCATTTAATACACAATATCCTATGTTTTTGTTCTTACCTAGTGATCACTAAAAACACCTAGGAATAAATTATCCTACTGAACCATTATATTTTCTAAAATAGAACACTACATATGAATGCAAGTCAAACTTTCCTATTTCCTGAAAGGGTGCTAAAAAGGGATTTTTATTAATTACTAAATTTGCCATAAATTTACTTATAGAAATCTTAACTTATTTTTTTCGTATTAATTTCCTCTTTATTCTCTTCCCTTAAATCATGCAAGTTATAAATTTACATTTTACTTCTTCCTATTAAATAGTAACCACTTGAAACATCTTTTCAGGATTTTCTCAAATCTTTATTAATTGTCCGTGCACACAATGGCCCCCTCACTAAATTATTTTTAATTCAATAAAATTTAATATTCTCAAAAGTTAAAATCATAAGAGATAGGATTATGTATTTTAACTTAGTTAGAGGTTTATTTATTGTAGTATACATTTCATTTTCAAGAGGGATTAATAAGATTAAGTTTCTATAAACCTTTTCTAAAGGGGACTTTTATGTTCTGTGTAAAGTAGCAAGGAAGCTTCAATTTTTTATTTTATTTTTTGAAAAAGGCAGCACAAAATATGATGCTTTACCTATATTTCGTACATCCCTTCGGCTCCATATTACCTTGCCACTTTAACAAAGCATGTTTACTCACAAACTTATTAATTCATAAAAATTTATCTTATAATTCTTCTTATTCCAACAAGTTAAAGTGTGTCATAATCCGTTCTTGAAAACTTTTACCCATATGGCCAATTCATTTATTTTCGCTTTCTCATAACAAGTTTGCACAATTACCTCAAAAATCCTTTTAATTCAACTCTTAACATTGCAAACAGATAAATTTCTAAAATTGTAAACTTTTAAATTTTGAGATTTGCAAACTTTTCTATAAAAAAATTTCTACATTTTCTTTTTCAAGTTCTTTTTAAAAGTTCTAGCTATAGGACTATGTATAAAGTGGTTTCTAGCTTTTGCAATTTTCCAAACTCTTTACACGAAATTACAGTCCTTTGTCTTAAATATTTTCTTCACATATATTCCTCCCAAACTATGTCTGAACTGAAGAATAAGAATAGCGCCACTTTTGTGCCAAATGTATATATTGAAACGACCCAAACTTCCCCTTATCGGAAAGCCTGGATTGCTTTGAGAACATGATCATCAAAACACAAACACGAGAACATTTCATTGCTATTACAACAATTTACATCAGAGTACAAGATACCAGAGTATAAATAGATATTACATATTAGAAATATAATATCAGAGATTTAGTAAATTACAAAGCAGCGGAAAATATAATATAATGCATAGCGGAAAAATAACAACTGACACAACTGAATTAGATATACGAATATAAAGCTTTCCGAATATAGCTCCAACTGTAATCCAGGATCGTGAAAAGAAGTATCTGCGAAAACCAAAACTACTAGCTGCCCGTGTGGAAAATATGGGCACCCAGAGTTTAGGTTAAAACAATAAACTTCGAGTTAGTCATGGGACTGGTGTGAGAACTAATACAGTTATTAAATCTTTATTCTAAAAGTTGGGAAATCATGGGACCATGTCGTATAACATGGAATGGGTTTACTCCATATGAATCTCAGTTTGAAATAAACAATGCAATGCTTTTTGGAAAACAAGCTATTATAAGACTCAGGCCCCATCACACAATGCAACGCAAGCCGAAGGATAAATTTTTACCTTATAATAGCCAAACATGCTTGGTACGTTTAAAACAAATCATTTTGATAATACCATAAGTGCATAATGTATCAAACAGCTTCAAATATAAATGTATCAATCATAGATGGCATAGCTACCGTATACTATGATGCCATATAAGTTTATAATTAAAATCGCATGATATTGTATTAGAAATTGGATTTCCATCATGAGTCAAGGCAAGGAATGGTCTCCTTACCGATTTGGATCACCTCAAGCAAGATGACCCAGGAATCACACTCTCGTGACCCTTAGATCCTCCAAGGCCGGTCAACACTTACTTTAGTTGGTTGGTTATTCTTGAACACATGTTTCCTGATCCTATCGGACTTATCACTAGGCCAGTAGCGACCAATATCCGAGGCGCCTCGCAATCCATCATCCACATAAGTAAAAATGTCTAGGCTCCATATCATGACACCGCTTCTGGCTAGAAAGAAACGTCGTGCACTCCTTGTGTCCCTTAACCTGTTTTTGACTCATACCAAGTGCGAGGCTCGCGAATTAATGCTATACACAAAGCTACGCTAATTAAAGTCGTGCATTGATATCATCCACAAGACTCTGCTTATCAACAATAAGCCTTGATCATTTGCATCTCAGCAAGCCACACTGACAATTCATGCCATACAACTGATGTCTAACGATATATAACCTCTAAGCTCGTACGTCTCAGAGAAGGATGTTAAGTAAGAGAATAAATTCTCCGCCACTAAATAGATATATATTTAATAGAAATCAATCAATACAGAATGAAATCCAATGTCAGACACATCCATTTACAAGTCCGTTTTGGGTCTGAATGAAACCGGAGACACCTTATTCCTCATCCCATATGTCCAATACAGGAGAGTGGTCCTCGCATATCCGGTCGATCTCCAAGTACGTCTGGACGATCTCCACTTATTACCTTGTCTTGGGTGTACAGCCCAATCAAGACATCAGTAATCATCCAAACGATGTGAAGATCTCCAGTCTTCAACCACCGTCTTCATGGTCGACTTTTAGTCGTCGTATCAATTATTCAGAATGGGATAAACCCGGTCTTTTCGAATAACTTGTGTATTTTATAATCAATAATCAAGTGTTATAAAAACACATCATTTGCCTCATTCCAATTCAAAATATTCTTTTATTCAAATATTCGCGTCTTTAGGGAAAGGTTCCCATTAATTTTATCAAAGATAAATTCTTTTAAACTTATTCTTTAATCTTCTTTTGGATATCAATTTCAAAAGATTTATTATATCCTTTATCAATTCTAAACCAAATTAAGGTTTATAAACTAGTCGGGATTAGCGAAACTTACCAAAATAATCATTTATTTATTAATCCCAATCCCAACAAGTTCATCCCATGGAGCAAAACTGGTAGTACTCCATATCTAACACTCACTGTGTTATCGATAAAATTAATTACCATTTCACTTTCAAATCTAATTAAAGATTTAACAATTGACTGGAGTAAAACTGGTGGTACTCCATTCTCGATCACTTCTCTAATTTAGCAAATTTAATTACCACATTAACTTTTCAATCTAATTAAAGATTCTTTAAAATTCCGCTTAGTTTTAATCTTCAAAAATCATTATTTAATTATTATTCAAATTTAGGAAATAAATTCCGTCTTTAACTGGGTTAAAGAACGAATGTCCTTTAAAACATCGTTCATGATAAACCCGAATTCATCTTCCATCAAAATGGAATCTACCCAGAAATCATAGCAGCGTATAATCGATATAAATTCCCATATCAGACTAATAATATAAATGGAATAGCGGCAAAGCCTTTTAAATTCCATATATAGAAACAGTCTTCATTCAAAGAAGCTCATTTCGATTATTACCAAATTGAATTCCGTTCAATTCTAATTTAATATATTAAATTGGAAAACTTTACTTTGGAAAATTTCCATTAAATCTTAATAAAAGATTTATAAATTCCAAATCATATCTTCACTGTTAATTTGGGTTAAAGAACAAATGTTATTTAAAACACTGTTCACGATAAACCCGAAAATCCAATTTTAATTCAATTCCAATTAAATATTAATTAATTGGTAAACTTCTCCAAATCTTAATTAAAAGATTTATTATATTCTCAACTGGGTTTAAGAATAGTGTTATTGAAGACACCATTCACGAAAAGCCCAATATCCAATTTGATATTAAATACCAAGCTCCAGATATAAATTATATCATCTTATGTTCATTATCAAATTATGAAACCAATAAATATTGTATTAGGTACAACGATATATATATCTTCCAAATTCCTCAACAATATCCGTATAACCACGGAATCTAATATCAAAATATCCGAAGATTATTTCCATTCCAATTCATACATTGGAAATTTCTGGTTATATCAAAACCATTTTTCAAATCTAATTTATTTATTTAAACACCATTGGATTTCTAATCTAGTTAATAACTAGCTCATTTAGATAAAAATATCTTTTATCTTTTCAAAACTTGGAATTTTTGTCCAAAATCTCTCCAAATCATTTATTATGATTTTACACAATTTTTCCATATTTTTTATAATTTTATTAAGGCCCTTACAATCAGTTTCCAATAACGGCCACCGAACTGCATTTACAACGACCTTTTCCAAAACTGGTTTGGATATATTTTAAAAATCTAATCGTTAGGTTTCAAATCTCTTGTATTCATTTGAAAGATCTTTTCGATACGAACCCAATGGTTTAGGTTTTAAAAGAATCCGACGATCGGATCTCCCATTACATCAATTTGAAGTTAATGGTCGAAATTCATGAACGGTCGCTGCGCGACGTGTTCTATTCAAGCCTATATATAATATATTTCATCGATTTCCATTAGAAACATATTTTATAAAATCGTTTATAAATTCATTTTAAGACGATTTCAACTTCATTTTCAATTTTAAATAAAAATTAAATATTCCATATTAATATAATACTAAAATGATAATATTTCCGAAATATCAGATTTTGAAATCAATTCTTTTCGATATTCATTATAAAATGAATAAAATCGATCGATAAACCCGTTCGTGTTAAAATGGCGAATATCTACTTACTCAGCTTCATATATTCCAATATTTTCGTATCCATCCAAAATTGGACATCAAAATCATATTTTAATTCTTCATTGAATATTATTTTAAAATATTCGTTATTTTAAAATACTCGTTATTTTAAAATATTCATTATTTTTGAATTGGAATACGACTCAATCAATTACCATATAATTTCAGTTATATGGATTTCATACATCACTTGTATTCAATAATAATGATAAATAATCATCAAACAGTCAATTCACATCCAGAGTGCAATTTACAACTGTATAAGCATTAAATAATTAAATAACGCTTATTACAGTCTGTCAACCCATCAATTGACATACAACTAAATATTGGGATTAGTGTACGTCAAATATCATCCCAATACCCGTGTAGAGTTTTCAAACAACAATGGTGAATTTAAATAAATTATTGGTTAATAAATTTAACCAATTCTAATTCGATTTGAATTATTTTTCTAAGTAACCAATTTTCACTGTTTAATTTATAAATGGATATTTATAATTTAATTTCAACTACTACAAAATAATATTAAATTATTTTTAATATTTTAAACATTTCAGCATCACAATCAACACACAATACAGTTAATTAAGTCGTCCATGGTCTATGGACGAGGGAGGTGAGCTAACAGGCATCGTATACAATATATAATGATTAAAACTGATAAAAATATACACTGGCAATTCTATATATTTTTATACAAGAATACAATAACATGATAAAATAATTTAGTGAGAAGGAGTTCTCACATTGGGTTCCACTCTGTCATTCTTTAAGTGATGAATTTATTCTATTTGAATTTGAATTTGCCTTGAATTCTAATTTGCTCCAAATCGCTTCTAGTCAGTTTCACGTTGAAATGTTCGTTGTCACGATTCCAACGTGACTGAAATCGTCGGATTTGAACCTCATACGAAGAAGATGTCGCATAACAAAGTTTAGTTACATTTTTATAAAATAATTAACTTATAATTAATTACTAATTACCTTATAACAATGTTTATAAAAAACGCGGTTGTCCCATTTTGTTTTTTGGAAAACCCGTCGAACTTTCTCTAGTCTGTCATCGCACCGCCGCCACCAATGTAAGCCATCATCGGCCGATCACCCACCACCGCACAAATCACCAACGCCTGAGAACCGCCGGCTACCGCTGCCAATTCGATGCCATCCTTCATCAGAAAATCGGCCTTGAAGTTGGCGGTTTTGAGCTCTAAAATCGAGCTCTTTCAACTCCAGAGATGATCAACTTCGTATTGATTGGTAGCTTATGAAGAGCTCTGGAATTGTTGTTTTATGACCACTCAAAAATAGTTTGTGGATTTGAAAATTTCTAGGGATTTAGATCGGTGCTTTTCCTCCCTTGAACAAGATGGAGGCGGGTTGTAACACCCCGTATTTCTATGAACATAAGAATAACAAATAAGAGAATAATTAAACTGTAACAAAATAATTAAGGGAAACGGGTTTCGTCATTGCGTTCTTCTCGAAATTCTACTTGGAATAGAGCCCAAGTTTGCGTAAATCGGACTCCGTATGAAGAAGATACGACCTTCAGAAGTTTCAGTAAAAACCAGCCCGAAAATTCAAAATTCAGATTTCGAAATTCAAACAGACACCCGGGTTGGGTAGGAAAATTCCCGCCCAGGGCCCAGGTCGACACTCGGGTTGACCTGGGGGTCGATCTGGCGAAACAGGTCGACACTAGGGTCGATCTCCCCTCCTTTTCCAGATCTGTAGACAGATCCTTTTTTCTGCACCTAGACGCCTTTCTGACCAGATTCATGAACTCTAACCTATTTAAACACCCCCAAACCCAGTTTTCTCTCCACACAATTTCATTCTGCCTATACTCTGCCTCTATTCTAATTAAAAATAAAAATGGCGTCGCTACTCTGCTAGAATCAAAACTAGAACTAGTGCATCTTCTTCCAATCTGAATAGAATTAAAAGAGAATCAAATCTAATCGATAGTCTACGCCAAAGGAGCTCTATTCAGTGTCAGAATACAGATCCCTGAAATCAAGATTTACCATTTTATTGTGAGTACAGTTATTTTCAGATATAAACTTTTATTATGATCTTGGCATGGTTATAAATCTGAATATGAGGTTATGCATATTCTTATCTGTCAGATCTGTTTTTCTGTGACTATTCTGTACCTCCTTTTTCTTTCTGTTCTATAGCCATGCTACTACGAGCCTGTGCCAAATCTCATAAGAGATTAACGCATGAACGCTAATTTTGGGACAAATAATGAATATTGCATAATTGGACGTGACTGATCTGTGACTGATTTGAGAAAAGAATATAGGTTGTAAATTAAGATCTAAAATCAGTGCATACTATGTATAAAAGACTGTGATTTGGAAGAAGAATTATTATATGATAGCATATGACTTGGGATTTGGAAATAATGCATATTATAATGCAATATCTGATTTTGAGGACTTAATAAATGATTAAAATTTAAGATCTAGATTTTAGGGCATATTTTATATCACGATCTATGACTTGAAAAGAGAAAAAAAAGATATATATGACTTAGGCGTAAAGATCTATATTAAAATAGGTTAACTATTAATGTGAATGCACCTAAATATGGATTTTAGGATATTTGGCATCATAGGCTATAATTTGGCATAATTCATATTGTTTGGGACCTTTTAGAGAATATTCTGTACTGTGCAAAGTTTAATTAAAATTTGGGGCATATGTTGTATTATGAATTATAACCATGATTTAGGCATGTAAATTTAGGCAAGATATGTACATAGAACTTTAAGAAATATTTAATCCGTTAAATTTGCTGCATTGCCTAATCTATTATCTGCTAAATCTATTGAATTGCCTAATATGCTAAATCTGTTATCCGCTTAATCTGCTGAATTGCCTAATCTGCTAAAATTGTTATCTGCTAAATCTGTTGAATTTCTTAATCTGTTGAAAGTTGAATAATTATAAATTGGAGGCTCGATTAAAAATTGAGCAAAACATGTTAATAGAACTTTGGATAATCTGTCGTAACTTGTAAAGAAGTCAAATCTGCTAAATAGACATAATTAGTCAGATATTTTCTGTAAAGTGGCTATGACACGAGGTTAGACTCTGTTTGCGGTAGAAGCCTGCCCGGAACCAACCGGCTTAACCAGCGACCGCAAACTGTCAGTATAATGTGAGAGGTCGTAGGCATAGCTAAAATATGCTTAGACACGAGGTTAGGTCTGGCTTGTGGCAGAAGTCTGCCCGGAACCGCCCGGCATATCCAGCGGCCACAAGCTACCGACCTAATGTAACAGGTCTGTGCATTAACAATTAATTAATGCAAATCAAATACCTAAAAAGTGTTGGGTGGATAGGGTTAAAGCAATTGGTCTGATGAATCTAATAAACCCGTTTCGTAAATCTGTAGGCCCAATACAAAGTTAGGTAAAACAATTTGTAAGCCTGTTAATTTGTATATCTGATCTGTTAGTCTGAGAACTTGTTAATCTGTATATCTGATCCGTTAGTCTGAAAATTTGTTAACTTGATTGTCTGATATGTGAACTAGTAACCCGAACTCTGTCTGAAATCCGTAAACAAGTTAATCTGAAATCTGTTAGTCTGGGGACACAAGGTTAGGAGGGGAAATACTTGTGTCATCTGTTGTTTGGGACCCATATTAGTCAGTAACCCTTTCTAGTATCAAAACTTTGATCCCACGCTATGTAGGGGTCCGGGCACGCTTACTGAACTAATTATAAGCGGTTCATTCTGATAATGGTGAGGGGTGTTGATGGTGCATTCCAACCGGGTCATGTGCGTGCAAAGATCCGATCTGCTCTGAGGATGTAAGACACTGTGACATCTGTAAATAGGTTTGTGCCAATAGGTCGCCACTTTAGGGAGTGATACACCCTACTATGGGGACGACACAGGGTATTTATGTAATAGGGAGCCGATCGCTTGGGGGTAGGACTTAGGGTACACTTAGTTATGTCTGTTTCTATTGGTACCATCTGTTTCTGTTGGGTGGCAACACCTGTCTGTTTCTGCATGGTACCATCTGTTGGGGTGGTAAAGGCCCATTACTAGTGTACACCTAATTCTAACATTCGGTTTCCGTTGGGATTATTCTGTTTTCGTCTCTGATTCCGTTTCCTATTATGTTTCCGTACCTTCTGTCTGTTGGGGTGGTAAAGGCACATTAGTTGGGTGGTAAAGGCCCATTGTTAGTATTCTGCTTCTGTACCTTCTGTCTGTTCGGGTGGTAAAGGCCCATTACTAGCATTCTGTTTCTGCAGAGATTATTCTGTTTTCGTTTCTGTTTCAGTTTAGACATTAGGGTGACACCTGATCCTGTTATACTGGTATTAGTGCAGAGAAGTGAGGACTAAGTAAAAAGCTTAGCTTAGTTTATATCATTCTATTAACCTGCTATTCCTGTTACGATTATCTCTCATCCAGTTTTATTTATATGTCATGATACTATTATCTGTTTATATGCTGAAAGTCACTAGACTCACCAGACTTATGTCTAACCTAGTTTGTTTCGCCTCTTTTCTTTCCATCCCCCCCCTCTCCAGGTTTTCAGGGTGGAAACATAGGAGCTTGTTTCAGATTCTCTCTGCTTGAAGTATTGCTTGGCTTTGGCTCTATCTTTCCATGACAGTTTACGTTGGGGATTATGACTTTAAAAACTATGCATTCTGAAGGCTTTTGTACAAGACCGATATTTTGTACTTGAATTCTGATATTGTGATTTGAAAAGATGTAACCAAACTTATTTCTGTTTTTGTTGTAATAAAGTTATAAATTTTTCAAGTACTACTTTATCTATCTTGTAAATTTCTATTCCATCTACTAAAACGCTCCATCAAAGTTAAGGCATTCCCTTTGTGAGTGACCTTAACAGAGGTGGGGTGTTACACTTGGTATCAGAGCGGAAGGTTACCAGATTTGATAAAAGTTTTTGAAAACTATTTTCAAAAAAAAACAAGAGGTTTTAAAATGGAAGTATTTTCAAAAGTAGAGTTTATTTTGAAAAACATAATCCCCAAAGCCATATGCCTATCTTTCTATCCTTTGTTTTGAATCTTTCATTTTCTTTCGTTTCAGCATGTCTGGGGATCTTAACCTTTCGGAGGGCGTACCGATACCTGGCTGGTTCAGGAGGTACCTAGAAGCTAGGGCTAATGATGCGGTCCCAGCAAACGTCCCTCCTCCCCCAACTGCAGCAGTTCCTCCTCCTCCGCGCGTGAATACTTTCTCGAAGACATGTAGAGACTTTCGAGCCATGGGTGGGAAGAACTTTAATGGAACTGAACCCTTCGTGGAAGCAAGAAACCGTCTCAAAGAAACTGAGGATTTTTTCCTTATCTTCGAGGTGCACGATAACCAGAAGATACAGTTGGCGGTATGGTTTCTTAAGGGCGAAGCTTCTTTTTGGTGAGAGGTCACAAATGGAGAGCGTCCAGTAGAGACATGGATGGATTTCAGGCATAGGTTCGAGATGAAATTTCTCTCACGAGCAGAAGAGAGTCTATACGTAGAGAGGTTCTTGGCGTTGAAGCAGGGGAATTTGTCAGTGAGAGAGTACGTCAACAAGTTTAATCAGTTGGTGAGATTCGCCTTAGATTTGGTAAATACACCGCATAAGAAGGCACTAAGATTTGCTAAAGGTTTGAATGAGCCGCTACACGGATTGGTGATGTCCCACATTCCTATGGGGCAACCTTCGAGAAATTAGTGGACATGGCGTTAATGCATGAAGAGGAAGCCGAAATTAAAAAGAAAGAGGAAAAACTTGAAGGACCACAGAACAAGAAGGCGGGGCCCAAAAAGGAAACGCAAAAGAAGGATGAGGTCCGAAGATAAGAAGGAGAAGAAGTGCTTTACTTGTGGAAGCTCGACCCATCTGATCAAGGATTGCAGAAAGAGGAAGGGCACTTGCTTCAACTGTGGAGAAATGGGGCACTTCATTAGGGACTGCCCAAAGGAACGAGGACAAGGGCAGAGGGCAAGACCAACTTCTAGAGATCAGGCGAATACCCTCGAGGCTCATGGATAGGATAGAAATAGGAAAACTTTCTGTAGAGGGATTAATCTCCTTATCTGATTGTGGAGTTAAAAACTCTTTCTGATTCTAGCATTTTGATTATGTAATTGAAACTCTGCACTTTAATACTAGTCTTGTTTCTGGTTCTGCTATGGTCTCAAACCCCATGAGGGTTACGACTCATCTGTTTGTGATAAGTTGGGGTTTGAGGGTATCTGTGTTGGGCGTTAAGTTAACTATGACGCATACATTCTGGGTTTTTATAATGCTTAGTTTCCTAAGAATCATTTGGTAATCTGATCTGTATCAGTAGTCAGTAGGTATCTGAATATTTCTAAAAAGGATAGGGGTTTTTACTCAAAGCATGAAGTAGATTTCCAGTTGGACATTTCTTTAACGGGAGTGATTCTTTGAGTGTTAATCTGATGTTGATTTCGGTCTTCAGGGTTGATACTTAGGGGGTTATTCTCTTAAACCGATGTATAATGGGAACCTAGCTTTTGTTTTAATTGTACTTGCTTCTATCACTCGACTTTACCCTATCGACCGAGTCTTCGACCTTTAGGTAGAAACTAATGGGTGTAAAACATGTGTGTAACGACCCGGAATTTTGGGGCCAATTTAAAATTTTTATTTTAGAAATTTTAAGGGAATTTTAATATTTAAAATAATTTACTTTAAATAATAACGACTAAAAATTTATTTTAAAACGAATAAATTTAATTTAATTATAAAAGGAGTTTAAAACAGCGCCGCAGTTTGAAAATTTGAATTTGAACTTTGACTGAATATACATGATTCATTTTAAATCAGAATTGAGCGAAACCAGAAATATTTAAATCTGTTTAATCATATCTTTCTAACGAATCTGAAAAACAAAAATTTCACTTTATATTTTAAAAGTTATGTCCAGTTTAAAGTTAGAAAAGTCGCTGTAGAATTTATATAGATATTTTAATTAAATATATTGGCCTTGAAAATAGCCATTTTTCAAATGACCTCGGTTTCCAACGAAACCACTTTTGTTGGAACCGGAATGTCAAATTTTTGCTAAATTTCAATTTTCACAATTTTTCAAATTAATATGTGAGCTTGGCAAAGGAAAACGTGTTTTGTCAGTTTCAGTCAAATTTAATCGACTCAAAAATGGCCATTTTTCAAACAGTCTCAGAATTCGATGAAATTAGTCTCGTTAGGACCGTATCGTCAAAACATAACTAGAAATAATTTTTCTGTAATTTTTAGAGTTAGTATATGGCCCTGGTAATTTAAAATGTACGTTTGAATTTAATAGTTAAATGATTTATATTTTAATTTAAAGAAAAACATGTCGTAACAGCCGAACTGGGTTACGAAACATGTTCCATTGTGTCTGGGATAGGGGTTATTAGCTGGTGGCGACACTCGTTGGGTTTAAATCAGAGTTCGGATGGTGTAACAAGTTAATTTCTTGAATTAATTAATTAAATTAAATAAAATACACTACGTATACTGTATAAATACGGCCTAAACAAACCGTAATCCCTAATCAAACAATCAGCCACCATCTCGAATTCAATGGCCGATACTCTCATGTCTTCTCTCCCTCTGATCTTTGAATTTACACAACCGTTTCAAAAACTTCAAAAGCAAAATCAAACATCTCGACGAGTATCACACATCCGACGGTTGTGATGGGGTTTCGTCCACCATAGGGACCGAAATTGGAGCAGGAAGGGGCGGGTTTTAGGTGCGGATTCAGCGGTGTAGGGTCCACCGAGTTGGACGGTGGCCTGGGCGTGGGGGGGGGGGGGGAGTCGAGGTCGGTGCTTCAGGCGGCGACTCTGGATCGGGTTCTGGAGGTTCATGGTGGTTGAGTTCATCGAAGAAGAGATGGAGCGTTTGGTTCGGTTTATTCCAGAACTGAACGAAGATGAGAGAGATTAGAGGTGGATAAAAATGTAATTAGTAAAATTAATCAATTTAATTATTCGTTTAAATATTCGAATGTTTAATATGGCATAACTTCTTCATACAGCGACGAAATCGAACGAAACGAAAAACATTGGACTCATATGGACTAGATCTACGTTATGAAGCTGACTAGAGTTGGAACCGAGCGTGTTGAAAATTCAGGGAATTTCAGATCTGAATTAAAGCAATGTGAGATTTCTTTGTTTATAAAAATAATTAAAATTTAATTATCTTTTATTGTTTCAATTCCATATATGTATGCTAACTGAATTCAATTATGTGATGTATGATATTGTATTTATTGTTTGTTGATGATGATTGTTGTTGTGGTATGTGTTAATTAGATTATGTTAAACAAATTTAACACTTTTGTCAATTAGATTTTATTAAAACATTCTTTTGCAAACAAAAGAACAGATTTTTAAGTACCATTCTTTTCAATAAAAAGAAATCATGTTTTTTGTCAAATTTGTTTGTTATTGAAATAAAAGATAACATTTTGGTTAAAAACATAAGTATTGAAATGAAAAAAAAAAATCACATTTTTGTCAAAAACATGTTATTAAAACCAATCGAACATTTGTGTTAGAATATTCAGAATATAAAAAGATTAGATAAAAGATTTTAATAAAAAGATTTCCTTTTTATTTTCACTTAAAGGATTATAATATCACTTTGATATGAATTGTCGCAGAGAACTATAATATCATTTTAGTTATAAAATGTTAATAGGATTAAAATAGCATTTTGTTTATAAAATGTTGAATAGGATTAAAATAACCTTTTGTTTATAAAATGTTGGATAGGATTAAAAAGGACATTTTTGTGTAGAAATGTTAAATATGATAAAAAGGACATTTTTTGGTCAAAATAAATATTAGCAAAGAAATTAACATTTTTGGTCAGAAGAAAGATTATATTGAACAAAATTAACACTTTTGTTAATTGGATTAAGTTAGACAAATTTGACATTTTTGTTAATTAGATTCTGTTAGACAAAAGTAACATTTTGGGTAATTAGAACATGTTGGTGGAAAAAATAACATTTAAAATTAAAAAAAGAAATCTTTATTTGGAAAGATGTTAACATATAATTTATATTTTTAATGATAATTATAATTCATTAAAAAGAATGAATCTTTGTTTGGAAACTTGCGAATATGTAATTTACATTTTTATAAAAATGAATTATTAAAAGAATAAAACCTTGATTAGAATGTGTTAACATGTAAGATTACATTTCTATGTAGTTAGTATTCGTCAATAAGGATTAAACAAAAATGTACATTTTATTCATTTACAAAGGATGTAATAAGAATATACATTTTTGTGTTAAAATATGTTAGTGAAGAAAAATTACATTTTTGGTGTAAAACATGTTATGTAAGTTAAGATATACATTTTGTTAATATTAAAAGGATTATAACAAAATTCACATTTTGTTAACATTTTATGTAAAGGAAATTTAAAAGGACATTTTTGTCACTTTGAAATAAAGGAAACAAAAAGGACATTTTTGTATATTAAAAATGAATTAGACAAAATGGACATTTTTGTATATTAAGAATGAATTAGAAAAATGATCATATTTTTACAAGCAGAATATGTTGACATCAAAAATCTACCTTTTTAATGTAAAATAGAATATTAGAGAAATGTTCATATTCTGACAAAGCAAAATATGTTAACATTAAAATCTTATATTCAAGAAAGAAATAGGAAAGTACATTTTTATATGTATTCAAAGAAAAGAATAAATAAACATTTTTGTTAGAAAATGTGAATCAGAATAAATATACATTTTTGTTAGAAAATGTGAATCAGAATAAATATACATTTTTTTGTTAGAAGAATCAGAATAAATATACATTTTTTTGTTAGAAAATGTGAATCAGAATAAATATACATTTTTGTTAGAAAATGTGAATCAGAATAAAAAGTACATTTCTGTTAGGAAATGTGAATCAGAATAAAAAGTACATTTCTGTTAGAAAGTGTGAATCAAAATAAAAAGGGACATTCTTGCCATTTAAAAAGAATGAATTAAAAGTAGGCATTTTTGGTCAATTAAAAGGATAACACAAAAGATTAGAAATAAAAGTTAATATTTTTTATTGTAGATAGGTTAACAATAAAAAGGAATGAAAATAAAAGGTTAGATTTTTATTGTTATTTGTTCACAATAAAAAGAATTGAAATTATAGATTTTTATTGGCATTTGTTAACTATAAAAAGAATGGGAATGAAAGGCTGGATATTTTATGTTAAATATTATGTTAGTATATGCATACTAAATACTACACTTCCATTTACAGGTCATCCGGCTTGTTTATGTGATTGGGACGATAATTTTTACACATCGCCCAAGTGCACAAATAATTTAGTATTTGCTTGTTGGATGAAACCCCACACGGGTGTTGGAATGATACTTGATCTACACTAGTCCCAATATTTAGTGTAGAATCCACTTTGGCTGTTATTTGGATGTTTGATAATTATTCATCATGATTGTCGATTTCATGCAATTTATGGATGTTGATCGAGTAATGTTCCAATAAAGAATATATTAGAAATTTTATTAGAAGAGGATATATTTTAGAAAAAGAATATATTTTAGAAAAATGTATTTTTATTGAAATGAACTAGTTATTAACTAGAATAAATCGTTAAATTTAGATTTAATGAAGTTTTCCAATTTGTTAATATTTAACTGAAATTTAATTAAATAAATTGGAATTTGGGTTGATCGTGAATAGTGTCTTAAATAACACTGTTCTTAAACCCTATATGAAAGGAATAATCTTTAATTTAAGATTATTAAAAGTTTTCAATTATACTTAGTAATTGAAATAAGACAAAACGTGAGTAGTGTTTATTGTGAACCATGTTTTTAAGTGACATGTGTTCTTTAACCCGACTGACGGTGAAAATATGATTTGGAATTTATAAATCTTTTATTAAGATTTAAATGGGAATTTTCCCAAAAGTAAAGTTTTCCAATTTAATATATTAAATTGGAGTCGAATGGAATTTGAGTTAATAACCCAGATAAGCTTCTGTAAAAGAAGATCGATACTACATATGGAATTTAAAAGGCTTTGCCGTTATTCCATTTATATTATTGGTCAGATACAGAAATTTATAACGATTATATATTGATTTGATTTCTGTGAAGATTCCATATTTTATGGAAGATGATTTTTGGTTTATCGGGAACGGTGTTTTAAAATGACATTAGTTCTTCAACCCAGTTAAAAATAAGATTATTTTCTTAAATTTAATTAATCATTTAATAATGATTTGTGATATTTTAAACCAAATTGGTTTATTAATAAATCTTTAAAAGTAAGATTTAAGAATAATTTAAAGAATTTATCTTTGATAAAATATTGCGAACAATTTATTAGAAGAATATTCTGAATTGGAATGAGGCGTTGGATGTGTTTTTATAGTACTTGATTTTTAATTATAAAATACGTGAGTTATTCGGAAAGACCGGGTTTAACCCATTCCGAATAATTACTACGACGATGAAGAGTCGAAGATGAAGACGGTGGTTGAAGACCGACGATCTTCACATCGAATGGATGTGTTGCTACAGAGACCCTTGATGGGAGTAGCTACATTGAAGGGGCTTCAGTGGTGGCCGTCTGGACTATTGTTGATTGTTCGGATTTGGTTTTCGCTCAGACCCAGAGCATAAGCTAGTAAATGGATGCATGTCTGACTTTGGATTTCGTTCCATGTGAATTAAATTGATTTCTGTTAATGTATGTCTGTTTGGTGGTGGAGGATTTATTCTCTACTTAACACCCTGGTATATATTAACAGTGATCGATAGCATGGCGTGAATTGTCAATGTGGCACGCCAAGATGCGAATGATCAAGGCTTTTGTTGAAAAGCAGGCCTTGTGGTTGATGATCAAAGACCGACCTGTTTAGGCGTAGCTTTGTGTATAGCGTAACCTCACGAGCCTCACACCCCGGTATGAGTCTAAAACGGGAGAAGGGAACGCAGGGAGTGCACACGTTATCTTTCTAGCTAGAGTAATGTCAGGGACCTACCAGCGCTGACATTTTACTTATGTGGATGATAGATTATGAGGTACCTCGTGTTTTTTATACGTTGTTAGTGGCCATATTATAGGTCCAAAAGGACCGGGAAACGTGTGTTCAGGTATAACTAATCCACGACCCTTCGGAGTGGACCGACCATGCAGCTATCCAAGGGTTGCCCATAGGTGTGATCCTGAGGTATTTGCTAGAGTGTCTTGAATCGGTAAGGGGCTCCTCCCTAGCCTTGACTCATGATAGAAAAACAAATCTCCAATACGACATCTCGTTTTCGATTGTATAACTAGTATGGAGACATAATATATGGTAGCTATGCCGCCTAAGATTAATACATTTATATTGAAATGGTTTATGAAAACATATACACACTAGTAGTAATACGTTTTACGTATTTATCATCTTTTGACCATTATAAGGTAAAACCCTATCCTCCGGTTTGCGTTGCATTGTGTGATGGGACTTGGGTCTTATAATGGTTTCATTTTTCTAAAAAGCATTGCGTTGTCTAACGTTTTACTTTATTTTATGCACTGGCAATCCAATGGAGTAAACCCGTTCCGCGTTAGCGGCGTGGTCCTGTGATTAGCCTTATTATTAGATAGTTAAGTTAAGATTTCTCATACCAGTCCCATGACTGACCTGTAGTTTGTTTCACTGGCAAACTCGGGTGCCCATATTTTCCACACGGGCAGTCGAGTGGCTTTTGCAGATATATTTATAGGATCCTGGCTTACAGCTGAAGCGGTACTCGGAAAGTTCTGTATCTGTGTGTTCCTCTCAGTTGTATATTTGTATTATTTTTCCGCTGCTATTTAAATGTAATTTAAATCTCTGATATTATTGTATTTCTATTATGTAATAATTATTCGTACTCTGTTATATTCTTGTACTCTAATGTAATTGTTGTAATCAACAATAAAATGTTCTTCAGTTTGTGTTCAAATGTGTGTTGTTCTCAAAGCAATCCATCCTTTCCTTTACTGGGAAGTTTGGGTCGTTTCATTTGGTATCAGAGCTTTAGTTTACAGAGCTCGAGAACAAGACACATTAGAACCGAACAAAAGAATTCATTAGAGATTGGATTAGTAATATCCAATGAGAATAACTCATTAGAGATAGGATCAGTAATATCCTAGAACGAGTGTGAAGAGTATTACTTTCTTTAAAATAAATAAAAACAAACTCAATTTTGAAAATTTTATCTAAATATATGTATTTGAGTATATTATATTTTTAATGTGGACAATTGAGTATATAAAGGTTTCGAATATACGAGTAATTAACGAATATTCGAAGTTTTAATATACTAGATAGATATAGAATCACACTTTAGTCGCCCGGAGATAACTCTGATAATCGGTGCACCATCACTAGTATTTAGGTTCGAGTTTCGAAGGTGGTATATCTATATATTTCCATTGATTGGTATGAGAAGAAAAACTAAGTTAGTATACATTGCTGTGATTTGCACTAAAAATATGATTTTTGATTATATATAAAAGTTATATATATTTGAAAAGTTAATCACCCAATGGATTGCTGGTTGTGATGTTTGACTATTAGTTTAACTAATAAAGTATAGAAATGATAATTAATTTAACTAACAAAATTATGAAAACCAATAAAGTTGAGTTGGTTAAATTAAACAACTTTTAGCTTCGTTCCTTTTCGAGGACGAAAAGGTTTTAAGTGGGGGCGATTGTAACGACCCGGAATTTTGGGGCCAATTTAAAATTATTATTTTAGAAATTTTAAGGGAATTTTAATATTTAAAATAATTTACTTTAAATAATAACGACTAAAAATTTATTTTAAAACGAATAAATTTAATTTAATTATAAAAGGAGTTTAAAACAGCGTTGCAGTTTGAAAATTTGAAATTGAACTTTGACTGAATATACAGGATTCAATTTAAATCAGAATTGAGCGAAACCAGAAATATTTAAATCTGTTTAATCATATCTTTCTAACGAATCTGAAAAACTGAAATTTCACTTTATATTTTGAAAGTTATGTCCAGTTTAAAAGATAGAAAAGTCGCTGTAGAATTTATATTATATTTTAATTAAATATATTGGCCTTGAAAATAGCCATTTTTCAAATGACCTCGGTTTTCGACGAAACCACTTTTGTTGGAACCGGAATGTCAAATTTTTGCTAAGTTTCAATTTTCATAATTTTTCGAATTAATATGTGAGCGTGGCAAAGGAAAACGTGTTTTGTCAGTTTCAGTCAAATTTAATCAACTCAAAAATGGCCATTTTTCAAACAGTCTCAGAATTCGACGAAATTAGTCTCGTTAGGACCGTATCGTCAAAACATAACTAGAAATAATTTTTCTGTAATTTTTAGACTTAGTATGTGGCCCCGGTAATTTAAAATGTATGCTTGAATTTAATAATCAAATGATTTATATTTTAATTTAAAGAAAAACATATCGTAACAGCCGAACTGGGTTACAAACATGTTCCATGTGTCCGGGATGGGGGTTATTAGCTAGAGGCAACACTCGTTGGGTTTAAATCAGAGTTTGGATGGTGTAACAAGTTAATTTCTTGAATTAATTAATTAATTAAAATAAAATATGCTACGTATACTGTATAAATATGGCCTAAACAAACCCTAATCCCTAATCAAACAATCAGTCGCCATCTCGAATTCAATGGCCGATACTCTCACGTCTTCTCCCCCTCTGATCTTTGAATTTACACAACCATTTCAAAAACTTCAAAAGCAAAATCAAACATCTCGACGAGCATCACACATCCGACGGTTGTGATGGGGTTTCGTCCACCGTAGGGACCGAAATTGGAGCAGGAAAGGGCGGGTTTTAGGTGCGGATTCAGCGGTGTGGGGTCCACCGAGTTGGACGGCGGCCTGGGCGTGGGGGGGAGTCGAGGTCGGCGCTTCAGGTGGCGACTCTGGATCGGGTTCTGGAGGTTCGTGGTGGTTGAGTTCATCGGAGTAGAGATGGAGCGTTTGGTTCGGTTTATTCCAGAACTGAACGAAGATGAGAGAGAGATTAGAGGTGGATAAAAATGTAATTAGTAAAATTAATCAATTTTATTATTCGTTTAAATATTCGAATGTTTAATATAGTATAACTTCTTCATACAGCGACGAAATCGAATGAAAAGAAAAGCGTTGGACTCGTATGGACTAGATCTACGTTATGAAGTTGACTAGAGTTGGAACCGAGCGTGTTGAAAATTCGGGGAATTTCAGATCTGAATTAAAGCAATGTGAGATTTCTTTGTTTATAAAAATAATTAAAATTTAATTATCTTTTATTGTTTCAGTTCCATATATGTATGCTAACTGAATTCAATTCTGTGATGTATGATATTGTATTTATTGTTTGTTGATGATGATGGTTGTTGTGGTATGTGTTAATTAGATTATGTTAAACAAATTTAACACTTTTGTCAATTAGATTTTGTTAAAACATTCTTTTGCAAATAAAAGAACAGATTTTTAAGTACCATTCTTTTCAATAAAAAGAAATCATGTTTTTTGTCAAATTTGTTTGTTATTGAAATAAAAGATAACATTTTGGTTAAAAACATAAGTATTGAAATGAAAAAAAAAATCACATTTTTGTAAAAAACATGTTATTAAAACCAATCGAACATTTGTGTTAGAATATTCAGAATATAAAAAGATTAGATAAAAGGTTTTAATAAAAAGATTTCCTTTTTATTTTCACTTAAAGGATTATAATATCACTTTGATATGAAATGTCGCAGAGAACTATAATATCATTTTAGTTATAAAATGTTAATAGGATTAAAATAGCATTTTGTTTATAAAATGTTAAATAGGATTAAAATAACCTTTTGTTTATAAAATGTTGGGTAGGATTAAAAAGGACATTTTTGTGTAGAAATGTTAAATATGATAAAAAGAACAATTTTTGGTCAAAAGAAATATTAGCTAAGAAATTAACATTTTTGGTCAAAAGAAAGATTATATTGAACAAAATTAACACTTTTGTTAATTAGATTAAGTTAGACAAATTTGACATTTTTGTTAATTAGATTCTGTTAGACAAAAGTAACATTTTGGGTAATTAGAACATGTTGGTGGAAAAAATAACATTTAAAATTAAAAAAAGAAATCTTCATTTGGAAAGATGTTAACATATAATTTATATTTTTAATGATAATTATAATTCCTTAAAAAGAATGAATCTTTGTTTGGAAACTTGCGAATATGTAATTTACATTTTTATAAAAATGAATTATTAAAAGAATAAAACCTTGATTAGAATGTGTTAACATGTAAGATTACATTTCTATGTAGTTAGTATTCGTCAATAAGAATTAAACAAAAATGTACATTTTATTCATTTACAAAGGATGTAATAAGAATATACATTTTTGTGTTAAAATATGTTAGTGAAGAAAAATTACATTTTTGGTGTAAAACATGTTATGTAAGTTAAGATATACATTTTGTTAATATTAAAAGGATTATAACAAAATTCACGTTTTGTTAACATTTTATGTAAAGGAAATTTAAAAGGACATTTTTGTCACTTTGAAATCAAGGAAACAAAAAGGACATTTTTGTATATTAAAAATGAATTAGACAAAATGGACATTTTTGTATATTAAGAATGAATTAGAAAAATGATCATATTTTTACAAGTAGAATATGTTGACATCAAAAATCTACCTTTTTAATGTAAAATAGAATATTAGAGAAATGTTCATATTTTGACAAAGCAAAATATTGTTAACATTAAAATCTTATATTCAAGAAAGAAATAGGAAAGTACATTTTTATATGTATTCAAAGAAAAGAATAAATAAACATTTTTGTTAGAAAATGTGAATCAGAATAAATATACATTTTTGTTAGAAAATGTGAATCATAATAAATATACATTTTTTTGTTAGAAGAATCAGAATAAATATACATTTTTTTGTTAGAAAATGTGAATCAGAATAAATATACATTTTTGTTAGAAAATGTGAATTAGAATAAAAAGTACATTTCTGTTAGAAAATGTGAATCAGAATAAAAAGTACATTTCTGTTAGAAAGTGTGAATCAAAATAAAAAGGACATTCTTGCCATTTAAAAAGAATGAATTAAAAGTAGGCATTTTTGGTCACTTAAAAGGATAACACAAAAGATTAGAAATAAAAATTAATATTTTTTATTGTCGATAGGTTAACAATAAAAAGGGATGAAAATAAAAGGTTAGATTTTTATTGTTATTTGTTCACAATAAAAAGAATTGAAATTATAAATTTTTATTGGCATTTGTTAACTATAAAAAGAATGAGACTGAAAGGCTGGATATTTATTGTCATTTGTTCACAATAAAAAGATTGAAATGTTTGTCTGTGATGTTGAAATGTTTAATGTGTTAAATATTATGTTAGTATATGCATACTAAATACTACACTTCCATTTACAGGTCATCCAACTTGTTTATGTGACTGGGACGATAATTTTAACACATCGCCCAAGTGCACAAATAATTTAGTATTTGCTGATCGGATGAAACCCCACACGAGTGTTGGGATGATACTTGATCTACACTAGTCCCAATATTTAGTGTAGAATCCACTTTGGCTGTTATTTGGATGTTTGATAATTATTCATCATGATTGTCGATTTCATGCAATTTATGGATGTTGATTGAGTCACGTTCCAAAAAATAATATATTTGAAATTTTCTTAGAAGAGGATATATTTTAGAAAAAGAATATATTTTAGAAAAATGTATTTTTATTGAAATGAACTAGTTATTAACTAGAATAAATCATTAAATTTAGATTTAATGAAGTTTTCCAATTTGTTAATATTTAACTGAAATTTAATTAAATAAATTGGAATTTGGGTTTGTCGTAAATAGTGTCTTAAATAACACTGTTCTTAAACCCCATATGAAAGGAATAATCTTTAATTTAAGATTATTAAAAGTTTTCAATTATACTTAGTAATTGAAATAAGGCGAAACGTGAGTTGGGTTTATTGTGAACCGTGTTTTTAAGTGACATATGTTCTTTAACCCGACTGACGGTGAAAATATGATTTGGAATTTATAAATCTTTTATTAAGATTTAAATGGGAATTTTCCCAAAAGTAAAGTTTTCCAATTTAATATATTAAATTGGAGTCGAATGGAATTTGAATTAATAATAACCCAGATAAACTTCTGTAAAAGAAGATCGATACTACATATGGAATTTAAAAGGCTTTGCCGTTATTCCATTTATATTATTGGTCAGATACAGAAATTTATAACGATTATATATTAATTTGATTTCTGTGAAGATTCCATATTTTATGGAAGATGATTTGGGTTTATCGGGAACGGTGTTTTAAAATGACATTAGTACTTCAACCCAGTTAAAAATAAGATTGATTTCTTAAATTTAATTAATCATTGAATAATGATTTGTGATATTTAAAACCAAATTGGTTTATTAATAAATCTTTAAAAGTAAGATTTAAGAATAATTTAAAGAATTTATCTTTGATAAAATATTGCGAACAATTTATTAGAAGAATATTCTGAATTGGAATGAGGCGTTGGATGTGTGTTTTATAGTACTTGATTTTTAATTATAAAATACGTGAGTTATTCGGAAAGACCGGGTTTAACCCATTCCGAATAATTACTACGACGATGAAGAGTCGAAAATGAAGACGGTGGTTGAAGACCGACGATCTTCACATCGAATGGATGTGTTGCTACAAGGACCCTTGATGGGAGTAGCTACCTTGAAGGGGCTTCAGTGGTGGCCGTCTGGACTATTGTTGATTGTTCGGATTTGGTTTTCGCTCAGATCCAGAGCATAAGCTAGAAAATGGATGCATGTCTGACATTGGATTTCATTCCATGTGAATTAAATTGATTTCTATTAATGTATGTCTGTTTGGTGGTGGAGGATTTATTCTCTACTTAACACCCTGGTATATATTAACAGTGATCGATAGCATGGCGTGAATTGTCAATGTGGCACGCCAAGATGCGAATGATCAAGGCTTTTGTTGAAAAGAAGGCCTTGTGGTTGATGATCAAAGCCCGACCTGTTTAGGCGTAGCTTTGTGTATAGCGTAACCCCACGAGCCTCACACCCCGGTATGAGTCTAAAACGGGAGAAGGGAACGCAGAGAGTGCACACGTTATCTTTCTAGCTAGAGTAATGTCAGGGACCTACCAGCACTGACATTTTACTTATGTAGATGATGGATTATGAAGTACCTCGTGTTTTTTATAGGTTGTTAGTGGCCATATTATAGGTCCAAAAGGAACGGGAAACGTGTGTTCAGGTATAACTAATCCACGACCCTTCGGAGTGGACCGACCCTGCAGCTATCCAAGGGTTGCCCATAGGTGTGATCCTGAGGTATTTTCTAGAGTGTCTCGAAACAATAAGGAGATCCTCCCTAGCCTTGACTGATGATGGAAAAACAAATCTCCAATACGACATCTCATTTTCGATTGTATAACTAGTATGGCGACATAGTATATGGTAGCTATGCCGCCTAAGATTAATACATTTATATTGAAATGATTTATGAAAACATATACACACTAGTAGTAATACGTTTTACGTATTTATCATCTTTTGACCAATATAAGGTAAAACCCTATCCTCCGGTTTGCATTGTATTGTGTGATGGGACTTGGGTCTTATAGTGGTTTCATTTTTCTAAAAAGCATTGCATTGTCTAACGTTTTACTTTATTATATGCACTGGCAATCCAATGGAGTAAACCCGTTCTGCGTTAGCAACGTGGTCCTGTGATTAGCCTTATTATTAGATAGTTAAGTTTAGATTTCTCATACCAGTCCCATGACTGACCTGTAGTTTGTTTCACTGGCAAACTCGGGTGCCCATATTTTCCACACGGGCAGTCGAGTGGCTTTTGCAGATATATTTACAGGATCCTGGCTTATAGCTGAAGCGGTACTCGGAACGCTCTGTATCCGTGTGTTCCTCTCAGTTTTATATTTGTATTATTTTTCCGCTGCTATTTGAATGTAATTTAAATCTCTGATATTATTGTATTTCTATTGTGTAATAAGTATTCGTACTCTGTTATATTCTTGTACTCTGATGTAATTGTTGTAATCAGCAATAAAATGTTCTTCAGATTGTGTTCAAATGTGTGTTGTTCTCAAAGCAATCCAGCCTTTCCTTTACTAGGAAGTTTGGGTCGTTTCAATGTGTTTGAGACATGTTATGTTTGAAGGTTGCAAGTGGATGCAAGTGGTTGCTATTGGTTGCTCGTGGATGCATATACATACACTTGGCACTAGATCGGCTCAAAAACACTCTCATACTGCATATGGATGTGTGTGCATTTTTTAAAAAAATTTATTGATGCAAAATGGTCGACTCAGCACATGGATGTTGCATATAAATGACCGGTTTTGCACTCATATAGAAATGATATGTATCAAATAGGAAAATTGCATACATGTTGGACTCATGGCACTGACATAGTTCGCATCAAGGAGGTCAACTGAATCAGTGGACCGCCTGATCTTTGCATTAGATAAGGAACATATACACAAACTTTTGCATATGCTCATACAACATTAGAAGTTTTCTAAGGACAATGGATTCTTGTGGATGATGGTTGAGTAGATGGGTGATTGGATTGTAGGGCACATTCTTCCTAACTTGAAGATTTCGGGGACGAAATCCTTTAAGGAGGGGAGAATGTAACTCCCTGTATTTTCTGTGAACATAAGGATAAAAAATCAGAGAATAATAAAACTGTAACAAAATAATTAAGGGAAAGGGTTATGCCATTGCGTTCGTCTCGAAATTCTGCTTGGAATAGAGTCCAAGTTTGCGTAAATCGGACTCCGTATGAAGAAGATATGGCCTTCAGAAGTTTCAGTGAAAACCTGCCTGAAAATTCAAAATCCAGATTTCGAAATTCAAACAGACAACTAGGCTGGGCGGGAAAATTCTCACCCAGGGCCCAGGTCGACACTAGGGTCGACCTGGCTAAACAGGTCGACACTAGGGTCGAGCTCCCCTCCTCCCTTTTCCAGATCTGTAGACATATCCATTTTTCTACACCTGGACGCCTTTCTGACCGGATTCATGAACTCTAACCTATTTAAACACCCCCAAACCCAGTTTTCTCTCCATACAATTTCACTCTGCCTATACTCTGCCTTTATTCTAATTAAAAATAGAAATGGCGTCGCTACTCTGCTAGAATCAAAACTAGAACTAGTGCATCTTCTTCCAATCTGAATAGAGTTAAAAGAGAATCAAATCTAATCGATAGTCTACGCCAAAGGAGCGCTATTCAGTGTCAGAATACAGATCCCTGAAATCAAGATTTACCATTTTAATTGTGAGTACAGTTATTTTCAGATATAAACTTTTATTATGATCTTGGAATGGTTATAAATCTGAAACTGAGGTTATGCATATTCTTATCTGTCAGATCTGTTTTTCTATGACTATTTTGTACCTCCTTTTTCTTTCTGTTCTATAGCCAGGCTACTACGAGCCTGCGCCAAATCTCATAAGAGATTAACGCATGAACGCTAATTTTGGGACAAATAATGAATATTGCATAATTGGACATGACTGATCTGTGACTGATTTGAGAAAAGAACATAGGTTCTAAATTAAGATCTAGAATCAATGCATATTATGTATAAAAGACTGTGATTAGGAAGAAGAATTATTGTATGATAGAATATGACTTGGGATTAGGAACATAATGCATATTATAATGCAAGATCTGATTTTGAGGACTTAATACATGATTAAAATTTAAGATCCAAATTTTGGGGCATATTTTATATCACGATCTATGACTTGAAAAAAAAAAAAGATATATGTGACTTAGACGTAAAGATCTATATTAAAATAGGTTAACTATTAATGTGAATGCGCCTAAATATGGATTTTAGGATATTTGGCATCATAGGCTATAATTTGGCATAATTCATATTGTTTGGAACTTTTTAGAGAATATTCTGTACTGTGCAAAGTTTAATTAAAATTTGGGGCGTATGTCATATTATGAATTATGATCATGATTTAGGCATGTAAATTTAGGCAAGATATGTAAATAGAACTTTAAGAAATATTTAATCCGTTAAATCTGCTGAATTGCCTAATTTGCTAATCTGTTATCTGCTAAATCTGTTGAATTGCCTAATCTGCTAAATCTGTTATCTGGTTAATCTGCTGAATTGCCTAATCTGCTAAATTTGTTATCTGCTTAATCTGCTGAATTGCCTAATCTGCTAAATCTGCTGAATTGCCTAATCTACTAAAATTGTTATCTGCTAAATCTGTTGAATTTCTTAATTTGTTGAAAGCTGAATAATTATAAATTGGAGGCTCGATATAAAATTGAGCAAAACATGTTAATAGAACTTTGGATAATCTACCATAACTTGTAAAGAAGTTAAATCTGCTAAATAAACATAATTAGTCTGATATTTTCTGTAAAGTGGCTGTGACACGAGATTAGACTCCATTTGCGGTAGGAGCCTGCCCGGAACCAACCGGCTTAACCAGCGACCGCAAACTGCCAGTCTAATGTGAGAGGTCGTAGGCATAAGTAAAATATGCTTAGACACGAGGTTAGGTCTGGCTTGTGGCAGAAGTCTGCCCGGAACCGCCTGGCATATCCAGCGGCCACAAGCTACCGACCTAATTGAGAGGTCTGTGCATTAACAATTAATTAATGCAAATCTAATACCTAAAATGTGTTGGGTGGATAGGGTTAAAACAATTGGTCTGATGAATCTAATAAACGCATTTCGTAAATCTGTAGGCCCAATACAAAGTTAGGTAAAACAAACTGTAAGCCTGTTAATCTGTATATCTGATCCGTTAGTCTGAGAACTTGTTAATCTGTATATCTGATCCGTTAGTCTAAAAACTTGTTAACTTGATTGTCTGATCTGTGAACTAGTAACCTGAACTCTGTTTGAAATCCGTAAACAAGTTAATCTGAAATCTGTTAGTCTGTGGACACAAGGTTAGGAGGGGAAATACTTGTGTCATCTGTTGTTTGGGACCCATATTAGTCAATAAACCTTTCTGTTATCAAAACTTTGACCTCGCGCTATGTAGGGGTCCGGGTACGCTTATTGAACTAATTTTAAGCGGTTCATTCTGATAATGGCGAGGGGTGTTGATGGTGCGTTCCAGCCGGGTCATGTGCGTGCGTGGATCCGGTCTGCTCTGATGATGTAAGACACTGTGACATTTGTAAATAGGTCTATGCCAATAGGTTGCCACTTTAGGGAGTGATACACCCTACCGTGGGGGCCGACACAGGGTATTTATGTATTAGGGAGTCGATCACTTGGGGGTAGGAATTAGGGTATACTTAGTTCTGTCTGTTTCTATTGGTATCGTCTATTTCTGTTGGGTGGCAACACCTGTCTGTTTCTGCGTGGTACCATCTGTTGGGGTGGTAAAGGCCCATTACTAGTGTACACCTAATTCTAACATTCTGTTTCCGTCTCTAATTTCGTTACCGGTTCTATTTCCATACCTTCTGTCTGTTGCGGTGGTAAAGGCCCATTAGTTGGGTGATAAAGGCCCATTATTAGTATTCTGCTTCTGTACTTTCTATCTGTTCGGGTGGTAAAGGCCCATTACTAGCATTCTGTAGAGATTATTATGTTTCCGTTTCTGTTTCAGTTTAGACATTAGGGTAACACCTAATCCCGTTATACTAGTATTAGTGCAGAGAAGTGAGGACTAAGTAAAATGCTTAGCTTAGTCTATATCATTTTATTAACCTGCTATTCCTGTTACGGTTATCTCTCATCCAGTTTTATTTACATGTCATGATACTATTATCTGTTTATATGATGAAAGTCACTGGACTCACCAGACTTATGTCTGACCTAGTTTGTTTCGCCTCTTTTCTTTCTGTTCCCCCTCCTCAGGTTTTCAGGGTGGAAACATTGTAGCTTGATTCAGATTCTCTCTTCTTGAAGTATTGCTTGGCTTTGGCTCTATCTTTCCATGACAATTTACGTTGGGGATTATGACTTTAAAAACTATGCATTCTGAAGGCTATTGTACAAGACCGATATTTTGTACTTGAATTCTGATATTGTGATTTGAAAAGATGTAACCAAACTTATTTCTGTTTTTGTTGTAATAAAGTTATAAATTTTTCAAGTACTACTTTATCTGTCTTGTAAATTTCTGTTCTGTCTACTAAAACGTTCCATCAAAGCTAAGGCATTCCCTTTGTGAGTGACCTTAATGGAGGTGGGGTGTTACACGGGCCTGTAAGTGATCGAGAATTTCGGGTTTTCCCCCTGTTTATTTATATTTTATTTATTATTTTAATTAAAAAATACATGTTTACGGTACGAACTCCAAATCAAACCCAACACCTGTTGTCCGTAGCTAAATACCCCCATTCCGGACATAATGGGATGTGTTTCATAAGCCAATTCGGTCGTTCCGATCAGTTTTCATCAAAATTAAAATATAAATCAATATATATTGAATTTAAACATACATTTTAATTTACCGGGGCCACGTACTGATTTCTAAAATTGCAGAAAAATAAATCTAGCTATGTTTTGAGGATACGGTCCTAACAAAACTATTTCATCGAATTTGGAGACCATTTGAAAATTGGCCTTTTTCAAGTCGATTAAATTCAAACTGAAATGACCAAACGCGTTTAAATTTACCATGCTCACATATTGATTCAAAAATTATGAAATTTGAAACCTAACAATAATTTGACATTCCAGATCCAACAAAAGTGGTTTCGTCGTAAACGGAGGTCGTTTGCAAAATGGCTATTTTTAAGGGTTATATATTGTATTAAAATATATATAAATTCCATAGCGACGATTCTAAATTTTAAACTGGACATAACTTACAACTTATATTATGAAATCTGAACTTTTCACATTCATTAGAATGATATAATTAAATAGATTCTAATGTTTCTGGTTTTGTCCAATTCTAACTTATATTGAATTTTGTATATTCAATTAAAATTTAAAATCGAATTTTCGAACTATCATGCCATTTCAAGTTCGTTTTATATAAATTTTAAATTTATATGTTCTGACTTCGATTTAAATAAATTTTGAATCTTTATTATTTAAAATAGATAATTTTAAATATTCAAAATCCATTAAAATAGCTAAAATAAATTTTTTTAGATTGGTTCGGAATTTGCGGGTTGTTACAATTATACAAATTCATAATCCATTTTTCTTCTTAATCCTTTTTCAATTTACAAGGCCGTACTGCTAAATCCACCAATTTGAAATACCAAAATTTCAAATATTAACATGTGGATCTTCTCTCTCTCTCTCTCTCTCTTTTTCAAACATTTTTGTACACTTTCCACCCTAGGCACTCATGGGTCTATAATCCTCAAACTTCCATAACTTTTTCCTTAGTGTACAAAACCAATGTCCTAATTTACCCCATGTATTGCTCGCTTAATTAGTGGGTTCCTGTTTGGATATAGATATATTTATATATAATATACTTATATTTTAAAAATACAAATACATTCACTCACTATATGTATAGGAATCCAAAACCTAATCTCTAATACCAGATGTAACAACCGAAATTTCGGCAGATCCAACTTTTTTTCAGAAATCCAAATCTACCGAAACTCGAGTTCGTTTGTCTGATATCCTATGGAAAAGAAAAGATAAATATATCAGTGCTCACAATAAAATATCTCATAGCGGAATGAATAAAATATAATAGTAAATACATACTTACCAATATAATGACACTAACTAACAAGTGTCTCTAAGCTACAGGATCTCAACCACCTGTCTAACCTGCGGGTTTGTTATGAGGAGGAGGTCAGAAAAAGTTCGGTGAATGGACAAATTATACTTTCTGCAATAACACTACATACATTGTTCTATCACTAGTTCTTTATTTGTTAAATTGTTCAGGTTTATATCACTGTATACTTCCAATCTTTACGCATAAATCATACCCATCTACTCCTCAGTAGATTAACCTAATAAATAATAAATATATATATAACTATATGCTCAATGTATCGAGGTACTCCCCATTAGTACCCTCCTTGAGTGATCCTCAACGTCGTACTATGAAAAATGTATCGGAACTCCATCTGTACACTACGAAGGCGTATTGAGTGTTAGACACCGCGCCATGAAGGTGCCAAATACTTGAGTTCTTAACGGAACTCGGTCAGGGAATTTACTATATATGTCAAGAATGGACTCAAGAGAACCAAACACATATGGCTTCATTAGGCCCAAAATACCGATATCTAAAGTTGATATGTCTCTTCTATGGCTCTTCAAGGCTCCACTAGCCTACCCCCTAATGAAAGACTATTCAAAAGAGCTAAGTGACTAATCCTAACAACCAATCCAAAAAAATATGTAGCCCCCTCATCCAATGACTCGATAGTGATGGCCTTTTGGTTATAGCTCCAATCTTTCTCGTACACGCTCCGACTGACGATGACAGTTGCTCGACGACTGACTATCCTCAATTGGGTCATGAACACGAAGCCTGCTCTCCCGAGCCGAGGAAGCCACCGAACTACCCTAAAATCATCCAGTTAGTCATTAAGCTACCCCACAACCATAGTGTAAAAAATAAGGCCAAGGCAAACTCACCGGATGGTAACGTACATATCATACCTCTGTGGGTATAGCCCGAAGACTACCACAGAGGACCATAAGGAGTATCCTCATGTCCCGTAAAAGTCTCGCACTTCCCTCCAGTCCCGTCGAATAAGTTGGACGTGCTCCTACTATGTCTCCCGACACCTTAGATGATCTACCCCGTTGGGTTCTTCATCCTTTCCGACTGGACCTAACTCATACCGTTAATCTATTCTTATGCATTTTACTTACTTTTTCATTGATTTACAATATTCATTAATCTATTCAACTAAATATTATTTAATTATAAATCAATTGTGTTGGTCACCGTAGAATATTGCCTAATTACAAGGCCACCATAGAGTATCTTCATGCCTATTAGACTTTTCCAATTTCAAGTTTATTTATAATTAAGCTTTGCCCCTTTCTTTTCACTTTCCAAAATTATAACCTTTAAGTTATAATATTTCTTACACATTATTGCTATTGAACTGTGCTTATTATATTCCAATATATGTTTACAACAAGTCCTTACATTTTCATAACTTATTTCAGTTATGTTTCCATTACCTTTAGTCTTTACTATTTATTCTTTTTATGAAGTTAGGCGTATTCCCCATTGATTGGTTACCAAAACTATAATAAAATTCTATTTCCATAGTTTTAGGTAATTATTATAATAGGAACTTATGATTACAAAACATCCCTTTTCTTATTTTTGAGATTGTCAAATAATTGTGCAATATAGTTAACTCTATATTTCACACTAATCTTCATTTATTCATAATTTCAATTTGTAATCATGTTTCCTATTTTTCCTGTTTTTACCAAAACTATGCAAATACATTCCTTTTCCTTTCCTAACCAATCAATCTAGACTACTACCAACTTTTAGATTTTGATTAATAATATATGTTAGTAACCAGTAAAATTTGACACAATTTGGTTTACATCTCTTTTTCTAAAATTTTCTATACTATTTCCATTCAAATTTTAAAATGGATTTATTACAAATAATGTATAAATTCACAGATCTTTCCATTTATTACAAAATTAACACGATATGTTCTTTCAGCCTCTAAATCACTAAATTTACCCCTTTTTATTTTATTCCAATTAAATTGGAGCATAACTACAATTCAACAATTTTGCGCCTATCCCCAATTCAATTATCCAATATGCGCATAACCACAATTTTATTAAATTTTCACACATAACTAAAGTTTGACATAAATTATATATCCCGACGTAGAAGAGGGAAAAGAAGAAGAACATATTGTAAATTTCAGCAGGAATCAAACAATAAGAAATACTATTGTTGGAAAAATATAATTTAATATACTCATTTGAGATTTGTGCTCTAATATTTTGGATTTGATTTGGATCCGCACTGCCTCCATTTTAATTAGGATTTATATATTTGTCTGGATGGAAGATCTGAGCATCTATAACTTAAATCTACAATCTTTATCTCCAAATATTGAATCAAAAATCCTAAAAACAATATATTTATTTTCGAAAGAATTTGGAGAAGAAAATAAATGGCAGAGCTCTGGCACCCTCTCGGAAAATGTGAGTTGGAGGCTAGGCCCTTCTGGTTTATTTATAGGTGCTCAGTAGAACCTCATCCGTTGGACTTACAAAGATTAAATTAGAGCCGACAAAATAAGAAATTCACCTTATATATGGCCCAAATGGGCCGACCCATACCCCTGCTGGGTCAACCCCTAAGTCGACACACACCTTGTGTGGATAACCCATCTTGGGTCTGAGTCGACCCATACACGATTTCTAAAATCGTGTATCGGGTCCTCATATGCATGATTTTTGCTTATGTTTAAATGTTAGTTTTAACGTTATCTTCTTGCGTTATCTTATTACATCTTATTCTTCCTACATTAGTTTCTTTCATTTATAATCCACGTTATATATTTCAAATTCAAACTTGCACGTGTACATTCGCGCTTAATTTCATAAAATTTTGTTTGCTAATAGCTACGCAAGAAATGTTATTATTAACGTTATTCTCTTCCCAAATTTCTTTTTATTTTATTTAACTGTTTCCAAACTTTTTAACATGCATTCACACATGTAAATAAATGTGCGCAGTCATTCCATTATTATCCTCCTCCCTTAATTTACGCTTTAATTTCAATTTTTGAATCTATGTGTATATATTTACACACAACTCCATTTATTTTCAAAATTGAAACAGCGCTATCCTGACATTTATTTCATTCTTGTTTTGATTTATTACATGTTAACTTTTGAATTTCACGTCAATATGTATATATACATACATACACACACACTTACATATATACACACACACACATACATATACATGTGTATGTGTATATATATATATGCACACCTATCTATATATAATTTTCCCTTATATGTACATATGCATATATTTTTCTCTTGGAACGTGCATCCTTTTAGTTGGTCTTATTAAAATTTAAAACATAACTTTGGTGGAATTTGAACTCCTGACCTCTACCTTGGGAAGTGCATGCTCTACCACGTCACCTAACTTAGCATTTGTTCACTAGATTAAAATATTAGTAGTTATTTATCTTATTTGTGTTTCTCTTATTTTTCCCTTTTCATGTTTTTTTTGAAACTTCATTCAATGATATCTTCTTCATCTTAAGTTTGTTTTCTGTAAACCATAGGTATAAATTGATCAGAAATTCGCCACAGGCGCAATGAAGCTAGTTCCATGATCAAATTCTGAAAAACTTTTGAATTTATTTTATTATTTAATTTAAAAATGTAGGATATTACAAGTCATCTACAATAGGTACCAAATTCGTTGATTTGTACTTGGCAGGCTTCAACCTTCTATGATATGCATGTGCGACATTGCTTCGGCTTGCCATCCGTTGTAGGATCTAAATTAACCCTAGAGGGGGGGTGAATAGGGTTTATCGCAGATTTACACAGAGTAATTAAATAATCACAGCACAGATAATAATCAGAATAAATGCGGAAAATAAATAACACACAGATATACCCAGCTTCGGCAAAACTCTGCCTACTGCTGCATTCCCCAAGGTTTCTACTAGGAGTTAAAACAATCTCTACGCTTACAATCCCCTGTAAACTCGCGACACTCGCTCCCAACTGTTCTTAACCCTACGCTCAAAACCCTGCACTGGTTTTTATCCCCAAAACCAGATTTCCCCGAATTACAAACCCTGTAATTCGTCTCCCTAGTTAAACTAGAAAACTCTAGACTTGATAGCAAATTGAAATTAAAGACGAACAAAAAACAAAACAATAAAAAAACTTAAAACTTTAAAAACCCTAGGTATTAAATAAGGGTTATCTCCTTTAGTTAAAGACTTGGCCGGCCCCTTTTGTTATTGCTTCACCACTTTTTTTGTTTGGCTCGATCTCCTTGTTTCTATAAAAATGGCGGCCTAGGGTTTGCGATCTAGGGTTTCCTTCTTGTGATCTAAGGTTTCCTTCTGGAATCCGATTCTCTGCAAAATGGTTGATCGATCGTACTCTTGCTCTGATGTTTTGCCGATGTTGATCTCGTGCTCTGATGGTTTTCTGGTTCTTCGATTTGCAGATTCACTCGTTCCAGATCCAAGTGAATATTGGTATGATTTTTCCACTTCTAATTTTTCTTTTATTGTGTTGAAACTTGGATACCCTTCTGTCGATGATGATTGGTGTATTTATAGGATTAAAATCCTAATATATCTCTGATTTCATGCTTAGACTTGTTCATGATATATACGAAATATTGGGGCTTGACAATTGCTTTGTATTGAGCTTTTCGTGATTTCTGATATTTCTTACAAGACTTGGTCTGATATTTTCGTGAATTTTGGACTTGAAATTTTGTTGAAATTCTGGAGGTATCTTCAAAATTAAACTTGAATATATTGCATAAATCTTGGACTTGAAGTCTTCTGGAATTCTGATGATTTCTTCGATTCAAATTTTGTGGAATAATTTTCGTTTATCCTGTATACTTTGAATTTCCTGCTTTTAAATCAATCCCTTGATTTTTTAGTTATTCAAAACTGGTAGTATACTCTGATTTTCAACATATTTAAACTGAAGCTGGAACAAATTGAAATGCATTTAACTATGAACCGATGCTATACTTTACTACTCTCGACTGATGTCTTGATTTCTGGTACTTCATTTATTCTTCGACTTCCTGCTTGAGTATACTCCACTTAGAACTGATGCTAAGTACTGATGCTACACTTGAAATTTATTTGCCTTTGTATATATGATCACTGCTGTTCCTTGAACTGATAATGTTGCACTGCTTGCACTGTAAACCATGTTGTTGTACTGTATTCTTGAAACTGCTTTGTTGTATACTTGAACTTTATTGGTACACCCCTGTCTTAATGCTGAGTGAACTTGAACCAGTACCTTGTATACTGTATATATCATTGCTTTGAATTTTGACATGCAATTTTCTGAGCAGATTCTATTTTGGTTACACTTTCTGATTTGACTTTCAAGTAAAAACTTTTCCTTTGTAAAAAAAATCTTATTGCTGTTCCATTATGCATATTTACTTTTGAAATTCTTGATTACTTTGGCATTGTAATGTTATTGCTTGTGTTCTCCATATTCTTGCTGTGTCTTTCATGGTGGCTTGGGTACTCCTTCAAAACTGATATAAAATGCCTTTGCTTGTCGTTTGCACACTTAACCCTGATTTTATTGTGTAGTACATCCTCTTTGCTTTAGTATGAATACTGCTGAAATCATGTTAAACCTGTCTTGATTCATGCAATTTTACATGCTTGTTGCTCTGCCTTGTTGACCTTGCTCCTTGACCATACTTGCTTATGTGGCCTTGTAGAATTGATACTGAGCATAACATTTTGAATCCTGGGATCTTTGGCATTTTGAGAACAGACCACTACACTTGTCATTTGTGTTAATTAGCCGCTTCATACCATATATATATATTTGATATAGCTGCACCATGATTTGTGTACTTGCACAGTCTTGTATTGAGCAACAGTTAACTATTTTTCTGTGTTGTCACTTAAAACATTTTACTTTTGCTTTTGACTTTGTTGAGTTGCATTCCATGTCGTGCATTTTTGACTTTGTTCATTACATGAACATGCTTGTTCCACTGCTGGTTGACTTGAAAATTGATGTTGCATTGTTCACTTGCATTCTTGGATTTATGAATATATTGCGCTGAGTCGAGATGGTCCAAGCGGCTACTCCTCAGTCGCGATACTGGATTGGCGTGGCAGCGCACACGTGTATACACGTGTGTATATGCAGCCATCCAGACGAGCTTTTCTGTTCCTGCATATCAGACCAAGTCTAGAAAAGTGATGAGAAACACACCGTAATTCTGAGGCAAACAAAATTTAAAAATAATTTTTTATTTGTTTGTTTATAATCTTATTTTTGTTGTAGTCTACTGTGTGTGTTCTTGTTTTATGTGACAGGTGAGCAGATGATGAACTAGATTGACTATGGAATGCTGTGAAGACAAGAAGACTGAAGATGATGATGTTCATATGTGTCACTATATATGAGTGAACTGTATAGAAACGTAGTGTATATGAAAGTGTAAGTATTGTAAAGAGGAGCTAAGTACGAAATTGAATATAATGAAATGTATATCAGTGATGTATGTACAAATAGTGGAGTTGTAAATCTGTACTGTTTAAATATCGAAATAAAATATTCTTATTCAAATAAAATACTGTGTGAATATTTAAATTTCTGTATAGCTGTATTTTATTTAAATAGAAATATTTTATTCATGTCTGATGTGTAGTATACCAGTACAGTTACAAACACATTCAATAATAAAATATATTTGATTGTTATCATCAAACAAAAATCATATAATTGTGTATACAACACTGTTATATACAACAATCTCCACCTTTTGATGATGACAAACAAATAAAAGATTTTGAATGTGTTTTGAACGTGAAATATATTACTCCCCCTATTTGTATGCTCCCCCTACAACTGAACTCCCCCTATATTTTTGGAAAAATATGAATGATGAAATCCAATTGACCAATCTCTCCCTAGATATTTAATTTCCAATATTAAAATATCTTTGAATTAAATACTCATCAATCAAAATCTTGACCATTCTCCCCCTTTTGTTATCATCAAAAGGATAATAGAAATTGAAATAGTGATGAATATTGACTATAAATATAAATTCAAATTAAGAGAGAGAATATATATCGCAAATCCCATTTAATCAAACAAAAATCATAATAATCTTTAAATCAGAAGCAAATTTCACTTTCAGAATGAATGGATTTACGATGGATTTTATTGAATGAGGAGAGTTCAATAAAAATTGAATATTTGAATATGAATTTTAAAGATTTTAAATATGCTAAAAAAGTGTTAAGCACTTTCTAACCACGCATAGCCCAAAGGTCTTTTAAATGGGGTTAGTAGTAACTTAACTTTATCCTCTCTAATGAGTTCCATCCATGCACAGCCCGAAGGTCTTTTAAGTGAGAATGGAAGCACATAGAAATTAAGGTAATTCACCCACGCATAACCGCGAGGATTTTTAAATGGGAGTGAATACCAAGGATAAATTATTTTTTTTTATTTTTTTTTATTTTTTTTTTAATTTCAAGAATAATTAGAACTCCCCAAATTAAATAAAACCATGATGAATGACAGAAATATGGTAGATATAGAAGATGGTCGTGAAATAAGCTCTAATTCAAAGATATTATAAAATCTGTTTAATCATCATGAGATTTAAAATAATATCTCTTCTAGTTATGAATTATACCATAGTCGCAACTCATCACAGTTTCATAAATCTATCAATAATTTTGATGAGTCCCAAAACGGTTCAAATTAATCAATAATATCAATTTTTGAATAAATAATCAAAAATAATTTCAAAATTGAAAATATCAATTTTAAGACGAGTTTTTTTTTTTTGAAAAATGCAAGTTGAAAATCAGCTTAAAAAATCAATCAGTTAAAACAATGAAATTTTCTAATATTTTTAACACTGATTGCTCCTAGACAATTTTTAAAACAACTTATATATTTAATTCAAATTGTCTATGAATTTTAACTAAATCCAGTTACTGATTTTCTAACTTATCATTTAATCACCAACACACTTAAAACGAATCAAATCAATTTCCTTATCAGAGCAGCACAAGATCATTTTCAAAAACAAGAATCACAAGTGACATCCTCAGAGAATTTTTAGACAAACTCAAGAAACAGTCAACTTATCAAATCGGAAGATAATTGTTTAAAATAAAAAAAATCAATTTTTTTTTTTTTTTATAATCCAAGAATTTCAACAATCCACAATGAATGATTTCAAAAACAGCCAAGTAAAAAATAAACTAAAAAGAATAAAAGTACGAGTTTAGAGATCATACCTGACTTACCATAATCAACGTGATGTAATGAATCTCCAACTCTGAATCTATGGCTAAGGAACTCCAAATAATTTGATATATGAATCATCTCGAATTTTATCTAACTTAAGCACAGTTGTTCCTCAGCCTCCCACAGTACCTAAATGTTTATATGATCTAGTGGTCTAACAAAAGTTGTTTTACCACTCTTATCTTTGTTTACACGTTTTGGTACCCAAACCCGTTTATATAACAATCCATTACTATTCACTAGCGTACCCTTTGGAACCCAAATTTGTTTAGATTTGCTTAAATTCATTTTGTTAATTTTTGGAATCCAAACAGATTTAAATGAATTGTTTTTAAACGAGTTATCAATTTGTTTATGATTTAAAAACCCTTTGAAATTATTAAATTTCAAAAATTCAATTTGATCGTTTTCAAAGCAAATTAAAGGATTTTTAAAATCATTAAAATTTTGTTTTTCAACTTGATTAGATTCAAATCCAAGTCCCTTTTTATTCTGAACAAAAAATTGATTTTTTAACAACATATTCAATGATTTCTCTCCTTTAGAAAATTTAGACAAAGCTGACTCAAGTCGTTGAATTTTAAAATTAAGATCGCTATTTTCTTTCATTAAATTTGAACAACGATTGATAGCGTTTTTCCTCTTTTCAGCGTCAGTTTGTTTTAAAATCAAATTTTCGTTTTCAAGTGCTTTGATTTTAGCATTAGACTTGGAAATTTCAATTTCAAATTGTTTTTGTTTTTCAAAATCAAGTTTTTCAGATTCTCTAAACTTTTCAATCACTTTTTCAAAATCAAGATTTTCATTTTTCAAATTCATGTTTTCACTTTTAAGTAACTCAAGATCAGTTTTTAATTTCAAAAAATCGTTACACAAAAATTGACATTTTTTGCATTCTGAAAACGGTGAATTCTTAACTTTTTCAAGTTTTGTTTCTAAACTGTTATTTTCTTGAACTAGTTTTGATCTATCAGATTTTAATTTCTTAACTTTTAGTTCCAGAGAATCAACGGTTTTTGTGAGATCGTGACACATTAAAATTAAATCTTTATAAGTAAAACTCGATACCCCACTTGAATCCTCTTCACTACTTTCTGAATCAGATTGAGCCATGAGACACAAATTAGCTTCCTCTTCTTCACTTTCAGAAACTTCTTCTCCTTCTTCGTCATCCCATGTAGCAGCAAAGGCTTTCTTCTTTCTTCTGAACTTCTTCTTCTTTTCATTTTTAAGTTGTGGACAATTTGGTTTGATATGTCCGGGTTTCTTGCAGTTGTAGCAAAATACTTCATCGTCTGAACTTTCAGAACTTTCGGATTTGACAGTTTTCTTCTTTTGTGGCTTGTATTTTCCTTTGGCCCACTTTTTTAAAACCATGGCTAGCTCTTCAGCGGGATCATCATCATTACTTTCAACAGAATTATTTAGAGCGATCGTCTTCTTCTTTGATTCAGAATCCTTTCGTTCTTCTCTTGCTTTCAACTCCATCTCGTAAGTAATCAGATTTCCGATCAACTCTTCCATGCTTACTTTATTCAGATCTTTTGATTCTTGAATCGGCGTTACTTTTGCTTCAAAATTCATCGGTAGCACTCTCAGTATTTTTCTGATCAATTCCACTTCGGTATAGGTTTTGCCAAGAGCTTTTGCATTGTAGACCAGTGATGAAAAGCGTCCATACATCTCTTTTATATCTTCGTCTTTTTGCATAGAGAAATTTTCATATTCGTTGCTGAGTAGAGCGAGACGAGATTCCTTTACTTGAGATGTACCTTCGTGTGTGACCTCCAATGTATGCCATATTTCCTGCGCAGTCTCACAATGAGAAATTCGATTAAATTCAGTTTTATCAAGAGCACAGATTAAAGCATTCATCGCTTTGGCATTAGTTGAAAATAATTTTTTATCATTAGCATCCCACCTGTCTTTTGGTTTAGGAATTTCAACACCACTAACTATAACAGTGGGTGATCTATAACCTATTTCAATAATATCCCATACATCATAGTCAACTGAACTCAAATAAATTTTCATCCTAGCTTTCCAATATGCATAATCAGTTCCATTAAACATTGGTGGCCTAGCTATGGACTGACCCTCAGAAAACGCGTTATTAGACAGATTCATGACTCTAGAGTTAAAATAAAATAAAAAATACCTGCTCTGATACCACTTGTAGGATCTAAATTAACTCTAGAGGGGGGGGGTGAATAGGGTTTATCGCAGATTTTCACAGAGTAATTAAATAATCACAGCACAGATAATAATCAGAATAAATGCGGAAAATAAATAACACACAAATATACCCAGCTTCGGCAAAACTCTGCCTACTGCTGCATTCCCCAAGGTTTCTACTAGGAGTTAAAACAATCTCTACGCTTACAATCCCCTGTAAACTCGCGACACTCGCTCCCAACTGTTCTTAACCCTACGCTCAAAACCCTGCACTGGTTTTTATCCCCAAAACCAGATTTCCCCGAATTACAAACCCTGTAATTCGTCTCCCTAGTTAAACTAGAAAACTCTAGACTTGATAGCAAATTGAAATAAAAGACGAACAAAAAACAAAACAATAAAAAAACTTAAAACTTTAAAAACCCTAGGTATTAAATAAGGGTTATCTCCTTTAGTTAAAGACTTGGCCGGCCCCTTTTGTTATTGCTTCACCACTTTTTTTGTTTGGCTCGATCTCCTTGTTTCTGTAAAAATGGCGGCCTAGGGTTTGCGATCTAGGGTTTCCTTCTTGTGATCTAAGGTTTCCTTTTGGAATCCGATTCTCTGCAAAATGGTTGATTGATCATACTCTTGCTCTGATGTTTTGCCGATGTTGATCTCGTGCTCTGATGGTTTTCTGGTTCTTCGATTTGCAGATTCACTCGTTCCAGATCCAAGTGAATATTGGTATGATTTTTCCACTTCTAATTTTTCTTTTATTGTGTTGAAACTTGGATACCCTTCTGTCGATGATGATTGGTGTATTTATAGGATTAAAATCCTAATATATCTCTGATTTCATGCTTAGACTTGTTCATGATATATACGAAATATTGGGGCTTGACAATTGCTTTGTATTGAGCTTTTCGTGATTTCTGATATTTCTTACAAGACTTGGTCTGATATTTTCGTGAATTTTGGACTTGAATTTTTTTTGAAATTCTGGAGGTATCTTCGAAATTAAACTTGAGTATATTGCATAAATCTTGGACTTGAAGTCTTCTGGAATTCTGATGATTTCTTCGATTCAAATTTTGTGGAATAATTTTCGTTTATCCTGTATACTTTGAATTTCCTGCTTTTAAATCAATCCCTTGATTTTTTAGTTATTCAAAACTGGTAGTATACTCTGATTTTCAACATATTTAAACTGAAGCTAGAACAAATTGAAATGCATTTAACTATGAACCGATGCTATACTTTACTACTCTCGACTGATGTCTTGATTTCTGGTACTTCATTTATTCTTCGACTTCCTGCTTGAGTATACTCCACTTAGAACTGATGCTAAGTACTGATGCTACACTTGAAATTTATTTGCCTTTGTATATATGATCACTGCTGTTCCTTGAACTGATAATGTTGCACTGCTTGCACTGTAAACCATGTTGTTGTACTGTATTCTTGAAACTGCTTTGTTGTATACTTGAACTTTGTTGGTACACCCCTGTCTTAATGTTGAGTGAACTTGAACCAGTACCTTGTATACTGTATATATCATTGCTTTGAATTTTGACATGCAATTTTCTGAGCAGATTCTATTTTGGTTACACTTTCTGATTTGACTTTCAAGTAAAAACTTTTCCTTTGTAAAAAAAATTCTTATTGCTGTTCCATTATGCATATTTACTTTTGAAATTCTTGATTACTTTGGCATTGTAATGTTATTGCTTGTGTTCTCCATATTCTTGCTGTGTCTTTCATGGTGGCTTGGGTACTCCTTCAAAACTGATATAAAATGCCTTTGCTTGTCGTTTGCACACTTAACCCTGATTTTATTGTGTAGTACATCCTCTTTGCTTTAGTATGAATACTGCTGAAATCATGTTAAACCTGTCTTGATTCATGCAATTTTACATGCTTGTTGCTCTGCCTTGTTGACCTTGCTCCTTGACCATACTTGCTTATGTGGCCTTGTAGAATTGATACTGAGCATAACATTTTGAATCCTGGGATCTTTGGCATTTTGAGAACAGACCACTACACTTGTCATTTGTGTTAATTAGCCGCTTCATACCATATATATATATATTTGATATAGCTGCACCATGATTTGTGTACTTGCACAGTCTTGTATTGAGCAACAGTTAACTATTTTTCTGTGTTGTCACTTAAAACATTTTACTTTTGCTTTTGACTTTGTTGAGTTGCATTCCATGTCGTGCATTTTTGACTTTGTTCATTACATGAACATGCTTGTTCCACTGCTGGTTGACTTGAAAATTGATGTTGCATTGTTCACTTGCATTCTTGGATTTATGAATATATTGCGCTGAGTCGAGATGGTCCAAGCGGCTACTCCTCAGTCGCGATACTGGATTGGCGTGGCAGCGCACACGTGTATACACGTGTGTATATGCAGCCATCCAGACGAGCTTTTCTGTTCCTGCATATCAGACCAAGTCTAGAAAAGTGATGAGAAACACACCGTAATTCTGAGGCAAACAAAATTTAAAAATAATTTTTTATTTGTTTGTTTATAATCTTATTTTTGTTGCAGTCTACTGTGTGTGTTCTTGTTTTATGTGACAGGTGAGCAGATGATGAACTAGATTGACTATGGAATGCTGTGAAGACAAGAAGACTGAAGATGATGATGTTCATATGTGTCACTATATATGAGTGAACTGTATAGAAACGTAATGTATATGAAAGTGTAAGTATTGTAAAGAGGAGCTAAGTACGAAATTGAATATAATGAAATGTATATCAGTGATGTATGTACAAATAGTGGAGTTGTAAATCTGTACTGTTTAAATATCGAAATAAAATATTCTTATTCAAATAAAATACTGTGTGAATATTTAAATTTCTGTATAGCTGTATTTTATTTAAATAGAAATATTTTATTCCTGTCTGATGTGTAGTATACCAGTACAGTTACAAACACATTCAATAATAAAATATATTTGATTGTTATCATCAAACAAAAATCATATAATTGTGTATACAACACTGCTATATACAACATCCGTGACATCAATCAATTCTATAATATTTACTAGATTTCATTATTTATGATCCCTAGATTCTGTGATTTTTAAATGTTTTCACCATTTTATTGATGGTTATTATATGTCTATGTAGCCTTAGAACCATCCGTGTATTTACATATGGTGATTATATTTCTATGCATTGAACTCTTAATCGAGTTCCTGTGTTCTGTGAATTCTGTGGTTTCCATTCTGTGTTTAAGGTGAATTGAGATTTCGTAAATTCTAGTATTAGAGTTTGGATAATCTGCATTAACGGGAACATCTGTATCTTGTGTTCTCATCTCATGTGTGTAACTTATATGTTGATTTTGTTGCTTGTGTCATATGTCGATCCGTGTCTATATCGTTCATTTTCGAATGAGAAGGAATTGGCTTTTATGTGTCATTTCATTTTATTTTATCATGTACTAATTGATATGTTTAAGCTAGACTGACCCCTGTATTTTATACTCGAATCAGACCGAGATATTTCAGGTTATAGCTTGATGTAGATTCATGATTAGCCACCTTTTTCTTAGATCAATTCACTTGAAGCTAGTACCTGAGTTATGCATTTGTGTGACCATATTTTTGTATACTTATCTTTTTGGGACATGCGTAATTGTATTTGATTTATATAAAACCATTTGTGTATATGTTATATTCTGATGGTTATGTATACGTGCATGTGCGTGTGCGTGCGCATGTGTATATATATTCTATTTATGTGATTAGTACTTTTTGTTGATGTTGTATTTAGTTCTGAATAATATCCTTAGCCACCATAGTTTTATATTAAACATGAATTGAATACGTCGATACTCTTGAGATTGGAAAGAAAAAAATTATTCGCCAAACGATGTTTTGATACTCGTTTAATGTTAGACGTATGGATGGTCGCTCCTAATCAACCTTATTATCCACACTACCAGACAGTATTACCTAATAATGCCCTTTATTAGTATGAGTCTGGGGGTAAGGTGTTACCAAAAGCATTCAGTTGAATCATCTTATCTAGAATCCCATATAAGACAACAAGTGTAAGATGAAGTTTCTATTTACCCTATCATATGCCTTGTGAAGATCAATTTTTATGTAAAATTTAGCAGCCCCTCTCTTTTTAAACCCTTTTACCGATTCAAGAGCCATTGATGAATTTTCAGCTATATATCTTCCTTTGATAGAAGCACTTTAGCACTATGAAATTAAATCAAGAAGCACCTTGTTTAATCTGTTGCATATGATTTTACAAAGGATTTGTTAAGTCTGACATATTCATTTTATCAGGATTCTTAACTTTTGGGATTAATGAGACAAATGTATGATTAATTTCTATAACAAATTCACTTGAATCAAATGCCTCCTGATAAGCATTCAACATTATGTTTTTCAAGTTTTGCAAGTACCTTTTGATGAAACATTCCCTTGTTCCATTAGGGCCAGGGATAGAATCAAAGTTAATCAAGAAAATGGCCAGTTTGATTTCCCTTTCATCAATCCTAATTGTGAGCAAGTCATGACTAGATTTGGAAACCTTCCCTCGATTTTGGACATCAGGTAATTGGTGTTCATTTACGCCATTGTACAAGTTTGTTAAATATTTTGTTTCCTTGTATTCAAAGATTGTAATATTTCCTAATACGTTGCCATGTTCATTAAGTCAGTTAAGAAAGTTATTGTGATGTTTTCTTTGTGGAATTTTTGAATTAAAAAAATTACTAGATTCATTTTCCTTTGGAAGCCAATTTTCTTTAACTTTTTGTTTAAGTTCAACAAAACCATATCTTTAGTTCTTCTTTGTGCTTCTTTTGAATAGCAAAGAAAAAATATTTAACACTTCATGCAAAGGATCATCATTCAATTATTGAACAATTTCCACTTAATCCTAGAGATTTTTTATTTTTTTAGCATTTTTTGGTCTTGCTTTTTTCCAATTTTCAATTATCCCTTTTATTGTTTTGACAAGATTGAAAAATTGATACATACAAGTGCTAAATGAGATTTGAATTTCATTGAAATTAACAACTTCCTTCAAGCCTACTAAATGCCAATGATTAGCATATCCAAAAGGCTTTACTTTAACATCAGTTTTTTCATTATTGAATTGAATTAGTACGGGGTAACGATCACTAGTTGAGCATGGTAGAATAGTAATATGAATACCCGAAATTTTGTTAAATATTTCTACATTTCCAAGTGTTTTACCAAGCCTTAGCGCAATCTTCTTACTTCACCACTATTTCATGTAAACTGTGGGTTTGGTTGTACAACATCCACTAACCTACAAGCATGCAATTGTTAAATTCTACTACTTGGGAAAGTTTAAAAGTTTTTCCAACTTTCTTTTCCGAAGTTCTAAGTACAGCACTAAAATCTCCAAACACCAACCAAGGATTTTGAATAGATTTAGACACATCAATTAAACTCTTCCATAATGAAATTCTTTCAATGCAAGATTAAGTGTGTAGAAAATGTAATTACAATTTTGAGCCCACCAATATTCACAAAGAAAATTGAAATTTATTGATTGGCTCGACTTAAGATGTCACCTTTTCAAATTGCTGAATCCCAAATAACCATAATTCTATCTCTTAAATTAGCTGAAATATTATAATATCACTGTCGCTAGTCTTCCATATGTCCTTAAAAAGGTTCACACTATCATCTAAAAACTTGTTTCCCATAATTGCTAAAATAGAAGACTTATACTTCACCTTCATGGTGTAGAGGTCTACATGACTAGTGTCATTACAAAGACCTCTAACATTTCAATAAATCGTTATCATTATTTTTTGGTAGCTTTGCCCCTAGTCATCGGAGAAGAAACTACCTTAGTTGTATAAATAACGGGATCATACCCTTTGATAAAAACATTTTATTATTTATTTTATTTGGTTTTATATATTTATTAATGTATTCTTCATCATTTTATTCTTTATATTGCTTTAAATGAATATTTATATTATATGTGTCTGGAATCAGGCAGGCTTCTTTAAGAGTCAATAGTTATGGAATAAACGACTTCCCTTTGATACGACCACAACCTGCTTTGGACGCGGACCCTTATTCTCTTGCCCTGACTATGATCTTCTTGAACTACTACAGCTGCTCCATGATAAGGATTGACATAATCTAAGTCAATCTCTACATATATGTTATGCCATAATATGAAGAAATAGAATAAATATCATTAATGATATTATTAAATATCATTAATGATATTACTCCATAACTGGAGCATTATGTATAAATTGTATGCCACAATATAAGGAAATAAAATAAATATTATTAATGATATTATTCCATAAATATCATTAATGATATCATTCCATAATTATTGTAGTGCATATGACTGTATCTTGTAACTTTTTATATTTGTGATTCATGAATGGAAAAGTTACAAGATACAGTCATATGCACTACAACAATTACGGAATAATATCATTAATGATATGTATTCTATTTCTTCATATTATGGCATCCCATTTATACATAATGCTCTAGTTACGAAATAATATCACTAATGATATTTAATAATATCATTAATGATATTTATTCTGTTTCTTCATACTATGGCATACCATATATGCAGAGATTGACTTAGATTATTTCAATCCTTATCATTTTGTCAGAGAAAATGTGCAAAGTGGAAATTTGAGGGTCTCTTACATCTCCACTAATGACCAGCTTGCCGATGCCCTCAACAAGCCACTACCACGTACCTCCTTTACAACATTGGGTAGCAAAATCGGTCCTTCATCTTGGCCATCCGTTTTGAGGGGGCGTAATAAGGATTGACATAATCTAAATCAATCTCTGCATATATGTTATGCCTCAATATGAAGAAATAGAATAAATATCATTAATGATATTAGTAAATTTCATTAATGATAACTGGAGCATTATGTATAAATGGTATGCCATAATATGAGGAAATTGAATAAATATCATTAATGATATGATTCCATAAATATCATTAATGATATTATTTCATAATTGTTGTAATGCATATGACTGTACCTTGTAACTTTATATATTTGTTATTCATGAGTGGAAAAGTATCCTTCTCTTCAATTCTTCATCAATCCAAAGCCTACAATAATAGCACCATCGATTTATGTATATATTGTAGGTTTGACTTATTGCTTGCAACATTTGTTTATTTTTGGTTGCTGATTTAGGTCTGGACAAACTAATTATACTTTGAACTATTGAGGGAGAAGATGTTTTATTTTTTGGCTTCTCCTTCCATACTTTTGTGGGTTGATTTGAAGTGGGCTCACACTGATTAATGGAATACCCAAGAAATTTGTATGCTCTAAGGCATAAATTTATACTCCATGGATTGTTCATAAACATTATCATTGCTCTCTACGACTTTAACCATTTTAGATAAATCAGATGATGTGGTTATGAAACGGCCCAAACTTCCCCTTACGGGAAAGCCGGGATTGCTCTGAGAACAACAAGCATCAGAACACAAACAATAGAACATTTCATTACTATTACAACAATTATCATTAGAGTATAAGAATATCAAAGAACAAATAATATACAAAATGGAAATACAAGAGATTTACAAATTACAAAAGCAGAGGAAAAATACACGAATATAATGTGAAAATACATGAGCTAACACAACTGAGAGAAATATACGGATACAAAGCTTTCCAAATATAGCTCCAGCTGTAATCCAGGATCCTGGGAAAATAAATATCTGCAAAACCAAAACTACTAGCTGCCCGTGTGGAAAGTACGGGCACCCGGAGTTTAGGTAAAAACATAAAACTTCGAGTCAGTGATGGGATTGATACGAGAACTAAAACAGTTATTAAATCTTTACTTTAAAAGTTGGGAAATTATGGGACCATGCCGTATAACACGGAACGGGTTTACTCCACATGAATCTCAATTTAAAATAAAACAATGCAATGCTTTTTGGAAAATGAAGCTATTATAAGACTCAGGTCCCATCACATAATGCAACGCAAGCCGGAGGATAGAATTTTCCCTTATAATAGCCATACATGCTTGGTACGCTTAAAACAAATCATTTTGATATTATTATAAGAGCATAGTGTCAAAATCAACTTCAGTGTAAATGTATCAATCTAGATGACATAGTAACATATATTATGCCGCCGTACTAGTTTTACAACTAAAACTGAAAAGTGTCGTATTGGAAATGGGATTTCCGTCACGAGTCAAGGCGAGGGATGGCTCCTTTAGGGACACTCTAGCAAATGCCTCAGGGCTCGGACGCTGGCGAGCCCTTGGATGCTTCAAGGTCGGTCCTCTCTTACTTTTGAGGATTAGTTATTCTTGAACACACGTTTCTCGGTCCTATTGGATCTATCACTTGGCCAATAGCGACCAATATCTGAGGCGCCTCGCAATCCATCATCCACATGAGTAAAAATGTCTGGGATCCATACCATGACACCACTTCTAGCAAGAAAGAAACTTCGTGTACTCCATGTAGTCTTTATCCCGTTTCTGACTCATATCGGGTGTTAGACTCGCGAATTAACGCTATACATAAAGCTATGCTAATTAAATCTGTGCTTTGATCATCAACCACAAGACTCTGCTTTTCAACAAAAGCCTTGATCATTTGCATCTCAACATGCCACACTGACAATTCACGCCATGCAACCGATGTCTATCAATATATAACCTATAAGCTCGTACGCCTCAGAGAAGGGCGTTAAGCAAGAGAATAAATTCTCCACCACCAAATAGATATATATCTAATAGAAACCAATCAACACAGAATGAAATCCAATGTCAAACACACATCCATTTACAAGTCTGTTCTGGGTATGAATGAAACCGGAGGCAACTTATTCCTTATCTCATATGTCCAATACAGGAGAGAGGCCCTCACATATCCGTCGATCTCCAAGTACATCTGGACGACCACCACTTATTACCTTGTCTTAGTTGTACAGACCAATCAAGACATCAGTAATCATCCAAACGATGTGAAGAACTCCGGTCTTCAACCATCGTCTTTATCGTCGACTTTTAGTCGTTGTATCAGTTATTCAGAATGGGATAAACCCGGCCTTTCTGTATTTTATAATCAATAATTAAGTGCTGTAAAAACACATCATACGCCTTATTCCAATTCAGAATATTCGTTTATTTAAATATTCACGTATCTAGGGAAAGGTTCCCATTAAATTTTATCAAAGATAAATTCTTTTAAACTTATTCTTTAATCTTTCTTTAGATATCCATTTCAAGAGCTTTTATTTTATTTATCCACAATTCTAAACCAAATTAAGGTTTTTAAAACTAGTCGAGATTATCTACCCTTACCAAGTAATCCTTTATTTTATTTTCCAATCCCAACCTATTCATCCCATGGAGCAAAACTGGTATTACTCCATATCTAACACCCACTGTGTTATCGATAAATTTAATTACCATTTCACGTTCAAATCTAATTAAAGATTTAACTATCGCCTGGAGTAAAACGGGCGGTACTCCATTCTTAGTCATTTCATGAATTCAATAAATTTAATTATCCCATTCACATCCCAATCTGATTAAAGATTTATTAAACTCTTCTTAGTTTTAATCTCCAAAAATCATTATTTAATGATTATTCAAATTTAGGAAATTAGTCCTGCTGTTTTCTGGGTTAAAGAATCAATGTCATTTAAAACAAAGTTCACGATAAACCCAAATCCTCTTCCATTAACTATGGAATCTTCATGGAAATCATAACAGTAAATAATCGATATTAATTTCTGTATCGTATTAATAATATAAATGGAATAATGGCAAGGCCCTTTAAATTCCATAAATAATATTGGCCTTCCTTCACAGAATCTCATTTAAATTATTACCAAATCGAAATCCATTCAATTTCAATTTAATATATTAAATTGGAAAATCTCATATTTAGAAACTTTCCATTAAATCTTAATAAAAAGATTTATAATTTCCAAATCATATCTTTACTTCTAACTCGGGTTAAAGAACAAATGTCATTTAAAACATCGTTCACAATAAACCCCAAAATCCCATTTCACTTCAATTCCAATTAAATATTAATTAATTGCTAAACTTCTCTAAATCTTATTTAAAAGATATATTCTTTTCTCAAATGGATTTAAGAACAGTGTTATAAAAGACACCATTCAGGACAAACCCAAATTCCAATTTGATATTAAATACAAGACTCTGAATAGAAATTAAATCGGCTTATATTTAATATCAAATTCTGAAAATAAAGGATATCGTATTAAGAATAACGATATCTGTATATTCCAAATTCCTCAACAATATCCGTATAATCATGGAATCCAATATCGAAATATTCCGAAGATTATTTCCATTCAAATCCATTCCAATTCATATGTTGGAAAGTCTAGTTGTATCAAAACCTTTTCAATCCAATTTATTTGTTTAAAAACATTGGATTATTATTCTTCAAGTTAATAACTAGTTTATTTCAATAAAAATATACTTTTATCTTTTCAAATATGGAATTTTCACCCAAAACTTTCCAAATCATTTATTATAAATTTACCCAAATTTTCCATATTTTTAATAATTTTACAAAGGCCTTTACAGTCGGTTTCCAATATCGGCTATCGAAGTGCATCCAAAGCGACCTCCAAAATTGGTTTGGACATATTTTAAAATCCAGCCATTCCAATTTAAATTTCTTATATTCATTGGAAAGCTCTTTTCAATACGAACCCAAACAGTTTCAGTTTTAGGAGAATCCAACGGACGGTCGGATCTCCCGTTACATCAATTTCAAGTTAATGGTCGAAATTCCCGAACGGTCGCTGCGCGGCGCGTTCTATTCAAGCCATTAAATATATATAATATGTATATCATCGATTTCCATTTAAAACGTGTTTTATAAATTCATTTATAAATTCATTCCAAAACGATTTCAACTTCATTTTCAATTTTTAATCAAAATTGAATATTCCATATCATTATAGTATTAAAATGATAATATTTTCAAAATATCAGATTTTGAAATCAATTCTTTTCGGTATTCATTATAAAATGAATAAAATCGATCGATAAACCCGTTCGGGTAAAAATAGCGTTTCTATACTTATCCCAGCTTTATATATTTTTATATATTTTCGTGTCCATCCAAAATCAGACATCAAAATCATATTTTGATTATTCACTGAATATTATTTTAAAATATTTGTTATTTAAAATATCCGTTATTCCTGAATTGGAATGCAACTCAATCAATTTCTATATAATTTTAGTTATACGGATTTCATACATCACTTGTATTCAACAATAATGATAAATAATCATCAAACGGTCAATTCACATCCAGAGTGCAATTTACAATTGTATAAGCATTAAATAATTAAATAATGCTTATCACAATCTGTCAACCCATCGATTAACATATAATTAAATTCAAGGGAGATGTGAATGAATTATCATCCCCAGACCCATGTGGGGTTTCCAAATAACAGTCGATTCACAATAATCAATGGTTAGTAAATTTAACCAGTGTTAATTCGATTTGAATTATTTTTCTAATTAGTCAATTTTCACTATTTAAATTATAAATAGATATTTATAATTTAATTTCAACCACCACAAAATAATATTAAATCATTTTTAATATTTTAAACATTTCGGCATCACAATCAACACACAATACAGTCAATTAAATCGTCCATGGTTTGTGGACGAGAGTGGTGAGCTAACAGGCATCGTATACAATTTATAATGATTAAAAGTGATAACAAAACTACCCTGGAAATTCTATATATTTTTATACATGAATACAATAACGTGATAAAATAAAATTTAGTGAGAAGGAGTTCTCACATTGGGTTCCACTCCTTCATTCTTTATTTGGCGATTTTATATCGTTTGGAATTGAATTCGCCTTAAATTCTCATTTGCTTCTTTTCCGTTCTGGTTAGTTCCATTGCATAGTGTTCGTCGTTGCGTATCCAACGCAACTAAAATCGTTGGATTTGGACCTCGTGTGAGAGAGATATGTCATTTATAAGTTAATTACATAATTATTATACATAATATTTAATTAAAATTCCTTAATTACTTTAACCTTTAAGTAACCCTTCGTTATCTCTTCTTCATCATTCCAGACATCGCTCAGGGTTGAAATCGAATCACCGCCGTCGCTACACCTCGCTGGACCATGATCAGCCTGCACCACATCGAAGACCATCGTGCAACCTCCTTCGCCGGCGGTGGCACCACTCGTGGTAGCCCCTGTGCCGCCCAAATCGAGTTCGAACGCGCTGAGTTTGAGAAGGAAAATCGAACACATTTCTTCACCAATTCTGATCATACTAGTATAGATTTGAAGCCCTCAGATTACTCTACGATATTTGTTCAACAAGTTTTTTATTTCGGTTATTGGTTTTGGTGAAAATTGCATGGGAATTTCGGAGCATACGGGCCATCGGTTTTCGAGTGGCTGTTGGAACGAGAAGTGAGAGGCTAGGGTTTATTTTTTGAATATATATATTTATTTGTTTATTTAATTCTCCACTTGACTCTAATTCATTCGACCTCCAAATTAAACCCCGCGACTACGTTCCTAGCCAAATACCCTATCCCGGACACAATGAATATGTTTCGTAAGCCAATTCGACCTTTTCGATCAGTTTTTATCAAAATTAAAATACAAATCAATATATACTGATTTTAAACGTTCATTTTAATTTACTGGGGTCACATACTGACTTTGAATATTACAGAAAAGTAAACCTAGCTATGTTTTGACGATACAGTTCTAACAAAACTAATTTTGTCGAATTTAAAGACCGTTTGAAAAATGACCTTTTTCCAGTCGAAAAAATTTAAATTGGAATTTCAAAACACGTTTAAATTTACTACACTTACATATTAATTTCAAAAATTATAAAATTTTAAATTGACAATAATTTGACATTTCGAATCCAACAAAAGTGGTTTCATCGAAAACGGAGGTCGTTTGCAAATTGGCTATTTTTAAGGGCTATATATTATTTAAAATATATATTGATTCCATAGCGACTATTTTGAATTTTCAACTCGACATAACTTTCAGTTTATTTTATGAAATCACAATTTTTCACATTCATTAGAAAGATAAAATTAAACAGATTCAAATGTTTCTTGTTTTCTGAAATCCGATTTATTTTGAATTCTGTACATTCAATTGAAATTTAAAATCGAATTTTAAAACTACCACGCCATTTCAAACTCTAGTTATAATTAGAATAAATTTATACGTTCTAACTTCAATTTAAATAAATTTTAAATTATTATTATTTAAAATAAATCATTTTAAATATTCAAAATCCATTAAAATAGCTAAAATTTTAATTTTAATTTGGTTCAGAAATTCCGGGTTGTTACAATCTCTCTCACTTAAAATCTTTCGTCCTCGAAAAGGAATGGAGTTGAGAGTTGTTTAATTAACCAACTAAACTTTCATTCTAGCTTTCATTCTTCAATTTTTCAGTTTCTAAGAATTTTCAAATTTCTCAAAAATTCGGGTAACACCCTAAATTTTCTAAAAATTTCACCATAACCTCCTTTATACGGGCTGATCGGTAAAACCACAACTTGCCTCACAGGACCCTCATCAATCAAAAAGAAAAAGAAAAAGCCAAGCGCTTGCCAATCGGCTCATAAAATCATCAAAACCAATGAATATAGTAAACATGTACCTATTTGTCGGGCATACAATTTTATTCCTCTTCTTAACTTCCATGCAATGACCTTTTCATTATATACACATGTACATATTTGCAATTCCAATAAATTTTCAATTCAATTCAAATTTGACTTGATTTGGCTTAATTTACCTTTCATTCACTTATTGGTTTGATCATTCAAATATTTTAATTAGTTGAACTAAAAATCACACATCACAAGTAGCAATCAGTTAATTGATTAGCTTTTCAATCATATATCTTTAATATATACTCAGAATCATATTTTCAATGCCAAATCACAAACAATATACCCTATCTAAGTTTTGGTTCTCACACCAGTCAAATGGAAATATATACAGTCAATTGGAAATATATAAATATCCTACTTTCGAAACTCGAACATAAATGTTGATGATGCTGTAGCAATCATCAGAATCATTCTGGGCGACTAGAGTGTGATTCTATATCTACCCAGCATATTTGAGGCTTCAGATATATGTTTGCAAACCGTATATACAAAATCTTCGTATACTAGATAGTCCGAATTCAATATAAAATAAAATTCTCAAATACGAATAATAGATATAAAATTTCAAAACTAAATTTGTTTTTATAAATAATACTCTTCAAACTCATTCTAGGGTATTACTAACCCTATCTCTGACGAGTCATTCTTATAGCATATTATTAATCCTATCGCTGATGAATTCTTTCGTTTGGTTCTAATGTGTCTTGTTCTCGAGCTCTGTAAACCAAAGCTCCGATACCAGATTGAAATGACCCAAACTTCCCCTTATGGGAAAGCCTCGATTTCTTTGAGAATAACACGCATCAAAACACAAACAATAGAACATTTCATTGCTATTACAACAATTTACATCAGAGTAAAAGAATATTAGAGAATAAATAATATACACAACGGAAATACAAATATCATAGATTTACAAAATTATAAAACCAGTGGAAAATAATACACGAATATAATGTGTAAATACATGAACTAACACAATGGAGAGAAATACACGGATACAAAGCTTTCCGAATATAGCTCCATCCGTAATCCAGTATCCTGGGAAAATAAATATCTGCAAAATGAAAACTACTAGCTGCCCGTGTGGAAAATATGGGCATCCACAGTTTAGGTTAAAACAATAAACTTCGAGTCAGTCATGGGACTGGTGTGAGAACTAAAACAATTATTAAATCTTTACTTTAAAAGTTGGGAAATCATGGCACCATGTCGTATAACACAGAACGGGTTTACTACACATGAATCTTAGTTTAAAACAAAACAACGCAATTCTTTTTGGAAAATGAAGCTATTATAAGACTCAGGTCCTATTACACAATGCAACGCAAGCCGGAGGATAGAGTTTTACCTTATAATAGACAAACATGCTTGGTACGTTTAAAACAAATCATTTTGGTATTACTATAAGTGCATAGTGTCAAAATCAACTTCAATATAAATGTATCAATCCTCGACAACATATGTACCATATATTTTGCTGCCATACTAGGTTTACAACTAAAACCGAAAAGTGTCGTATTGGAAATGGGATTTCCATCGTGAGTCAAGGCTAGAGATGACTCCTTCTGATTTGAGACACTCTAGCAAATGCCTCAGGGCTCGGACGCTAGCGAGCCCTTGAATGCTTCAGGACCGGTCCTCTCTTACGTTTGAGGACTAGTTATTCCCGAACACACGTTTCCCGGTCTTATCGGACCTATCACTTGGCAAGTAGCGACCAATATCCGAGGCGCCTCGCAATCTATCATCCACATAAGTAAAAATGTTTGGGCTCTATACCATGACACCACTTCTAGCTAGAAAGAAACGTCGTGCACTCCCCGTAGTCCTTATCTCGTTTCTAACTCATACCGGGTGTCAGGCTCGCGAGTTAATGTTATACACAAAGCTATACTAATTAAAGCCGTGCTTTAATCATCAACCATAAGAATCTGCTTTTCAACAAAAGCCTTGATCATTTGCATCTCAGCATGCCACACTGACAATTCACGCCATGCAACTGATGTCTATTAATAAATAACCTTTAAGCTGGTACGTCTCCGAGAAGGGCGTTAAGCAAGAGAATAAATTTTCCACCACCAAATAGATAAATATTTAATAGAAATCAATCAACACAGAATGAAATCCAATATCAAACACACATCCATTTACAAGTTCGTTCTGGGTCTGAATGAAATCGAAGGCACCTTATTCCTCATCCCATATGTCCAATACAGGAGAAAGGTCCTCGCATATCCGGTCGATCTCCAAGTACGTCTGGACGACCACCACTTATTATCTTGTCTTGGGTGTACAGCCTAATCAAGACATCAGTAATCATTCAAACAATGTGAAGAACTCCAGTCTTCAACCACCGTCTTCATCATCGACTTTTAGTCATTGTATCAGTTATTCAGAATGGGATAATTCCGGTCTTTCCGAATAACTCGCGTATTTTATAATCAATAATTAAGTGCTATAAAAACACATCATACGCCTCATTCCAATTCAGAATATTCATTTATTCAAATATTCACATATTTATGGAAAGGTTCCCTTTAAATTCTATCAAAGATAAAAAAATTTAAACTTATTCTTTAATCTTCCTTTGGATATCCATTTTAAGAGATTTTATTTATCCACAATTCTAGACTAAATTAAGGTTTTTAAAACTAGTCGAGATTATCGAGCCTTGCCGAAGTATTCCTTTATTTTATTTTCCGATCCCAACCTATTCATCCTATGGAGCAAAACTGGTAGTACTCCATATCTAACACCTACTATGTTATCGGTAAATTTAATTACCATTTCACATTCAAATCTAAATAAAGATTTAACTATTGACTGGAGTAAAACTGGTGGTACTCCATTCATGATCATTTCATGAATTCAATAAATTTAATTATCCGATTCACATTCCAATCTGATTAAAGATTTATTAAACTCTTCTTAGTTTTAATCTCCAAAAATCATTATTTAATGATTATTCAAATTTAGGAAATTATTGCTGCCTTTTTCTAGGTTAAAGAATCGATGTCATTTAAAATAAAGTTCATGATATACCCAAATCCCCTTCCACTAACTATTGAATCTTCACAGAAATCATAACAGTAATTAATCGATATAAATTTCCATATCGTACTAATGATATAAATGGAATAATGGCAAGGCCCTTTAAATTCCATAAATAGTATTGGTCTTCCTTCGCAAAACCTCATTTCAATTATTACCAAATCGAACTCCATTCAGTTCCAATTTAACATATTAAATTGGAGAATCTTATATTTGGAAATTTTCCATTAAATCTTAATAAAAAGATTTATAAATTCCAAATCATATCTTAACTGCTAATTCGGGTTAAAGATCAAATGTCGTTTAAAACATCGTTCACAATAAACCCTGAAATCCAATTTCAATTCAATTCCAATTAAATATTAATTAATTGGTAAACTTGTCTAAATCTTATCTAAAAATTTATTCTTTTCTCAACTGGGTTTAAGAACAGTGTTATTAAAGACACCATTCACGTCAAACCCAAAATCTAATTTGATATTAAATACAAGACTTTGCGTAGAAATTATATCGACTTATATTCAATATCAAATTCTGAAACCAACAGATATCGTATTTGGAATAACAATATCTGTATCTTCCATATTCCTCAACAATACCCTTATAATCATGGAATCCAATATCGAAATATTCCGAAGATTATTTCCATTCAAATCCATTCCAATTCATATTCTGGAAAATTCTGGTTATATACAAACCCTTTTCAATTCAATTTATTTATTTAAAAACGTTGGATTATTATTCTTCCAGTTAATAACTAGTTTATTTCGATAAAAAATATTTTTATCTTTTCAAATGTGGAATTTTTCACCCAAAACCTTTCCAAATCATTTATTGTAAATTTACCCAATTTTTTCATATTTTTAATAATTTTATTAAGGCCTTTATAGTTGGTTTCCAATATCGGCCATCGAACTGCATCCATAGCGACCTCCAAAATTGATTTGGATATATTTCAAAATTCAACCATTCGGATTTAAATCTCTTTTGTTCATTGGAAAGCTCTTTTCAATACGAACCCAACAGTTCCAGTTTTAGGAGAATCCGACGGTCGGATCTCTCGTTACACCAATTTGAAGTTAATGGTTGAAATTCGCGAACGGTAATTGCGCGGCGCGTTCTATTCAAGCCATTAAATATATATAATATATACCGTCGATTTCCATTTAAAACGTATTTTATAAATTCGATTATAAATTCATTCCAAAACGATTTCCACTTCATTTTCAATTCTTAATCAGAATTGAATATTCCATATCATTATAATATTATAATAATAATATTTTCAAAATATCAGATTTTGAAATCAATTCTTTTCGGTATTCATTATAAAATGAATAAAATCGATCAATAAACCCCTTTAGGTCAAAATGGCGTTTCTATACTTAACCCGGCTTCATATATTTTATGTATTTTCGTGTCCATCCAAAATCGGACATCAAAATCATATTTTGATGATTCACTGAATATTATTTTAAAATACTCATTACTTTAAAATATTCGTTATCCCTGAATTGGAATGTGACTCAATCAATTACCATATAATTTCAGTTATATGGATTTCATACATCACATGTATTCAACAATAATGATAAATAATCATCAAACAGTCAATTCACATCCAGAGTGCAATTTACAACTGTATAAGCATTAAATAATTAAATAACACTCATCACAGTCTGTCAACCCATCAATTGACAAAAAATTAAATTCATGGGAGATGTGAATAAATTATCGTCCCCAGACTCGTGTGGGGTTTCCAAAAAACAACAGTCGATTCAAAATAATCACTGGTTAATAAATTTAACCAGTTTTAATTCTATCTGAATTATTTTACTAATTAGTCAATTTTCACTGCTTAACTTATAAATAGATATTTATAATTTAATTTCAACTACCACAAAATAATAATAAATTAGTTTGATATTTTAAACATTTCAGCATCGCAATCAACACACAATACAGTCAATTAAATCGTCCATGGTCTGTGGACGAGGGAGGTGAGCTAACAGACACCGTATACAATTTATAATGATTAAAAGTGATAAAAAAACTACCGTGACAATTCTATATATTTTTATACATGAATACAATAATATGATAAAATATAATTTAGTGAGAAGGAGTTCTCACATTGGGTTCCACTCCGTCATTCTTTATTTGGTGATTTTATATCGTTTGGATTTGAATTCGCCTTAAATTCTCATTTGCTCCTTTTCCGTTTTGGTCAGTTCCATTGCGTAGTGTTCGTCATTGCGAATCCAACACAACTGAAATCGTCAGATTTGGACCTCGTATGAGGCAGATATGTCACTATAAGTTAATTACATAATTACTATAATTAATAATTAATTAAAATTCCTTAATTACTTTTACCTTTAATTAACCCTTCGCTATCTCTTCTTCATCTTTCCATACATCGCTCCGGGTTGAAATCGAACCAACGCTGTCGCTACACCTCGCCGGACCACGATCAGCCTGCACCACGTCGAAGACCATCGCGCAGCCCCCCTTCGCCGGCGGTGGCCCCTGCGCCACCCAAATTGAGTTCGAACGCACTGAGTTGGAGAAGGAAAATCGAACCCATTTATTTACCAATTCTGATCATACTCGTATTGATTTGAAACCCTCAGATAACTCTACGATATTTGTTTAACAAGTTTTTGATTTCGGTTATTGGTTTTGGAGAAAATCGCAAGGGAATTTCGGAGCATACGTACCATCGGTTTCTGAATGGCGGCTGGAACGAGATGTGAGAGGCTAGGGTTTATTTTTTTGAATATATATATGTGTGTATATATATATTTAATTGTTATTTAATTCTCCACTTGACTCTAATTCGTTCGAACTCCAAATCAAACCTAGCGACTGTCGTTCCCCATTCCGGACACAATTGAATATGTTTCATAAGCCAACTCGACTGTTTTGAGTTGTTTTTATCAAATTTTAAAATATAAATCAATATATATTGAATTTAAATGTATATTTTAATTTACTGGGGCCACATACTGACTCTGGAAATTACAGAAAATAAATCTAGTTATTTTTTGACGATACTGTTCTAACAAAACTAATTTCATTGAATTTGGAGACCATTTGAAAAATGACCCTTTTCCAGTCGATCTAATTTAAAGTGGAATTTCAAAACACGTTTAAATTTACTACTCTCACATATTAATTCCGAAAAGTATAAAATTTAAACCTGACTATAATTTGACGTTCTGGATCCAACAAAAGTAGTTTCATTGAAAATGGAGATCATTTGTAAAGTAGCTATTTTTAAGGGCTATATATTATTTAAAATATATATAAATTCCATAGCGACTATTTTGAATTTTCAACTGGACATAACTTTCAATTTATTTTATGAAATCTCAATTTTTCACATTCATTAGAAAGATATAATTAAACAGATTCAAATATTTCTTGTTTTACTGAAATCCGATTTATTTTGAATTTTGTACATTCAATTGAAATTTAAAATCGAATTTTTCAAACTACCGCGCTACTTCAAACTCTGTTTACAATTAAAATAAATTTATACGTTCTAACTTCGATTTAAATAAATTTTAAATTATTATTATATAAAGTAAATCATTTTAAATATTCAAAATCCATTAAAATAACTAAAATTAAAATTTTAAATTAGTTCAGAAATTCCAGGTTGTTACAATGGTTATTTCTCCCAAAACCCTAGGATAATTAATTCTTGTCACAAATCTGGTAATTTCATCCATGTCTAATGGCACTCTAATTAAATTAACATGTTTACTGATACATCTTAAGTTCCATAATGCAAGGTTCAAGTTATGAAGTTTAATCTAGATAAGATAAAAACCAGCATAATTTCTTCAAAGATAAAATTAGGCTCCCATTTTTTCATAATGATCAATCTATTGTCCATAAAACATGGACCACCATTAAGAATTCAACTGTATTCTTCTAAGATTTAAATTTATTAAGTAGAAACCATTTTCTCAATGAAATACATCCCAACGCCTTTAGGACTCCAAAATTGTTTTATACATAAAGTGAACGAAATAAGCCTCTTTTCAGTCATGTACACATACATTGAGCTTTTCAATAAAACTTTTTATTCTTTAAGATCCACCTCTCCATTAGCTAGTAGGTTTCCAATCCATCTGAAATCGGAGCATAATAATCTAATTTACCCTTATTTCTGTTCACACCAAAATTTGGCAAAACAACCAAAGTATTGCTTAACGCGTTACCTAATCGGAGGCGAGATGCTTAGGAAGCATGTCACCTTTTCAAAGGCAAGACGTAAGAATACATTTTTTATTATGTGAGGCCATATCTAACACATGAAAACATCAAAATATAGAAAGAAGACAAGAGTTTATAGTGGTTCGACCTTTGAGGAGGTCTACGTCCACTCTTAAGAGAGAATTTTATTATCAACAAGTTGTTTACAAGGTAAGATCACTCATACATTCAACCAAACTTTCTCCCACACACATCCTTCCTTTTGAATTGCTGAAAATGGTAGAGAAATATCTTGGACAGCGAGGAAATCTTATTATTACCAAGCTTTTGCCATGGATCTTCGACCTTAAGCTCTATCATATATCATTTGTGGAAACCAAGATTCCATGCTCCATTGATCTTTGTTGGATTATGAAGAATAGATGTTCGAATGCTTGAAGAAGTCCACAAAGCAATTTAGCAGCACCTCCACGTGTTTCCAGAAAAGTCCCCTCAAAATGATGGAGGTAGGGTGCTATTTATAGGCGGAGGAGTGGCTGAAATCTTGAATTCAGGGTTCTGGTCGGTATTTTAGGGTATTTACGAGAATGCCACTGCCACTTGTCTCCAGCTGTCAGGTCGTTTTGGATTTCGATCGACCAGGGTCCTTCGTTGAAGGGAAAGACAACCAGGGGGCTTGCAAGCGACCAGGAAACTGAGGCTACGAAGCGGACCGACCAGGTGATGAAGGAACAGGATGTCCATCATTCTGGACATGCGGGCTGATTAGGCTGGTACGGCGGAAAGAACGACCAGTTGCCTCCTGCATTTGAGGCGACCAGGTTGGATGAGAACCGAACGATCAGCATCTGGAGCCTGACCGACCAGATGTTTGTGAACATAGCAGAGTTGGCCTCTGAAAAATGGGGTCGACTTAGGGAGAAGAACGACCAGGAGTCTGTGAGGAAAAGGACGACCAGGGCTTTTTAGAGAAAAAGGACGACCAGGGAATTCGTCCATTATAACCGACCCTTCTTGAAGAAACGATCTGAAGGATTCCGACCAATTAGGAATTCCTATGAGACCGACCCCTCCTTAAGTGTTACAGAACCGACTCGTATGAATTCGTCAATAACCCACCATGTCGTTTTTAGTGGATAACATTTGCCCCTCGGAGTTTCATAATATTTAGTATGAAAAAATTATGGACTTCGAAATATTACCCGATACATTGATGGATTGTATTAATCGAATTTTAACTAGGGATCGGTTTCAAACTTTATTTGCAGGGGTTGGTTTTTATGTGGACAGGATTGTGTTGGTCGGTTTTATCCAAGGGTCGGTTTTAAACCTGTTTCGCATGAGGTCGTTTTTCCTTCAGGTCAATTTAGGTCGGTCAATACACTTTTCCAACTTAATAACGAGACGGGCTGGGCTGGTCGCCATGGCTATATATTTTCTCTTCGGTCCCTTGGTATTCCCCACTTTTCCAACTCCGAAAAATTTCTTATTTTAATGGCGGTGCCTTCTTGAAGAAAAATGCAACGACCCGTGTTTTTGGCACTCGAATATGTAATTTAATTTATTTAATTTAAATATTTTATTTGGAATATCGATGAAATTAATATCTAATTCGCTATTTAAACAAAGTTCGACGTTATATATTTATATAATTATAAATAGAGCTTGAAATATAGCGCTGCAGTTTGAAAATTCGAGTTTGAACTTCAACTGGACATACAGAGTCCGATATAAGTCGGATTTCTATGAAACAAGAAACGTTGGGAGCGTGTTGACGATAGCTTTCATATGAAAGAGAAAAATCCATATTTCATGTTATAGTTTGATAGTTATGGCCAAATCAAATTTTGAAATAGTCGCTATGGAAAATCGTTATTAAATTATAGGCCTTTAAAGTAGCCGTTTTGCAAACGGACTCTGTTTTCGACGAAACCAGTTCCGTTGAGTTCGTAGCGTCGATTATAGTCAGGATAGGTATATAGTTTGTTATTTTTAGAGATGGGAAAATTTGGCGTTAAAAAGGGTAGGGCGGTTCGCGGTAAAAATAGCCTACCGGGGAAACAGTCTCAGAATGCGACGAAATTAGTGTCGTTGGGTTCGTATCGAAAAGTTTTTATCAGACTTCGCAGTTTCAAGTTGATTTGATTTATCTGGTGATCGTGAAAAAATTAAACGCGTGTTCATTTCTGGTTTTATAAAGGAATTTTTTTCATACGATGTCGGAATTCGACGAAACTTGTCCCATTTGGTCTGGAATAACTTTTTACACTAAGAACAGCTTTTTTATCAGAAGACAGAAGTCGTTTGTTGTGGTTTCGGCGTATTACTTTAGAACGAAGTTTCATACAATTTTAATATTAGTAGAAGCATCCTACTCCTTCACTGTAGCCCCTTACGTTGCTTCCACGCTTTCGATTCCTTGGCTGCCAATCCACCGAACATCCGTGCCAAGCAAGTAGTTTTTCGAAATCCCCACCCCAACTGTAGCTACCCTATATTTTAAAGAAGACCTATACATATCAAACGTGGTTCGCACGTATATTATCCTATATAAATAATCTCAGCTCCTCCTTCGTTCTGAACTTCTTTCTTCTTTTGCAGAATATTAAACTAAACGAAACTACTTCCTTTCCTCTTCAATAAAACAGGCATAAATCAAAGAAAAATCAAAACTGTTTTCTGCCACTATTTAAAATACAAACCAATACGCTTTAGGTAGAGATAGCAGTAATGATCGATTGTTTCACTGTTTGGCGACCGGAATCCGTGGGTGAAGGGGCCGAAGTCGATCTTACTTTCTAGAGCGGTGGTTGCATCGAGCGGCATGATTGTGTGGGCGAAGTACAAGCAGGTCATGGCAGTTCGAGTGACTATCTCTGATGCATCTTCGGCGGACGGAGGAGCAAACCGCGGTGGCTTTTCTTCTGACGATCTGTAGGACGGTGGAGTAGTTGTCAGCGGAGCATGGGTTGTATACCCTGAAGCTTGCGAAACCTTAGTATATTACGGGATGAGCAGTTTTGGAAATAAGAGAAGAATGAAATGCATGGGTTCACGTGGCGTCTGTATCATGGTGAGGGCGAAGCAGGTAAAAGAAGCGAGCCGCCTTGTTAACTGATGATGCATCATGAAGCATCAAAGTGGATCAACAGTTTGAGATTCCTGTAACCGATGTAAGTCGAAGAAAAAAAAAGAAAAAAAAAGGAGAAATAGTATTAGCTAATTGAAGCCAAAGAATACAGGGACCGTCGACCATGGAACCGAATATAACAAGCTACGTCGGAACCATAGTATCAAGCCTTATATATTGGAACTGATATGGACAGGACAGGAGTCAAGCGATATTTTCAGTTAAATTAAACCGTTGTTTAATTTAACTGAAACAAGCCATGTTAACAACAAATCAGGTCCAGGTGAGTTAAACTCACTCAATTTCCCTATTTATATTTTATATAAATTGGGTTTTTATTTTGTGTGTTCTGCTTGCCAATAATTGACTATTTGCTAGTTATACATTTGTTTGTTGATTTAACTGATGGAATTAAACTATGTTTAATTTCAGTGAAATACCAAATCGTTATTTTTAATGATTGGTTCCAATAAAGGTGACTCACCTTGGTTGGTCACGTTTACTTATAAACGGGGTTAAATGGTTGAATTGTTTGAATTGCTTATGGTTGATGTTAAATGGTCGTTATTTAATTTATCAGTTAAACAAAACTGAACCGTCTGATTTGAGAAAAACCATTTGAATACAGGGAAGAACAGGTTGGAGGGATCCAACCGGATTCCTCAAATATATTATTTATTTCATATTTTCATATATGAACTGTCCTGTTTGGTTGATTGATTTGATTATTGATTTGGACTGGGAATTCAACCTGTGTTGTGTTTAAACCAATGAGCGGTATTGGTTGAGTATTTAGCAGTGTATGGCCTATAAAATCAATCGTGTTATAAATATTGATTCACCGTCAGGTAAATCGATAAAGATGAGGTTATAAAATTTATTATATAACTGGAGTTGGATTTTGAATATATTATTTTGAATAAAAGTTATAATAGGGAATTAAATAAATATTTTATTTATTTAAGACTTTGATTGTTATTAAATTAATTTATAAAGTAAATGCTGACGTTAATCAGATTTACGAGTATGAGAACAAGTAATGAATCGAAGGATTAAACTTTGATAATTGTTTGTAAAGAAAACAATTAGTGGGATTATTTAAATTAATTATATTTTTAATTAATTTAAGTGAGGATTAATTGGAATCGATTAACGAGATAATCGAGTTTGAGTTAATTAAATCGACCGTTTGAATTGGAATTTGATTATCAAAATTGATGTGTTTTGATTTGAATAGTTTAATAAATATTGTTTAAATTTAAACAAGGTTTAAAAAAAGGGATTTACCGTTTAATTTTGTTATTAAAGAAATTAACTACTCGTGTAGTAAATGATTGAAATAAATTATTATTTTAATTAATAACATTTTAGACAATTACTTTTCAAAAGTAATTGAAGTGAAATGAAATCAAAGGAGATTGGAAATAAGTGAATCTGGTTAAAGAACTGGGTTATAGAGCTGTATAACCAAATCCAATAGTTAAATGGAATTTGTTCGAGACTAATGGATTTCCGAATTTAAAGGATGATTGGAAGGAAGATTTAAATGGGAATTTGAATATAGTTATTCGAGATAGAATTAGCCAAACATAATTATTCGGCTAAGTTGCCATTTTGTACGACTGCCAGCGTAATTCGCAGGGCTGCAGATAGCCTACGGCGGTCGGATGTTTCCTGAGGGAATCAGGCGTAACCATTGTGATCGCTGTGATCTAGAGTCAAGCGAATGGAGTGAAGTCGAATATTAGTTAATCGATTAGAGTTAAATCAAATTGGAGTTATTCAATTATCGTATTTTCAAAGATTGAAATTAGAAGTTTTTAAAAGTAAATCAGTTTTGTTAAAGGCCAAGTGATGTTGATTACTGAACCAGTGAACTCATTGGAGGGTCATGATTGAAACACTGTATATTTTGATAGTTAAAACACCGACTATCAAATCTGACCAATGCGATGGTTGGTATGGAAAGACCGGGATCGAATTTATGTTCGAAAACCATTCCGACCAACAAATACGTGGAGATATCAGAAGATGATCGAGATGGTGCTGTGAAGGCCGGGGGTTTTCACAAACGGAAGAACCACTAATACTCTCTGCCTGGCAAGCAGAGATAAACTGTGATTCTGTCGTAGTTGAAATCTACGGGTTGCAAGGACTTCTCGCTACCGATCCATGGGGTGATTCCTATATTGGATCCAGTAGGAGAGTGCCTTCTGTTCATCCTGTTCCTGGATGACTTGTATGGACGGATGTCTGACAAAGTATTTCCAAAGTGTCACGTACGTTGATTTCTTCAAATGTGCGATAGTTGTTGGCGGAGATTTGTCGTTCTCTTAGCTTCCAGCTAGAGTATTTTTGTGGACGTCAATTAGTGATATCTGATGGATTTGACGATGTGGCATTCAAAGTGAATGACGACCAGATGTTCAAGAGTTAATTCTGGCCTCAAGCCTCATCAACTGGGAAATGACAAAACTCGGGCAGGCAGCATGGCTATGTGGGTCGCTCCCATTAGGGTGTATGATCACCTATCTAGAGAAAATCCTATTTGCTTCTTAAATCTATGTTTCGATGCTGTCCCTTGTCGGGAGACGGTTGCTGATCCCAACCGTCGGTGATATACATTCGATACACTCAAGCGAAATGAGTGGTCGGTCATGTGAGGGCCGGGTTGCAAGAAGTTCTTGTTGAACCCAGTGTATTCGTCTCTAGAGATACACTATCGGAAGGTGGACCCATACCTTGTCAAGTTGGAATCCAATCTCCAATAAGCGCTCGCGGTTTTGACTATATAATATATATGTGGAGCGTGAGATGCAAGCGTTCCACTAGATTGTTATTTATTTGTGTTTAGACATTATTATAATATCAGACAAGATATTGATTTCAAATTGTTTTGGTTTATCGTAAGGTAAAAACCGTCCGTATTTATGTGTGGATTTGGTCTTACGATTATCCTTTTCTTTTGAAAAGATTTTGAACTTTAAAATCATGATTGGATGATTTACCCTTATACTGTGCGATTTTATCTCACTCTGGTTCACCAGACTGACCCGGTGTTTTGTAAATGCTCGGGTTAGCCCGGAGTGTACAGGTTCAGGTTAGCGACTGCTATGAAGAGACGAGCTGGAAGAGTCCAGACGTATGATATTACTACTATTCCGCTGTGTGTTGTATATGGGAACAGGCTATTATAACTGTCCCATGGTATGATGTACTCTGATACTGTAAGTATTTTAAAGCTTTCAATAAAGATTGTTTCTGTATTATATTTTGTTCCGCTGCGATGTGAGACTCTGTGTGGTGTTTCTTCTTCTTCTTCTATTCTAATATTTCTTTCTTTCTTATCTCACCCTCTAACTTCTTTCTATTAATGATCTGGAATGTTCGATGTCTGAATGATCAACACGGTAGTTTGATGTTGATTTTCGGAGTCGAAAATCTCAGTTCGTTACAGTGGTATCAGAGCTGTAGGTTAAGTGATTACCTTGGCTCTGTGGCGTGACTCAGTAGAGATGGGGTTAGTAATACCCTAGATTGAGTTTGAGTGTATATATACGAGTGAACGTATTTGTAGATTTGATATAAAATTTGTTTTATATTGTGGAGATTTATCGGTTGAGTTGTTTATGAGTTCTGATCGATCAGTTTGATCCACTGTATCGATAGGGGTTTATAAACACTCGAATACGATGGGTCGTCACGATATGTTTTGAAAAGAGGGTAAATGAAATAATTTTATCTAAAGTATATTTTGATATAGAGAAAATATATATATGGGAAATATTATAATATATTGGTTGTGTTGGTTGATAAAAATTGAAATGGTTATATAAATAACCAATTAGAATTCGTATAATTTAAAGGAAGATATATTAAATCTGAAATTAAAATCAGAATTGGAATTAAAATTCCCAAAAATGGGAAAGGTGCTGCAAATCAACTTGAATTGAATATAAGATAATTTTAAAATCCTGGGAGGTTTTTAAATTGTTTACAAGCCTTGCAAAGGATATTTTGAACTGATTTCAAAATGGAAATGTTTAGAAATGGTTTTGAAAGGGATATAGTATTGAACTCACTTCGATAGCTGGAAAATAGATTCCGATGATGTGCGCGCCATTATCGGTGTTCATTTTCGAGTTCTAGGTGACGGATTACTACCAAAAATCTTGTTTTGAACTGCTTTGAGAAAAAACAAGTTGTTTTGAATCCTGGAAAGAAATGTTTGATTTTTGAAAGAACTGAACTGTTTAAAAATTCCCAGGGAAAGTGTTTGAACAAGAACAAGATTAAATCGAATTTGTGAAAGCAAATATGAATTGAATTGAAACCAATTAACTGGAAATTGAATCGGGATATAATATATCGAGTAGAATCAGATTTGAATTGTGAGACAAGAATCTGAAATGGTGTTGAACTGGTAAGTCAAAGATTGAAATTGATAATGGATGGAAATTGAGTCAAGAATGGGATTTGGCTTGGATGCGTAAGGGATTGGGTTCTGAGGTTAAGATTGAAATTTTGTTTGGAAATGCATTTGTATATGGTGACAGGGCAGCAGATGGAAAGGATATAATGATATGCCCGACAAAAAGGTACACGTTTATTTTTATATGGGTTTGGTGATTTATGAGCCTATTTGGCAAGTCGCTGGGCTGTTTTATTTTCTTTTGGATTGGAGAAGGCCTGGAAAGGCGAGTTGTGGTTGTACCGATTGAGCCGTACAGGGGAGGTGCTGGCGAAATTTTTCGAAAATTTAAAGTGTTAGAAAATTTTCGATATTTTTCAAAATATTTATTTACAGTATTGAATTGGTTTCTAATTTAAATAAAATTAGATTTGAAAATGAATGAGTTTATAACGTTCTTTCTTACCTTAGCAATTTCGAGGACGAAATTATTTTAAGGGGGGAAGAATGTAACGACCCGTGTTTTTGGCACTCGAATATGTAATTTAATTTATTTAATTTAAATATTTTATTTGGAATATCGATGAAATTAATATCTAATTCGCTATTTAAACAAAGTTCGACGTTATATATTTATATAATTATAAATAGAGCTTGAAATATAGCGCTGCAGTTTGAAAATTCGAGTTTGAACTTCAACTGGACATACAGAGTCCGATATAAGTCGGATTTCTATGAAACAAGAAACGTTGGGAGCGTGTTGACGATAGCTTTCATATGAAAGAGAAAAATCCAGATTTCATGTTATAGTTTGATAGTTATGGCCAAATCAAATTTTGAAATAGTCGCTATGGAAAATCGTTATTAAATTATAGGCCTTTAAAGTAGCCGTTTTGCAAACGGACTCTGTTTTCGACGAAACCAGTTCCGTTGAGTTCGTAGCGTCGATTATAGTCAGGATAGGTATATAGTTTGTTATTTTTAGAGATGGGAAAATTTGGCGTTAAAAAGGGTAGGGCGGTTCGCGGTAAAAATAGCCTACCGGGGAAACAGTCTCAGAATGCGACGAAATTAGTGTCGTTGGGTTCGTATCGAAAAGTTTTTATCAGACTTCGCAGTTTCAAGTTGATTTGATTTATCTGGTGATCGTGAAAAAATTAAACGCGTGTTTATTTCTAGTTTTATAAAGGAATTTTTTTCATACGATGTCGGAATTCGACGAAACTTGTCCCATTTGGTCTGGAATAACTTTTTACACTAAGAACAGCTTTTTTATCAGAAGACAGAAGTCGTTTGTTGTGGTTTCGGCGTATTACTTTAGAACGAAGTTTCATACAATTTTAATATTAGTAGAAGCATCCTACTCCTTCACTGTAGCCCCTTACGTTGCTTCCACGCTTTCGATTCCTTGGCTGCCAATCCACCGAACATCCGTGCCAAGCAAGTAGTTTTTCGAAATCCCCACCCCAACTGTAGCTACCCTATATTTTAAAGCAGACCTATACATATCAAACGTGGTTCGCACGTATATTATCCTATATAAATAATCTCAGCTCCTCCTTCGTTCTGAACTTCTTTCTTCTTTTGCAGAATATTAAACTAAACGAAACTACTTCCTTTCCTCTTCAATAAAACAGGCATAAATCAAAGAAAAATCAAAACTGTTTTCTGCCACTATTTAAAATACAAACCAATACGCTTTAGGTAGAGATAGCAGTAATGATCAATTGTTTCACTGTTTGGCGACCGGAATCCGTGGGTGAAGGGGCCGAAGTCGATCTTACTTTCTAGAGCGGTGGTTGCATCGAGCGGCATGATTGTGTAGGCGAAGTACAAGCAGGTCATGGCGGTTCGAGTGACTATCTCTGATGCATCTTCGGCGGACGGAGGAGCAAACCGCGGTGGCTTTTCTTCTGACGATCTGTAGGACGGTGGAGTAGTTGTCAGCGGAGCATGGGTTGTATACCCTGAAGCTTGCGAAACCTTAGTATATTACGGGATGAGCAGTTTTGGAAATAAGAGAAGAATGAAACGCATGGGTTCACGTGGCGTCTGTATCATGGTGAGGGCGAAGCAGGTAAAAGAAGCGAGCCGCCTTGTTAACTGATGATGCATCATGAAGCATCAAAGTGGATCAACAGTTTGAGATTCCTGTAACCGATGTAAGTCGAAGAAAAAAAAAAGGAGAAATAGTATTAGCTAATTGAAGCCAAAGAATACAGGGACCGTCGACCATGGAACCGAATATAACAAGCTACGTCGGAACCATAGTATCAAGCCTTATATATTGGAACTGATACGGACAGGACAGGAGTCAAGCGATATTTTCAGTTAAATTAAACCGTTGTTTAATTTAACTGAAACAAGCCATGTTAACAACAAATCAGGTCCAGGTGAGTTAAACTCACTCAGTTTCCCTATTTATATTTTATATAAATTGGGTTTTTATTTTGTGTGTTCTGCTTGCCAATAATTGACTATTTGCTAGTTATACATTTGTTTGTTGATTTAACTGATGGAATTAAACTATGTTTAATTTCAGTGAAATACCAAATCGTTATTTTTAACGATTGGTTCCAATAAAGGTGACTCACCTTGGTTGGTCACGTTTATTTATAAACGGGGTTAAATGGTTGAATTGTTTGAATTGCTTATGGTTGATGTTAAATGGTCGTTATTTAATTTATCAGTTAAACAAAACTGAACCGTCTGATTTGAGAAAAACCATTTGAATACAGGGAAGAACAGGTTGGAGGGATCCAACCGGATTCCTCAAATATATTATTTATTTCATATTTTCATATATGAACTGTCCTGTTTGGTTGATTGATTTGATTATTGATTTGGACTGGGAATTCAACCTGTGTTGTGTTTAAACCAATGAGCGGTATTGGTTGAGTATTTAGCAGTGTATGGCCTATAAAATCAATCGTGTTATAAATATTGATTCACCGTCAGGTAAATCGATAAAGATGAGGTTATAAAATTTATTATATAACTGGAGTTGGATTTTGAATATATTATTTTGAATAAAAGTTATAATAGGGAATTAAATAAATATTTTATTTATTTAAGACTTTGATTGTTATTAAATTAATTTATAAAGTAAATGCTGACGTTAATCAGATTTACGAGTATGAGAACAAGTAATGAATCGAAGGATTAAACTTTGATAATTGTTTGTAAAGAAAACAATTAGTGGGATTATTTAAATTAATTATATTTTTAATTAATTTAAGTGAGGATTAATTGGAATCGATTAACGAGATAATCGAGTTTGAGTTAATTAAATCGACCGTTTGAATTGGAATTTGATTATCAAAATTGATGTGTTTTGATTTGAATAATTTAATAAATATTGTTTAAATTTAAACAAGGTTTAAAAAAAGGGATTTACCGTTTAATTTTGTTATTAAAGAAATTAACTACTCGTGTAGTAAATGATTGAAATAAATTATTATTTTAATTAATAACATTTTAGACAATTACTTTTCAAAAGTAATTGAAGTGAAATGAAATCAAAGGAGATTGGAAATAAGCGAATCTGGTTAAAGAACTGGGTTATAGAGCTGTATAACCAAATCCAATAGTTAAATGGAATTTGTTCGAGACTAAAGGATTTCCGAATTTAAAGGATGATTGGAAGGAAGATTTAAATGGGAATTTGAATATAGTTATTCGAGATAGAATTAGCCAAACATAATTATTCGGCTAAGTTGCCATTTTGTACGACTGCCAGCGTAATTCGCAGGGCTGCAGATAGCCTACGGCGGTCGGATGTTTCCTGAGGGAATCAGGCGTAACCATTGTGATCGCTGTGATCTAGAGTCAAGCGAATGGAGTGAAGTCGAATATTAGTTAATCGATTAGAGTTAAATCAAATTGGAGTTATTCAATTATCGTATTTTCAAAGATTGAAATTAGAAGTTTTTAAAAGTAAATCAGTTTTGTTAAAGGCCAAGTGATGTTGAATACTGAACCAGTGAACTCATTGGAGGGTCATGATTGAAACACTGTATATTTTGATAGTTAAAACACCGACTATCAAATCTGACCAATGCGATGGTTGGTATGGAAAGACCGGGATCGAATTTATGTTCGAAAACCATTCCGACCAACAAATACGTGGAGATATCAGAAGATGATCGAGATGGTGCTGTGAAGGCCGGGGGTTTTCACAAACGGAAGAACCACTAATACTCTCTGCCTGGCAAGCAGAGATAAACTGTGATTCTGTCGTAGTTGAAATCTACGGGTTGCAAGGACTTCTCGCTACCGATCCATGGGATGATTCCTATATTGGATGCAGTAGGAGAGTGCCTTCGATTCATCCTGTTCCTGGATGACTTGTATGGACGGATGTCTGACAGAGTATTTCCAAAGTGTCACGTACGTTGATTTCTTCAAACGTGCGATAGTTGTTGGCGGAGATTTGCCGTTCTCTTAGCTTCCAGCTAGAGTATTTTTGTGGACGTCAATTAGTGATATCTGATGGATTTGACGATGTGGCATTCAAAGTGAATGACGACCAGATGTTCAAGAGTTAATTCTGGCCTCAAGCCTCATCAACTGGGAAATGACAAAACTCGGGCAGGCAGCATGGCTATGTGGGTCGCTCCCATTAGGGTGTATGATCACCTATCTAGAGAAAATCCTATTTGCTTCTTAAATCTATGTTTCGATGCTGTCCCTTGTCGGGAGACGGTTGCTGATCCCAACCGTCGGTGATATACATTCGATACACTCAAGCGAAATGAGTGGTCGGTCATGTGAGGGCCGGGTTGCAAGAAGTTCTTGTTGAACCCAGTGTATTCGTCTCTAGAGATACACTATCGGAAGGTGGACCCATACCTTGTCAAGTTGGAATCCAATCTCCAATAAGCGCTCGCGGTTTTGACTGTATAATATATATGTGGAGCGTGAGATGCAAGCGTTCCACTAGATTGTTATTTATTTGTGTTTAGACATTATTATAATATCAGACAAGATATTGATTTCAAATTGTTTTGGGTTATCGTAAGGTAAAAACCGTCCGTATTTATGTGTGGATTTGGTCTTACGATTATCCTTTTCTTTTGAAAAGATTTTGAACTTTAAAATCATGATTGGATGATTTACCCTTATACTGTGCGAGTTTATCTCACTCTGGTTCACCAGACTGACCCGGTGTTTTGTAAATGCTCGGGTTAGCCCGGAGTGTACAGGTTCAGGTTAGCGACTGCTATGAAGAGACGAGATGGAAGAGTCCAGACGTATGATATTACTACTATTCCGCTGTGTGTTGTATATGGGAACAGGCTATTATAACTGTCCCATGGTATGATGTACTCTGATACTGTAAGTATTTTAAAGCTTTCAATAAAGATTATTTCTGTATTATATTTTGTTCCGCTGCGATGTGAGACTCTGTGTGGTGTTTCTTCTTCTTCTTCTATTCTAATATTTCTTTCTTTCTTATCTCACCCTCTAACTTCTTTCTATTAATGATCTGGAATGTTCGATGTCTGAATGATCAACACGGTAGTTTGATGTTGATTTTCGGAGTCGAAAATCCCAGTTCGTTACAAAAAAATTTCTAACTTCAATTCATTTCTCCGATTCCTGCTTACTTCAAAATTCTGACAAGTATTCGACTCTCGGTTGCTCGAATCTACACCTCGCCGTAGCCTGGAAGTTCGACCCAAACTTCTTCAATTAGTTGATTTAATCGCAGGTATATGTCTCTATTTCTTTGTTAATTCGAGAATGATCAACGTTGTCTTTTGAACTTGGCTGGATTCTTTGGGGTTGAACTGTATTCGGACTAGTTTTGATGTATGATTGCAACTTGATTGTAGAATCCTCGAATCCAAAACCCTTTGTGTTATTAGGATGTCTGACAGTAATGTAGTAACTGATTCATTCAACTCAAGTTTGTGGATGATGATTGTGAAATGAACAATCTTTGTACTGTTTCCATAATGATCACAATTTTTTTGTGTAAATGCCTGAGTGGCTGATACATATATAATTTTCTGCTTAAACCATTATCTCATGATGTTTTCATTATGCATTCGCACTGAATAATCATGCTAACATTTAAATGTATGATCAGTCTGGTCGATTTTTTGAATAACTGGGTTGGGTCGATCTGATACTGCTTTACATAATCTTTCTAGCCAATTTGGTTTAACCAACTAGTTTAAATAGATTAATCAGTGTATAAACCGACCAGCTCGGCTTTATTTTGCTTGACCAACCTGTAGTGCACGCAAGAACAAGCTCGCTCAAGATTGAATCAGCTTTACTTGATAAGACCGACCCAGACGGGTTTGAATCTTGACCGACCAGGTTGTGATTGCTTGCAAATTAATCATAGAACGACCAGCCCAAGGGTGTTTTTACCGACCAAATAGGGGTTATCTTTGGGCGACCGGAGCTTTTACTCATTTTAGTACGACCAGATTTTTACTAGTTTTAGCGCGACCAATTGTCTTATCAGTTTTGTTTTAAAGCAACCAGTCTTAGATAAGCTCCAACTTTATCATATGTAACCGACCAGCCTTGTTTAACCAAGCACGACCGACCAGTTTTAGCTCATAGCACCAACGACACTTGAATTTGATTGTTGATCACAAGTTTGTGAAATTCTTGTCCAGGATGGATATGTCTCGAGAGGAGTTTGTGAAAAAATATTTTGATAGGGACGCCGACACAACTGTCCAGCCTTCCGTGAACTCCCCTCTACTTATTCGGCCTTCTTATCCTGAACTCCAAGCCGTTATCAACAGGCCCCGTTATTCCCCAGGAGTACGTGATGCTAAATTTGCTCGACGCCTTCCCGATTGGAATTTACAAGGAGTTACTTCCAATGTAGGTGTCTCTTCTTCTGATCGTCAGATTATATCCAGTGATATGAATGTTGTTAAATCAAGATTACTGAGTCAAATGGAGGATGCTTTGGAGCAATTTAACAAACAAATGGTCATGCTGAAGGATCAAACCGCTCAGAAACTTCAAGATTGGTACACTCTGGCCGGAGATTTGGATAAACTTCATAGGGACAATCTTGGGCGAATTGCTATCTTGGAAGGGGACAAGATGAAATTGATTCAAGCTTTACGAGCTCGGGATACCATTATTGCTGCTTTTCCAAAAGGTGATATTGAATTGGCAGGTCCTTTTGACAAGAAGGATGCTTCTGGCGCTTCCTCTTCAGGTTTTGTCCTAGCGAAGAGGAAGGTTGGGAGGCCTAGGAAGCACCCGATTGTGTAGCACTCTTTGTTTGATGATCTCTACCTTTTGAACTTTTTAATTTAGACTGGTTTGTAGTAAGCGAGTACCAGCCCTCGCCTTTGACTTCTAGACTGTCTTTTGCTAGTACTCTATGCGTGTACTTATGATGCTGGTGGTTTTGCTTTGGTATGTGTATGTGATGTGCTTATGTGTTACGCCTTTGTGCTTTTAACCTTGCTATTACGTTTTTTCCGCACATTTTGGTTTGTACATCACGCTTGCACATTTCACTTTACACATTTTGTTTGTTTACGGATTTTTCAACTATATATGGTTGTAGTGATCCTTTGGTACGTAAGGAATCAAATAGTCACTTTTGTGATATGATATGCCCTCGTACCAATGGAATATTTTAACCCTGATATATTGAAGACGAACTTGAGAATTGGACGCTTTAAGTTGTAATCAGAATTTAAAAGTGTCTGTCATTTCACTGTGACATTTGGAGCTTTTTTATTCTTCATACGAACTTTACATGTATTATTTGGAATTCCCCATCTTTTGCATTTAGGCAGGCTAGATATTGAGAAATAAGTGGACACCTCTTGAAGAGGTTTTTTTTACCCAATTTGTGACGTTATTTGGTCAGATACTTTACTGACCTTTGCAGTCGATCGGGTTCCCCCGGAGAGGTCTTGGGTTAAGGACTCAGTTTGGTAATAACGTGGTCAGATTTGTACCGACTTTAAGTTATTTGACTGAGCACCCCCGAAGAGGTTTTGGGTTAAAGACTCAGTTTGGTAATAAAGTGGTCAGATTTGTACTGACTTTGAGTTATTTGACTAAGCACCCCCGGAGAGGTTTTGGGTTACAAACTCAGTTTGGTAATAACGTGGTCAGATTTGTACTGACTTTAAGTTATTTAACTGAGCACCTCCGGAGAGGTTTTGGGTTAAAGACTCAGTTTGGTAATAACGTGGTCAGATTTGTACTGACTTTGAGTTATTTGACTGAGCACCCCCGGAGAGGTTTTGGGTTACAGACTCAGTTTGGTAATAACGTGGTCAGATTTGTACCGACTTTAAGTTATTTGACTAAGCACCCCCGGAGAGGTTTTGGGTTAAAGACTCAGTTTGGTAATAACGTGGTCAGATTTGTACTGACTTTGAGTTATTTGACTGAGCACCCCCAGAGAGGTTTTGGGTTAAAGACTCAGTTTGGTAATAACGTGGTTAGATTTGTACTGACTTTGAGTTATTTGAGTGAGCACCCCAGGAGAGGTTTTGGGTTACAGACTCAGTTTGGTAATAACGTGGTCAGATTTGTACTGACTTTGAGTTATTTGACTGAGCACCCCCGGAGAGGTTTTGGGTTAAAGACTGTGTCTGCCTAGTTCCACGGAGTGGGTATTGATTTTGTTGGACCTTTGAGTTGATCGAGATGCTTCGGTTATAAATCCGTAACCCTAAGTCGATTCTCTCGAATGATACTCCTTTGGTGGAATTTTAGCGAGTCTTCTTTGATTTTGCTCCATTGGTTTCTCCCGTTGATTGGCCTTGGTGTTTTTTTTAATGGAGACATTCCTCACTTACCGTATTTCGACGGGAGTGTTTTATGGATCCATGTGCTTAATTTGTCCTTTTGGACTATGCTATGAACTAACACCAGGCTTTCATTGGGGAATGAACCAGCGAATTTTTTCTTTTAATTGTGTCCTGTAATCAGAAATCATAACTGAACATCTTTGAGTATATAATCAAAGGTGTGCGATGTATAATTTAGACAGGAGTCAAAAGAGTTGTTTCACTCATATTCATGTAATTTCATACAAAGTATCCGTTGTATTCATAGAAAAACACAAAGGAATATGAGCCAAAAGAGATATTTGAAATAATGCCGGAGGTGATCACTGTTCCAGGCCCTTGGGACTTCTATTCCGTCTATAGTCCTGAGCTTAAAGGTACCGTCGAGGAATTTTTGGTCAATGACAAATGGACCTTCCCAATTGGGGCCAAAGACCCCTGTTGCGGTCATGATCCTCTTTAACACTAAGTCTCCCACTTCGAATGTTCTATGCCTGACCTTTTGATTGAAGTGTCGGGCAACTCTCCTTTGATGGGCGACTATCCTAAGCTCTGATTCAGTCCTTTTTTCTTCGAGTAAATCAAGAGCTTCAAGTTACAGCTTTTCATTCTCTTTCTGGTTAAAGTGAATTCTGCGGTGAGTAGGAACCTCTAACTCCACAGGTATCATTGCTTCCGATCCAAATGCCAAGGAGAATGGAGTATGCCCTGTCGCAGTTTTATAAGTCGTACGGTAAGCCCATAGCGCAAGTGGCAGTTCTTCAATCCAGTTACCCTTAGCTTTCTCGAGACGCTTCTTAATGGTGGATTTCAGGATTTTGTTGACTGCTTCAACTTGCCCGTTGGCCTGCGGGTGGGCAACTGCTGCAAAACTTTTCTGAATGTGATATTTGTCGCAAAAGCCTTTGAACTCATCGCTTTCAAATTGTGTGCCATTGTCGGTGATGATCTTCTGCAGAATTCCAAATCTGCATATGATGTTTTTCAAAACAAAATTGATCACTTTTCTTGATGTGATGGTTGCCAGTGACTCAGCTTCCGCCCATTTAGTGAAATAGTCCACAGCAACTATGGCGTACTTAAAACCGGATTTTGCAGTAGGTAATACTCCAATCAAATCTATGCCCCAGACGGCGAATGGCCAAGGACTCAACATTTGTGTCAACTCAGTCGATGGAGCTCTCGGAATCTTTGCAAATTTCTGGCATTGGTCACATTTTTCAGCAAAGATCACAGAGTCGAGATTTACCTCTGGCCAGAAGTATCCATATCGAAGAACTTTTTTGGCTAGAGTTTGTCCACCTACATGTCCACTACAATCTCCTCCATGTAATTCTGCCAGGATTGCTTTGGATTCCTCCTTTGTTACACATCGCAACAAAGGTGTTGAATATCCTCTCCTGTATAAGTGACCATCCTGAACGAGATACAAACGGGACTTTCGGAGCAACTTCTTGCGATCCTTCGGGTTTTCAGGAAGTGTCCCATGGAGTATATAATTCTTGATGGGGGTCATCCACGAGTATGGCTCGTTAGCTGTCTCCATAACCCAATCTATATCAGATTCTTCAACATTGGAACTAGATAAAACTTCAACTGGAACTAGGCCGAAGATTTGAGGATCTCCGGTACTAGCCAGCTTTGATAAAGAATCGGCTTTCCAATTTTCTCCTCTAAGGATATGAGAGATAGAATAGTACTCTAGATTGTCAAGAAACTCTTTGACTTTGCGTAGATACGTTGGAAGATTTCCGCTCTTGGTCTCAAATTCACCTTTGATTTGAGAAACCATCAACTGTGAATCGCTGAAGATCAACAAACTCCTCAGGCTTAATTCTTTCGCAACTCTCAATCCTCTGAGCAAAGCTTCATACTCGGCCTCGTTGTTTGTGACTGGGAATTCGAATCGTAGAGCACAACATATCTATAGTCCTTCTGGAGTTTCAAACACGATTCCTGCCCCAGCACAGTATTCATTCCTAGCACCATCAACGAAAAGCTTCCATCTGGCGACCAACTCATTGGTTTCTTCCATTTCCTCTCCTCTATCAGTGAATTCGGCAATAAAATCAGCTAGGGCTTGCCTATTTATTGCTTTCCTGGGGTGATAAGTGACATCGTACTGACTGAGCTCAATATTCCATTTTAGTAATCTCCCTGAGGTTTCTGGACGGAACAACACTTGTTTCAAAGGTTGATCCGTAAGGACCTTGATAGAGTGAGATTGGAAATAAGGCCTGAGCTTCTGTGATGCAATAAGCAGAGCATATGCAAGCTTTTCGATCTTCGGGTAATTCTTCTCTGCCCCGGTAAACCTTTTGCTGACGTAGTATACCGGCCACTGAATTTTATTTTCTTCCCTGACGAGGGTTGCGCTTAAAGCATGGGATGATACTGCAAGATATAGGAACAGGCTTTCTCCATCTTTTGATTTTGACAGCATCGAAGGTGGTTCCATGTGCTTGATAAGTTCCTCAAATGCTTGCTGGCATTCAGGAGTCAACTGGAAATTCTTCCTTTCCTTTTTCAATGCATCAAAGAGGGGAATGCACCTGTCCGTTGCCTTTGAAATGAAGCGGCTTAAAGCTGCCACCTTGCCATTCAAACTTTGGAGTTCCCTTTTAGTCCGCGGAGCTCGCATTTCTCGCAAGGCAACCACTTGTGTTGGGTTTGCCTCAATGCCCCGGGCATTGACCATGAAGCCAAGAAACTTTCCTGAAGCTACACCAAATGAACATTTGAGTGGATTTAGCTTCATGCGGTATCGCCTTAGGATTTGAAACATTTCGTCAAGGTCTTCCATATTACTTTTTGCTTCCTTGGACTTTACCAACATGTCATCGACATTGACCTCCATGGTTTTTCCAATTTTCCCTTTGAACATCGAATTCACCAGACGTTGATACGTGGCACCTGCATTTTTCAAACCAAACGGCATTACCTTATAACAATACAAACCGCGATCAGTTATGAAACTAGTACTATCCTGGTCTGGCTCATGCATCATGATCTGATTGTAGCCTGAATATGCGTCCATAAATGACAACAGTTCATGCCCCGCCGTTGCATCGACAAGCTGATCAATTCGAGGTAGGGGAAAACTGTCTTTTGGGCACGCTTTATTTAGATCAGAATAATCAACGCACACCCGCCATTTGCCGTGTGACTTTTTTACAAGAACTGGGTTGGACACCCATTTAGGATAGGTGGACTTGCGAATGAAGTTGTTCTTTAATAGCCTATCTACTTCATTCGCCAAAGCCTTAGACCTCTCAGGGCCTTGCATCCGTCTTTTCTGTTTCACAGGATGTATGCTAGGATCAATGTTCAGCTTATGCACAATCACTTCCGGAGATATTCCACACAAATCTGAACGGTTCCAAGCAAAGACATCCAAATTCGTCTTTAGAAAAACAACCAACTCTTCTCGCAACAAAGGATCCAACTGAGAGCCTATCTTTACCACCTTATCTGGATCGTTATCATGGACCTGTATGGAAATGGTAGCTTCAGCCGGTGCTGCCCTTTCCTCCCCTACACTGGTTTTTCGTGGATCCATATCCTCTTGCATGTCGTTGTATTCTCCAACACAGGGGGAGGTCATTAATTGCGATAAGGGGGCTTCATGGATGCAGAGAGGAGTCTCCACATCCTTCTTGATGTCATACTTGCGAGCTTCAATCAACTCTGCCATATAGCAGTCTCTCGACTCTTGACGATCTCCTTTGATTACTCCCACTCCGTTTGCAGTTGGGAACTTCATCGTCAAACACCATGGAGCAAGAGCTATCTTGAAAGAAGCTAGTGCTGGTCTTCCCAAAAATGCATTATACCCTGACAGCGAGTCTATTATCACAAAAGACTGCATCATGGAAACTTGCTTCTTCCCCTCACCAAGCTCTACAAGGAGATCGATTACACCAATAGGCTGAGTTGGTACACCAGTGAAACCGTGTATTTTATTTTTACTTGCTCGCACATTATCCTTGGACAACCCCATTTTAGAGAAAATATTGTAAAACATGACATTTACAGATGCCCCATTATCAATCAGTATCTTCTTCACTATTGCTGGACCCAAGCCAATAGTGATCACCATTGGGTCAATGGTTGGAGTCAATATTCCACTGGAATCCCGATCTCGGAATACCACATCTTCCCATGATGTTTTTGGTATTTTCCAATGAAGTGAGTTACTGCAAACTTCAAATCCATTTTCTTTTGAAGCATTGCCTAGTTCATTTGTATACCTGACAATATCCTCCTAGGTATCTCCTGTAGGATGAGGTCCACCGTTGATTGTGTTGATAACAGGTCGAGAACCATTTGCAGGTGTTCTTCCATCTTGACTTGGGTGAATCTGTTGCCCTTGAGTAGGCTCAGTATCCGACGAACGTTTCACGTACTCCTGAAGACGGTTCTTTCTTATCAACTCTTCAATTAGATTCCTCAAGTGCCGACACTCATTTGTGTCATGACCTGGTCGATTATGAAATCGGCAAAACCTCCCTGAATTTACAGCTTCTTCGGACACCTTTATTGGTTTCGGGCTCGGATAATCTTCCGTAGCTTTAGTTGCCATGTATATGTGCTCAAGCGTATTATTCAACGGAGTGAGGTCCGTAGGCTTGAAGAAGCGTCGCTTTTTAAAATCCTTATCGTTCTTGGCATCATTACCGTTTCCTCTTTTTTGCCCCCCACCTGAATTTATCTGATCGGTTTTTGTTAAAGCTTCTTTTTTCTCCAGAACCACATTAGTTTTGGTCTTGCCAACAGAGTAAATGGGATCATCTTCAAGACTCATGTATTCCTTGGCTTTGTCATAGAATTTCTTTAATGTGTTGGGCTTCTTTCTCTTTAACCACCTTCCAAATTCAGAATGTTTATCTATGCCCCCCTTCAAGGCCATTAGATTTAGCCTTGGCTCATAGGTCCCTACTTCAGCAGCGGCAGCATTAAAACGACTTAGAAAAGATCTAATCGTTTCACCCGGGGCTTGTTCCAACTCGTTGAGGGACATAATATCTCTAACCTTCATTGTCTGGAGGCGGAATTGGTCTTGAAAACATCTTGCTAGTGTGAAAAAATTATCAATAGATCTGGGAGGCAATTTAGTGAACCATAATGATGCTACTCCTTCCAAGTATACTGGAAAGTACAAACACTTAAGCTCGTCGGTTGCTTGGGCCCCCATCCATGTGTTGGTCATATCGAAACAAAAACACATTGGGGTCGCCTGTCCCATCGTAGGCTTGGATTGTAGGTGGCTTGAATTTCCGTGGGAAGGTGGCCTTTTTGATTCTCTCAGTGAGAGGGGTTTTTGATGGCACGAACTCCCATTCAGCCTCATTATCGTTTCGAGATTTACTTTCTTTCATAAGCTGTTGGACCATTTTCAGGAGGCGTTCCTTCTCGTGGAGGCTATTTGCGGGGCAGGCACTTTTGTCTTGACCGGCAGCTTGCCTAAGCAAGCCATCACGGTTGTGACTCCGGGGTCCTGGTCTTTCATCATTAGAAAGTGCCCCTTTGGCAGAATTGGCCGCTTGACGAGAAGTAATCCCCGCGTTATGGTTCCGATCAATATGCTTTGAATTCTCATGCTTCCCTTTATTAGGATCAGGGATCTGTTGGATAGATTTTTCTCGGTTCGGACTAAAGGAAGAAGATCCGGTACCCTCTGCATGAGCATTCCTTGTGGCTACCTTTGCTGTAGCGGTTTGAAGAGCAAAGAGTGAATCTAGCCTTGCCATTATGGCTTTGTTAGCTATTTCCTGTTGTTGTGTCAGACCCGCAACGGCTTGATCAAGCTCGCCTCTTGTGACATTCACTCCTCCATTCGATGTTTCGCCTACTTCAAACCGGTTAACGGCGGGGGTTTCCTCTGGATTTCCCTCGTTAGATGCTCTAGCCCTTGCTTCCTTATTTGCTTTTGGCGGCATTATTTCAGAAAGTAGCTTGAACTTTGAGAATAGTTCGTCATGAGGCCCAACTCGTAGATTCGAGTGGCCTATTTTGAGACTAGGCTTAAAAGCTCCACTAGGCTTAAAAGGCCCAAGATCCTCACAATATACTTGATGTCAGAAAGTAGATCGGCCCCACGGTGGGCGCCTAATTGTTTACACCAAAATTTGGCAAAACAACCAAAGTTTTGCTTAACGCGTTACCTAATCGGAGGCGAGATGCTTAGGAAGCATGTCACCTTTTCAAAGGCAAGACGTAAGAATACCTTTTTTATTATGTGAGGCCATATCTAACACATGAAAACATCAAAATATAGAAAGAAGACAAGAGTTTATAGTGGTTCGACCTTTGAGGAGGTCTACGTCCACTCTTAAGAGAGAATTTTATTATCAACAAGTTGTTTACAAGGTAAGATCACTCATACATTCAACCAAACTTTCTCCCACACACATCCTTCCATTTGAATTACTGAAAATGGTAGAGAAATATCTTGGACAGCGAGGAAATCTTCTTATTACCAAGCTTTTGCCATGGATCTTCGACCTTAAGCTCTATCATATATCATTTGTGGAAACCATGATTCCATGCTCCATTGATCTTTATTGGATTATGAAGAATAGATGTTCGAATGCTTGAAGAAGTCCACAAAGCAATTTAGCAGCACCTCCACGTGTTTCCAGAAAAGTCCCCTCAAAATGATGGAGGTAGGGTGCTATTTATAGGCGGAGGAGTGACTGAAATCTTGAATTCAGGGTTCTAGTCGGTATTTTAGGGTATTTACGAGAATGCCACTGCCACTTGTCTCCAGCTGTCAGGTCGTTTTGGATTTCGATCGACCAGGGTCCTTCGTTGAAGGGAAAGACGACCAGGGGGCTTGCAAGCGACCAGGAAACTGAGGCTACGAAGCGGACCGACCAGGTGACGAAGGAACAGGATGGCCATCATTCTGGACATGCGGGCTGATTAGGCTGGTACGGAGGAAAGAACGACCAGTTGTCTCCTGCATTTGGGGCGACCAGGTTGGATGAGAACCGACCGATCAGCATCTGGAGCCTGACCGACCAGATATTTGTGAACATAGCAGAGTTGGCCTCTGAAATATGGGGTCGACTTAGGGAGAAGAACGACCAGGAGTCTGTGAGGAAAAGGACGACCAGGGCTTTTTAGAGAAAAAGGACGACCCGGGAATTCGTCCATTATAACCGACCCTTCTTGAAGAAACGATCTGAAGGATTCCGACCAACTAGGAATTCCTGTGAGACCGACCCCTCCTTAAGTGTTACAGAACCGACCTGTATGAATTCGTCAATAACCCACCATGTCGTTTTTAGTGGATAACAATTTCCAATTAGAATATCGATGCTTTGATCCAAGATTTAGGCTTAGGTTTTCTCTCATTGGAACTACACAAATTTTGTTTAACCACATCTACAAAAGGCCTTTTCTCCTTCCTATTAACCTCTTGCCAACCATCGCTTTCATCGTCTTTAGCCGCTGCTAGGTTTTCATGAAAGTCTTCACTGTTACTCTATGCAATCTAATTTATGTTTTTATGTTATATGTACATGTTTGTGTATAAGTGTGCATTTGTAACATATAAATCTATGCAAGATATAACATGCCCATGTTTTGATACTAGGATTTATATGGTAATAGGCACATTAAATCATGTTATGTAAAAATATCCTTTTATTATATATAAAATATTATAAAATATATAAACTACAGTTTTGTTTATACTAGTACAAAATGCATGTGCGTCCATCTAATAACTTGGATTTTTACTTTTTATTTCATAAAAAATGAGAAGACGAATTTATGATGTAAGTGCAAAGGCCTTGTCATAGCACTTTTATTTTAAGTTATTTTGTTGTTGACATCGGTAACAAACCGATTAGGAGATTCCATTGAACAAGGGTTCTTTTAGTATTTCAAAAAGATACTGTGACATCATGTTCATTGAATTCTCATTTTAATAGTAGAAATAATATAAATAAATATGCAAATATTTATATGTAAATATATATATACTGAAAATTATAAATGTGTGTGTATATACTAAAAAACTTGTATTTTTTTTTGAGATATTAATTATATACTAAATATTTATATGTATATATGTATAGTAATAAAATAATTTATATTAATTATATAAACATCTAGTCATGTGCATGGGTTATCATAAAATAATTAAAAGACTTTTTTTGTCACTTCAAATTGTTAAATGGGAAATTGGGAAAAATGACATACTTTAACAAAAATTTAGGCAGAAGGACTAATGCTAGTTACAATAAGCACGAATCATCATGGAACATGTGCACACACATACATATATGTGAATTTACATGTTTAAATTATGAATTGAATAAAACTATATATAATTTATAAATTTAAATAAAATAAAAGGTTTTGTTTAAATAAAATTTGTACTGGTCTAAATAAATTAGACAACAAAGGTCCAATATTGATCTTGTAAGGAAGGAAAAAAGTCTAAAAATCCACTCATAACTTATACTAATTATTTGACCTAGTTCTAACATTCATTTGTATAATTTAAACATAATGTTCTCAGTTAGTTGGAACAATTATTATTAAAGATACTGCTCTAGTCAAAGACTTGATTTAAGTTGACTATAGAGCAATAATTTAGACCTTACAGGAGAAGGAAATACAATATAATAACAAATTATACTCATTTATTTAAAACATATTTAAATGTCAAAATAACACAAAATAACGTATTGGTTACAATTGAAACAACTGTACAAAAGTCTATGGGTACAAATAAATCATTAAAACAACAATAATAATAACTGCCACTAGGCAAGCTACCATAATCTTCAAGCGCCACCTTTAACATCACTCCTTCCTTAACCTATGAAACACCCCACCTCCGTTAGGGTCACTCTCAAAGGGAATGCCCTAATTTTGGTGGAGGTTTATAAGTATAAGTCACAGATATACAAGACAGATATAAGAACACATATTTTTGAACAGCGGAAAAACAACAACTTTTATTTCATTAAAAATACGTGTTACAACAACCATACCATAATTGTCTTACATAACATCTTCATAACTGTCTTGATTACATTATTTAAAGAAGCATAAAGAAAACATAAATAAACTGCAAAAGTCCCATAGTTGCTGTCCAAAGCCATAGTCCAAAACGAAAAGATCCAAGCAATACATTCTTTCTCTTCAAGCTGGACATGAAGGCTGGTCAAGCTGCGGTATTCCCTCCCTGTGGACCTGGGGGGGGGGGGGAACGGAAGAAAAGAAGACGAAAGAAAAGTAGAGTCAGACATAAAGCCTGAGTAAGTCTAGGACTATTCAGTCTATGAATAAAGAACTGGGTATGATAAGTATAAACTAGAAATGGGAAAGCACCATAAACTTAGTTAAGTTGTCTAGGGTCGAATATACTATCGTACCCCGTATTAATCTCTGTACCCATATAAACTAGTTCCCAACAGGCACCCCATAATCAGGGTGAAGTGATCCATTTTACGATGATCGGCTCCTACTCGCATAGTTACATGTGTCTTACGGCCCCCGATGTTGTAGTTACCTATGCTGGTCCCACCATGGGGTGTATCAAGTCCCATGGTGGCGGCCCGACACAATCCTAGAATGCACAGGTATGCTACTGGTGCCCAGTGCCTTATTTTTCTGCGCCGGAGTGTGTGCACGCCCGCACCCCGTTAGAACCTACACTGCTACACCACCGCCGTCGATTTGACCTCTTACAGTCAACCCAATAATCGTGCCCCACCCTGCCTAGTTTCAGGGTATCATGATACCTTATAGGGTTACTGCTGAAAAGGGTCCCCCGCTACTAGGTTTTCTATTTCTAGCCAACATGCTAAGTTGGTTAAGTGTTTTATAAACCTAACCCCCAATCAGTCTGTTTAGTTTAGCATGTTCCATTTTGATTAAGTATTAATATAATTTACTTAATCCTATCAATCCTGACTCAGCCTTAATTGTCTTATTAAAGCCTTGACCTCTCACATTAGACAGGTACTGTTGTGGCTGCCTGTTGCCGGTTGGGTCCGGGCAGTCTTACGCCACAACTCAGTCTAACCTCGGGTCCTTATTGGGCTCCATGTTTAACCACCCACATTGGATAGGTATTGTTGTGACTACTGGACAGCCGGGCGGTTCCGGGCAAGTTTACATCACAACTCAATCCAACCTCGGGTTAAATACATCGTATTTTCTACATTTACATATTTTGTCTTTCTTCTTTTTATATGTAAATATTTGCGGCCCATTGTTCAAATTCATCTTTATTGGTTAAGATTTATTTATGCCACTTAATTGTTTTTCAAAGTTATTGGCGTGCGTCAAACAAGCCAACACATATGTTCTATATTTTTAACCCAAACGTCATTTCCCCCGTTTTATTCGTTCGTTCCAATGTAAGGTGTGTTGGGTTTAATACTTAAACCCAATTTAGCCATATGAAAAAGGGGAGGTTATAACATGGTGTTTATAAGGTGACATAAAAAGGGGAGTGTGAACGCATGAACTTGCAACATACGATCTAATTATCATAAGATAGGCATATGTGAACTTGCAATTGTAACAACATATAATATAAGCAATACTTAAACATGAATCATTCTATTCACAAAATCATGGTGTAAACGAAATATGTAGTCTTGGCATAAATAGTACTTAAACATGAACCACTCTAATCATATAATTATGGCATAATCATAATTAAACATGAGTCCTTATATGGTCATGGCATAAACATAATTGATTATGAATCCTATTATTCATATAATCATGGGTTTTTGTCCAATCTATGTAACTTGTAAGGGGATGCAATTCTAGTGTAAATTTCTAATGTAACTTATGTGCCAAAAATATATTATCATATGATTAAGATAACAACATAAGCTTAGAAAACATGTTTTTAACTAGGCATAATAACAAACATAGCTTAGACATGTTCATAAAATTAATACAAGCTTACAACGACGCTTGCTTTTGTCACTATCACAAAATCATGATTTTTATACTTGAACTATGATGCCAATTTCAACATAACCTTCATATGAATCATAATACTTAGGTGAATCAAATTACACTAAAGATGACCATAAAATTTTACATCATGTTGTCATAACAATAAGTCATAGACTTGCATGAATTTCAAAATAAACTATTACAACATATAGTTGTTGTTTCAACATGAATCTTATACTTGCATTTACCAAATGGGTGTTGTAAATAACTACCACAAACATGTAGTTTTCAATATGAATCATATGCTTGCATAAGTCCCAATCAAAATTCCACAACATGCGGTTGTCAACATAAGCCACATACTTGTATGAATCAAACCATAGCATTGCCAAATCGTTTAAAATCAAAAACATACAAATATAAGTCATTATCGCCACAATTCCATTTCGTTTCCAATGCAAATCGCGTACTTGCAAATATCCAATCGTATACCATAATATTCCCAAATCGTTTTGCATCAAAGCAACATACAAATATAGATTATTATCGCCACAATTCCATTTCTTACATTACACAAATCAACACAATTATTTAATTTATATTGGAATAGCACTCTACTTACAGCGTATGGCGAATCTTCAATTCAGAAATCTGAATTCTGAATTTGGAGATGCTATCCTTTGTTGTAGGCGTTGCTTTGATTTGATTAACGTTGCTTTAAGCTTTGAATTATCTCCTAGTTGTCTCTCTATTTCTGACGGCTATCTTCAATCTCTCCTCAGCAGCATGACGGTCTCATCTCCATTTTAGTTTATGTGAATTAGGGTTAGACTTAGGTCCTTTTTATAGAGTTTGTGAGTAAATTTAGACCATCGATGAAGCTTGGTTCAATAATAGCCGTTCGTTTGAAGGAGAGACCAACCAGGAGCTGACACCTAGCCCTAGTGACAAGGCAAGGCTCAGAAAATCGACCAAACACAGACCTAGCCAGCCAGGACTTGACCAGACCTGACCAGCAGGTCATTTTTGACCTGGGCGCACTTGGCAGATGCGCCAGGTCAAAAATGTACTGGCGCACTTCCCAAGTGCGCCAGTGCATTCTGACCCGTTTTCCGGTTTTCGCCCAACTTCGTTCGTCCATATCTTCTTCATACGATATCCGTTTTACGCAAACTCAGACTCTATCTCAAGCAGAATTCCAAGACGAACGCAATGGCGTATCCCGTTTCCCTTAATTCTTTGATTTAAAATTAGTTATACTTCAATTTGTGAATTTCACGGTTATAAAATACACGGGGTGTTACATTCTCCCCCACTTAAAAGGATTTCGTCCCCGAAATCTTCAAGTTCAGGAAGAATGTAAATCCTAACATCCAAACATCCATCTACTCATCCATCAAACACGAGCATCCATTGTCCTTAAAAGACTTCTAATGCTTCATGATCATATGCGAAGTGTGTGTGTACATGTACTTATCTAATGCAAAATCAGGCGGTCTACTGATTCAGTTGACCTCCTTAATGCGAATTATGTAAGTGCTATGAATCCATAATGAATGCAAATCCCCATATTCATGATTCTACATGAGTGCACAATCATTCATACACATGCAACATCCATATGACAACACATTAAAGTTCAACCATATACGAATGCAAACATATATGCATATGCAAAATGAAGTGACTGAGCCGATCTAAAGCCTAGATTGTGTGTGTATATGCAACCACGAGCAACCACTAGCAATCACTTGCAACCACTTGCAACCATCATCCATAACATGTTTCAACTACATGTTTTCATCCAAAGAGTTTCTACCTAAAAGATAGGGTCGAGGAGATATACCTAAAAAGATAGATAAAAGCGCAACTTAAGGAAAAAGGAAAGATCAAAGATGTACCCTCGAAAAGAAAAGGGTAGGCTGCGCGTATTTTAGCTTCAGTTTCCCAAGTTGCATCTCCTTCAGCGTCGCTCCTCTGAACTTTGACGAGCTTGACTTCGCGGTTGCGTAGCTTTTTCACTTCCGTTCCTAATATGCGGGTTGGAACTTTTCTTATGGTTGCTTCGCGTTCCACTTCAGCTTCTTCTAGGATATTTGGCTCTACCACTTCAGCAGACTCATGTAGACATTTCCGGAGATGTGAAACATGAAAAACGTTGTGAACTCCGGCCAGCTTTTCGGGTAGCTCTAGTCTATAGGCCATTTCCCCAATTTTCTCGATGATAGGGAATGGCCCTACGAACCTTGGTGCTAGCTTTCCTGTGGTTCCAAAACGAACAACGTTCCTTAGCGGAGATACCTTAAGAAAAACTCTGTCTCCAACCTCAAATTCAAGGTCGGTCCTCCTCTTGTCGGCGTAGGACTTTTGTCTGTCTTGGGCCATCTTCATCCTTCTTCGTATTAAGTCTACTTTCTCTGTAGTTTCTCGGATCATATCCGGTCCAAGTATGAGCTTATCAGTAGACTCCCACCAACAAGTGGGCGATCGGCACGGTCTTCCATATAAAGCTTCGAAGGGCGCCATTCCGATGGTTGCTTGATAGCTGTTGTTGTAGGCAAATTCCACCAAAGGAAGATGGTCTTCCCATGTCCCTCCGAAGTCAAGGATGCATAGTCTTAAAAGGTCCTCCAAAACTCTGTTCACTCTTTCTGTTTGGCCGTCGGTTTGGGGATGATAGGCTGTGCTCAAGCATAACTGCGTTCCTACTGCTTCTTGCAGACTCCGCCAAAACTCACTGGTGAAGATAGGGTCTCGGTCACTAACAATGCTGGATGGTATTCCATGGAGTCGAACGATTTCCTTGAGGTAAAGAGATGCTAGGGATGAGGCAGTTCTTTTACTTTTGACAGGTAAAAAGTGGGCGCTTTTAGTAAGCCTATCCACTATTACCCAAATGCTAGTGTTGCCACTCCTAGACCTAGGCAGCCCATCTATGAAGTCCATTGAGATGCTATCCCACTTCCACTGCGGGACCTCTAGAGGTTGTAGCAGACCTCCAGGCTTTTTCTATTCCGCCTTAACCTGTTGGCACACCATACACTTAGAAACGAATTCTGCCACGTCCTTTTTCATGCCGTTCCAGAAGAAAGTTTTTTTTATGTCCTTGTACATTTTATCTCCGCCTGGGTGTATCGTCATCTTGGAGTGATGTGCTTCCTCGAGAACCCTCTTTACTAAATCCCTTGTCTGTGGGGCGCATAGTCTTCCGTCTCGCCTTAGCCAACCCTTATCGTCGATGGAGTATCTGTTGAGGTGACTTGAAGTCTCACCCCTAATTAGCTTATCAATCGTTTCCACAAGCTGAGGGTCTTTGCGTTGTGCTGTCCCTATTGAGTCCACTAAAGTCGGGCGCACTTCGAGAGATGCTAGCAAGCCTGGTACAAAATCGGAGGAAGGCCTAAAGTCGAAGCTGGCTATAAACTCTAGGCTTTGTCTTTCAACAAACAGCGGGCTTAGGGTCAATTTCTTTCGGCTCAACGCGTCTGCCACTACGTTGCCTTTGCCCGGAGTGTAGGAGATCTCGAAATCATACGAGGCAAGAAACTCCATCCATCTTTGTTGCCTCAAGTTAAGATCTTTCTGCGAGAAAAGATATTTCAACGATTTATGGTCAGTGTAAAGTTCGAACTTCTCACCTAGGAGATAGTGTCGCCAAGACTTGAGTGCAAAGACGATGGCGGCTAACTCAAGATCGTGGGTCGGGTAGTTCTTTTCGTGCACTTTCAACTGCCTCCCGCCATAAGCTACTACCCTTCCTTCTTGCATTAAGATGGTGCCTAGCCCTGTCCCACATGCATCTGTATAAACAGTGAACATCTTGCTTCCATCTGGCAACGTCAAAACTGGGGCTGTTGTAAGAGCCCTTTTTAGTCGTTGGAAAGCAAACTCGCAATCCAAGTCCCAATTGAACGCTAGATTCTTCTTGGTCAATTTCGTGAGCGGAGCTGAGATTCTCGAAAAATCCTTTATGAACTTTCGATAGAAACCTGCTAGTCCTAGAAAACTTCGGACCTCAGTTGCATTCCTTGGTGTCTTCCAATCCTTTACCGCCACTACCTTAGCAGGGTCCACTGCTAACCTTGTTTGGATACTATGTGCCCAAGGAACCTCACCTCTTCTCTCCAAAAGTGGCATTTGGAGAATTTGGCTTTTAGTTGATGGACTCGCAGAGTTTCCATGATTGCCCTTAAGTGCTGAGCATGTTCCTCTTCACTCTTTGAGAAGATAAGGATATCGTCTACGAAGACCACTACGAACTTATTGAGGAAATCTCTGAATACCCTACTCATCAGGTTCACGAAGTAAGCAGGTGCATTTGTCAAGCCGAAAGGCATGACAAGCCATTCAAAGAAGCCGTCTGGGGTTCTGAATGCCGTTTTATCGATACTATCTTCAGCCACCCTTAGCTGATGAAAACCGGTCGCTAAATCGAGTTGGGAGAAAACAGACGCTCCTACAGGCTGATCAAACAAATCGTCAATTCTGGGGAGAGGGTGCCTATTCTTTTTCGTTAGCTTGTTGAGCTCCCTATAGTCAACACATAGACGGAGTGAACCATCCGCCTTTGTAGCGAACACCACTGGAGCGCCCCATTCTGAAATGCTCCTCCTAATGAACCCCTTTTCTAGAAGCTCTTTAATCTGTTTACTGAGCTCTTTCCTTTCCCGTGGAGCCATGTGTCTAACGGGCAACGCAACGGGCTTTGCATTATCTACAAGGTATATCCGGAAGTCTATCTCCCGCTTCGGAGGCAAGCCCTTCACCTCTTCGAAGACATCCAGATATTCCCGGACCACTCTAACTGATTGCAAATTTTCAACAGAGGCATCTAGCGATTCAAGGTAACTAAGCATAACCGCATACGAGGGATTACAAGAAATTTCCAAAGTATTACCGAGCTGGGTTAGGAGCCTAACAACCCTTTTCTCACAATCAAGGATGGCCCCATTACTGGATAGCCAATCCATGCCCAAAATCTAACCATATCCAGAAAAGCCCAAAACAAAGGCACTACATTGAAATTCTACGCTTAGAATAGAAATTTTCAATCCCAAACAGATCATAGACAAATGAGCTGGGCCCCCAATTGGGTTTGAAACAATTAAGGGGTCCTCTACCATACTAGTTTTTAGGTGCAGAGATTCTACTAAAGCAGACGATATAAAGGAGTGTGATGCGCCAGAATCAAATAAAGTGCGAACGGGGTGATCATAAAGATAAACTACACTTTCTACAGAAGTATTTATACCTCGCTGTTGCAGAGGTGGCGCTTCTAGCACATGAACTTGTGCCCCTGAGGTGGATCCAGCCCTCTGCCCCTGTCCTCGTTTCTTTGGGCAGTCCTTAGCCCTGTGGCCTGTCTCACCGCAAGAAAAGCACCCACCATTCTCCTTGGCCTTCTTTTTCCGGCAATCTTTCACTAAGTGCCCCACTTTGCCACAGAAATTACACTTCCTCTTCTCTTTGTTGCCTTTCCCGCCCTTCTTAAAGTCTGTCTTCTTAGGCTGCAAACCCTCTTTCTTCCCTTGAGAGCTTTCTGCCTTTGTCTCCTTCTTGCCCTTATCCTCTTCGTTCAGCAATGCCATTTGTACCAACCTTTCATATGTAGCTCCCATGGGTATATGGGTCATGGCCAAACTGTGTAATGGCTCATTCAACCCTTTGACGAAACGGAGAGCCTTCTTGTGCGGGGTGTTGACTAGGTCCAGCCCAAACCTAGCCAGCTCATCGAACTGATTAACATACTCTTTGACTGTCTTGTTCCCTTGCTTAAGAAATAAGAATTTTTCCAACTGCAAACTCCTTTCCGCATCTGAGAGAAATTTAGCCTCAAACCTTGCCCTAAAGTCCTCCCATGTCTCCACTGGTCTTTCTGCATTAGTGACTTCCCACCAGTAGGAAGCCTCGCCCTTTAGTAGCCATACTGCCAGTTGTACTTTCTGTCTATCTTCTACCTCAAAGATGATGAATAAGTCCTCGGTTTCTTTCAGCCAATTTCTAGCTGCCACGAAGGACTCAGTTCCATGAAAATCCTTTCCTCCCATAGCTTTAAAATCTTTACATATCTTAGCAAACGTGTTTCCCCGTGGAGGAGGTGGAGGAAGAGGTGCTGCTGCAGCTGGATGATTTCCTGCAGCTGGGGGAGGAGGAACGGTAGGACCTGGCTGAGTGGCCCTTACTTCTAAGAACCGCCTAAACCAACCAGGTATTGGTACACCCTTTGGCAAGTTAAGTTCTTCGGACATGCTGAAACAAAAAGGATAGATTCAAAACGAAGGATAAGAGATAGTACCTATGGCTTTGGGGGGACATTGCCTTTTTAAAATAAAATAATATTTTTCTTTTAAAAATGCTTCTTTAAATTTCCTTTTTGAAAATAAATTTTCAAAACTTTTTATCTTATCTGGTAAACCTATGCTCTGATACCAAGTGAAACACCCCACCTCCGTTAGGGTCACTCTCAAAGGGAATGCCCTAATTTTGGTGGAGGTTTATAAGTATAAGTCACAGATATACAAGACAGATATAAGAACACATATTTTTGAACAGCGGAAAAACAACAACTTTTATTTCATTAAAAATACGTGTTACAACAACCATACCATAATTGTCTTACATAACATCTTCATAACTGTCTTGATTACATTATTTAAAGAAGCATAAAGAAACATAAAGAAAACATAAATAAACTGCAAAAGTCCCATAGTTGCTGTCCAAAGCCATAGTCCAAAACGAAAAGATCCAAGCAATACATTCTTTCTCTTCAAGCTGGAGATGAAGGCTGGTCAAGCTGCGGTATTCCGTCCCTGTGGACCTGGGGGGAAACGTAAGAAAAGAAGATGAAAGAAAAGTAGAGTCAGACATAAAGCCTGAGTAAGTCTAGGACTATTCAGTCTATGAATAAAGAACTGGGTATGATAAGTATAAACTAGAAATGGGAAAGCACCATAAACTTAGTTAATTTGTCTAGGGTCGAATATACTATCGTACCCCGTATTAATCTCTGTACCCATATAAACTAGTTCCCAACAGGCACCCCATAATCAGGGTGAAGTGATCCATTTTATGATGATCGGCTCCTACTCGCATAGTTACATGTGTCTTACGGCCCCCGATGTTGTAGTTACCTATGCTGGTCCCACCATGGGGTGTATCAAGTCCCATGGTGGCGGCCCGACACAATCCTAGAATGCACAGGTATGCTACTGGTGCCCAGTGCCTTATTTTTCTACGCCGGAGTGTGTGCACGTCCGCACCCCGTTAGAACCTACACTGCTGCACCACCGCCGTCGATTTGACCTCTTATAGTCAGCCCAGTAATCGTGCCCCACCCTGCCTAGTTTCAGGGTATCATGATACCTTATAGGGTTACTGCTGAAAAGGGTCCCCCGCTACTAGGTTTTCTATTTCTAGCCAACATGCTAAGTTGGTTAAGTGTTTTATAAACCTAACCCCCAATCAGTCTGTTTAGTTTAGCATGTTCCATTTTGATTAAGTATTAATATAATTTACTTAATCCTATCAATCCTGACTCAGCCTTAATTGTCTTATTAAAGCCTTGACCTCTCACATTAGACAGGTATTGTTGTGGCTGCCTGTTGCCGGTTGGGTCCGGGCAGTCTTACGCCACAACTCAGTCTAACCTCGGGTCCTTATTGGGCTCCATGTTTAACCACCCACATTGGATAGGTATTGTTGTGACTACTGGACAGCCGGGCGGTTCCGGGCAGGTTTACATCACAACTCAATCCAACCTCGGGTTAAACACATCGTATTTTCTACATTTACATATTTTGTCTTTCTTCTTTTTATATGTAAATATTTGCGGCCCATTATTCAAATTCATCTTTATTGGTTAAGATTTATTTATGCCACTTAATTGTTTTTCAAAGTTATTGGCGTGCGTCAAACAAGCCAACACATATGTTCTATATTTTTAACCCAAACGTCATTTCCCCCGTTTTATTCGTTCGTTCCAATGTAAGGTGTGTTGGGTTTAATACTTAAACCCAATTTAGCCATAGGAAAAAGGGGAGGTTATAACATGGTGTTTATAAGGTGACATAAAAAGGGGAGTGTGAACGCATGAACTTGCAACATACGATCTAATTATCATAAGATAGGCATATGTGAACTTGCAATTGTAACAACATATAATATAAGCAATACTTAAACATGAATCATTCTATTCACAAAATCATGGTGTAAACGAAACATGTAGTCTTGGCATAAATAGTACTTAAACATGAACCACTCTAATCATATAATTATGGCATAATCATAATTAAACATGAGTCCTTATATGGTCATGGCATAAACATAATTGATTATGAATCCTATTATTCATATAATCATGGGTTTTTGTCCAATCTATGTAACTTGTAAGGGGATGCAATTCTAGTGTAAATTTCTAATGTAACTTATGTGCCAAAAATATATTATCATATGATTAAGATAACAACATAAGCTTAGAAAACATGTTTTTAACTAGGCATAATAACAAACATAGCTTAGACATGTTCATAAAATTAATACAAGCTTACAACGACGCTTGCTTTTGTCACTATCACAAAATCATGATTTTTATACTTGAACTATGATGCCAATTTCAACATAACCTTCATATGAATCATAATACTTAGGTGAATCAAATTACACTAAAGATGACCATAAAATTTTACATCATGTTGTCATAACAATAGGCCATAGACTTGCATGAATTTCAAAATAAACTATTACAACATATAGTTGTTGTTTCAACATGAATCTTATACTTGCATTTACCAAATGGGTGTTGTAAATAACTACCACAAACATGTAGTTTTCAATATGAATCATTTGCTTACATAAGTCCCAATCAAAATTTCACAACATGTGGTTGTCAACATAAGCCACATACTTGTATGAATCAAACCATAGCATTGCCAAATCGTTTAAAATCAAAAACATACAAATATAAGTCATTATCGCCACAATTCCATTTCGTTTCCAATGCAAATCGCGTACTTGCAAATATCCAATCGTATACCATAATATTCCCAAATCGTTTTGCATCAAAGCAACATACAAATATAGATTATTATCGCCACAATTCCATTTCTTACATTACACAAATCAACACAATTATTTAATTTATATTGGAATAGCACTCTACTTACAGCGTATGGCGAATCTTCAATTCAGAAATCTGAATTCTGAATTTGGAGATGCTATCCTTTGTTGTAGGCGTTGCTTTGATTTGATTAACGTTGCTTTAAGCTTTGAATTATCTCCTAGTTGTCTCTCTATTTCTGACGGCTATCTTCAGTCTCTCCTCAGCAGCATGACGGTCTCATCTCCATTTTAGTTTATGTGAATTAGGGTTAGACTTAGGTCCTTTTTATAGAGTTTGTGAGTTAATTTAGACCGTCGATGAAGCTTGGTTCAATAATAGCCGTTCGTTTGAAGGAGAGACCAACCAGGAGCTGACACCTAGCCCTAGTGACAAGGCAAGGCTCGGAAAATCGACCAAACACAGACCTAGCCAGCCAGGACTTGACCAGACCTGACCAGCAGGTCATTTTTGACCTGGGCGCACTTGGCAGGTGCGCCAGGTCAAAAATGTACTGGCGCACTTCCCAAGTGCGCCAGTGCATTTTTGTTCTGGCGCACTTCCCAAGTGCGCCAGTGCATTCTGACCCGTTTTCCGGTTTTCGCCCAACTTCGTTCGTCCATATCTTCTTTATACGATATCCGTTTTACGCAAACTCAGACTCTATCTCAAGCAGAATTCCGAGACGAACGCAATGGCGTATACCGTTTCCCTTAATTCTTTGATTTAAAATTAGTTATACTTTAATTTGTGAATTTCACGGTTATAAAATACACGGGGTGTTACAACCTATGTTGCAACGAGGGAATTGAGATAACCCTAGGTTTCTACACATTTAAAAATTTCATAAAAATATGATAACTCCTTTTGCTTTACAAAGTGGAATATATATGGATATATACAATATTGGACACAATTAAAAATCTGTATAAGGGATAATGGTAATAATTAGGCAAGTAATCTTGATTTAACATAGAATATGTGTGAGTACAACATTTATACTTAAGATATTTAACGTGGTAGCCGAAGAAAAAGAAATGATATTTGAATTTTAGGTATTCTTCTTCTGTCCCTTTTATTTTTGTCCTCTGGTTGTGAAAAGAAAATCAGAGATAAGGGGAGGGGACCAACCAGAGTTACACCATTAGAATGATAATTATATTTCCAATTATAGCCTGCAAACTGAATGCATTGAAAATAGTACACCAGAGAGATTTTGTACATCACAATGTAGACATACCAATATACATGAATAAGGATAATACTGGTATCTGATATAAGGCAAAACCCTAGGGTAAACATTGATTACAAATAGTATATAAACCATTTTTGAAAGGAGTAATGCAATAAGATTATCTTTGGAAAATAATTGTTAAAGAGGCCCTAGAGAATAAGGAAGAAAACTGGAAAGCTTAGTGTTAAGAGAAGGGAAAACTTTGGTGAGTATATCTCACTCTTTTAATGGCCATAAGTCCTATTTATGCAGACTATATTGTATAAGTATTATATTTTTGGAGTGTGGCATAATGTTTCCATGTTTTGTTTGATTATCTGATTGTGTGAACGAAGATTAAAGGAATACTAACTGATAGGATTCATGTAGATCTAAGGTTAAAAACATAGAAAAATAACATAAATATTGTCATGAGGTAGGATTTTTACATTAAGGGTAGGCAGTATTAAACAAGGAGGTTTAAAGCTTATGTATGCTCTTAATAATGGTGAATAGAGCTATGATAAGTGCTCATAAGCTTATCCATTTACCAAAAATATTCCCTAATTCAGATTATAAATCTGATAAAGAGAAATACTATGTTAAGGGTGTCCTAATCATCTCCATCCTATGCTCAAGACAAATAAAAGTAATAATTATTGTTTATTAATGAGCTGAATATTTCCTTATTGAAACTTGTTTGTGTTTGCCATGTTTTATATGCTTCTGGATGATTGTGCATTGGTGACATTATGAATAAAAGTTCACCTTAAACTCTGCATGTACATTTAACATTTGTATTGGGGTAAGTCATTCATTTTTAGGGATGGAGTAACATGCATCAGTGAAAGGGAAGAGTGGGGTAGTTGGGTAAAAACAGATAAACCTAACTAAAAAAATGAAAGTGGATCGGGTGGGAGTGCTAGTAGCATGTTATGTTGATCTGTCTATCCTCAAGTAAGGAGGTTAGATATGCATATGGCTTAACATAAGCCCAGTAGGCCTTTGTGTATTTGGGAAATACAGTGTGCACTTGTGTTCAACAGATGGTATTTTAGGATGGTGATCCACTGGTGTAATTTGGCTGTCAGTCCAGGATTATTAAGTATTTGAAATTATGCGATATAATGATATGTATGAGAGGGTTATGTATGTGCATTGTATGATGTTTTGTAGTTCTGCATTTGCCATGATGCGTTCCTATATACAAGTGTTGTGATGAAGATTTTGTACAAGAATGCTATTTAAATACCGATTTATACTCACACTGGACTGCAAATTTGGCCCTATTTGGTTGTTTATCCAATCTTTGGGGTGCCTCATTGGTATGGGTTAGCTCAAGGAGTTAATTCAGGAAAAGGGGCTTGAGTGTGATGTCTTGAAAGTGTTAATTGGGATGCTATATCAAGTGGAATTGTTGTAGTTAATTTAATGAGTTTTAAGTAGTTTGTATGTTAACAATAAATGTATGCAAATATTTGCAAAAGACTCGGAAGATGGTCTACTATTTGAATGAAGCAAATGTAATGCTAAAGTATCTATGGAACTAGTAAAAGCAGTATTATGTTATGCTTTATTATCATAGGGGATTGGGTAACTTGCTGTGCTATGATAGGTGTTATAATATGCTTTTCTACAAAAGCAGATTTGGCACAACTAAAGTATAATTAGAATGAATACATATAGTACTTTTTATACCTCATTGCCATATATAAGGGTGAGACATTTGCGTGTAAAATTCAAATGGTAGTTTGCGCAGTTTCAATGTGCATATCTATAACTGATTCATCCTCATGCCATGTTCACTGTATAAATATATATGATACAATTTTACCAGAACCTAGTGATCCCATTTTGAATAAATGATATTACTTATGATATATGAGTAACTCTCTTTCTTTACATAGTCTAAACCATATCTGATAAGTATGATTGTATGCCTTGGGGCACTGGTGTGAACAAGCATGATCATCCTATTCATCTGAATATGTTTTTAGCAGTCATAAGAGTTGCCTAAAATGAGCTTTTATGGAAGACCTTAATCTGTTTATGCAAAAACATGAATTTTCCCTACCAAGCTTTTGTAACCCTTTTTATGTAGGCATTCCATTATATACTTTGCAATGTGCTTGAGGAAATGCCACTATGATAAGTTAAATGGTATTTTTCATATTATGATCTTAGAAACTACATAAGATTTTCTCCATGCAAATACATTCTGATAAATTATCCTATTTGTTAATAATATTTAGAGATATCCAAGGGGCAATGCTGGTGTATACCCTGAGCACGTGCACACACACTCAAGGCTTTGTGCATTCAAAGCTTTGCTTCTTTTGAAATCCCCTAAGGAAATATGATTAGATGAGTGTATCAAAGATTATATCATGTTTCTATAATTATGGAAACTATGGATTCATATCTTTAGAATTTAAAGAAACTATGACCTTATGTAATTACTGCTATTTGTATTGCAAATAAAAAGACATATCATGCAAGAAGCTATGGACGTCATGAATAAAGTGGATAAAGTAATCTGTTTAAACAACTATACCAATATATTTATACCGGTGGATGGGTGATCTTGAGGGCTTAATAAGGGAATTTATTAAGCAAGTGATCCAAGGGTTCTCTGATAAATAAGTCAGTATAGTTATTATGTGAACAATTGGGAAATAAAGTGTGGGTCACTTCATTTATTATCAGAGCTCCGTTAGAACTAAAACATTGCTAGAATAGGTATCACATGTCTGTTTGTATTGATTGCCTTGTTTGAAAATGGTTACATATGTGATTGTATGATTGTTTTGTTTGAAAATGTTTGCAAACAGTAATGATAACAATTAAGTTACTCTGATATAACAATAACTAACTTAATGAAAGTATGGATTGCCACTAGAGATCCATGGTTGGGAGAGGAGCTCATTAAGGAGCAGGGGGTTCAAATGACCCTCCAATGATTAATGTTCAAGAACTTATGAGAGCAGCGAGGGATGGGATAGGGACAAGGCCTAAAAATCCCCATGAAGAGTTGTCTAAATTATTGAATACCATACCCATCCAGGGGGAAAGGAGTTTGAAGGCATTGGAGGAGTCATGGGTGTACAAACTTGGTTGAGAAATCTGGATAGGATATTTGCTAATATGCAAATAAATGATCAGAGAAAAAGGCAGATTGCTTCCAGGAGCTTGAAAGGGGTAGCTTTGGACTGGTGGTAGATGATGATAATTGGGAGGGCAGAAAATGATATCACTTGGAATCAGTTTAAAGAAATGTTGGAAGCAAGGTTTGTTCCAGCATCAGCAAGAGCTAATTTACTGGAAGAATTTACAAAGCTTAAACAAGCCAATATGAGTGTAATTGAATATACCTAGAAGTTTGAGAGCTTATCAAAATATGGCACTGTACTAATAGCCGATGAAACAACTAAAAATGGGAGGTACATATATGGACTTAATGCAGGCTTGAGTAGGGCTATGTTGCCCACATAGAGAAGAAGACTTTTGATCAGGTCTTGGATTTAACCTTGAAGTTTGAACAACATGACAATGCAAGAGAAAAATTCAGGAATATGAAGAACAACGACAAGGGAAAAGCAAGAGTTCAACCCTATGAGAGGAATCCAGTGGATTCTAATGCTAAGAAAGGAGAAAGTGGAAAAACTTATGAAACTAAGAAGAAAATCTTTTGCTTCAATTGTGGAAAAAAAGGCCACATGAAATCAACTTGCAGATTTGGAAAAATAGCAGCATTTAAATGCTTTGATTGTGGGAAAGAAGGTCATATTAAAAATTAATGCCCTGAAACAAGGAAGTCAGCGAAAAATGGGAGCTCTGGAGGGAAAGGAGGAAATAGCTGGTCAAGTGGAAGGTATATTTTTTATTGAAAATTTACCCATACCAGTAGTTTATGATACAGGGGCAACTCACTCTTTGATATCCTATGATATTGTCCAGAAATTGAAACTCACTTGTGTGTATGTTCAAAACCCTTTGCATATAAAAAGTCCTTTAGGAAGTACATGTGATTTAGAAATGCAATGCATAGGGATAAAAGTGAAAATAGGAGGCCATATATTTTTAGCTGATTTATGTGTATTAAATATCCCTGAATTTGATTAATTTTGGGCGTTAATTGGCTACAAAAACATAAGGCAGTAATCAATCTGGAAGAATTCACCATTTCTTTGATAAATTCAAATAATAAAAGGATAATCACTGAATGTGAGACCATTAAGTCTGGATCAGGAAATATTTGGGAAGTAAATGGGGATGATAATATGATAAAATTAGAATGCATACCCATAGTTAATCAATACTCTGATGTTTTTGAGGAGGTAAGTGGAGTTCCACAAGAGAGGCCAGAGTTCTAGATCAAATTACTTCCAAGAGCAAGCCCTATAATTAAGAAATCAACCAGAATGGGTCCTAAAGAGTTAATTGAACTCAAACAAAAACATGAGGATTTAGAGAAAAATGGGTTTATAAGACCTAGCAGTTCTTGTTGGGGTTCCCTAGTCGTCTTTGTTAAAAACAGGATGAAACTTTAAGAATGTGTATTGATTATAGGGAATTAAACAAAGTAACCATCAAGAACAAATACCCACTTGATGGTCTGTTTGATCAATTGAATGGAGCAAGGGTTTTAAGTAGGCTAGATTTAGCAGCAGTGTTTCATCAGATGAAAGTGGAGGAGGAAAGTATCAAATATACTGCTTTTAATACTAGGTATGGATTACATGAATACTTAGTAATGCCCTTTGGCTTAACCAATGCTCTATCTTACTTTGTTGACTTGATGAATAGGACCTTTAGCGACTATTTAGATAAATTTGTTTTAGTGTCCATAGATGATATCCTGATTTACTCAAAATCCAAAGAAGAACATGAAGAGCATGTAACAACCCGGAATTTTGGAACCAATTTAAATTTTTTATTTTGGATATTTTAATGGATTCTGAACATTTAAAATGATTTATTTCAAATAATAACAATTAAAGATTTATTTAAATCGAAGTTAGAACAAAAAAAATTATTTTAATTTTAAAAGGAGTTAGAAATAGCACGGTAGTTTAAAATTTTGAATCTGAACTTTGACTGAATGTACAGGATTCAAAATAAATCGGATTTTAGTAAAACCAAAAATATTTAAATCTTTTTAAAAACATCTTTCCAACGAATCTGAAAAATTGAAATTTCATAGCGGGAATCAAAAGTTATGGCCAGTTCAATATTCAGAATAATCGCTATGGAATTTAATATAATATATAGCTCGTATAAATAGCCATTTTGCAAACGACCTCCTTTTCAATGAAACCACTTTGATTGTATCCGGAATGTCAAATTATTGCAGGATTCCAATTTTCATAATTTTTGAAATTAACATGTAAGCATGGCAAAAGAAAACGTGTTTTGACAATTTCAATCAATTTGGATTGACCAGAAAATGACCATTTTTCAAACGATCTCCAAATTCAACGAAATTAATTTTATTAGGACCATATCGTCAAAACAAAGCTAGATATAATTTTTTTTATTTTTTAGAGTCAGTATGTGGCCCCGGCAAATTATAATGTACGATCAAATTAAATAATTAAATGATTTATACTTTAAAATAAAGAAAAGTAGGCTGAGACGATTAAACGGGCTGACGGGACTTAGTCCATTATGTCCGGAACGGGGGTATTTGCCTAGGGACAATTTTCGTTGGGCTGTATTTGGAGTTAGTAGGTGTTAACGGGTTTTCTTTAGAATTGAAAAATTAAATAAGTAAATAATATGGAAAATGCACTGTATAAATACGGTGGGAATACTCAAACCCTAATCTCCTAAACCAGCAGCCACAATGGAACGAACGACCATGGCATGCCCAAATTCAATCCTTAATTTACCCCAATCCAAAGCGAATTAAAGGATGGTTTCAAATATAATATCCTTTTACTCAATGGGATCTACAAGTTCAACCGTCGTGACCTATTTCTGTTTGACTTGGAAGGCTGATTTGACTCTTAAACTCTCTGCGCTCGAGGTCAATTTCCGGCTTAGGCAGGGCTGCGAGCTAGCCCTTGTTGCAGGCGGTGCAGGAGGTGGTCGAGGGCTTTGGTCTGGTGGCAGTTGATCGAGGAGCGGTGGGCCAAGGGGCGCTGTGCAAGGGGATGAGCATGGTGAACAGTTAGGTTCGGTTTATCCGCAAGGAAGAAGAACGTGAACGAGGGATCAAAGGGTTAATGATCTAGTTAATTATTTAATTAATTTAATTACATTTTAAATGGGTAAATCTTTAAACGAATGTAACTTATTCAAACAACGATGTAATCAGACGATTTCAGAAGCGTTGGATTCGTAGCAATGAGATCTATAACATGGATCAGACCATCGCTCAAACAGAGCGATCTAAAATTTTGAAGAATTCAAAACCCACTGTGAGATTCCTGATTTAAATAACTAAAAATAAATTAATTACTATCGTGTTTAGCAATTCTAACATGTTCGTGATTTGATTTAAATTGTTTGATGTTGTTTGTTGATCTGTTAATTTGATGGAAAATTTTTGTCGTATTAGAATTGACAAAATAAATCATGTCATTTATGTTGAATCAAAATTGACAAAATAAATCATGTCATTTATGTTGAATCAAAATTGACAAAATAAACATGTCATTTATGTTGAATCAAAATTGACAAAATAAACATGTCATTTATGTTGAATTAGGATTGACAAAATTTAATAAATGATTTTGAAGTGAGATTTCTAATTTTAATAATTAATTAAAATTTAATTATTTCTCGCTATTTGAAATCCATGTATGTATGATTATAAAATTAGACCTGTGATGTTTGGATTGGAATTAGTTTATTGTTGATTGTGATGGATTGTGATGCTCATGTTTGTTAGATCTGGATTTACAATGGAAATTCTTTCTTTTATTTGAATCTAGAATTATTGTTAGATCTCGATTTGAAATAAAAAATTTAATTTTATTTCAGATCTATGGATAATGATTGGGTTTTATAATATGAGTTTCATCTTTTACTTAGATATATGAAAACATGGTTTTGTCCAAATTTAGATTTACAATAAAAATCTCATTTTTATTGTTTACATGAAACATGGTCTTTGTCAAAAGTTGTTTTCATTTCAATAAAAGAAATTATAATAAAACGATTGCATTTTTACTTCCACTTCATTTCAATAAAAGAAATTATAATAAAAGGATTGCATTTTTACTGTCACTTTGTTTTCAATAAAAAGATTATAATAAAAATATTGCATTTTTATTTATCCCTTCGTTTCAATAAAAAGATTATAATAAAAAGCTTTCATTTTTGTTGTCACTTTGTTCAACAAAATAAAAGGAGTAGAATAGGAAGATATGTTTTTATTGTCATTTAGTTACAACAACAAAAAGTAGAGTTAAAAGATATGTTTTATTTTTCATTTAGTTACAATAAAAAGAGTAGAATAAAAAGATATATTTTTATTGTCATTTAGTTACAATAAAAAGAGTAAAATAGAAAGATATGTTTTTATTGTCAATTTTGGTTGCAATAAAAGATTGGTTATTAAAGAAAATATTTTTACCACAATTTTGTTACAATAAAAAGACAAGTTATAAAAGCGGAAATCAAATTTTTCACTTTTGTCGAATTATAATAGTTGAAACCCAATTTGTCATTTTTGTTAAAATGTAATAGTTGAAACAAAATTTGCCATTTTGTCAAAATATAATTGTTGAAACAAAAATGAGCATTTTTGTCAAATTAGAAGTGTTGAAACAAAAGTGAACATTTTTGACAAATTAGAATAGTTGAATTAGAAATATACATTTTTGCCAAAAAGATTAGTTGAAACAAAAATATACATTTTTGTCAAATAGAATTGTTGAAACAAAAATCATCATTTTTGTTAATTAGAATAGTTGAAACAATAATTAACATTTTTGTTAATTAAAATGGAGTTAAACAAAAATCATAATTTTTGTTAATTTGAATAGTTGAAGCAATAATTAACATTTTTGTTAATTAGAATTAAATTAAACATAATATACATTTTGTCAAAACATATTAGTTGAAATAAAATATACATTTTGTCAAATTAGAATAGTTGAAATGGAAATGTACATTTTGTCAGAATAGATTAGTTGAAATAGAAATGAACATTTTGTCAAATTAGAATGGTGGAAATAAAAATGTACTGTAATAACCCGAAAATCTGGGCCAGTTTAAAATTTTTATTTTGGCAATTTTAGCGAATTTTGATTATTTAAAATGAATTATTTTAAATAAAATCGACGAGAAATTTATTTTGAATATAATGGAACGTATATATTATACGCGTCGTCGTTTGAATAAAAATAATTATATATAATTATAAATAGAATTGAAAATGGCGCGGTAGTTCGATAATTCGATTTCAAACTTCAATTGAACATACCGGGTGCAAAACAATCCGGATTTTAGTGAAACCAAAAATATTAGAATCTAATTGAGAATATCTTTCCAACGAATCTGACAGATCAAGATTTCATAACGGGAATCAAAAGATTGGTCCAGTTGAAAATTCTGAATAGTCGCTATGGAATTCAGGCCCTTAAAAATGGACATTGTGCAAATGACCTCGGATTTCGACGAAACCACTTTTGTTGGGTCCGTGATGTCGAATTATTGCTAGGTTTCAAATTTCATAATTTTTCGAATCAATATGTGAGCGTGGCAAAGGAAAACGCGTTTGACCAGTTTTAGTTGATTTTAATCGACTGGAAAATGGCCATTTTTCCAACGGTCTCAGAATTCGACGAAACTAGTTTTGTTAGGACCGTATCGTCAATACGAAGCTAGAAAATATTTTTCTACAATTTTTAGAGTTAGTATGTGACCCCGGTAATTTGAAATGTACGTTTAAAATTCAATATAGTGATTTAAATGTAAATTTAACGGAAACTGATCAAAGCGATCGAATCAGCTTGCGATACATATCCCATAGTGTTCGGAATGGGGGTGAAACGCTATGGACGACAGGCGGTGGGCCTCGTTTCGAGGTCGCAAGTAAAAGTCAACTTTTTGAAAATTAAATTAAATAAAATTTAAAATATATAAACCCCTCCCCCTTCTCGTTTTCATTCAACAGAAAAATAAATAAATAAAAAATGGAAAGAAGAGGGCGATGGGGGGGAGAGCCGCCGCCACCACATCGCGCCCCCCCCCCCCCCCCAGCGACGCTGCCGCCGCCGCTGCTTCCTCTTCTTCCTCCTTTTTTCTTCCCTTCCTCCGTTTCCGCCTCCCCCTTCGAAACCCCTGCTCCGCCCGCCTCCTTCTTCTTCCTGCTCTCCTCCTCCCTGACCCCGCCTGCCGCCCCCTAGACCCGAACCCGCACTCCCCCTGGCGCCGCCGTGAGCCGCGAAGCCCACCCTCGAGCCACCCGAAGCCCCCTCCGACGAAGGTGAAACCCCCCTAGCTTCGATTATGTGGCGAAAATTATAGGGTAAGTTTTATGTTTTTTTATTTAATTTAAAAACTCATGTTAATTTAGTCTAAAAACTAAATTCTATTTGTTTTAAAACTGATTTTTATGTGATGTAAAAAGAACAGATTTTTAAAATGTAAAAAGAACAGATTTTTCAAATGCAAAAGAACAGATTTTTAAAACATAAAGATGAGATTTTTCATGTAGGAAAGATATGATTTTTCATGATAGAAAGATGTGATTTTTAGCAATGTAAAAATATAATTTTTCTATATGAAGTAGTAGCGATAAAAATTTGATTTTTTACTTATGTAGTGGATTAAAAATATAATCTTTATGAGATATAGAATGTAAAAATATCATCTTTGTATATGTAACGAAATAAAAATCTGGTTTTTATTTTATATATGTTGAAATAAAGAGGGAATTTTTATAGTGATGAAAGGCGAAAACTTTATTTTTATAAAGGCGAAATCAATATTTTTGAAATGGAATTTTTATCTATATGACACCAAAGTAAAAATTCGATTTTTATATATTGAATAGCATAGTAAAAATTCGATTTCTAAATATATGAAGTGATTATAAAAATATGATTTTTAAATTGAAAGTGAATAAAAATGTGATTTTTATTTTAAAGACATCAAAATATAAAAATGTGTGATTTCTATATGTAGTGGCTACGGGCAACAAAGGAGATGAAAAGACGAGAACGATGAAGATCTCTACAATAGGAGTGTCGTGGTATTGGATAGCTTCCGGTGAGAACTTCTCACTCTAAATTTCTTTTTCTAGTTATATATATATATATATATATATACTAGGATGCAGACGGTGTTTAGTAGCACCCGACACCCGTCATCCACAGACCATGGATGGTTTGTTTGTTAAATTGTTTGGTTGTGTGGTTGGTTAGTCTAATTGGTTTGAATTGAATTGTTTGGTGAAATGGAATGGATTTGATTGATGTGTGAATGGCGTGGGCCTTCACTAGACCGGGGATAAGGCTAGGCCTCGTCCCGTTTCTAGTATCGTGCCGTTATGCTGCCAAAATTTTCTAAAATATGTTAGAAAAATAAAAATATCATTTTTATTGTGTAAATGAACTGAATAGAAATTCATGTGTTGAAATAAGATATTTTATCGTTAAAAATATAATTTTTAACGTGGAAGTAAATAGAATAAAAATATTCATTTACAAACCGGACGGTTTGTTTATGTACACCTATTTGAAGGACATTGATTGGGACGATAAATTTTACACGTCGCCCAACTGCACAACTAAAATCTGTGTTTGATTGTTTGAAACCCCACACGGGTGTTGGGATGAAATTTGAAGTTCACTCATCCTGATTGATTAAATATGTCGATCGGTCGATTGACAGGCTGTTATAAGCGTTAGATATCTATATTTGATGCTTATACAGTGTGGTGCACCTTGGATGATGGTTGATTGTTTATTATTGCTATTATATACATGTGTTGTATGGAATCCATATAATTAACGTTATATAGTGATTGATTGGGCCTCATTCCAATCGGGAAAATAATGAATATTATAAAAGAAAATTCATGTGTTGAGTATAAAAATAGTCATGTGTTGACGATGTTCATGTGTTGAGTGAAATATTTTATACAATGAAATTTACATCTTTATCATATTTAAAATTAGAACTACTTCCCAGTAGAGGTCTAATTAAAAATCAAACGATAGATACCATAGTTTTATAAAATATTTTACATAACAAAAATAGTGATGTGTTGACAGTACTCATGTGTTGAGATTAGTCAGGTGTTGGAAGAAATATAGATTCATGTGTTGAATGGAATAAATATTCATTTGTTGAATAGAATAACGAATTTATTGAAATATATAAAGCCGTGTTGATTAGAGTTGCGCCATTTTGACGTGAACGATATTTATATCGATTATATTCGTTTTTAAAATGAATATAGAAAAGAAGTGATTACAAAATATAACATTTTGAAAATATTATCATTTATATAGTAATGATATAAAATATCCAATTTTGATTTGAAATTGAATATAGAGTTGAAATGGTTTTGAAAACGAAGTTAAAACGATTTATAAAATACGTTTTAAAAAGGAAATCGACGAAATATATATAATATATATATATTATATATATAATGGCCCGAATAGAACGCGCCGCGCCACGGCAGTTCGTGAATTTCGACCATTTATTTCAAACGGATATTACGGGAGATCCGACCGTCGGATTCTCCTAAAACCGGAACCGTTGGGTTCGTATCGAAAAGAGCTTTCCAATGAATATTAGAAATTTGAAATCTAACGGTTGGATTTGGAATTATGTCCAAATCAAATTTGAAAAAGGTCGCTGTAAGTGCAGTTCGATAGCCGTTGATGGAAATCGACTGTACGGGCCTTGATAAAATTATTAAAAATATTGATAATTTGTGTAAAATCATAATATGTAAATCGGAAAGAACTGGGATGAAGAATTCCACATTTGAAATGATAAAAATAGATTTTTATCGAATCGAACTAGTTTTGAACTAGAATTAAAATCAATTTATTTTGAAATAAATAAATTGAATTTGAAAGTGATTTTAAAAATAATCAGTATTCCCAATACGTGAATTGGACTGGAGTTGAATCGAAATTATCTTTGGAATATTTCGATGTTGGATTTCGTGACTATACAGATATTGTTATGGGAATTTGAAAGATATATTTCATATCGTTATTTCCAATACGATATTCGTTGGTTTCAGAATTTGATATTGAATATAAGCCGGTATATTTTCTATTCAGAGCCTTGTATTTAATATCAAATGTGATTTGGGTTTATCGTGAATCGTGTTTTAGATGACATCGGTTCTTTAACCCAGTTAAAGGCAAGATGTTGATTTTTGAAAAGATTAAAACTAAGTGGAGTTTTAATGAATCTTTAATTAGATTAAAAATGTGAATTGATAATTTAATTTATCAAATCTGAAAGGTGATCGAGAATGGAGTGCCACCAGTTTTGCTCCAAAGCGATAGTTAAATCTTTAAATAGATTTGAACGTGGAATGGTAATTAATTTTACCGATAACACCGTGGTGTTAGATATGGAGTATTACCAGTTTTTCTCCATGGGATATATAGGTTGGGATTGGGAAATAAAATAAATAATTACTTCGGTGTGGTTCGTTAATCCCGACTAGTTTGAAATGATATCCAAAGGAGGATTAAAGAATAAATTTAGAAGAATTTATCTTGGATAAAATTAATGGGAACATTTCCCTAAGAATGTGATTTTGTGAATAAAAGAATATTCTGAATTGGAATGAGGCGTTTGTTGTGTTTGTGTAACATTCGTTTATTATATACGTGGGTTATTCAGAAAGGCCGGGTTTATACCCATTCTGAATAATCGATTCGACGAGATGTCGAAGATGAAGACGGTGGTTGAAGACCGGAAGTCTTCACATCGTTTGGGTGATTACTGATGATCTTGATTGGGCTGTACACCCAAGATGAGGGAAACAGTCGGTGATCATCCAGACGTACTTGGAGATCGATGGATATGCGAGGAAAGTGCCTCCGGTTTCGTTCAGACCCAGAACGAACTTGTAAATGGATTGTGTGTCTGACATTGGATTTTATTCTGTGTTGATTGATCTCTATTAAATATACATCTGTTTGGCGGCGGAGAATTTATTCTCTTGCTTAACGCCCTTCTCTGAGACGTACGAGCTCAGAGGTTGTATATCGATGGACATCAGTCGCATGGAGTGAATTGCCAGTGTGGCATGCGTAAGTGGCAATTGATCAAGGCTTCTGTTGAAAAGCAAAGTCTTGTGGTTGATGATCAATGCACGGCCTGTGTGGCATAGCTTTGTGTATAACGTGAATTCGCGAGCCTCACACCTCGGTATGAGTCAAAAACGGGATACGGACCCAAGGAGTGCACGACGTTTCTTTCTAGCTAGGGTGGTGTCAGTGACCTACCAGCCCTGACATTTATATACTTTTCACCTGTGTGGTTGTTGGATACGAGGCGCCTCGGATATAGGTCTGTAAGGACCGGGAAACGTGTGTTCAGGAATAACTAATCCTCAAAAGTAAGAGAGGACCGGCCTTGGAGGTTCCAAAGGATCATAGTGGGGTCCTGAGGCATTTGCTAGAGTGTCTCGAACGCGGAGAGGAGCTTGCCCCTTGCCTCGACTCATGATGAAATCCAATTTCCAATACGTGTATTTCGGTTTTATTTGTAGAGCCTAGTATGGCGACATAGTAGATGGTAGCTATGCCGCCTATGATTGATACTTATGATTGAAAATGTTTTGACACTATACACTTATAATAGTATCAAATAATGTGATTTAAACGTATCAAGCATGCTTTGGCTGTTATAAGGGAAAACCCTATCCTTCGGCTTGCGTTGCATTGTGTGATGGGACCTGGGTCTTATAACAGCTTCATTTTTCTTTATTTAGCATTGCGCTGTTTGTTCTATGCACTGGTATCCTTGGGAGGAAACCCATTCCGTGTTATACGGCGTGGTCCCTTGATTTACCTAACTTTAAAACCAATATTAATAACTGTTTTAGTTCTCACACCAGTCCCATGACTGACCTGGAGTTTATTGTTTTAACCTAAACTTTGGGTGCCCCTATTTTCCACACGGGCAGCTAGTAGTTTTGGTTTTGCAGATTTATATTCACAGGGTCCTGATTTACAGCTGGAACGATGCTCGGAATGCTCTGTATCCGTGTATCACTTCTAGTTGTGCCTTTGTATATTTTCCCGCTGCTATGTAATTTAATGTTATCTCTGATATTTATCGAATGTAATTTATTCATTTATACTCTGTATATTCTTGTATCTGATGGAATTGTTGTAATAACAATGAAATGTTCCTCCGTCTGCGTTCCAATTTGTCCTGTTCTCAAAACGATCAGGGGTTTCGAACGGTCTTTATCGGTTTAACGATCGATTCAGATCGAGCGAAATTCCTTGCCGTTACAGTTGGTATCAGAGCTTTGGTTTACAGAGCTCGAGAACAAGGCACATTAGAACCATACGAAAGAATTCATCAGATATTGGATTAGCAATATCCAATTAGAATGACTCGTTAGAGATAGGATCAGTAGTATCCTAGAACGAGTGTGAAGAGTATATTTTTCAAATGAAAACAATTTTGTTTTAAAATTTAAATCGTTCTATACGTATTTGATTATTTATTTATTTTGAATATGGACAATCGAGTATATAAAGATTTCGCGTATACGCGTCATGAACGTATAGTCGAAGTTTTAATATACTGGATAGATATAGAGTCACATTCTAGACACCCGAAGATGATTCTGATGATTGTAGCTACATCATCAGTATTTATGTTCGTGTTTCGAAGGTGTGATTTCTATATATTTCCATTAGACTGGTGTGAGAACCAAAACTAATATAGTTAGAACACATTGTTGTGAATTGGCATCAAAAACATGATTTTTTGTATATATGTATCAAATTATGAATTTGAAACTCTAATTCACTAACTGATTGATGTTTGTGTTGTTTGTTTATTTGTTTGATAATTTTGAACCATTTATGCCTACTTGTATCAAATATTGAACTATATTGAAAATTGGTCGCATTTTCTTGCATATACATATACTTACATTGAACAGGTCATAGCAAGGAGGCTAGAGCAGAGAATAAAATTTGTTTGCCCGACAAATAGGTACATGTTTACTACATAATTTACTGTTTTGTTTGGGTGATGATAATTTTATGAGCCTATTGGCTAGCCGCTTGGCTTTTTCTTTTTCTTTTTGAGATCAGAAGGCCTATATGGCAATTTCGGGATTTTCCCGTGCTCCCCGTACAAAGGAGGTTATGGCGAAATTTTTCGAAAATTTAGGGTGTTAGCCAAATTTTTGAAATTTTGAAAATTCTCAGAAATTGAAAAGTTGGAGAATGGAAGCCATATCGAACGTAGAGTTGATTAATCAAACCACTTTCGACTATGTTCCTTTTCGGGGACGAAAAGTTTTAAGTGGGGGAGATTGTAATAACCCGAAAATCTGGGCCAGTTTAAAATTTTTATTTTGGCAATTTTAGCGAATTTTGATTATTTAAAATGAATTATTTTAAATAAAATCGACGAGAAATTTATTTTGAATATAATAGAACGTATATATTATACGCGTCGTCGTTTGAATATAAATAATTATATATAATTATAAATAGAATTGAAAATGGCGCGGTAGTTCGATAATTCGATTTCAAACTTCAATTGAACATACCGGGTGCAAAACAATCCGGATTTTAGTGAAACCAAAAATATTAGAATCTAATTGAGAATATCTTTCCAACGAATCCGACAGATCAAGATTTCATAACGGGAATCAAAAGATTAGTCCAGTTGAAAATTCTGAATAGTCGCTATGGAATTCAGGCCCTTAAAAATGGACATTTTGCAAATGACCTCGGATTTCGACGAAACCACTTTTGTTGGGTCCGTGATGTCGAATTATTGCTAGGTTTCAAATTTCATAATTTTTCGAATCAATATGTGAGCATGGCAAAGGAAAACGCGTTTGACCAGTTTCAGTTGATTTTAATCGACTGGAAAATGGCCATTTTTCCAACGGTCTCAGAATTCGACGAAACTAGTTTTGTTAGGACCGTATCGTCAATACGAAGCTAGAAAATATTTTTCTACAATTTTTAGAGTTTGTATGTGACCCCGGTAATTTGAAATGTACGTTTAAAATTCAATATAGTGATTTAAATGTAAATTCAACGGAAACTGATCAAAGCGATCGAATCAGCTTGCGATACATATCCCATAGTGTTCGGAATGGGGGTGAAACGCTATGGACGACAGGCGGTGGGCCTCGTTTCGAGGTTGCAAGTAAAAGTCAACTTTTTGAAAATTAAATTAAATAAAATTTAAAATATATAACCCCCCCCCCCTTCTCGTTTTCATTCAACAGAAAAATTAAAAAAAAAATGGAAAGAAGAGGGCGACGGGGGGGGGAGAGCCGCCGCCACCACATCGCGCCCCCCCCCCCCCCCCCCAGCGACGCTGCCGCCGCCGCTGCTTCCTCTTCTTCCTCCTTCCTTCTTCCCTTCCTCCGTTTCCGCCTCCCCCTTCGAAACCCCTGCTCCGCCCGCCTCCTTCTTCTTCCTGCTCTCCTCCTCCCTGACCCCGCCTGCCGCCCCCTAGACCCGAACCCGCACTCCCCCTGGCGCCGCCGTGAGCCGCGAAGCCCACCCTCGAGCCACCCGAAGCCCCCTCCGACGAAGGTGAAACCCCCCTAGCTTCGATTCTGTGGCGAAAATTATAGGGTAAGTTTTATGTTTTTTTATTTAATTTAAAAACTCATGTTAATTTAGTCTAAAAACTAAATTCTATTTGTTTTAAAACTGATTTTTATGTGATGTAAAAAGAACAGATTTTTAAAATGTAAAAAGAACAGATTTTTCAAATGCAAAAGAACAGATTTTTAAAACATAAAGATGAGATTTTTCATGTAGGAAAGATATGATTTTTCATGATAGAAAGATGTGATTTTTAGCAATGTAAAAATATAATTTTTCTATATGAAGTAGTAGCGATAAAAATTTGATTTTTTACTTATGTAGTGGATTAAAAATATAATCTTTATGAGATATAGAATGTAAAAATATCATCTTTGTATATGTAACGAAATAAAAATCTGATTTTTATTTTATATATGTTGAAATAAAGAGGGAATTTTTATAGTGATGAAAGGCGAAAACTTTATTTTTATAAAGGCGAAATCAATATTTTTGAAATGGAATTTTTATCTATATGACACCAAAGTAAAAATTCGATTTTTATATATTGAATAGCATAGTAAAAATTCGATTTCTAAATATATGAAGTGATTATAAAAATATGATTTTTAAATTGAAAGTGAATAAAAATGTGATTTTTATTTTAAAGACATCAAAATATAAAAATGTGTGATTTCTATATGTAGTGGCTACGGGCAACAAAGGAGATGAAAAGACGAGAACGATGAAGATCTCTACAATAGGAGTGTCGTGGTATTGGATAGCTTCCGGTGAGAACTTCTCACTCTAAATTTCTTTTTCTAGTTATATATATATATATACTAGGATGCAGACGGTGTTTAGTAGCACCCGACACCCGTCATCCACAGACCATGGATGGCTTGTTTGTTAAATTGTTTGGTTGTGTGGTTGGTTAGTCTAATTGGTTTGAATTGAATTGTTTGGTGAAATGGAATGGATTTGATTGATGTGTGAATGGCGTGGGCCTTCACTAGACCGGGGATAAGGCTAGGCCTCGTCCCGTTTCTAGTATCGTGCCGTTATGCTGCCAAAATTTTCTAAAATATGTTAGAAAAATAAAAATATCATTTTTATTGTGTAAATGAACTGAATAGAAATTCATGTGTTGAAATAAGATATTTTATCGTTAAAAATATAATTTTTAACGTGGAAGTGAATAGAATAAAAATATTCATTTACAAACCGGACGGTTTGTTTATGTACACCTATTTGAAGGACATTGATTGGGACGATAAATTTTACACGTCGCCCAACTGCACAACTAAAATCTGTGTTTGATTGTTTGAAACCCCACATGGGTGTTGGGATGAAATTTGAAGTTCACTCATCCTGATTGATTAAATATGTCGATCGGTCGATTGACAGGCTGTTATAAGCGTTAGATATCTATATTTGATGCTTATACAGTGTGGTGCACCTTGGATGATGGTTGATTGTTTATTATTGCTATTATATACATGTGTTGTATGGAATCCATATAACTAACGTTATATGGTGATTGATTGGGCCTCATTCCAATCGGGAAAATAATGAATATTATAAAAGAAAATTCATGTGTTGAATATAAAAATAGTCATGTGTTGACGATGTTCATGTGTTAAGTGAAATATTTTATACAATGAAATTTACATCTTTATCATATTTAAAATTAGAACTACTTCCCAGTAGAGGTCTAATTAAAAATCAAACGATAGATACCATAGTTTTATAAAATATTTTACATAACAAAAATAGTGATGTGTTGATAGTACTCATGTGTTGAGATTAGTCAGGTGTTGGAAGAAATATAGATTCATGTGTTGAATGGAATAAATATTCATTTGTTGAATAGAATAACGAATTTATTGAAATATATAAAGCCGTGTTGATTAGAGTTGCGCCATTTTGACGTGAACGATATTTATATCGATTATATTCGTTTTTAAAATGAATATAGAAAAGAAGTGATTCCAAAATATAACATTTTGAAAATATTATCATTTATATAGTAATGATATGAAATATCCAATTTTGATTAGAAATTGAATATAGAGTTGAAATGGTTTTGAAAACGAAGTTAAAATGATTTATAAAATACGTTTTAAAAAGGAAATCGACGAAATATATATAATATATATATATTATATATAATGGCCCGAATAGAACGCGCCGCGCCACGGCAGTTCGTGAATTTCGACCATTTATTTCAACCGGATATTACGGGAGATCCGACCGTCGGATTCTCCTAAAACCGGAACCGTTGGGTTCGTATCGAAAAGAGCTTTCCAATGAATATTAGAAATTTGAAATCTAACGGTTGGATTTGTAATTATGTCCAAATCAAATTTGAAAAAGGTCGCTGTAAGTGCAGTTCGATAGCCGTTGATGGAAATCGACTGTACGGGCCTTGATCAAATTATTAAAAATATTGATAATTTGTGTAAAATCATAATATGTAAATCGGAAAGAACTGGGATGAAGAATTCCACATTTGAAATGATAAAAATAGATTTTTATCGAAATGAACTAGTTTTGAACTAGAATTAAAATCAATTTATTTTGAAATAAATAAATTGAATTTGAAAGTGATTTTAAAAATAATCAGTATTCCCAATACGTGAATTGGACTGGAGTTGAATCGAAATTATCTTTGGAATATTTCGATGTTGGATTTCGTGACTATACAGATATTGTTATGGGAATTTGAAAGATATATTTCATATCGTTATTTCCAATACGATATTCGTTGGTTTCAGAATTTGATATTGAATATAAGCCGGTATATTTTCTATTCAGAGCCTTGTATTTAATATCAAATGTGATTTGGGTTGATTGTGAATCGTGTTTTAGATGACATTGGTTCTTTAACCCGGTTAAAGGCAAGATGTTGATTTTTGAAAAGATTAAAACTAAGTGGAGTTTTAATGAATAGTTAATTAGATTAAAAATGTGAATTGATAATTTAAATTATCAAATCTGAAAGGTGATCGAGAATGGAGTGCCACCAGTTTTGCTCCAAAGCGATAGTTAAATCTTTAAATAGATTTGAACGTGGAATGGTAATTAATTTTACCGATAACACCATGGTGTTAGATATGGAGTATTACTAGTTTTTCTCCATGGGATATATAGGTTGGGATTGGGAAATAAAATAAATAATTACTTCGGTGTGGTTCGTTAATCCCGACTAGTTTGAAATGATATCCAAAGGAGGATTAAAGAATAAATTTAGAAGAATTTATCTTGGATAAAATTAATGGGAACATTTCCCTAAGAATGTGATTTTGTGAATAAAAGAATATTCTGAATTGGAATGAGGCGTTTGTTGTGTTTGTGTAACATTCGTTTATTATATACGTGGGTTATTCAGAAAGGTCGGGTTTATACCCATTTTGAATAACCGATTCGACGAGATGTCGAAGATGAAGACGGTGGTTGAAGACCGGAAGTCTTCGCATCGTTTGGGTGATTACTGATGATCTTGATTGGGCTGTACACCCAAGATGAGGGAAACAGTCGGTGATCATCCAGACGTACTTGGAGATCGATGGATATGCGAGGAAAGTGCCTCCGGTTTCGTTCAGACCCAGAACGAACTTGTAAATGGATTGTGTGTCTGACATTGGATTTTATTCTGTGTTGATTGATCTCTATTAAATATACATCTGTTTGGCGGCGGAGAATTTATTCTCTTGCTTAACGCCCTTCTCTGAGACGTACGAGCTCAGAGGTTGTATATCGATGGACATCAGTCGCATGGAGTGAATTGCCAGTGTGGCATGCGTAAGTGGCAATTGATCAAGGCTTCTGTTGAAAAGCAAAGTCTTGTGGTTGATGATCAAAGCACGGCCTGTGTGGCATAGCTTTGTGTATAACGTGAATTCGCGAGCCTCACACCTCGGTATGAGTCAAAAACGGGATACGGACCCAAGGAGTGCACGACGTTTCTTTCTAGCTAGGGTGGTGTTAGTGACCTACTAGCCCTGACATTTATATACTTTTCACCTGTGTGGTTGTTGGATACGAGGCGCCTCGGATATAGGTCTGTAAGGACCGGGAAATGTGTGTTCAGGAATAACTAATCCTCAAAAGTAAGAGAGGACCGGCCTTGGAGGTTCCAAAGGATCATAGTGGGGTCCTGAGGCATTTGCTAGAGTGTCTCGAACGTGGAGAGGAGCTTGCCCCTTGCCTCGACTCATGATGGAATCCAATTTCCAATATGTGTATTTCGGTTTTATTTGTAGAGCCTAGTATGGCGACATAGTAGATGGTAGATATTCCGCCTATGATTGATACTTATGATTGAAATTGTTTTGACACTATACACTTATAATAGTATCAAATAATGTGATTTAAACGTATCAAGCATGCTTTGGCTGTTATAAGGGAAAACCCTATCCTCCGGCTTGCGTTGCATTGTGTGAAGGGACCTGGGTCTTATAACAGCTTCATTTTTCTTTATTTAGCATTGCGCTGTTTGTTCTATGCACTGGTATCCTTGGGAGGAAACGCGTTCCGTGTTATACGGCGTGGTCCCTTGATTTACCTAACTTTAAAACCAATATTAATAACTGTTTTAGTTCTCACACCAGTCCTATGACTGACCTGGAGTTTATTGTTTTAACCTAAACTCTGGGTGCCCCTATTTTCCACACGGGCAGCTAGTAGTTTTGGTTTTGCAGATTTATATTCACAGGGTCCTGATTTACAGCTGGAACGATGCTCGGAATGCTCTGTATCCGTGTATCACTTCTAGTTGTGCCTTTGTATATTTTCCCGCTGCTATGTAATTTAATGTTATCTCTGATATTTATCGAATGTAATTTATTCATTTATACTCTGTATATTCTTGTATCTGATGGAATTGTTGTAATAACAATGAAATGTTCCTCCGTCTGCGTTCCAATTTGTCCTGTTCTCAAAACGATCAGGGGTTTCGAACGGTCTTTATCGGTTTAACGATCGATTCAGATCGAGCGAAATTCCTTGCCGTTACATGTACATTTTGTCAAATGTGATGGTTGAAAACAAAAAATTACATTTTTGTTACATAAGATTAGAATAAAACAAAAAATTACATTTTTTGTTAAATAAGATTAGAGATAAACAAAAATTACATTTTTGTTAAATAAGATTTGAACTATGACAAAATTAGATATACGAAACATGGTTTTGTCAAAAGTAAAAATATCATTTTTATTGATTACATGAAACATGGTCTTTGTAAAAAATTTGTTTTCATTTCAATAAAAGAAATTATAATAAAAAGATTGCATTTTTACTTCCACTTCATTTCAATAAAAAGATTGCATTTTTACTGTCACTTCGTTTTCAATAAAAAGATTGCATTTTTACTGTCACTTCGTTCCAATAAAAAGATTACAATAAAAAGCTTTCATTTTTGTTTATTGTGATTGTGATATTAAATATATATACGCTATATTGAACACATATATGCATTGCATAAAATTGAGTTTGATTTATTGACTGTGGTTGTGGTGATTTGTTGAATTATGTTCATGTAAATAAAAATATCATTTTATTAAAATAAAACTGTCATTTTGTCAGTATATGTTGTGTTAAAATAAAAATGTCATTTTGTCAGTATATGTTGTGTTAAAATAAAACTGTCATTTTGTCAGTATATGTTTTGTTAAAATAAACATGTCATTTTGTTAGTAAATGTTGTGTTAAAATTAAATGTCATTTATTTAGATTATATTCATGTTGAAATGAAAATAGAAAAAAATGTTCATGTTTAATAGAAAAACATGTTAACATAAAAAAAAAATCTCATTTTTTAATGTAATGAATGAAAATGTTCATGTTAAAATAAAAACATTCATGTTTGATTAAGAATGTTGAAAACATTAAAAACCACATTTTTAATGTAATGTAAGAAACTAGGAAAAGTGTTCATGTTAAATATAGAAACATGATAACGTTAAAAATCTTACTTTTAATATAATGAATGAATCACTAGAAAATGACCATTTGTTTGATATGAAAATTATGTTAACGATAAAATTTACATTTTTATCGTATATGTAGATAGAATTATAAATGTTCATTTGTTTGAAATGAATATATGTTAACGATACAGAGAAGATTAGCATGGCCCCTACACAAGGATGACATGCACAAATCGAGAAATGGCCCAAATATATGTTAATGATAAAATTTACATTTTTATCGTATATGTAGAAAAGATTAAAAAAAATCATTTGTTTGATATGAAAATTATGTTAACTATAAAATTTATATTTTTATCGTACATGTAGAAAAGATTAAAAATGTTCATTTATTTGAAATGAAAATATATTAACGATAAAGTTCACATTCATATCCTATATATAGAAAAGTTTATCAATAAAAATTCATATTTATATTGTATGTAAGAAGTAATGAGAAATGAACATTATTTGAAATAGAAAAGTTCAACATTGAAAATTTACATTTTTATTAAATGTAAAAAAATGAATCATTAAAAGATGTATCGTTTGATAAAATATGTTAATATAAGAAATTACATTTGTTATTGTAAAAATATGTGAACAATAAAATATTCTTTTATTGTATGCATATGAAATATAGAAATTATATAAAAAATAAAATATCTTTTATGGTATTGACTGTTTGGATTGTGCTCGACCAGTTTATGAGCAAAATATGATTTTACATTTAGCATTGGGTGTGGGTAGAAATATCTATGTGCTAACACCTTATGAAACACTTCACGATTTGACTATAAGGTGGTTAGCGATGTTGTTTATTTCAAAATTAATGAATGATTTTGAAAAGTGATTTCTTAAGTAAAAAGAATAGTATTCCCGATTTTGAACAGGGAATGTTTTATAAAACAGAAAAGATTTCGAGGATTATACCCGATGATTTCGAAATGATTTGTAAGTAAAAAATCTATATAGATTTGATTATACTTGTGATTATGTTGTGAAATGATTTTCCCTACTTTGGGATATAAAATGATTTAGCGAGTATGTGGCTGAAGATGCGGGTGACCCGAAATTGACTAACAGTGTGAGGGCGTGCATGTCTTCCCCTATCGGTGGGATGGTGCATTGTCATTGTAGCCGTTAGGTGCACACACACACACACACATACACACACACACACACACACATATATATATATATATAATATATATATATATATATATTGGTTCAGTTAGGGTGCGTACTGCCTGGTCCTGAGGAACATGACCGATATTTGGTTTCATACTTGTTTGTACATTTTATTACGTTTTGGAATTCATATTTCCAAATGTTTTGTTTTCAAATCCCGAAGTGAAATCTACTTTATTATAAAAGCTAGATATGTATTTCAAATGATTTGAAATAAAAGAATTCGGGAAATAAAGTCCAAAGAAATAATTTCTGTAAAGTGAATTGGATTTTGAAATCTAAGTTTAGGGATTAAACCTAAATGGGTAGATTAAGGAATTGCATCTTGATTGATGCATTGTAGATCCATATCTTTATTTATGGCTGATGTTTATGCACTGGCAATCCAATGGAGTAAACCCGTTCTGCGTTAGCAGCGTGGTCCTGTAATTAGCCTTATTATTAGATAAGTGAAGTAAGATTTCTCATACCTGTCCCATGACTAACTCGTAGTTTGTTTCACATTGCATACTCGGGTGCCCTCTTTTCCACACAGGCAGTCGAGTAGCTTATTTTGCAGATACTTTGAGCAGGATTCTGGATCGAAGCTTAAAGCCGTGTCCAGAACATTGATAGTCTTTCGCTGTGATAGTTTATTCGTTTCCGTTGTAGTGTATTACATTTATTGTAAATTAATCTTTCGTTGTATTATATTTGATGTACTCTGATATTTTGTACTCTGATGTAACATTATTATGATGTTAATAAAAGTCTTTTGTTATTAGTTCTGATGTGTTGTATACCCAGAGTTAGCGTATTCGGGTTTTGAACGATCGTGGTCGATCTAGCGATCGATTAGGTCCGGGCAAAATTCGAATCGTTACAGAACATTTACATATAGTTTCAACCAAATTGAGATAACATGAATTAAAAGCAAATTTTACTAAGTGTGTATTCTGGCAGTCTGTAGTGAAATTTTTAGGACATATCATATCAGAAAAAGGCATTGCAGTGGATCCTTAGAAAGTAATAGCAGTGTAGGCATGGCAAAAACCAAGGACAGTGTCTGAAGTTAGATCATTCTTAGGCATGGCTGGATATTATAGAAGGTTAATAAAAGATTTTGCAAGGGTAGCCATACCCTTGATCATGTTAACCAGAAAGGATTAGTGTGACGGCCCGCCCCGCACCAGCCGATATTCCAATAAAAGTGCGCTGTGCCAATTTCCAACCAGCATGGGACGGTCGCCAAAGAAAGGAAAGAAGGGAATTTGAACCAGCAAGGAACCTGTAGAATGTCTCACGTCGCATGGAATAAAATATAATAATAACATACTTGACATAAAACAGGCGAGACAGCGCATAAGCTGAAAATTAAACCATGATAGCAGCGGAAAATTCAAAATATAGATTATGTTCCCATCATCATTATTACAACTTTTCAAACTATCTCTAAAGCCAAAAAAGAAAGGTACACTACTAATGCTCAAAGTAGTAACCAGCAGCAACACAAAGAGATTATATATATATCATACGTGGAAGCCGCCTGCTCATCTCCGGATCGGCTCTCGTGCATAACCAGCTAACCTGTCTCTAGTCTGCCCGTTTAAGAGCACCCAGAGTAATAAGAAGAGACATAAATCTCTGGGTCAGACAAAAGTCTAGTATGAGCGATAAGCAGCAAAACAGAACAATAAAAGGTATACTAAACCATACCTGAACCTGGACCTGCAACCAAAGAGTTAGCACAACAATATGCACAATACTCTGAGGTGACACTAACATATGGTGTAAAGATACGGGGGTGGGGGTGTGCATGTCATAGTAATGTCAAACAATCAAGCATAACAACCATCCTCACATCTCTCACTCAGTGCGTAAAGTATACGATATCCACCTCTTTGGTCACCCATATCCTTGCTATGATCACTCTGCCCTATGGAGTCATGGCGACTTCACTGCACCGATCCATAGCCACTAGTCCTTGCTACATCCACTCTGCCCCATGAAGTCATAACGACTCCACTGCACTGGCTCATAGCCATGCTACGATCACTCTTCCCCATGGAGTAATAACTACCCCACTGCACTAATCCATAACCTAATAATCGTCTCTCGGTGGTGACTCAAAGTTATGGACGTCAACAACTCCTTAGCATACGTCCCGCACCAAAGTCCAACCATGAAGTTAACTCAATGGTTCCTAACTGGATCTTGAGTACAAACTTCCCATTTGGACTACCTTTGCATCTCGGGTTTTGGTCTTCTCCTGATCGGTTCGGAACAAGCTTCTATTCAGATCGACTCTCTTCTTCTCGTTCAGTCCATGGTCATCAACTCTATTTGGGTCGGGTCGTGCTCCCTCCATCGGGTCAGATCGTGGTGCTCCAAGATGGGTCGTGGTGTCACACTGGTTCGGGTTGGGTCGGATAGGACTCCGGTTTGGGGTCAAACTCCCCTTGGCCTATGCAGGCGGGTCAGCTCAGAGAATGATGCTTCCATCGGGTCGAGTCATGCCACCATTCACGAGAGGATCGGTCAGAGAGCTTTAGGTGCAAGCAGCCGGGTCGGTCTCCATCATCACAAGCGGGTCGGGTCGGAGAGGGGGCGATCTGATCTGGTGTAATGACCCAAAATTCCGGTCCAATTTGAGCTGACCAAAAACACAAGTCCAACCCCAAATTAAACTGAAAACCAGGAAATTAATAGAAAGAAAACAGAGGGTGAGGAAAGATAAGATAGAAACTTAGAATAGAAGAAGAAGAAGAACACAACATCAGAGAAACACGAATCTCACAGCGGAACGAATAACATATAATATATATAACATAACTTGAAATATACATCTGTACTTGAATATACATCATTATCAAAGTACAACACTTACAACACAGCGGAAATAACTATAGCTATATAATCCTGAAGCCTCGTGCTCCAAGCTCTTCCAGTATATCTGTAAATCCTGACTACTTGACTGCCCATACAAAATTGGGCACCCAAGAGTTTAGGGAAAACAAAACAAAATAAACTCTGGGTCAGTCATGGGACTGGTGTGAGTAATATTCGATTTAACTCTACTCGCTTTATAAAGATTTCCTTTTTAACAACGTTTATTCATTTTTTAAGATTTAATTTTAGTAACGGTTCTCCACTTTAAAAATGATTTCCTCCTTATAACAGTTTCCTTTTTATAACGTTTTCCCTTTTTCTAAATATCTCCTATTTATAAATATTCCAATTTATAAATATTCCTTATTTATAAATATTTTATTTTCAAATATCACTTTGAAAATATTCTCTTATCAACATTTCGGTATGTTATGGTATTCAACATATCAAATCACGATGATCAGTATCGTCCAAACACACAAAATCAACAACAGATTATATACCACATCATATATCACAATATATGAATCACAGTAAAATAAATGTATGAGGAATCCAGTTGGATTCCTCCAACCTGTTTCCCTGCATCACAGATGTTAAACGATATAGATAACATCACTTCCAGTTCCATATGATATATTCTGTTAAACAAAATCAATATAGAAATTCAACTAACTGACTAGCAGTTCAATCAAACAATCAACACACAGTCAATCAGTCAATATTTAACAGTTCTAAAAATACAACATGAAAGTATAAACTGTTCAGAGTTAGTGAGATTTACTCACATTGGCAGTTCATCGTTAAAGAACGATAAACTGTTTGTTTGATTTGAATCAAACAATTTATTTCGCCATAAATTCATACGAGCTCCAATCCACTGCCATTCAGTTCCATTGTAGAGCCACCGTCCATACGATCCCAACGGATCTTGTTTCACTGAAAACTGATATCGTGCGACCAAGTTATTCATTGTCGTTTAAACTAAAACTTAACTTTAAATGGGCCTCACCCTCAACACTATCGGCCCAAGCCCATCCTCAAACCCATGACCGCTCCTGGTCTTCTTCTCCTTGTCTACTTCACAAATCCACATTCAAAACCATGGTTATCATCAATTTGAACTTCAATCTGTTCCCACCCAACTCAACATAATTTAACAAACAAATTACATTATTCATCTCCTGAACCAATCCTCCTTCTTTCCACTCCTCGACACTCACACAAACCTGCACAGTAAACATCTCCCATGACCAAAAATAATAATCCATTCCTTAATCCTGCTTTTAAATCCTCATCTCCTCCAACGTATACTGTTCCAACCCTGTCTAACAGCTTTCCTGCGGAATACTTGCTCCAACTCTTCCATCTACTTATTAACCCCCACACAGCTTCATGCATAAATATGATAAGTCATTTACATAGAATTAGCATAGCAAATTTCCATTTTAATACAAATCGAGCACCCTTAAATTACCTTCCTCCTGCTGTACAGAAAAAGAAGTCGATTCCACCTTCAACCAGGAATCACCATCGCTTGCTAAACTCACATCACCAAACTGGAAAAATATGTCTCTTTCTCCTACTCGCTATAACAGCTCCACTCTAACTTCCCAGCGAGCTTCCCCAATACACAAATCCCGCTCCAGTAAACGATGAAACTTCAAGCTGAAAACAAACGCCTCTTTCGAAGCCTTCACCTTTCAAGCTCGCTCCCCAGTTCACGAAATGGAATCATACCTTCACCAACGTCCTCCTATTCGAACAAGCCTCATCCTCATCCCCAAAATATTCAGCTCGACACCCCCATAACAAATTCGTAGACATCAGTTTTTACCCACTTCAGCACTTCGATCGACCCCTTCCTTCACCGATCACCCAAAACAAAAGTTGATTTCATCCACAAACGTCTCTAATCCCAGAATCGATTAACCCTAGAAGTTGCTGCTCTAAAAGTAGCGAGCAGAATCCTAGTTTGAGACTGGTAAAACACATATGGACCTGAAGAGAAACCCAAGAGAAATTCAAAAATAGAAGTTTTACTAGATTTTGGAATTTATTTCACTTTCTTTGGATTTTATTGATCTCGCTGAACGAATAAGAAATTGGAGGCGGCGGTGGAAATATTTGACAGAGGGAATGAGAATATTAGGTTAGGTTCTAAGGGTACCATATTTATAGGGTTAGAAATTTATTATTTTATTAATTTATAAGCTAACGTTATTTTTATATGTCATTTAAAATTCCTGTAATCACACATAACACCCAAAAATCACGAAACTTGACATGCAGCTACAGTTTGACATTACGGTTCCAACGAAACTGGTTTCGTCGAATTCCGACTCCGTTTCCTCACATAGTGTATTTTTAACCGTCAAAATACTGACTGTTTTTCACTCTAAAAATCCGTACGACCACACAGTGACTCTAAAAATCGCGAAACTGGAAATCTAACAGCTATTTAACATTGAGGATCCAACAAAAATTAGTTTCATCGAATTCCGAGGTCGTTTGCAAAACTGACTATTTTTAACGCTCTGAATAACCAATTTAAATATATAAATATATTTAAATATAATTAAATTAAATATAAATAAATTTATATTATCGTGTATATTCACCGTGGAATACCATACGGCTCTAGAATATTCCTATATGAATTTCTAACTTGATATTTCAAATCTGGGTCAACCCGATATTCGATTTATATTGAAATTTCTTTTATAAATATAAATAATTCCTTTATAAATTATAAAGGATGATAAACTAATTTGTGCACTTGGGCGATGTGTGAAAAATTATTGTCCCAATCACATACACAGCAACTTTTCTGAAATTTGATTTGGACGTGAATCAAAATCTACATGATGAAATCCCGATTTTTCTCTTCCACTAGAAAGATATACTCCACCAGCTCCGTACGTTTCTTGTTTCATAGAAATCCGATTTAAAACGAACCCTGTACATTCAGTTGAAGTTCAAATCGCCAAATAGCGAACTGCCGCGCCATTTTGAGCTCGATTTTAATTATAATATAATTCTACGTTCGAACTGTCATTATTTAAATATATTTGCTAATATATTTCAACCTTAAACTGAAATAAAATCTTAGGGATGACCCAATTCACAGAATATTGTGATTTCCAATATTTTTGATTATTTCTAAATTAAATATATTATTTAATTATTAATTTAATTAAATATTCACCATTATTTAATTAATGACCATTAAATTCTTTAATACCACTATTTAAACAATTAAATTAAATCAATTATTATACCGCTGGAAATGCGGGTCATTACATTCTTCCCCACTTAAAATAATTTCGTCCTCGAAATTGCTAAGGTAGAGGATGACCCTATCTACTGGGTAAATATTTATCAGTTTACCCCTTAACTTCAGTTTCAACTGGACCAATTAATATCGACTAAAATATTAATTTATTCCGACTAACTAAAATTTTCAAAAATTTTGAAAATTTTCTAACGCCTAAACTTTTCGGAAAATTTCGCCATAACCTCCTTTGTACAGCCCTATCGGTAAAACCACAACTCGCCTCTCTAGGCTATCTCCAACCCAAAAGAAAATCTAACAGCCAAGCAGCTTGCCAATTCGGCTCATAAATTCCAAACTCATATCAAATATAAACTGTACCTTTTTGTCAGCCATATCATTATATTCTTTCCTTCAGCTACCAATTCAACATATATAAATGTCATTCCAAATCAACTTATCCTCAAACTAAATCATTTGGTTCTATCCACGCCAAATTCCATTCAAACTCCAATATCCAATTTCAAACCCTTGACTTATCAACTCAATTTCATTCCTGATTATATTTAACTTTGTCTAAGTTAAATTTCAACTTAATTTATTCACTTTCAATATTTTAATCCATTTAACTTCATAAGTTAAATTTTTAATTCCAAAATTTAAATCCTTGGGTTTATTTCAAATCAATTTTAAATCATGACACCAATTCGATACCTTTGAATTTCTAAATAACTTGTTTCCTCAAAACAATTTGAAAACAAAACCTTTGGTAGTAATCCGCTACTTAGAAACTCGAAAATCAAACCGACGATGTATCGATCCATCCTCGGTATTATTTTCCAGCGACCGAAGTGAGTTCAATACTATATCACTTTCAAATTGAAAAACATTTTCAAAATCTCCCAGGAACTTAAAATTTCCTTATTTTAACTCCTAATCCTGATTTAAATTCAGATTTAATTCATCTTATTTCATATACTTATATGAATCCTGCTTGGTTATTTATAACCATTTCACCTTTTTATATTCTCTTCGATTATAATAACAACCAATACAACCAATTATACTATGTTAATTTCAAAAACATATCATGTTGGTTCATCGTATTCGAGTGTTTAGAAACCCCTATCGATATTGTGGTGCCCCACTATCGACCAAAATTCATAAGCCACTCAACCAATAAAGCTCCACAATATAAAACAAATTTTTATATCAAATAACAAAAATGCTCACTCGTATATATACACTCAAACTCAATCTAGGGTATTTCTAACCCTATCTCAACTGAGTCACGCCACAGAGCCAAGGTAATTCACTTAACCTTAAGCTCTGATACCAACTGTAATGACCCAAAATTCCGGTCCAATTTGAGCTGACCAAAAACACAAGTCCAACCCCAAATTAAACTGAAAATCAGGAAATTAATAGAAAGAAAACAGAGGGTGAGGAAAGATAAGATAGAAACTTAGAATAGAAGAAGAAGAAGAAGAAGACAACATCAGAGTAACATGAACCTCACAGCGGAATGAATAACATATAATATATATAACATAACTTGAAATATACATCTGTACTTGAATATACATCATTATCAAAGTACAACACTTACAACACAGCGGAAATAACTATAGCTATATAATCCTAAAGTCTCCATCTCCAAGCTCTTCCAGTATATCTGTAAATCCTGACTACTTGACTGCCCATACAAAATTGGGCACCCAAGAGTTTAGGGAAAACAAAATAAACTCTGGGTCAGTCATGGGACTGGTGTGAGTAAAACAGTTTAAAACAGTTCAAGCAGGTAAATGGTATCTCATAAGACCACGCTGTATAACGGAACGGGTTTTTCCCTTATGAGAATCCAAATTATCTTTATATCAAAAACCTTTGATATTATAATAATGTCTATCAACCACAATATAATAATCATCTAGCAGAAACGCTTTCATCTCACGTTCTACATACATAGTATATAATCAAAACCGCAAGCATGTATTGAGTAATGGATTTCCAACTCTGACAAGGTATGGAACCACCTTTCGCTAGTGTACCTCTAGAAAGGAATACACTGGGTTCAACAAGAACATCTTGCAACCCGGCCACACATGACCGACCACTCATTTCGCTTGAGCGTATCGAATGTATATCACCAACGGTTGGGATCAGCAATCGTTTCCCGAATGGGGCAGCATCAACAATAGATTTTTATAAGTAAATGAAACTCTAAATCAGATGATTATATACCCTACTTCGGAGCGACCGACTTAGCCATGCTGCCTGCCCGATTTCTATCATTTACCGGTTGATGAGGCTTGAGGTTACGCTTCATCATCACATCAGATTCACTTCGAATGCCACATTGTTAGATCCATCGAAAATCACTAATTGACATCTACAACGGTACATTATGTGTTAGCTAAAGAAGTTTCCTTATCCGCTTCCACTCTTGGTACGGTTGAAGAAATCAATGTACGTGAACTTTCTGGAAATACTCTGTCAGACATTCATCCATACAAGTCATCCGGGAACAGGATGAACCGAAGGTACTATTCAGTATATCCATCTTAGGCACTGTTATCTAAGACTTATACAACAGCCCTTGCACTTTACTCCATCTTTAATTATCTTTGGCATATATGATTCGCAACGCTTATGCCAATACAGAGTGGTTCTTTGGATAATAATCCAACCGGTCTCTCCATATTAACAACGTTAAAATGGTCAAAAACATCGATAGTCTGTGATTTAACTATCGAAGGAAAATACGTGTGCAAACAATGATATTATTTCCAGATGGAAATTCTATCAATCAATCATCAATCATATATATATATATCCCTATTTTCTATGTTTAGAAAATATATGTTATTAACACTGGAAAACATTTCCTTTTGTTTATCTACATATCACTTTCACTCTCGAACCTTAACCATTTCTAAATTAAAAATGAAGCCAATCAAGTTGGGGCATAATTACCTCTCATACCTTAACAGAACAACATTTCAAATCTCGAAATAGGTTAAGTTCATCTTTAACCCTTTAACATTTCCTTACGTAACTCTCATTCGAATAAATCTCTATTCGATAACTCCTCCCTTCGAATAACTATATTTGATAATCTCTCTTACGAATAACTAGATTCGAAAACCTTTCTTTGAATAAACTAAATTCGATTAACTCTATTTATTTAACCCTAATCGATTAACTCTTTTTACTTAACTCCTTTCGATCAAACTATAATCGATAACTCCTTTCGAATAACTAATTCGATAACTCTTATGTATTTAACTCCATTTGAATAACTAATTTGAATAACCCTTATTTATTTAACTCTATTCGAATAACTAATTCGAATAACTCTTATGTGTTTAACTCTATTCGAATAACTAATTCGTATAACCCCTTTAACTCCATTGGGATAAATTATATCCGATAACCCCTTTAACTAAATTCAATTTGATTAACTCGACTAACTTCACCCATTTGGTTAACTTGACTAACTTAGCCCATTTGGTTAACTCTTATTCGACTAACTAATTCGATTAACTCTATTCAACTAACTTGACTCGACTAACCCCTTTCGAATAATTAATTCGATTTACTAACTTTCGAATACCGTATTCGTTTTAACTCCTTTCGAATACCATTTTCAATTTAACTCCTTTCGAATAACTATATTTGATTTAACTCTATTCGCTTTATAAAGATTTCCTTTTTAACAAATGTTTTTTCATTGTTAAAGATTTACTTTTAGTAACAGTTCTCCACTTTAAAAATGATTTCCTCCTTATAACAGTTTCCTTTTTATAACGTTTTCCCTTTTTCTAAATATCTCCTATTTATAAATATTCCAATTAATAAATATTCCTTATTTATAAATATTCCATTTATAAATATTTTATTTTTAAATATCACTTTGAAAATATTCTCTTATCAACATTTCGGTATGTTATGGTATTCAACATATCAAATCACGATGATCAGTACCGTCCAAACACACAAAATCAACAACAGATTATATACCATATATCACAATATATGAATCACAGTAAAATAAATGTTTGAGGAATCCAGTTGGATTCCTCCAACTTGTTTCCCTGCATCACAGATGTTAAACGATATAGATAACCTCACTTCCAGTTCCATATGATATATTCTGTTAAACATAATTAATATAGAAATTCAACTAACTGACTAGCAGTTCAATCAAACAATCATCACACAGTCAATCAGCCAATATTTAACAGTTCTAAAAATACAACATGAAATTATAAACTGTTCAGAGTTAGTGAGATTTACTCACATTGGCAGTTCATCGTTAAAGAACGATAAACTGTTTGTTTGATTTGAATAAAACATTTTATTTCGCCATAAATTCATACGAGATCCAATCCACTCCCATTCAGTTCCATTGTGGCGCCACCGTCCATACAATCCCAACGGATCTTGTTTCACTGAAAACCGATATCGTACGACCAAGTTATTCATTGTCGAAGTTAATATACATTAAATTTGTATTTAAACTAAAACTTAACTTTAAATGGGCCTCACCCTCAACACTATCGGCCCAAGCCCATCCTCAAACCCATGACCGCTCCTGGTCTTCTTCTCCTTGTCTACTTCACAAATCCACATTCAAAACCATGGTTATCATCAATTTCAACTTCAATCTGTTCCCACCCAACTCAACATAATTTAACAAACAAATTACATTATTCATCTCCTGAACCAATCCTCCTTCTTTCCACTCCTCGACACTCACACAAACCTGCACAATAAACATCTCCCATGACCAAAAATAATAATCCATTCCTTAATCCTGCTTTTAAATCCTCATCTCCTCCAACGTATACTGTTCCAAACCTGCCTAACAGCTTTCCTGCGGAATACTTGCTCCAACTCTTCCATCTACTTATTAACCCCTACACAGCTTCATGCATAAATATGATAAGTCATTTACATAGAATTAGCATAGCAATTTTCCATTTTAATACAAATCGGGCACCCTTTAATTACCTTCCTCCTGCTGTACAGAAAAAGAAGTCGATTCCACCTTCAACCAGGAATCACCATCGCTTGCCAAACTCACATCACCAAACTGGAAAAATATGTCTCTTTCTCCTACTCGCTATAACAGCTCCACTCTAACTTCCCAGCGAGCTTCCCCAATACACAAATCCCGCTCCAGTAAATGATGAAACTTCAAACTGAAAACAAACGCCTCTTTCGAAGCCTTCACCTTTCAAGCTCGCTCCCCAGTTCACGAAATGGAATCAGACCTTCACCAACGTCCTCCTATTCGAACAAACCTCATCCTCATCCCCAAAATATTCAGCTCGACACCCCCATAACAGATTCGTCGACATCAGTTTTTACCCGCTTCAGCACTTCGATCGACCCCTTCCTTCACCGATCACCCAAAACAAAAGTTGATTTCATCCACAAACGTCTCTAATCCCAGAATTGATTAACCCTAGAAGTTGTTGCTCTAAAAGTAGCAAGCAGAATCCTAGTTCGAGACTGGTACAACACAAATGGACCTGAAGAGAAACCCAAGAGAAATTCAAAAATAGAAGTTTTACTAGATTTTGGAATTTATTTCACTTTCTTTGGATTTTATTGATCTCGCTGAACGAATAAGAAATTGGAGGCGGCGGTGGAAATATTTGACAGAGGGAATGAGAATATTAGGTTAGGTTCTAAGGGTACCATATTTATAGGGTTAGAAATTTATTATTTTATTAATTTATAAGCTAACATTATTTTTGTATGTCATTTAAAATTCCTGTAATCACACATGACACCCAAAAATCACGAAACTTGACATGTAGCTAAAGTTTGACATTACGGTTCCATCGAAACTGGTTTCGTCGAATTCCGACTCCGTTTTCTCACATAGTATATTTTTAACCATCAAAATACTGACTGTTTTTCAGTCTAAAAATCCATACGACCACATAGTGACTCTAAAAATCACGAAACTGGAAATCAAACAACTATTTAACATTGCGGATCCAACAAAAATTAGTTTCGTCGAATTCCGAGGTCGTTTGCAAGACTGGCTATTTTTAACGCTCTGAATAACCCATTTAAATATATAAATATATTTAAAGATAATTAAACTAAATATAAATAAATTTATATTATCGTGTATATTCACCGTGGAATACCATACGGCTCTAGAATATTCCTATATGAATTTCTAACTTGATATTTCAAATCTGGGTCAACCCGATATTCGATTTATATTGAAATTTATTTTATAAATATAAATAATTCCTTTATAAATTATAAAGGAATTCTACAGCGACTTTTCTGAAATTTGATTTGGACGTGAATCAAAATCTACATGATGAAATCCCGATTTTTCTCTTCCACTAGAAAGATAACTCCACCAGCTCCGTACGTTTCTTATTTCACAGAAATCCGATTTAAAACGAACCCTGTACATTCAGTTGAAGTTCAAATCGCCAAATAGCGAACTGCCGCGCCATTTCGAGCTCGATTTTAATTATAATATAATTCTACGTTCGAACTGTCGTTATCTAAATATATTCGCTAATATATTTCAACCTTAAACTGAAATAAAATCTTAAGGATGACCCAGTTCACAGAATATTGTGATTTCCAATATTTTTGATTATTTCTGAATTAAATATATTATTTAATTATTATTTTAATTAAATATTCACCATTATTTAATTAATGACCATTAAATTCTCTAATACCTCTATTTAAATAATTAAATTAAATCAATTATTATACCGCTGGAAATGCGGGTCATTACATCTGGTCTGGCTCCTGCATATTTTTCCTGCAACTTCTAGCGACTGTTTTTACGCCACGCGACGGCTTTTCAACCATTCTAATCGTTCTAAACAATTACAAAACATTCCAAATAGTCATAGCAACATGTATAGTCATCCACAAACACCATAACAACAAACAATCATGATAATATAGATCAAACATACCCAAAAACTCATGTTTTCCCTTCAATCATGTTTAAGTATAACTAATGATAGGGTTAGCAAAACTTAACCAAATTAACCCAAACTTCTAACAGAGGCCTAAAACAATATTTTGAAATTTATAAATATTTTTCCAGAATTTAATCATGTATAAATTCACTAATTATCACTAATTACCCTTAATTAACCTTAATTGGTATAAAAAAACAAGGGTAATCACTCACCTTTGCCACAATTAAAACTTTCAGAACTGAAACTCCTTTGATTTGGGCGAATACCAATGCCTAACAGAAGCTTTAACTCTGAAATGATGATATTTTTTATTTATTTGATGTTGCTAAGCTTAATCCTTGATTAGATAGCGATTAGGGATGAAATTAGAAGGTGGAGGCCATTGTTAGGGTTTGAAGAGGTAAATGGCGGCTAGAAAACTGAAATAGAATGAAAACCTAACTCATTTCAGCCTCCCCATAACCCTAATCCCAAAATGGGTTATGGGCCCATTCATTAATCACCTCATTTGGCCCGGTTAAGCAGTTTTTCACCTTCTAAACCTTATTTTAGCCATATCTCCCAAACAGTAAGTCCGTATTTCACATATGACCACTCTACGGAAAGGTAAACCATCATCCATCTCTAATGGAAGTGGTTTCAGGTCAAAACTCCTTTCCGATAAAAAGTTATGGCCGACACAAGATCAGCTATGGGCAAAACGGTCATTTAAAAATCAACAAAACTCATGAACATGGGAAATGACCCCAATAGTCGTCTCCCAAAGTTGCATGGCTATACGTCTTCGCATGGGAAATAAATAAATATTCTATGATCCCCTGATGCGTAGAATGCGGGTCGTTTCATTCTCCCCCCCCCCCCCCCGCCCTCTCCCCCCCCCCCCTCCCTTAAGAAATTTCGCCCCCAAAATTCCTTAACTAAGAAACGAGTAAAGGATCCCGCATGCCTACCAACCATTCACAACAATCAAACATGCAAAACAACAAACAAGTCTATCCTAGCATGCAGAAAAGTAAATCGCAATTAAAATCTTACCAGGCAAAGAGTTCTGGATACGTCTTCCTAATGCTCTCCTCTGTCTCCCAAGTACAGTCATTCTCATCCTCGCCCCACTGAACTTTGACTAGATTCACCGATCTCCTTCGAAGTTTCTTCGTGAATATGAATCGGCTTGCGGTTCCCAACCACCTCGGGTACTACTTCGATATCATCCAACTGATCAAGTGAAATAGTCGCATTGGGATCGTGCACGAATTTCGTTAACTAGGAAACATGAAATATGTTATGACCTCCTGCCATCTTCTTTGGTAATTCAAATTTATATGCCAAATTCCCAACTTGCTCGAGAACTGGGAATGGACCAACAAATCTTGGTGTTAACTTGCCTCTCCTACCAAATCGTATCACGCTCTTTAACTGAGAAATCGTGACAAACACCAAGTCGCCAATGGAGAATTTTAAATCTCTCCTCCTCTTATCAGCATAACTCTTATGCCTATCTTGGGCAGCCTTCATTCGTTATCGGATAACCTTGATCTTATCTGAGGTTTCTCTTGTCACATCCGGCCCAAGCATAAATTTCTCACCTGTTTCTAACCAACATGACGGTCAGTTGCACAGTCTTCCATACAAAGCTTCATATGGAGCCATACCTACCGGATTGATAACTATTATTATATGCAAACTCTACTAGATGCAAATGGTCATCCCATGGTCCACCGAAATCCAATGTGCAAGCTCTCAAGAGATCTTCTAATATACGATTTACCCTCTCTGTTTGACCATCAATTTGAGGATGATACGCGGTACTAAGATAAAATTCTGATCCTAGAGCCTCTTGTGAGTTCTTCCAAAACCCACTAGTAAACAACGGGTCTCGGTCTCTCACAATGCTTTTAGGTACTCGATGAAATCTCACTACCCACTTCGTATATAGTTCCGCTAACTTAGTTGATGTTCTATTCGACTTGACGCGTATAAACCTTGCACTCTTAGTCAATCGGTCCACAATTACCCAAATGCTATCATAGCCCGATCTAGTCCTTGGTAACCCATCAATGAAATCCATCGAGACTTGTTCCTATTTCCATTCGGGAATTTCCAATGGCTGCAACAAACCACTAGGCTTCTTTTGCTCAGCTTTAACTAGCTGGCAATTCATGCACTTGGGTATAAACTTCCCAACGTCTCTTTTCATTCCTTCCCAGTAGTAAGTCTGCTTCATGACTCAATACATTTTTTACCACCAGGATGCATAGTCAGCTTTGAGTGATGACATTCTCTAAGCACTTCATCTCTCAATCCATTGACATTAGGCACAACTAGTCTTCCATTCTTTCTAAGCCATCTATCTCGATCAAGCCCATACTTGTTCATCTCCTCGCCGATACCCATCTCTAACTTGGAGATGATTTCCAATAGGTTAGGATCGTCTCTCTGACTGGAACCAATTCGCTCAATCAAAGTGGGTCTGATCGTCAAACTTGCTAATACTTCTGGATCCAATTCGCACTTGGGCCTGAAATCATACCCAGCGATGTACTCACGTTGCTTCCATTCCAGAAATATAGCCCCTAAACTGGCATGTCTTCTACTCAATGCATCAGCTACCGAATTTCCCTTTCCTGGTGTATATGCGATATCAAAATCGTAGGAAGCCAAGAATTCTAACCATCTTTGCTGTCAGAGATTTATATCCTTCTGAGAGAAAAGATACTTTAACGATTTATGATCGGTAAACAACCCGGATCTTTCTCCCAAGATAAAATGTCTCCACATCTTCAATGCGAACACGATCGCTGCCAATTCCAAATCATGGGTAGGATACCTTTACTCATGCGGTTTTAGTTGCTGACTAGCATAAGCTACAACCCTACCTCCTTGCATCAATACAGCACCTAGTCTGGTACCATAGTCATATGTGTATACCGTCATCTCTTCATTCCCTTTAGGAACGACTAACACTGGTGCACATGTCAACTTTTCCTTTAGACTCTTGAATGCATTCTTGCACTTTTCGTCCCAGACAAAAGCTTGATTCTTCTTGGTCAACTAAGTCAACGGTGCTGCTATCTTGGAGAAGTCTTGGATAAACTTACGATAATATCCAGCTAATCCCAAGAAACTTCTTATGTCTGTTGCATTCTTGGGCGTAGACCAATCTTGTACCGTAGACACCTTCGCAGGGTCCACGGCAATACCATTCTCTGAAACAACATGGCCCAAGAATCTCACTTCCCTCTTCCAAAAGCGACACTTAGAAAACTTTGCTTTCAATTGGTGTTTTCTCAACACCTCCATCACTATCCTCAAATGTTCCTTGTGTTCTTCCTCTGTCCTCGAATAAACCAAGATATCGTCCACGAACACAAGAACAAACTTATTCAATTGATCCCTGAATACCCTATTCATAAGATCCAAAAAATATATTGGTGCATTGGTCAACCTGAATGGCATGACCAACCACTCATAAAATCCAGACGACGTCCTAAAGGCCGTTTTAGCTATACTTTTAGCTTCCACCCTAAGCTGATGAAAACCTGTCATGAGATCCAACTGGTCTCGCGCCACTCAACTGATCAAACAAATCATCTATCCGCGATAGAGGATACTTATTCTTCCTCGTCACCTTATTCAACTCGCGGTAGTCCACACACAATCGAAGGGAACCATCTGCCTTTGTAGCAAACACATCTGGTGCTCCCCAATTAGAAACACTTCTTCTGAAAAATCCCTTCTTCAACAGATCGCTTACTTGCACCCCGAGCTCTCACTGCTCCCTTGGTGCCATACGACGAAGTGGCATCACTATAGGTCTGGCATCTTTCACTAAATCAATACAGAACTCAATCTCTCGGATAGGTGGAAGTCCGGTCACTTCCTCGAAAACGTCCGGATACTGGCCAGCCACGGGCACATCTGACAACTCATCATGCGGGATGTCGAGGGGATTTATAAAACTAGCCATTACCCCATCACTAGTTAGACCACCAAACACTACCCTCCGCCCATCATCCGCTCTAACTGTCACCAAAAAACCCTCGCAGTCTACCACCACCCCGTACCTTTGGAGCCAATTGACTCCCAAAATAATGCCAAACCCAGTAAAGCCCAAAACAAAGCAATCACAAGAAAACATACATCCATGACTCGATAAGACCACATTACGATAAATCATACTAAGGCTAGTCGAACCACCAATCGGGTTCATCACCGCTAAAGGTCTATCGACTATCTCGGGTTCCAATCCCAACCTATCAACCAGGTCACTAGATATGAAGGGATGGGAAGCTCCAGTATCAAACAATACTCGAACAGGAACATCATAAACAGAAAGCATACATTGAATGATGACATTCTTTCCTTTCTCTTCCGCGGTTAGGGCATTTGATGAAGAAGGAACAGCATTGAAAGCATATGCTTTCACAACCTGCTTTTCTTTACGGGGTTGTGGACACTTATCCTTGTGATGTCCCACTTAGCCATAGTTGAAGCACTTCCTGTCTGCTGGCTTTGTTCGACATTCTTTAGCATAATGGCCCTTCTTGCCACAGCTAAAGCACTCAACATCTTTCTTGCTCTTTTTCTGACTATCCTTAGCTTGGTTCTGACTCTTCTTCCTTTTATTCTGAGAATTATTCTTGCCTCCACCGCTTGCTTGCATCTTTGGCCCCTCTGCAGATGCGACAACGACTTTAGTCTTGGGTTTAGGATAAAGGCTCTCTGACCTCAATGCTTTCCCTACAATCGATTCAAACGCCTCATCGATGTGGTTAATAAGCCTTTCCCCAAGTGCTGATCTAAGCCTGTTATGAACTTCTCATTCTTCTTCTCGGGAGTGTCAATAAGAGATAATCCATACTTCGATAAAGTATCGAACTCAGCAATATACTCCGAGACCGCTATACCATTCTGCTTAAGTTCCAAGAACTTCCTAAACAATTCTGATTTCCGAGTAGCCAGGATAAACTTATCACTGAATCGGGCCTTAAACTGATCCAATGTAACTTGATCCTTTGGAGTAGCTGCCTTGATAGCATTCCACCAATTCATCGCCCGTCGTTGCAGCTGACGGGATGCTAGCTTTCTCTTCGTCGCATCCTCGATACCCAAATCTTCGAAGATGCGCTCACAGTTATCAAGCCAATCCTAAACTTCTGTAGCCGATTCCATTCCGTGGAACGGCTTTCCACCAAGACTAGTGTAATCCTTGCATAGCTTGGAGAAATCGGCCCTAGGCGCCTGCACCGCTGCACCACCACCATTTGCAGCATTGGGAACTGCTCCTTGCACATTTCTACGCATCTCTCTCATGAAGTCAGTGAATATCGTCCTCATATCAGGAGCATTCCCATTATTAGCTCCTCTATAAATACCCCTAGTATATCGGCTCATCGTTCAATTTGTAAGGAGAAAACGATTAACCATCTCTTCAGTGGTGCTAGTGCAGTGCGACTTCATCCTTAAATATACTAATGGTATATATATATATATATATATATAGCTTTTGAAAACCAAAATATCACAAATACACGCTCTTATATACGTACTATCTCTCTCTGGTGTCTTCCCTAGGTTAACTACGCATCCTAGAGCTCTGATACCAAATGTGACGGCCCGCCCCGCACCAGCGATATTCCAATGAAAGTGCATTGTGCCAATGTCCAACCAGCACGGGACGGTCGCCAAAGAAAGGAAAGAAGGGAATTTGAACTAGCAAAGAACCTGTAGAATGTCTCACAGCACATGGAATAAAATATAATAATAACATACTTGACATAAAACAGGCGAGACCGTGCATAAGCTGAAAACTAAACCATGATAGCAGCGGAAAATTCAAAATACGGCTTATGTTCCAGATCATCATTATTACAACTTTTCAAACTGTCTCTAAAGCCAAATAAGAAAGGTACACTACTAATGCCTAAAGTAGTGACCAACAGCGACACAAGGAGAATATATATATATATATATCATACATGGAAGCCTCCTGCTCGTCTCCGGATCGGCTACTCGTGCATAACCAGCTAACCTGTCTTTAGTCTGCCCATTTAAGAGCATCCAGCGCAATAAGAAGAGATATAAAACTCTGGGTCAGAAAAAAGTCTGGTATGAGCGACAAGCAGCAAAACAGAACAATAACAGGTATACTAAACCAAACCTGAACCTGCAACCAAAGAGTTAGCACAGCAATATGCACAATACTCTGAGGTGACACTAACATATGGTGTAAAGATATGGGGGTGGGGGTGTGCATGTCATAGTGATGTCAAACAATCAAACATAGCAACCATCCTCACATCTCTCACTCAGTGCGTAAAGCATACGATATCCACCGCTTTGATCACCCATATCCTTGCTATGATCACTCTGCCCCATGGGGTCATGGCGACTCCACTGCACTGAACCATAGCCACTAGTCCTTGCTATGCCCACTCTGCCCTATGAAGTCATAACGACTCCACTGCACTGGCTCATAGCCATGCTACGATCACTCTGCCCCCATGGAGTAATAACTACCCCACTGCACTGATTCATAGCCTAACAATCGTCTCTCGGTGGTGACTCAAAGCTATGGACGTCAACAACTCCTTAGTATACGTCCCGCAGCAAAGTCCAACCATGAAGTTAACTCATTGGTTCCCAACTGGATCTTGAGTACAAACTTCCCATTTGGACTACCTTTGCATCTCGGGTTTTGGTCTTCTCCGGATCGGTTCGGAACAAGCTTCCATTCAGATCAACTCTCTTCTTCTCGTTCAGTCCATGGTCACTAACTCTGTTCAGGTCGCGCTCCCTCCATCGGGTCTGATCGTGGTGCTCCAAGTTGAGCCGCGGTGTCACACTGGTTCGGGTCGGGTCAGATAGGACTCCGGTTCGGGGTCAAACTCCCCTTGGCCTGTGCAGGCGGGTCGGCTCAGAGAATGATGCTTCCATCGGGTCGGGTCGTGCCACCATTCACGAGAGGATCGGTTAGAGAGCTTCAGGTGCAAGCATTTGGGTCAGTCTCCATCATCACGAGCGGGTTGGGTCGGAGAGGGGGCGATCCGATCCGGTCTGGCTCCTGCATATTTTTCCTGCAACTTCCAGCTACTGTTTTTACACCACACGACGACGTTTCGACCATTCTAATTGTTCTAAACAATTACAAAACATTCCAAACAGTCATAGCAACATATATAGTCATCCACAAACACCAAAACAACAAACAATCATGATAATATAGATCAAACATATCCAAAAACCCATGTTTTCCCTTTAACCATGTGTAAGTATAACTAATGATAGGGCTAGAAAAACTTAACCAAATTAACCCAAACTTCTAACAGAGGCCTAAAACAATATTTCGAAATTTATAAATCTTTTTCTATAATTTAATCATGTATACATTCACTAATTATCACTAATTACCCTTAATTAACTTTAATTGGTGTAAAAAAAACAAGGCTAATCACTCACCTTTGCCACAATTAAAACTTTCAGAACTGAAACTCCTCTAATTTGGGCGAATACCAATGTCTAATAGCAGCTCTAACTGTGAAATGGTGCTATTTCTCCTTGATTTGATGTTTCTAAGCTTAATCCTTAATTAGAGAGCGATTTGGGATGAAATTAGAAGGTGGAGGCCATTGTTAGGGTTTCTAAGAGGTAAATGGCGGCTAGAAAACTGAAATAGAATGAAAACCTAACTCATTTCAGCCTGCCCATAACCCTAATCCTGAAATGGGTTATGAGCCCATTCACTAATCACTTCATTTGGCCCGGTTAAGCAGTTTTTCACCTTCTAAACCTTATTTCAGCCATATCTCCCAAACGGTAAGTCCGTTTTTCACATATGACCACTCTACGGAAAGCTAAACCATCATCCGAATCTAATGGAAGTGATTTCAAGTCATAACTCCTTTCCAATCAAAAGTTATGGCCGAAACCAGATTAGCTACGGGCAAAACGGTCATTTAAAAATCAACAAAAATCATGAACATGGGAAATGACCTCAGTAGTCGTCTCCCAAAGTTACATGGCTATACGACTTCGCATGAGAAAGAAATAAATATTCTATGATCCCCTGATGCGTAGAATGCGGGTGGTTACAATCAGCCTTTTGTTTGGACTGAAAAGTGTGATTAGACCTTTGAGATATTAAAGCAAGCTTTGATGGAAGCACCTATATTGCAAGTTCCAGAAGGAAATGAAGGGTTGGTGGTGTAAATTGATGATAGTAGTTCTAGTTTGGGGGTTGTGTTGCTGCAACATGGCAGGTGATTGCTTATGCATCTAGGCAGCTTAAAACCAATGAAACTATATATACAACCCATGATCTTGAACTTGCAGTTGTAGTATATGCTTTCAAATTGTGGACATACTACTTATTGGGAACAAAGTTTGATTTGTACACTGATCACAAGTCCTTAAAGTATTTGTTTTCACAAAAAGATTTAAATATGAGACAGCATAGATGGGTTGAATTCCTTGCTGGATATAATTTCGATATCTTGTACACTCCAGGTAAAGCAAATAAGGTTGCAGATGCATTGAGTAGGCAACAAGTTTAAGTTAGCTAATTTAATGATAGAAGAGTTTAAATCCTTAACTATTTTAATGAGGCAGTTGAAATAATTAAGAGAAAAGAATTAGATGAAGGGCAAAATTATGGGAAGTTGAGCATGGTAACCATAAAGCCAGTTATGATGGATAAAATAGGATCACTACAAGACCAAGATCCATACTTAAAGGAAAAGAAAATTTAGTTAATAGAGGGAAAAGAAATGGAAATTTTTTCATTAATTAAAAAAGGGTATTTAAAATTTAACGGAAAAATGTGTGTACCAGATTTAAAGAAAATTAAGAAAGAGGTAATGGATGAGCATCATAGAACTAAATATACAATTCATCCAGGAGGGATGAAGATGTATCATGAGCTAAAAAGAAGCTACTGGTGGAAAGGCATGAAGAATGATGTGGTAAATTATGTTTCCAAATGTCTAATATGCCAACAGGTAAAGCAAATTATCAAAAACCTTCGGGTATGTTACATCCTATAGAAGTACCCATGTGGAAATAGGAAAGTATCCCCATGGATTTTATTATAGGATTTCCTAAATCAAGAAAAGGAAAATGATAGTATATGGGTTGTGGTGGATAGGCTTACCAAATCAGCTCATTTCATACCAATAAAATCAAACATAACTGCTCCAAAGTTAGCACAACTGTTCCTCAAGGAGAATGTGAGATTACATAGGATACGCAAAAACATTATAAGTGACCAAGATGCTTTGCTCACATCCAAGTTTTGGGTTGGTTTTCAAGAGGCAATGGGCATTGAACTAAGCTTAGGTACTGCATACCACCTACAAAATGATGGGCAAACAGAAATTATAGACAAGGTGTTGGAGGATTTGCTTAGAGCATGTGTGTTAGACTTTGGTGGCAACTGGGAAGAATATTTACATTTAGCTGAATTCACTTATAATAATAGTCACCAATTTAGTATTCGGATGGCTCCGTTTGAAGCTTTATATGGAAAATCTTGTTCTTCACCAGCATGTTGGATGGATGGGGGTGAAGGAATTCTGTTAGGACCAGAATACATTAAAGAATCAACTGCAAAAACAGAACTAATAAGGCACAAGATGAAAGTGGCACAAGAAAGACAAAAAACATATGCTGATAGAAGCAGAAAGTCAGTGGAGTTTAAGGAAGGAGATTGTGTGTTCCTTAAAGTCTCTCCAATGAGGGAAATATTAAGATTTGGTAAAGAAGGAAAACTTGCACCAAGGTATATGGGTCCTTATGAAATCTTGGAAAGAATAGGTACATTAGCCTATAAATTGAATTTACGAGAAGAATTAAGAGGCATTCATAATGTATTTCATGTGTCATAGCTAAGGAAGTGGGTACATGATAAATAGACAATTTTAGAATCACCTACTCAAGTTAAGCTCAAAATAGATTTGAGTTATGTAAAGGAACCAGTGGAAATTGTAGCAAAAGAATAAAAGAAATTAAGGAACAAAAGCATAAAGCTAGTAAAAGTGCAGTGGAGTTTGGATTCAAATGATTGCACATGGGAGGTTGAAGATAAACCGAGAACTAGTTATCCAGGATTATTTTCTGATAGAAAGGAAGAATCTGAATTAGATTTAGGTAAGTATTAATTCTATTATGCATATTTTGCTATGGATGTATGTTTTGTTTGAAATAAAAACTGCATATTTGATATATCTGAAGTCACAAACTGAGTGGGTAGATTAAATTAAGTAAAAAGATACTAATATTAGAAAAATTGTGGGACACAATTCCTAAAGGAGGGTGTATGTTATAACCCAAGGTATCTACACATTTAAAAATTTCATAAAAATATGATAACTCCTTTTTCTTTACAAAGTGGAATATATATGGATATATACAATATTGAACACAATTAAAAATCAGTATAAGGGATAATGGTAATAATTAGACAAGTAATCTTTATTTAACATGGAATATGTGTGAGTACAACATTTATACTTAAGATATTTAATATGGTAGCCGAAGAAAAAGAAATAATATTTGAATTTTAGGTATTCTTTTTCTGTCCCATTTATTTTTGTCCTCTGGTTTTGAAAAGAAAATCAAAGATAAGGGGAGGGGACCAACCAGAATCACACCATTTGAATGATAATTATATTGCCAATTATAGCCGGCAAACTGAATGCATTGAAAATAGTACACCTGAGAGATTTTATACATCACAATGTAGCTATACCAATATACATGAATAAGGATAACATTGGTATTTGATATAAGGAAAAACCATAGGGTAAACACTAATTACAAATAGTATATAAACCATTTTTGAAAGGAGTAATGCAATAAAATTATCTTTGGAAAATAATTGTTAAAGAAGACGTAGAGAATAAGGAAGAAAACTGGAAAACTTAGAGTTAAGAGAAGGGAGAACTTTGGTGAGTATATCTCACTCTTTAATGGCTATAAGTCCTATTTAGATAGCCTATGTTTTATAAGTATTATAGTTTTTGGAGTGTGGCATGATGTTTCCATGTTTTGTTTGATTATTTGATTGTACGAATGAAGATTAAAGGAATACTAACTGATAGGATTCATGTAGATTTGAGGTTAAAAACTTAGAAAAATAGCATAAATATTGTCATGAGGTAGGATTTTTACATTAAGGGCAAGCAGCATTAAACAAGGAAGTTTAAAGCTTATGTGTGTTCTTAATAATGGTGAATAGAGCTATGATAAGTGCTCATAAGCTTATCTATTTACCAAAAATACTTTCTGATTCAGATTATAAATCTGATAAAGAGAAATACTAGGCTAGGGGGTGTCCTAATCATCTCCATCCTATGCTCAAGACAAATAAAAGTTATAATTATTGTTTATCAGTGACCTGAATATTTCCTCATTGAGACTTGTTTTTGTTTACCATGTTTTATATGCTTCTGGATGATTGTGCATTGCTGACATTATGAATAAAAGTTCACCTTAAACTCTGCATGTACATTTAACATTTGTATTGGGGTAAGTCATTCATCTTTAGGGATGGAGTAACATGCATCAGTGAAAGGGATGAGTGGGGTAGTTGGGTAAAAACAGTTAAACCTAACTAAAAACATGAAAGTGGATCGGGTGGAGTCCTAGTAACATGTTATGTTGATCTGTCCACCCTCAAGTAAGGAGGTTAGATATGCATATGGCTTAATATAAGCCCAGTAGGCCTTTGTGTATTTGGGAAATACAGTGTGCACTTGTGTTCAACACATGGAATTTTAGGATGGTGATCCACTGGTGTAATTTGGTTGTCAGTCCAGGATTATTAAGTACTTGAAATTATGGGATATAATGATATGTATGAGAGGGATTGGGGTTATGTATGTGCATATTATGATGTTTTGTAATGTCTGCATTTGCCATGATGTGTTCCTATACACAAGTGTTATGATGAAGAATTCGTACAGGAATGTTATTTAAATACTGATTTATACTCACACCAGACTGCAAATCTGACCCTATTTGTTTGTTTCCAATCTTTGGGGTGCCTCATTGGTATAGGGTAGCTCAAGGAGTTGATTCGAGAAAAGGGGCTTGAGTATGATGCCTTGAAAGTGCTAATTGGGATGCTATATCAAGTGGAATTGCTGTGGTTAATTTAAAGAGTTTTACGTAGTTTTTATGTTACAATAAATGTATGCAAAAGACTAGGAAGATGGTCTGGTACTTGAATGAAGCAAATGTAAAGCTAAAGTATATATGGAACAAGTAAAAGGAGCAGTATGTTATGCTTTATTATCACAGGGGATTGGGTAATTTGTTGTGCTATGATAGGTGATATAATATGCTTTTCTACAAAGGTGGATTTGGCACAACTGAAGTATAAATAGAGTGTATACATATAGGAGTTTTTATACCTCATTGCCATATGTAAAATTCAAATGGTATTTTGCACAGTTTCAATGTGTATATCTACCACTGATTCATCCGCATGCCATGTTCGCTATATAAATATATATGATACAATTTTACCATAACCTAGTTATCCCATTTTGAATAAATTATATTATTTATGATATATGAGTAACTCTCTTTCTTTACATAGTCTAAACCATACCTGATAAGTATGATTGTATGCCTGGGGAATTGGTGCTTAGCCAGTGAACAAGCATGATCATCATATTCATCTGAATATATTTTTAGCAGTCATAAGAGTTGTCTAAAATGAGCTTTCATGGAAGACCTTAAACTGTTTATGCAAAAACATGAATTTTCCCTACCAAGCTTTTGTAACCCTTTTTATGTAGGCATTTCATCATATACTTTACCATGTGTTTGAGGAAATTCCACTATGAGAAGTTAAATGGTATTTTTCATATTATGATCTTAGAAACTACATAAGATATTCTCCATGTAAATACTTTCTGATAAGGGCCTTAATCCGTATTTTGTTATTCACGTATTACAAATTGATACGCAGTAGAATTTATTTTTATTTTTTTTTTTTTTTATTTTTTTTGCTCTTTCCACAAGATTTTTCTTTTACGTACCCATACCACAGTAATTAGGAATCATAATTTTTATCAAATAAAGTTGTTGGAATGATAAGTGATCCTTTTTGTTAATAATATTTAGAGATATCAAGGGGCAGTGCAGGTGTATACCCTGTGCACGTGCACACACACTCAAGGCTTTGTGCATTCAAAGCTTTGCTTCTTTTGAAATCCCCTCAGGAAATATGACTAGTGTCAAAGATTATATCATGTTTCTATACTTATGGAAAATATGGATTCATATCTTTAGAATTTAAAGAAACTATGACCTTATGTAATTACTGTTATTTGTATTGCAAATAAAAGGACATATCATGCAAGAAGCTATGGATTTCATTAATAAAGTGGATAATGTAATTTGTTTAAACAATTATACCAATCTATTTATACTGGTGGATGAGTGATCTTGGGGGCTTAATAAGAGAATTAATTAAGCATGTGATCCAAGGGTTCTTTAATAAATAAGTCAGTACAATTGTTTATGTAAAAAATTGAAAAATAAAGTGTCGGTCACTTCAGAAAGAGTCTGAATAATAAGTTACTATTGAATAAAAACTTTGGACCTCCTTATTTCAGTACTTAGGTAGTATATTCAGAAAATAGGAATATGTCTATATTTTTTGAAATCGTTTAATACTATATAAGGAAAGAAGATATATTTAGATCATTTAGCAATCTAAGTCTACATGTTTTTCTTTTCAAGATAACAAGTAACATGAATGATATCTCATGACACAAAATGTATTATCCTTCGTTTTCTTCTGAAATTGGTACTTTATTTACAAGGTATATGTCATACATAATATAGTACATGACAAACAGATTGGATCTGACAGCGCATGAATCAAACTTATGACAGGTGAGTTAGAGCCTGCAATGCAGAAACCAGAATTATGACATCTTGCACCATGTTTAGTGTCTTGCACCACGTTTAAGTGTCCTTATGCCTAATTTTTTTTTCTAATTTTGTCTTTGTGCCTAAAAATAACATATTATACAATTGATTTAAACAAATTTGTATAAATAGAAATATATACATATTGTTGATATTTTGTACTTATGTTCATATATATTTAAAGAAAAATTTAGGTATAAGGACATGAGGCCAAAGATTTAGGCACAATGATATTTTTTAGTGAAAAAAAAAACAGCTTATTTTAATCGATTCAAATTAATTTCTAGCGGCCATGGTGCAATTTTTTTGCAATGAGATCCATGAAATACGAAGAGTATGCAATTCTGCACAATTTTTGTAATAATATTGTTCATGGTTTTTAGGCACAAGAACAAAATTGAAGAAAAAATTAAGCATAAGGACAGAAAGCCAAAAATTTAGGCATTAAAAAGTATTCTTGTGTCTAAATTTTTGGTTTCATGTCTTTATACCTAAATTTTTCTCTAATTTTGTCCTTGACATTATTTTCCAATTCATTCTGACTCTCAACAAATGACTTTTAACAAATGGGATCTGAACAATTCATGGGTTTTTGCTGCGGTTTTCTATGGGGAAGGGCAGATAAATGGCTTACTGATCAACGTGGATTATTCTTAGCCGGTCCTTCGTATTTCAGACATAATACCAATTACCAATCCAACCTTGATCTTCTAGCAACTTTTCCCATTCAGTTAGGGGTAGAAATGGCAACTCTACCTTTTTACTCTTCACAAAATGCGCGCCTCATCCGTTGGAATGAATGAAATTATTACTACATAGAAATGCAACTGTTTTCTTTCTCAAATTCTCAGTTCTCACTCAACTCTCTGTTCTTCCCAAATTCTACCCCCTGCTCTAGCCCTAATTTTGTCCTCGCAATGAAATCCCCAATCAAGCCACCCACCGTCAGATCCACACCCAAAACACCAGATTCGACGGATGAAGGAATTTTAACAGTTCGAAGGCCGATCAAGGATTTTACAGATGAAGAAACGGCTGAAAAAGACGAGACATTGAGATCTGAATCGACGGTGGATGTTAAATTGAATGAGATTGCTCAGAAAATGAAGCTGTTTGAGCCTGGAAGAGTTGAGATTGGTAATGAGCAAGATAAGCCTCTTCGTATTAATTTGGAGCTTGCGCTTTATAGGGCTAAAATTTTGACAAAGAATTTCAAGTTTGTAGAGGCCGCAAGGATACTAAGGAAGGTATGGGTTTTTAATCTTTTCTGCATAAAATTTATTATAAACCTGCTTGCCAGATAATTTAATTTCTGTATAGGTAGGCCTCTTCTTTCTTTTTGTTTCTTCTAGCTCTAATATTAAGGGAATTGCTAAGGAAAAAGGCAAAAAGGTTAAACAATAAGATATGGGAGTTATTGACGAAGAGAAAATTGAACAGGAGAAAATCATTTTTACACCCATCTTATTTATGCAGATTGCAAACACTTCAATGGTCAAGTCATATGGTAATTTTAGCGCTTCCTCCATGCCTGTTGCTTATAGTTTGAGTACTACAACACCATAAAAAACCTGCACCAAATGGATTTCAATTCAGCTTACTTTTGTTTTTACTCAATGCAATCTTCCAAAGGTGAAACTTTTTTTTTATTTAATTCAGAACTGAAAATAACTAATGAACAACCTTCATTATGATAATCAAATACAATACATAGAACACGGTCGCATGTAATATGACTAATATTACTTTTTTCATCTTTTCAATCTCATCTAACAACATATCTAGTACAAACATTGTCATATTCTTATTGTCCTTAAAAAGCGGTAATTGATAATTTTGCCTTATAGACCCGGTGCTTTTCTCTAACTTGTGTTAATATGTGTACGTTGAAATTTGAATCAGTCACTGTGGTTAGTCACTAGGCTGTATGTATTAGTCACAGTGTCTTAATATTATGCCCATTTGCTTCAAAAACCCTATATTTTCCACTGTGCTCACTAGATAGTCATATTCTTGATTTCTTTCCAAAAGTAGGCTTATCTAACATTGAAATTTACCATAATGGTAATAAAAAAAATACGGTTGTTCGACACCAATGTACAAACTCATCACCAGAATCATAATTTTGTGATAAAAACGTATAAAAGAAGTTATACTTTCGTTCAGCAATTAACGTAGAAATTTAGATTACAAATAAACTCACATCAGTAATAAATTCAAATGTACGATCGACTACTATTTTACCACCTTGATTTGAATCACCTACACCCTTGTTATTTTCTTCCACCTCTTGTTCAATAAAAACATCGTCAATTTCAATATGATTGTTACCCTTGACATATCCAGTTATGTTCAAATCTACATCAAAATACCCTGATAATGGTCAATTAAAAAAAAAATCAATAATGGCAATGAATATCAGTATTCTTGTTTTACAGATGGGTATTCACACCCATCTTTAACTTCATAGGTCGGAATTCAATTTTTGCCACTGTTTGAAATTTGTAGAAATTAGACAATCGGTTATATATAACCATATATATTTCATTACAAATGGGTATACAGACCCATCCCGATTTTCAATTATTTTTTTTTTCCTTTTAAAATCAGAACATACAACAATCAATTCATTAATTTTGTGTTGTTTTAATCATCTATAACAACATTAATGCATAACCAAAATTAACCACGTAGTGATTTTTCGTAAATAATAACATTATATTTAAAAGTCACAGAAATCTGACCATGATTGTTATTTGAAAGGATGTTGAGATTTTAAAGAAGAAAAAAACAAAACTCTGCAAGATACCTGAAATTCATTGGCAAAACTGAAATCGATGTTAATTAATATTTCGTTAATTATGTGCTTGCGTGTTCTATTCTTTGGGAAAAGAAAGATAACCGGGGTTGTGTTGCCGGCAGCTGCGATATTTTCAAGTGCATTAAAATAAACAACTGTAAAATCAACTCTTTATAATTTTGATAGAACCAAATTTGCTTACATGACACCCAAAGATTGTGGCTTACGCTCGTAAAAGATGGTTTACTATCTATATGCCAGGTCAAATTTCCAATTTTGTAATGTGATAGTATTATTGCAAATTGTGTTCAATACATGGGTCTTTTTTCTTCTCGAATACCAAGTAATCTGGATATTCTTCTTCTTCTTCTTCTTCTTCTTCTTCTTCTTCTTCTTTTGCTCCTTCTTTCCCATTTGACAACTTGGTATTTTGATCATATGAGATCTTCTTTGAGTCCCTTCAATGCATATTTTGATATATCAATTTACAGTGTATTTTGGTTTGGCCTGAAGATGGAAGACCATATGTGGCCCTTGGGAAGCTTTTATGCAAGCAGTCAAAATTTGGAGAAGCAAGGTTAGTATATGAAAGAGGCTGCCAAGCTACGCAAGGGGAAAATTCTTACATTTGGCAGGTTGTTAAATGCATCTATTCAGCACAATGTTTTGAGATATACTTTGTACTATATACTGAATATAAATTGATTACTTCTGTGGGGTGTATTTTTATAGGACTAGAATGATATGCAACATGGATACTCTTTGATTATTGGAAAGTTAAAATCAGAAAGCTCTTTAAAACTGTGTGGCATGGTATATTTTCTGTTTAGTATTCGACAAACATTTTGACTAAAAGTGAGTCTTCACTGAAACATGACTGTGATTAGAATACATTTCAGTTTAAAATCAAACTACTGTTAATTAGTTATTCTGCTCTACTCAACTGTCACCTCCATTCCCAAGAAAGAAATGTTTACTGAAAAACCACTAGTTTTATGTTTATGCCTACGCGTATTAGCTACTTTTTAAAAAAATAAAAAATAAAAAATTACAATTTAAATGCATCTATTGTTGAGTACCATCATGGATTGATACCACATGATATTATTTATTCCATAACCATCAAACTCCATTATATTTTAACAAACAGTGTTGGGCTGTTCTGGAAAATAAATTGGGTAACATAAGGAAAGCAAGAGAGCTATTTGATGCAGCAACTGTGGCTGATAATAAGCATGTTGCAGCTTGGCATGGATGGGCAGTCCTGGAAATCAAGCAAGGAAACATTAAGAAGGCTAGAAATCTTCTTGCAAAAGGACTCAAATATAGTGGTGGAAATGAATACATATACCAAACTCTTGCTTTACTTGAAGCGAAATCAGGCCGTTTTGAACAAGCTCGATATCTCTTCAAGCAGGCCACTAAGTGCAACCCGAAAAGTTGTGCAAGTTGGCTTGTGAGTATTCTTTTACTTCCCCCCTCTAATTACATAGCATATATAATCTGTTAAAATGTTTATTGTATCAAACTACTTGAGAAAATCTTTTTGATAGAAGTCACCAAAAGAAGTTTTGAGCTCGTTTAGCTTTTTGGTACCTCGCATGTTGTTAATGCCTTTTTTCTATTTTGACAAGTATACGATATATTCATGGTTTCACTGTACTATCAGTTAGCAAAATAAGTTAATTACTGAATCTCAGTGTTCTTTGATATGAATGTATTTTGGAAAGATATTTCTTCCTTTTCTTTATCTTCTGTTCTTATTATTCTTCTTGACGGAAGTTATCTTATACAAATTTGATGTAGGCATGGGCACAAGTGGAGATGCAGCAAGAAAATAATAATGTTGCTCGGAAATTATTTGAGGTGACAATTTTATCTTCAGGTCACTTCCATACCTTATATACATTCATCTAAGTTTTCTGAATCTGATCTTGTTGATGATTACCCAATGACTAACAATTTGACGTTTAACTTGACTCCATTTACAACTCTAAAGCTTCTACACATTGACATATACCATGCACAAAATTTCCCAGTGTTGTTCACCTTTTTAGTTGCAGGGTATGTCTTTGGTACATGTAGATAGTTGTTTAGGCAGATGATAACCCAATGACTGATACGTCGTAGACATAACCACTTGGGCTAGAGCTCCTTAACCCTAATTGTACATTCCACTAAAGTTGAATAATGCTTCGCTTACACGTCACTTGACAATGCAGAAAGCAGTGCAGGCAAGTCCAAAGAACCGATTTGCCTGGCACGTGTGGGCCTTGTTTGAGGCTAGCCTTGGCTTCATCGATAAAGGAAGGTTGCTACTCAGAATTGGGCATGCACTAAACCCTAGAGATCCTGTCATACTTCAGTCCCTTGCTCTGCTTGAATATAAGAATTCATCTGCTAATCTTGCTCGAGTACTGTTTAGGAGAGCATCTGAACTCGACCCAAAGCATCAACCAGTATGGCTTGTAAGAACACATCAACATCTGCATGCTTATTTCTCAGTGAATCGGTGTAGTCAAGTAGACTCTACTTATTGTATCATGCAAATCAAACAATGCCATTACGAAAGTCAACTACGATCTAACTTTGGTTTGAAATAATATTTAAGGTTTTTTTTTTCCCAAATAGGCATGGGGATGGGTAGAGTGGAAAGAAGGAAACATGCGTACTGCAAGAGAACTATACCAAAAAGTACTATCAATTGATTCAACAAGTGAATGCGCTGCACGCTGTCTTCAGGTACTCGTGTGTTATTTACTTGCAGGAAAGTGTATTAAGACATAATATGTCACAATATGGTATCTCAGCTGTTAGATCTCATTATAATTTTATTTTATAACTATAGATTTAATGGAGATCTACTGGGTGAAATTCTTTGTATCTGCTTCCTTAATTTGTTGCTATGGTACCCAAGTTAGATAGATGTGTGTATCACCATCTGTTTGTACATTTTATACTACCTACTCAGTCTATAGATTTAGACAATATTCTGTCATTTTTTTTAACAGTATATACGCTGAAGGGTATAATGTAACTGCGATGTAGGCATGGGGTGTCTTAGAACAGAGGGCCGGTAATCTATCGGCAGCTAGAAGATTATTTAGGTCGTCACTGAACATAAATTCTCAAAGCTATATAACATGGATGACTTGGGCATCATTGGAGGAGGAACAAGGCAATCCCATACGAGCTGAAGAGATTCGAAATTTGTATTTTCAGCAGGTTAGATTTATTTTCTTAATGATCACACACAAATTTCACATGATTCTAAAATACAGTAATTTTCTTAGGCCATAAAAACACTCTAAGCGATCATTATATGCGTTGTGCTATTTTCTGTTCTTTCATGCAACCAAACTGTAAGTTTTTTCCTATAACTCTACAGCGGACAGAAGTTGTGGACGACGCATCATGGGTTATGGGTTTTCTTGATATATTTGATCCTGCAATTGGCAGCATTAAAAGGTTATTGAACTTCAATAAAAATTTAGATTTCAAGGGAAGAGAAACTTTAAGAAAATCTGAAGAAGAGGCCGATGTTTCAACTAGCAGTTCGACCAGTGATGAAAACAGAGGGGTTCAAATAAGTGACTTCGACTTGGATGCTTTTATAAAAGATAAGCTATCTTTGGATTCCTCGAAGCTTGAAGCTCAGCTTATTTTCACTGAACCTCATAAAATTAAATCGAGTAGGAAGGTGTGGAGATCTGACAAAAAATATATTGTTGTTCAGCCTTGAATCAGAGTGTGTACCTTCCTAAAAAAGTTGTTGTTTATATGTTGCTAGTCATAATTTATGGTGTACTATTGTGTACCAAGCAAAGTGTATTGGCGGTTAACAGTCAAATGTGAAACGTACAATTCATGTGCGAGAGCTTAGACTTAGTATCTCATTGTAATCACCGTTGTTATATAGAGTGTTATTAAGTTTGGGTAATATCAAGCTTTGATGTCATTTCAATTATTTTGTTAGGTTCAATTAAACTGAACCAAATCATAACTATGATTCAACTAAAAAGAAAAAAAAAACACCCATCAAAGTTTCCTGAAAAAATAATTAACCAAAGTTATGTAACTGTATAAAGTTGACAACTAAAATATAAGTAATAAATAAATAATTTTTTGTGTCAAAGTTAATCAATTTTGTACAGTTATATACAATCTATCAATAAAGATAGAATTTACATTCCGTTAACTGGATTGTGTAGAGTTCAGTAAGTTATTGCTCTTATGTGATGATAACAAGCATGTATGTATGTATATGCACATACAACGCATTTTTTTTTTAATTCCAAATACAGTATTTTTCTAATTGCATTATTTTGTATTGGGATACGAATGTGTTAGCCTACTTTGTGGATAGGTTACACAAAGCTAAGATATGACTCAACGAATAGGTATAAAGGAAAAATTTATAACAGGAAATCGGATCGGTTCGGAGACCCCCGAACCAAGCCCTTCCACTTTGAAGCAAACATCCCAGGAAATGAATCCCCATTAACCTTCCGATCCGAACCGTGGCGCTGTGCCTGGAAAGCACGATTCCCTGAAAACACGGAGCGGTTACGAACCCACTCTCCCACGTTCACCCACGACCAGAATGCGCTGTCACCATCTCGCTTCCTCCGAACCCGACTCTGACGGGATGATCTCCACGTGTACCGGAACCAGAAGCCTTCCAGAGGGAATTTATGCCTATAAATATACCACTAAACCTCATTTGAAGTGACTTTTTGGCAAGCTGACTCTCTCCTCCATATAAATTGAATTTCACTGTTATATTCAGATCATCATCAACTTTTAGAGCATATTTTATCAAAGATTGAGTGAAATTATTCATTGTAAGAGTGAGATTGAGTGAAAACAAGCATTATATTTTTACTTTAATCATCAATCAACGAGGTATAAAGTGGACGTAGGCTCTTTAACGCTGAACCACTATAAATCGCGCGTTCTCTTTGTTTTACTCTTTCAATTATCATTGAATTGGGTGTTAGAACCATTTTTGGATCTAACATTTTGGTGCTTTCACTGAGAATCGGCGAATTCTCAGCGTTTTGGATTATCGTTCTACTATTTGGACCCTCAAGTTCAAAGAAGTTAATCCACTTTCTTCGGCATTCTCCGACTAATCTCTAAAGAATTGAATATTATGGCTAACGGAAAAGGAAAAGAAGTGCAAAGTACTCGGGAAAATGAGGCAAGCGAAGATCAGCAGACCATGGTTGTGACTAGGTCGCGGGGACAAAGCTCAGGAGCAAACCGGTCTGATTCCGAAGCTCCGAACCGAATGGAGAATGCAAACCGGACCCGGATGGATGATGTGAACCCGTACCGAACCGGTGCCCCAGATGTTTCTCGCACCCCCCTCCGAACCGATCCGGTTCTACAACCATGGTCCGATCCGATTCGAACGTGACAGATGTTGGTACCTCTACTCGAGCCCCTACAAATGCTCTGATACCAGTCGTGACCACTAGTGATCAGCCGACTCCTTCTACGCGCTCGTCACACATGGAGATTTTTCGCACTTGCTTGATATGCTTGAGAGCACTAGGGATGTTTTGGAGGATCATAAACGTGATAGTGTTCTTATGAGGGAGAACATGAAAGTTATGAGCAAGGAGATAAGTGAGCTTCGTAGACAAAAAGTTTCCTCTCCTACTCGTCATCCAACCACAGGTCATTCATCATCTTCAAACGAAGAACGCCTGTGTGAAAGGAGGCCATATGAAAGGCCCGAGAATCTGGACAAGTTGACATTTGGATCTTTAGAATCCCGTGAGGACGCGGCTAGCGTTCTAGGGTCCGACGATCCAAGTTTGAGAGAACCAATGTTGTTACCAATGCGAGGATCACGCGTCCTTCCCAGGGATCCGAACATTACTAATCCCACTCCGGGGAAGCTTCTTCAACCCGTTCATCCCGTGAATGACCGGAACTGCAGGGGGCTAGGAATTTCAGCCACTAATCGAAATCAAAGGGTGTCGCCTGAAGTAGGCGCTAGACGTGTTAGAAGAGATAGAAGTGTAGATCCTGAACCTACTGTAACGTCCCGTATTTTTAGCGATATAATGATTAATTTATTTAATTATTTATCTAATGATTTAGAGATTTAAATGGTTTAATTAAATAACTTTGAATATTTAATTTAATATAATAATTAAATAATATATTAATTTCTGAAATAGTCGAAAATAGCGGAATTCACAATATTGTGTTAATTGGATCATTTATAATATATAATTCAGTTTAGAGTTGAATTATATTAACGAATATATTATATAAACGACTGTTGAACGTATAATTATTTTATAATTATAATCGAGCTCGAAATGGTGTGATAGTTCGTAATTTGGCGATTCAAACTTTAAATGAATATATAGAATCCGTTTTAAGTCGGATTTCGGTGAAACAAGAAACGTTCAGAGCTGATAAAGTATATTTTTCTAATGGAAGAGAAAAATCGAGATTTCGTCATGTAGATTGTGAGTTGTGTCCAAATCAAATTTACAAAAAGTCACTATGGAATTCCTTTATAAGTTATAACGATTTATTTATATTATAAATGGATTTTTCAATATAAATTGGAACTGATTTAATCTGGATTTGAAATATCGAGTTATAAACTCAGATAGGAATATTTTGGAACTGTACTATATTCTGTGTGAATATATATACGATAATATATATTTATTTATATTTAATTCAATTATTTTAAAATATATTAATATTTAAATGAGTTTATTTAGAGCATTAAAAATAGCCATTTTCACAAACAAGCTCGGTTTTCGACGAGACTAATTTTGTTGGATCCGGAATATTAAATTATTGTTAGATTTTCGTGATTTTTGGAGTCCGTATGTGACCGTATGAAATTTTAATGTGAAAAACAGTCGATAACTTGACTTTAAAAATACATTGTGTGAGCAAACGGACTCGGAATTCGACGAAACTAGTTTTCGTTGAGTCCATAATGTTGAACAGTAGCTACATGTCCACTTTTATCGAATTTGGATATTGTACGTGATCGTAGGAATTTTTATACGATAATATAAGTAGCGATAGACTATAATCTAATATAAAAATATTACAATTTACCAATAAATACTCCTTAAGTTTTTCTAACCTAGGAAAATTCATTCATGGGTCAATGTAAAACTCGCCGCCTTCATATTCTTCCTTCCAGTAAAAGTTTCCATCTTAAAAAAAAATCAAAAATTCCAAATAAAAATCTATAAATCATTGTTTATATATATATATATATATATATATATATATATATATATGGGTTCCTTGAGTTATTCTCTTCGATTCAGTACCATTCTTGAGTCATGCGATTCAATTTCTCGGGGCTTGACATTGTACAGCGGCAGTTTTTATTTGTTAGGGTTGAAGATAATTGGAAATGGAAGCATCGATTTGGATTTCTGACTTTGAATTTGGGTTTATGAGATGAAAAGGAAATTGGATGTATAATTTGGTTCGAATGCATGGAAAATAGTGTCGCTGTTCTCATGGAAGTCGTGAGTAAGGAGCTGAGGTTCAGTTTCCATATGAGGCGTGCGAGGTTGTAATTCAGTGATGGAGAAGTAGTGTTTGAGGAGAGAAGCAGCTCGGTACTTTCAGTTTTTGAAATAGTGATGGATTGAGGGAGAATGGATTGAAAAATACACGGCCATTGTTTTGAAATAGAACTGAAGTGCGAAATTAGGAGCAGGAGAAAGATGGATTGTCGGGTGCGGTAAGAAGGATGGTGGGATGAAATGAGTATGGCCCAATGATAGTAATTATTATAAGGTTAATTTCAAAATTTAAACAACATGTTAATTTGCAAATCCCGTAGCTTATTCATATGTTAACCAAATTCAGCGAAACAAGATACGATGGGATCGTATGGACGGGCAATACAGAATGGAACTGACTGGGAGTGAATTGGAGCTCGTTACAATTTATAGTGAAATAAATTGTCAGTTTGAATCAACCGACAATTATCGTTATTTAACGATGATCGTCCAATGTGAGTAAAACTCTCTAACTCTGCCAGTTTATATTTTTATAAATATAATCTAGTGTTGATAAATGATGGTTGATTGCTGTGTATTGTTGTTTGGTTGAAATGCTGATTTATTCGTTGAAATTATAGATAATGATATATACAAATCGTAAATCAAATATTGATTCTGTTTATCGGAATATTTCAAATTGAAATGAAATCGATGTTATTTATATTGTTTAACATCTGTGATGCAGGGAAAACAGGTTGGAGGGATCCAACTGGATTCCTCAATATTTATAATACTGTTTGTTTTCATATATTGTGATATATGATGTGATATATAATATGTGATTGATTATGATGACACTGGTCCTGTTATTTGGTATTTTAAATACCATATGAAATACTGGAATGTAAAAAGGAAATTTTCAAATTGAATATTGAAAATGAAATATTTATATATGAAATAAATAGGGTATTATAAAAGGTAATATTAGGAAAACAAATATTGGGAAATATATAAGGGAAATATTTGGGAAATGAATAGAATTATATAAAAGGATTTATATAAAATGAATCGAATTATATAAAAGGATTTATATATAATGAATAGAATTATATAAAAGGATTTATATAGAATGAATAGAATTATATAAAAGGATTTATATAGAATAAATAGAATTATATAAAGGGAATTTTAAATGAGATTTAAATGTTGGAAATGAAATAAGATTTTGTATGAATAATTTTGCAAATAAAAATATAAATTGAATTTGGGTTTGAGATATTGTTTTTAAATACGAAATCAAACTGTTTTGATTATATAAAAAAATATTATTCACATTCTATGTGAAAAATAGATTAAAGTAAATATTTTGCAAATAAAATATTATAAAGGAATTTGGGGTCTGAATTAGGAATTTAAATGGAATTACTGAAATTAGAAACCGACTGGAAATTAGTTGAGTTGAATGAGTTTCTGGGTATCGATCTGATGTTGGTTTTGGCCTTCGGGGTTTATACTTGGGAAGTTGTTCTCTTACTAGTTTACAGTTAGAGACTGATAGAGGTGGGAAGATATTAATGCGAGAATCAGAAATGGAAACATTTTCCAAAGTTAATAACGTATATTTTCTAATTTTAGAAAATAGGAATTTATGAATATATGGAAATGATAAATGGGAAATTGGGAAATGAAGTGATGATTGATCGGTAAGATTTCAATTTGGGAATACGGTCGTTGTTTGTACACATGTTTTCCTTTGATAGTTAAATCATCGACTATCAAAGATTTTGACCATTTTCGTTGTCAATACGGAGAGACCGGGATCAAATATATTATCTGAAAACCACTCCGTATGGCATTAGCGTTGCGAATCAAATATGATGAAGATAATTGAAGACGGAGTTATGCAAGGGCTGTTCAGAAAATCCTAGGTAGAAATTGCCTAAGATGGATTTACGGAATAGTACCTTCGGTTTGTCCAGTCCCAGGACGACCTGTATGGAAGAATGTCTAACAGAGTATACTAATAGATCGCGTAAGTTGATCTCTTCAAACGTACTTACGCTTGGTGACGGAGGAATTTGTTTCTCTTAGATGTATACCCGTGGTATTTTTGGGGAAATCAATTTGTGATTTGGCGGGTATGACGATGTGACATTCAAAGTAAATAAAGGTGTGATCTGTACGTTATGACCTCTAGCCTCACAACCAGGAAATGGTAATAATCGGGTAGGTCGCATGGCTAAGTGGTTAGCTTCCAATTAGGGTGTATTGTCACCTGATCTAGAGAAATTCCATTTACCTCTATAATCTATTTTGATGTTGTCTTTTTCAGGAAACGGTTGCTGATCCCAACCGTTGGTGATAATACATTCGGTACACTCAAGCGAAGTGAGTGACCGGTCATGTTTAGCCTGGGTTGCAAGATGTTCTTGTTGAACCCGGTGTATTACTCTCTAAAGATACACTGTCGGAAGGTGGTCCCATACCTTGCCATTTGGAATTCATTACCCAATAAGCGCCCGCGGTTTTTGATTATATATTATGTATGTGGAACGTGAGATGAAAGCGTTCTGCTAGATAATTATTATATTATGGTTGATAGACACTATTATAATATCTAAAGAATTTTGATATAAAGATATCGTACCTTTCAAAAGGATTTTTGAATGTTAAATCAAGTGTTTTGGATTCTCATAAGGGATAAAAACCCGTTCCGTGTTATACGGCGTGGTCTTATGAGATACTGTTTATTTTCTCAAACTGTTTTAAATTGTTTACTCATACCAGTCACATGACTGACCCAGAGTTTATTTTTTTTTGTTTTCCCTAAACTCTTGGGTGCCCAATTTTGTACGGGCAGTCAAGTAGTTAGGATTTTACAAATATACTGAGAGCTTGGAGTAGGAGGCTTCAGGATTTTATAACAATTGTTTATCTCCGCTGTGTTGTAAGTGTTGTACTATGATAAATGTTATTGTATACATATATTGGTTTTATTTCAAAGTTATAATATATTTTATTCGTTCCGCTGTGAGATTCGTGTTACTCTGATTCTGTTGTTGTGATCTTCTTCTTCTTCTATTATAATTTTCTATCTTATCTATTCTCACCCTCTAACTTCTTTCTATTAACTATCCGGTATTTCCGATGCTTGGATAGTCGACATTGAGTTTATGTCGATAACCAAGGTCGCAAATCCCTTGGGTCGTTATAGTGGTATCAGAGCTGAAGGTTAAGTAATTACCTTGACTTTGTGGCGTAACTCAATAGCGATGGGGTTAGTAATGCTCTAGATTGAGTTGAGTGTATATATATGAGTGAACGTATTTGTAGATTTTATTAAAAAAAAATATTGCAGAGATTTATTGGTTAAGTTGTTTATGGGTTCCAATCAATCAGTTTAATCCACTGTATCGGTAGGAGTTTATAAACACTTGAATACGATGGACCAACACAGTATGGTTTGAAAGGAGGGTAAATGAAATAATTTTACCGAAAATATATTTTGGTATAAATAAAGTATAGATATTTGAAATATTATAGTATTTTGGATGTGTTGGTTGTGATTATAATCAGATAAGATTATAATTCAAATGGTTATGTAAATAACCAATCAAAATTCGTATAAGTGTTACGAAATGAATTAAATCTGAATTGAAATTAAAACCCTGGAGATTTGGAAAGGTATTTGTAAATGGATTTGGAATTAGTATATGAGAATTTTAAAATCCTGGGATATTTTAAATTGTTAACAAGCATTGTGAATAATATTTTGAAATGTATTTCAAAATTGGAATGTTTAGAAATGGTTTTGAAAGTGATATAGTATTGAACTCACTTCGGTCGCTGGGAAATAATCCCGATGATGATCTGGACATCATCGGTGTTCATTTTCGAGTTTCTAAGTGATGGATTACTACCAAAAAAATTATTTTTGGAAATGTTTTGAGAAAACAAGTTGTTTTGATTTCGAAAGGGAATATTTGATTTTTAAAAAGGGTAAGTTGTTTAAAACTCTCAGGAAGATTTTTTTGAATTAAAAACAAATTTAAAGAAATTTGTGAAAGCAAATATGAATTGAATTGAGACCAATTAACTGGAAATTTAATTGGAATATAATATACCAAGTGGAATCAGATTTTGAATTGTTAGATAACAATCTGAAATGTTATTGGATTGGTGAGTTAAAGTTTGAAATCGAGAATGAAACTTGAATTTGAAATTGAATTTGGCTTGGATAAGCGAATGGTTGTGTTGGAGATAAAAGTGATTTGAGTTTGATTGGGGTAACCTGTGTTGAATTAGTCACAGAGATATAAGATGGAATGATATGCCCTACAAAAGGTACAAGTTTATATTCTAATTGGGTATGAGATTTTTATGAGTCTGTTTGGCAAGCCGCTTGGTTGTTTGATTTTCTTTTGGGTTGGAGAAGGCCTAGAGAGGCGAATTGTAGTTATACCAATTGAGCCAAACAAATGAGGTGCTGCCAAAAAATTTCAGAAATTTAGGGAGTTCGAAATTTTTTAGGATTTTTGAAAATTTTCGATAATAAGGATTAATTAATATTTTAATTAAAATTAATTCGGTTATGTTGAAACTGAAGTTAATAAGTAAACAAATAATTTTTAACCCAGTTAATAGGGTTTGTTTCTACCTTAGCAATTTCGAGGACGAAATTATTTTAAGGGGGGAAGAATGTAACGTCCTGTATTTTTAGCTGTATAATAATTTATTTATTTAATTATTTATCTAATGTTTTAGAGATTTAAATGGTTTAATTAAATAACTTTGAATATATAATTTAATATAATAATTAAATAATATATTAATTTCCGAAATAGTCGAAAATAGTGTAATTCACAATATTGTATGAATTGGATCATTTATAATATATAATTCAGTTTAGAGTTGAATTATATTAACGAATATATTATATAAACGACAGTTGAACGTATAATTATAATCGAGCTCGAAATGAAGCGGCAGTTCGTAATTTGGCGACTCGAACTTTAAATGAATATACAAAATCCGTTTTAAGCCGGATTTTTGTAAACAAGAAACGTTCAGAGCTGGTGAAGTATATTTTTCTAATGGAAGAGAAAAATCGAGATTTCATCATGTAGATTGTGAGTGTGTCCAAATCAAATTTTTGAAAAGTCGCTATGGAATTCCTTTATAATTTATAACGATTTATTTATATTATAAATGGATTTTTCAATATAAATTGAAACTGATTTAATCTGGATTTGAAATGTCGAGTTATGAATTCAGATAGGAATATTTTGGAACTGTATTATATTTTGTGTGAATATATATACGATAATATTTATTTATATTTAATTCAATTATTTTAAAATATATTAATATTTAAATGAGTTTATTTAGAGCTTTAAAAATAGCCATTTTCACAAACGAGCTCGGTTTTCGACGAAACTAATTTTGTTGGATCCGGAATATTAAATTATTGTTAGATTTCAATTTTCATGATTTTTGGAGTCCGTATGTGACCGTACAAAATTTTAATGTGAAAAACAATCGATAATTTGACTTTAAAAATAAACTTTGTGATCAAACAGACTTGGATTTCGACGAAACCAGTTTCGTTGGGTCCGTAATATTGAACTGTAGCTACATGTCCATTTTTATCGAATTTGGATATTGTACGTGAGCATAGGAATTTTTATACGATAATATAAGTAGCGATAGACTATAATCTAATATAATAATAAATATAAAAATATTATAATTTACCTATAAATACTCCATAAGTTTTTCTAACCTAGGAAAATTCATTCACGGGTTAATGTAAAACCCGCTGTCTTCATATTCTTCCTTCCAGTAAAAATTTCCATCTTAAAAAAAATATCAAACAATCCAAATAAAAAACTATAAATCATTGTATATATATGGGTTCCTTGAGTTATTCTCTTCGATTCAGTACCATTCTTGAGTCATCTGATTCAATTTCTCGAGGCTCGACATTGTACAACGGAAGTTTTTATTTTCTAGGGTTGAAGATAATTGGAAATGGAAGCATCAATTTGGATTTCTGACTTTGAATTTGGGTTTATGAGATGAAAAGGAAATTGCGTGTACAATTTGGTTCGAATGCATGGAAAATAATGTCGCTATTTTCATGGAAGTCGTGAGTAAGGAGCTAAGGTTCAGTTTCCATATGAGGTGTGCGAGTGTTGTAAATCGGAGATGGAGAAGTAGTGTTTGAGGAGAGAAGCAGCTTAGTACTTTCAGTTTTTGAAATAGTGATGGATTGAGGGAGAATGGATTGAAAAATACACGACCATGTTTTGAAATAGAATCGAAGTGCGGAATTAGGAGCAGGAGGAAGATGGATTGTCGGGTGCGGTAAGAAGGATGGTGGGCTGAAATGAGTATGGCCCAATTATAATAATTATTATAAGGTTACACTACAACAAAATATGATATTGATAATGCTTTTTAATAACATAATTTTCTGAACTGTTATTAATTACACTTAATTCTTGTTCTAGCGTGTGATTTCATTTTAGTCATATTAGTGTAACGCTCTATTCACGATTCCCTCCATCTTTTCATGAATTATTCCATCTCCCCTTCAAAACCATTCTTCTTCCTCCAAAACAACGCCTCACAGAAAAAACACCGATCTTCTGACAACCACCAATCTACCGAAAACCACCACCGATCTACCGAAAACCATCGATCTGCCTTTAATCTCCTCAACCGACTATTGTCTCTCTCCTTCCAGAACCGTCGATCTATCGAAAATCGCAGAAACCCTAATCATAAAATAACCTAATCGATGCAGCATCATCTGTCAGACTGCCACCGCTACTGCGTGCTCTGCCACTTTTGTTCTCTTCGATTTCCCTACCCATGGTTGCCTAACCCAGCGGATTACCTTCCCCTTTGTCCAATCTGCAGTTGTGCTTCACTTTGCGAAGAACAGAAAATTTGGTGAGTGTTTTTTATCCTAGCTTTCAGTTCGATTTCCAAATCATTACTAGTTATCGACTTTGAAGATTACTACTTTTTCACAATTCACCCAACATATATTTTTAGTGCGAAAATTAAAAGTCAGATAATGATGTCAGATTTTAGAAATGCACTTATTATACTTTTAGATTTCATAAAATAGAACATTTCCCTCAGTAATTTATAAAGTTTAATTAAATATTTAACAATATGTTGGTAATATAAGCTAGCATCCATGTTGAAGAAAAGAAAGAGTCATCGATGGTGCTTATGGCCGCCATTGCAGGTGTTCAAGCACTGTTGTTCGTTAGATCACTTGCTGAAGTCGACGAGTTATGGCTAGAGATTTTTATTTGATCCCTATAACTGGGATTAATTGACCGGTCCTTGATTTTGGTAGCTGTCGAGTTGGTTTCTAAGTTGAGTGAAAAAAAATCCATTGGCAAGTTGTCTGATATTCTAGCTGTAGGTGTAGTTATTTCATAATTATACGAAGCAGATGGAGTAGGTGAGGCCAATACATTATCTTGCTCACAAACGTGCAACTTTGAATCAAAACCACCGTTTAGATCTTTGTATCCATGTCATTTGTTGGATTCATCGTGATCTTCAAACACGGAAGATCATGGATCAAAATATGATGATTCTAAAATGATTTCTGATTGTTAACTCGGCAATTTTAGGCGTGCATCACAGTGTATAAACTTTTTTCATAATGCCTGTTTAACATGCCAAAAGAGCACTTTAAGAAGTGCTTTCTATGCATGCTTGCTTGTCCATTAGTAAAATCTGAAGTAGCTTGCCACAAAGTATGTTTCCTAGGTTGTGGTTTGATTTCTCTAAAGAAGAGAGGTTGTCGAGCCAACACTATGCTCAATGTCCCTGGTATGTTATCAGATTAAGTTGCCTTAAGAACTGTAATATCAGACCATTGAATTTCAATCTTGCTCTTAAGACCTCCATCGAGAATTTCCCACATGAGTTTACGTTTTGCATAGTAGGACTTGGCCACTAAATCGCCTTCATATCTTGATACACACTCCTAAGAGCCAATTCTCAACATAGATGCAGGAAAATTTGATGCCTTTAAATTGTCGGTAGTTCCAGATATAGCAGTAGATTTCAAATACTTATGTTTTCCAGCATCGTGCCAAAGATTACGTGTAGCGCACGAAGATGTAGTAGAATTTTCTTGAGAGAGCCTCATCTGAATCAAATCTAATAAAGATGGGCTTTTACGCAACCGTAAACCAAACGGACTAAGTTCTACAAGCAAAGTGGTTTGTACAGACTGCATTGGTGCTATTTCGACAACATTATTTCCATCTTTTTTCAGCTTCTTGTTAAAAAGGCCGTATACTTCTTCAAGCTGGTCTTCTTCCTCTAATTTCACCATGGCATGGCAACGATTCTAATATCTCCTATACTTACTTGTTACCAATATTAATATTTCAGACTACATTTTTTAATGTTCAACAATGCTAAATACAAAATTACCTTCAAAGCGGGATGGACTTCAATTACACTTTGTGGGAAGATGCGGCATTTAGTCAAAGTACAAAATAATAATAATAATAATAATAATAATAATAATAATATCATGTAAATAATTACAGACAATGTATAATTGTTTATGCTTGTATGATATATTGACAGGTTGGGCATGTCAGTGCCCTTGTCCTTTGACCCACTTTGATAAATGAATCTTTTGAGGCAGAAAGGAAAAGAGGTTGAAGTTTTTGGAATGAACCGAGATGGAGATGACGATGCTTTTGCACTGAAAGTGGCTGTGTAATAGGAATTGCAAAAAAAAGCAAGGTTAGTTATAATCCAATGATTTACACATATGTCAATTCTTGTTGAAATAAAGGTTAACTATATATATATATATATATATATATAATACCATATCAAAGTACCGTTTCATTACTATTTTTTATGAGTAATGGGAATGAAAATTACTGGTTTAGTAATAAAAGAAAACTGTTAAGCAGCAACAAAGAGATGACGGTGCTTTTTCCCTGAAAGTGACATTGTCTTCATATATTAATTTTATTTGGGTTACTCATCTGAAAATTCATAACTGAATTCTTTTAAGTTTAAGTACTAAATATCAAACAATACGAAATTTTGATTCACTTCCAATCGGTGTATTACATGCTGCAAGTAACAAACCCACCATAATATTTCCATTACACGCTTATATTTTAGTGTATATAGTAATTGAAAACGGAGTATGCCCACAAATAAAATATGCAGGCATTTCATTTTGCAAGTTTAACCTCTATATCTGTTTTTGCATGATTCAGGCTGCACTTCTTCTATGATACCTGCACTGCACCTCTCGTATTCGGATATAGTAATAAAAAATATTCATGACAATTTTTCTTACTCAACCCAGGGTCCATGGATGGTTAGAGATGCTTTTTTTAGCTATGCGTGTGTAATTATATTTATCGATGAGGTTGAAGCTATTGCTACAGTATGTTTTAATGCTCAAACTGGAGCTGATAGGGAAGTTCAGCGCATCCTTATGGAATTATTGAATCAGGTATGTCTGGGTAAAATGCAGAGGTTAGTCCTAAAATGACATACTTCTGGTAGAATAAACTGAAGGAATTTTTTAACAAGTTGGGAAATAATTTCAGAGATATACATAATTTGTTAGATTTGTTTATAAGGGTATTAATGTCCTGTTCAAGTGCAAATTTAATTTTATCATGTTTATGTTATTAATATGCTGTAGTATACTTATGAAATAGAAATCTTCTTTTTCCTATTGAGCTTAAAGCATGCTTCACTTTGTTATTGTGAAATTTGAATAATGTGTTTTCATCATTTTTTGCTTTACTAATTTCTTTACTGATGGATGGGTTCGACCAAACTGTGAATGTAAAGGTTATAATGACAAGTCTGCCTAAGATAAAATTGGTCCCCAATCAACTGAATAAGAGTTGTTTTGGGCTTGGCCTTCCGGGATAAAGGTACAAACCTGCAATATTTTTGCCTTCAGTATTTTAAACCTTGGTAGTGTAACCTGCAAACTTTGAACCGAATGGACTAAAGTTTATTACTTGTTTGTAAAGCATGTCTTATTTTATATTAACCTATTTTTCCTTTTATGGTGTAGTTTTTTTTCTTTCTAACATTGACCATGGGTTTTCACTTAATAAGTTTCTACGCGGTACTTCAGATGAAAAGTCTCCCGATGAAAAGATGGACTTCAAACAAATTACAATGATGAGAGGTGATGTATCAACTGCTCTTGATTAAAATCTGGTTAGCCTTAATGCTTTATTTTGCTTATAATTTTATTTTTTTACACAACAATAACTATATTTTGATGAATATGCTGTTCAAAAATTCTAGTCACAATACTGAACTACACCGATGGAGTGAAATCATGATTACAAGTACTATCACCGCTCTCTTCTGCACAATGGTATGATACTACGTACATTTCATAATTTACAGCATAAAGAATTTCTTACAAGATATTGGTGTATGGACTTTTTCTATGTTTGTTTGATGCTTGTTCCGTCCCGACTTTTCTGTTGGAATGGAAGGAAAAGATGAAATGAAATATCATCCTCTTCAGAGTTGCCAGGTGCTGCTCAAAACTGCCATATTTATTTGCTTAAACGTTGCACCATGAGTAACCAAATCTTGCAGTGGACATAAAATTATTAATCATTGTACTTGTGAAACGAGGATCACCTGCATACCCTTTATCACCAATTTTTGCTTAAGAAATGTATGTTATCTTGTATTATATTGAACTTAGTTTCACTTATTTTTCTAAGCTCGAGTATTGTTTCTCCTATAAAGAACAACCAAATGCTTTTCCTTTATATTTGACAACACATGCTTACTAGTTGAAATAAAAGGATCTTGTAAATCTTAGTTTATATACCATTTATTAATCGTGGTTTGTATTTTGAGTACTCTTTCAAAAAGTATCAACTATTTAGTCGATTATGCTGAAAAAGGCCTATTTGATACTTGTCTTTATGCATGTGGGTTTTGAGTTTGGTCTGGGTTGGTTATATAAAAAATCAACCTCAAGTTCCGTAGAAGTCGGTCCATAGGATAATTAAATATGACTGGATAATCTCGACCAGTTAACACTACAAGAAAAATACCCTATTGCAACTAGCTATTTGCAACAGGCGGCATATGACAGTTGCAGTAAATGATATTTAGCAACTGACGTATTATAGCAGTTGCAATAGATGAGATTTAGCAACAGGCGTTTTCTTTCTGTTGCGAAAAACATATTTTTAGCAATTGCCCTTCCATTTCTATTGCAAAAACATACTTTTAGCAACAATGCTTACATAACAGTTGCAACAAACATATTATTTGCAACTGTTTTCGCCAGTTGCAATAACTGTATTTTTCTACAACTGGTAAAGCCAGTTGCGAAAACATAGCATTAAAAATAAGTATCGACATTTAATGTTTAACTATTAATAATTAATTTTAAATAGTTATTATTAAATTATTAACTGCTAGTAATTATATAATAAATGCTACTAAACAATAATTAATAAAAATTATATAATAAGCATTTAGTATTTAATATTACTATTATTTAATAATAATTGATGATATTATTGTTTTTAATTTGTTTAAGTATTTATACGTCTATATTAATTTATTATATATAATTTGATATAAAATAATAAATCTATATTTATATTAAATTCAATATTTAAACTAGTATAAAATTATAAATAAATAATGTCATTGTTTAGTAAAATTAGAAAAAACACAATAAAAAAGAGGATAGTTCAAAAAATCCAGCAATGGTGCGTTTCGTTTGTATTTATATAAAATCAGTAAAATTTCGAACTATACCAAGTCTATGGTGTTAATACTATGTTTTTTTTTTTTTTTTTTTTTTGAAAACCCAGGAGAACTCGGCAGGCCGGTAACCTCCTAAGGAGGGTACAACAAAGCCATCCATTAATCCAAGCCCCCATACCTCTGGGTAAATATGTTTTAGAATAATTTGGTTCTTATCTTTTTGTAAAAATTAAGTAGCATTTTTTAGTTTTAAAATTGGCGACACAGATAGTTTACTATAATTAAGGGTCTTAACTTAACACATTAAAGACTTGCTTTTAAATCTAACACAAAACTTAATGCATTTTCAATCCGTTCCTTTTAATGTTAATGCATTTTCACTCCGTTCTTTCTTTTGTTAAACGTTTTGGCTCCAATCTCCGAAATTTTGGCTCCAATCTCCAAAATTTCGGCTGCATCCCCTACAATTCGATCTGAAATTTTTCTACAGCTCTCCTCAGAAAAAATCCCTAACTTTACTTCCATTTTAATATCAAAACCCATCAGAAAATTGCATGATCCAATTTAAGAGCCAAATCCCTAAATATTAAACTCGAACATGGAGGACGTGCCGAGTGCAGCCACCTCTGTGGCAACCACCTCCGTAGCAAGCGCCTCTGTCGCAAGTGCAGCCACCGTTTCCGCCGTCACTACCTCAGAAAAATCCGCAACCACCTCTATGGCAAGCGCAGACACTGGTTCCGCCGCCGCCTCTGCAGGAAGTGCCGCCACCAGTGCAGCAAGCGCCGCCACCACTGCAGCAAGAGCCGTCATTGAAAGCACTGCCAGATAGTCTGACGTTTCATGTACAGGTATCAATGTTGGTTTCTTATAAAATAATTTTTTAGTAGTCAGTTTATGGGGCGGGCCTTGCTTATGGTATTTAATTTAACTGATGATTTTCTGGTATTCATATGATTTTTTTTTTATGGACCTGTGTATTTATGAATATGAGCACGGATTTAGGTTGATAAAGTATGTTTTTGGTAATGAGAAATTTTGGCACCCGTTCTTGTAATTGTAAAATAAGTTTTATGTTTTTTTGCATTATATTTATTTTTGAATAATACACACTCTTATTTTCAAAAGATTGAGTGTGTAATTGAGGAAGATGTTGGAGTAATTTGACTAATTTTAGTACATACGCATGTAATGCAATACACCTTTTAATTGTTGTTCCTGAAGGTGGAACAAAGATATCCAAAAAAGAAGGAATTATAGAATTGTTGTATGTATAAAATAGTTTTGGAAAGAAATAGACATAAAACAAGTGAACTTCAGAGGAAGTAAGCTGAAGGTGCTTGATTTCTATTTCCATAAAGTACAGCTCTGGCATAGGTGTTGGAAGCTTATAAGTAGAAAAACATGGGTATATAGAGAGAAGAAATAGAATAAAAACGATATAAGAAACAAAATTGGTACTGCTCGGAATCATCAAATATGTATACAACTCAGGTTTTTCTATCCAGCTATCCAGCTCAGGTTTTGTCCAAATCATCAAAGATGATTCCTGTTATGCTTACGGGTGCTTTTTATGATGGTGTCAAATACTAAAATACACATTGCCTAAATATGTATACGCCTTGCTTCCCTATCATGTTTTGCTCTTATTAGCCTCGCTACCTGGTCTGATCTTTTAAAGCGGAGCCTACAGCTCCTTATTTCACCCTACTGTGCAGATATCCATCAAGTTTTGGTTTATCTTTTGATCGAGTGTAGCTCGACGAGCCTTGTTTTTGGCTTTAGTTACTTTATTTTCATGTGGTTCACCTGGATAAGTTTTGCTTTGGAATCGGTTTTTTGTTTTGGGCATTTGCTTGAAGCTTTGATTCACGGGTCACTAGTCTTCTCCAACGAGAATATGGATCTTTTGGGAAGTTTAGGTTTAGGCTGGTTTATCACTACGACTCTATTTGCCTCTCCAAGTTGCCATCAATTTGTAGTTAATTGTGTACGTGCAGCTTTAGATGCCGTGAAGAAGGTTGTCTTACAATTACCCTGAAGTTGCCAAGTCATGCTTCTATATTTGTTGTAGAGGCTTACAGAGCTTCTCGGTTAGAATATTAGACAACTCTTCTTTGTATCCTTCCAGTCGTTGTTGTACTGTACACCAGCGCTTCTCAGAGCTGTCTCTTTATATGGGGGTCTGCATCTTCTTCCGGCATGCAAGATTAGAGCCAAATGGACTCACAATATAAGGATGACAACGATTGTGCTGAAGAAGGTGATCAATGCGTTCAATCCGAGCACCCAACGCAGGTTTCATTTACTTCACTTTTTTTGTTATTACACACTGCTAAATTTACGTCTTTTCCCGTTAGTACTTAATTATTTTTTGGTAACATAACAAGCTTTTGAAGAAAAATAGAAAATAAAATATATAATATCTTTGGCAGTCTGATTAAAAAAATCATACAAAAATTTGTAAGCTTTTGTCTGTTCACTACAGCTTACGTTTTAAAAAAACTGAAAATTTCCTATTCTTAATACTTACGTAGGTGTCTTACCGATAACAAGCTAAATCAAAATGTACCTAAATGGATATTTTCAAGGGGTAGACATGTGTAAGTTTTTGCTCTCTGTACTATCTCAAGTGTGCTCAATTCAAATTAGTAATGAACATCTATGATGCAGGGATATATCATATAATGATTTCACTGTGCTCGATTCAAATTAGTAGTTGTTTGAGTGCCTCCTTCTGAGCTCCGACTTGTTGCTCCTCCTGCCTGTTTATTTGTCTCCAGCAAGCAAATCTGCTCCCTTAGAAGGCGAGAGAGACAATGAAGTTCTGGTTTGAAGGCCAGCAGACTCCGCTTAGAAGGGGACTGCCTAAAAGAGGGTTTAAACAGATTTAGACTCTATTTTCAGGTATTTAAACCTTTTTACTCTAATTGTTTATGCTTTTTTACTTTCTTTTTTGATCAAGCAGGTGGCTGAAAGCTAGGAACCCTAAAAATGGTTGTTTATGCTCCAATTGATCCAGAATATACTATTTATCCAATGAAACCACTTTGTGTTCATGATCGACAACAAACTTGGAGCATGAACTGCAGATTTGTTCTAGTGAACTGATGATATTTATTCTCTTGTTATAGTATATGTATGATAGAGTAGAAATATGATTAGAAAATACTCTATTTGAAAATAATATATTGTGTGAGAGAAGAAATTGTTGTACATGAATGGTGTATTAAAATTGTAGAAATTTTTGTTGTAATTGTTTGTACTATTAAAACCTTGTTAAAATAAAATTTTTATTTGTTTATTTCATTCTGTGATATACGCTATTACTAAAATGAATAAATTTAATATGTAATATCTATAAGGTGTAATATTTTTTTTTTACAGATTTATGAATCTATTGCAACAGGCATATACTGGTGCAAAAGGGTCTGTTGCAACAGAAAAAACCTGTTGCAAAAAAGTCTACCGCAACAAGGAACAATCGTTGCAAAAAGGGACCGACCTATTGCAACTTCGGCTATAACGACGGGCGCTTGCCTGTTGCAATAGGTCTACTGCAACAGATTTTGCCTGTTGCGAAAAGTGTTTTTTGTTGTAGTGTAACAAACTGTAGATGTATAATAATGCATGTATAAATACACACTTTTGAAGGAAAACACACTTCTGGTCAGTTAAATTTCATTAAACTGTTAATATAAGATGCTACTAATTCATTACTGATGCTCAAACATAGATGTATCAGTCAAGTTTGTTATATAATTGGAAAAAAGAAACTTCAAATTTTTGTGCAGAAAACCCACAGAAACACTTCTGCATGGTGCTCCACCTCCATTGTCAATGCTTATGTATGATAAATGGACAAAGCCTTACTCCGGAAATGCGCAGAAGATCCAACTCCACTGCTTGTGCTTCCAAGATCCAACTCCGAAAATACGCAGCAGTTCAGCCAGCATACTGGAATTCCCGCCACATGCATCAATTTATATGTGGCATTATCTACATCAGTAGTATCAGACACACTTGGGAATGTTTTATATCGGTAACTATAATCCATTATTTTTATTTATGTATTCTTGCCAAATTAACGCACGCGCGCGCATGTTTTTGAAGGCATTTTCTCAAAAAAGATGATCCAAAACTAACAGCATTGTTACAACAAGCTGAAATGCTCGGTTCCTTAGCATTAAAAGTAAATTCAGAAAATACAACCTAGAGCCTAGAAAATGCTTGGAAGGTAATCACGTCCACCATACTTAAAAATTACGCTTTACACCTTAATATCTTATATTTATAGTTAAACTTTTCATTATCTGTTCATTTGATTATTTAGGAACTCGGTGAGTACTTGATTCAAAATGGTGGTAAAAGCATTTCTACAGATGATTTCGAAATGGACTTTGACAAAGATGAGTTTAATGGTTCGATAGATGAGCTAAAGAACAACAACATATTTGAACAGTCATCATGGAGGTATTACCCTTATTTCTCACTTCAGTTCGTCTTAATGGTTTGATAGATGAGCCAAGGTCGGTGAAGTTATTTTTGAAGAAAGATTTGAATGTCTACATTGCTCTCTTTAGCTTCTACTTTATTTGTATTGCTGTCTAATTTTATTATGATGCGCTTAATTTTTAAGTTTGAAGAAAATGCACCAAGAGTGGTGCAAATGCAGAATGAAGTTATTTTATTTGTTACTTTATTTGTCTTGCAGTCTACTTTATTCAGTATGAAGTTATTGGATTGTGTCTATAGTGGTGCAAATGCACCGCACCACTGTAGTGGTACAAATGCACCGCAGAGTGGTGCATCTGCGTGATGCAGCAGCACCACTTTGTGGTGCATCTACACCGCTGCAATGGTGCAGTGCACCAATATGGTGCATTTGCACACAGCAGTGGCGCATATGCACCACATAGTGGTGCTTCTGCACCACTGCAGTAGTTGCACCATAGAGTGGTGCTGTTGGTGCATCAGCACCACTTTGTGGTGCAACTGCTGCAGTGGTGCAGCAACACCACTATGTTGTGCATTTGCGTCACTATTGTATGCAAATGCACCATATTGGTGCATTGCATAACTCAATGGTATATATCCAACAAATAGAGGGTTTGCTTTTCTAGGATGTAATTTGACTGAACAGGAACATGTTGTGTCATTATTTTGCATATTGGAGAAATAGGGGATTCACTAAACATGAACATGTTTATGTCGTTATTTTGTATGTTGAGGAATGTGGAGAAGGGAGAGGTGAAGAAATGGAGACCAGTTGGAGCAGATAAAGGGTTTACTTTTCTAGGATAAAATTTGACTATAGATAAAGGGTCTTGCTGTCCAATTAAAAAAATGTACTTAGATTTACTTGCACTACAAGATGAAGTTGAAGTATACAAAAAAGCTACAATTTTCAGATATCATCTTAGTTCATATGAATGAACAATTTTTAAAGCTATTGTTTCACTTATATATTTCATATGGAACAAAAATTTATTTACCTCTACTCTATTGTGCTCAATGAGCAACACGTTTCCACTAATAGGGATAATAAACTATATACTTAACTCTCTTATGTTATTTTTGCACCATATATTTTTATGTTTACTGAGTTTGATATAACAACCATGCGTGTAATAATATTGTTATTGTCTGAATATTTATTAAATAATGAATCATAAAAGGTGGAGTTGGGAGTTTTCCAAAACACTACTTCCTTTAGTGGTATAGACTATATGGTTTCATATGATTCCCTACTTTAGATTGTATAACTTGGCTTATCAGTTATTTATACCATTTCGACTTATTATTGCAGCTTACTTATTATTTTTCAACTTAGCAAATGAAATTAATTGCATTGTTATCTTTAATATATAAAAAGTTCTTGTAATCAAAATTATGCAAATTTAGATGTGAAACTCCTGTGAAGCACATAATGTGAGTGAATTTCTGACTTTCTTTTCATTATTTTAAAGGAAATATTAAAAATACGATGCGAGTTAAGTTTATTGCTCTTTTGTCAGTTTTCCCTTCATCCTATATCTATTCAAGGTAGAACATGCAAAGAAGATGGCTAATAGTTAATAGCAACAGGTGATGTTAAGTCCCAAATAGTCAGTTCGTTCCTTACATTGATTAAAGGCTTACCGTGATATGCAGTTCCAGTCTACTATCTACGCTACTGCAGGTATCATAATTCAAGGATTGCGTTGATTATCATGGCCTAATCTCCTAACGTAATGTCATCCTCAACGCTAGACGGTAGTTGTCCGACCGTAAGGTATTTAATGCTTCTACATTTTGAACCTATTTTTTTATGCATTTAATTTTGTAGTAAACAAATATTCCATATGAACTACACATAAAAGCTTTGCAGTGTAAAAATGATAGTGTGGAGCATTAGATCAATGATATTCCATACGAATTTTTCTCTTTGTCTTCGTGCATTAAACCAATGATGTCGTATAACTTACCATTAATGCCGACATGACATCTTCTAGAGTTGTTACCTACAATAGAAGTGTAAAGACCCGTAAATTCCCGCTCTTTGGATCGACCATAAACCACACAAGTCTGACCAAAAAGTTGGAAATCTACGAATACTTTAACTTTGGGAATACAATACATTAGAACAACAACAGCGGACTTTTATAAACATCATAATAATGTTACATCAGAGTACAGAATATCAGAGTACATTGAATAAAATTATAGCGGAAGATAAATTACAATATTTTAATACAATACAGCGGAGGACTTTCTATGCTCTGGAAACAACTTTAAGCTTAAATCCAGAATCCTGCTCGAGATAAGGACCTGTAGACAAACTACTCGACTGCCCGTGTGGAAAAGAGGGCACCCGAGTTTGCAAAGGTGGAAACAAACAACGGGTCAGTCATGGGACTGGTGTGAGAATTCTTAACTAATTTAACTAATAGTAATAAAGCAAATCCAAGGACCACGCCGCTAACGTGGAACGGGTTTACTCCAATGGATTGTCGTGCATAACTTAAAGTAAATCGTAAAACAACGCAATGCTTGTTGGAAAAATGGAATCACCATAAGACTCAGGTCCCATCACACAATGCAACGCACACCAGAGGATAGAGTTTTACCTTATGGTGATTAAACATGCTTGGTACGATAAAAACGAATTTGATATTATTATTAGTGTATATAACTTTTCAAAAACAGTTCAATCATAATGTATCAATCCTAAGACACATAGATACCATAATACTATGTTTCCATACTAGTACTACAATCAAAACCGCATGAGGTCGTATTGGAAATTGGGTTTCCATCATGAGTCAAGGCTAGGGAGGAGCTCCTTACCGATTCGAGACACTCTAGCCAATGTCTCAGGATTCCCCGCAGTCAACCCTTGGATCCTGCAGGGCCGGTCCACACATACAGCTTCGTGGATTGGCAATTCCTGAACACACGTTTCCCGGTCCTATAGGACCTATCATCCGAGGCGCCTCATTCCATCATCCACATAAGTAAAATGTCGGGCCGTGTTAAAGCCCAAACACCACTTCTAGCTAGAAAGAAACGTGCTGCTCTCCCTACGTTCCCTTCTCCCGTTTTAGACTCCGCTGGTGTGTGAGGCTCGCGAGGTCACGCTATACACAAAGCTATGCCTAAACAGGCTATGCTTTGATCATCCCACAAGGCCTGCTTTTCAACAAAGCCTTGATCATATGCATCTTAGCATGCCACATCGTCACTCCATATCACACTACTAATCCTTTGCCGAAATATATGAAAAGGTGTTAAGCAAGAGAATAAATTCTCCGCCACCAAACATTCATACATTTGACAGAAAATCAATAAATACAATATAAAGGAGTACAATGTCAGACACACATTCCATTTATAAGCTTGTGCTCTGGGTCTGAGCGAAAGCCAAATCCGTACAAATCAGCACTACGTCCGGATAACTACCATTTTAGCCCCGTCTTGGGAGCAAATCAATCAAGGGCCTCAACACTAGTTACCTATTCGATGTGAAGATCGTCGGTCTTCAATCGCCGTCTTCAATTCTTCGAATGTCGTATCATTATTTGGAATGAGAGTAAACTCGGACTTTCCAAATAACTCTCGCATATATAAATTTGAAAACCATTTCATAGCGTTGTTAATAATTTATAATGATCTATCGCTATTTTTACTTTACATACACATCCTAAACATAACAATGTATATTATACTCTTCCATTTTTCAATTTACACCAAATGTATATTTGGTTTCATTAGTTTTTTAATGAAAATCCATTCCTTAGAAATGTAAATTTCTAATCTTATTATTTATATTGAAAAATGTAAATTTCTATTCCTATTTTATTTACTTTGAGAAATGTAAACTTATACTTTAATATATTATTATATTGAAAATGTAACCTTTATTTCATATTCTATTTACATTGGAAAATATAAATTCCTAATCATTCTTTTGTTTACATTGAAAAATGTAAACTCTTTTATTTGGATATAAAAATATAATTTCTATTTCATCCTTATTTACATTGAAAAATGTCGGTTTCTATATTACTCTAATTACATATAAAAATGTAACTTCCTATTTTTCCTTTTATTTACATTAAGAAAAATGTAACTTTTCTAATATTTACATTAAGAAAATGTACTTATCTTATTTTATTAAAAATGTAACTTTCTTTTATAACAAACTTGGAGGCGAAAATATTCATTTCATTATTAACACATAACGGTGTGAAAATAACGTCCATTTCTAAGTTATCCATTTATATTTTAATATGGGTCAGACCTCTCACATTAGGCCTACAACTTGTGGATGCTGGATAGGCCGGTTGGTTCCGGGCAGACTTCTCCCACAAGTTGGGCTTAACCTCGTGTCTTGACCCAATTTGTATTTGCGCACTTGGACCTCTCACATTAGGCCCAACGTTTGTGGCGGCTGCATATGTCGGTCGGGTCCGGACAGACTTCCACCACAAATGTGACATAACCTCGTGTCCAAGTACAATTGTAATTTTTAATTATGATTATAAATACTTTAATGAAAATTATTTTAAACGTTCTTTATTAAAATAATCCTCATACTAAAAATGCTCTTTATATATTCCAATCTTTCTATTGTAATAGTAAAGCCCAGTCTTTTGATGTAACCTCTTTATATATATAAAAAGGTACTTTTACATAAATATGTCCTCTTACATAAACATGTTCCTTTTTTATAAATATGTTTCTTTTTCATATCGAAATGTACCCTTACATAAAATGATTATTTTATTTTCATAACCTATTGAAGGTGGCATTTTTAATGTACAAGTATTGAATTCAATAAATGATTATCTTGTTTTCATTAGCATATGAAAGGTTATATTGTCGGTGTACAAAAGTATAATCCAAGAAATGACAATTTTTTATAATAACATAAATGTTTGCTTTACTTTCTAACATGGACGACTACTTTTATTCTATTTCAACATTTTATGACAAAAATGTACTTTAAACTCTTCTATTCTTTTTGCATATAAAATGACAACAATAATGATACCACTAGACTGACGGTGAAATCAATTTTTGTTTCTTGCAAAAATGATAGTGAAATCATCTTTTTAATTTGACAAAAAAAAAATGGCGGTGAAAATATCACTTTTGTAATTTGACAAAAGTGACGGTGGAAATTCCTTCTTTGTAATTTGACAAAAATGACTGTGTAAATAATGTGCTTTCCTTTTAATCAAGATAAATGAATATTTTCATGTTACTACACTTAAGGTAAACATAAGTTTATTCTCATATTTTAACTACGACGCTAAAAATATGTTCATTTTTCTGATTTCATGAATACGTTAAAAATATGATAATTTTTCTATCTTCATGAACGCGCTAAAGATTTTATAAATTTTCCTACTTTCATTAATGCGCTAGAAATATGATAATTTTCCTTATTTTCATTAACGCGCTAGAGATATGATATTTTTCTCTACTTTCACTTACATATGAGGACGACTTATAATTTTGGTGTCAATTTCACAACAACATATTTGAACAACATATAATTTGGTGTCAAATGTCAAACCACTACTTATGAGAACATTATATAATTTGGTGGCAACATAAGGTATAAATTTTCGCATCGTGATTCAAAACATGAAACAAAAATTATGTTATGGTGTCACATTCATTTCATGAACTAACCTAAAACATGTGACCAAAATTATATCTTTGGTGCCAACAAATCTATCATGATTCAAATCCATACATAATACTTCATCAATAATTGATTCATTTTAATGAAAAACAATTTAATGTAAACTAAAAAATTTAATTCTCTAACACAAATGGTATTTTTAATTTATATGTCATGATTCTACCAAAGTGATGTTTTTAATTTACATATAATGATTCTATTAAAGTGTTGTTTTTGTCCACACAACATATTTCTAATCAGAATGACTTTTGAAATCTAATATAACATTTCTATAAAATAAATGTTATTTTTAATCGAATAAACATCTAACTAAAATATTTTTTTTCTATTAACATTAAAATGTGAATAAAATTGCTGGCAAAATCTAGTCTTTTATTTAACAATAAATTCTATGTCACAATTCCATCTTTTTAATTCAACAAAATTTATGTCAAAAATTCCATCTTTTATATTCAACAAAAAGTATGTCAAAAATTCCACTTTTTTAATTCAACAAAAATTATGTCAAAATCCCATCTTTTATATTGCAACAAAAACATGACAAAAATCTTATCTTTTATATTACAACAAAAACATGACAAAAACCTATCTTTTATATTGCAACAAAAATATGACAAAAATTCTATCTTTTATATTGCAACAAAAATATGACAAAAATCCTATCTTTTATATTGCAACAAAAATATAACAAAAATCCTATCTTTTATATTGCAACAAAAATATGACAAAAATCCTATCTTTTATATTGCTACAAAAACATAACAAAAATCCTATCTTTTATATTGCAACAAATTTCATATAAAAATTCCATCCCTTTAATTCCATCTAAAATCATGTCAAGATTACGTCCCTTTAATTACATCAAAAATCATGTCAAGATTGCATCCCTTTAATTGCATCAAAAATCATGTCAAAAATCCTATCACTTAACTTGAACAAAAATTATGTTACACAAGCAATTCAATTATCATTGAATCAAATGAATCAATAAAATAGCATCACATATATGGATCCAAATAATAGATCCGAACAAATCAGCAAGGTGGGAGCGTGTACATAGATCTAAGATTATAGATCTAGCAAATATATATATATATATATATATATATATATATATATCTAAAATTATATATCTAGAAGAAATATCAAAATTTCGTTGCGGATTTGAGACAATAACATTCATTCCATGAATTCATAAGCTAGAAAATCAATAAATTAATTTAATTTGGTAAATAAGAAATTCTCATATTGCTAATTCATTAGATCTATGGAGGTGAAGGAGGGCCGCCATGATCCTATGAAGAAGGAGGCTAGGTTTCATTAGGATTAGGGGGTTGGGTCTAAGAGATATTATATAGATATTTGCAAATTGTTGTTTAGTCCTTATGTATCCTACTATGTTTTAATTCTATTAATTTAACCCCCCTTATGTAAGTTATTTAATACAATTTGGTCCTTCAATTATAAACAATTCATACTTTTCTTTCAATCTTTCAATGTAATAAAAAGGGTACATTTAAATGCAACTTTTTATTTGGACGCATAGTAGGTTAAGAAAAAGATACCATGTCTAATCACAGCAGGGATAAATTAATACCTTATTTCTTAATATATTCGGAATATTTTTGCGTTTCTTTTCATTTAAATCAACATTTATTCATCATAAAGCCTGCAAATGTAGCATTATCAATTTTGTTCAAATTCCAAAAGTAAATATAAATAGGAGAGAGAGACTTGTAGGTGCATGCATTAAAATGTAGCATATGTTTTGTTAATTTGACTAAAAAGGTTGGAGAACAAAGAGGTTAAAAGTGGTAACCATGTTTTAAAATGTGGAAGAGATAAATGAATGCATGCACATTTATGTAAAATAAAAAAATGGATCTAAATTTGAATAATAATATAAATCATGTTAATACACAATTAAGACTTACAATAACAACCATTTAGTTCTCATTGTTAAATTTTCCTTACGCATGTGTATATACGATTTTAATTCATTTGTTTCATTATTAAACAATTGCATATTTTAGATTCCAAATAAATACATTCTAATTTAGATTTATTGTTTAATTCTCAATTGTGGTATTGTGTCAAACTAATTTCACAAAAATGTAAACTTTGTGTGTCATGAATATTTTGTTTTGTAAACTCTTAATGCAACAAAAATAATACATTTTGTTTTTCCCACTACATATAATAATTTACCTTACATAATTGATACTACTTAAATCTTTTCATAATACAAAGGAAAACGTAATCCTTTTATTTAAAATAAATTATTTTAAATATCAAAACTCATTAAAATAACTTAAAATAAATTTTTAAATTTTACCCCAAAATTCAGGGTTGTTACAGTCTCCCCCACTTAAAAACTTTTCGTCCTCGAAAAGGAACTAAAAGTGTTTAATTATCCTACTCAATTTTTCATTGGTTTACATAATTTTATTAGTTGATTAACTTTTAAAATATATAACTTTTATATCCAAAATTCATATTTTCTAAAATAGATTATATATATAATCACAAGTACGTTAATTATAAGCTTAGCATTCTCAACTCATTCTAGGGTATTCCTAACCCCATCTCTAATGAGTTTTCTCATTCTAGGATACTGCTGATCCTATCTCTAATGAGTATTCTTATTGGATATTACTAATCCAATCTATGATGAGTCTTTTGTTCAATTCTAATGGATTGTATCCCAAAGATTTGAGCTAACCAAAGCTCTGATACCAACTGTAAAGACCCGTAAATTCCCGCTCTTTGGATCGACCATAAACCACACAAGTCTGACCAAAAAGTTGGAAATCCACGAATACTTTAACTTTGGGAATACAATACATTAGAACAACAACAACAGACTTTTATAAACATCATAATAATGTTACATTAGAGTACAGAATATCAGAGTACATTGAATAAAATTACAGCGGAAGAGAAATTACAATATTTTAATACAATACAGCGGAAGACTTTCTATGCTCTGGACACAACTTTAAGTTTCAATCCAGAATCCTGCTCGAGATAAGGACCTGTACACAAACTACTCGACTGCCCGTGTGGAAAAGAGGGCACCCGAGTTTGCAAAGGTGGAAACAAACAACGGGTCAGACATGGGACTGGTGTAAGAATTCTTAACTAATTTAACTAATAGTAATAAAGCAAATTCAAGGACCACGCCGCTAACGCGGAACGGGTTTACTCCAATGGATTGCCGTGCGTAACTTAAAGTAAATCGTAAAACAACTCAATGCTTTTTGGAAAAATGGAATCACCATAAGACTCAGGTCCCATCACACAATGCAACGCACACCATAGGATAGAGTTTTACCTTATGGTGATTAAACATGCTTGGTACGATAAAAACGAATTTGATATTATTATTAGTGTATATAACTTTTCAAAAACAGTTCAATCATAATGTATCAATCCTAGGACACATAGATACCATAATACTATGCTTCCATACTAGTAATACAATCAAAACCGCATGAGGTCGTATTGGAAATTGGGTTTCCATCATGAGTCAAGGCTAGGGAGGAGCTCCTTACCGATTCGAAACACTCTAGCTAATGTCTCAGGATTCCCCGTAGTTAACCCTTGGATCCTGCAGGGCCGGTCCACACATACAACTACGTGGATTGGCAATTCCTGAACACACGTTTCCCGGTCCTATAGGATCTATCATCCGAGGCGCCTTATTCCATCATCCACATAAGTAAAATGCCGGGTCGTGTTAAAGCCCAAACACCACTTCTAGCTAGAAAGAAATGTGCTGCTCTCCCTGCGTTCCCTTCTCCCGTTTTAGACTCCGCCGGTGTGTGAGGCTCGCGAAGTCACGCTATACACAAAGCTATGCCTAAACAGGCTATGCTTTGATCATCCCACAAGGCCTGCTTTTAAACAAAGCCTTGATCATATGCATCTTAGCATGCCACATCGTCACTCCATATCACACTACCAATCCTTTGCCGAAATATATGAAAGGGTGTTAAGCAAGAGAATAAATTCTCCTCCACCAAACATTCATACATTTGACAGAAAATCAATAAATATAATATAAAGGAGTACAATGTCAGACACACATTCCATTTATAAGCTTATGCTCTGGGTCTGAGCGAAAGCCAAATTCGTACAAATCAGCACTACATCCGAAAAACTAACATTTTAGCCATGTCTTGGGAGCAAATCAATCAAGGGCCTCAACACTAGTTACCCATTCGATGTGAAGATCGTCGGTCTTCAATCGCCATCTTCAATTCTTCGAACGTCGTATCATTATTTGGAATGAGAGTAAACTCAGACTTTCCAAATCACTCTCGCATATATAAATTTGAAAACCATTTCATAGCGTTTTTAATAATTCATAACGATCTATCGCTATTTTTACTTTACATACACATCCTAAACATAACAATGTATATTTTACTCTTCCATTTTTCAATTTACACCAAATGTATATTTGGTTTCATTAGTTTTCTAATGAAAATTCATTCCTTAGAAATGTAAATTTTTAATCTTATTATTTATATTGAAAAATGTAAATTTCTATTCCTATTTTATTTACTTTGAGAAATGTAAACTTATACTTCAATATATTATTATATTGAAAATGTAACCTTTATTTCATATTCTATTTACATTGGAAAATATAAATTCCTAATCATTCTTTTGTTTACATTGAAAAATGTAAACTCTTTTATTTGGATATAAAAATATAATTTCTATTTCATCCTTATTTACATTGAAAAATGTCGGTTTCTATATTTCTCTAATTACATATAAAAATGTAACTTCTTATTTTTCCTTTTATTTACATTAAGAAAAATGTAACTTACAAATATTTACATTAAGAAAATGTAAAACTTTTATAACCTTATCTTATTTTATTAAAAATGTATCTTTCTTTTATAACAAACTTGGAGGTGAAAATATTCATTTCATTATTAATACATAACGGTGTGAAAATAACGTCCATTTCTAAGTTATCCATTTATATTTTAATATGGGCCAGACCTCTCACATTAGGCCTACAACTTGTGGATGCTGGATAGGCTGGTTGGTTCCGGGCAGACTTCTCCCACAAGTTGGGCTTAACCTCGTGTCTTGGCCCGATTTGTATTTGCGCACTTGGACCTCTCACATTAGGACCAACATTTGTGGTTGTTGGATATGCCGGTCAGGTCCGGGCAGACATCCACCACAAATGTGACCTAACCTCGTGTCCAAGTACAATTGTAATTTTTTATTATGATTATAAATACTTTAATGAAAATTATTTTAAACGTTCTTTATTAAAATAATCCTCATACTAAAAATGCTCTTTATATATTCCAATCTTTCTATTGTAATAGTAATGCCCAGTCTTTTAATGTAACCTCTTTATATATATAAAAAGGTACTTTTACATAAATATGTCCTCTTACATAAACATATTCCTTTTTTATAAATATGTTTCTTTTTCATATAGAAATGTACCCTTACATAAAATGATTATTTTATTTTCATAACCTATTGAAGGTGGCATTTTTAATGTACAAGTATTGAATTCAATAAATGATTATCTTGTTTTCATTAGCATATGAAAGGTTATATTGTTGGTGTACAAAAGTATAATCCAAGAAATGACAACTTTTTATAGTAACATAAATGTTTGCTTTACTTTCTAACATGAACGACTACTTTTATTCTATTTCAACATTTTATGACAAAAATGTACTTTAAACTCTTCTATTCTTTTTGCATATAAAATGACAACAATAATGATACCACTAGACTGACGGTGAAATCAATTTTTTTTTCTTTCAAAAATGATAGTGAAATCATCTTTTTAATTTGACAAAAAAAATGGCGGTGAAAATATCACTTTTGTAATTTGACAAAAGTGACGGTGGAAATTCCTTCTTTGTAATTTGACAAAAATGACTGTGTAAATAATGTGCTTTCCTTTTAATCAAAATAAATGAATATTTTCATGTTACTACACTTAAGGTAAACATAAGTTTATTCTCATATTTTAACTACGACGCTAAAAATATGTTTATTTTTCTGATTTCATGAATACGTTAAAAATATGATAATTTTTCTATCTTCATGAACGCGCTAAAGATTTTATAAATTTTCCTACTTTCATTAATGTGCTAGAAATATGATAATTTTCCTTATTTTCATTAACGCGCTAGAGATATGATATTTTTCTCTACTTTCACTTACATATGAGGATGACTTATAATTTTGGTGTCAATTTCATAACAACATATTTGAACAACATATAATTTGGTGTCAAATGTCAAACCACTACTTATGAGAACATTTTATAATTTGGTGGCAACATAAGGTATAAATTTTCGCATCGTGATTCAAAACATGAAACAAAAATTATGTTATGGTGTCACATTCATTTCATGAACTAACCTAAAACATGTAACCAAAATTATATCTTTGGTGCCAACAAATCTATCATGATTCAAATCCATACATAATACTTCATCAATAATTGATTCATTTTAATGAAAAACAATTCTATGTAAACTAACAAATTTAATTCTCTAACACAAATGGTATTTTTAATTTATATGTCATGATTCTATCAAAGTGATGTTTTTAATCTACATATAATGATTCTATCAAAGTGCTGTTTTTGTCCACACAACATATTTCTAATCAGAATGGCTTTTGAAATCTAATATAACATTTCTATAAAATAAATGTTATTTTTAATCGAATAAACATCTAACTAAAATGTTTTTTTTTTCTATTAACATTAAAATGTGAATAAAACTGCTGGCAAAATCTAGTCTTTTATTTAACATTAAATTCTATGTCACAATTCCATCTTTTTAATTCAACAAAATTTATGTCAAAAATTTCATCTTTTATATTCAACAAAAAGTATGTCAAAAATTCCACCTTTTTAATTCAACAAAAATTATGTCAAAATCCTATCTTTTATATTGCAACAAAAACATGACAAAAATCTTATCTTTTATATTACAACAAAAACCTATCTTTTATATTGGAACAAAAATATGACAAAAATCCTATCTTTTATATTGCAACAAAAATATGACAAAAATCCTATCTTTTATATTGCAACAAAAATATGACAAAAATCCTATCTTTTATATTGCAACAAAAACATGACAAAAATCCTATCTTTTATATTGCAACAAATTTCATATAAAAATTGCATCCCTTTAATTCCATCTAAAATCATGTCAAGATTACGTCCCTTTAATTACATCAAAAATCATGTCCAGATTGCATCCCTTTAATTGCATCAAAAATCATGTCAAAAATCCTATCACTTAACTTGAACAAAAATTATGTTACACAAGCAATTCAATTATCATTGAATCAAATGAATCAATAAAATAGCATCGCATATATGGATCCAAATAATAGATCCGAACAAATCAACAAGGTGGGAGCATGTACATAGATCTAAGATTATAGATCTAGCAAAAAAAAAATATAGATCTAAAATTATAGATCTAGAAGAAATATCAAAATTTCATTGCGGATTTGAGACAATAGCATTCATTCCATGAATTCATAAGTTAGAAAATCAATAAATTAATTTAATTCGGCAAATAAGAAATTCTCACATTGCTAATTCATTAGATCTATGGAGGTGAAGGAGGGCCGCCATGATCCTATGAAGAAGGAGGCTAGGTTTCATTAGGGTTGGGGGGTTGGGTCTAAGAGATATTATATAGATATTTGCAAATTGTTGTTTAGTCCTTATGTATCCTACTATGTTTTAATTCTATTAATTTAACCCCCCTTATGTAGGTTATTTAATACAATTTGGTCCTTTAATTATAAACAAATCATGCTTTTCTCTCAATCTTTCAATGTAATAAAAAGGGTACATTTAAATGCAACTTTTTATTTGGACGCATAGTACGTTAAGAAAAAGATACCATGTCTAATCACAGCAGGGATAAATTAATATCTTGTTTCTTAATATATTCGGAATATTTTTGCATTTCTTTTCATTTAAATCAACATTTATTCATCATAAAGCCTGCAAATGTAGCATTATCAATTTTGTTCAAATTCCAAAAGTAAATATAAATGGGAGAGAGAGACTTGTAGGTGCATGCATTAAAATGTAGCATATGTTTTGTTAATTTGACTAAAAGGGTTGGAGAACAAAGAGGTTAAAAGAGGCAACCATGTTTTAAAATGTGGAAGAGATAAATGAATGCATGCGCATTTATGTAAAATTAAAAAATGGATCTAAATTTGAATAATAATATAAATCATGTTAATACACAACTAAGACTTACAATAACAACCATTTAGTTCTCATTGTTAAAATTTCCTTACGCATGTGTATATACGATTTTAATTCATTTGTTTCATTATTAAACAATTGCATTTTTAGATTCCAAATTAATACATTCTAATTTAGATTTATTGTTTAATTCTCAATTGTGGTATTGTGTCAAACTAATTTCACAAAAATGTAAACTTTGTGTGTCATGAATATTTTGTTTTGTAAACTCTTAATGCAACAAAAACAATACATTTTTATTTTTCCCACTACATATAATAATTTACCTTACATAATTGATACTACTTAAATCTTTTTATAATACAAAGGAAAACGCAATCCTTTTATTTAAAATAAATTATTTTAAATATCAAAACTCATTAAAATAACTTAAAATAAATTTTTAAATTTTACCCTAAAATTCAGGGTTGTTACAAGAAGATAACCCATCGAATGTAGTTTGTTACATAGGAGCATTTTGCACTTATGCTTGATACAATTGAGGGTAGATATGTCTGTGAATTCAAATTTAGAATGTCAGCTTGTTGCCACATCCATCCAGCTAATTGGAAAACATGACTGCTAATGCTAAGGTAATCTTTAATACTTGCTTTGCTACTTAAGTGGATGCTCTTGCTGAAAGCAGGAAGAATCCGATGGATTCATTTCACAATGTTAATCAAATAAAAATTTGACAACAACATAATTAATAATAATAAAAATAGCTATCTTGGTGACCTCCTACTGTAGTAGTTATATTTTTAGTCCAATATTAATCTACTGTTTCATTTATACTAGGATATTATCTAAATAGATATATTTACAAATAATATCTAAATTTGTTTCCATTTATGTCTTCTTTTTATATATTCATACTAGAAGTTGCTGGAGTTGCTAGACTAAACAAAGCAATTGACTAGTTTTATAACATAACAGGAGTTGTTAGAGTTCGGAGAATATTAGCTATGAATGACGCGGAAGTTAGAACGAACGAATAAGACATGGATGTAGCAACAATTACAAGTCTTGGAGGTTGGAAATTCATTCATGCTAGCAACATTAAGGTCAAAGGAGAATTGCCTGGCACATTCAGAATTTTCAGAAACCAGCAATATACATAGGCTTGTGCTTATTCTGAAATACTTTTGGAGAGATCTTAAGAACCAAGGTTAGTATTCTTTCTTGTTTCTAAGGAAAAATGTTTGTAATTTTCCTATGCCTATACAGTCCAGGTTTGTTTCTAAGAAAATAATATAGATATAGAAAAATAATTATCTGGTATTCTTTTCTTAGTTTCCTCTAAAAACGGAACTTTTCGGGGTTTTACTGTTAGAGATGAGCATTCAGTCGACTTAGTTAGTTTGATCAGTTTCCGAGGGAACAAAAATTTGGATCGAATTGGAATGGAAAAAAATCAAAACCAAACAGAATTTATTTCAGAGAGAAAAAACCATAATAGTTGACTTAAGGAATGCTATAACGAAGGTGTTTTAAGGCGTCTAACGATAACTTAAAATCGTACAGGCCATGTTAAAAGCTGGAAACAACCCCGCCCAGCTCATTATACAAGACAGATGAATATACAGATAAGAACCTTATTGAGTTATTGTGTAGTTATTAAAGTAGACCTAAAAAAGCTTGTGAAAAATGGACGCAGGACAAATTGATCTTCCTGTTCTAGGAATAATAGCAGCTTCTGCTGTAACATTTTATGCAGTCAGCTTTTCAGAGATTAGGGAGGTAATTACACACAACTACGCAGCACATCTAATTATCTATTGCTAGTTTGATTTATGTAGAAAATTGCATACAAAATTCCATTTAGATAATCGTTCCGTTGAGTACATAAAAAGTTTTTTCCTTACATATATTACTTAAGATCTTGCTCATATTCATGGCAGATAACTGTTTTGAATTTTTATATGTGCAGGTGCGAAATATTTTTCTTGAGGAAATAGGACATGACTTTGGTGATGGTGTTTTGTCTAGCAGGTTTGGGCTGTTTTATCTAGCAAGATTGGGTTGTTTTGTCTTGTGTCTTTTGTGTGTTAACTGAACAATTATGAACTATGTTTTGTATTTTGTGTACTCATGTTGACGTCAATGGGAATTGAAAACATATGTATTGAATTAGGTGTACTCATGGATTGAATTTCTTTTGTTAGTTGATCCTTTATTTGCTATTAGTATATTTTGTGGGTTCATCTCTAACTTGTTATGAAGATTCATTTTGATTATTATTATTAAAATGTATAAGTTGTAGAGAGATTTTTACTATAACATGTTAATTTAATAGCGTCTTGTGGAAGTTATCACAGATATATCTTATAGCTGTAAAACTGCATTATGAATAATCTCAAATTTATTGAGATTTAGATGTATAATAGCGGCAAAAACGAGCTATTGTATTGACGTAGCATAGCAGCAATATTGTGTTATATATATTTTGGATTAAAATGAAACTTTGATGTATTATAGCGGTTAAAATGAGCTACTGTAATAAAGTAACATAGCAGCACATAACCGCTATCAAACAGGATCTTTAATAACGGCATACAAAGTGTTATAAATGTTTAGCAGTTTTTTATAACATGTTCATATACAGCAGTTATGAAACCTCTATCTTTCTTATTCATAGCGGCTATGAGCCGCTATAAAATAGCAGTTCTGTTGTAGTGTTAATTTCAAAATTTAAACATGTTAATTTGTAAATCCCGTAGCCTATTCATATGTTAACCAAATTCAGCGAAACAAGATCCGATAGGAACGTATGGTCGGACACTACACAATGGAACTGACTGGGATTAAGTTGGAGCTCGTTGCAATTTATAGTGAAATAAATTGTCTGTCTGAATCAACCGACAATTATTGTTATTTAACGATGATCATCCAATGTGAGTGAAACTCATTAACTCTGCTAGTTTATATTTTTATAAATATAATCTAGTGTAGATAAATGATGGTTGATTGCTGTATATTGTTGCTTAGTTGAATCGCTGATTTATTGGTTGAAATTGTAGATAACGATATATATAAATCGTAAATCAAATATTGATTCTGTTATCAGAACATTTCATATTGAAATGAAATCGATGTTATTTATATGTTTAACATCTGTGATGCACGGAAAATAGTTGAAGGGATTCAACTGGATTCCTCAATATTTATAATACTATTTGTTTTCATATATTGTGATATATGATGTGGTATATAGTCTGTAATTGATTATGAAGACACTGGTCATGTTATTTGGTATTTTAAATACCATATGAAATACTGGAATATAAAAAGGAAAATTTCAAAGTGAATATTGAAAATGAAATATTTATATATGAAATAAATAGGATATTATAAAAGGTAATATTTGGAAAAAAATATTGGAAAATATAAAAGGGAGCTATTTGGGAAATGAATAGAATTATATAAAAGGAATTATATATAATGAATAGAATTATATAAAAGGATTTATATAGAATGAATAGAATTATATAAAAGGATTTATATAGAATGAATAGAATTATATAAAAGGATTTATATAGAATAAATAGAATCATATAAAGGGAATTTTAAATGAGATTTAAATGTTGGAAATGAAATAAGATTTTGTATGAATAATTCTACAAATAAAAATATAAATAGAATTTGGGTTTGAGATATTGTTTTTAAATACGAAATCAAACTGTTTTGATTATATAAAGAAATATTATTCACATTTTATATGAAAAATAGATTAAAGTAAATATTTTGCAAATCAAATATTATAAAGGAATTTGGGGTTTGAATTAGGAATTTAAATGGAATTACTGAAATTAGAAACTGATTGGAGATTTGTTGAGTTGAATGACTTTCTGGGTATCAATCTGATATTGGTTTCGGCCTTCAGGGTTTATACTTGGGAAGTTGTTTTCTTACTAGTTTACAGTTAGAGACTGATAGAGGTGGAAAGATATTGATGCGTGAATCAGAAATGGAAACGTTTTCCAAAGTTAATAATGTATATTTTCTAATTTTAGAAAATAGAAATTTATGAATATATGGAAATGATAAATGGGAAATTGGGAAATGAAATGATGATTGATCAGTAAGATTTCCATTTGGGAATACGACCGTTGTTTGTACACATGTTTTCCTTTGATTGTTAAATCACCAACTATCAAATATTTTGACTATTTCCATTGCCAATACGGAGAGACCGAGATCAGATATATTATCTGAAAGCCACTCCATATGGCATTAGCGTTGCGAATCAAATATGATGAAGATAATTTAAGATGGAGTTATGCAAGGGATATTCAGAAAGTCCTAGGCAGAAATTTCCTAAGATGGATTTACAGAATAGTACCTTCGGTTTGTCCTGTCCCAGGACGACCTGTATGGAAGAATGTCTAATATGGTATATTAATAGATCACATAAGTTGATCTCTTCAAATATATTTACATTTGGTGGCAGAGGAATTCGTTTCTATTAGCTGTATACCCGTGGTATTTTTGGGGAAATCAATTTGTGATTTGGCTGGTATGACGATGTGACATTCAATGTAAATAAAGGTGTGGTTAAAGGTGTGGTCTGTACCTTATGACCTCTAGCCTCACAACCGAGAAATGTGATAAAATCGGGTAGGTCGCATGGCTAAGTGGTTAGCTGCCAATTAGGGTGTATTGTCTCCTGATCTAAAGAAATTTCACTTACTTCTATAATCTATTTCGATATTGTTCCTTTCGGGAAACGGTTGTCGATCCCATCCGCTGGTGATAATACATTCGGTACACTCAAGCGAAATGAGTGACCGGTCATGTTTAGCCTGGGTTGCAAGATGTTCTTGTTGAACCCGGTGTATTCCTCTCTAGAGATACACTGTTGGAAGGTGGTCCCATACTTTGCCAGTTGGAATTCATTACCCAATATGCGCCCGCGGTTCTTGATTATATATTATGTATGTGGAACGTGAGATGAAAGTGTAACAACCCGGAATTTGGGGACAATTTAAAAATTTTATTTTAGAAATTTTAAGGGATTTTGAATATTTGAAATAAATTATTTTAAATAATAACGACTAAAAATTTATTTTAATCTAAGTTAATACGAATATGTTTAATTTAATTATAAAAGGAATTAGAAATAGCACGGTAGTTTGAAAAGTCAAATCTGAACTTTGACTGGCTGTACAGGATGTAGAATAAATTGGATTTTTGTGAAACCAAAAATATTAGAATCTATTTGAAAATGTCTTTCCAACGAATCCGAAAAATCGAAATTTCATATCGGAAATTAAAAGTTATGGCCAGTTGAAATTTCAAAATAGTCGATGTAGAATTCCTATATATATTTTAATATTAAAAATGGCCTTTTTTCAAACAATCTCGGAATTCGACGAAATTTGTTTCATTGGGACCGTATCATCAAAACAAAGCTAGAAATAATTTTTTTGGATTTTTCTGAGTTCGTATGTGGCCCAGGTAAAATTAAAAATTACATTCGAATTTAATATTAAAGATTTATTTTAAAATAAAAGAAACATGCTATAAACTTCAGAACTAGACTTCGGCACTAGCGCCATTGCGTTCAGAAGACGTCAAAACATATTGTTCAACAGTCGTTGGGCTCCGTTTGCAGATCGGACGGAAAAACCCTAATTTTGGATTTAATTAAATCAAAAAAATAGAAAATACGCTCAAATACATGTATAAATACACGGATGAACAGTAGCTTCTTCTCCCGATTGTTTCACCGCCGCCTAACCCATTCCCATCAAATCTTCTTCCTTTGATTTCTCCTTCGTTTCTCAATGTAATTCTTCGCTGTAGTACAACTTTTCGAAGAGATTTTCGTGTTCTTCGATTCTACACCAAATTCGGACCCCCCCCGAAGCCTGTAGCCGCCGCACCAACGCCACAAACCCGCCGCCGTTCGCACCTTCCCGGGCCCACCGCATGCCGCCGCGACCTCCCCCCTTTCCGGCGAACGTCCCCCTCTCCGAGCTCTCCAATGTCGTGCAAATATCTCTGAAAACCATTGCCTAAATCTCCTGAAAGGTTGGATCAAAGATTTGAACCAAATCTGAAACTATACGGTATGAAATTTCAACCAGTTTTGCCGCGCTTTTATCTATTGCAATTGCAGTTGTAAAAAGTAATTGATAATTTGTTCATACGAACTCCAAACTGAAAATTTTCAGATCCGAGAGAACCGTGACTTCGAACACGACTTTTAAAAAGTGATTGGGATGAATTCTGAACACGTTTGAATTTCCAATACTAATCCAATCAAGATGAGATTCTATTTTAAATAATTAAATTAATTTAATTATTAATTTTCCTTTGTTATTTAAATAATTGTATGGTGAATGAAGTAGATCTGAGATGTGATAATATTCTGAATGATTTTTTGGTTTATCTGTGTGTATAATTCCAGTTCTGCTAGTTAAAAAATTCAGATCTGTATGTGATGGAAAATTTGAATAATCATTTTGTTTTAATTTTGTCGAATCATATTTTGTTGATATTCTTTGAATCATGTATATAAAAATATCACCTTGTTCATGTCTTTGAATTGAACCAGAAAATTTCAATCCAATACCCCGTGTTGTTATTTGATTTGACTAGACCTTTTTAGTTCAAATATAATATTGATATGATGTTTGTAGGATTGAAATATGACGATATGAAAGAAATTACATTTATATTTAATGTAATTAGGACATGAATTTTTCACCACAATAAAAATTACATTTGTAGGTGATAAATAAAAGTATGATTTTGTGATGCAATATAAATTACATTTTCTCTTAATGTAAATAAAAAGATTAGATTTTTGCATTGTAAATAAAAAGATTAGATTTTTGCATTGTAAATAAAAAGATAGATTTTTGCGTTGTAAATAAAAAGATTAGATTTTTGCGTTGTAAATAAAAAGATTAGGTTTTTACATTAAAAGACATGAAATTTACACCGCATAGAAAATTACATTTATATATGTAATTAAAAGACATGAAATTTATACCGCATAGAAAATTACATTTTTATATGTAATTAAAAGACATGAAATTTATACCGCATAGAAAATTACATTTTTATATGTAATTAAAAGACCTGAAATTTATACCGCATAGAAAATTACATTTATACATGTAATTAAAAGGCATGAAATTTATACCGCATAGAAAATTACATTTTTATATGTAATTAAAAGATATGAAATTTATACCGCATAGAAAATTACAATTTTATATGTAATTAAAAGACATGAAATTTATACCGCATCGAAAATTACATTTTATATGTAATTAATAGACATGAAATTTATACCGCATAGAAAATTACATTTAGATATGTAATTAAAAGACATTAAATTTATACCGCATAAATTGAATTACATTTTTATATGTAATTAAATAAATAGAATTTACATGTAAAATAAAATTACATTTTTATATGTAAATTAAGAATGAGAATTTGCATTGAAAATAAAATTACATTTCTATATGTAATTAAAGAATAGGATTTTACATTGTAAATTGAAAAACAAGATTTGACATGTAATATTAATTACATTTTCAATGTAATTAAAAAGAATAATTTGATGGTGGAATTAAAATCACATTTTTAATGTAATTTATAAAGATGGAATTTTTCACCATTATGTTAATTACATTTTTAATGTAATTAATAAGAGAAATTTTACAATGGAATTAAAATCACATTTTTTATGAAGATAGAATTTTTCACCATTATGTTAGTTACATTTCAATGTAATTAAAAAGGGGATTTTACAATGTAGTAAAAAAGGGGATTTTACAATGTAGTTAAAAAGGGGATTTTACAATGTACTTTAAAAAGGGGATTTTACAATGTAATTAAAAAGGAGTTTTTACAATGTAATTGAAAGATAGGAATTTTACATTATAATGTTAATTACATTTTAATGTAATTAAAAAGGAGATTTTACAGTGTAATTAAAAGATTAAAAGAGTAGAATTCAACATTGGAATAGAATTTACATTTTTAATAAAAGAACAAAAGAATGAAATTCAATGTTGAATTATATTTACCTCTTAATGTAAATAAAAGAAATAAAAGGAAGAATTCAACATTGAATTATAATTTACATTGTTCATGTAAATAAAGGAATGAAAGAATAAAAGAATGATATTGGACATTGTAATAGAATTTACATTTTTATGTAAATAAAAGTTAAACGTTTTATATTTATATATTTATATATAAATATAATTAAAATTAGACGAATCGAGCGTGGTAGTTCACGTTTTGAAATCGTAACTTTAAACGACTATACCAAAAGATCCAACCGTCAGATTTTCCCAAAACTAAAACAATTAGGACCGTCTTGGGAAGATCTTTCCAATAATATAAACTACGTTAAGATCCAACGGTGAGATTTTGAGAAATGTGAAAATCAAAATTGGTTGAAAATAGCGCCAGGGTCGGCCATTGACCCGAGGTGTCGTTAAATAAAGATTTAATTATTTTAATTAATTAAAAATAAAGATTAATCGCTATAAAATAATATTAACGATAAAGAAGGATTTTCATTATATATATACGAGGATTATTTGGAAAGTCCGAGTTTAATCTCATTCCAAGTAATCAAACGACGTTAAGAATCGAAGTTTGGAAGACAGCGATTGAAGACCGTCAATCTTCCCATCGAGTGGACAGCGATCGAGGCCCTGAATTGACTTTCTCCCAATTCAAGGGTCATGGTAATTATCCAAATGAACATGTTGATTGCACGAATATGCGGGTACCTCCTTTCCGGACTGGACATACGGGACGAGGGTTTCTCCAGTTTCATTCAGACCCAGAACGGGCTTATAAATGGAATGTGTGTCCGACATTGTACTCCTTTATATTTTATTTATTAATTTTCTGCCGAATGTATGAATGATTGGTGGCGGAGAATTCATTCTCTTACTTAACACCTTTTTGTATATTTGGCAAAGGATTGATAGTGTGATATGGAGTGACAGTGTGGCATACCAAGATGCAATGATCAAGGTTTCTTGTTGAAAAGCAGAACCTTGTGGTGATGATCAAAGCACAGCTTGAATAAGCATAGCTTTGTGTATTACGTAGCTTCACGAGCCTCACAACCCGGTTGAGTCTAAAACGGGAGAAGGGAACGCAGGGAAAATAACGTTTCTTTCTAGCTAGAAGTGGTGTTTGGGTTTTTACACGGCCCAGAATTTTATTTATGTGGATGATGGAATGAGGCACCTCGGATGATAGGTCCTATAGGATCGGGGAACATGTGTTCAGGAATAACTAATCCACAAAGTCGTATGTGTGGACCGGCCCTGCAGCTTTCCAAGGGTTCACTGCGGGGAATCCTGAGACATTAGCTAGAGTGTCTCGAATCGGTAAGAAGCTCCTCCTAGCCTTGACTCATGATGGAAACCTAATTCCCAATACGACCCTACGGACTTGATTGTATTACTAGTATGGCGACATAGTAGTATGGGGTACTATGCTACCTAAGATCGATACATTTATTTTGAAATGTTTTTATATACACTTATAATAATATCAAATTCGTTTTTATCGTACCAAGCATGTTTAATCATCATAAGGTAAAACTCTATCCTCTGGTTTGCGTTGCATTGCATGATGGGACTTGAGTCTTATGATGATTCCATTTTTCCGAAAGCATTGCGTTGTTTTACGAATTACTTATTTATTTGTCCAGTCACCTTAAATTATGCACGGCAATCCATTTGAAATAAACCCGTTCCGCGTTAGCGGCGTGGTCTTTGGATTTGCCTTATTACTATTAGTTAGATTAGTTAAGAATTCTCACACCAGTCCCATGATTGACTCGTAGTTTGTTTTCACCTTTGCAAACTCAGGTGCCCTCTTTCCTACACGGGCAGCCAAGTAACAGGTTTCACTTTCTTTGGAGTCGCTGTCTTTGGAGCTTTCTTGGGGTTGCTTAGTTGAGGTGATGATTTGGAGCTATGAAGACTACCTATCATTTATCTTTTGTTGCATTTTATCTTTAGACTTTGATACATCCGAACTTATTCTATTTCCAGTTGTTCTATTTTGAAGTTTGAAACTTATTTCCTTTTGCTGAACTTGATGTAATAATTTAGGACTCTGTGACTGTGGAATTCTGTGGTTGATGACATTCATATTTCCGCTGCTATGATGTTATTATTCTATAGTTTTCCTATGCTATGTTGTATCTATGATCTGTATTGTTTTATTTATGTTGTATTCCAAATGATTATTCCTTACTTTCATTCCGTGGAAGTTTGGGGTCATCACAGTTGGTATCAGAGCTTTGGTTAAAATTAGCTTCAGAATATAACATATTTATAATAATTCATTTACGTAGAATCACAATATTCTATGGCGAACATTTCATGAGGTTACATAATAGTCAGTCATTTTATCACCATCTTTTTATCCATCCTTTTATCTTATCATTTCTAAAAATCACCATTACAGTTGTTCTGACCCTTTCCTGGATCGTACAGAACTAACTAAAAATAAGTACTGTTGCCGCTAGAGCTAGAGCAAGGAGGAAAAATGTTGCTGAAACTGAGGAGCCCACAATTCAACAGCCACCACCACCACAACCACTGCAGTCCTTTGACTTGGTGAGGGTAGCGAAGGATTTTAAGAATTTAGATGAAGTTCCATTCACAGGTACGGAGACCGTGACACAGGCTCAGGTATGGCTTAAGAATTGTGAAAAGATATTTAGAGTGCTAGAACTAGAAGATCAAAGGAAGAGATTTACGGCTTCATGGCTGCTCCAAGGCGAAGCACGGAATTGGTGGGAAGTGGTCAATATAGGAGAAGATGAAGAGAATATGACTTGGACAAAATTTAAAGAACTGTTTAATGAAAAGTATATTGCAAGGCAAGAGGTGGAAAGCTTCATGATGAGTTTGCCTATCGCTATGAGGAGAAGGACAAAAAGAGTTCACAGAAAGATAGAGAAAGGAGCTTGGCCAACAATAATAATAAAAGGAAGCAACCAGAGAAGAAGACAGAAGGAAGCAGTTCTGGAGCTGCTAAGACTCATGATAAGACTAAGGTGCAATGCTACAACTGCCAGAAATTTGGACACTATAGCAAGGAGTGCAGGAATTCAAGGAAGGCCAAAAGAGAGGACGCTAGAGAATGCTATAACTGCCGTAAAAAGGGTCACGTCAAAGCTGTTTGTTCACTATTGAGGAGTGCCCAAGTTGCCCATGTGTACAAGGGAGCAAGTGCACCACCTTCCTCCGCACCTACTTCTTCTGAAGAAGCAGGTAAGCCTGATGTTTTAGGTGATACTATTTCTCTTAAAAACATTCCTGTGACTGCTTTGTTTGACACTGACGCATCAAGGAGCTTTATTTCCAGCAACACGGTTAAGAAATTAAAATTTTAAAATATTTTACATTTTCTGTGTTGGTTCCTACTCTTCTATTTTTCCTTTTCGAGGATGAAAAGTTCTTAAGCGGGGGAGATTGTAACAACCCGGAATTTGGGGCCAATTTAAAAATTTTATTTTAGAAATTTTAAGGGATTTTGAATATTTGAAATAAATTATTTGAAATAATAACGAATAAAAATTTATTTTAATCGAAGTTAATACGAATATGTTTAATTTAATTATAAAAGGAATTAGAAATAGCACGGCAGTTCAAAAAGTCAAATATGAACTTTGACTGACTGTACAGGATGCAGAATAAATCGGATTTTGGTGAAACCAAAAATATTAGAATCTATTTAAAAATATCTTTCTGATGAATCCGAAAAATCGAAATTTCAGAGCGGAAGTTAAAAGTTATGGCCAGTTGAAATTTCAAAATAGTCGCTGTAGATCTCCTATATATATTTTTATATTAAAAATGGCCATTTTTCAAACAGTCTCGGAATTTGACGAAATTTGTTTCGTTGGGACCGTATCATCAAAACAAAGCCAGAAATAATTTTTTTGGATTTTTCTGAGTTCGTATGTCGCCCCGGTAAAATTAAAAAGTACGTTCGAATTTAATATTAAAGATTTATTTTAAAATAAAAAAAACATGCAGTAAACTTCAGAATTAGACTTCGGCACTAGCGCTATTGCGTTCAGAAGACGTCAAAACATATTGTTCGACAGTCATTGGGCTCCGTTCGGAGATCGGACGGAAAAACCCTAATTTTGGATTTAATTAAATAAATTAAAAAATAGAAAATACGCTCAAATACATGTATAAATACATGGATGAACAGTAGCTTCTTCTCCCGATTGTTTCACCGCCGCCTAACCCATTCCCATCAAATCTTCTTCCTTCGATTTCTCCTTCGTTTCTCAACAAAATTCTTCGCTGTAGTAAAACTTTTCAAAGAGATTTTCGTGTTCTTCAATTCTACACCAAATTCGGACCCCCCAAAGCCTGTAGCCGCCACACCAGCGCCACAAACTCGCCGCCATTCGCACCTTCCCGGGCCCACCACATGCCACCGCGACCTCCCCCCTTTCCGGCGAACCTCCCCTTCTCCGAGTTCTCCAACGTCGCGCAAACATCTCTGAAAACCATTGCCTAAATCTCCTGAAAGGTAGGATCAAAGATTTGAACCAAATCTGAAACTATACGGTATGAAATTTCAATCAGTTTTGCCACGCTTTTATCTGTTGCAATTGTAGTTGTAAAAAGTAATTAATAATTTGTTCACATGAACTCCAAACTGAAAATTTTCAGATCCGAGAGAACCGTGACTTCGAACACGACTTTTAAAAAGCGATTGGGACGAATTCTGAATACATTTGAATTTTCAATACTGATCCAATCAAGCTGAGATTCTATTTTAAATAATTAAATTAATTTAATTATTAATTTTCCTTTGTTATTTAAATAATTGAATGGTGAATGAAGTAGATCTGAGATGTGATAATATTCTGAATGATTGTTTAGTCTATCTGTGTGCATAATTCCATATCTACTAGTTAAAAATTTCAGATCTGTATGTGATGGAAAATTTGAATAATCATTTTGTTTTAATTTTGTCGAATCATGTTTTGTTGATATTCTTTGAATCATGTATATGAAAATATCACCGTGTTCATGTCTTTGAATTGAACTAGAAAATTTCAATCCAATACCCCTTATTGTTATTTGATTTGACTAGACCTTTTTAGTTTAAATATAATATTGATATGATGTTTGTAGGATTGAAATATGATGATATGAAAGAAATTACATTTATATTTAATTTAATTAGGACATGAATTTTTCACCGCAATGAAAATTACATTTGTAGGTGATAAATAAAAGTATGATTTTGCGATGCAATATAAAATTTTCTCTTATTGTAAATAAAAAGATTAGATTTTTGCATTGTAAATAAAAAGATTAGATAATAAAAAGATTAGATTTTTGCATTGTAAATAAAAAGATTATGTTTTTACATTAAAAGACATGAAATTTATACGGCATAGAAAATTACATTTATATATGTAATTAAAAGACATGAAATTTATACCGCATAGAAAATTACATTTATATATGTAATTAAAAGGCATGAAATTTATACTGCATAGAAAAATACATTTTTGTATGTAATTAATAGACATGAAATTTATACCGCATAGAAAATTACATTTATATATGTAATTAAAAGACATGAAATTTATACCGCATAGAAAATTACATTTTTATATGTAATTTAAAGGAATGAAATTTATACCGCATAGAAAATTACATTTTTATATGTAATTAAAAGACCTGAAATTTATACCGCATAGAAAATTACATTTATATATGTAATTAAAAGACATGAAATTTATACCGCATAAATAGAATTACATTTTTATATGCAATTAAAGAAATAGAATTCACATGTAAAATAAAATTACATTTTTATATGTAAATTAAGAATGAGAATTTGCATTGAAAATAAAACTACATTTCTATATGTAATAAAAGAATAGGATTTTACATTGTAAATTAAAAAACAAGATTTGACATGTAATATTAATTACATTTTCAATGTAATTAAAAAGTAGAATTTGAGGTGGAATTAAAATCACATTTTTAATGTAATTTATAAAGATGGAAATTTTCACCATTAAGTTAATTACATTTTTAATGTAATTATTAAGAGAAATTTTACACCAGAATTAAAATCACATTTTTTATAAAGATGGAACTTTTCACCATTATGTTAATAACATTTCAATGTAAATAAAAAGGGGATTTTACAATGTAGTTAAAAAGGGGATTTTACAATGTAGTTAAAAAGGGGATTTTACAATGTAATTAAAAAGGGGATTTTACAATGTAATTAAAAGGAGATTTTACAATGTAATTGAAAGATAGGAATTTTACATTATAATGTTAATTACATTTTAATGTAATTAAAAAGGAGATTTTATAGTGTAATTAAAAGATTAAAAGAGTAGAATTCAACATTGGAATAGAATTTACATTTTTAATAAAAGAATAAAAGAACAAAAGAATGAAATTCAATGTTGAATTATATTTACCTCCTAATGTAAAAAAAGAAATAAAAGGAAGAATTCATCATTGAATTATAATTTACATTGTTCATGTAAATAAAGGAATGAAAGAATAAAAGAATGATATTGGACATTGTAATAGAATTTACATTTTTATGTAAATAAAAAGTTAAACGCTTTATATTTATATATTTATATATAAATATAATTAAAATTAAACGAAGCGAGCGCTATATTTCGCGTTTTGAAATCGTACCTTTAAACGACTATACCAAAAGATCCAACCGTCGGATTTTCCCAAAACTGAAACCATTAGGACCATCTTAGGAAGATCTTTCCAAAAATATAAACTACATTAAGATCCAACGGTTAGATTTTGAGAAATATGAAAATCAAAATTGATTGAAAACAGCGCCAGGGTCGCCCATTGACCCGAGGCGTCGTTAAATAAAGATTTAATTATTTTAATTAATTAAAAATAAGGATTAATCGCTATAAAATAATATTAACGATAAGGAAGGATTTTTGTTATATATATATACGAGTATTATTTGGAAAGTCCGAGTTTAATCTCATTCCATGTAATCACACGACGTTAAGAATCGAAGTTTGGAAGACGGCGATTGAAGACCGTCAATCTTCCCATCGAGTGGACCGCGATCGAGGCCCTGAATTGACTTGCTCCCAATTCAAGGGTCATGGTAATTGTCCAAACGAACATGTTGATTGCACGGATATGCGGGTACCTCCTTTCCGGACTGGACATACGGGACGAGGGTTTCTCCAGCTTCGTTCAGACCCAGAACGGGCTTATAAATGGAATGTGTGTCCGACATTGTACTCCTTTATATTTTATTTATTAATTTTTTGCCGAATGTATGAATGATTGGTGGCGGAGAATTCATTCTCTTGCTTAACACCCTTTTGTATATTTTGGCAAAGGATTGATAGTGTGATATGGAGTGACAGTGTGGCATACCAAAACGCAATGATCAAGGTTTCTTATTGAAAAGCAGAACCTTGTGGTGACGATCAAAGCACAACTTGAATAAGCATAGCTTTTTGTATTATGTAGCTTCACGAGTGTAGCGACCCGAACTTCCCCGGTGAGGAAAGCTCGAATTGCCTTGAGAACACAACAAAATGGAACGTAGAAAGAAGAACATTTCATTGTATATTACAACAATTCCATCAGATACAAGAATATACAGAGTATGAATAAATATTACACAGAAAATATCAGAGATTTAAATTACATTTAAATACATCGCAGTGGAAAAACAATACAAAACACAATTAGAAGTAATACACGGATACAAAGCTTTCCGAGTATCGTTCCAGCTGTAAATTAGGATGCTGTGAATATAAATCTGCAAAACCAAAACTACTAGCTGCCCGTGTGGAAAATAGGGGCACCCAGAGTTTAGGTTAAAACAATAAACTCCAGGTCAGTCATGTGACTGGTGTGAGAACTAAAACAGTTATTAATCTTTATTTTAAAGTTCGGTAAATCAAGGGACCACGCCGTATAACACGAAACGGGCTTCTTCCCAAGAATACCAGTGCATAAAACAAACAGCGCAATGCTAAATAAAGAAAAATGAAGCTATTATAAGACCCAGGTCCCATCACACAATGCAACGCAAGCCGGAGGATAGGGTTTTTACCTTATAATAGCCAAAGCATGCTTGAAACGTTTAAAACACATTATTTTGATACTATTATAAGTGTATAGTGTCAAAACAATTTCAATCATAAATATCAATCATAGGCGGCATGAATGACCCATACCACTATGTCGCCATACTAGGTTCTACAAATAAAACCGCAATATCACGTATTGGAAATTGGATTTCCGTCATGAGTCGAGGCAAGGGGCAAGCTCCTCTCCGATTTGAGACACTCTAGCAAATATCTCAGGACCCCACTATGATCCTTGGATCTTCAGGGCCGGTCCTCACCTAACTTTGGAGGATTGGAAATTCCTGAGCACGCGTTTCCCGGTCCTAACAGACCTATATCCGAGGCGCCTCGCATTCCAACAACCACATGGGTGAAAAGTATATAAATGTCATCCAGTTTAAGCACTGACACCACCTCTAGTTAGAAAGAAATGTCGTGCTCTCCCTGCAGTCACTATCCCGTTTTTGACTCATACCGAGGTGTGAGGCTCGCGAATTCACGTTATACACAAAGCTGCACCACACAGGCCGTGCTTTGATGATCAACCACAAGACTTTGCTTTTCAACAGAAGCCTTGATAAATTGCCACTTATGCGTGCCACACTGGCAATTCACTCCATACGACTGATGTCCATCGATATACAACCTCTAAGCTCGTACGTCTCAGAGAAGGGCGTTAAGCAAGAGAATAAATTCTCCGCCGCCAAACAGATGTATATTTAATAGAGATCATTCAACATAGAATAAAATCCAATGTCAGACACACAGTCCATTTACAAGTCCGTTCTAGGTCTGAACGAAACCGGAGGCACTTTCCTCGCATATCCATCGATCTCCAAGTACGTCTGGATGATCACCAACTGATTCCCTCATCTTGGGTGTACAGCCCAATCAAGATCATCAGTAATCACCCAAACGATGTGAAGACTTCTGGTCTTCAACCACCGTCTTCATCTTCGACATATCGTCGAATCGGTTATTCAGAATGGGTATAAACCCGGCCTTTCCGAATAACCAGCGTATATAATAAACACGTGTTACACAAACACAACATACGCCTCATTCCAATTCAGAATATTCTTTTATTCACAAAATCACATTCTTAGGGAAAGGCTCCCATTAATTTTATCAAAGATAAATTCTTCTAAATTTATTCTTTAATCTTCTCTGGATATCATTTCAAACTAGTCGGGATTAGCGAACCACACCGAAGTAATTATTTATTTTATTTCCCAATCCCAACCTATATATCCCATGGAGAAAAACTGGCAATACTCCATATCTAACACCACGGTTGTGACGGCCCGCCCCGCACCAGCCTGCATTTACTCCAAAAGTGCGCTGTACACATGCCCAACTAGCACGGGACGGTCGTCAGGACAAAGGAAAGAAGGGAATGAACTAATCAAGGAACCTGTAGAATGTCTCACAGCGCATGGGATAAAATATAATAATAACATACTTGACATAAAACAGGCGAGACAGTGCATAAGCTGATAACTAATAATCATTGTCAACATCAGAGCAGCGGAAATCCAAATACAGCTTATTACAACTTTCCAAATTTACTGTCTCTAACAAAAGAAAACTAAAGTAGAAGATGCACCACCAATGCCCAAGCAGTGATCTTCAACAGCACAGGGAGAATACTATATATATTACGTGGAAGCCTCCTGCTCGTCTCCGGATCATCTACCCGTGCATCACCAGCTAACCTGTCTCTAGTCTGCTCGTGTGAGCACCCAGAGTAATAAGAAGAGACATAAAACTCTGGGTCAGACATAAAGCCTGGTATGAGCGATAAGCATCTAAACAGAGTAATAACAGGTATACCAAACCATACCTGAACCTGGACCTGCAACCAAAGAGTTAGTACCACATACCGTACAGTACCCTAAGGTGCCATAATAAATAGTGTAAGAATATGGGGGTGGGGTGTGCATGTCATAATGATAGCAACCAAATCAACCATAGCAACCATCCTCACATCTCTCACTCAGTGCGTAAAGCATACGATATCTACCACTTTGAAACACTAGACAAACTGAGGCAACGACGAATCCCGACTTGTAGAAACCCTGCTATGACCAAGCTAAACATATGGAGTCATGACCAAACATTTCAATGACCCACTTCATTGGTTGTAGCCCTTGGTTCTACCGATGACATAATGGCCCTGAATCCGCCTTCGTACCTCCTACCATAGTGGTTCAAAGCTATAGACGTCGATAACTCCTTGGCACGCGTCCCGCAGCAAAGCCCAATCATGAAGCCCACTCATTGGTTCCCAGCTGGATCCTGAGTCAAAGCTCCTCATTTGGACTTCCTTTGCATCTCGGGTTTTGATCGAATTGGAGTGGGTCTTCAAAAGAGTTGTCGCACATTAACAGTCCTAGAATTCGGTTTGGTTCGGTAGTCATCACCTTCATCGGTTCGGGTCGGGAGTCATCACCTTCATCGGTTCGGGTCGGTCCTCCTTCCTTGTCATCTTTCCATTCGGTTCGGGTCGGGTACTCCACTTCGGGTCGGGTCGGTATCTTCCTCCGGGTCGGGTCGGGTGTCCTTCCTTCCAGTGCTCCGATCCGCTCCCTCAATTCTTCACGTATTCCGATCCGATCCCTCCTTGCCATCTGATCCGCGTGGCCTTCCCTGTTGCTAGTTCTCCCAAATGTTTACTTCCGATCCGAGCCCTGCGTCTCCAAGTCGATCCGATCTGGCCTCCAATTATTCCTCCGATCCGATTCCCTTGTCCACTCCAACTCTAAGCAAATGGCCTTCCTCCTCGCCAAGCCTCCTATGTGCCAAACTCCGGTTCGGGTCGGGTTTCTCGCCCAGTTCACATATCCGATCCGAGCCCCCATCTGATCCGATCCGAAGCCCTGCACAACTTGCTGCAACTTTTTCCAGCAACTTGTTTACGCCGTTCGACGATGTTTTTGACAAATCTAACTATTCTAATCAATCACAATTCATGTCAAATAGTCATAACAACATAGCAAACTAACCACAAACACCAAAACAATGAATTCATATGTCAAAATGGACCAAATGTGCCCAAAACCCCTTATTTTCCCTTAAGCATGTTTAAGTAAAACTAATCATAGGGTTAACAAAACTTAATCAAATCGAACCAAATTTCTAACAGAGGCATAAAATATTATTTACGAATTTATAAACATTTTTCCAGAATTTATTAGTGTATAAATTCGCTAATCTTCACTAATTACCCTTAATTAACCGTAATTAGTGTCAAAATGATGCTATCACTCACCTTGGCCACAAAATAAAACACCAAATCTGAAACATCCTCTGTTTGGGTCGAATTCCTATGTATAGCAGCAGCTCCAACCTTGCTTTGTTGCTATTTGGCCTTGTTTTGATGTAGTTTAGGCTTAATCTTCACTAAAAATGTGTTTTGGAGTGGTTTTAGAGGATGGAGGCCATTACTAAGGTCTCAAGGAGGTTTGTGGCGGCTCAAAACTGAAATGTAAGTGATAACCTAACCCTAATCAGTCCTCCTATACCTCTAAACCCGAAATTCCCCTTGGGCCTAGTTGCTAATCACCCGGTTAAGCCCAATTAAGCTGTTTTTCACCATCTGAAACTTGTTTCAGCCATATCTCCCAAACGGTAAGTCCGTTTGGCTAATGTGACCACTCTACGGAAAGAGAAACCATCATCCGGAGCCAATGGAAGTTGTTTCAGGTCAAAATTCCTTTCCAGTCGAAAGTTATGGCCAAAACAGTGCCAACCAAGGGCAAAATGGTCATTTAAAAATGGGGAAAAATCATGAACATGGGAAATGACCCCAATAGTCGTCCCCCAAAGTTACATGACCATACGACTTCGTATGTGAAAGAAATAAATATTCTACGATCCTATGATGCGTAGAATGCGGGTCGTTACATTCTCCCCCCCTTAAGAAATTTCGTCCCCGAAATTCCTTAACCCAAAACATACAAGGGATCCCGCAAGCCTAACAACCATATACAACATTCAAATATGCAAAACAAGCAAACAACCCCATCCTAGCATGCGGAAAACTAAATCGAAGTCAAAATCTTACCAGGTAAAGAGTTCTGGGTGTGTCTTCCTAATGCTCTCTTCTGTCTCCCAAGTACAATCATTCTCGTCCTCGCCCCCACTGAACCTTGACTAGCTTCACCGCCTTCCTTCGAAGTTGCTTCATGTCGTGCTCGACAATACGGGCCGGCTTGCGGTTCCCAACCGCCTCGGGTTCTACTTCGAAGTCCTCTAACTGATCAGGTGAAATAGTCACATCTGAGTCGTGAACGAACTTCCTTAGTTGGGAAACATGAAATACGTTATGAACTCCCGCCATCTTCTCTGGTAAGTCAATTCTATATGCCAAATTCCCGACTAGTTCAAGAACAGGGAATGGGCCAACAAACCTTGGTGCCAACTTGCCTCTCCTGCCAAATCGTATTACGCTCTTCAACGGAGAAATCTTAACAAACACCAAGTCGCCAACGAAGAATTTTAAGTCTCTTCTCCTCTTATCAGCATAACTCTTCTGCCTATCTTGGGCAGCCTTCATTCGTTGTTGAATGGTCTTGATTTTATCTGAAGTTTCCCTCACCACATCTGGTCCAAGCACAAACTTCTCGCCGGTCTCTATCCAACATGATGGTGAGTTGCACGGTCTTCCATACAAAGCTTCAAATGGAGCCATACCGATACTGGATTGGTAGCTATTATTATATGCAAACTCTACTAGATGCAAATGGTCATCCCACGATCCACCAAAATCCAATATACATGCTCTCAAGAGATCTTCCAAAATACGGTTCACCCTCTCCGTCTGACCGTCGGTCTGAGGATGATATGCGGTACTGAGATGTAACTCTGACCCTAGAGCCTCTTGTAAGCTCTTCCAAAACCCACTAGTGAACAACAGGTCTCGGTCGCTCACAATGCTTTTAGGTACTCCATGAAATCTCACTATCCACTTCATATACAATTCTGCTAACTTAGCTGCCGTTCTAGTCGATTTGACTGGTATAAACCTTGCACTTTTAGTCAGTTGATCTACAATTACCCAAATGCTGTCATATCCCGATCTAGTCCTTGGTAAACCATCGATGAAATCCATCGAGACTTGCTCCCATTTCCATTCGGGAATTTCTAATGGTTGCAACAACCCACTAGGCTTCTTTTGCTCGGCTTTAACTAGCTGGCAATTCATGCATTTGGATATAAACTTCCCAACGTCTCTTTTCATTCCTTCCCAGTAGTAAGTCTGTTTCATGTCTCGATACATCTTATTACCACCGGGGTGTATAGTTAGCTTTGAGTGATGACATTCTCTAAGCACTTCATCTCTCAATCCATTGACATTGGGTACAACAAGCTTTCCATTCTTTCTAAGCCATCTATCTCGATCAAGCCCATACTTGTTCATCTCCTCATCGATATCCATCTCTAATTTGGAGATGATTTCCAATACACTAGGATCGTCCCTCTGACTAGAGCCGATCCGCTCAATCAAAGTGGGTCTGATCGTCAAACTTGCTAACATTTCTGGATCCAATTCGCACTTTGGTCTGAAATCAAACCCCGCGATAAACTCCAGTTGCCTCCATTCAAGGAACATAGCCCCTAAGCTGGCATGTCTTTTACTCAATGCATCAGCCACCGCATTGCCCTTTCCTGGTGTGTACGCGATGTCAAAATCATAGGAAGCTAAGAACTCTAACCATCTTTGCTGACGGAGATTCAGATCTTTCTGAGAGAAGAGATACTTTAACGACTTATGATCTGTAAACAGCTCAAATCTTTCTCCCAAGAGATAGTGTCTCCACATCTTTAACGCGAACACGATTGCTGCCAACTCTAAATCATGGGTAGGGTATCTTCTCTCGTGCGGTTTCAATTGCCGACTTGCGTAAGCTACAACCCTACCGCCTTGCATCAATACAGCACCCAGTCCGGTACCACAGGCATCCGTGTATACCGTCATCTCTTCATCCCCCTTAGGAATGACTAACACTGGTGCGCTTGTCAACTTGTCTTTTAGACTCTTGAATGCATTCTCGCACCTTTCATCCCAGACAAAAGCTTGATTCTTCTTTGTCAACTGAGTCAACGGTGCTGCTATCTTGGAGAAGCCTTGGATAAACTTACGATAATATCCCGCTAATCCCAAGAAACTTCTTACATCTGTTGCGTTCTTGGGCGTAGGCCAATCCTGTACCGTAGCCACCTTTGCCGGGTCCACGGCAATACCATTCTCTGATACAACATGGCCCAAGAACCTCACTTCCCTCTTCCAGAAGTGACACTTAGAAAACTTTGCTTTCAATTGGTGTTTTCTCAACACCTCCATCACTACTCTTAAATGTTCCTTGTGTTCTTCCTCTGTCCTTGAATAGACCAAAATATCATCCACGAACACAAGAACAGACTTATTCAACTGATCTCTGAATACCCTATTCATAAGATCCACAAAATATGCCAGGGCATTAGTCAGCCCAAATGGCATAACCAACCATTCATAAAATCCAGACGGCGTTCGAAATGCCGTTTTAGCTATACTCTCAGCTTCCACTCTAAGCTGATGAAAACCTGTCGCGAGATCCAACTGAGAAAATATTCTCGCGCCACTCAACTGATCGAACAAATCATCTATCCGCGGTAGAGGATACTTGTTCTTCCTCGTCACTTTATTCAACTCGCGGTAGTCTACACACAAACGAAGGGAACCATCCGCCTTGGTAGCAAACACAACTGGTGCTCCCCATTCAGAAACACTCCTTCTGATAAATCCCTTCTTCAAAAGATCGCTGACTTGCACCTCGAGCTCACGCTGCTCTCTTGGTGCCATACGACGAAGTGGCATCACTATAGGTCTGGCATCTTTTACCAAATCAATACGGAACTCAATCTCTCGGTGTGGTGGAAGTCCAGTCACTTCTTCGAAAACATCCGAATACTGGCCAACCACGGGCAAACCTGACAACTCACTATGCGGAATGTCGAGGGAGTTTAGAAAACTAGCCAATACCCCCTTACTAGGTAGACCACCAAACACTATCCTCCGCCCATCATCCGCTCTAGCTGTCACCAACAAGCCCTCACAGTCTACCACCACCCCGTATCTTTGGAGCCAATCTACTCCCAAAATAATGCCAAACCCAGTAAAGCCCAAAACAAAGCAATCACAAACAAACATGCATCCATGACTCGATAAGACCACATTGCGACAAATCATGCTAAGGCTAGTCGAACCACCAATCGGGTTCGTCACTATTAAAGGTCTATCGACAATCTCGGGCTCCAATCCCAACCTATCTACCAGGTCACTAGATATGAAAGAACTGGAAGCTCCGGTATCAAACAAAACTCTAACAGGAACATCATAAACAGAAAGCATACCTTGAATGACGACATTCTTTCCCTTCTCCGCCGCAGTTGGGGCATTCAACGAAGAAGGAATAGCATTAAGGGCATATGCTTTCACCATTTTCTTTTCTTTAGGGGGCTGTGGACACTTGTCCTTATGATGTCCCATTTGGCCACAGTTGAAGCACTTCCTATCCGCTGGCTTGGCCCGACAATTACTAGCATAATGGCCCTTCTTACCACAGCTGAAGCACTCAACATCTTACTTATTCTTTTTCTTCTGGACATCCTTAGCTTGGTTCTGCTTTCTCTTATTCTGGGAACCACCCTTGCCTCCACCACTTGCTTGTGGTTTTGGCTCTTCTGCAGATGCAACCTCAGTCTTCGACTTAGGGTAGAGACTTTCTGATCTTAATGCTTTCCCCACAATCGATTCAAACGTCTCATCGATGTGGTTAATAAGTTTTTCCCCCAAGTACTGATCCAACCCAGTTATGAATTTCTCATTCTTTTTCTCGGCAGTATCAATAAGAGATAACCCATATTTTGACAAAGTGTCAAATTCAGCAATATATTCCGAGACAGCTCTGCCATTCTGCTTGAGCTCCAAGAATTTCTTAAACAGCATTGACTTCTGAGCAGCTGGGATGAACTTCTCACTGAAGCGAGCTTTAAACTGCTCCCAAGTAATCTGATCTTCGGGAGTGGCTGCCTTTATAGCATTCCACCAATTCATTGCCCGCCCTTGCAGCTGACGGGACGCTAGCTTTCTCTTCATTGCATCCTCGATACCCAAATCCTCGAAGATACGTTCGCAACTATCCAACCAATCCTGAACATCCGTGGCCGACTCCGTTCCGTGGAACGGCTTCCCACCAAGGCTAGTATAGTCCTTGTTTAGCTTGGCGAAGTCGACCCTCGGCGCCTGCACTATTGGACCACCACCATTTCCACCATTGGGGGCTGCTCTCTGTACATCTCTAAGCATCTCTCTCATGAGGTCAGTAAACATCGTCCTCATGTCAGCAGCATTCCCATTATTGGCCCCCCCTACCAGCACCTCTAGTATATCGGCTCATCGTCAATCTGGAAAAGGAAACGATTAACGACCCCATAGTGGTGCTAGTGCAGTATGACTTCATCCTTATACTAGTAATAGTATATATGTATATAGCTTTTAAAAACCAAAGTAATCACAAATACGCTCTCTCGTATACGTATATTATCTCTCCCTGATAACTCCCCTAGGTTAACTACGCAACCTAGAGCTCTGATACCAAGTGTGGCGGCCCGCCCCGCACCAGCCTGCATTTACTCCAAAAGTGCGCTGTACACATGCCCAACTAGCACGGGAACGTCGTCAGGACAAAGGAAAGAAGGGAATGAACTAATCAAGGAACCTGTAGAATGTCTCACAGCGCATGGGATAAAATATAATAATAACATACTTGACATAAAACAGGCGAGACAGTGCATAAGCTGATAACTAATAATCATTGTCAACATCAGAGCAGCGGAAATCCAAATACAGCTTATTACAACTTTCCAAATTTACTGTCTCTAACAAAAGAAAACTAAAGTAGAAGATGCACCACCAATGCCCAAGCAGTGATCTTCAACAGCACAGGGAGAATACTATATATATTACGTGGAAGCCTCCTGCTCGTCTCCGGATCATCTACCCGTGCATCACCAGCTAACCTGTCTCTAGTCTGCTCGTGTGAGCACCCAGAGTAATAAGAAGAGACATAAAACTCTGGGTCAGACATAAAGCCTGGTATGAGCGATAAGCATCTAAACAGAGTAATAACAGGTATACCAAACCATACCTGAACCTGGACCTGCAACCAAAGAGTTAGTACCACATACCGAACAGTACCCTAAGATGCCATAATAAATAGTGTAAGAATATGGGGGTGGGGTGTGCATGTCATAATGATAGCAACCAAATCAACCATAGCAACCATCCTCACATCTCTCACTCAGTGCGTAAAGCATACGATATCTACCACTTTGAAACACTAGACAAACTGAGGCAACGACGAATCCCGACTTGTAGAAACCCTGCTATGACCAAGCTAAACATATGGAGTCATGACCAAACATTTCAATGACCCACTTCATTGGTTGTAGCCCTTGGTTCTACCGATGCCATAATGGCCCTGAATCCGCCTTCGTACCTCCTACCATAGTGGTTCAAAGCTATAGACGTCGATAACTCCTTGGCACGCGTCCCGCAGCAAAGCCCAATCATGAAGCCCACTCATTGGTTCCCAGCTGGATCCTGAGTCAAAGCTCCTCATTTGGACTTCCTTTGCATCTCGGGTTTTGATCGAATTGGAGTGGGTCTTCAAAAGAGTTGTCGCACATTAACAGTCCTAGAATTCGGTTCGGTTCGGTAGTCATCACCTTCATCGGTTCGGGTCGGGAGTCATCACCTTCATCGGTTCGGGTCGGTCCTCCTTCCTTGTCATCTTTCCATTCGGTTCGGGTCGGGTACTCCACTTCGGGTCGGGTCGGTATCTTCCTCCGGGTCGGGTCGGGTGTCCTTCCTTCCAGTGCTCCGATCCGCTCCCTCAATTCTTCACGTATTCCGATCCGATCCCTCCTTGCCATCTGATCCGCGTGGCCTTCCCTGTTGCTAGTTCTCCCAAATGTTTACTTCCGATCCGAGCCCTGCGTCTCCAAGTCGATCCGATCTGGCCTCCAATTATTCCTCTGATCCGATTCCCTTGTCCACTCCAACTCTAAGCAAATGGTCTTCCTCCTCGCCAAGACTCCTATGTGCCAAACTCCGGTTCGGGTCGGGTTTCTCGCCCAGTTCACATATCCGATCCGAGCCCCCATCCGATCCGATCTGAAGCCCTGCACAACTTGCTGCAACTTTTTCCAGCAACTTGTTTACGCCGTTCGACGATGTTTTTGACAAATCTAACTATTCTAATCAATCACAATTCATGTCAAATAGTCATAACAACATAGCAAACTAACCACAAACACCAAAACAATGAATTCATATGTCAAAATGGATCAAATGTGCCCAAAACCCCTTATTTTCCCTTAAGCATGTTTAAGTAAAACTAATCATAGGGTTAACAAAACTTAATCAAATCGAACCAAATTTCTAACAGAGGCATAAAATATTATTTACGAATTTCTAAACATTTTTCCAGAATTTATTAGTGTATAAATTCGCTAATCTTCACTAATTACCCTTAATTAACCGTAATTAGTGTCAAAATGATGCTATCACTCACCTTGGCCACAAAATAAAACACCAAATCTGAAATATCCTCTGTTTGGGTCGAATTCCTATGTATAGCAGCAGCTCCAACCTTGCTTTGTTGCTATTTGGCCTTGTTTTGATGTAGTTTAGGCTTAATCTTCACTAAAAATGTGTTTTGGAGTGGTTTTAGAGGATGGAGGCCATTACTAAGATCTCAAGGAGGTTTGTGGCGGCTCAAAACTGAAATGAAAGTGATAACCTAACCCTAATCAGTCCTCCTATACCTCTAAACCCGAAATTCCCCTTGGGCCTAGCTGCTAATCACCCGGTTAAGCCCAATTAAGCTGTTTTTCACCATCTGAAACTTGTTTTAGCCATATCTCCCAAACGGTAAGTCCGTTTGGCTAATGTGACCACTCTACGGAAAGAGAAACCATCATCCGGAGCCAATGGAAGTGGTTTCAGGTCAAAATTCCTTTCCAGTCGAAAGTTATGGCCAAAACAGTGCCAACCAAGGGCAAAATGGTCATTTAAAAATCGGGAAAAATCATGAACATGGGAAATGACCCCAATAGTCGTCCCCCAAAGTTACATGACCATACGACTTCGTATGTGAAAGAAATAAATATTCTACGATCCTATGATGCGTAGAATGCGGGTCGTTACAACGGTATTATCAATAAATATTAATTACCATTTCACGTTCAAATCTAATTAAAGATTTAACTATCGCTTTGGAGCAAAACTGGTGATACTCCACTCTCGCTCACTTTCCAAATTTGATAATTTAAATTATTAATTCACATTTCAATCTATTTAAAGATTCATTAAAACTCCACTTAGTTTTAATCTTCTTACAAATCAATATCCTGTCTTTAACTGGGTTAAAGAACCAACGTCATCTAAAACACGGTTCACGATAAACTCAAAATCACATTCAAATTCAATTCCAATTAAATATCATTTAATTGGTACACTTCATTAAATCTAAATAGAAAGATTTAATCTTTTCTACACTGGGTCCAAGAACAGTGTTATTCAAGAAACCATTCACGACGAACCCAAAATCTCATTTGATATTAAGTACAAGGCTCTGAATAGAAAATATACCGGCTTATATTCAATATCAAATTCTGAAACCAACAAATATCGTATTGGAAATAACGATATAAATATCTTTCAAATTCCCATAACAATATCTGTATAATCACATAATCCAACATCGAAATATTCCAAAGACAATTTCGATTCAAATCCACTCCCACTTTATATATATTGGAAATTCTGGTTATTTTCAAAACCAATTCAAATTCAATTCATTTATTTCAAAAAAATAAATTGATTTTAATTCTAGTTCAAAACTAGTTCATTTCGATAAAAATCTATTTTTATCCTTTCAAATATGAAATTTTTCATCCCAGTTCTTTCCAATTCATATATTATGATTTTACACAAATTATAGATATTTTTAATAATTTTATCAAGGTCCGTACAGTCGATTTCCATCAACGGCCATCGAACTGCACTTACAGCGACCTTTTCCGAATTTGATTTGGACATAATTCCAAATCCAACCGTTGGATTTTAAATTTGTAATATTCATTGGAAAGCTCTTTTCGATACGAACCCAATGGTTCCGATTTTAGGAGAATCTGACGGTCGGATCTCCCGTAACGTCAATTCGAAGTCAATGGTTGAAATTCACGAACTGCCGCGGCGCGGCGCATTCTACTCAGGCCATTATATATAATATATATATATATATTATATATTTTGTCGATTTCCTTTTAAAACGTATTATATAAATCGTTTTAAATTTGTTTTAAAAACGATTTCAACTTCCCTTTCAATTTCAAATCAAAATTGAATTTCAAATTAATTCAATTTCAATTCGAATTCATTTCTATATATTCGATTCTGAAATCACTTTTTGATATTCATAAAAAAAAATGAATAAAATCGATATAAATATCGTTCACATCAAAATAGCGCAACTCTAATCAACATGGCTTTATATATTTCAATAAATTTGTTACTCTATTCAACAAATGAATATTTATTCCATTCAACACATGAATCTATATTTCTTCTTACTTACAATAAAAAAGTACATTTTGTTGTATTAATATTTTATTCAACACATGAATACACTTTCAACACATGAATTCTCAACACCTGAACATCGTCCACGCATGACTATTTATTCTATTCAACACATAATTTTCTTTTATAACATTCATTATTTCCCAATTGGAATGAGTCCCAATCAATCACCATATAATGTTAATTATATGGATTTCATACAATACATGTATATAATAGCAACGACAAATAATCAACCATCATACAAAGTGCACCACACAACTGCATAAGCATCAAATATAAATAATTAACGCTTACACAGCCTGTCGACCAATCGGTCGACATACAATTAAATAATTTGGATTAGTGTACGCCAAATATCATCCCAACACCCGTGTGGGGTTTCAAATCAACAAACACTGAATATTGTTTGTGCAGTTGGGTGATGTGTAAAATTTATCATCCTAATAAATATCCTTCAAATAGGTATACACAAACAAACCGTCCGGTTTGTAAATGAATATTTATTCACATTCACTATATTCGTATTCACGTTAAAAATTATATTTTTAACGATAATTAATTTATTTCAACACATGAATATTTTCATTATCTATTTCACATCAACATCACAAACAAATTCACAACACAACAAACAAGCATACAAGTCGTCCATGGTCTGTGGACGACGGGTGTCGGGTGCTGCTAAGCACCGTCTGCATCCTAGTATATATTTTAAACTAGAAAAGAAAATTTAGAGTGAGAAGTTCTCACCCAAGCTAAATCCATTCACCGCGACTCTTCTTATGTAGGAAATCTTCACCTTTTCGTCTTTTGTCACTTTCGTTACCCGTATTCACTACATATATAAAAATCACATTTTTATATTCTCTCTACTTCACGATAAAGTAAAGTTCAGATTTTTATTTCACTTCATATATTTACAACGCTTCTTTCTATATAAAAATTATATTTTTATATTTCTACTTTGATAAAAACCATATTTTTAATATCTCTACTTTATAAAAATCATATTTTTAATATGCCACTAGTATAAAAATTATATTTTTAACCTTTTTATATTGTAAAAATTATATTTCTATAATATAAAAATTATATTTTTTATTTCACTACTTCTATAAAAAATCGTATTTTTATATATGCTATACATGTACAAAAATCAAATCTTTCTTGCTACTTCTTGATTATATAAAGATTATACCTTTTTAATTATAAAGATTATACCTTTTTAAATATAAAGATTATACCTTTTTAAATATAAAGATTATACCTTTTTAAATATAAAGATTTCATTTTTACTATCTATGTAATATAAAGATCATATTTTTAAAACGCTGCAAATATAGGAATGATTATATTTTTATATAATAAAAAAACCTCTTCCCTACATCGAAAATTCAATCTTTCATACATTAAAAATATCGCCTTTCACTCATTAAAAATCATTTCTTTTTATAACTAAAAATCATTTCTTTTTCTAACTAAAAATCCCAGCTTTTATCTTACAAAAATCAGATCTTTATCTAATTCTTTTAATTTATATAATTTAAAACTGAATTATAGAAAAACACAATGTCATATATTTAAAATTTCAGATTTTAAAACCAATAATCTTATATATAAATTTCAGTTTTCTAAACTATATATTTTTCCTAAAGGAGAGAAAAGAAATAAATAAATAAAATAAAATAAAACACTAAAAACTTACAGCGTTTCAGGGGGGTTCACGTCAGTTTTTGGGGGGGGGGGGGGAAGCAGGTGGTCGGAAGGGAGGCGGAGGGGTCGGCGCAGGTGGAGTAAAGGGGGCAGAGCGGTTTTTTATTCCGGGGGGCTAGGGTTTCGGGGGAGGTTCGTTCGACAAGAGGAAGGGGGCGAATCGGCAGGGGCGGCGGCGTGCGGAGGGGGGATGGCGGCGTGCGGAGGGGGCGACGCCTCCTGGGGCTGGGCGACGGCTTCGATTTCTTTTTTTCCTTTTGAATGAACGACGGATTAGAAAGTAAGGGGGAGGGAGTTGACTGAGTAGGAGAGAGAGGTTTTATTTTTAATTATTTTAATTTCAAAAAGTTGACTTTTTATTCGACCTCTAAACGAGGCCCACCGCTTGTCGTCCATAGCTAATTACCCCCATTCCGAACACAATGGGATATGTATCGCAGGCTGATTCGATCGTTTCGATCAGTTTTCGTCAAAATCAAAATATAACTTTATATATTGAATTTGAACGCACATTTCAATTTACTGGGGTCACATACGGACTCGATAAATTCCAGAAAAATATTTTCTAGCTTCGTATTGACGTTTCGGTTCTAACAAAACTAATTTCGTCAAATTCTGAGACCGTTCGAAAAATGGCCAATTTCCAGTCGATTAAAATCAATCGAAACTGGTCAAACGCGTTTTCCTTTGCCACGCTCACATATTGATTCGAAAAATTATGAAAATTGAAACCTAACAATAATTTGACATCACGGATCCAACAAAAGTGGCTTCTTCGTAATCCGAGGTCGTTTGCAAAATTTCCATTTTTAAACGCCTGAATTCCATAGCGACTATTCAGAATTTTTAACTGGGCATAACTTTTGATCCCCGCTATGAAATTTCAATTTTTCGGATTCGTTGGAAAGATATTCTCAAATAGATCCTATTATTTTTGGTTTCACTAAAGTCCGGTTTATTTTGCACCCGGTACATTCATTTGAACTTTGAAATCGAATTATCGAACTACCGTGCCATTTTCAATTCCTTTTATAATTATATATAAAATATTTATATTCTAATGACGATCTATATAAATATATACGTTATAATTCTATTCAAAATAAATTTCTCGTCGATATTATTTGAAATAATTCATTTTAAATATTCAAAATTCGCTAAAATTGCTAAAATAAAAATTTTAAATTGGCTTGCATTTTCCGGGTTGTTACAACGGGCCTCACAACCCGGTTGAGTCTAAAATGGGAGAAGGGAACGCAGTGAGAGCAGCATGTTTCTTTCTAGCTAGATGTGGTGTTTGGGTTTTTACATGGCCCGACATTTTATTTATGTGGATGATGGAATGAGGCGCCTCGGATGAAGGTCCTATAGGATCGGGGAACGTGTGTTCAGGAATAACTAATCCGCAAAGTCGTATGTTTGGACCGGCCCTGCAGCTTTCCAAGGGTTCACTGCGGGGAATCCTGAGACATTAGCTAGAGTGTCTCGAATCGGTGAGGAGCTCCTCCCTAGCCTTGACTCATGATGGATACCCAATTCCCAATACGACCCTACGGACTTGGTTGTATTACTAGTATGGCGACATAGTAGTATGGGGTACTATGCTGCCTAGGATCGATACATTTATTTTGAAATGTTTTTATATACACTAATAATAATATCAAATTCGTTTTTATCGTATCAAGCATGTTTAATCATCATAAGGTAAAACTCTATCCTCTGGTTTGCGCTGCATTGTGTGATGGGACTTGAGTCTTATGATGATTCCATTTTTCCAAAAGCAATGCATTGTTTTACGAATTACTTATTTATTTGTTCAGTAACCTTAAATTATGCATGATAATCCATTTGAAATAGACCCGTTCCGCATTAGCGGCGTGGTCTTTGGATTTGCCTTATTACTATTAGTTAGATTAGTTAACAATTCTCACACCAGTCCCATGACTGACTCGTAGTTTGTTTTCACCTTTGCAAACTCAGGTGCCCTCTTTCCTACACGGGGCAGCCAAGTAACAGGTTTCACTTTCTTTGGAGTCGCTGTCTTTGGAGCTTTCTTGGGGTTGCTTAGTTGAGGTGGTGATTTGGAGCTATGAAGACTAACTATCATTTATCTTTTGTTGCATTTTATCTTTAGACCTTGATTCATCCAAACTTATTCTATTTCCAGTTGTTCTATTTTGAAGTTTGAAACTTATTTCCTTTTGCTGAACTTGATGTAATAATTTAGGACTCTGTGATTGTGAAATTCTTTGGTTGATGACATTCATATTTCCGCTGCTATGATGTTATTGTCTATAGTTTTCGTATGCTATGTTGTATCTGTGATCTGTATTGTTGTATTTATGTTGCATTCCAAATGATTATTCCTTACTTTCATTCCGTGGAAGTTTAGGGTCATCGCAGAAAGCGTTCTGCTAGATGATTATTATATTGTGGTTGATAAACACTATTATAATATCAAAAGGATTTTGATATAAAGATATTGTTTCTTTCAAAAGGATTTTTGAATGTTGAATCAAGTGTTTTGGATTCTCATAAGGGAAAAAACCCATTCCTTGTTATACGGTGTGCTCTTATGAGATATCGTTTATTTTCTCAAACTTTTTTAAATTGTTTACTTATACCAGTTACATGACTGACCCATAATTTATTTTGTTTTGTTTTCCCTACACTCTTGGGTGCCCAATTTTGTACGGGCAATCAAGTATTCAGGATTTTACAGATATACTGAGAACTTGGAGCAGGAGGCTTTTGGATTTTATAACAATTATTTATTTCCGTTGTGTTCACTATAAGAAAACAGGCTATTTGCGATGGCTTCAGACGGGCCGTCGGCGGCCGTCGGAAATTTTCGTGATAAACTTCCTACCGAACTCTTTCTTCCTCATTTCTTTTGCTTATCCATTTTTTCCAGCTACGGTTTTTAAAACCCTACCACTCCAATCTGATTTTTTGCCTCCAAATCTCGATTTCTTCGCGTAAGAACCTCCTTGGCTTTCATTCAGATCTCTAGAGCAATCAATTTGAGGCATAATCTCTTTTTTTCATAAAAAATCAATTTTTACCTAAATCTATATTTGGTTAAATTAGAAAATTAGGGTTATCTATTGATTGCAATTGGTTTAAATAGCGTTTTAGTGGGTTATAGCATCCTATTATATGCGTATTTCATGTGATATAATGAAACTGAAAATTTTATGTGCAATGTTTGTTTATTTGTGCATATGTCCCCCTTAACTTGATTTTGACCATTGTATAATTGTGGTTATTTGTGTATATATGCACCATTATGTACTTGTTATTCTTGTATTTGTTGCAAAAGCGGAAAATCTTACAAAAATTGTTTGAGTACATCTAACAAAACAAAAACCCTTTTTATGATTTAAGTTATTTATGAATCAACGATGCGGATTTAAGAGAACACATCAAAATAGGAAAATATGCATTAAATCGATGCATTATATCTATGAATATTACATGTATGAATAAACTTGTGAAGTAACATATAAAGCTAACTATTTTCAGTGTTGGAACAAGTGTGTGGGAAGTATTTGTCAAGTTTTGGAACACTGATGAGGCGAAGGTAAGTGCACAAAATTATTTGTAAATAACAAAAATATTTGATTGATGGTGTCATTCTTTACAGACCCGGCCCAACAACCTCCATACTTGCGCATATATTGTCCGTGATGCTGACGATAATATCATCATGACATATTAACTACTTTACTTCATCTCTTGCTTAAAATAAACGAGCAATTAAATCATGTTCTACCAAATTTGATGATGCGAGCTTGTCCGATTTTGTTTTCACCAACTTCTTCATATAGTCAACTAGTGAATTCTTGGCAATGATTGCAGGGAGACAAATTGGACGAATTTGAACCTCTCTTCGATATACAGTGCAGTCACCCCCTTTATGTAGTCATCGAAGGTAAACTCCCTTATCTATATCTTGGTGTTTTTGTTGGAATCTCAATTCCTTTTTCTTTTTTGTTAGTATTAATGCATATATATTATAGATGAGGATGATGACACAGTTCCTTTAACTATTTTGGATGGGCCTACGGGAAAGAGATGCTTAAATTCTGATTTTAATGTACATTTTACTATTTTTTTGTGTTAAATATATTTTTAAGTTATGTTAATTCTGACTTTAAGGTATGCTTAAATTCTGATTTTGGATGCGTGTATGTGAAAGAGACGCGAAAGAGGCGGTGTGGATTTGGAAATCAAGTGGTAAACGATTTTTTTCTTAGTATAATTTTTAGTTTAGAAATAAAATCATGTACCCTTACGCAGTTGCTACAAGTATGAGTTAGGATTCAAACTGTCCACTTCATCATAATTTGTACAAAATACGAGTTAGGATTTGGAAATCAAGCAGATTTTTTTAGGGTAGTGTATTTATTATTGGCATATATATTGGTGGACTACTTGGTGTGCACAAATCTATGTATTATGTAGTTAATGGTTTAAGTTTATAGTGAAATTTTTGTGTTTTTGTTAATTGGTTAAGAGCTGATATGTTGGGTTATCTATTGATTGATTGGAGAGTGGTCTTAGTGAAGAAGTATAGTTGAAGGCTAAATAGCAGCTGAAATTTCAAAAAAAAAATTATGCAGATTTTCCAACGGCTTTCGACGGCCGACGAAAGCCATCAGAAACCGTTACAAACCGCCAAAAACCATCGGAAACAAAAACTACGGACTATGTCGAAAACCGTTGAAAAATCAGATTTTCGACGCCTTTAAAAGCGACGGCTATTTCCGACGGCTTCCAACGGCCACCGACAGTTTTCTGCCGTCGGAAATAGCCTTTTTTTCTTGTAGTGGTTGTAAGTGTTGTACTCTGATAAATGTTATTGTATATATATACTGGTTTTATTTCAAAGTTATGTTATATTTTATTCGTTCCGCTGCGAGAATCGTGTTACTCTGATTCTGTTATTGTGATCTTCTTCTTCTATTCTAATTTTATATCTTATCTATTCTCACCCTCTAACTTCTTTCTATTAACTATCCGGTATTTCCTATGCTGGGACAGTCGACATTGAGTTTATGTCGATAACCAAGGTCGCAAATCCCCCGGGTTGTTACACCTACCCTAGCCAATGCAGAAGTAGAAGCAATGGTGCGTCAAATCATGGCTGATAGTCGTTGCTATACTAACGATGATTGGGGTATTGAGCATAGTCACACCCCATTCACGGACCACATTTTGGACTTCCAATTCCCTCGACGATTCAACTTGCCACAGATGGACCGATATGCCGGGAGAACAGATTCGGGACAACACCTGATGTGGTATGCGTGGTATATGAACGTCGCAGCCGCGCTTGACATTGTAAAATGTAAAGCCTTCTTAATATATCTAGAAGATGTTGCATTAATGTTGTTAACTCGACTTCCTCCACGATCGGTGTCGAGCTTTAAAGAACTAAGTGAGCATTTTATGAATCAGTTCCAGCTCTATACCAGGAAAGCCAAAAGTGTTATTGAACTATCTAGAATCAAACAAGCCCCTGGAGAGTCCCTAAAGTCGTACCTGGACCGCTTCAACTTAGCGGTTACTGAAGTAAGCGATCCTTACGAACCAACCATTTTGATGGCCTTAATAGATGGAGTCGATCCAGATACTGAATTCGGAGGATATCTAGCGGGAAAACTGCCATTGACAAGGGAGGCACTCTATGAAAAGGCAAATATTCGCTTACGAAGGGAGGAAATATATGCTAGTCGAAAAAGAAAGTCTGAGGGAGCTTCAAAAGAAGATATTCAAAGTAATGTTGTTGTGAAACAGTTTGGCGACAGTTCGGGGAAGATCGAGGTAAACGTTGGCAACAAAAATGGAGGAAATGGCAACAGGAGCAGAAATGGCAATAAAAGAAATACGAACCAAAGAAATAACTCCGGAAAAAGACCTCGATTCCAAACTTTTGAAAGCTATACACCATTGAACGATATGTTGGAAACCATCTACATGGATACTTACAATGTCTTGCGATATAAGAAGCCTCCTCCCAGAGACTCCACTGAGAAGGAGCTAGCGACCGGAAAATTTTGTCTGTTTCATGGAACCCATGGTCACTCTACTAAAGAGTGTCAGAATTAAGAGATGTTGTTGAAAAACTGTTGCGGGAAGGAAAGTTAGATGAATATAAGGTTGCCCCAAGAGATAGGGGCAAGGAGGGCAAGCCCCGAATCAAAATTAGCCTGCTCTTAAACCTACAGCTCAGCAAAAGGGTAAAGGAATCGTCATCAACACTATAGTAGGGGGCCCCGTCCAGCTAGCCATAGCTAATGGGCAATGGACCAATATGTTAATGCGGACAAGCACTTCGATGTAAGGGAATGTAGTAACTTCAAAGATACCGCCCCAGTGAAGCAACAGAAAACAATGTGAGATGATGTCATATTTCGCAACAGAGATGATACTGGAGTTCAATCGCCTACCGAGGATCCATTGGTAATCACTACCACTATCGATCCAACTCTAGTTCATAAGGTATTAGTGGATAATGGGAGTTTGGTTAATATTCTCTTTAAGAAAGCATTCGATCAGATGAAACCCAAAACGAAAGATATGAGGCCTTGAGAGGGATGGATATGCGACTTCAATGGGGCCTCGACGGTTCCAATGGGATATGTAGAACTATCAGTGACATTGGGACAAGGAGATCGTCGGAGAGTGAGAATCCTCCAATTCGTAGTTCTAGACATTGACTCATCCTATAATGCCTTTATGGGCCGACCGGCCCTCGCAGAATTCAGGGCCTGCATCGCGCCCTAGTGCCTATTGTTGAAATTCCCAACCGAAGCAGGAGTGGGAGTAATGAGAGGTGATCAAGCCACCGGACGAGCTTGCTACATGGCAGAATTGAAGATGTTGCTAAAAGGGTTAAACATAGAACCTAAAAAAACTTCCTCTCCTTTTAAGGGGAGTTCAGCATAGCAGCTAAATACTATACCACCTAGGGAATCGCTTGACGAAATTTCCGAAGATATTGATCCTAGGGAAGACGAAGAACTAGGAACCAGAAAGGCGACACCCAATCTGTTGATATCCCAATAGATAACGACGACCCGACAAAGGTCTTGAAGATTGGGTCTCATTTGGATTCTTTCTTGACAAAGGAATTGACTGATTTTTTGAGAGCAAACCTCATTGTGTTTGCTTGGACTCATGCAGACATGTGTGGAATTTCTCCCGCGGTTATGAGCCACTCGCTAAGTTTAAACCAAACCATCCTCCGATCAAGCAGAAAAGACGTATGTTGGGCCCGGAAAGATCAACAGACTTAAAGGAAGAAGTAGAGAAATTAAAGAACAACAGGTTTATTAGAGATTCGACATATCCTGACTGGATATTGAATCCCGTCTTGGTTAAAAAATCAAGTGGAAAATGGCGGACATGCATTGACTTTTCCGATTTGAGCAAAGCTTGTCCAGAAGATAGCTTCCCACTTCTCAGGATTGATCTGCTAGTGGATTCAACAACTTGACAAGAACTTCTCTCCTTCATGGACGTGTATTCGGGATATAACCAGATCCCCATGCATGTGCCAGATCAAGAGCATACGAGTTTTATCACTAATTTGGGATTATACTGCTATGTGGTAATGCCATTCGGACTAAAGAATATCGGAGCCACATATCAGTGCTTGGTAAACCGAATGTTCTATAATCAGATCGGGAAAATAATGGAAGTCTATGTATACGACATGCTTGTAAAGTCCAGACAGTCTTCCGATCATACGAAAGATTTGGCGGGAATGTTTGACATTTTGCGGAGATACGGGATGAAATTGAACCCCTTAAAATGCTCATTTAGGGTTGCATCAGGGAAATTCCTTGGTTTCATTGTGAGTTCTCGAGGAATTGAAATTAGTCCTGACCAAATAGCAGCAATCAAGAACATAGAAGAAACACAGAAGATTAAAGACATTCAAAGCTTTGCTGGGAAAGTTACGGCACTGAGTAGATTCATTTCCAAAGCCACGGACAAGTGCGTTCCATTCTTTAATTTAATCAAACGAGGGAAACGTAATTTTGAATGGACCCCCGACTGTGTAGAGGCCTTCCAAAATTTGTTAAACTTGTTAGAGAAGCCCCCAATATTGTCGAAGTCGGTGGATCATAAGGATCTGTTTGTGTATTTTGTAGTGTCATCTCATGCTGTCAGCACAGCTTTGGTGCGTGAAGAAGACAAGATCCAGAGGTCGGTGTACTATGTAAGCAAGAAGTTAGTAGCTGCAAAACACAATTACCCGAAAATAGAAAAACTCGCTTATAGTATCTTGATTGCATCCCGAAGGCACCGTCATTATTTTCAAGCTCACCCGATAGTCATATACACGGGTCAGCCACTGAGACAAGTGTCACAATGACCCGAAGCATCAGGACGATTACTTAAGTGGAATATCGAGTTGAGCCAATTTGATTTAAATTTTCAGCCAAAGAGATCAATAAGAGAACTGGCCCTAGCTGACTTCATAGTAGAATTCACAATTCCCGAGGAAGAAGCAGTGCATGACAAGACTATCACTTCAGAGCATAAGTTGGAACTTAGCCCATGGAAATTATACATGGATGGGGCTAAGAACGCTCGAAGGTCCGGCGCCGGAGTTGTTTTAACAACTCCTGAAGGACGATCCATTTACTATGCCTTGTGGTTGGAATTATCTACCACCAACAATGACTTCAAATACAAGGCCCTGATTGTCGGGCTAAAACCCGCTAAGGAACTAGGGATAAAGACATTGGACATATTCTGTGACTCCAAGATAGTTGTTTTCCAATTTCAAAAGGAATTCGAAACTAGGGGACCCTGGCTTGTTACTTACCTTGAAAAAGTAGAGAAGTTGCTGGGTAAATCTGGAACATTACAGCATAACTCATATCCCAAGAACAAAAAACCAAAAAGCAGACCGACTGGCTAAGTAAGCAAGTTCTGACAATCCAGAAGAAACCGAGATGGTTCCAATAGAGATATTGGATTTGCCAAGCTTTGATCAAATGGAAGTCGAATTAACCCTAGAAGCTGAACCAGAAAGGGAGTCATGGATGTCACCGATTAAGAACTTCCTTAAGAGCGGAACTCTCCCATCAAAAGAGAGAGGGAGACGAGCTGTAATACGTAGAGCCGCAAGGTGCATTTTACAGTATGACATCCTTTACCGCCAAGGATTTTCCATGCCTCTACTATGGTGCATAGCACACGAGACATCAAGCATGTACATGAAGGTGAGTGTGGAGATCACACTGAGGCCAAACTTTAGCAAAGAAAGTATTACGATATGGCTATTTTTGGCCTACCATAAATATAGATGCGGCTGATCACTCACGACGCTACGATAAGTGCCAAAGATTTGCTGAAGTTCCAAGGGCACCCCCAAGACAGCTTAAATCAATGATCAGTCCATGATCGTTCGCAATGTGGGGATTAGACATCATCGGGACCCTGCCAATTGCTAAAGGATGAGCTAAATATGCGATAATGGCTGTGGAGTATTTCACAAAATGGGTGGAGGCCGAACACTTAACCACGATCAAGACAAGAAAAGTGATAAGCTTTGTGATCAGGAATATCATTTGCCGATTTAGGATACCAAAAACCATTATAACCGATAATGGAACCCAACTCGATAGCGCGGAATTTAGAAACTTCTGCCAGAAATATAAAATTGATAAGAGGTGTACTGCTGTAGCTTACCCACATTCGAACAGACAAGTTAAAGCGATAAATAAAGTTATTAAATCCATTCTTAAAAAGCGGTTGGAATAAGCAAAGGCCATGTGGGTTGACGAATTACCACTAGCTTTGTAGGCCTATCGGATGACCTTTAAGACGGATACCGGTCACACCCCTTTTTCACTCTTCTTTGGATCAGAAGGGTAATTCCGGTGGAGCTTAAAGTCCCCTCTCATAGGGTGACATATTATGACCCGATGATAAATAAAGCGCTCCTCCTCGAGTCCCTGGACATGATTGAAGAGAAAAGGGACGAAGTGGACTTGCATGAATCAAGGCACCGACGCCAAGTGGCATGCTATTATGACAGAATGGTTCACCCTCATACCTTCGAACCCGGAGATTTAGTATTAAAGCGAGTCTTCCCGCCTCCAATTCATTTGGGTCCGAAGTGGGAAGGACCATATATAGTTCAACGGAAGCTTGACATGGGAGCTGTAACAACCCTGAATTTTGGGGTAAATTTAAAAATTTATACTAAGTAATTTTAATGAGTTTTTGATATTTAAAATAATTTATTTAAAATAATAATGATTAAAAATTGATTTAAATCGAAGTTAAAGTGAATAATTTAATTTCAAATAATTTTATTAGAAAATACGTCAGAATTTAAATTTTCCATTTTTTATTATTGAATTTAAAATGATATTTACATATATAAATTTTAAATTGTTATTAATGAATGATTCCAAATTAATTTTATATAGGATGAATTGTAAGACACTGAGTGTTAAAGGTATATAATGCATGTTTTAACTATCGCGGTTAATGAAATTAATGTTAACATTTATAATAATAATAATAATAAATAAATATAAAAGAAAACAAGCAAAACATAAAATATATTTATTGTCCAACCTTTCCATGTATTCTTAATGTATTAGTGTACTTATTTTAGTATTCAAGTCAAAAGGGTTATTTAATCTGTAGGCCCTTTATTATGTATAAAACAAAGAGGCCATGCATTGCCTACCTTTTTTTTTAATACATGCTTGCACTGTAAATTTTAAACTATTATATTTTCAACATATGCATTATTTTTCTAAACGGACAACGTTTCATACAGTAATATACATGCGGTGGTAAAAACCTTCGTCTCTTCCAATTTATTACTTTATTTTTCTCATTTTCTCTTTTTCTTAAATTTGAGTCATTTGAAAATAATGTGTAGGTTATAAATGAAATAAATTTTAACTATACGTATATATTAATGTGTATATATATATATGTATATATATGTACATATCTTTGGCTGTCTTCTTAGTTATTTCCCCTGTCAATTCAAGTTTAACTTTTAGAAATTAAAAATGTAGATTACATGTTCATAAACAAATAGCATTAAGCTAGCATTAGTTCTTTCCTTTTTTTCCTCCCTCTCTCTCTATTTTATTGTCATTTACTTTTGAAATTTGAATAATAGAACAATAAAATAAATGGGTCATAATAGCATGTAATCAGGGGGGATGTAAGGAAACATAATTGAGAAGTAAATATACCACCTCAGCCTTAGTTAGCAATTCATGGATAAATGGGCTTTTTTGTAAATTAAATAATTATGATATTATAAATATCCTAGATAGTTAGAAATCCAAACCCTAATCTAATTCTTCATAGCCGCCGCCTTTTATTCAAATGGATGTGTTATGAATTACATCACAAATCCAAAAAAAAATCAAAGCTCTCAACAAGCTCTTGTTTTCAATGGGCATGATCAATATCCTCTTCATGGATTGTTTGATTTTGTCGCTCAAAGATCCGTCGTTCGTTGACGTTGACATGCCAATAGGATGATGCTCCATGTAATGTTGAAGGAGGAAGAAGAATAACGCGATTTCAGAAGCGTTGTGATTTTACGGCAAAGATCTATGCTCCTAGACTTGAAAGAGACAATTCCGAGCCGTTGGAATTTTAACAAATTTGCGAATCAGAATAAACCGATGTGAGAATCTCTGATTTTCGCAATTTAATTTATTTAATTAATTATTTTATTTTGTTAAATAATTATCTGTGTGATCTGTGCTGTGATGTATTGTGCTGATTGTTCTGATGGATTGTATTGAATTGTATTGCGTTGTATTGTGTAGATCTGTCATTTTATCGCTTAGATCTGTATGGATCCAATATAAAACATCGCGTTTGGTACTTTAGATTAAACCAGAATTTTAATCTAATTAAAATATTGTTTTGTTTTGTGAATTTGATTAGGTTAATTTTTTTTATCCAATTTACAATATCAAATTTGTTATGATATTTTATTGTTATTGAATTTGTTAAAATATCATTTATTTGAAATGGTCATGTTTAGCGAATCAAGAATCATTAAATTATGTTAACATTAGAATTATATATCATGTTGAGTACAGAGTTGCAATCAATTTGCCAAATCAAGACAAATTATTTCGTTGTCAGATTTATTTATTCATTTTTTCTAAAAAAAATATTTTTGTTTACACACCATGTGTAAATAAAAAGACGAAATTGATCACTATATGTTTGTTCACATACCATATGTAAATTAAAAGACAAAATTGATTACTATATGTTTGTTCACATACCATGTGTGAATAAAAATACGAAATTGATTATTATGTGTGTGTTCACATTCCATGTGTGAATAAAAATACGAAATTAATTATTATGTGTTTGTTCACATTCCATGTGTGAATAAAAAATATGAAATTGATTATTATATGTTTGTTCACATTCCCTGTGTGAATAAAAAGACGAAATTGATTATTATATGGATGAAATTGATTATTATATGTTTATTCACATTCCATGTGTGAATAAATATACAAACTTGTTTAACATATTTTTGTTTACATACTATGTGTAAATAAAAAGACAGGATTAGAAAATATACTTTATTTTGCATTTTATTTATACTCCATATATAAATAAAAAGACAAGATTATGAAACACACTTTTATTTGGATTTTATGTTTAAATAAAAAGACCGTAATTGTTTTAACATGTTTAGTTACATTCTATGTACAAATAAAAGAAACAAGTTTGAAAATACATTTTTATTAACATTTTATTTGTTAATAAAAAGGATAAGATTTAAAATACACTTTTATCAATGTAATATTAGAAAACTGAGAAAAGAATCATATTTCACTATGAAATATGATTTGCATTAAAAACACATCTTTAATGTTAATATTAGGGACTTAGGAAAAAAAACAGATTTCATTATGAAATATGTTTCACATTAAAAAAAACATATTTTTAATGTAATATTAGAAAACTTAGAAAGAATCATATTTTTATTAAGAAGTACGTTTTACATTAAAAATACATTTTTAATGTAATAGTAGAAACATAGTAGGATGAGGTTACAATAAAAAGAAAAAGTTAGAATTTAAAAAGATTACCTTTTTAATTGTCAATATATTAAATTAAGAAGATTTGTTTTCAAAACGTTATCAATCTTGAATTAAAGGAATGTTTTTATTTTATATTCAATTAATGGAATTAATTGACGTTGATTTAGAAAGATTACGTCTTTATTGTCTAAAAGTTACAATAAAAGGATTCAATTAAAAAGATTACATCTTTGGTGTCAATATGTTAAAGTAAAAAAAAAATATGGTTTCAAAATTGAACATCTTGAAAAGATTGTTATTATAAAATCATAATAATATGGAAAGTTACAATTTATATTAAGATACTTGAAATCAAGATATTTGGAAATAAAGAATATCTTAAAATTAAGATTCCTTAATGGAAAGGATAATTTCAAATAATATGTTTTGAAAAAATTAATTATAATTATAAATTATAATTGTGCTTGGACACGAGGTTAGGTTACATTTGTGGTGGAAGTCTGCCCGGACCCGACCGGCATATCCAACAGCCACTAATATTGAACCTAATGTGAGAGGTCCAAGTGCACAAATACGAAACGGGCCATGACACGAGGTTAAGCCCAACTTGTGGAATAAGTCCGCCCGGAACCGACCGGCACATCCAGCATCCACAAGTCGTAGGCTTAAGGTGAGAGGTCTAGTCCATTATAAAATACAAATCGATAAGAAAATGAGTTGGGCTATTTAATCCGTTTTTCAAATAGCAACGCATAAAAAAAACCGAACGAGTTTATCGATTTATTTTATCCATTTTACAATGAATATTAAAAGAGAAATTTCAAAATTAATATTTTGGAAAATAATATTATTATAAAAGGATAACATATAGAATAATCAATTTTTAGATTATAGTTGGAATCATGAAAATGCATATGAAAATGAAATCATGTTTTTAATGGAACATGAGTGCATAAGAGATAAATATAATCATTTGTTTTAATGTCATTTAATTGCATATGAAAATAAAATAATGTTTGGAGTAGCGTAATGCATATGAAATAAAAACATGTGTTGGAATCATGTGAAGGCATATGAAATAGCATCATATTTTAAAAGTCATGTTAATTATATGAAATATAATCGTATTTTTAATGTTATGTTAATATATGAAATTTAAAACATATTTCAGTGTTATGTTATTATCTTAAAAATAAATATATTTTTAAGATCATGTTCATATATTGAAGATGAAACATGTTTTTAGTGTCATGTTCATATATTAAAATGAGGCATAATTTTAGTGTCATTTTCATTGGAAAAAATTAAATGTTTAAGGACTTCAATTTAATATAAGTTGACTTCAATGAAAAGATAGTAATTGAATAAAAGTAAAAGTTACATTTTTCATGTAATTGAATTAAAGTGAAATTACATTTTTCATGTAAAAGATCAACAGTATGAAATTTACATATTTATGTAAAAAGATTTTTAGTAAAGATTAAAACGATGAAATGTACATTTTAATTAATGGATTTTCATTAAGAAGAATTAGGAAACAAAATATACATTTTGTGTAATTTGAAAGATGAAAGAAAAATGTACATTGTTGTGTATAGTATGTGAATGTGAATTATAATAGAAATAAAACATTATTGTGTGTCATGTTTTGATATTATATATACAAATAGGGATATTTGTTGTTGGCAAAATATATGGATGAAGGAATTATATATAATTATATATATAGAAATTAAAATCAAACGAATCGAGCGTGGTAGTTCGCATTTTGGAATCGTGTCTTTAAATTATTATACCAAAAGATCTGACCATCGTATTTTTCCAAAACTAAAACCGTTAGGTTCGCCTTGGGAAGATCTTTCCAACGATGTGAATTGTGTTAAAATCCAATGGTTAGATTTAGAGAAATGTGTAAAACAAATTTGGGTGAAAACAGCGCCAAGGTCGTCTATTGACATGAAGTGTTGTTAAATAAAATTCAATTATTTTTATATGAATAAAAATAGAGATTAATCGTTATAAATTAATATTAACGATAAGAAATGATTTTAAATTATATTATATGAGGATCATTTGAAAAGTCCGAGTTCAATCTCATTTCAAATGATTATTCGTCGATCTAAGTCGAAGAGTTGAAGACGGTGATTGAAGACCAACGATCTTCACGTCGAATGGATGAGTTACCATTGACGCCCATGATTGGAGTAGCTACCTTGAAGGGGCTACAATGGTGGTCGTCCAGACTACTTATTGATTGTTCAGATATGCGTGGAATAAGGTGCCTCCGGTTTCGTTCAGACCCAGAACGGACTTGAAAATGGATTGTATGTCTGACGATGTATTCCTTTATACGGTATTTGTTGATCTCTGCCAAATATATATCTGTTTGGTGTTTAACACCCTTCTCTAAGACGTACGAGCTTAGAGGTTATATATTGGTTGGAATCAATGGTATGGATTGACTATGTGGCATGCTAAGATGCAAATGATCAAGGCTTTTGTTGAAAAGCAGGCCTTGTGGTTGATGATCAAAGCACAGCTTGAATAAGCATAGCTTTGTGTATTACGTAGCTTCACGAGCCTCACAACCAGGTTGGAGTCAAAAACGGGAGAAGGGAACGCAGGGAGAGCAACACGTTTTTTTCTAGCTAGAAGTGGTGTTTGGGTTTTACACGGCCCGACATTTTACTTATGTGGATGATGGAATGAGGCGCCTCGGATGATAGGTCCTATAGGACCCGGAAACGTGTGTTCAGGAATTGCCAATCCGCAAAATCGTATGTGCGGACCGGCCCTGCAGGATCCAAGGGTTCACTGCGGGGAATCCTGAGACATTAGCTAGAGTGTCTCGAATCAGTAAGGAGCTCCTCCCTAGCCTTGACTCATGATGGAAACCCAATTTCCAATACGACACCATGCGGTTTTGATTGTAGAACTAGTATGGCGACATAGTAGGATGGGGTACTATGCCGTCTGTGATTGATACATTATGATTGAAATGTTTTTGAAACATATATACACTAACAATAATATCAAACCCGTTTTTATCGTACCAAGCATTATTTGACCATTATAAGGTAAAACTCTATCCTCCGGTTTGCGTTGCATTATGTGATGGGACTTGGGTCTTACAATGGTTTCATTTTCCTAAAAAAACATTGCGTTGTTTAACGATTTACTTTAATTTGTGCACCGACAATCTATTGGAATAAAACTCGTTCCGCGTTAGCGGCGTGGTCCTTGGATTTGCCATATTGATATTAGTTATATTAGTTAAGGATTCTCACACCAGTCCCACAGTCCCATGACTGACTCGTAGTTTGTTTCACTTTGCAAACTCGGGTGCCCTCTTTTCCACACAGGCAGTCGAGTAGCTTTTTGCAGATATTTATCTCTTGATCAGGATTCTGGATCGAAGCCTAAAGCTGTGTCCAGAGCATAGAAAGTCTTCCACAGTGTATTGTATTAATTTACTATAATTTATCTTCTGCTGTAATTTTATTCAATGTACTCTGATATTCTATACTCTGATGTAACATTATTATGATGTTTATAAAAGTCTGCTATTATTATTCTAATGTTTTGTATTCCCAGAGTTAACGTGTTTGGGTTTTGAACGGTCTTGGTCGATCTAACGATTGATCGGGTCAAGCGAAACCCGAGCCGTTACAGGAGCTTTCAAGCTAACGACCGTTGATGGTGAACAAATTCCTAGAGCTTAGAACGCCCAACATTTGCGGTGATACTTGACTTGAATTTGTACTATTTCCTTTTGTTTTATAAGCCATGTAAAAAGGCATGACTTGCCTAGAAAAGTCTGGTTAATATAAACAAAAGATTATAAAGTGGACCTAGGTCACGACTTGGCCGAACCACTACAAAATATTGTGTGTGATTTACTTTTCCCATTCGAATTTTGTTTCATGTATATTCTGTGATTGTCATAATGTAAGCCGAAAACGTTAGAAGTTTGAATCGATATCAAAACAAGTGTAATAACCATTTGTGTAACGACATAAAAAAGGACGGGAAGATGACGTCCTAAACTCTACTCCTGTAACAACCCGAATTTTAACAACATGTGAAAACAAGAAATCAAGGTATAATTAAAAATGAAATAAAATATATAAAAATATGTTTAGATAGGTAAATAATGGTGATGCATAAGAAGAATTAATTAATATTTGGAAGAGAAGAAAAATTAGTTCGGTAACGGTGTGTGTAACGGAAAAGATAGTAAAATAAGGATAATTAATTTAAGAATCAGGAATTAGGTAAAATGGACTTTACCATTGCGTTCCTCTCGAAAAAATACGCAAAATAGAGTCCGAGTTTTCGAAAATCGGAGTCCGTATGACCAAGATATGGCCAAAACAAGTTTCAGCAGACTTTCTGGCAGACAGAACCGAGTCGACCCTAGAGTCGACCTCCCCAGGCCAGGTCGACCCTAGAGTCGACCCCCCCCCCCTGTACAGGTCGACCTGGTCGGCCTGGTTTGGCTCAGAACCCATTTTTGAAGCCCGGTATGTGTTTTGATGGTCCGTATTGACTCTGGGGTTGATCTAATGGCCTAAATGAGTTGCCTACAACTATTTAAAGACCCTAAGACCTAGCCTAAATCATACTATTTCATTTTAGCACTCATGCAGCCGCCATTAAACCTAGAACTCTAAATTAAAAATATAAAGAACAAAAATTAAAGAAGACGAAGGATGATTCTTGAAGGCTACAACTAGAAGCTACAACAACTACGACGCTACAACGGATTTGGGGCTATTTGATTTAAAGTTTTGATTTGGATTGCTTGCTCCATATTGTAAGTTCTGTCATTTTTTAGGCAAAAACGCTAAAATAACATGGACATGCTATGAATTGAAACCGGATTTAAGAACTATTATTAATCCATGTTTATATTGTTTAACTTTGAATCAAAATTTGGGAATATTGCTATGTTAATGTTGCAAGTTAAACTTATCATGATTTTGATGTTGTTATGAATCACTTGGGCTTAATTGTATGGCAAGTTGGACTAATACATGTCCATGGAATCACTGTGTTTATTGAAATCTTTATGTTGATTAAACCATGCCTATGATACTAATTAAACCATGTCTATGATGTTAATGAAAATATGCCTGTGATGTTAATATACCTATCATGTTAATGACAAATTGGGAATTGCTAGGTTATGATGAAAAGTTGGAATCATTATGTTTATAATGCTAGATGAGAATCATTATGTTAAAAATGCTAAATTCGAATCCACTATGCCTATTAGAATTACCATGCCTTTAATGTTTCATGTTTGTAATAAAATTATTATTATGCCCGCAATGATTATTATGCCTATGATGTAAAGTGAAATCATCATGTTAAACCAAGTTGGAACCATTATTATGCCAAGTCATCATCATGTTAGTATTAAAACCATGTGATATGTTATAGCCTGTTTATTATGCAAGTGATGTTGGAATTGTCACATATGCCTATCACATGTTTGGTGTTATTCCCCTTTATCTCTTGAATTGTTTATGCTTGCGAACGAAGTACGTTTATATACGTTGGGGATACGATTGGGTATAATAGGCAAAACTTGAATTGATTATAATCATAAATCGTGAAATTTGGCATAAGTAGAACATGAAATATGGCACGAAAACTCGACTTGAACATGCCATAACTTGACTTGAAACATGCCTTAGTTGGGCACAAAATTGACATATGAACATGCTATGAAAATAGCACGAATCTGATAAGAACATGGGCATGACTTTAGAAAACAAGAAAGTGGCCAACTCGAGGTTGGGTTGAGTTTGTAGTGTAAATCTGCCCGGAACCGCCCGGCAAATCCAGTTGCTACAAACAATAGGATCCAATGTGGGTAGTTGGTCACATCGCGCTTGAAACCCGAGGTTGGGTTGAGTTCATAGCGTAAACCTACCCGGAACCGCCCAGCAAATCCAGTGGCTACGAACAATAGGATCCAATGTGAGTGGTTCGGTGCATTAACGAATCAATTAATGCCAGTTAGGGTTAAGTCATGAACATGAAAAGACAACTTAACCAACTTGAACACGATTTGTAGGGCTAAGTCATGAACTTGAAACGACAACACTTAGCCAACTTGACATGACACGTAAGCGGGTTAAGTCACAAATTTAAATGACATACTTAACCATCTTGACATGACTAGACTGGAAAAGGATTAAGTCACGAATTACATGACTTAATCGGTTAGGCGGGTTAGGCCACGAATTACATGACCTAATCTGTAGGCGAAACCCTAGACACGACCCTTTTCAGCAGTAACCCTCTAGATGTATCAAGGTACCCTGGGGCTAGGCCGGGTGGGGCACGATTACTGGGCTGATTGTAAGAGGTGAACGATGGCAGTGGGGTACGCCAGTGTGGGTTCGGTGGACTACGGTCGTGCACGTATTCCAGGGCAGACACTGGGTATCCGTAGATTTATCTGTGCATCTTGAATCGTGTCAGGGGTTGACACCCTAGGGCTGATACACCCGAAGGTGGACCCAGCACAGGTGACTACATTCATGATTAGCCGTATGACACGGACACTTGACGAGCTAGAACTTGTAGGGAGCCGATCGACTAGATAATCGCTCCGTAGGACCCCGTACTTGGGTCAGACCCCGTTTCAGGGTCATTTCATGATATTGGGCCGTGGGATTTATTTCGTGATTAACTTGTGATAGGGGCTTAGTATACTAGTACAGTCGATGCAACGAATCTCGAACATGTGATGCTTTACTTGACTTGTCTTGACTTATCCTGATCACCTTAGTCTATCTTGTTCACCTTGACACCATTCTTAAGTTTAGTTCCAGTTCATACATGACAGGTTGTTTTAACCGTTTTTACACTGAAAGTCACTAGGACTTACTCAGTCTTTATGACTGACCCTTTTCCTTTCGCCTCTTTTTCTTTCGTTTCCCCCCCCCCCCCAGGTTCTCAGGGAGGAAACACTAGCTCTTAGCTTGGATATCACTTGCTTTGGCTCAGCATGTGCGGTTTGTTATGGCTGCTTCTTTTTACTGCACTTGGGGAATAAGCTGTTTTTCTGTTTTAAGTTATTGCTTCTTTGGCTATTATTACAAGACAGTTGTAATGAAGTTGTTATTTGAAATGATTGTAAGAGACATGGTTTACTTTGAAATAAAATGAAATTCTGTTTTGCTCATAAATTCTTCCGCTGTTTACTTAATTATTTATTTATGTTCTGTCTTGTGATAATTCTGTGATGTTATCTCGATAATACCCCTCCAAAACTAGTGCATTCCCTTTGTGAGTGACCCTAGCGGAGGTGGGGTGTTGCAACTCCCACCAGTCGAGAGAGAGTATAAAGGACGGGAAGACGACGTCCTTGAGGCATGAAGGTGCACCATGACAAAAGACCGCCTCAAATCCACTCTAACCTGATCATACGACAGGAGAGTATAAAGGTGTTGAAACATGAGCACCGACAATATGCAGACTCTTAACCCTGGTAAAGAGCTGGGGGCAATCGAATGCTGAACCTAATCAATCTTAAATAGGCCCCGGTCGGGCATCTCATTCAAGATTGATTGGTGGTATATACATGTACATCGCATCCTATCATCGACCACCTTATGTAGCTGTAGTGTCTACACCATGCATTTGATTCACTTGTGATGGGATTTATTATGAATTTTTTGTATCACACTTAGACAAAGTAATTGAAAAACTTACGAATACTTAACATTCCAGGAAACAAACTACTTTATTTACGTGGGTGCAGATCTATGCAAAAAAGACTAAACAAAGAAATGTGAGGGCCGCACTCGCTACAACCACAGCGGGCCAAAGGGAAATCAAGGCAAAAGATAAAAACTGCATTTCACTTAGGTTTTGGAGCAGTTTTTGCTCTTTTTAGTAGCTTTGAGCTTTTCCTTCTCCTCCTTCTCAGCTTCAGTCAAAACACGCTTTGATTTCTTCATCCCTGGATCTGGAACACCGGCATCAATAGAAGATTTTTTACCAAGCTCCTCAGTGATTGACCTATTTGAAAGTTTGAAAACTAACCTTGACCCGGGAGGGACTACAACAAGAGGTTTAAGACTCTCGGATCTTCCTCCTCAATTTTGGCTTTCTAAAATTTATCTTGCTTCACCTTTATATCAGCCAAAGCCTTGTTGTCAGCATTTCCCGAATCACCAGTTATAACAACCTCGTCATCCTCATCATGCCCGTCATTACCACCATCATCTTTCAAGGCATCTATCACGTCCCCATATTTGGGAGCTTCAGAATCAGATGGCAGAATAGTTTTGCCAGCAACCTCCTCCTCCTTTTCTCCAACTTTCTTCGCAGGTTCGGAGCTAGTAGTTTCATCCTTTTTCTCCAGCACCTTTTCAGTGAGTTTTGATCCAGTGGCTTCTCCTGGTTGCTCATCCACCTTCTCAGCGGTCTTTGCACCTACAGAGCGAGATGAAACATTTATTAACTTAGAAGAAATCTCGTACTCTTTAATTGTTTGTCCAACCATTTGACGAAAAGTTGAGATGGCTTTAACAAACTGAGGTGAGAAGATGGAGATACCTTCGGATTGTTTTTCAACAGAAATAATAGGAGTCTCCAAATTTGTTTCGGTAATAGGAGATAATAAAGATGCCTTGGGAATCCCCGGGTTCTCTGGATCATATCCTTCCATTTTGATAGCTTCGGGGGCAGAAGAAGAACCAGTTTCGATAGTTTCTTTCCCCTTGGCCTGATGTTTCCTATCCTCAATGGCAGTAGCAATAAGTTTGCGCCCTTCCGCCAAGCGTGCCTTTTCCTCACCCTTCAGATATTTCTCCGTTAACTTGTCCTCGTCGATCGAATCCACATGAAGTTATTGCTTTTCCCATTCGACTATTTGATCCCATGCATATACTAGGGGGGTAGGATAATCTTTTAGTCATGCAATGTCTCGGTGACGGATCACCTGAGCAAAAAATCCAATCATAGTCTTAGCACTTTCATCCAACTCTTTTTTAGCATTCGCAAGCTGATCATTGACTTTCTCGACCAGTTGTAAAGATACGCTAGCATTCCCCTCGGCAAGAGTTGCCCTTGTTTCAACCTCCAGCAATTTGGCCTCAAGCTTGGCATTCTTTCTAGCTAATTCTGCTTTCTCCTGCTTGGGACGAGCGCAAACCAGCTTTGCTGCGGCGCTTTCAAACTTAGCACCCTCAGTTTGTTTCTTTAAATCTATGCGCTCCTGACTATGGGACTCGAGCTCGGAATGATAGCGCTTTTGTAGTTCTTCAAATTGCTATTTATAATTGTTTGCATCACGTTGCACAAGGGCAAGTTTGGCTTGGGCATCCTCGAGATCTTTCTCAGAGTTTTCGATAGCCCTTGCATCGTATTCGGTAGCATCACTCATTGTCTTTACATTGGAGATTAGATCGCTAATGATTTTGGAAAGGGTCTTCGAGTACTTCTTCATCTCCTTATACTGAGAATTCACAAAATCTATTTTCTCTTTGACTTATGTGGCCCAATTAGGATCTACTAGTTTGAGCTATGGGACGAAGTGCAAGTGTTCGAAACGGTGTTCGGGAAATTGTTCTTTCAGGAGCTTTAGTCTGACCTGGTTCTCATCATCAAGTACAACTGACCTCGTAGTGGTGATGTCGACAGTGTGATGCCTTAGTTTCACAATGGGCCTACTTTTCTCTACTCCTTTCCCCGGCTCTTTTTGTTTCTCTTTTGAATCGGGTCCTTTCTTTGAAGATCCTTCTAGAGGAGTTTTGTCGCAGGAGGTTTGGAAGCATGCTTATCCCCCTCATGATGTGAAGGTTGACCCTTATGCTTGTCAGAGTCTTTGCAATGCGGGGATCGAGAACGGGAGGACCGATAATGATGTGGAGGTCGATCCCTTCTATCATCTCTGCCTTGACTCTCATGTTGATCATGCCTTGCACTAGAATCCGTTAGGGGCATGCTCGAACGAACATCTCTCGTGTAGTAACGGGGACGCCCCATTTTTCCTGTAAAACGAAATGAGAAAGTGTTAGAATCAACATTAAATTAAAGCACAAGTGTTGTGACATGCAGTGCTAGAGTGAGGTGTATATCCTAAGTGATATCCCCCCAACAGATCAAAGCCTGGGGTGAGGCCGACATGTGAAGTCCCCCCGGCCTTCACAGGTGTAGCTTCTTCTTCGGAAGTAAAGGTGAGAGGATTCGTCGTGAAATCTTCCGAAGTGTAAAGGGTCTCGGGCAAAGGAAGGTTTCCCAAACCCCGATATATAGAATCATCTACAGTGGGATTATCCCCTTGAGGAACAACTAATGACAACTCTTTTGGGAAATTGGTATTTCAGGAGTGGCTGCATGCTCAGGAGAGATGTATTTATCTCTATCTTTTCTTGCTATATTCGCTAAATCGTCATCTTGATTCGAAGACGGAGAAGGACTCTTTTGAGGTATCGTCGGATCCTTCAAACTCTCCCCATGCTCGGGTAAAATTTCAATTGGCCCCTCGACTTGAGGAATATACACATATGGGCCCTCCCCATGACCTGTGCTACAAGTTATAGCGACTAAGTGATGCCGATGAAGATATTGATCCACTAAGCAGTCTTTGATGGTCAAGAATTTTTTATCACTGTTGAGTAACCGATTCAAACGATCAAATTGCACCTGATGCTTCTCTTGCGGCAGGTTAGGAGCTGCAAGTGAAAATAAACAATGGTTAATATATTTATAATAGAGATCGGAACTAGAACTGAAAGGCTGATGTCCTTACTTGATTTAAGCCATCTTCCGGCACACCCTAGTTGCTGTTTAATGTAAAACCATTCAGGTTACGGGTCACCAGCTTTGCTGCTATATGGGACAATAATGATTTTCCTTTTTGATACCGATTCAAAGTATACAAAAGACGAGGAATCTTCGGTCCAATGCTTGAAATTGTAAAAGAAATGAATGTCCTCGAAAGTAAGTTCTACACCTAGAATTTCTTAATATGCTATGTACAGAGTATACAAATAGGCATAGGAGTTGGAATGAAGTTGCATGGGGGCAATCCGTAGTTGTCTCAGAAAATCGACGACGAATGGCGGAAATGGAGGTATCGCCCCAACAAGGCACATTAATCTAGTGATGGCCATGTACCCTTCCGGTGGATTATGAGGAAGATCTACTTTCGAGGGCAACTCAGTATCTCTTTGAAGAATCCCTTGCTTTAGACATATCCGTGCAAGTTTATCGTTGTCAATCATTGATGCAACAGAATCGCTTGGATTCTCCAAAATTGTGACATTTTTAAACTCGTCTGGAGCACGGTTGTCTCCAACTCCTCCCTCTTCTTCCTCATCCATAGAGACATCACCTCTGAATGATACTACACTATCTTGGACCCCTGGTTTGTAATCCGAACCTGCACTATTCCAACCTGAATCTGAAGTAGAGGATACATCCTTAATAGTGGGATTCTCAGATGTTCTTATAGATTCGCCTCTCTCTGCTAATCTAGACAAGCATCTTTCAGTCATGTCTATTGTACAATCGAAGAAATAATAGCAAAAATTAGAGTGAAGTTGCCCATGTGCATCAGTGTAAGCTAAAGTATACAAATGTGTGTGCAGTGACAGAATTAAAGAAATACGATGTAAATATGCAACACAAAAGTTGACAAAGTAATTGTGTGTTCATAGTAGTCCCAGAGGTTCAGTTTAGTTAAGGAGGCTCTATCCTAACTGTTCATAAAATCACAATCCACATTTAATGCTGATTAAGTTGGTTGAACCATTCATATGTTTCATATTAGATGACTGCAGATCGGTTAGGATACATATATCACAGTCAGATCGGTTCGGATGTCATTTATTAAAGCGGATTGATATGAGAGCCCATAGTATGAACAGATCGGTTCGGGAAGCGAGGATGAAAGGGATCGTATCGGATAGAGCTGTAGGAAGAGGATATCATTCAGAACGGCTAATACCGAACCGAACCACATCAATCCCTATGAAATCCAAAACCTATCCATTCAACCAAATTCAATACTTCAACCATCATCTTCTTCTCCGACCTGAACCAACACCACACGCCTGAACTTAAGTACCCCTAGACCTTCCGCTTCACCTCAAACCGACCCCACTCTTCTCTTCTTCTTCTTCTCTTTACCTAGCGACATCAAACCCGTTCCCTCTTTAAAAGCACACCCATGGCAAAGCATATATGAATTAACACATCCAATGCCAGCTCAGACCTCCTCCACAACCATCTTGAGGTGGCGACAAGGCCACCAATGATGATGGAGAGGGGATGGGAGACACAGCATCAAGCTTGATGTGACAGCAAACAGAGTTACTCAAATTGCTTTTATACAAGGTTAGAATTGATTAAAATCGAGTTAATGAAATATCGAAGCCCCACCTATGAGTTTGTTTCGATAATTGGGAGAGTTTCTCCGCGATTTAAGGATTCGGGTTTTGATAATGAAAAAAGCGGTGACAGGAAATGAGGAATTAAAGAAGAGTGTGCAAATATATATGCGAAAGAGGTGGGTGTCCCTTCGTGTTCTAGTGGATTAGACACTCCAAGCCTGTATGATCAACAAATGGTCCTGGCCAGCATAAAACACTTAAGCCCATTTATGCGATGGTGATCGAAATACGGACTGGATCAGGTAGACTTAATCCGAACCATAATCACCAAAGTTAATTCAGCACAAAAAACCAACCTGAAGAAGGATGTAACAAATTATAAGTTCCAAAAATTTACCTGGGAGAACTATTTGGACATCAAATGAAATTTCCGAAGTTATTGGAAATAATGGAAATAATTATGCATCCCATAACGTATTTATAGATAAAAAGAGATGCGACTTGGTGAAGCATCACAACTTTACAAGCGAATGGAAGCAATTGTTCAATGACTTTAATTCAGAGACCAATAGATGGACCATTTCGAAGCACACTCCATCTCCGATAAGAGCATACTTCGAGGGGGAAAAACGTTAGCCTACTTTGTGGATAGGCTACACAAAGCTAAGATATGACTCAACGAATAGGTGTGAAGGAAAATTTTATAACAGGAAATCGGATTTGTTTGGAGACCCCTGAACCAAACCCTTCCACTTTGAAGCAAACAACCCAGGAGATGATAAGTAGAAGGAATATCCGGATCGGATTGGCGCCCTCTGATCTGAACCATGGCACTGTGCCTAGAAGCATGATTCCCTGAAAACACGGAGCGGTTACGGACCCACTCTCCCACGTTCACCCACGACCAGAATGCCCTGTCACCATCTCGCTTCCTCCGAACCCGACTATGATGGGATGATCTCCACGTGTACCCGAATTAGAAGCCTTCCAGGGGGAATTTCTGCCTATAAATACACCACCAAACCTCATCTAAAGGGACTTTTGGGCAAGTTGTTGACTCTCTCCTCCATAGAAAATGAATTTTACTGTTTTATCTTTTAGAGCATATTTCATCGAAGATTGAGTGAAATTATTCATTGTAATAGTGAGATTTAGTGAAAACAAGCATTATATTTGTACTTTAATCATCAATCAACGAGGTATAAAGTGGGCGTAGGCTCTTTAACGCCAAACCACTATAAATCGCGTGTTTTCTTTGTTTTCTTCTTTCAATTATCATTGAATTGGGTGTTAGAACCTTTTTTGAATCTAACAGAATGTTTACTTTCACATTCCTTCCTTTTACAGTCGAAAATCATATTTACGTGTCAAACAACAATGCAATAAAAAGAAAAAAGAAACAGCAAAAATATATGTATTTAAACTCAACATTGTCTCAATTTATTAGTTGTTAACTCATCTTTTTTAAGGTTGTTACACAATGGATTTGTATATTTGGACTCCACAACCATCAAGACTGACAACCCAATAGTTGTATCAATCGGGAATCGAGTATGAAAGATGGCATGAAGCTACGAACTGCTGGATTTATTCGGATAATACTTCGGAATTGGAAAGTGTGGAAGAGACTCAAGAAAATTCAGGTGGTTGGCATGGATCTGGACCGCAAAAGCTCAAACTTCAAACTTAAAAAAATTACGCTCACAACTCAAAGACTAGGGTCAAACTTGGATAATTGAGCATGGGTTCAAGAAGAGATAGGCGAGGTGGGTCTCACCCAAGGAATCACACTTTATTTTGGAAAATCCTTAGGGGTTGGTACTGATCCATTTACTGGGATCGATTCGAGCCCTTCAATTGTGGGGACTGGCCCCCTCTCCTGTGGCACCTTGGACTTGATACTGCGGGTTTTCTCCATGTTTCCAAACCAATCGAAAAAACTTCTATAGCTATAAATACACCATTATTTGCACTGAAAAGGTAATCTTTTAATTTCTCTCCATGAAAAAGCTCTGCTATTCCTTGGATACATCCTTTTCTCTCCACATTCATACAAACAAACAAATGTACTTGTAATGTACAATATAATAAAAAATTACTTCAAGTGGATGTAGACTAGAGTTTGTCGAGCCATTATAAAAATTAGCGTGTTCTTTTATTTCTATCATATTTTATGGTTGTGAATTTCTGATAATGATCTTGCATAAAAGCTTATAGGTGTTATTGACTGTTTGACCCAAAATAATGCTAATATTTTGACGTAGACCACTTAAGTTGAAGGCTTAGGAATTTGGATTTGTGAAAGCTTGAAAAAGAATAGCAAAGGAAAGACTGAAGTTCTGGAAAAAGGAGCTAGTAATAAGGGAAGTTAAAAGGCTTTCTCAAGAGGAAATCCTTTTTTCGATCTTACTAAAGAGGGAATGGATGATGTGATGAACCAACTATAAATCAGTTTGGCACGGCCTAAGGGAATGATAAGGAGATAGAGGAGATAATGGCTAATTCCTCCGATAAGTTGGACAAGTGTGACAGGCTGGAAATCAAAATCAATATATCGAAAACAAATCAAAAACAAAAGAAAAAGATCTCAACGACCAGGACCGACATCCAAAGCAAACACACGGATTGGTACCAATCCCTTCCAAAAGTTTGACACTGATCCCTATCTGGCTAGCCGCATGGTCCCGATACTTGATGGCAAGACCATTGGAATTTAGGATTTGAACACTATTAAAGAGAACACTCATCGAGAAATCAACATGAATGAATTGGGGGCAGAACCCATTCAAGGGGATCAGATCAGAATTGGAATCCCAGAGAGGTCAGTATCGATCCCTTGAACCTTGGGGGTATGCACTTGGGACGAGTAGATGCATGCACTGGCAGACCTACGGCTGATACAGATGTTGACATGGCATAAGTCTATGATACTAATTGGGGATCATTTTTGAATAATAACGATGGATTTACATATGTTAGCCATCGAGCTATGAGGGGAGAATTGGTGAATCAAGACTTAGGGTGCGTTTGATTTTTAACGGGAAGGGGTATTTGAAGGGGAATTGTTGTGAATGGAAAATGTGTTTTTTTAACGAAAGGGAAAAACTGGAAGGGCCAGAGTTATTATTTTATTGGTTTTGTATTTGTGTTTATTATAGTTTTTATTGAATGCAAAATACAAATTGCATAATACAAATTGCAAAATTCAGTTACGGAATACAAATTGCATAATACAAATTACATAATACAAATTGTAGAAAACAATTAACTTAAAATACAGAAAACAGGCTACTGAGGTAGGTACTGAGGAGGATACCGAGGTGGATACTAAAGAGGATTCATCTTAAATTGCTTGTATTGGAGTGCTTGCTTACGAACCTCGATTTCAAAACACAGCCAGTTTTCTGCTTCGGCATCAGGAAGATTCATGAACGTTTCTTGGTTTTCCTCACTTTTGAGAATTGATATTGCATGGATTTTGTCAATACCATCAAATGTTCTTACACGGTTATTGCATGATTCACAGTCGGAAATGCAATAAGTTGTGGGCTTGTTGTAGACAAGGGAGAATTACTAGCATTCGTAGATGGATTTGAAGTTGGACTATTGGATTCAGAACGAGCTTTCTTGTTCAATTTCCTAGAGTGTATGATATCAACGATTTCGTCCATCTTCTTAGTGTTTTTAGTTCTTCCTCTTCTTCTATAACGAGGTTTAGATGAAGAACTTGCACCCAATGGTTAGTAAGCAGGCTCATGAAATAATTGTTGAGTATGGATGTCTTCTAGTGGCACTCGAGGTTCATCGAAGAACATATGTTGTACAAACTCGGGTGGAGGAGAATGTGGTTCTTGTTGCACGTTATGACTTGTAGAGCCTGGAGTGTAAGCGCCAGAACCTATTGCAATATTGTTGCCGAAAATTTGCTCTAGTTCGGTCAAATGTTCAATTAGTTGGGTCTTGTACTTTATCGCTATAGGGCCAAACTCTTAAAAAGGCGTGTATGTTAATTACTAAACTTGTAAATTGTAAACTGTAAACTTTTAGATGAAAAACATTACTAAACTTGTCAATTACAAAACTGGAGTTAAAATGTATTACCCCCACTTGATCAACCCACCAAGCTTCGCTTCCACTAACTGTTCCGTATTGTTGATCCCATCTGATGCCCATTTTCTCATTCAAATTGTGTCATACAGTCCATTTCTTCTTATAAGCTTCATATTTAGTCATCACTTGTTTAGCAGTGACCGGTATCTCATTCGGTGACGCAACTAAAGCCTCGTTCAGAGCAGTTGTAATCCTTTTGTGAATTCCTTTTTTTCTTTTTCCAACTGCTTGATAAGCATCAACAGCTATACAAAGAAACTATGAAGTTGCAAACAGAGACCAAACTTTCGGTGGTCGGCGAAATGTTGCTTTCGGACGAGTTATTTCAGCCATTGTTGAGGAAAATTGGAGAAAAAATGTGGTGTTTGAGGTGTGGAATGGTGAAGGAGATGTGGTTGAAGTGGATGGTTTTTAGAGGGATGAGAAAAAACAACATTTGGAATTGTAGTTGTTAGCGTCTAACGTCGCATCCGACGCTAAAACCACAATTCCAACTGTTGCCTTTAACGGGCCAAAGTTGTGGGTCCCACATTAGATGTGTCGGGCGCGTCTGATGCCGACGCCAACGTGGACTTCCCATTTGTGAAAACAAACGCTACCTTGATATCTTTTGAAGTCCATTCGCTTTGACTATCGGGAATTCAAGGAACCACAGCTTTCAAACTTTTGGTTCTGAACGCTTATAGTGGAAAGACGAATGCAACCTGTATTTAGTGAGATATATGATAAAATATACCATTGGCATCTGAGGAAATCATGTTAAAATGCTTCCCCTTGTACCTATCGGACATCGTGACATCGTGTAAATGTAACTATTGGAATATATTGAAACTGGTGGACATGTTTATAGGTTTGTTTAGTGTCTGCATCACTCAGTCCAAGAACATTATGACTCTAACAGCAATCAAATAAAGGATTGAATAAACTCTCAGGTGTTTCTTGGCTCGATTTAATGCAGTAATGGCTTCAACGGATCAGCCAGATCCATAAAGGTCCGATGGCGGATTTATTTTCACTGAACCTCAAAAGTTAAATCGAGTAGAAAGCCATGGAGATCTAACAAAAAAAATATCGTTGTTCAGCATTGAATCAGAATATGTATTTCTGTTCTTAAAATGATTGTTGTTTATACGAGACTAGTCATAATATATGTACTACAATTCATGTGCGGAAGCTCAAACTTAGGAGCTCACTGTAATCAAAGTTGTTATATGGAGTAGATGTAAAGTTTGTGTAATATTATCTCTGGTAGGATACCTATATTTATCGTTGAAACAGGCTCATGTTACTCCATATATGACAAGGTTTGAGGTCATTTCAATTATTTTTTCTAGTTCAATTAAAATGAATTAAATCACAATTGTAATTCAATTAAAAGAAGAAATGGAACCATCACTGCTTAAAGTTTACCGAAAAAGTTAAAAAATGAATTAGCCAAAGTTTTAACTATATGAATATCCAAAAGTTGAAGTCTTAATTTTGGAAATTAAATAATGTGACAAACATATTTAAACGATGTAACTATAAAAGTTGACAACTAAAAATATATATAAGCAATGACTAAATATTTTCTTTGTGTTACAATTAATCAATTTTGAACAATTATATACTATGATAAGATAGAATTTATCTTTTGTTCGAGTAAACAAAACAAAGGTACCAACTGGACTGTGTGGAGTGTAATAATTTATAATTTTTATTTGATTATAATTAACATATATGTATATGCACATAGATCACTTATTTTTCAAATATAATAATTTTCTAATCTTATTATTTTCTACTTGAAAGTGAATGTTTATCTTTGCACTCCATCTATTTTTCAAACGAAAATCATCTTTACATGTCAAATAGCAATGCAGTAAAAAGAAGAAACTTGACATTGCTTTCTTGTATAGATTTTGTTCTTTTCCATATTTTAAATAAGTATAAAAAATAACAAACATGGATTAGCACAAAATAAATGTTCATTTTTTTTGAAAATGGGTTCATTTTTATTCAAGGCCTATTTCAGCCCAAATACGTGATGCATGTCTACAACTGTTTGACAGCGTACATATGTACACCATCAAATAGTAATATATACAAGACCCATTTACACATTCCTCCATACAACCATTCATTTTCCTGAAAACATGGAAAGCAGTGGAGTCTTCAATGATGCTTTCATGGCGGCCACTGGGTTTCAGCTGCTAGCTGTGATTCCTACGAATCCTCTCGACCCCTTTCTTCAGTATGAGAGTGTAATTCTACTCATGTTGTCGTAAGTCTTCTACCCCGAGTTTTAAGAATTAGTTTAGCTTCTACTTCAATTAGCTTGATAAGCTCACGTACTGACCTATTCTTATTTTGAAAATCTCAACTGTTCCTTTCTCTCCAAATCCACTAACAAGCAGTAGCTATGCAAATGTTGTGTACTTTAATTTTTCTATCTATGTTCATCCAATTCAAAGCCATGTAAGTGATTAAGTCTTGCAGTTTATCACTATGATTACCGATGTTATAGCTTGATTGAATGCTTTCAAGAACTTCTTTAGAGAAATTACACTGAAAAAATAAGTGTTGATAAGATTCTTCTTGACTTTCGCATAGAGGACATTGATTATTAGGAGTAATTCCCCAATTGTATAATCGATCCCTAGTAGGAAGACGAATAATCATAGCTTTATAAATTGAATGTGAAACTTTTGGGGGCAACACCTCATCCCAAATCACAAAGTGCCAGTCAACTTTGGCTTCCGAAGTTCTGCATGTATTCCAAGCTTCTTTTAATTTGAATTCGTTGCTTGATGCCCATTTCCACTTGTCGAATTCTCTGTCAATGAACAGAGGCATGTATGCTATATCTTTTTTCGTCTCGCTTGATCAAGGCAGATTGTCACAACACCAGTAACCATCATGTATAATTTGATTAACCTTCTAATTTGGACAACCATAAGCTGAAAATGTGTCCCAACCCAGAGTATCAATTAGCGATTTGCCTTTGATCCATGGGACTCCCCATAAATCTATTTCTTCACCTGAAGCAAACTCTCTTTCACGGTTAGCTGCTAGCTTGTTCCTCACTTTGAGTATTGATTTCCAAGCAGCAGATGCATTATTATCTATAGCCATCGTCCAGAAATTATTTCTAATGTACCTTCTTCTAATCTATCTAGCCAAAAGGCCTTGTTCAGTTATAATTTTAATTTTCCAGACCTGTTCAATGTGAAAGCATTTCTCATGTCTCTTAATTTTCTCAAACTAACACCTTCCTTGTCTTTAGGTCTACACAAATCCTCATTTTTAGTTTTATGTAAACCACCTTTCCAAATGAAATCTGCACAGACACTTTCTATTTTGTTAATTGATGGCATTGGAATATGAAATGATTGAAGCCAAAAGTTGACTTTGGCATGAATAACAGTGTGCACTAATTCAATTCTTCCTGCATATGATAGAAGCCTGGAATTCCATCCTTGTAATCTTTCTCTTATCTTGGTTACTGATTCAACACATTCCCTATCATTAATTTTGTTAGAAGATAAGGGAACTCCTAAATATATGACAAGTAACTCACCCTTTTTCACCCCCAATATATCAAGAACATTTGTCTTATTCACACAGAATTTGTTGAAATAAAATTTAGATTTCTGCTCAATCATCTTAAGTCCAACATATTTCCCTAAATTGTCAAATAAATTGGTGATCTTAAGTGATGCATTAACAATTGACTTGACATAAATTATCAGGTCATCAGCGTACAATGGATGGCTTGTGGACGGTTGGAAATTATGATTTGGTTGAATAATTTTCTCGTACATTGCTAACTATATCTGAAGAGTAAAATATTCCATTGCAATAGTGAACAAGTAAGGGGAGAGAGGGTCCCCTTGTCTAATACCTCTGTTACTGGTAACGAATTCTTTTGGAACGCCATTAATCAATATAGAAAAAGTAGGGGATTGAATACTCGGAAATCAACCTAATAATCTTATCAGAGAAACTCATTGACTTTAACATGTGCACGATAAAATGCCAATTAAATTTATCATATGCTTTTTGCATATCCACTTTCAAGCAGAATTTATCAGCACCTTTTTTGTTAAAATTTCTAACTAATTCATGTGCCAACGAGGAATTTTCTGAAATACTTCTACCCTTTATAAAAGCACTTTGGCATTCCGCTATCATATCGGACAAACCCATTTTTATCCTATTATAAATAACTTTGCTCAAGGCTTTGTAAAGGACATTACAACATGCAATAGGCCTATAATCAGCAATTCTGGGAGGTTTCTCATTTTTTGGGATTAGGCAAAGAAATGTATGATTGATTTCTTTGATAATTTTACCTGAATGAAATGCTTCTTCTATTACTGATAGCAAATTATTCTTTAGGTCATTCCAGTGGGTTTGGTAGAAGAAGGACCCGAACCCATCGGGCCCTGGAGCGGAGTCAACACTGATGGACCAAACAGCTTCTTTCATCTCCTTTTGGGTGACTCTCCTGCACATCGTCCTCCTTCCCCTAGCATTCAGCGGCTTGCGGGAAGCAACAGTAGGTAAGTCCACTTCTTGTTCACCATTGTATAGTTCATTAAAATATGCCATCGCTTCTTCAAATTTCTTCAAGTCAATTAAAGTATTGCCATCTTGATCAAGATGTTGAAAATTATAGTTAGTATTGCATCTTACTGACATTTTAGTTTAAAAAAATGTTCATATGGATAAAAAATTTAAGATCAAGTCAAATGTGCACAAACAACTTAAGACATGCACATTTTTTTAAGCACCAAAATGAAATCTATAACCAAAAGAGAAGAATTAAGACAATCTCCGAAGGCTCACAAAAACTAGTCCAAGAGTATTACGTATGGGACTGGAACGAAAGAGGAAATACAAATGCAATGCATATGGTATCACACTGCATGCCTTGTCCCTTGAGGCTGTGCAAGTTAAAATAAATAGCACATTCATTTCAAGCACTTAACAAATGCAATGCATATGCAAGTACAGTGTGTACACATTGTACTTGCATATAAGCTCAAAAACAAATTAGATTATATAACATCAAAAGTCAAGTCAAGTTCAGGCTTGAGTGCCAGTACACAAAAGAAGGCAAGAACGAAGTCTATGCACACAAAGGAAGACAACAAGTCATGCACACACACAAATAATAAAAGTAGCTCAAATGCATAAAACGATAAGGTTAATCTTGCAATGTTTCAGGTTCAACGCAGTTCTAAGGCAAGAAAATTGGTTAGCATGCATAAGGCATACCAAATAACATAAGCACAACAACAATCTACTCGCACAAGGAACTTCAGTGCATCATAATGTACACGGTAATGAAAAAAATAAAGAGGACCATATCAAGTTCTAACAAAGCTAGCCAAGGTCAAGTTCATCTAGACCAGTAAACAAATGAACAAGACTAACAAGAACATTCAGCAGCACACACAAGACAATATGCAACACACTAACAAGTTTAGGTAAATGCATAAGGCAGTCTTGTGCACATACAACAATGACAAAACGTATGCACAAGGGACAAACACATGCACCAAACTCAGATGCACAAGTACAAAGTAAACACAAGGCATATAAAGGCAAGCGCACGAGATCAAGACCTAGTAGTTCAGACTCAGTAAAAGGCATCAAAGTTATGCATCAAAAACCAAAAGGGCAGCGAGCATCGAGTAAGTGTACAAATCAATAAGTGAATGCATACATGCTCACAAGGTAGTGTAAAAGACACGCCGTAATCATATCAGATTTCCAAGTCCCAAAGATCAATTAAAGAACATCAACAACCAATATTAAAAGAAATTCATTAATTGAAATGTTCAAATCTAAAATTCCAAAATATATGAAATTAGGGGAAAAAATTCTTCAATTCTTCCTTATTAAAACCAAAGTCACCATCCGGAACTTAGCAGCTGAAAGGAACAAAAATCAAATTATAATCAAAGAATAAAAATATCCAATAATTAACAGTAGAAGAGCTCGATAATGGAACCAATTGCAGCCTTTAAATCACTAATAAATTAAAGAACAAAACCAACAAAGAAACAAAGGTGTGACTCAACATTAATAATCGTAAAGTGATGACTTCCAAAATAAGGAAACACTAAAGAGGAAATAAACCATTAACGCCAAAAATGGCATTAATCCCCTGATTTATGTGAAAACACCAGCCTTCTATAAGCAGGCAGATCAAGTCTTGCGCAGATTCAATGCAAGTAATTAAAAATGAAAAATGAAAGAAAAATAAGAGAGAAAATAAGTTAAGAAAAGGTTTATAGTGGTTCGAATATTAACTTGGCCTACATCCATTTTTAGAGGACTAACTTTATTCTCCACTGCATATTACAAGTGTTTTTAAAACAAAAGATTGAATAGATATCCTAGAATTATTATTACAAGTACAAGAGCTGATTGGAATAAATCCCAAGAGCAACTTCGGTGACTATTATTGATAAAGAATTATGATAGAGAAGCACTTTGGCAGAGTGTAAGTAGGGAGAATCCAAATCCTTTGCATGTAAATGGTAGATTGATATTTATAGGAGTTAGAAGTCGAACTAGACCAAGATATTGTTCTTTATAAAGGAAGATACAAATATATATAACAAAATGGAGAATCTAGCCATCTTCCAACGAGTCAAAAAAACAGATTATGTAGAAATGGCTACATAATCTATGCACACAAACAAACAAGAAAACACTAGAATAAAACTGACGAACATAAATAAATGCAGCCGAAAGGGGAGTCAAATCCAAGCGGACCCTCTGAAGTCGGCAAAGCAAAAGACAACGAAGACGCCAAAGCGTCCACTAATCCAATGACCTAGGAATGAGATCATAAACAAACTGCTCGAAGAAGGAAAATTGCGAAGCCAGACAGCTGAAATCTTCAGCTCCCAGACAATAGCCAAAATCCATCTGAAAAGTCCAGCTCCAACTCTAGATTAGCTCCTCCTGCTAACAACAAGCCCAGCGAGATACCAACCAATAGAACCTAAAATCCAGGACCTGCGGCAATAGAAAATAGCATAAAATATAAAAAAAGGGTGGGGCGGAGGGGCGGAAGAGGTGTGGGTGTGAAGAGAGGAGTGGGTAAACCAACACAACTCCAAAATCCAGAGTGCATTTAGCCGATCCCCGCCCTAGGGCCAGGCGGAACAGTGGAAACAGACATAACACCCGCTAGCCTCCTCGAGCGGGAGAAAACCACTCCCCTAAACGGCCTGCCACGGAATGCAAGGAAAACATTGTTCCTTACCCGCCAAATGATAGTAGAAGGATCCATGGGAATTTCGTCAAATATTGCCTTGTTCCATAAGCACCAGATATGCCAGCATATAAGGCAAGTTATAAGATGAAAAAGGATAGAACGAGTAGATTACCTAAGATTCCAACCCATTAGTATCTCAATAAATCAGACAGAGAAGTGGCATTACCACGAAGACTAATTAGATTCCCGTAGTAATTCTAGACAATAGTAGCAAAATGGCTATGGAAGTACAAGTTAGTTAAGGATTCCAACTCACCCGTTCTGCAGCACCTACAACGAGACACGAAATGGATACCAATTCTCTGAAGGTTCTCGTCTAGTGGTAATCCGTCATGCAGGATTCGCCACATAAATAGAGAAACCTTTAGAGGTAATCGGACATCCTAAATGAAAAATAAAGATGAAGACGTGGAGTCGGGTTCCTAGCCCAGCACCATGCCACCTTAACCGAGAAAGGGCTGTCATCCCATCTGGATCCATCACCATGTGAGTCCGAAAAGGATTTAACGGATTGCATGTGTTTCCACGTATCACTAGCATAGGATGGGGAACCAGTGTAATTCGCTCCCAAAAGCCTGTGGTACTTAGCGTGAGGAACGTTGCCCACAAGGAATCGTTCGCTTCAAACCGTGCCCGTAACTTGCAAGCTAAGGAAGTACAGATATCCTTAGGATTTCGAAGATCCAATCCCCCGTCATTTTTGGGATGACAAATGACGTCCCAAGAAATCCAATGGTAACGATGAGCGTTGTCCTTCGTACTCCAGAAAAGGGACAAAGCCAACGAACGATAAGAGTGGAAGAAGGAAGCAATATGAGTCATAACAACAAAAATATGCAATCCTATAGAGTCCCAGACGGACTTTATGAGAACCAGTCTTCCTGCCTGAGAAAGAAGAGCCGCATTCCAATGGATGATCTTACCCCTTGCTTTGTCAGTCAAGGGATCGAAAATGGCGTTCAACTTCCTACCTATGTATAGGACTATACCTAGGTAAGGAAAGGGGAGGGAGGCAGCCTTGAAACCGGGTAAGGCTTTGATCCAAGAAGACCTATCCGGAGACAAGTCTTTCACTGGAACAAAGCAGCTTTTAGTAGAATTAATGAGTTGGCTCGAGCATCTCTCATACTGCTGAATGAGGCTAAGAAGATGACGAATAGAACAACGACTACCATTAGTAAAAATGATAACATCGTCAGCAAATGATAAGGAGGGGATAAGAGGGCAACCCAAAGGAATACCAAACCTCTGAATCTGACTTGCTATAGTAAGGGATAACAATCTGTCATTTTGAACGGTTCGAGTTGGTTTAACTACCGACTTGGACCAGTCAAAAAGCTAGGTCATTACAACATAAATGTATTTTCCTTTTTGAAAATATTTCAGAAAGTTACTTCAAACATTTTTCGAAAATACTAGTATGTACCGCTGTTTTTTTTTTCAAAACCTTAGAAATCAATATCAAAATTTTCCGGAATCCAATTCTCATATTTTATTCAAAACGATATCCCTTTTTATGACTAAATTCATTTTATTCCACAATTTATCTTTATTTGCAATACACTCCTTATTTTTATTTCAATAGTTCAACATTCTTAATTTTATTCATTCATCCATCGTACATACCTTACTAGCTAACACTTCCCAAATTTTAGCAATCATTTGTTGTTATGTGTAAGATACTTGATTCAAATTAAATTCATGGATGACTAATTTTATTAATTCACTTAAATTTCACTTATATTCTCGACAAGCAATGAAAACTCGTAGGTGGATTTCGAATGGGTTCATGATTCAAGTCTAGGAAGGCCTTAACAAAGAAAGCCATCGAAGAGAACAAATTCAAAGAATGGGATTTCAAAAGGATTAAATTCAAAATACCTTACATTTCAAAATAATTTATATTTCCAAAATGCTTTATTTTCCAAAACACGCTCTCTTTAGAGTAATTCTGGTGATAATTCTACTCATTCTAGGCTATTGCTACCCTACCTCTAATAAGCTTTTAAATCTGATAAGCTATTCATTGCTCAAACCTGGCTCTGATACCAAATGTATTTTCCTTTTTGAAAATATTTCAGAAAGTTACTTCAAACATTTTTCGAAAATACTAGTATATACCACTATTTTTTTTCTTCAAAACCTTAGAAATCAATATCAAAATTTTCTGGAACCCAATTCTCAAATTTTAGTCAAAACGATATCCTTTGTTATGACTAAATTCATTTTATTCCACAATTTATCTTTATTTGGAATACACTTCTTATTTTTTATTTCAATGGTTCTACATTCTTAAATTTATTCATTCATCCATTGTACATACCTTACTAGCTAACACTTCCAAAATTTTAGCAATCGTTTGTTGTTATAACTAAGATACTTGAATCAAATTCAATCCGTTATCATATGTAACAACCTACCCTTTCGTCCGCTTTAAGTCGGTAACTAAACCAACTCGAAATGTTCAAATGATAGATTGTTTTTTAGCTTATTAGGTTAAAACAGAATAAACACACAGAATTACAGACAAGATAAAACACAATATCTCACAACGGAAATTTTTATATACAAAAATCAGAGTATACAAAATTTATTACACAACAGAATTATTTTATGTACATACAATAGCTTAAATAAAACATAAACAGAGGGACAAACCAAAGCGAGCGCATCTTCACGTGCTTCAAGTTTCGATAGCTGAATTTCTAAAATCTGCATCACTTGTATCTGACCCGAACATTCCATGCAAAACATAAAACACTCGAGCCGGGATTAATCATTGTTTAAGTGAATTAATTTCAATAAAAACTAGAATATAATAGTAAATCCCAACAATTTCTAAATATTTGAATATGTGCCTAACTATCAACTAATTATTATCAACATAAGTATATTTATGCAAAGGAATGAATACTTGTAACAACAGACCATGTGGGCAGATTAGTGGGGTTATAACAGGCAATAGTAGGAATAAAGGCATGCTATAAATTAAGCTACCATGGTAATATGGACAGCCAAGATATAGGACAGAATGCGCGAAAATAAACAGGGTTACAAATTTTCAAGTCAAGTGTGTGTTTCAAGTTACCCAACAAGCAACGTATATCACAGGGTATTAACTCGTTTATAGCATAGTCACGTATGAACACAGTGAAAGACATATGCATAAATATAACTTCATGGAATACTATGCAAATCATGTCCAAGCCATACTAGTGTTTTCAATTCGTGTGTTTAGGCAAAGCAAGAGACAAAATTCAGCGGCAGTGACAAGGAGCACACTGATAAAATAAAACAAACATCAATATAACAAAGAAAAATGCAAGCGACAGTCTATTTTCTCTTTTTTTTAAAGCTTATAAGTAGGGGTGGCAATTAGACCTGACCAGATAGACCCGAACCCGACCCAACGGGTCTCGGGTCTAAGCGGGTCGGGTTTTGTCGGGTCTAAACTATACATTTCCAAATTTTGGACCTGACTTGACCCGACCCGAGCTTCAGTTCGGGTCGGGTCGGGTCGAGTCCAGGTGGGAAATAACACTAAAATTACATATATTTTAATGTTTTTTGGTCGGGTCTTTCAGGTCGGGTCGTCGGGTCATGTTTTATCGGGTCTTTATTGTATTTTTCATCACCCAGACCCGACCCGAGACCCATCGGATTCGGTTCAGGTTCGGGTCTTTTAGGGTCGGTTCGGTTCAGATTTTCGGTTCTAGGTTCTAATTGCTAGCCCTACTTATAAGTTAAGGCAGTATAACCAGAAAATTCAACAACCCATAACAAAATCAAACTAACAATTATATCCTAGTTTCTAGTGAAGTTAAATCACTAGAAATAACATTAATCATGAGTTGGGATGGCAGAGTTGAAGCTCGATTTGAGGTGGCCATGAATTACGAATTAGGGAAAGATGGTTTCATGAGGAAGGATTAATTTGGGGGAAAATAACGTATGAAACTTACCAGCAATTGCCTCCATTCTCCTGCCTCGAATAGACCGCAAATCTCCTATCCCCAAATCCCATTTGGCTTCTATTCGGCGCCCTGGCCATGACCACCATGGTGACCACCGCGAGGTGGCATACCTTCACTACTTCCTTGGCCTTTACTTCCCTATCAGGCCTAGAATCCAAAACCAACAATCGAGACCCCATCTCCAGAAATTCTCAATCCCGGTTGCCAACGCGTTGCCATCGACTCAACCCAGGCACTACCGCCACTCACATCGCCTCAACACCATTTTCAGTGTTTTGCCACCTTTGAATAGCGCTACTTCTTCCCCTCTATCCACCACCAAGATTTAAGGTAAGTTTTCTTACGATTAAACTTTCTTTAAGTTCGCTATTTCGGTTTCACTAAGTACGGTTGCTTGGCCTCTTGAAATTTATCATTCGTTGAATGTCTTTATTATCTATTTTGATTATAGTTGTTGGATTTTGAAGTGTGATTATTACACATATATGTTCAGATACAACTTCCATTTACTGTTAGGCCTTGGTACCTTGCTGCCTTCAAATTGACTTATATACGTTAGGTAACTAGTGTCATGGGTCAAATTATTTCTCTGTTAACTCTAAACAGATAAATATCTTGAGTACACGTCTATATTGAAATGTTGCACATATCGTGAGTGTATAAAATTTGGTCCATACCAACCTGGGTTGCGCTGAACGCACTAGGCATCATTATGTGACTTGAGCAAATCTTGTTACCTTGAAATTCATGTACCAAAAATTAATTATTGTTTGTTTGGGCTAGAGATTCATATTTTATGCATGATTCATATGTGCTGCATGTGTTATGAACCATCTAATGATTTCCAGTATTGCATGTCATTTTTAAACCATAATTTAATTTAGAACAGGCTACATCATACGCCTTACTTATAGCACATAACAGTGTCCTCTTGGCACCAGGACTGCAAAATTTATGCATGTCTTTGTAACTTACAAGTCAGTCACACCATGTAGCTTTGCATATTTCCGATGTTACTGAGCTTTTGTTGATACACTAATTTGAGTGTCCTAATATTTAATGTCTGGGTTGCTCTCAAACTTATTGCCTTGAGAAAGGTAAATATATAGTTTTCACGCAGGCACCATAACTATGGATAAAACCGAATGTTAATTTTGTAACATGTAATCACCTCTTACCCAATTTAAATGGAACTTATGTTGTCATATTGGAAGGCCATATGCTATTTTGATCAAGACTTGTTTCGTATGTTCACCAATAGCTGAACAAATTCTTGAAACCAAACTATATTCACATGTAGGCTACTTGTTGTTATTCCTGCATGTTGTTATTATTGATTGTCACATTTCCTATATATGCCTTTATTTCTTGAAACCGGGTACTTGCATACTGCTTCGTGTGTGTTCATGATGTTAGAATTTGCCAATCTATATCACTGTAATTCACTGTTTATTATGTTCGCATTATTTAATATATAGCCACGATTAACAATTATATTTATGTGTTTATTCGAAGTGACTTACCTGAAATAAGTTTAATCCTGACTTGAGTGTTTTGTGTTTTTGCATGGAATGCTCAGGTTAGGCCACAAGTTTTTCAGATTTAAAGATTTTAGCTCATAAAAACTAGAGAGGAATGTGAAGATGCATATGTGCGCGCAAGCCCGACAAACCGTAAAACATGTATTCATTTAAAAAATCATGTGTGTATATTTATATATATTATATTCTTCCGCCGTATAGTAAAAATATTGTTCTTTGATATTTGTTATAAAAATGTATTCCGCTGTTAAGTATTTTATAAAAATCTATCTGTGATTCTATGATTTTTGTTGGTTATTCCCATAAGCAATAACGATTCATTGTTTTGAGCATCTTGAGTTGGTTTAATTACTAATACGAAATGTTAAAAATAGCGAGTCGTTACAGCTGGTAGCAACCCTCATACGAAAGCCTCGCCAGCGATGACAAACGAAGGTTAAAGGCGGTCTTCTTGGCGAAGTGCCCTTCCCACCTTAAAATACCCGTTGGCCAATCCACTAATAAGAACGGAAAAACAACAGTTGGAGATGAGCCTCCAAATAAGATCGATAAGGGGTTCTGGAAACCCGAAAGCCCTCAAAACCTTAATAACAAAAAACCCAGACTTGCGGTTGTAAGCCTTAGCCATGTCCAACTTAATGACCACATTAGAACATCTGACATTCCGATCAATCTAGGGTACAAGCTCCTGGGCTAAAAGGACGTCGTTCGTGATCAAACGTCCTTTTACAAACCCCGTTTGAGAAGAAGAGATAATACATTCTAGAAACGTTGCTAGCCTAGAGGCCAGTACTTTAGATATGACCTTATTGGAGAAGTTGCATAAGCTGATCGGGTAAAAATCTGCACATGAATGAGAATTCTCACACTTGGGAATAAGAACCAAATTGGTGGATGTTCATCCCCGAGGGTGCGTTCCACCAAAGAAAAAAAAATGAATAGCAAGACAAAAATCTGCTGGGATAATCGACTAAACACAACGATAACAGACCCCGTTGAAACCAGGCCAACTCGCACTATCCTAACTGAGTGCAAAGACACAAGCACATATCTCTTTTGTGGAAGGAGGTATGGCAAGGTCTACACTCTCAGAAGGGAGAACAAGTCTGGGAATGAAAGCTAGCAGGGCCGGATCAGAAATAGACATAGATAGAGAACCCAAAAAGGTATGGAAATAAGATACTTTGACTTCTTCAGGCGATGAAGCCAAAGAGAGATCACAGCGGAGGATCTGGCGAATTGCAAGAATATTCTTCTTCTTACGGATAGAGGAATGGAAAATTTTGGAGTTCGTATCACCTTTGACCACCTACATGATCCTTGCCTTCTGGTGAAGATAGTCGTTTTCAATACGAAGTTCTGACGAGAAGGCAAGCTGGGCTAGCGCCTAAGCATCCTTATTAGCTGGTGAAGGATCCTCATCAAAAGACCCTTAAGCTAAGATAAGATGCCCTTTTGGAAACCTAACATGGTCAAAGATGTTCTTGAAAACTAGCACATTCCAAGCCTTACGGAGAGCCTTGATACGATGTAGCTTACGAGAAAACACAGCTGCAGAAGATCCAATAGCAAAAGAGTTCATGAATCTTCCACCATTCGATGGAAAGAAAGGTGGGATCTCCACATAGTCTGGAACCGAAAGGAATAAGGACCATAAAGGGACAAGGAAAAGCAGTGAAGAATCATTGGAGCATGATACGAAAAGGTATAATGAAGATGGGAGACTGAGTACGTAAAGGGAAGGTTAAACCGCACTTCCGATCCGAATACTCTATCAGGTATGGATAAAATCTAATTAGGCCCTTCCTGATTGTTACACCATGTAAAGGCAGAATCAACGAAGGAAACTTCAAAAAGTCCTGAGTTGACGATGAAGGCATCGAAATCCACAGTTGCTGCCCAGTTAACTACATTGCCCCCCCATTTCTTATCTTGGCAGGTGACTACATTAAATTCGCCTCCCAGAACATAAATCCCAAAACCTAAGTCTGAGAGCGAGAGGATGTCAGACCAGAGGTGTTTTTCACCAAAAAATGGCTCAAAAACCAATGGTACGAGAATCGTACTTCACTAATGTGGTTAGAAAGTGAATGGAACCGCAATCAACAAGAGTTAAAAGCCAAAAAGTGAGGAAAGTAAAATGAAGACAAGGGTTTTAAAGTGGTTCGACCCTAAGCTAGGCCTACGTCAACTATGAAGGTAGCTTGCATTAACATGACAAAGCATATAAACTCTCTTTGTTCATACATCTTCTCATTTTCTCAACATATTCTCTCTATCACATACAAATCTCACTTCAATTCATAGAATTCAATGGAGGTATGGTGAAAATCCGCGGAGGAGAAGGATGGGCGGTGGAGAAGGAGGATGTCTTTGCTTGAGAGGAGAATGGAGGAAGACCTTCAATCTCTTTTCTACTTAGAAGATCCTAACAGATGCCATGGCCAAATGGATGAATAATCTTCAAGCGGAGATGATGATGATGGTTGAAACGCTTTAGAAATGGCGGAGGAGAGAATTCGACAGCACTTCGTAGTCCCCCCCAGAGTCGATCCCCATTTTTGTGGAAGCCATGGCCTATTTATAGGTGAGCCCCCGAAGAAATGAGCTGAAATCCATAATGCAGGCTGTGGGTCGTTCGTCCCATTAATTTCTAAAATTCCACCACTTAGCTATAGCCAACTGTTGATAGCCTTATTTAGTTGTCCTATGCGAGCAACTTTATAAGAGCGAACGATTGCATAGATCTGAGTAGATTGAACTGGCGGTCATGTGATGAGTACACGGGTGACTAATTAGAGCTTTTGGATTGGTGTATGGGCGACCGACTGAGCGTCGTGTTCACCGTTTATCATTTGACTGATGGATGATACCTATTTGATGCTGCTATATCTGATTGTAGATGGACGGGCGACCAGCACCGTAATTTGTAGGCGAGCGAGTAGGGCTTGTAAGTGCGACCCTTCAGGAACTAGTATCTAACCGACCGGTAGATAGCATCTGATTGAAGTACTAGCGACTGGTCGAGGAGCGAACAACTGGGATTGCAATCCGTGAGCGGTTATAGGGTGCGTGTGTGACCTCTAATATCTTTGAGTTCTTACTCAGAACCAACCAGGATAGTATGAATGAACAAATGCTGAGTAGAACGTGTGATCGAGGTCAATCCTTCTTCTTGCCTTATACGACTGACTGTCCTTGTGTCGTGCTATACTTGAGCTTGCTTTGCTGCGTACGATCCCTTTTTATGGTCGTGTTATGCGGTATGACTGACTCTAGCTATGGATGACCTAACTAAAAAGTAGAGCGAGCTGTCTTTATGTGCGAGCAGTTTTTCTATGGGCATATGAGTCATTCTGCACTCGTGTCCCCTAGTGTTTGAGTGATTGTCCCCTTGCGTGTCTAGGAAGAAGAAGAGCGGATGATCTCTTGTTGTACTCAAGTTGTACCGTCATCCTGTCTTGGTTCGTATGTGCGACCCTTTTTTTGGTATGTCTGACCGATCCCTCGCATCATGCTCGACCCTTAACTTGTGTGCAAACAAACTCGTTATGATGTTCATCCAACTCGAATGTTTGTCTTGCGCCTTTAACTCAAACTTAATCATCTAATGTGTGTACAAATTTTTGAGGGATAACATTTGCCCCTCGAAGTTTTTAATTTTGTAAAAATTTCATGCTTCGAAATAATTAAATGTGGCACCATTCGATGGATTAAGTCAGACTTTCCACATAGCGGTTGTGCTTTCGCATGGCTTACACACATGCTTGTTCGAATGGGCTCACAGTCGCTCATGTGTAGACATAACTAGCTGAATTTAAGGTCATTCGTTTACACAGTATGGTTGAGAGAGCGAGCCGACGTGCCGCTTTGGCCTACTAGGCCTTTTAGCCTTCTTCATACTTTATATACCGCCTTCTTACTTTCCGGTTTCCTATTCCTTTTCTTTTTCTTCGGAGAAGCTTTTAACGGTGGTATTGTTCTTGACAATGTTACTTGCTGTTCCGATTACCTTCAAACTTTCAATTGTATTATTCCTTTCAAAGTTTTAACTTACAACTGTACGTGGTGTCTTCACCGAAGCTCTGTAACTTTAATATTGATTGGGGCAACCTACTCGCTCAAATTTGAGATTGTCCACTTGTTTGCAAGTAAATTCTTCTTCTTAACCTTGCTTTGGTTTTAATCTGAAGTATGAATTTGATAACCCTGGGTACAACTTGATGGACCTAAATATTAACCAAGACTGTCCCTTGCAAATTTTCTGAGGACTTTTTATGGTTTTGACTGGGTTGTTGCAGGGTTATACATGTAAACATTTTGTTTGTCGAACACGAACAATCTTTTGAATTTCTAATTTTTCAGTAACACGCCAGTAAGTTGCTTATCAAAATGCCTTTTAATATCCCTTTGTTGCATACTTGTATAATCATGTTGTTGCAGGTACAATTTTGTTGATTGTCACTTGAGTTGGCACCAGTTTTTGCATTTATATTGTGAAATTGAGGGATTTGTACATGTCGTTCGTCATCTTGATTTGTCTTGACCCTATATTTGGTTTGGAAATTTTCCTTTCTCTTTGTTGTGCATATTCGTGTTCGATCTCTATGGTCGTTCAACTTTAATTTGGCAAAGGTCGTTCTTGCCGAACTTCTATATGAGGTTGGCCACGAATGACTTATTGTGACTAAATATGAGCGGCCGCCTTGACTCGAGCTTGAGTAGATGACATGATCTGAGTATGCACGACTAGGTGAGGATCGACATGAGTTTAGATCTGGAATCTGGTTATTCACATGTAAGCGGGTCAGAACCCCTTGCGAATGATTGGTTAAAGTTATGCAAATGGTCAGATATCTGGGTTGTTTTTGCCTTAAACTTGGTCGGATTGCTTTTATCTAACCCGAATGGGTCGGTCGTGCATGGCCTCATTTTTGTTTGCGCTCGTTCAATTCTGCCCTTTTGGTAGTACTAATTCTTTAGTGACATAATATTTAATCATGTAGAAATGCTAACTCGTCAACAATCACACCAGAGTTCCAAGAACCAAACTATGTCTGACCAAGCTAAAAATTCTGACCAAGCTGCTGAAACCACACCAGATCTTGCCCTTGGGGTAAATGCTACTCAAAACTTCTCAAATCCCCATGCACTTTCCAATATACCTTGTGAGACACATGTGACAGAGCTTTCTTTTAGCTCATTTCAACAATTGTGCAACCAGTTTGGAATTTCAGAAAAGGAAGAAGCTAAGTTGCCTGGGAAGAATGATTTTGTAGGTGTTCCTCCAACTGGATATGTCGCTGTTAATCGTGGTATACTGATGAGCGGGGCGATTCCTCCTTTTAATCCCTATTTAGAAATGATTCTCCGGAACTTGGCTACTGCCCTATGTCAATTGCACCCAAACGGTTCTGTCGTTTTAATACGCCTTTATATCCTTTTCATGAGAGAGAAACAACGTGCTCCTTCATTTGAAGATATATGCTTTTTATATTCTTTTAAGAGAAGGAATCAACGCCCTTCAACTATTTTTGTTGAAAGTCGGGGCTCCAAGATAATTACTGGCCTAGTGGAAAGTGTTCGAGGATTTCCTAACCGGTATTTCTTTGTACGATGCCCTAATAGTTTCTGTGGCTTATGGATGGAAGGCGGTGAGTATATTTACTTCTCAGTCCCCTTTTTACTCCTTTATTTATCTATTACTTAAGTCTTTAGTTACATTATAGTGCTTCCTGATCAGAGTGTCGCTCTTATTCAAGATCTCTATAATTCTCCACTAGCTGTTAAGGAAGGTGAGAGGAATAGGAAATTTTTGATTACAGAAGAGTTCCTACGTCAATATAGCTTTCTTCTTCCTTCGCGTACTTTCGTGGTGGATTCTACTGATAAGAAAGGTGCTTCTACAAGTCTCCAGCAAAAATGGCCCTAAAAGAGAAGCATTCCAGCCCCGCAAAGAGCAGTAAAGCAGCTCCTAAATCCAAATTGATTTCTGCTAAAAGGGTGGTATCCAAGTATCATAAAGGTAAAAATCTCGTGATTTTGCCGGATCAGACCGGGAAGGAGGGTACTTCTTCAGTTTCTACATGGGAAACTGACTAGGATGATGCAAGTGAGACTTCTTCAAAAACTGCTTCGGATCCAGTGAAAGAGAATAAGCAGTTTGATGAAGCTGAAGTGACTTCTAAGGAAACTTTGGATGCTTATGGAATGATGAAAATTTTCCCATTTAGGATAATCAAGAAGAGGGTGGTTCAGAAACTTTTAAGGATTTGTTGTCCTTGATTTAGCTAAATACCTTATTCAAGGTGATACTGTCGTTCAAATATTTAAACCCCAGATCTTAAATACAGGAATTCTCAAAGCCCTGTTTCTAGGCCAGGAAAATATCTCACAAGGCTAGGGATTTCCTTAGTTCTTCTATGTATACATAGCACATTTCCTCTTTTATGCCATATATTCCTAATACTAATGCTCTTTTCACCTTGTTCTAGTATTTTCTAATACAGGTACTAAAGGTTTTTTTTCTTTCTCTCTTCCAGATTCAGAAATGAAATCATCTTTACTGGACAACTTTTTCCAACAAGCTAGTCTTGTTAGTCCACAATATCTTCTACAGTCCCGTCTTTCTTGCTGCTCGAAGCGCCCCCGATTCTCTTGTTTCTCCGAAATCGACTAAGCTCTGGGAATCTCATAAATCGACTGAGCTCTTGAATCCTGATCCTCTTGTTTCTCCGAAACAGCCCTTTGCAGCTTCTCAATCTATAGTCCCCACTTCTAGCCATATCCAAGCGATCCTTAATAGGCCTCCCTATGAAATTATTCCTGGAAATTCAAAGCTGAAGGATCGATTTGGAGGTTGGGATTTAAGAGGAATGGACTTTGACTTAGATTGCACCCAGACGATAACCAGAATGTCATTGGAGAATTGAGTACTATAAAAAAACTATATGACCACCCAACTTGACATTGCTAAGAGTCAACTTGAAGTACAATTAAACAAGGCTACTGATACTACCGGCAGCCGATTTGAGTCATGGAACAAATTTGGCTTTGAATTTCAGAGGTTGAACACCTGACACCTTGAGCATATTAAGCTCCTTGAAAATGACAAAGCCAGACTGATCCATGTGATTAAATCTCAAGAATCTGAAATTGCATCTTTAAAGGGCGGAGATAGTAGGATAAGCAGCTTAGAAGCTGGAAAAAAAAAGCTTAAGGGGGAGATTGAGGCTGCCAAAAAGCAAGTTCGCAAGGCTTAATCTGGCCGAGAATCTGTTGAATCTCAAATGGATTTGGAACAGCATAATTTAGTATCTTACAAATGAGAGAAAATAGTTCTTGAAGAGAAGATTATCTCCCAAAGCAAAGCCCTTAAAACTCTGGAAGAGGATAAATAAAGCTAAACAGTGATGTTGAGCGAGGCAAGGTTAAAACTGATGAAAATCTGTTCCAATTTTACTTTTTTAGTGTTATAAATCGTGGAAGCCTGAGCTTTTTGAATAAGGATTTTCCTCGAACATTGGCTCTCGTCTGAGAACAAGTGCTTAAATATTCCAAAGGTGAATAAGATAGTATTTTCCAAGAGACCCTCCTAAAAGCGAAAGATCGTGATGCTTTGGTTAAGAGTAGAAAAATACTAGCAGGTGAACAAGATCAATCCCTTGGGAAAAAGGCTCTGGATGCTATCTCTGTTCACATTCCATGTCCTACTAATGCCGAGGCCTTAAGCTCTTAGACTTCTCCTGCGGCCCTTCCCGCTATTCATGTCAATAAAAATGCTACTGAAGCTCATTCTACTGATGATCATATTGTTCAGGAAGATACCACCAAGCAGTGTACTGGAGATGGTAAAGAAAATTTTGATTCTCAGACTGGTTGTATATGCGAGTGCCAGTCCTCTCTTGCTATTTTATGCTTTCGTTGCCAGCTTTGTGACCCTATGACTGATCTGTGACTCTGTGATGAATTTGTATTTTGCTTTGTTTTACTACAACCTTTTATTCAGCTTTGTTACCTTTTCACTGGTAGGCTGCATATTGCACTTTTATCACAGTTCATTTGTATCACAATATACTTTATTAATCGTATAATTGCAACGGACTTATGGTATGTAAAGTTAGCAATGTTGGTTCGCTTTAACGCTATGGTTATGCCCCCATACCAAAGTTCATTATAATATTAGCATCTTATTCTTATTGCTCTCCTTCGAAGGGTTTTATGCTTATCACGCATTTACTCGTATTTTCAATAACTTGGTAATTCAATCCCCTCGGAGTTTGGACTCGAACGCATGCCTCCTAAAGAGGGTTATATATCCTATAATGTATTTAATCGTGTTTCTCACTGACCTGGTAACCCATGCCCGGAGATTCGATTCAACCACATGTTTTTATTCTTGATGTATTTAACCACGTTTCTCACTAACCTAGTGACCCAAGCCGTTCCGAGATTTGGTTAAACACACACACACACATACACACAGATATATATATGTATATATACATATTGTTATTTTTTATTAGAATGTACTCAACCCCATATCTCACTAACTCAGTGACCCAAGTCCTTCGGAGACTAGTTTTGAGTACGCACACCCATAGGAGTACTTGGGTTTTAAGTTTCGATCCAATTTCGATCCTGTTTGATCTAGTTATTTCAGAATCAAAAAAGACCTTATTAGATACCCCCTTTCGGCTAGGATTTATGTTACCCCCTTTCAGCTAGGTTTTCTGTTACCCCCTTTCGGCTAGGATTTTTGTTGCCCCCTTTTGGTTAGATGCTTCATCCCGGGAGGTGGACACTAGTTCTTTTTATCGAGTTTTTGTTTAGATTTAAAGAATTTGTGTCTTGCACCTGAGAAGATGCCTCTTTAGTGGGATTAACAATCTTTTAATCGTGAGAAAACTTCGGTGACTTCCACCATTGCATCTTCCTCAAAGCTTGGTACCAATCCCTTCGGCGTTCGCTGGATGTTTGTTAAGTATTGTGTGTGATGAAAGGTGCAACTTTCTGACTTGGTGTCCATTTGCTGCGTTTTTCATCATTTGACTCAAAGTGAAACATTCTTTCGAGATTTGCAAGGTGGTATGTTTAATCATCTTGCTTGATTTGAATGACGCTTTCAGCATTTAACGCTTGACTTGTTCCAACTGGGATGTGCTTGGGAAGCTTTCAGCTATGATTGGGCTGTAAATGGCCGTTTGCCTATTTTTTTGCCTATATTTAAGAGATCGATTTTAGCGCGAGTTAGCAATTGTATGATCTATGCAAGAAAATAACTTTTGGTTCGTAAAGCTTGTGTTTGGTACAGTATAGGTAAATCATCATAGATTGTTTACAAGAACATAGCAAGAAGTAAAGAAAAGTAAAGTAAAGGCGATAGGGATCACTTATTCTGAGCTCCGGATGTTGAATTGCCATCAGCGGTTATCAGTCAATGACTGGTCATAGGTCAACAGGAGCTTGACCTTTCTCATGTGGTCCGGGCTGACTGGCAGCATTACTTTGCCGTTGGATAGCTGGAGTGTTTTGAGGATTCTTGACATATTGTTGTAGTTGGTTCTTTCGGATGAGGTCCTTAATTAGGCTTCTCAAGGGCTGGCATTCATTAGTGTTGTGTCCTGGCTGATTATGAAACTGACAAAATTTACCGAAGTTGGCTTGCTGCTCTGTAATCCTTTGTGGTTTTACTTGAGGAAAAATGCCTGAGTCCTTTGTAGCTGAATAAATCCTCTCTGGGGTTTCATTTAGGGGAGTCAACTCTGTCTGCTTGAAGAACCATGCCTTCTTATGTGCTTTGTTATCCTTCCTTTCATTTCCCTTTTTCTGCCCTGAGTCATTCTTTTGCTCAGTCTGGACTTCGATGTCTTTCCTTTCTTCGGTAACACTAGCTTCTACAGCATTCCGGACATTAGACGGATCATCTTCCATGCCCATATACTCTTTGGACTTCTTGTAAAACCTCTTTAGAGTTTTAGGTTTCTTCATTTTGAGCCATTTCCCAAATTCCGATTGTTTATCGATAGCACCTTTCAAAGCTGCCAATAAGTACCAAGGTTCTGGTTCTATCACTTCAGCAGTTGCAACGTGGAATCGAGTAAGAAAGCTTTGATAGTTTCACTAGGAATTTGTTCCATCTTGCTTAGTGACATTACGTCTCTTACTCTGAAAGTTTATAAACGGAACTAGTCTTGGAACCTCCTTGCCAGGTCAGCGAATTGATCAACACATTTGGGCAGTAATCTAATGAACCATAGTGAAGTTACACCTTCCAAGCACACGGGGAAGTATAAGCATTTTAGTTTGTCAATAGCCCTATCTCAATTCATGTGTTGATCGTACTTGAATAAGAAAAGGTTTGGATCTCCAGTTCCACTATAAGGTGTTATTGTTGGAGATGTGAATTTCTTAGGGAATTTCGCTTGACAGATCTTTTCTTTGAACGGGTTCTTACTAGGAGAAAACTCCCACTCTTTTTCATCATCCTAACGGGCCATATTCTCTTTCATCAATCATTGGATCATATCTGTAATACGCTTCTCATCACCATCCCTTTCCATGGGGCGAGCGTCAGTTCTTCCACCGGTATGACCATGGTTCAAGCTCCGTTGCCCCATACCTTCTTTAGGAGGTGCCCCCTTGGTTGGATTTGTGGTGCAACAAGTCGTGCGTTTCTCTTCATGACGTGGTGCTTTAATCTTAGAGTCCTCCGCGTTGGCCTCTCCTTCATCTTCCCCTAAAGAGTGGGATTGACTAGGGTCTGAGGCATAGGAGTCCTCTTTTTCGTCAATATTGGCCACGATTTTTGGAGGAATGGCTTGAGTATTGAGCAAAGCATCTAATTTTTCCATCATCATTTTATTCATGGCATCCATTTTTTCGTTCAAGTTAGTTACAGCTACTTTCAATTCTTCTCGAGTCAAGGATGGCCTTGAGGATTCCCCTACTTCGAAGTGGTTGATGAGTGGAGAAATCTTGTTGCCAACAACGTCATTTTTTCTTCGCCGACTTTGCTAGCCGTCTTCTTAGATTTAGTCATAATTTCGAATAAGGCCTTAAATTCAATGAAAATTCATCGGTGTGTCCTGGTTGAGGGATTGCAAAATCTATGGTATAGGTTTAGGACTTCAAGGGCAGGATTTTGAAATCAGAGAGAAGTGTGAAGGCAGGAAATGAAAACACGGCCCCACTGTGGACGCCAAATGTTTTCACCAAAAAATGGCTCAAACACCTATGGTACGAGAACCGTACTTCACCAATGTGGTTAGAAAGTGAATGTAGCCGCAATCAACAAGAGTTAAAAGCCAAAAAGTAAGGAAAGTAAAATGAAGACAAGGGTTTTAGAGTGGTTCGGCCCTAAGCTAGGCTTACGTCCACTATGAAGGTAGCTTGCATTATTATAACAATGATTACAAAACATATAAACTCTCTTTGTTCATATATCTTCTCATTTTCTCAACATATTCTCTCTCTCTCACATACAAATCTCACTTCAATTCATAGAATTCAGTGGAGGGATGGTGAAATCCACGGAGGAGAAGGATAGGTGAGAGGTGGAGAAGGATGACTTTGCTTGAGAGGAGAATGGAGGAAGACCTTCGATCTCTTTTCTACTTAGAAGGTCCTAACGGATGCCATGGCCAAATGGATGAATAATCTTCAAGCGGAGATGATGATGATGGTTGAAACACTTTAGGAATGGTGCAGGAGAGAATTCGACAACACTTCGTGGTCCCCTCGGAGTCGATCCCCATTTTGGTGGATGCCATGGCCTATTTATAGGTGAGCCCCTGAAGAAATGAGCTGAAATCCATAATGCAGGCTATGAGTCATTCGTCCCATTAATTGCTAAATGCCACCTCTTAGCTATAGCCAACTGTTGATAGCCTTATTTAGCTGTCCTGTGCTAGCGACTTTATAGGAGTGAACGATTGCATATATCTGAGTAGATTGAATTGGCGGTCAGGTGATGAGTACACGGGCGACTAATTAGAGCTTTTGGATTGGTGTATGGGCAACCGACTGAGCGTGGTGTTCACCGTTTATTGTTTGACTGATGGATGATACCTGGTTGATGCTGCTATATATGATTGTAGATGGACGGGCGACCAGCACCGTAATCTGTAGGCGAGCGAGTAGGGCTTGTAAGTGCGACCCTTCAGGAACTGGTATATGACCGACTGGTAGATAGCATCTGATTGAAGTACTAGCGATTGGTCGAGGAGCGAACGACTGGGGTTGTAATCCATGAGCGGTCATAGGGTGTGTGTGCGACCTCTAATATCTTTGTGTTCCTACTCAGAATCAACCAGGATAGTATGAATGAACAACTGCTGAGTAGAATGTGTGATCAAGGTCAATCCTTCTTCTTGCCTTGTACAACCTACCGTCCTTGTGTCGTGCTGCACTTGAGCTTGCTTTGTGCGTATGACCCCTTTATACGGTTGAGCAGTCATAGGGTGCGTGTGTGACCTCTAATATCTTTGTGTTCCTGCTCAGAATCAACCAGGATAGTATGAATGAACAACTGCTGAGTAGAATGTGTGATCAAGGTCAATCCTTCTTCTTGCCTTGTATGATCTATCGTCCTTGTGTCGTGCTGCACTTGAGCTTGCTTTGTGCGTACGACCCCTTTGTACGGTCGTGTTATGCGGTATGACTGACTCTAGCTATGGACGACCTCATTAACAAGCAGAGCGAGCTGTCTTTATGTGCGAGCAGTTTTTCCATGGGCATATGAGTCATTTTGCACCCGTGTCCCTTGGAGTTTGAGTGATTGCCCACTTGCGTGTCTAGGAAGAAGGAGAATGGGCGATCTCTTGTTGTACTCGAGTTGTACTGTCCTCTTGTCTTGGTTTGTATGTACGATCCTTTTTCTGGTATGTATGACCGATCTCTCGCATCATGCTCAACCCTTAACTTGTGGGCGAACAAACTCATTAAGATGTTCATCCAACTCGAGTGTTTTTCTTGCGCTTTTAACTTAGACTTAATCATCTAATGTGTGTACAAATTTTTGAGGGATAACAAGAGGCTTAACCTATCAACCCAATCACACTTATCGTAGTCCGCAGAAGAAAGGAAGGAAGAGGCGATGGATGGAGTTGAGCAGACCGCCGAGAGAAGCTGGTCAAAGTCAAATACCGAGTGAACCACAACATCTTTGGACCAAAGGATCCAATCTTAGCTGACACACAGGCTATGACTCCATTAAACCGAAGGGATAAAACAAATCTAGGGACAACCTCTGGACCGATGAAGGGCTCCAGAAAGGCCAACAGAAAAACAGAATGCTTCATAATGATGTGCTTCAGCCTAGCCATCAACGCATCGTTACCAAAGACACGAACATTCCAAAATAGGAAATTCGCTGTCCATAGACAAAGAAACAAAAACAAAGTACCACAAAAAAACAAAGAAATTCCCAAGCACAACCCAGATAAGATAAATCGTATAATGAGTAGATCTGATGATCTGCTCATACGCCGGTATAGAGCGTGTGCGAATGGTGTGAGCAGCCACTCTCGATCTATGACGCGAAGAATGGCAAGGGATGACAGAAGAACAAGAGGACACCTCACTAGTTTTGGGGGATCCGAAAGATACCCCAACACCTTGAACTGGAGGATAAAGCATGAAGACTCCAGTCTTCGTGGGACAAGAGTTTTTAGTGAGACGAGATAGACAATTATTAATGATCTTTATCTTATTCTTACTAAGAAGAGGATGAGAAACAAAAGTGGAAGTCAAAGTGCAAACAGGGGGAGGGACACAGTGGAACAGAGATGACAGTGTGTAAAGGTGAGAATGTTGTGTTGCCAAGAAGACGCAACACCAGTTCATGTTTGTACATTACCAAAGTCGGATTGTCATCAGATTGGAAACCCTATAATAAAGGTAATGTACTAAATCCGATACAACGATAGGCTACAAGATGAAGTGAAAGTTTTGGGAGGCCATCTCTTTAATAACCCGTATGGTGGGTCAACACAGGATTCGCTATATATCTAATATAGAAAGACCACCCATCCCAAAAATCCACTACCTTGAATAGCCACTTAAAAGACCAACACAACCTCACCAACTAAAATCAAAACGCAAGAGTCACTAACGACACGAGATAGGCCTCGCAGTGACTCGACCGAAAAACCATGCAACTGTCCAACCAAGCCAACAACGAAGGGTCCCATGTCCACCAATAAAAAAAAAGAACCACAAGCAGCCCCCATAAGACAATGCATGGTGGCGGCTACAAAGAATCACATGGGTGGCCGAAGAGACCACAACCAGAACAACCGAATAAACCAACAGGCCACGAGTGGCACCGAACAAACAAAAAGTGGTCAACACAACATGCAGTTCAAAGAGACCCGAAACAAACTTAGAACAATTAAGATTAGCAAGCAGCTGCTGGTGTGGCAATAAGCAAGAAGGTAACGATAATAAAAAGTAGCCATTTGCAAAAAATAAATAGACACTAAACCATACCTATCGAGTAACAAATACATCAAACTCGATCTGTCTGTTACCCGCAAAAACAGTGTTATGATTAATGACCATAACTGAATCCGAACAACAAGCCACCACCGAGACCGAAAATCCCACAACAATAACCAAACCACGAGACTGATGACGATTCTCCGCTGCCGCGCCAGGAGAAGTAACCTCAAGCTGCAGATACAAACAATTAGAGTCACCCGAATCACCAGCATCCCCAAGAGAAGCAGCACTGGTCTCTACCAAACAACCAGCTACAATAGAAATAGCCTGCCTATCCAAATCGCCATCACAAAGACCCGAAAAAGAATTCGATAAAATCAGTGGCAGAACCAGATTTGTGCTAGCAATGACTGCACCATCAACCGGTAAACTCATAGAAGGAGCGAAGGCCTCAACATTCTTAAAACGCCTAAAGGCATCTAATACGCTCAGAAAGCTTCCTCAAATCACAATTCCTAGATTTCAGCAAAGAAACTACTGCATTGCAATCCCAATAGCGATGAGAATTTGTAGGCAATTCAGTAAACAACGAACCAACTGCCACTTAGATAGCATCACTTTTAGAGTTCACGACGCCATGAACCTCTACCGAAGATCTAGAATCCGGGCCCACTATGGGAGGGGTGATCAACTCCCCAACACCACAGTCCAATGCCGACAAGAGATCAGAGATGGCTTAGCCAAACACTCCTCCACATACTAAAGAACCAATCACAAATCCAGGTACAACCAATATGGATCTAGCACGCGAACCCTGAAACACAATCGGGTAACAAACGAGGTGATGAAATACTCATTGATCCTTTTAATTTCAGATGTAGTCCTAGCCCCACCACCATCAATGAAATCATCGTTCCCAAAGCGAGGTCACCAGAAACAGACGGTGACAGTTCCAAGAAGAAACCATCCACAAGCAGAAACTTGAAATGGGCGAGAACCCCAGAAGCAGACAGCGAGAGCAGCCTCACCACTAAAGTAGAGACACTAGTGATTCAACGGTAAACCATTCAGTAAAAACTGTCGCTATCGAAGCTAGAATCACTTCAATAGGGGGACAAGCTTTCAGAAAGGAACCGATAAGCACGAAATCACCAATTTTCCAAAACGGCAAACATAACCCTAAAAAAATGGGGGAAATCGTGTGTAGGCAAATTGATTAAGGAAGCAGACCACGAGGCTCTAATAGAGCCTAAGCAGAAGAAAAGTAAAGAGATTCACGTATAAGCTTAGAAGAAGAAGCAATGAAGAAGAAAGCAGAAAATCGCAAGAGCTCAGAAAATGTCTGCCATGGAAATAGTCGTTATGTAATATTTGCATGCGGATAGGTACAGATTCATATCCTATGGGTCAATATTGATACATAAGCTTAACTAATTTGGTGTCCTCATCGATTCTTTTAGCTTTCTTATGTCCTTGTGATCCCCCATGCCTAGTTTTGTAGGATTAGGTCTTTGTTTGATAGTACTTTACACTAAGGTTGCACAAAGTATGAATTAGGTCCGGTTAAACCAAATAATTCACCAGACCTGCATAAATATGTGTTAAAGGTAGTTCCCCACTTCATTGCTTTGCTCTCCTTCATATATAGGGTGCACTTCTTCTACATATCCTTGTACCACTTCGTCTCTGTATCCCCTACTTCCTCTTCGTGGTTTTTGTATCTTAGGTTATTAGTGGATTTCATATCCAGTTTAACGGATATGAAATAAGATGTTGAAGGCGGGATACAAATACTCGGGGGGATACAAAATCTTGAAGAGGATACAGATACGATGTCTTGGAGGGATACAGAAATGAAGTCTTGGAGAAGTGTAGGATAAGAAAGCGGGAAGCAAGAGGCAGAATGCAAAAAGGTGGGTGTAGTGCCGATCCCACGAGCGGATACAAAAAGTGGGAGTTTCGATTGGATGGTGTGGAGTTTAAGGGATGGGCATACGTGGGGATATGAAATATGGGAGTTAGGCCGATCCAGGGAGGTCAGGTTTGGGCATTTGTGATGTTAGGATACAATATGATGACGAAGCTCAAGGTCGATCCCGAAGTGTGGGTTCATTATTGAGCAGCTTACCCAAAACGAGACGACTATTCTTATACGATTCCATCTGGGCCTAAGTCCTAGAAGCCTTGGCAATGCTTCTAGACTGTTGATTCATGCGATGGGACGAGTCATGTGCGCTAGGACTGCTTTTGGGAACCTGGCCAAACGGTCAGTAAATAGGGGGAGTCTATAACAACTTGGGTTTTCGGGATATCTAGGGAAGACTATTTGTAACTTGTTTTGGAATTTAAACTATAAGGAAGAATAAATTATGAGTTTAAAAGTCAAGTTCATAAAATCCAGTAAGATGAGTGAGTCCATAATTTGGGATTTGCTAGAATTTAAGTGTATTGAAATAAATTGAATTCAAATAAGATAATAAGGAAATTTATTCCAATCTGTGTTTGTTGGGTGAACTATGGTTCATTTTATCAAATGTAACAATTGGAAGATCAATATTTATGTATAAGCATGTTTATTATAATTTTTGAGTTGTGTATATGAAATAATAAGTGTTTATCAATTTTGTAGATTAACAATATATAACTTGAAGTAATTAAATATAAGGTGAAATAAGTTTAATGAGTTTTTACTTTGAGTATGTAATTAATTTCGATAAATGTATATATATTTGTATAATATATTTTGGCATACAGTTATGTTTCAAATATCTCAAATAAAATGGGGATAATGTAAATATTGATCAAAATTAATATTTCACGGGTCAAAATAATCCTTAGTATGATTATGCAAATTATTTGTATCAAAATAAAGAGCTTTGCACAAATTTTATAATAAAAATGTATGTTTGAACATGGAAGAATAAATTGCACATATTTATTGGTAAACTAAATTTTGTGTTAAAGGCTTTAATTTGTGTGTATAAAGAGATTAAGAATGTTTTTGGGATGTTGCATAAAACTTAGAAAAAAACTAGTATGTTTTATTGTCAAAGGAGTGAAATTTAGTGTATCTTGTGTTATGTTGAGAACTAAAAATTTGTAGCACTTCGTAAACTAGAAGGAATTGCAACACTTGATTTTTGGAGTTAATGTCAAAGGTCCAAACCAATGGAGCCATCTGGAGTGGAGAAAAACAAATTATACATACATTCTTTTCTCCTATTCAATTTTTCTTCTCTTCCCAGAGAAAGCAGAGAGTAACCCATGACCTTATTTTTCTCTTAAAATTCCTAAACTAAATCTTTCCTCAAAATTAAGAATAAAAAAAGAGAGCTAAACCTCCTCTCTTTAACTAATCAAGACCAAACCGAGAAAAAAAACCAATATCAAATTCTTGAATTGAAAGGAGGATTATTGTAAATTACAATAAGTTGCATGTCTTTGCCTAGCAATGAATTCAAGCCAAATATTTTTGAAATCTAGCTAAGATGAGTTGAAACATTCACACTATCTAGCTCAAACTTGTTGAAGATTGAAATTGCTTTGTTGTGTCTAAAATTTAAGCTATGGTAGAATTCTTTGTGAAATTTAGGAATCGGTGAAACGGTGGCCTAAGTTGATTTTTGAGGTCATGTTCCCCCTACATTCTTTGTTGGTTGCGTAATATTTGTTCCAATCGATAGTAGAGTTATCCATCTGTTTGCATGTCAATTTGGTTTGAATCTGAGCACTGTAGGTAAGGAAATTTGTGCTCGAAGTTGGACACGAAGTGGTTTTTATCATCTACAAGAAATACATATCCTGTGTCGACACACTCATGGTGTGCGTTGTAACACCCCGCCTCCGCTAGGGTCACTCGCAAAGGAATGCACTAGCTTTAGAGGGGCATTATTGGTAAACATGCACAGAAATATCACAAGACAGAACATATAAAATAGCGGAAGTAAAATCGAACTTTCATAAACATGAATACATAAGGTCTAAAGCCTTTTACATCAGAGTACATCAAAACCTGTCTTGCAGTAGTAAAGAAGCATAAAGACTTTTTCATAAATTATTCCCCAAATAAAAACAGTAAAGTAGCCATAGCCAGGAAAAGTCCAAGCCATCCATGATGACCTTCAAGCAGAAGAAGTCCGAACTAAACAGCAGTGTTTCCTCCCTGTAACCTGGGGGGGAAACGGAAGAAAAGAGGCGAAACAAAACGGGTCAGTCAAAAAGACTGAGTAAGCCCTATCTACTATTAGTATAAAAACTAGTAAAGTTAACTGACATGAGAAACTGAGATGAACATAAGCATGATAACAAGATAGATAAGCTAAATCAAAATAACAGGATGAACTACTGAACTCAGATAAACTAAGATGTCATGATAAATTACGATGTCAAGACAAAACAAGGTATCACATCGTCAGGTTCCTATCAAGTATAATATCCCAAGATATCTATCACGTATAACGTCCCATGGTATCTATCCTGTATATCTGCTCTGCACCTACCGTACTAGTATCCCAACTGTATTACGTGTTATTCGTGAATGACCCTTACTCAAAAGTCGTGTAATGGTCCCTGTCAACCTAATATGCCGCATATATAGGTTACTCAACTCATATGTTTCTTTCCATGTATAAGTTCAGTTCTTTGTCGTAGGCTGTACGGGCTTTCCCATGTAAACGGTTTATCCTTGAAGTTGTTTTGGACTGCAACCCTTGATCTAGTTGTGTTTCCTTACCATGAACTATCGCGCGTCCACTTAGGATTTATGCCACCTAGGACCGCTAGGGATTATGCTACCTAATGAACGTTTCCGTGTCTCGGTTTGGGTTTTGGCCACCTAGGGCCACTAGGGATTACGCCACCCGTCAACCGCGCCCTTGATCCCACGTATGTATCGTGAATCGTTTTCCATGTCTAGATGCACATGTTCCCCAATGTGCCATCCGAGTTCCGTGCCAGGGCAAATCAAGAAATACGGAACTCGGTCGGGAGCTTTAAATCGTCTGCCGATGCAGATATCAAGGTCTGTTTTTGTACCCGTGGCTATGGTCCCACGTGACCCCTCCCTCAACTACTGAAAGGCAATCCAAGAAAAATCATGTATAAGAACCACTCCACGGCCCCACTATAGCCCACTTTCCTACGGGCCAACCTCACCCATGACTCGATAGCAAGCACATGGTCTGTTGGGGGTTCCCTGCCTTTCCGCACGTACACGATTGACTAAAGATGGTAGGTAGTCGGCGATGCGCTATCCAGGGCAAAAACAAGAATCGTCGACTCCACGCTAATCCATCCCAGTCTTTAGGTTGCTCGCATAGCAACCAAGGCATACTCTTGGTCCTTCTAACGCAGACCTTAACCTCTCATGGGCCTAGTATAATTACCTGGAAGCCCACAGAGGGATCCCAAGAATATCCTCACGTCCCCCGAAGCTTCCACTTCGGCACCCAGTGCGCTGGAGCTTTTATCCAAGTCAGATAACTTGCTCCCCCTCGTATACTAAGCGATGACCTACCGTATCAGGTTACTCATCGTTTTGAGAATTAGTCCTATGTCCTTAGCTAAGAATTATTACTTAGTTACCCTTAACTAAGGTTTACCACTTAGCTTCCTTTCCCGTTATCCTTGATTAACCACGGTTTTCTACCTAGTTCTTCTAGCTAGGGTTTGTCTATTGGGTTAAGTGTTATCATTCAAGTCCATGACTTAACCCGCCCACGAATCACGTCAAAGATTGGCTAAGTATTTAAGTTCAAGACTTAGTCCCACAAGTTGGTTAAGTGTACCCAGAGGCTCATGACTTAACCATATCAAGTCAAATTGGTCAAGTACTAGCTTACCTTAATCCTATCGGATTATCTTGCTAGATCGATTAAGCATAGATTATCTTAATCCCATCAAATTATCGAGTCGGATTGGTTAAGTATAGGCTGGCTTAACCCCATCCTCTAATCGTACTACAATGGTTAAGTATATTCAAAAAAGGTCTTGTGACTTAACCTTATCAGGTCCGCGTATTAGATTGGTTAAGTGTAAGTTACTTAACCCCATCAAATCATCATGTATAATTGGTTAAGTATAAGTTGCTTAACCCCATTAAATTATCACGTTAAGTTGGTTAAGTATTGGTTACTTAACCTCATTGAATTACCGAGTTTAAATTGGTTAAGTGTTTAACTTAACCCCATAGAATTACCGTGTTTAGATTAGTTAAGTGTGGATTACTTAACCCCATCTAATTACCGTGTCGGATTAGTTAAGCGTAAATTACTTGACCCCATCCCCTAATCATCTTGTATGGTTAAGTGTCATTAAGAAAACTTGCTTAGCCTTGCCAAATTATCATGTTGGATTGATTAAGTGTTGGTTAACTTAATCCCCGTCCACTAGTCGTATAAAAATGGTTAAGCGTCATTAGGCAAATCAAATCACTTAACCTACCCAACCTTGTCATGTTTTGTTAAGTATCATTAGCCTAACCAATTTACTTAACCCATTTACCCATGTCATATTTGGTTAAGAGTCATTAATCAAATTAACTTAACCCTATCATGTGGCATTAATTACTTAATGCACCCCAACCTCTCACATTAGACTTTGTTGTGGTTACTAGTTAAGCCGGTCGGTTCCGGGTAGCTTTACACCACAACTTGGTCTAACCTCGGGTTCAAGCACAACATGACCAACTTCTCACATTGGGTCCTATTGTTTGCAACTACTAGTTAGGCCGGTCGGTTCCGGGTAGTTTTACGTTGCATACTCAACCCAACCTCGAGTTGGCCACTTTCATGTTTAGTCTAGTGTCATGTTCATAGTCAAGTTTTCAAGCAATTGGGTAGACCTAACTTAATAGGTAAATTCCCAATGGGTAGACCTAACTTAATAGGTAAATTCCCAAGCTTATGTTTTTATGCATACTTACATGTCAACTTCCATGTTATATTTCAAGTCATGTTTTCAAGTATAAACACATGTCATATTTAACGTTACATGTTGTCATGTTTATACCCATTTACCCAAGTCATATTCATGTCATTATGTTTCCCCATAATGTGACCCCAACGCTTTTTAAACTAGCATATACGTTCGCAACAACGTGATGGATTAAAAGAAGAGACTTGGCAAAGGAATGACAAAAATGGGTATTAAGCCACAAGTTAATCATGGTGGCAAATGAGGCACAAATGTGTTCATTAGCTTGCATGTTACATTCTTAAGCCTCAAAAACATGCATCAACCCAAATTTGGTACATAAGCGAATCATGGTGACAAAAGACATGGAATGATGGCTAGAAACTCGCATATATCATCATATAAGGATTATGACTTCATATGCAAGTTGACATAATGATTATGAAGGTTCTCATGTTGCATAATGCAACATTTCAACATAAAGGTTGTGGCTTTTTGCTCATAAGATCAAGCTAATGACTTCATAGACTTGCATGACATGATAGCATATATCATTCTCAATGATCAAACCCAAACTTGCAACATGAACATTTAACTTCATAGTTAATATCTAAGAGTAGGGAAGGGCTTACATTGTTATGAAGGCCTAAATCGATTAAACTAAAGCTTGTAATGAAGCCTATGCATGCCATCACCCAAAAACCCAAAGATGGATGCTCCAAATCAACAAATACACCATCTTTTTGAACAAAGACCAAAACTTTTGCCTTGAAATCAACTTGAGGAGCTCTCATACTAACATAGGGACTCTCTAATACTCTCATGATCATGAAACCTCTCATAGAAATGAAGTGGAGGCTAGGATAGTTGAGTGGAGGCCATGAGAGTAGAAATTTGGCCATAGTTTAGTTACATGAGTGAATAATGAGGGTTTAAGGGGGGGTTAGGGGCTTATTTATAGAAGATTAGGCTAGTTAGGACCCTTAGATTAACCCTAGGACCAACCTGAACCGTCAGATTTCAAACCAGGCCCAAAAACCTAGCTAAGATAGAAAATAGGTGCACCAGGCCAGAATCAGCCGACAGGGCAAGTCGACAGCCCTGTCGACTTGCCTGTCGACATGCCTGTCGACTTGCAAGTCGACAGCCCTGTCGACAGCCAAGTCGACTTGTCTGGGCGGGAATTTTCCCGCCTGGCCCCATCTCTGCATGTTTCGAAATTCAAATTTCCCGAAAACTTCTTTGGGCCTTAACCGGGTCATACGGACTCCGATTTACAAAATTTCGGACTCTATTTCGCGTATTTTTCCGAGACGAACGCAATGGCATAGACCGTTTTACTTGATTCAGAATTTAAAATTAAATTCTTCCTTGATTCTCGTTTTAACATGTTATCGAAATACGAGTTGTTACATGCGTCGACACAACATTTTGGTGTATAAACTTCCTGCTGTGATGACACACCCTTTGGGTGTGCTGATATATGTGTTGGCACACCCAAAAGTGTGTTCACATAGCCATAATCTTTTCTATTATTTCATGAGCTTTGGTTGCTTGTTTCCAGAGACGTTTTTGTTAAGTGTTCCAGGCTTTTTCATGAAATTCTTTGAGTAAATTTTGTGATGTTTTCAACACTAAATCATTTAGTAAAATAAGCCAATAATTTTGCCACTTCGTACATCGGATTGGTGCAATTTTATGATATTTTTGTTTGAGATTTCGTGAAAACGTACGCGTTCTTCATAAATTGGTTTTTAAAGAGATTTTTTGTATGTATAAAATTTACGCTTTGATATATGTTTTTCCAATGTTTTTGGGATAAAATTATCTCAAAGCTATAATAATATATTCCCAATAAAATGATTTTCAAAGGAATAAATTCTACATAGTTTCCAAAGTTGTTTTATAAACCCGTTTTCTCAAACAAGTGTTTTCTATATATAAAATCACGCGTTTTTGCAAACATAGAAAAAAAGAGATTGTGATTCAAATGATATAATTAATCATGTAATATAGGACATGTAGATTAATTATAGAGGTTAATTCCTAACTCGATGATCTAAGATATATGATGTTTTAACTTATAGTAAATTGATTAGTGAAAACAAATAGAATGTGACGTATTGTTTTCATTTTTCGGATTACTATTTGAGAGTCTATGACACATTCTTTGTTGTTGTGTGTGCCAATATTTGCTTCAAGGTAAAGCTAGGATCCCAAGAGTCTTACATGAGTATTCACTTGACCGGGGGAGGGCGTCAAGATATCGATCGGGGGGTCGTAGTGACGGATGCCTAAATACATATATGGTACTTGGCATAAGCTCAGGGGGAGCTCATTTGTGAGCATGCAATAATTTCTGATGTTTTGGATCCATTTTATAGTTTTGGTGATTTTGATGTTTGTGGTGCTTTGGATCCATTTTTTGATGATATATGATTATGAATTTCCATTATAGTCACATGGCCAATTTTAGAATTTTAAGATTTGTGATCACTTTTGTTGTAACAACCCAGATTTTTGGTCGGTTAATTTTAAATATTTAATATGGTTTTAAACATTAAGGGGTAATATAAATGGATTTTTATATTGAGATATCGATTTAATAATTGATTATTTAATATTTAGTATATTGAAATATCGTAATACAAAAACGAAGTATAATTTAATTCTTAGTTAGAACTGAATTAAAATAATTCAGATGATCAGTATAAATTGTAATTGACTATAAATGATAATAATAATTTATTATCGAGGAATTTATTATCCTGAATTTAATTTATATCGATTTAAATTAATATCCTCTCCATATGGTCGAATGAGGCTGTGATACCTGTCCCAATGTGTTCAGAATAGCGATATAACCTTAGGAGTGTCAGTTGTTGTGGTTTGATTGGAATGCAGAACCCTGAAATATATTATTATAAAATTTAAAAGGATACGAACAAAATCAAATCAGATTAAATCAAAGATCAAATCAAATTTAATTACATGTACTATACACACACAAATTGCTTAATTGTGATGTATTTTCTACTTATATAAATGCGATGCCTTCTTCCTCAAATTCTTTTTAACAGAGATTCAAAACTTCAGAAGGAATGGTCGATCCTCAAATAAAACTCGGCACTCCCTTTTCACTCTGTTTTAAATCATATCTCCCCATTGGTTTGGCCATTTCGTTCATTCACTTTAATCCCAAATCGAAACGAGAGAAAAACACCCGAAGCTATCTTCCCCTTTTTATTTTCAAAAATTAAGGTAAATTCAAATACTTCATGAAATCAGAAATCGCTGGATTCAATTGGCTCGTTGGAACTTATACTTCAGTCAGGTATGAGTCTCGTAAGGTGCGATGGTTCACTCGCGGTCTCGTCTTCAAAAAAGTCGATTAGGTTCGACTTTGATGGAGATGACTATCAATCTAGAGAATGCAGTTAAGAATTGTTTATAGGGTGAGGGGGCGCGTCAGTGGACTAATAATGGGGGAGTTCGATGTAAATTCTTATCGCGGTTTTGAATAGAGGAGCAGAGCTCGCAACGACAAGGAAGGGTTCGAGCTCCATAGAATTTCAGGCGAGGGAAGCAGTATCACGATGGATTCAATGAAATGGGTACAAGATGGAGTCCACGCAGGTATGGTCGGAAATGTATGTGATGCAAATTGGGGGATGTCGACATTGATTTTGGGCGCGTCTTGAGGAGCGACAGTTTTGGGTCAATCTGAAGAAGGTACGATGCAAGGAGAGTGTTGCCTGTAGCGATGCTGCAAGGGTTCTTGGATGTAAAGTTGTTCGATAGTGTATGTGTGATGATGATGGTGGTGGTTAGAATTCGGCTAGGGTGAAGAGGAGATGATGTACATTTTTTTGGTGGGGGTTTGTGCAAATCGAAATAATGGAGGCTGCTGTATCATTAAGAAGGAGAGTTTGGTTTGGTGAAGATTGCGGACGAAGGATGTGTGGTTAAAATGGAAGAGTTGGGGCGTGTGTTGTAGGAGGCTATAAGGCAAAGGTTTAGCAATTGAGTTGTTTGGAGGTGTCGATGGTGCTAATTGGTGTCTTAGGCATTGATGAGAGGAGGTAAACTAATTTAACTAATTGGTAAAGTTTTTAGTTAACAACTATCATTAGTTTAGGTTTAATTTTATTTTAAATTGTAACACTTATATAAATATCACACATGATCAGATTTTAACAAAATGATTAACGGTGGATTCGTAAGGATGTAGGCTATGCCTTCGAAGTGATTTAGAAATTTTAGTATCGATTCGTAGACGCCATATATGAGATTTTAAATGGACATTCGACAAAGGAAAATCATGGTGAGTAATTCTAACTTAGAATTTATTTAAATTTATTTTTTTCATTAAAAATAAATTGTTGACAGCTTGGATGCGTTTATAGTTATTTATCATTGTTGGCTATTATATATATATATATATATATATATATATTAGTTATTTAGGCTCGGTGTTTGTTATTATTATATGTATATTTGTGGTTGGATTCCCGCAGTATCATTAGCGGATGCCCGCAGTATCATTAGCGGATGACCCTATATGCCCCCATGCTATGATAGTGGATGACCTTCTATACCACGATATCCTGCCTTTAAGCAGGATGGGTATTATTTATGTTGACTGACATCTGTGGATGCAGGAAAACAGGTTAGAGGGATCCAACTGGATTCCTCAAAAATATTATTATTTGTTTGTTTCATATATATTATCATATATGATGTGTTAGAAAACCTGTGATTGATGACTGAGTGTTTCGGGGTGTTTAAATATCACTGGGGCCTGAATATTGATTTATAAAAATATCGTAAAAAGGATATTTTGAGATTTAAAAGGGAAATCTATTTTTCTAAAAATAGAATTTGAATTTCGAATGGACTAGAAATATTAACTTGTTTTGAATAAATAAAACAAATATTGAATTTATAAACTATGTTTATAAATTCAATAATATAGGAAATTGAAGTGATGAATTTATAAACGATGTTTATAAATTAAATAACATAGGGAATTGAAGTAAATTTATAAATGGTGTTTATAAATAAAATGGAATGATTTTCATTGGATAATGCATAGAATTAAAGTGAAATTAAAAATGGTGTTTATAACTAAAATGGAAAATTTATCATTTGGATAATTTAAATATTTAAATTCAAAAATGAATTTAAATTGAGGAGTGGGAATCATGTTAATAAGGAACGAGGAAATTATTCCAATGGTTGGAATGAGAATTGAATTAAAATAAATCCTTATGGATTTATGATTTCAATTCGATCAGATTGAATTGATTTAAATAAATAATTTCAGAAAAAGAAAAATATTTGGATTGTATTAAATAGAAGTTTAAATTTTAAATATGAAAATAAATTCACTGTATATATATATTTTTTTTATTATAAAGTATTCTAAATATAGAAATTTGGTTTTAAATGGGTTTTGAAATGGAACTTGTCTAATGTATAAATCAAATTTATAAACGATGTTTATAAAGTGGAATAATTATCATGGGATAAATGTGGAATTATAAATTCAAGTATGAATTTTAAAGTGAATTGGAAGTCGTTTCGAAAAGGGAATGACAGTTTTTTTTTCAGGATTCGGAATATTAACTGAACTGGAAAAATCTACAGGATATATATATTTATTTAGAATTCAATTTCATGAATTCTATATAATAATTTATTGCTAATGGACTTAGAAAATAACTGAAATGGAGTTGTAATTGAATTGACAACTGAGTAATGAAATAATCGACGATTAGAGATAATCAGAAATATTAAGTTGGATTTGAAAACTGGATTTAATATATATTAAAAATATATTAGAATGGAGTTGAAATTTGTTATAAACGAAGTTTAAATGTTTATATTTAAATATAATTAAAATGAACTCGCCGTAGCGCGGCAGTTCGTAAATTGGTGTTTCGAACTTCATTTGAGTATATAGAACTCAATTGAAGTCGGAATTCTTTGAAACAAGAATCGTCAGGATCGATTTAATAATATTTCTCTAATGAAAGAGAAAAATCTAGATTTCATTGAATAGATTATGAGTTACGTCCAAATCAATTTTCCAGAAAAACAGCGCCATAACCATTATAAAACCATAATGGTTTATTTAAATATATAAAAGGATTTTAAGTAAATAAAATCCGAAAGTCCATTAGAAAAATCCAGACTTGAGATATAAAATAAATATGAACTCAAGTGGAATAAACAGATTTGTTTTCGGAACAAAAATCAGATATTTATTATTTAATATAATTAACTAAGTTAAAGGATAATTAGATAATCGAGTTGACTTTGGATAAATGAATTTAACTTGTGAATTCATATTCGAATTCGATTATGAAACCTGAGTTGAAAATTGGAATTTGATTGGTTTAAAAGTAAATAAAGATATAAATATATGTATGAACGAGATATGTTCAAATAAAAGTGAAATACGCTAAAGAGCAAATTAATGGGTAAGTTAGCAAAGTGAGTTAAAAACGATTGATTGAGTGGAATAAATTGGGAATGGATGTATATGGGTTAAACAGGTATGGAATGAAGTGTATGAAGATTTTAATTCGTGTGCCTGACAAAAAGGTACACAATTAAATTCCATATGAGATTTTATGCGCCGAATCGGCAAGCCGCTCAGCTTTTTAATTTTGTTTTTGAATGGAAAGGGCCAAGAGAGGCGTTTTGTAGTTGTACCGAGTGACCCGTACAAAGGAGGTTATGGCGAAATTTTTCAGAAATTTAAGGAGTTAGAATATTTTTAAGAAAATTTGATAGCTAGGAATCAATGTATCGATATATATAGAATTCGATAAGGAAACGAACTTAAAAATAGAATATTATAAACAAGAAGGAAATCTATAATTAAATCTAGTAAAATTAGAAAGAGAAACGTATACAGGTTTAAAAATGAATAATTGGTTTTTATGATGTTGATTATTCGAGGTAAGTGGTCTTGTCCGTTTTGAAGTTAATGATGTTTTCAGTCAAGATCTGAGAGGTAGTTATACCCCAACTTGATTGATTTCATTTTAAACCGATAAATAGCAAGATCCACTCTCGAAGAAAAATGTTTGAATAAGAGTTAGTTGAATGCAGTATTTTGGGTTGTTTGTAACAATGTTTTACACAGCAGCCGATTTAACCGAAGTAAGTGGAATTTTGGAAATATAAAGATAAATATTTCCTAAGTATTGAAATAAATGAATGGTCATGGAAGAGATAAGTAATTGGATTTTTTTCCAAATATAAATAGAATATATTTTCTAAGTACAGAAAATAAAAGAAGGCGATATATGGAAATGTTTTCCAAATAGCGTAAGAGGCCAAGATGATTATCGAAAATATCGTGTCAACGAATATGGATAAGGAAATGGAGAAGTGTTTTAATTAATGAAATGTTAATTAAAAGGCCCAGTGATTTGTTTGATGCTTTGAATGAATGCTTGTTTTTCTCCAATAGTTAAATAACCGACTATCAAAGTGTTTACCAATATCGTTGTCAATATGGAGAGACCGGTTGGATTATTATCCGAGAACCACTTTGTATTGGCAGTAGCATTGTGAATCAAATTATATGAAGATAATCAGAGACGGAGTATGCAAGGGGATTTTCTATTGATCAAAATTGTGCCTTCGGTTTCGTTCAATCCCAAAACGAACGTATATGGATGAATGTCTGACAGAGTACTTCCAATGATCGCATATGTTGTTCTGCATAAATATATATGGTGGCGGAGAATTTATTCTCTTAGCATAATATCCCAGATATATTTGTGCAAATCAATTAATGATTTATGGATCTAACAATGTGGCGTTCAAAGTGATTGTGCTAAATGAAAAGTAAGTACTCGTAGCCTCACGCCTCAACAACCGAGAAATGAAAAAAATCGGGTAGGCAACATGGCTAAGTGGGTAGCTCCCAATTAGGGTGTATTTTCACATATCTAGAGAAATTCATTTCATTCTTTATTCTATTCGATGCTGTCCCATTCCGGGAACGGTTGTTGTTCCCAGCCGTTGGTGATATACATTCAATACACTCAAGCGAAATGAGTGGTCGGTCATGTGTAGCCAGATTACAAGATGTTCTTGTTGAGCCCAGTGTATTCTCCTCTAGAGATACACTATCGGAAGGCGGTTCCATACCTTATCATAGTTGGAAATTCATTACCCAATAAGTGCTCGCGGTTTTGATTGGATATTATGTATGTGGAGCGTGAGATGAAAGCGTTCCACTAGATTTATATTTATTTGATTTAGACATTATTATAATATCAAAAGAGTTTTGATATAAAGATTATCGTTTCTTTCAAAAGGATTTTGAAAGATAAATCAAGTGTTTTAGATTCTCATAAGGGAAAAACCCATTCCATGTTATAGGGCATGGTCTTATGAGATATCATTTATTTTCTCAAACTGATTTAAATTGTTTACTCATACCAGTTCCGTGACAGACTCTGAGTTTATTTTGTTTTGTTTTCCCTGAACTCTTGGGTGCCCAAATTTGTACTGGCAGTTAAGTAGCTTGGATGTTTACATACATCTCTGAAGGAGCTTAAAGCAGGAGGCTTCAGTGTTAGTTATATAGAGTTTTGTTCTGCTATGTTGTAAGTGTTGTACTCTTACAATGATAGGTGTATATAGTACAAATTTTGTATTTCAAAAGTATGATATATTATATTTTGTTCCGTTGCAATGTGAGATTCTGTGTCATTTTTCTGTTCTTCTCCTACCTTTTTCTTCTAAATAAATGATTCGTATTTCTGTTATATTTGGGTTGGACATGTGATGTATGTAGTCAACTCAAATAGTACGGATTTACGGGCCATTACAGTGGTATCAGAGCTTAGGTTGAGCGAATACCTAGGCTTTGGTGGGGTTGTGCTCATTAGAGGTAGGGTCAGTAGTACCTTAGAATTAGTTGAGTGTGTATATATGAGAGAGCGTATTTGTTAATTGGTATAAAAATTGTTTTATATTATGTTGGCTAGTCTATTGAGAGGTTCATGAATTTTGGTCGAATCGTGGGACGCCATGAAGTCGATAGGAATTTCTAAACACTTGAGCATAGAAATTCGACACAATATAGTTTTAAAGTGGGTAAATGAAATAATTTTACCCAAAATTCTATTTTGAGATAAAAAGAGTAATTTTCTGAAATTATTTTAATATATGGATGTGTTGGATGTTAATATTATAATCTGATGAGATTATAAAATAGAATGGTTATATATAACCAAATAAAATTGTATATGAATGAAGTATATACAAATAAGATGAATTAAAAATAAATTCAAATCAGAATTTGGAATTTAAACCCTGGGAAGTTGGAAAATTTTTCTGAAGTGTATTAAAATAATATAGCATTGTTTTGAAAGGATTTTTGAATAAAAATCGTTTTTAATGGATTTTGAAAGTGATGAAGCACTAAACTCACTTTATTGGCTGGGAAATAATTCTGATGATGATCTCGACATCACCAGTTTTCATTTTCGAGTTTCTAAGTGATGAATTGCTACCTTAGAAAAGTTTTGATGAAAATTTGTTTGAAAGAAAACAAGTTCTTTGAATATTCAAATGTTTTGAATTTGAGATAGAAATAAATATATGTATATATTTATGTGATTTATAAAGGATTTAAGAGAAAAACCCCGGGAATTTAAATTTAACGTAAGAAAGTTAAATGGATTAAAGTGAATAATTGATCAGAATCAATTTGAATGAAACTAAATAGAATATGAATAGATTGTAAATCATTCAGATTAAATGAATGTAAACATATATGGTGTGCCATATAGATGGAAACCAAAAGTTTGGTTGGAATCAAATTTGTTGAAATATGAAAAGTTGAGGTTAAACGTAAATAAGTTTTTGAAAAGTAATGGATTCATACTATTTTTCCTACCTTAGTAATTTAGGGGACGAAATTCTTTTAAAGGGGGAAGAATGTAACGACCCATATTTTTGTTCGATTAATTTTAAATATTTAATATGGTTTAAATATTGAAGGGACAATATAAATGGAATTATATATTGAAATATCGATTTAATAATCGATTATTTAATTTATAATATATTGAAATATCGCAATACGAAAATGAAATATAATTTAATTCTCAGTTAGAACTGAATTAAAATAATTAAGATGATCAGTATACTTTGTAATTGACTATAAATGATAATAATTTATTATCGAGGAATTTATTATTCTGAATTTAATTTATATCAATCTAAATTAATACCCTCTCCATATGATCGAATGAGGCTGTGAAACCTGTCCCAGTGTGTTCGAATAGCAGTTTAACCCTAGAAGTGTCAGTTGTTGTGGTTCGATTGGAGTTCATATTCCTAAAATATATTATTATAAAATTTAAAAGGATAAGAAAAAAATCAAATCAGATTAAATCAAAGATCAAATCGAATTTAACTACATGTACTATACACACACAAATTGCTTAATTGTGAAGTATTCTCTATTTATATAAATGCGATGCCTTCTTCCTCATATTCATTTTAACAGAGATTCAAAACTTCAGAAGGAATGGTCAATCCTCAAGTAAAACTCGACAATCCCTTTTCTCTCTATTTTAAATCGCGTCTCCCCGTTGGTTTGGTCATTTCGTTCATTCACTTTAATCCCAAATCGAAACTAGAGAAGAAAACTGGAAGCTGTCTTCCCCTTTTTATTTTCAAAAATTAAGGTAATTTCAAATACTTCATGAAATCAGAAATCGCAGGATTCAATTGGCTCGTTGGAACTTGTACTTCAGTCTGGTATGAGTCTCGTAAGGTGCGGTGGTTCTCTCGCGGTCTCGTCTTCGAAGCAGTCGATTAGGGTTTCACTTTGATGGAGATGACTATCAATTTAGAGAATGCAGTTGAGGATTGTTTATAGGGTGAGGGGGCGCGTCAGTGGGCTAATGATGGGGAGTTCGATGTGAATTGCTATTGCGGTTTTGAATGGAGGAGTAGAGCTCGCAATGACAAGGAAGGGTTCGAGCTAGATAGGACTTCAGGCGAGGGAAGCAGTATCGTGATGGATTCAATGAAACGGATACAAGCTGGAGTCCATGATGGTATGGTTGGAAATGTATGTGATGCATGTTGGGGATGTTGACATTGATTTTGGGCACGTCTTGAGGAGCGATAGAATTGGGTCAATCTGAAGAAGGTACACTGCACGGAGAGTGTTGCCTGTAGCGATGCTGCAAGGGTTCTTGGATGTAAAGGTTTTCGATAGTGTATGTGTGATGATGATGGCGGGGGTTAGGATTTGACTGGGGTGAAGAGGAGATGATGTACATTTTTTGGTGGGGGTTTATGCAGATTGAAATAATGTGGACTGATGTAGCATTAAGAAGTAGATCTTGGTTTGGTGAAGATTGCGGACGAAGGATGTGTGTTTAAAATGGAAGAGTTGGGGCATGTGTAGTAGGAGGCTATAAGGCAAGGGTTTAGTAATTGAGTTGTTTGGAGGTGTCGATGGTGCTAATTGGTGTCTTAGGCAATGATGAGAGGACATAAACTAATTTTTAACCAATTGGTAATTTTTTTTAGTTAATAACTATCATTAGTTTAGGATTAATTTTATTTTAAATTGTAACACTTATATAAATATCACACAAGACCAGATTTTAACAAAAATGAATGATGGTGGATTCATAAGGATGTAGGCTCTGCTTTCGAAGTGATTTGGAATTTTTAGTATTGATTCGTAGACGCCGGATATGAGATTTTAAATGGACATTTGACAAAGGAAAATCACGGTGAGTAATTATCACTTAGAATTTATTTAAATTTATTTTTTTCGTTAAAAATAAATTGTTGATTGCTTGGATGCGTTTATAATTGTTTATCATTGTTGGCTACTATATATATAAATATATTAGTTATTTAGGCTTGGTGTTTGTTGTTATTATATATATATATATATATATATATATATATTGTTAGTGGGATTCTCGCAGTATCATTAGCGGATGCCCGCAATATCATTAGCAGGTGACCCTATACGCCCCACGTTATTATTGTGGATGACCTTCTATACCGCGATATCCTGCCTCGAAGCAGGATGGGTATTATTTATGTTGACTAACCTCTGTGGGTGCAGGAAAATAGGTTGGAGGGATCCAACTGGATTCCTAAAAATTATTATTATTTGTTTTTTTCATATATATTATCATATAGGATGTGTTAGAAAACATGTGATTAATAACTGAGTGTTTTAGGGTTTTTAACTATCATTGGGGCCTGAATATTGATTTATAAAAATATCGTAAAAGGATATTTTGAGATTTAAATGGGAAACCTATTTTTCTAAAAATAGAATTCGAACTTCGAATGGACTAGAAATATTAACTTGTTTTGAATAAATAAAAAAAGCATTGAATTTATAAACTATGTGCATAAATTCAATAATACAGGAAATTGAAGTGATGAATTTATAAACGATGTTTATAGATTAAATAACGCAGGGAATTGAAGTAAATTTATAAATGGTATTTATAAATAAAATGGAATGATTTTCATTGGATAATGCAGAGAATTAAAGTGAATTTAAAAACGGTGTTTATAACTGAAATGGAAAAATTATCATTTGGATAATTTAAATATTTAAATTCAAAAATGAATTTAAATTGAGGATTGGGAATCATGTTAATAAGGAATGTGGAAATTATTCCAATGGTTGGAATGAGAATTGAATTAAAATAAATCCGTATGGATTTATGATTTGAATTCGATCAGATCGAATTGATTTAAATAAATATTTTCAGAAAAAGAAAAATATTTAGATTGTATTAAATAGAAGTTTAAATTTTGAATAGGAAAATAAATTCACTATATATATATAATTTATTATAAAGTATTCTACATATAAAAATTTGGTTTCAAATCGGTTTTGGAATGGAACTTGTTTAATGTATAAAACAAGGAAGAAATTATATAAACGTTGTTTACAAAGTGGAATAGTTATCGTAAGATAAATGTGGAATTATAAATTCAAGTATGAATTTTGAAGTGGATTGGAAATCGTTTCAAAAAAGGAACGACGATTTTTATTTCGGAATTTGGAATATGAACTGAACTGGAAAAATCTAAATGATATATATTTAGAATTCAATTTCATGAATTCTATATAATAATTTATTGCTAATGGAATTAGAAAATAATAACAAAAATGGAGTTGTAATTGAATTCATAACTGAGTAATGAAATAATCGACGATTAGAGATAATTGGAAATATTAAGATGGATTTGAATTATACATTAAAAATATATTAGAATGGAGTTGAAATTTATTATAAACGAAGTTTAAACGTTTATATTTAAATATAATTAATACGAACTCGCCGCAGCGTGATAGTTCATAAATTGGCATTTCGAACTTCAATTGAATATATAGAACTCAATTGAAGTCGGAATTCTTTGAAACAAGAATCGTCATCACCGATTTGATAATAGTTTTCTAATGAAAGAGAAAATTTTGGATCTCATCGAATAAATTTTGAGTTATGTCAAAATCAATTTTCCAGAAAAACAGCGTCATAACCATTATAAAACCATAACAGTTTATTTAAGTAAATAAAATGATTTTAAGTAAATAAAATCCGAAAGTCCATTGGAAAAATGCAGACTCGAGATATAAAATAAATATGAACTCAAGTGGAGTAAACAGATTTGGTTTTGGAACAAAAATCAGATATTTGTTATTTAATATAATTAACTAAATTAAGGGTTATTAGATAATCGAGGTTTGAATCGAGTTGACTTTGGATAAATAAATTAAACTTGTGAATTCACTTTCGAATTCCAGTATGAAACCTGAGTTGAAAATGGAATTTGATTGGTTTATAACTAAATAAAGATATATATATATATATATATAAGAACGAGATATATTCAAATAAAATAGGCTAAAGAGCTAATTAATGGATAAATTTGCAAAGCGAGTTAAAAATGATTGGATTGAGTGGAATAAATTGGGAATGGACGTATAAGGGTTAAATAGGTATGGAATGAAGTGTATGAAGATTTTAATTCGTGTGCCCAAAAAAAAGTACACGTTTAAATTCCATATGAGATTTTATGCGCCGAATCGGCAAGCCTCTTGGCTTTTTAATTTTCTTTTTAAATGGAAATGGCCCAGAGAGGCGTTTGGTAGGGTTACCGAGTGACCCATACAAAGGAGGTTATGGCGAAATTTTCTGAAAATTTAAGAAGTTAGAATATTTTTAAGAAAATTTAATAGTTAAAAATCAATGTATTGATATATATAGAATTCGATAAGGAAACAAACTTAAAAATAGAATATTATAAAAAAAGGAAATCTATAATTAAATCTGGTAAAATTAGAAAGAGAAACGTATACAGGTTTAAAAATTAATAATTGGTTTTTATGATGTTGATTATTCGAGGTAAGTGGTCTTGTCCGTTTTAAAATTAATGATGTTTTCAGTCAAGGTTTGAGAGGTAGTTATACCCCAACTTGATTGATTTCATTTTTAACTGATAAATAGCAAGATCCAGTCTCGAAGAAAAATGTTTGAATAAGAGTTAGTTGAATGCAGTATTTTGGGTTGTTTGTAACGATGTTTTACACAACAGTCGATTTAACCCAAGTAAGTTGAATTTTGGAAATATAAAGGTAAATATTTCCTAAGTATTGAAATAAATGAATGGTCATGGAAGAGATAATAATTGTAATGTTTTCCAATTATAAATAGAATATATTTTCTAAGTATAGAAAATAAAAGAAGGCGATATATGGAAATGTTTTCCAAATAGCATAAGAGGCCAAGATGATTATCGAAATATTGTGTTAATGAATATGGATAAGGAAATGGAGAAGTGTTTTAATTAATGAAATATTAATTAAAAGACCCAGTGATTTGTTTGATGCTTTGAATGAATGTTTGTTTTTCTTCGATAGTTAAATGACCGACTATCGAAGTGTTTGCCAATATCGTTGTCAATATGGATAGACCGGCTAGAATATTATCCGAGAACCACTTTGTATTGGCAGTAGCGTTGTGAATCAGATTATATGAAGTTAATCGGAGATGGAGTAGAGTGCAAGGGCTTTTTCTATAGATGGAAATTGTGCCTTCGATTTCGTTCAGTCCCAGAATGAACGTATATGGACGATTGTCTGACAGAGTATTTCCAATGATCGCATATGTTGTTCTGTACAAATATACATGGTGGCGGAGAATTTATTCTCTTAGCATAATATCTAGAATATATTTGTGCTAATAAACTAATGATTTACGGATCTGATAATGTGGCATTCAAAGTGATTGTGCTAAATGAAAAGTAAGTACTCGTAGCCTCAGGCCTCAACAACCGGGAAATGACAAAAATCGGGCAGGCGGCATGGCTAAGTGGTTAGCTTCAAATTAGGGTGTATTATCACCTATCTAGAGAAATTCATTTCATTCTTTATTCTATTCGAAGCTGTCCCATTCGGGAAACGGTTACTGATCCTAACCGTTGGTGATATACATTCGATACACTCAAGCGAAATGAGTGGTCGGTCATGTGTGGCCGGATTACAATATGTTCTTGTTGAACCCATTGTATTCTCCTCTAGAGATACGTTATCGGAAGGTGGTTCCATACCTTCTCATAGTTGGAAATTCATTACCCAATAAGTGCTCGTGGTTTTGATTGGATATTATGTATGTGGAGCATGAAATGAAAGCGTTTCACTCGATTTCTATTTATTTGATTTAGACATTATTATATTATTGAAAGAGTTTTGATATAAAGATTATCGTTTCTTTCAAAAGGATTTTGAAAGTTAAATCAAGTGTTTTAGATTCTCATAAGGGAAAACCCATTCCCTATTATATGGCGTGGTCTTATGAGATATCGTTTATTTTCTCAAACTGATTTAAATTGTTTACTCATGCCAGTCCCATGACTGAACTGGAATTTATTTTGTTTTGTTTTCCCTAAACTCTTGGGTGCCCAAATTTGTACGGGCAGTCAAGTAGTTCAGGTCTTTACAGATATCTCTGAAGGAGCTTGGAGCAGGAGGCCTCAGTGTTAGTTATATAGAGTTTTGTTCCGCTATGTTGTAAGTGTTGCACTCTGATAATGATAGGTGTATACAGTACAAATTTTGTATTTCAAAAGTATGATATATTATATTTTGTTCCATTGCGATGTGAGATTCTATGTTGTTTTTCTGTTCTTCTCCTACCTTTTTCTTCTAAAAAAATGATTCGTATTTCTGTGATATTTAGGTTGGACATGTGATGTATGTAGTCAACTCAGATAGTACGGATTTACGGGCCATTACAGTGGTATCAGAGCTTAGGTTGAGCGAATACCTAGGCTTTGGTGGGGTTGTGCTCATTAGAGATTGGGTCAGTAGTACCTTAGAATGAGTTGAGTATGTACATACGAGAGAGCGTATTTGATACTTGATATAAAAATTGTTTTATATTGTATTGGCTAGTCTGTTGAGTGGTTTATGAATTTTGGTCGAATCGTGGGACGCCACATAGTCGATGGGAATTTCTAAACTCTTGAGTAGAGAAATTCGACACAATATAGTTTTAAAGTGGGTAAATGAAATAATTTTACCCAAAATTCTATTTTCATATAGAAAGAGTAATTTTCTGAAATTATTATAATATATGGATGTGTTGGATGTTAATATTATAATCCGATGAGATTATAAAATAGAATAGTTATATATAACCAAATAAAATTGTAAATGAATAAAGTATATACAAATAAGATGAATTAAAATTAAATTCAAATCATAATTTGGAATTTAAATCCTGGGAAGTTGGAAAAATTTTCTGAAGTATATTAAAATAATACAACTTTTTTTTGAAAGGATTTTTGAATAAAAATCGTTTTGAATATATTTTGAAAGTGATAAAGCACTGAACTCACTTCACTGGCTGAGAAATAATTCTGGTGATGATCGCGACATCATCAGTGTTCATTTTCGAGTTTCTAATTGATGGATTGTTACCTTAGGAATGATTTAATGAAAATTTGTCTGAAAGAAAACAAGTTCGTTTGAATATTCAAATGTTTTGAATTTGAGATAGAAATAAATATATGTATATATTTATGTGATTTCTAAAGGAATTGAAAAAAAACCCAAGAATTTAAATTTAACATAAGAAAGTTAAATGGATTGAAGTGAATACTTGATCGGAATCAATTTGAATGAAACTAAATAGAATATGAATCGATTATAAATCATTCAGATAAAATGAATGTAAACATGGTGTGCCGTATAAATTGAAACCAAAAGTTTGGTTGAAATCAAATTTGTTGAAATATGAAAAGTTGAGGTTAAACATAAATAAGTTTTTGAAAAGTAATGGATTCGTACTATTTTTTCCTACCTTAGTAATTTCGGAGACGAAATTCTTTTAAGGGGGGAAGAATGTAACGACCCAGATTTTTGGTCGGTTAATTTTAAATATTTAATATGGTTTTAAATATTGAAGGGAAAATATAAATGGATTTTTATATTGAGATATCGATTTAATGATCGATCCTTTAATTTATAGTATATTGAAATATCGTAATATCAAAATGAAGTATAATTTAATTCTAAGTTAGAACTGAATTAAAATAATTCAGATGATCGGTATAAATTGTAATTGACTATAAATGATAATAATAATAATTTATTATCAAGAAATTTATTATTCTGAATTTAATTTATATCTATTTAAATTAATATCCTCTCCATATGATCAAATGAGGTTGTGAAACCTGTCCCAGTGTGTTCAAAATAGCGGTTTAACCCTAGAAGTGTCAGTTGTTGTGGTTCGATTGGAGTTCAGAACCCTGAAATATATTATTATAAAATTTAAAAGGATAAGAACAAAATCAAATTAGATTAAATCAAAGATCAAATCGAATTTAATTTCATATATTATACACACACAAATTGCTTAATTGTGAAGTATTGTCAATTTATATAAACACGATGCCTTCTTCCTCAAATTCTTTTTAACTGAGAATCGAAAATTCAAATGGAATGGTCGATCCTCAAATAAAACTCGACACTCCCTTTTCTCTCTATTATAAATCATGTCTCCCCGTTGGTCTGACCATTTCGTTTACTCACTTTAATCCCAAATCGAAACGAGAGAAAAAACCCGAACCTGTCTTCCCCTTTTTATTTTCAAAAGTTAAGGTAAATTCAAATACTTCATGAAATCTGAAATCGCTGGATTCAATTGGCTCATTGGAAATTATACTTCAGTCTGGTATGAGTCTCATAAGGTCTGATAGTTCTCTCACGGTCTCGTCTTCAAAATAGTCGATTAGGGTTCGACTTTGATGGAGATGACTATCAATTTAGAGAATGCAGTTGAGAATTATTTATAGGGTGAGGGGGCGCGTCAGTGGACTAATAATGGGGGAGTTCGATGTAAATTGTTATCGCGGTTTTGAATGGAGGAGCAGAGCTCGCAATGACAAGGAAGGGTTTGAGCTTGATAGGATTTTAGGCGAGGGAAGCAGGATCGCGATGGATTCAACGAAACGGTTACAAGATGGAGTCCACGCTGGTATGATCGGAAATGTACATGATGCAAATTGGGGGATGTCGACATTGATTTTGAGCGCGTCTTGAGGAGCGATAGTTTTGGGTCAATCTGAAGAAGGTATGACGCACGGAGAGTATTTCCTGTAGCGACGCCGCATAGGTTCTGGGATGGAAAGGTGTTCGACAATGTACGTGTGATGATGATGGCGGTAGTTAGGATTTGGCTGGGGTGAAGAGGAGATGATGTACATTTTTCTGGTGGGGGTTTGTGCAGATCGATATAATGTGGACCGCTGTAACATTAAGAAGGAGAGTTTGGTTTGGTGAAGATTGCGGACGAAGGATGTGTGGTTAAAATGGAAGAGTTGGGGCGTGTGTAGTAGGAGGCTATAAGGCAATGGTTTAGTAATTGAGTTGTTTGGAGGTGTCGGTGGTGCTAATTGGTGTCTTAGGCAATGATGAGAGAAGGTAAACTAATTTAACTAATTGGTAATTTTTTTAGTTAATAACTGTCATTAGTTTAGGGTTAATTTTATTTTAAATTGTAACACTTATATAAATATCACATATGTTTAGATTTTAACAAAACTGAATGACGGTGGTTTCGTAAGGATATAGGCTATGCCTTGAAGTGATTTGTAATTTTTAGTATCGATTTGTAGACGCCAGATATGATATTTTAAATGGACATTCGACAAAGGAAAATCACAGTGAGTAATTCTCACATAGAATTTATTTAAATTTATTTTTTTCGTTAAAAATAAATTGTTGACTGCTTGGATGCATTTATAATTGTTTATCATTATTGGCTATTATATATATAAATATATTAGTTATTTAGGTTTGGTGTTTGTTGTTATTATATATATTGGTGTTTGGATTCCCGCAGTATCATTTGCGGATGACCCTATACGCCCCACGCTATGATAGTGGATGACCTTTTGTACCACGATATCCTACCTCGAAGCAGAGTGGGTATAATTTATGTTCACTGACATCTGTGGATGCAGGAAAACAAGTTGGAGGGATCCAACTGGATTCCTCAAAAATATTATTATTTGTTTATTTCATATATATTATCATATATGATGTGTTAGAAAACCTATGATTGATAACTGAGTGTTTTGGGGTGTTTAAATACCACTGGGGCCTGAATATTGATTTATAAAAATATTGTAAAAAGGATATTTTGAGATTTGAAAGGGAAATCTATTTTTTAAAAATAGAATCGAATTTCGAATGTACTAGAAATATTAACTTGTTTTGAATAAATAAAACAAGTATTGAATTTATAAACTATGTTTATAAATTAAACAATACAGGAAATTGAAGTGATGAATTTATAAACGATGTTTATAAATTAAATAATGTAGGGAATTGAAGTAATTTTATAAATGGTGCTTATAAATAAAATGGAACGATTTTCATTGGATAATGCAGAGAATTAAAGTGAATTTAAAAACGATGTTTATAACTGAAATGGAAAATTATCATTTGGATAATTTAAATATTTAAATTCAAAAATGAATTTAAATTGAGGATTGGGAATCATGTTAATAAGGAACGAGGAAATTATTCTAATGGTTGGAATGAGGATTGAATTAAAATAAATCAGTATGGATTTATGATTTGAATTCGATCAGATTGAACTGATTTAAATAAATATTTTCAGAAAAAGAAAAATATTTGGATTGTATTAAATAGAAGTTTAAATTTTAAATATGAAAATAAATTCACTGTGTATATATATAATTTATTATAAAGTATTCCAAATATAGAAATTAGGTTTCAAATGGGTTTTGAAATGGAACTTGTTTAATGTAAAAAATAAGGAAGAAAATTTATAAACGATGTCTATAAAGTGGAATAATTATCATGGGATAAATGTGGAATTATAAATTCAAGTATGAATTTTAAAGTGAATTGGGATTTCGAAAAGGGAACGACAGTTTTTATTTTGGAATTCAGAATATAAACTGAATTAGAAAAATCAAAAGGATATATATATTTAGAATTCAATTTCATGAATTCTGTATAATATTTTTTTGCTAATGTAATTAGAAAATAATAACAGAAATGGAGTTGTAATTGAATTGATAATTGAGTAATGAAATAATCATCGATTAGAGATAATCGGAAATATTAAGTTGGATTTGAACACTGGATTAAATATATATTAAAAATATATTAGAATGGAGCTGAAATTTATTATAAACGAAATTTAAACGTTTATATTTAAATATAATTAAAACGAACTCGCCGCACCACGGTAGTTCGTAAATTAGTGTTTCGAACTTTAATTGAGTATACCGAACTCAATTGAAGTCGGAATTTTTTGAAACGAATCGTTAGGACCGATTTGATAATAATTTTCTAATGGAATAGAAAATTATAGATTTCGTCGAACAGATTAGAGTTATGTCAAAATCAATTTTCCGAAAAAACAACGCCATGACCATTATAAAACCATAATGGTTTATTTAAATAAATAAAAGGATTTTAAGTAAATTAAATCCGAAAATCCATTAGAAAAATCCAGACTTGAGATATAAAATAAATATGAACTCAAGTGGAATAAACAGATTTGTTTTTGGAACAAAAATCAGATATTTATTATTTAATATAATTAACTAAGTTAAAGGATAATTAGATAATCGAGTTTTGAATCGAGTTAACTTTGGATAAATAAATTAAACTTGTGAATTCATATTCGAATTCGAGTATGAAACCTGAGTTGAAAAATGGAATTTGATTGGTTTATAAGTAAATAAAGATATGTATGAATGAGATATGTTCAAATAAAAATGAAATAGGCTAAAGAGCTATTTAATGGAAAATTTAGTAAAGTGAGTTAAAAACGATTGGATTGAGTGGAATAAATTGGGAATGGACGTATATGGGTTAAACAGCTATGGAATGAAGTGTATGAAGATTTTAATTCATTTGCTCGACAAAAAGGTACACGTTTAAATTCCATATGAGATTTTATGCACCGAATCGGCAAGCCGCTTGGCTTTTTAATTTTCTTTTTGAATGGAAATGGCCCAGAGAGGCATTTTGCAGTTGTACCAAGTGACCCGTACAAAGGAGGTTATGGCAAAATTTTCCGAAAATTTAAGGAGTTAGAATATTTTTAAGAAAATTTAATGGTTAGAAATCAATGTATCGATATATATAGAATTCGATAAGGAAACAAACTTAAAAATAGAATATTATAAACAAAAGGAAATCTATAATTAAATCTGGTAAGATTAGAAAAAGAAACATATACGGTTTTAAAAAGGAATAATTGGTTTTTATGATGTTGATTATTCGAGGTAAATGGTCTTGTCCGTTTTGAAGTTAATGATGTTTTCAGTCAAGGTCTGAGAGGTAGTTATACCCCAACTTGATTGATTTCATTTTTAACCGATAAATAGCAGGATCCGGTCTCGAAGAAAAATGTTTGAATAAGAGTTAGTTGAATGCAGTATTTTGGGTTGTTTGTAACGATGTTTTACACAACAGTCGATTTAACCCAAGTAAGTGGAATTTTGAAATTATAAAGATAAATATTTCCTAAGTATTGAAATAAATGAATGGTCATGGAGGAGATAAGTAATTGGAATGTTTTCCAATTATAAATAGAATATATTTTCTAAGTATAGAAAATAAAAGAAGGCGATATATGGAAATGTTTTCCAAATAGCGTAAGAGGCCAAGATGATTATCGAAAATATCGTGTTAATGAATATGGATAAGGAAATGGAGAAGTGTTTTAATTAATGAAATATTAATTAAAAGGCCCAGTGATTTGTTTGATGCTTTGAATGAATGTTTGTTTTTCTTCGATGGTTAAATAACTGACTATCGAAGTGTTTGCCAATATCGTTGTCAATGTAGAGAGACCGGTTGGATTATTATCCGAGAACCACTCTGTATTGGCAGTAGCATTGCGAATCAGATTATATGAAGATAATCGGAGATGGGGTAGAGTGCAAGGGATTTTTCTATTGATGGAAATTGTGCCTTCGGTTTCGTTCAATCTCAGAACAAACGTATATGGACAAATGTCTGACAGAGTATTTCCAATGATTGCATATGTTGTTCTATACAAATATATATGGTGGCGAAGAATTTATTCTCTTAGCATAATATCCAGAATATATTTGTGCAAATCAATTAATGATTTACAGATCTGAAAATGTGGCATTCAAAGTGATTGTGCTAAATGAAAAGTAAGTACTCGTAGCCTCAGGCCTCAACAACCGGGAAATGACAAAAGTCAGGCAGGCAACATGGCTAAGTGGGTAGCTCCCAATTATGGTGTATTATCACCTATTTAGAGAAATTATTTTCATTTTTATTCTATTCGATGTTGTCCCATTCAGGAAGAGGTTGCTGATCCCAACCATTGGTGATATACATTCGATACACTCAAGCGAAATGAGTGATCGGTCATGTGTGGTCGGGTTACAAGATGTTCTTGTTGAACCCAATGTATTCACCTCTAGAGATACACTATCGGAAGGTGGTTCCATACCTTGTCATAGTTGGAAATTCATTACCTAATAAGTTCCCGTGGTTTTGATTGGATATTATGTATGTGGAGCGTGAGACAAAAGCGTTCCACTAGATTTCTATTTATTTGATATGGACATTATTATAATATCAAAAGAGTTTTGATATAAAGATTATCGTTTCTTTCAAAAGGATTTTGAAAGTTAAATCAGGTGTTTTAGATTCTCATAAGGGAAAAACCCATTCCGTGTTATACGGCGTGGTCTTATGAGATATCGTTTATTTTCTCAAACAGTTTTAAATTGTTTAATCATACCAGTCCCATGACTGACCCGTAGTTTATTTTGTTTTGTTTTCCCTAAACTCTTGGGTGCCCAAATTTGTACGGGAAGTCAAGTAGTTCAGGTGTTTACAGATATCTCTGAAGAAGCTTGGAGCAGGAGGCTTCATTTTTAGTTATATAGAGTTTTGTTCCGCTATGTTGTAAGTGTTGTACTCCGATAATGATAGGCGTATACATATGATATATTATATTTCGTTCGGTTTCGATGTGAGATTTTGTGTTGTTTTACTGTTCTTCTCCTTCCTTTTTCTTCTAAAAAAATGATTCGTATTTCTGTGATATTTGGGTTCGACATGTGATGTATGTAGTCAACTCAGATAGTACGGATTCGCGGGCCATTTCATTTGTGATGTTAAACTTTTATGAGTTTATTATACATAATTTGTAGTATTTTTTATGATATTTTTTATGCATCTATTTGATGACTTTGGGGTTTGATAAATGATACATGTGTTTAGCTCAAAGATATCACTTGTTGATTGTCGTAAATTTTCTTATATTGATCCTATGTCTCACAACTCTAAACTTTAATTACCCCAATTTGAAAATTAGGTAATCTATATCGATGGAAACACCCGAGTCGGTATTCATGGTGTTCAAGGGTAATCTGAGTACAAACTCGTGAATTTATCTTTTGTAAATTATGTTGTTCAGAGTTATTTTATTCCTTTTTAATAGAAAGACAACTATTTTTGTGTTTTTGAATTTATGTGAAATTATGAGATTCTTTTCCTTACGATAAGAAATTATTTCCTTAACAACGGTATATTTTCATTTATTTTATTATGCTAATATATTTAAGCTAGACTGATCCGTATAATTATACTCGAATCAGACCGAGGTGTTCCATCTATATTTGTAGATTCGCAGTCACTTTGGATTTATCTTTCTAGAGATATTTTATGTGTTTTGTATTAGAGTATGTGAGTCATTTGATGTAACTTTATTGAGATTCATTGTATTCATATATAGTCTTTTGAACCATTCGAGTATGTATACATGTATTGTTATAATTATGTTGTGTGTAATTATATATAACATGTTGTATGTGTTGTACTTGTACTCTATTCTGAATACAATCTTTAACTAGTGTAGTTTATATTAGATGTGAACTTGGTATGTCGATTCTCTTCAGGTAAGGAAGAAAAATTTATACATCCAACCGACGTAATCAGTACTCATCTAATACGAAATTATGGATGATCGTCCTTAACCATACCTATCCTCCCACTCTAGTAGACAGTGTTACTCTGTAATGCTCTTTATAGGGTGGGTATCGAGATGGGGCGTTATGGTGCTATGGGTGTGATACTAATTGAGACTCACTTAAAAATGCATAGGGTGAAATAGCGGATAAGAACTACTTACTACAGTATCTATGATTCTTCAAACAGGAGAAGTGCGGTCAGTAGAATCTATTCTTCTGACTGAGCCTCAGATGCTTTGGAGAACCACTATTAACGATGATTGTTTGCTCTCCACATCGCTGCTACCAGTGGGTAGCTTTAGATGCTTTCTTTTTTGATGGATCGCTCATCGAATCCGAGTCTTTTGAATAGGAATAAACACTCCATTGATGCTTGTTGCTATGCATCGGAAGATTGATTGTGGGGGGGGGGGGGAGGGCTACTTCAGGCTGGCGCTAACATCTTGAAGTTTTACTCACTGCACAGAAGAACTTGCTTGCATTATGTTGCATACTACGGACATTAAATTGTTTTAAAGCTATTCTACTATCTGCAAATTCTACTTCAATCATTGATTCATGAGGCTTCATGAGATTTGTGAATGTTAGAGACGATAATGGAGTTACACCATTGCATCTTGTTGCTATGCAAAAGAGACCTGATTGCATTCGTATCTTACTTGACAAAGGAGATCTAGTCTCTTCTTCTACCGGTGGATATGGATCCCCAGGAAGCACTCCATTACATTATGCGGCTCGTGTGGTTGTCTAGATTTCATTTGTAAACTATTCGCATGAGGTGTTTAACGAATTCAAAGGGATTCATTAGGAAAATGCCCTATGTTATTGCTTTAAATGAAAGCATGAGGTATGTGAAGTTCTATTGAATCCATCATCAGCAGAGCCTATAGTTTGGCCTTCTCCACATAAGTTCACAGAGAAGAGCATTTTAAAAGGGATAACCATTTCCTTGCCATCCCCTGCACATTTTGATGATTGTTGTGATCAAGGGAGGAGCTACTCATCAATCAAGTAGGGCTAAGGCCCTACCTCAGTTTTTTATTTCTGTTGTACAAAATGACTATATGTATTAGCCCCATATTAAAAATTGAATGTGCCTCATCTGAAAGAATCTTTGCCCAGTTCATTTGGTTCGGTTGGACATATTACCCTATTTTACCAATATTTGGCAGTACTTGATTTTTTTTAAGAAAAATGTGGCACTATGTGACTCCAGGCGCTGGCTTCGCCGCTGGCTGTGATGATGATATTTCTGAGGCTAGGGAAGCAAAGCTATGTTGCATATGCTTTGACCAAGTATGCATGATCGAAGTTCAAGACTGTGGCACCAAATGTGTGCACATCACTCACTATCTCTTTGATGTCACAACAAATTCAACCAAATCACTTTGTGCTTAACCCCGCCATTATGCCCTTTTTGTTAAAGAAGACGCAAACAAACAACAAGATGCCACAAGTAATCAACAGAACAAGAGATAATAATAAAGCAAGAACACACACTAATTTTTAATATGGAAAACATCTTCGATGTGAAGAGTAAAAGCCACGGGACCAATGACGGGGGTCCACCCATACTTCTCTTATTATGATAATGGAGTGATACACAAATCCAAATCCAAGTCACAAAGTGGATACACAAATTATCCAACAATAGCTAGCAATAACAACATCAAAACCAAAAGCGAGAAAAGTGAAAAATATCACCAGAAACAGAGCTCAAAAAATTTGAGAGATCACGCGAAAAGAGGCCAGCAAAAGGATATCTCAAAAGAGTAGAAGTTTCCCCTAATGTCACGGAGAAGCTAGCAAAGTTTTGATGATAGATATCTTTTTATCAATACTGTCAAAAATTTGTGTTGTTGCTGCCCAAAATGTGGATATGTATATATAGCCATCTAAAAGACACATTGAAATCTCCATTCAACCACCTTATTTAATATTGTGACTATTCCCCATCAAGGTGCAATTACCATGGCACACCAAATATCAACAAGTTACCTTTTCAAATAAAAACACAAAATACCATAGCAACATTTATTGCTCCAAATAAATATGGGCTTTTCCACATAGGAAGGGATCTATTCCCAACAAACCTCCCCATCCCGACTATGTGAACATGGTTGCCATTCCGGAAATTGAACAACAAGTCTCAAATTTGTCTTTTGGCAAAGATTTAGTCATCATGTCGGAACCATTATCATCGGTATGAATTTTCTCAAGCTCAGTTAACTTGTCATCAAGAACATCGCATATCCAATGATATCTCACATTAATATGCTTCGACTTTGCATGAAAAGTGGAATTCTTAGCAAGATGAATTGCGCTTTGACTATCACATCACAACACATACCTCTTTTGTGAAAATCCAAGCTGACGAACAAACTGCTTCATCCAAAACAACTCCTTACATGCCTCTGTCACTGCAATAAACTCTGACACAGTAGTTGACAAAGCCACACATTTTTTGTAGCCTAGATTGCCAAGACACTGCTCCCCCTGCAGAAGTGACCAAATAACCCAAAGTAGATTTTCTCGAGTCAATATCACCTACTATATCAGAATCTGATTAACCAACTAGACAAAGCTTGTCACTCCCAAAACGAAGCTTCATATCAGCAGTACCCTTTAAGTATCTCATAATCCACTTCACAACGCTCCAATTCTCTTTACATGGATTAGAAAGAAATCTACTAACTAAACCTATAACATGAGCTATATCGGGCCGAGTGAAAACCGTTGCATATATCAAACTACCTACGGCGGAAACATAAGGAACATGCACCATCTTCTACTTCTCTTCTATTGTGAAAGGACACTGTTGAGAACTCAACTTAAAATGCATAGCAAGTGGAGTAATCACAGGCGTTGCTTTCTCCATATTAAACCTTTTAAGTACTCTCTTAATATATGCTTCCTGTGATAGCCATAATTTTCGAGCCTTGCGATCACAAATAATCCTCATTTCTAAAATGTTCTACGTCGGCCCACGTTCCTTCACGGAGAAAGTCTTGCTCAATTGTTGTTTCAAACTAGCAGTCCGATATACATTTTGCCCAACAATAAGCATGTCATCAACATAAAGTAGAAAAATTATAAAATCATTGTTAGCAAATTTCTTCAAGAAAACACAATGATCATTATATGTCTTTTTGTATCCTTACTCCCCCATAAAAGAGTCAAATTTGCGATACCATTGTCTTGGAGCTTGTTTTAGACCATATAATCTCTTCTTCAGTTTGCACACATATTCTTCCTTCCCCTTAACTTTGAAGTCCTCTGATTGTTCCATGTAAATGTCTTCTTTAAGGTCACCATGAAGAAAAGCAGTCTTCACATCCGACTGCTCAGTTTCTAAATTCAAACTAGGAGCAAGACCTAAAACAACTCTGATGGAAGACATCGTGACAACCAGTGCAAATATCTCTTCAAAGTCAGCTCCCTTTCTCTGGTTGCATCCTTTTACAACAAGTGTTGCTTTGCACCGTGGTGTCTTTGCATTTTCATCTTGCTTTAGCTTGTAAACCCAACGATTTTTTTAAAGCCATCTTTCCCTTTGGTAGTTTCACTAAATCAAAAGTGTTGTCAACAATTTCAACTCTTCTTTCATTACATCCAACCAAAGTTGCTTGCCATCGCTGTCAGTAGCTTCTTTAAAGATCTCGGGTTCTCTTATGTCGGTTAAGTGAGCATACTCGGAAGAAGGATACCTAGTGAAAGGAAGTCGTTCCCTGGTAGATCGCCTTACATAGGTTGTTTAAGTTTCAGGAGAAGAATGATGATAAATTTCAGCATCTTCATCACGGAGATCAACTTCCTCGGTACATAACCTTCATTATCATTTTCTTGTACATGCTCAGTTGGAGTTAGTGCAGGAGTTGTAGGAGTAAAAGGAGGGAGATCTAAATCAACCAAATCATAGCCACTACGAGGTGCAGTTGCTTGTGATTTTTGAATGTCTTCAATTGTTTGATCTTCAACAAAGTCTACATCCTTGCTATGAATCAATTTCTTCTCTACATGATCATAAAACCTATAGCAAAATTTGTCAGGACCATAACCCACAAAGATGCATTGGCGAGTCTTGGAATCCTGCTTCGATCTTTGATCATTAGGCACATGCACAAGTGCCTTACACCCAAAGACACGTAAATGACTGTAAGAAACCTCCTTGCCAAGCCAAAACCTTATCTGGAACATCACCATTCAAAGAAAAACAAGGAGAAAAATTAATCACATGAGTAGTTGTAAATAAAGTTTCACCCCAAAAGTGTTTTGGCAACTTAGCCTCTGAAAGCATGCACCTCATTCTCTCTAACAAAGTCCTATTCATTCTCTCTGCTACACCATTCAATTGTGGGGTCTTCTTTGGTGTAAACTAATGTCAAATACCTTGCGCCTTACAATATTCATCAAGTGGACCGATGTACTCTCCACCATTGTCAGAACGTAAACACTTTAACTTTTTACTAGATTGCCTTTCAACCAAGGCTTGAAACTTCTTACAAACATCAAGTACCTGATCTTTTGTTTTTAAACATAAGTCCGCAATTTCTTTGAACAATCAATAATAAAAGTAACAAAGTAAAGTGCACCACTAAAGGTATTAACTTTTAACGGACCACAAACATTAGAATGAACAAGGTCAATGAAACACCCCACCTTTGTTAAGGTCACTCGCAGAGGGAATGCCTTAACTTCGGTGGAGAATTATAGGTAAAAGATGCAGACAAATTACAAGACAGACAAATAAAGCAGCGGAAAATAAAGTCATTTTATAAACAACTTAATTCAGTCAAGCTTTTACAACAGTTTCCTCAATCATACTTAAATGTAATACATAGAACTTCTGTCTTGATTTAAAAACTTCCAAGAATAAAAGAAGCATAAAAACAATGATATTTCCCGATAAAGCATGAACACAACCATAGCAGTGGAAGAGAGAGAGTCCAAAGCGATACACCAACTAATCTTTAAGCTTGGAAAGAGAAGAGGTCCAAATTAGGCTGAGCTATTCCCTCCCTGACTACCGGGGGGAACGAAAGAAAAGAGGCGAAAAACAAACTGGGTCAGACATAAATCTGGTAAGTCCAGTGATTTTTTAGCATGCAAACAAGATAAAGTATCATGACATGAATAAACCGAAAATAGGACAATACCATAAAAACAAGGTGACTAAACACAAGATAGGTGCAAGGTGAATTGAATGCGCTTCTACTTTTTCTCTGCTTCGCTACTACTATGTTAATCTGATTTCTATATTTATCTCTGCACCACCTAACTAGTGTCCCAACTAGTAATCTGTATAAAATGATAATCGTGATCCCAACCCCCGTAATTGTGGTAGCCTTCAGGTGTACATCTATCGTGAGGATTCCACCTCAATCAGCCTAATTGCCATGAACATGCTAGATGTACCCTTACTACCCTATCGATCGGCTCCCTACTTGTATTCATCTTCCATGTGTCTGTGTCAATCGGCCCTCTTGCGTGTAGATACCATGTGCTGGTCCCACCATAAGGTGTATCAATCCTTATGATAGCGACCCGACACGATTCAAGATGCACAATGTATAACTACTGGTTCCCAGTGCATGCTTTTTCCCACTCCGAAGTACGTGCACGCCCGTAAACCGTCGGAACCTACACTGACGTACCCTATGCCGCTGCTTTGACCACTTATAATCAGCCCAGTAATCGTGCCCCACCCTGCCTAGTTCAGGGTACCGTGATACATCCATGTGGGTTACTGCTGAAATGGGTCTCCATTACTAGGGTTTCCTATTGGTTAAGTTTGTGGGCTTATATTTACTAATATTACCCACCAACCCGATATGTATTTAACCCTCCCATCGATTCAAGCATTTTTAATAAACGGTTAAGTTTTGTGGGCCTATATGTACTAATATTACCCACCTACACGAGATATACTTAACCCTCCCATTGATTCAAGCATGTTTATTTAATAGCTAAGTTTTGTGGGCCTATATTTACTAATATTACCCACCAACTCGATATGTACTTAACCCTTCCACTGATTCAAGCATGTTTATTTAATGGTTAAGTTTTGTGGGCTTATATTTACTAATATTACCCACCAACCCGATATGTACTTAACCCTCCCGCACATTATGCCATATTAGTTAAGTGTTGTCCGCTAATGTTAACTTAACCCACTCATTCATCAGGTCATGTTGGTTAAGCATTTCTTATTAACTTGACCCTCCTTACTTATCAAGTTGGATCAGTTAAGTGTTTCCTATTAACTTAACCCCGTTCGTTCATCAAGTTATATTGGTCAAGTGTTTCTTGTTAACTTAAACCCACGTATTCATCTTGTTGTATTGGTTAAGTGTCATCAATCAATTCAAGTTAACTTAACCACCCACGTGTCATGTTACTTTGGTTAAGTGTTGCCTTCTTGTGTTAACTTAACCCTACTACAAATCAAGTTATATTGGTTATCTGTTGCCCTCTTATTTTAACTTAACATTTCCATAAATCAAGTTATATTGGTTAAGTGTTTCTAAATTTACTTAACCTCACCCACTTGTCTAATTAACATGTTATAACGGTTAAGTGTTCTAAATTTATTTAACCTCACACACTTGTCTAATTAACATGTTATAACGGTTAAGTGCTCTAAATTTACTTAACCTCACCCACTTGTCTAATTAACTTGTTATAACGGTTAAGTGTTCTAAATTTACTTAACCTCACTCATCAGTTTAGTTAACATGTTGAATTGGTTAAGTGTTTCCTTAATTGACTTTACCCTACCAATCTTGACTTAGCTTTATTAAAGCACCAACCACTCACATTAAACAGGTATTGTTGTGGTCATTGGATGTATCGGTCGGTTTCGGGCAGTTTTACACCACAACTCAGTCTAACCTCGGGTCCTTTTTGGGCTCAATGCACTAACCACCCACATTAGACAGGTATTGTTGTGGTCACTGGATGTGCCGGTCGGTTCCGGACAGTTTTACACCACAACTCAGTCTAACCTCGGGTTAGGCATATTCGTCTTTTCTAAATTTACATATTTCGTATTTATGACAAATTCCATATGTAAATTATTCCCAATTTAATTATGCCATAATTATCCTTTTAATTATGCTCACAATTAATGGTATACTAAATATACCATTTCATGAACCAATCTATGCCATGTAATTTTTCATGCTTATCCTACATATTTATATGTAAATTATAAATCAATTATTGTTATGGCCCACTTTCCTTCTAAATCACATTCAAAATTTTAGGTATATAGATTATACCATTTTCATGCCACTTATCCTGCTTATGTGTCAAACATGCCAATTACATATAATTTCATATTTTCCCTAACGTTACCCCCGTTGTACTTTCGCGTTAATCACATAAAGTCATTGGACCCACAAATTAGCCCAATTTATAAACAAGAGGTAAAAGAAGGGAACATTTAATCAAATATATGTTACGTAATTTAAATTAACATGTCTCATGAAACTTGCAATTAAATTGGATAGAACTAGTATAAGCCTAAGCATGTGAACATGTAGATCTAGGCATAGGTGAACACACTTGGTTTATAAACTAGCATAATTTAGGAGGATCATGACATGTACATTACAAACGCATGTATAAGTTTAACTATAACATGTAGATGTGAATTAGATCTAACAATAATGATCATATGAACTTGCATGAATCCACTTTATAAACATGCATATAAATATAGATCTAATTTTTTTGGATCTGACACAGAACATGAAACTTGCATATGAACATATATATATAGATCTTGACTTGGGTCTAACATAAAACATGTATCTTGCATATGAACATATATATAGATCTTGACTAACATAAAACATGTAACTTGCATGTGACACATCATGAAAGGATTTTCAAACTTATATGTGGCATGATGGTTTCGTTCCCCAAATCATAATAAGTTCATCACCAATTTCCACATGATACGATAAGTTCAAATAAACCACAATCATTCCAAGACATACATGACCAAATTATCGCAAGAATTAGTCATGAATTCGCATCATCAATCACATACAATTTGGTTCAAATTCTATTTTCCAATTCATTACAAATCACATCTTTAATTTATTCACATCTGAAAGATAACTACACTTACAATCAAAAGGAAAAACTTGATTTCTGGCATCTGTATTCTGAAACTGAATTGCTCGCCTTTGATGTAGATCGTTGAATTCTCTTAGTTGAATTAGATTAGTTTTGATTTAATTTTGATGTAGCTTCTATCTTGCCTTTGAGTTGAAAGAGATGACAGCAATTCTAGGTTCACCATTGATGGCATGACGGCTTTCGGAATATTTTTGTGTGGCTTAGGATTTAGATTTAGGTTGCTTATATAGAAGTTTGATTTAATAGGAACCGTCAGATTAACCTAGAGCAAATCAAAGCCATTCAGACAAGATAGAATAGCCACATCAGCCCTAATGACTCAGCAAGGAGTCCATCAGAACTAATCAGATGCCACATCTGCCTTAGAGCGAATCAACCCACGGGTTGACAGCCAAACACCCTAAACCAACCCCTAGTCGACCCAGCGGAGCTCGGGTCGACCTAAAAAATGGGCCGGTTCAGTTATTCCCCCTCCCGATTCGCTGTTTTGAACTTTTTGCATATTTATTTATTTAACTTTTATACATATCTATATATATTTTTCTCATATGCATACAAACTTCAAGGCTTAATAACTTCTTCATAAGGTATCCGTTTTATGCAAACCAAATGTCTATCTTGACCAAAATTTTGAGACGAACGTAATATCGCAACCCATTTCACTTAACCCCTTTTCACTTATTTGGCCAAGTCTTCTATGCCACAATTTTTCTAGATCATCATTTGCCACATTTACAAAACCAGTGGGAATTGAGGCTTGCAGCAAGTATAGGCTCGTGTGCTTCTTCCCACGAGCTAACACCATGTTTCCTTTAGCAAGCTTCCATTAACCACAATGAAAAGTGTTGCAGTAGCCATCATCATCGAGTTTTCTAGTAGAGATCAAGTTTAATCGAATTTCTGAAACATGTCTAAAAATTTTAAGCATTAACTTTGCTCCAATGTCGGTCACCAAACATACATCTCAAATGCTCACAACCTGAGCCACACCATCATTACCCATCTTCAGCACCCCAATGTTACCAAGTGTATAAGATGTGAAGAATTCCTTCTGTGATGTCACATGTAGTGATGCTCCACTGTTAATGACCTAACTCGACTCATATTTAGTAAGGTTCACATAGCTCTCATCATGTACAATGATAAGATCACCGCCAGTTGCAGTAGCAGCTCGATCATCATTACTGTAATCTTTTTGATCTTGCTTCTTATCTTCCATGCCTTTATCACTCTTGTTGTCTCTTTTTCGCTTATAGAAGCATTTCTTAATGTGACCTGATTTATCATAATAATGACACTTCATATTTGTGTATCTTCCACGGGATTTGCTTCTGCCTTTGTCTCTGGAAACTAGAGCTTTACTCTTGCTTCTTCCTCTGTTTTCAGCAACATATGCTTCCTCGGATGAAGAAGACACACCATGAGATTTCTTCCTCATCTCCTCATTCAAAATACCAATTTTGGCAATATCCAGTGTAACTTTGCCATTTGGTGCTGAGTTGCAAAGTTTCATTCTGAATGTGCCCCATGAATCAAGAAGAGTGCCAAGTAACAAAAGTCCCTGAATTTCATCATCAAAATTTATTTCCATAGCTGATAATTTCTTAATGATACCCTGAAAATCATTCAGGTGATCTGAAAGTGACTTGCTTGAATTGTACTTTCAATCCCATCAATTGCTTGATTAGGTACAATTTATTGTTTCCAGACTTATTAGCATAAAGGGGTTCCAGTTTTTGCCATAGTGACCCCTGCATGAACATCATCGTTTATATGATTCAAAACAGTATCATATTCATCAACCCACTGACGAATAAATCCACACACCTATTCATGTTCAAATAGCCACTGATCATCAATTTTACCTTCTGCTTTTTCATCACTAAACACAAGTAAATGCCAACTTTTGATATATAACAAGTTTCTCATTTCTCTCTTCCAAATATGATAGTTAGCTCCATTAAAACTAATTATTCAACTAGTGTTGATATTACTAGAATCTATCAGGGGATACTACAAATTAGCCAAGTGGCTCTGATACCAGCTTGTTAAGGAAGACGCAGAAAAACAACAAGATGCCACAAGTAATCAACAGAACAAGTGATAATAATAAAGTAAGAACACACACCAATTTTTAACGTGGAAAACCTCTTCGATGTGAAGAGTAAAAACCATGCGACCAATGACGGGGGTCCACCTAAATTTCTCTTATCATGAATAATGGAGTGATACACAAATCCAAATCCAAGTCACAAAGTGGATACACAAATTATCAACAATATCTAGCAATAATAGCATCAAAAACAAAAGCGAGAAACGTGAAAAATATCACCAGAAAACAGAGCTCGGAAAAGTTGAGAGATCTCGCAAAAACAGTCCAGCAAAAAGCTATCTCAACGGAGTAGAAGTTGCCCCCAATGTCACTAAGAAGTTGGCAAAGTTTTGATGGTAGATATCTTTTTATCAATGCTGTCAAAAATTTGTGTTGTTGCTGCCCAAAATGTGGATATGTATATGTTTTTATATAAATATATATATACACACACACACACCAAAAAGACATATTGAAATCTCCATTCAACCACAATATATAATATGTTGACTATTTGTAAAGACCCGCAACTTCCCCGGTGAGGAAAGCGCGGATAGTTCGAGAACAAGCCACAAAATAGAACGCAGACGGAAGAACATTTCATTGTATATTACAACAATTCCATCAGAATACAAGAATATACAGAGTATAAATGAATATTACAAAGAAATATCAGAGATTTAAATTACATTTAAATACATCACAGCGGAAAATAATACAATACACAACTAGAAGAGATATACGGATACAAAGCTTTTCGGATATCATTCCAGCTGTAAACCAGGATCCTGTGAATATAAATCTGCAAAACCAAAACTACTAGCTGCCCGTGTCAAAATAAGGGCACCCAGAGTTTAGGTTAAAACAATAAACTCCAGGTCAGTCATGGGACTGGTGTGAGAACTAAAACAGTTATTTATCTTTATTTTAAAGTTAGGTAAATCAAGGGACCACGCCGTATAACACGGAACGGGTTTCCTCCCAAGAATACCAGTGCATAAAACAACAGCGCAATGCTAAATAAAGAAAAATGAAGCTGTTATAAGACCTAGGTCCTATCACACAATGCAACACAAGCCGGGGGATAGGGTTTTCCCTTATAATAGCCAAACATGCTTAGTACGTTTTAAACAAATCATTTGATACTATTATAAGTGTATAGTGTCAAAACAATTTCAAATCATAAGTATCAATCATAGACGGCATGGGTACCATATATCATGTCGCCATACTAGGCTCTACAATCAAAACCGCAAATGTCACGTATTTAGAAATTGGGTTTCCATTTATGAACCGAGGTCAGGGATCGTCCTCAACCGATTCGAGACAATCTAGCCCATGTCTCAGGCAAGCGCGCAGGCAAGCCTTGGATCGTCAGGGCCGGTCCACCGATGTGGATTATTATGCCTGAACAATACGTCTTTCCGCCCTATGGGGCGTAAATGAGCCAACAAATGACTCCATTGGACCCGGATCGTCCGATCAAACCGAGGCGCCTCGCAACAGCAACAACCACATAAGTCAAACTCGTCAGGGCGTGTAAAACCACTGACGCCACTTCTAACTAGAAAGAAACGCATGTCCTCCCTGAGGTCCGTCTCCCGTTTTTGGTTCATACCGGGTGTGAAATTCGCGAAGTAAACGTTACACAAAGCTACGCCACAAAGGCCGTGTTGTGATCATCAACCACAAGACTCTGCTTTTCAACAGAAGCCTTGATCATTTGCATCTTAGCATGCCACATAGGCAAACCATTCTATGCAACCGATATCAGTCACACAGAATGAAATCCGATGTCAGACACACAGTCCATTTACAAGTCCGTTCTGGGTCTGAACGAAACCGGAGGCACCTAGTACCCTGCATATCCATCGATCTCCAAGTACGTCTGGACGATCACCAACTGTTTCCATCTTCTTGGGTGTACAACCCAATCAAGATCATCAGTAATTATCCAAACGACGTGAAGACCTCCGGTCTTCGACCACCGTCTTCATCTTCGACTTATCGTCGTATCAGTTATTCAGAATGGGATAAACCCGGTCTTTCCGAATATCTCGCGTATATTTTAAATAAGTGTTACACAAACAAAACATACGCCTCATTACAGTCCATCAGTCACTAACCGTAAATTAATCAAGAGAATAATTCCCCAAATATTAACCCCGAAGGCCGAAACCAACATCAGATCAATATCCAGAAAACCATTCTGATTAGCTAACCGACAGTTAGTTTCTAAATTTCACATTCATAGGGAAAGGTTCCCATTAATTTTATCAAAGATAAATTCCTTGAATTTATTCTTTAATCTTCTTTTGAATTTCGATTCAACTAGTCGGGATTAACGAACCTTACCGAAGTAATCATTTGTTTTAATTTCTCAATCCCAACCTATTCATCCCATGAAGTAAAACTGGTTATACTTCATATCTAACACCACGGTGTTATCGGTAAATTCAATTACCATTTCACGTTTAAATCTAATTAAAGATTTAACTATCGCCTAGAGCAAAACTGGTGATACTCCATTCCCGATCATTTCAATCTAATTAAAGATTCGTTAAAACTCCACTTAGTTTTAATCTTTAACTGGGTTAAAGAATCAGTGTCATTTAAAACACGGTTCACTATAAACCCAAAATCACATTACATTTCTATCAGTCCCTAACCGTAAATTAGCAAGTGAGCAATTCCCTAAGTATTAACCCCGAAGGGCGAAACCAACATCAGATCAATACCCAAGAAACCATTCATCTTAACTAACCACCAGTTAGTTTCTGATTTTCTTAACTTCTTTAGGTCTAAGAACAGTATTATTGAAGATACCGTTCACGACAACCCAAAATCACGTTCCATTAATTATCGGGTTAAAGAACAAGTGTTATTTAAAACACTGTTCACGATAAACCCAAAAATCAATACCAATTCAATTCCAATTAAATATTATTTAATTGGTACACTTCATTAAATCTAAATGAAAAGATTTAATCTTTTTCTCAACTGGGTTCAAGAACAGTGTTAATGAAGACACCATTCATGACAAACCCAAATCACATTTGATATTAAATACAAGGCTCTGAATAGAAAATATATCGGCTTATATTCAATATCAAATTCTACGACCAACAAATATCGTATTGGAAATAACGATATATAAATATCTTTCAAATTTCCATAACAACATCCGTATAATCACGAAATCCAACATCGAAATATCCCGAAGACAATTTCGATTCAAATCCATTCCAATTCAATTACTGGAAATTCTGGTTACTTTTAAAACCCTTTTCAAATTCAATTTATTTATTTCAAAATAAATAGAATTATAATTCTAGTTCAAAACTAGTTCATTTGGATAAAAATCTATTTTTATCTTTTCAAATATGGAGTTTTTCATCCCAATTCTTCCCAAATCATTTCTTATGATTTTACACAAATTATTACTATTTTTAATAATTTTATCAAGGCCCGTACAGTCGATTTCCATCAACGGCCATCGAACTGCACTTACAACGACCTTTTCCAAATTTGATTTGGACATAATTCCAAATCCAACCGTTAGATTTCAAATTTCTAATATTCTTTAGAAAGATCTTTTCGATACGAACCCAACGGTTCTGGTTTCAGGAGAATCCGACGGTCGGATCTCCCGCAATATCCATTTGAAGTCAATGGTCGAAATTTACGAACTGCCGCGGCGCGGCGCGTTCTATTCAGGCTATTATATTATATATATAATATATATAACATATACTTCATCGATTTCCTTTCGAAATGAATTTTATAAATCGTTTTAAATTCGTTTTCAAAACAATTTCAACTTCTTTTTCAAATTCAAATCAAAATTGAATTCTCCCTTACAAATTCGTTTTAAATCCATTTCAAATTGATTTCAATTCAAATTGATTTCTAATTCAATTTCAGTTCGTTTTCAATTCAATTTCAATTCGAATTCATTTATATTCAATTTCAATTCGAATTCATTTATATTCAATTTCAATTCGAATTCATTTATATTCGATTTCTATTCGAATTCATTTCTATTCAATTTATTTCGAATTTCAATTCTTTTCAAAATATCAGATTTTGAAATCACTTTCGATATTCATTATAAAATGAATAAATTCGATATAAATATCGTTCACGTCAAAATGACGTCAATCTAATCAACACGGCTTCATATATTTCTATTTTCAAATATTCTATTTCAAATATGGAATGAGGCCCAATCAATTACCATATAATGTTAATTATATGGATTTTCTATAACACATGTATACAATAACAACGATGAATAATCAACCATCATCCAAAGTGCATTCTACACTGTATAAGCATCAAATATAAATATTCAACGCTATAACAGCCTGTCAATCTATCGATCGACATACAACTAAACAATCGGGATTAGTGTACGTCAAATATCATCCCAATACCCGTGTGGGGTTTCAAACAATCAAACACAGATTTTATTTGTGCTGTTGGGCGATGTGTAAAATTTATCGTCCCAATCAATATCAGTCAAATGTGTGTATATAAACAAATCGTCCGATTTGTTTATTTTTATTTCATTTCATATACACGTTAAAAATTCTATTTTTAACTATAAAATATTTTCAACTATATAAATATTTTATTTCATTTCACATCACATCACACAATCAACTACACATCAAAATCAAACAAACAAGCATACAAGCCGTCCATGGTCTGTGAACGACGGGTGTCGGGTGCTACTAAACACCGTCTGCATCCTAGTATATATTTTTAACTAGAAATAAATTAAAATAAAGGTGAGGAGTTCTCACAGAATTGCTAATCCAATCCCACGACTCTTCTTATGTAGAAATCTTCGCCGTTCTTGCCTCTTGACACTTTCGTTGCCCGTAGCCACTACATATATAAAAATCACATTTTTATATTCTTGCTATGTATATAAAAATTATATTTTTACTTTGCTATTCAATATATAAAAATCGAATTTTTACTTCGCTATTCAATATATAAAAATCGAGTTTTTAAAATCAGACTTTTACTTTGTTAAAAATCTGACTTTTACTTCGCTAAAATCATTACTTTAACATCGTAAAAATCATTGAAAAGAAGAAAGAAAAATAATAAAACAAACGATAAAAGCTTACAGTTAATCGAACGGAGGAGGTGGAGTTGACGGACTGGGGGAGGCATGGAGCTGCCGGGGGCGGTGGGTCTGTGGCACCGTCGAGGGGAAGGGAAGGCGGAGATTGGAGGGGGAGGCGCTGAGGAGGCGGGTCGGCTAGGGCGTCGTTCGATTTAGGTGATTTGGGGGGGGGGGGTTTGGGATCGGCGGTTTCAACGGGGAGGAGAGAGGAGGAGGGTGAGCAGAAGGGGGGAGGGGCGGGGACGAAGGAGGAGGGCGGCGCTGGATGTGGGGTGGCGGCGCTCGCCAGCGCGGTGGAGGGGGGGGCTGAGCGACGAGGCCATCGGTGCGTGGGTTTTTTTTCTTTTATTTTTGATTTCTTCGATCCGTGAAAACTGAACGGGGAGGGGGGGTATGTTGGAGGAGAGAGAGAAGACTAAAGGGGAGAGTTGACTTCCTCATATTATTTAATTTAATTTTTAATTTCCCCCTTATAGTTACTTTTAAATTCGAACTCGAAATCGAACCTGCCGACTGTCGTCCCTAGCGTATTACCCTCATTCCAAACACAATGGGATATGTTTCCTAGGCCAATTCGATCGTTTCGATCAGTTTCCGTTAAAATCAACATATAACTCTATATATTGAATTTGAACGCGCATTTCAATTCACTGGGGTCACATACTAACTCTATAAATCCCAAAAAAATATTTTCTAGCTTCGTATTGACGATACGGTCCTAACAAAACTAATTTCATCGAATTCCGAGACCGTTGGAAAAATGGCCATTTTCCAGTCGATTAAAATCAACTGAAACTGGTCAAACGCGTTTTCCTTTGCCACGCTCACATATTGATTCGAAAAATTATGAAATTTGGAATCTAGCAATAACTTGACATCACGGATCCAACAAAAGTGGTTTCGTCGAATTCGAGGTCGTTTGCAAAATTCCCATTTTTAAGGGCCTGAATTTCATAGCGACTATTCAGAATTTTCAACTGGACATATCTTTTGATTCCCGCTATGAAATTTCAATCTTTCGGATTCGTTGGAAAGATATTCTCAAATAGATTCTAATATTTTTGGTTTTACTAAAATCCGGTTTATTTTGCACCCGGTATATTCATTTGAATTTTGAAATCGAATTATCGAACTACCGCGCTATTTTCAATTCCTTTTATAATTTAAAATAAATATTTATATTCTAACGTCGATTCAAACGAATATATACGTTCAAATTATATTCAAAATAAATTTCTTGTCGATATTATTTAAAATAATCTATTTTAAATATTCAAAATTCGCTAAAATTGCCAAAATAAAAATTTTAAACTGGCCCAGATTTCCGGGTTATTACACTATTCCCCCATCAAGGTGCAATTACCAAGGCACACAAAGGTCAACACCTTACGTTTTCAAATAAAAACACAAAATACTATAGCAATATTTATTGCTCCAAATAAATATGTGATTTTCCACATAGGAAGGGACCCATTCCCAACATTTTTATCGTAACACCATTGCTCGTTTAGTCATGCCCAATAGAAACCGGACGAGGGATTAGACAAAGATAGTAGCCACATCAAGCTTAGAAAATCAAGGAAGTCCTGAAACTTAGGGGAAGGAAGAAGTAGCTTTAAAAGCTTGTCCTCCTTTGAAAGAATCACTACTCATAGCTCAAGTTGCATCACGGATTTTAGTGACTTGCTTGATAAGCCCTATCTTCTTTCATGCATTCTTTTTTTGTAGATTTCGAGTCCTATTCTAACTACAAAAAGAAAAAAGAAAATGTCCTTATATAATCAAAATTTTGTACAAATTAGAAATGGTTAGTTTCAAAACCATGCAAAATGTGCTTGTAATGTGTATTAAATATCGAGATGGAAAAGGAGTTATATTACATGTTGGGGGACAACCATGTCAGGTGTTGTACCTCTTTATTGCACTTGAAAGATAAGGCTCTAGATGTAGGATGTTATTATTTGTATTCGAATTTGAGCGAACTAAAGTAATAAAAATTTAAACCACTGAAAAAAAATGTGATTGTTTGGTGATTAATTGTTGTTCGTCGATAATCGCTTTTAGCACTATTTCCAAACTGGATGTCAGAATTAACTAAAACTGCTATGAAAGATACTACATTCATATGTATACCTATTCTTTGCATAACGACTAGCCATTTTAAATCATTGATTGGTAGTTCTCTTTTTATAATAATAATGCATACATATATATATGTGCATGTGTACGTGTATACACACATACACTTACTCACACATCTCTCCATTTAGCGTCATTTGGAATTTTTTATATCAGCTACAAATTAATATTTAACTTTTTGGTATACTGGGTGAGTATTAAAATTACACATTAATTAAAGCAGTAATTTATTACAATATTGTTTCCATCATTTCAAACGGTCGGTTTTTCCACTATTGTGTAGTTATACTAGTAAGTTTGCTTTTAACAGGGGTCATTCGACCAATAAATACAAAAATAATGAGAGCTAACCAAAACATATATTTGTGACTTTTATACACATCTTTTAATCATCGATGCCATTTCAATTCCACCCTTGGACGGTGAGTTTCATGTGATCTTACTCTCTTACTGGAAACTGATTTTGAATTTTGGAAAGCAATATTCAACAATGAACGACTAAAGTTCAAAATTTACACTCGACTTTGTGTTGTTTGCCTATAAAGTTCAAAGTTCAAAATATATCATGATTTTCATTTAGGATTGTATCGTGCACAATTCATGCTTCTACCTTTGTTGTTCTAAATTTATAAATCCGTCCAAGGTTAATCAAAGTAGCTATTGTATGTTTTTGTTAATCTAATTTACTGAACTTACTGCAATTCGGTCTATCAACATGTATATATAACTGCTTTGTAATTATGAACTTGTCGATGATGCGGAACTTCTCAACTCTCGTTGCTGCATTTTCTGTAGTACATGCATATTTGGACGCATTTATATCCCTACAATTATGTCAACTTCAAAATTAAGATACATTTTTTTACATTCATGTTAAATATATAATTTCATGCCTAACATATCCATCAATATTAAGCATGCCTTGCATTATTCCAAAAATACCAATTATTACAACCTTTAAGACGCTTTAATAATACAAATAGGTTATCATACCAGTTCATTAACATAGAATAGACATATGCACCACGACAGATCTGGTGGGTACTTCTAACAGCTGCTATTCTGCAAATATTTTATTGTCGTACGTCATACCTCAGTTGGTCTATTCCACAACTCCATGGGGACTTTTACCAACATTGTTGCACTGTGAAGCGGGGTGCATCCTATAGTTTATTTACAAGTTTGACGTTAAAAACCATATGGTGTGTTTCCAAACACTCACAACTTCATTAAATACTAAGCTTCAAGCATGGTGGCATTAAAATCAAAATAATTGTAGTTGAGGCTCAAGTGATTTCTGTAAGATGAAGTTTTAAGGCCTTGGATTTGATTTCTTAAAGACACTAAATGAATGGTTGGCTTAGAGAGTAGTTAGAAGAAGAAGAAAAAATAAAGTCTTGCCATATACATCTAAGGGGACAATAATTTACCGTAGAAGAAGTAAAAGAAACAAAAGGTATTTGCTTCATATTAACCAAAGTCATTTGGTAATTATCCGCCGATCGACGATCTTTTGCCGACCAACTCTGAGTACATATATTGGATCATTGTTCGGTTGTTAGTTGACGCTTCACTATTTAACTTTTTGATTGTATGTTACTGAATGGAATAAAATAATGTAACAAAGCGAGAGCACTACAATGATAAGGAGAGGGCGTTGCATTGACAACAACGAGATGAAGCAACCATATTTTTAAAGAGAAATTTTAGCAAGAGAAAGAGATTGACGAGGGTAGGGTTTTCTAAGATAGCGAGGGAGATATGATAAATTTAAGGAAAATTAACACATTTAGGCCAACTTAAAGAAATTATAACAAGTTTAATCTTGTTTTGGAAATAATTACAAACACAGACCTGTTTTGTTCGGAGAGAGAACTGAGTGAATTTTGAAAGCTCGCCTTTGTGCGAATTTTGAAAGTTCGCTATGTATTTTTGAACGTTATATATACCCATCTACTCCTTCATAATTTTGATCCATACTCAACTATATCTTCTAAACTCATTTTCTCTTAACAATGTCTTCATTACCATCATCTATGAACTCCGATTTCGGCAACATCGCCTTCTCCCTTCCAACGTCTAGTAATCACACTGATATAGATTGGAATATAAACTATCAAGAACAACATTATGAGGACGTTGCTCTTGAATAACTGGATGTTGACGTACTCACACTTCAACCGGGACCGAATGAACATGCGTATGTCCCACGAGTGGATGAACACTCTGTTTATCAACCTCATCAAGAACAAAAGGTTGAGAAGGTCCCAATAAATCAACCCTCATCTGAAGAAGAGGTTAATTCTTACCCAGTTTGCTGCCACTGTGGGTATATGACTGAAGCTGTTGTAAGAGCTAATGGTGAAAACATTTGTCGTCGAATACTTATGTGTTACAATTTTTCCGACAGTTGCAATTTTTTAGAATGGATTAACGAACCGCTGTGTTCAAGGGCATAACATATGTGAATGAGCTGGAAAAAGAAATTAGACGTCTCAACCAACTACTAGAAAACTTGCAATTTAACCGTAACCACTAGTGTTCTTATTATTTGTAGTCATAGTAGTATTTCGAATATTATTTTGAATTATTGTTTGCATGATTGTAGAATTTGGAAGATTAATATGAAGCATTGTACGTTTGTTTTGTTCTAAGAAAATTGTTTGTTTATTACTTTTATATGTTATTACTGATTAAAATCAAAGTCCACTGTCCGCAGCATTAGCCCAGCGAATAAGAACTTGTGTCGAAGTAACATAGATGTGAGTTCGAAAACCGAAATGACATGCTAAAAGGATTTACCATGAGCATACACTACAATTATTAGGGATGAGCATAGTGCGGTTTGGTGCGGTTTTGACTTAAAACCGCACCCGGAACCGCTAGCGTGCGGTTTTCAAAAGTAGGAACCGGAACCGGACCAAAAACCGTTGGTGCGGTTTGGTTTTAAAAGTGCGGTTTCGGTTTTTAAAAGTGCGGTTTCGGTTTGAAAACCAATTAAAAAAAGAAACATCGTTTCTTTATATGGTGATGCACATGAAATGTTTAAAGCTGAGGCAGAGGTTTTTTATTTGTCCAGTGTGTGATATTGATCTTCACATGCAAATGAAAACTCTTTTACTATAATGACCAGTCGGTCCAATCCTAATACCATCTTACTATAAATGACATCAAGGCAAAGGATGTACCCAAATCATAATTTTGATGGACCGAAAGAAGTATGTAGAACTTGTTCTAGATACTTCTCAGCAGTAGCATATCGCCTCTTTTTAACCTCTATAGCTAATAAAGTAAGAGCTTTGTCTGGTGGCAGGTCTTGATAGCTTCTCAAGGTGTTCAATATTAGTTTTGTTTTCTTTTGTAGATCATTTCTATGATCAGACGTTTCCATCAACACGTCATGATTAATCTTGGCAACTTGAGTCAATATAGTCGTGCAGTTAGAGAGCTTCAGCATGTATTGCTGCTCTTTTGCTTCCATGATTGCCAAGTAGTGAACATGCAGATTTGTCTAAAGCTAAATTTGAGACGGTAGCGTTAAAATTTACGTAACTAACATTCGGTGCGGTTTCGGTTTTGCGGTTTGAAAAAAGATGAAAACCGAACCCGGACCATACTAATGGTGCGGTTTCATCAGTTTTGCGGTTTTACTTTGGTGCGGTTTTTTAAGAACCCGTTTTTATCGGTTTTATGCGGTTTCGGTTCGTAATCGGTTTTCCTGCTCATCCCTAAAATTATCCACTTATTTGGTATCCGCGGATCGGACTAGGCGCACTAAGGGGGTTTTACGGCTCCGGTCGATTTCTCCTCTGAACAAATTCAAAAAAAAATCAATGTCTACAGCAAAAAACTTTGTTTGATAAAATAACAACTCACTGGTTAAAGTGTTTTCAAATAGTATCAGTCATAGTACACTGAACAAAGCTGGTCCGGAACAGTATATTAAACCACATTGACTAAAGCCGGTATGTACAGTACTCCTTGTCATAAAGATGAAATGACAACTCAATACCATTTAATTAAAGTTGTTCGAAATTTGAAATGGACATCCACTTATTAAAGAAATTTCAAACTGTTCGAAATCACCACATTAAGTAAAGCTGTGTCAAAGCTATTCCAAAGAGTACGAATTGATCTGCCATAAAATAGGTTATTTGACTACACGCTGACAAAGCTGGTCCAAAATTGTCCTATTTGATAAAGCTGACCAAAGGAGTCATTATTTCGAAACAGATGAGTTGACAACACTCTGCCAAATCTGACCCAAAGCTTGTCCATTATGATAAAGCTGGACAAATGACACGATGCTTTATTTCGAAATAGATGAGTGGAAAATGACATTTCTGAAATGATTAAAGGTGACTTGACAATGACATTGCTGAGATGTTTTGCCTATTTCATATCTCTTCAACACATTAATTCTCATTTCAGAAACACTTTTATACCTACTTCAAATACCTTCGAAATTAATTTACTCACTAAACAATTACAAAAAAATTTATTCATATACTTTGCTATTATGGCTGTGAACTGGTCGTGGATGAGCAGCAAAATGGAAAGTATGTTAGAGGATTCTGCAAACCTGGGGAGAGTTTGCAAGGGTTGCACACTTGATGCTTTGAAAAAATGGGTCTTCAAAGCAACAAAAATTAACCCTCTCAAATATGATATTGAGTTGTCGGTTAATTGGTCTACTAATCCGCGGGCGCATGACTGGATTGAACGAAGCTTAGGGAATTCTAAGGAAAATTGGGCACTTTGCAGAAATGACGGTGGACGCTTCCATGTTATGACAACCAACACATCTGGAAGTTTTAATAGTGTGCTAAAAGGTGCCAGATCGTTGCCTATAAAAGCGTTGGTCGCAGGGACGTTCTTTCGATCAGTTGAATATTTCTATAAGAGGGGGGAAAAAGGGAAGGCTATGATGAAGACAAAACTTACTCCAAAATGGGAAGGTAAAATTGAATCTCGTGCTATTGAAGCACGTCGTTGTAGACTAGTTCAATTTAGTCGATCTGAATGTCAAATGATTCATTATTACGGAGATGAATATAAAGTTAAGATCGAAGGTTCTCAATGCTCATTTACATGCAACATTACACTTCTGCAGAAGATACCGTGTGCTCATGTGATAGCGGCTTGTTCAGCACATGATTTTGATGTAAATAGAGCACATCACGGTTTTTCTTCTAAGTGGTACTTCGTCCAAAATTATAAAGCTTCCTATATGCCGGAGTTCCATCCGGTATGTGATAAGAAATATTGGGCATCGTACAACGGTCCACGTATATTGCCTCTGCCTACAAGAAGACAACCCGGACGACCTAAATCTACGAGAATCAATAATGTTATGGACGAGCATCAAACGCCTGAAACAAACAAGTGCAGCAAAGGTGGATCGCAGGGCCATAACAGAAAGCGGTATGCTTCAGTAATATAAAATGGAGATGTATATGTGTTGATGAGATGTCATTGTGTTGAATTTAGTGCATCTGTATTTTTAATGTTTCGAACTTATCTGTCGTGAATCGGACTTTGTATCTCTCTAATGTTCGGATATTTGAATTTTCATTTGGTTTATGTTGTTTGGATGTATAATTTTCGGATATTTGAATTTTCAGTTATTTGAATTTGTCATTTGATTAGGCTACGGATGCTATTTGGATGTATAATTTAAATATAATTAAAAACAAGCTTGTAACGTCGCGGTAGTTCGTATTTTTATGTTTTGAACTTTAAATGAAAATATAGAATTTGTTATAAGTCGGATTTCTTTGAAACAAGAAACGTTCGAATCTATCGAACTATATTCTTATAATAAAACAGAAAAATGGAAATTTCATTTAATAGATTTTGAGTTATGTTCAAATCAAATTTTCAGAAAGTCGTTATGGAAATTAATAATAAAATGCATTGGCGAATTTAGAAAACTCACCAATTGGCGAATTTCTAAAGTTCGCTTTCGTAACGCCAAAACAAGTCTATTATTGTAATTATTTTCAAAACAAGTCTAAATTTGATATTAAACTTCAAAACAAGATTAAGCCTGTTATAAAGCCTAAATTTAATAGTATGAATTAAAGCATGTGTAATACGTAACACCAACAGAACCATACTGGGTAAAAGACAGGGTAGGTAAATTATAATCTCTGTTAGGGTGGGCAAAAAAAGGAAAAAAAAAAAGTCATCGGGAATCATACACAGAACACAAGCTATGATTTTTGTGCTGACCTCGGCAGCAATTCGACATCGGTCCTGGAATGAATTCTTCTGTGCCCGAGTTGAGTGTGTCCAGTGTGTCCAATAAATCATAGCCACATATCATATGTATCATATAATTATTTTAATGGAAAGGTATGACTCGTTTATCAATCAAAATCACTTAATTCACTTGATGTATGGACAAGGTTTGTTGGACACATGGGCACATTTCAGTTTGGTATAGATGGCACCCCTTATTCTGCACCCCCTATTAGCCTCCCTATTTTCCACCTCTCATTTATATTATTTTAATGTGAGTGAGATGAGAGAGTTAGTAGAAGGAGAAAGGAAGGAAATGTATGGTGGAAAAGTTGTAGGCTAAAGGGGTGCTCACTATTTGGAGTGTCATTGAACACTCCTCAATATATAATAATCATCTCTTAAATTCTACGTTTCCACTTTCTACTAATGCAACTTTAACTATTTCAAGAAATGGCCATAATTATCATTGGAGAAGTTCACAACCCTAGTAGGAAAATAATAATTTGAATTGAGTCCACTCGGTCTATAAGTAGATAATATGTTGGTACCACATAATAACTGTAATAATGTATGCACGAATCTTTATGGGAGAGGCATACCATGCGAGGATAGCACAGAACGGGAAATGCGTAAACCTAACAATACCCCAAAAAAAAAAAAAAAAAAAAAAAAAAAAAAAAAAAAAAAAAAAAAAAGAAAACAGACACATGGAGTTAAAAACTAACATACTGAAAGCAAATGTAGACATACGGAATGTGTTTAACGATTTCGATAAGCTTCTCTTTAGCCAACCATTTGAATTTGAACAAGATGTCTTGTAGACCCAAGCTAAACACTGAGGCGATTCAGCTCCTTTAAAGTGGAGAAAAATTCCTCTCCACCATCGGCTTCTTTTGTTTTTTCATAATACTTCATGAACCATGCCATTTTTGCCTTTCCACACTTCCACCCCTTTGATTTCATTTGCATCAAATGCTTTGTAGCCAATTTCATGTCACAGGCTTCCAGACAGGAAACAATGAATAGTTCTAGCATTCCGATTGTATAATCAATGCCCTTCTCCGAACCTCTTTTCAGAATATTCTCAGCCTCTTCAGTCATACCATTTCTGAGATAAGCTTTTATAACAACACTTGCTACCTTTGCATCATAATATTCACATTTTGATTCCCACTCCTCGAAACATTGTTTAATACCATCAATGTCTCCGAGTTTTCTAAGAGCATTCAACATGCTTAAGTAGCTTCTGTTGGTTGTTTTATGAAACGAGGTTTTTAACATACCCCACACTCTATGAACATCAGGCAAGCTTCCAGCAGCAGCATAAGAAGTTATAAGAAATTCATACGCAGTTCGGTTCTTAGTGTCTAAGGTTTCCTCAGCCTTCTTTAGAATGGACCGTGATTTCTCGAACTGGCCAGATGAGTTATACAGGGAAGCTAGATTGCAGTATATTGTCCAATCAGGAGTGATTTCGCCATCTCCTTCCATCTCTTTTACAACCCTTTCAGCTGACTCCATGTCGTTTAATAAAGAATAACCATTCAGTAGGAGGCCATATGTAACTCTATCAGGAGATATATTTAATTCTTTCATTTCTTGAAAGTGATCAAGGATTTTTTCAGGTTGGTTTAATTTCAGGTAGAGAGTCATTATATTGTTGCTTACTAGTGAAGTGGAAGCTAAATTTAGGGTTTTCATTTCCTCGTAGAGAGAGAGAGCTTTCTTTTCCATCTTTGAAGAGCAAAAATTAGACAGGAGTGCTGCATATGTTTTTTCGTTCTTTGCTTCTTGAGGGAGGGTGGACACGTAATCCTCAGCTATATTTGTTCCTTGTACCTTTGATATAAGATCTACTCGTATTGCTTGATTGTTGACACCAATATTTATGCCTCTCTTTTCCATCCAATCCATTAACTGCAGAGAAATAAAACAGATGGATATATCAACCTAAATGATCAAATTTACTTGGTAGTGTATATGTCTCGTTTGGATCGACTTATATAAGTTTTTTTTTTTTTTTTTTGGAAGCCAAAACTACTTCATTTTGGGTTTTAACAAATCAAAAAGTGACTTATACGCAATAAAGACGAAAAATATCAATTAGGCGATGATTATATAAGTACTAGCGGAGGAACCAAGACCTAAACTTTTCATCAACGAAAATTTAAGATACAAGTACATCAATTAGCAATAAAATATATTTTCAGTGGGGAGCTAGTCATGCACTAATAGTAAGTTTGCACATCATATAGCAAGCTTATTAGAATAAATATTTTCATCTTGACTACTAATAAATGGAATTCAATTAATAAAATTTCCACCATATCTTTTTGAAATTCTGAAAATACACTACCGGATATCAACAGAATCTCACCAACGATTTGCAATCTTCACCTTTCCAACCCTCCATCAACGACCCTTCACCTTCCCGACCCTCCATCAAAGAAATTTCACTATCAATTTGCATCGAACACTACCAACAAAACTGCTTCAAATAAATATGTTCTTACCACCAAAACTTTTGTACTTGTAGCACACGTCCGTCCATTAATCTTTTATTAAAAAGGTAAATTTCTTTGGCTCTGACATGCATGTATGTGCGACTTATTAGTTTTCATAACAATAATTCTTCCTATACAGTCAAACAATGATTCAGTTGTCACTGGAATGACTACATTTATTTTAAAGGAATTTGTGAATGAGTTTTAGATGGAGAGAAGAACGTGAAGGGAATGACATAGAGAGAGAATGAGTACAGAAACAGAGGAAGACGTTGAGGCAAGTTAATGCATAGTTCAAAGCAATTCAACCATCTGTGAAATAACCTGCAGGTACATATATCAGTATGAGTTGCAATAACAATTTTCAAGAGGAAAAACAATGGTTTGTGACCTAAACTAAGTCTCAAAATCAAAATTTAAGATTCACTCAAGCTGCAAAGTACAGATCAAAATTGAAATATAAGACATTTCCACCGAGTGTACCATTCCTATTTTCGATTACACCTAAAACAAGAAACATTTGATTTACTCACCAAGGATTAATAGGCTATAATATGAGCTCAATTAACATGAGCTTTCATGTTTATTGAAACTGCATCTTTATTAATAGTTGTCTTTAGGGCTGTCTACGGATACTTTCGGATACAGATAGTGTCGTATCCGCATCCAAATCTATTTTCGGGTATCGGATACATGTATTCGCGAATACAGATGAATATTGGATAATTATCCTATCCGCTAACAATCGATAAGTAAAGAAACGTAAATTGAAATTTTGGGTTTGACATGATATTTTTTAATGTCAATGAATTATAAAAGTATACAAAATCAATAAGTAGAATGATAATAAATAATTTTGAGCAGTTAATATGCGTTAAATACATAAAATATAAATGATTAACTTAAGAAAACAATGAATTATCATTGCTTATTATTTATTATGCAAAAAATAATATAATAAGCTATAATTTTGACAAAAACCAAACAGATAATTTTCGGATGTGGATACGTTTGTATCCGCATCCGCGTCCTTTTTCTCGAATACTGGATATTTACCCCTTTTTCAGATACGTAAGTAGACGGATTTCGGATTTTTCGACAACCCTAGTTGTCTTGCAAATGCAAACTTTTAGCCCGATCACGAACTTCCAAAAATACTCTTACATATCATTAGCTTTATATTTCACTTAAAAATAGAATCTAATAATTAAACATTTTTCCAAATTCAAACCGCATTTCTACACATATTAACAAATCTTAATATCGCTTAAAATAGAATCTAACAAATAGACATTCTTTACAGCATCGTTTTTTATCAATTAACAATATAAACAAAAATTAAAACTACTAAAAATATTATATAGAAATAAAAATTTGAATTAATTACACATGATTTCATCGAAAAAATATAACTAAATATTCGCACGAACCATTTTCTCTTAAACATGTTAAACATACACAGTTTCTTAAATAGAATTCACGTGCAAAATATGTATCATCATCACGTGCGAAACATGTGTCATAACGCTCGTATATGACAAAACTTTTTTGCTTTTATTTTCTAAACATGTTTTCAAAAGTACAAATCAAAATTACAAAATCGACTACGCTAATGTCTCACACGGCATAAATCGATCATTCTTATAGTTCTAAAATAAATAAAATCATTTCAAAATAGAATTTATACACATATTGGTGCATTTTTAAGAAATTTTAGAATAAACTATTACATTTAATTAGAAAATTTGAGATTGCTATATTAGCTTATTATAGAAAGTTGCAGGTGCACCAGTGTTATCAAGGCGCTCGCCTAGGCGCCAGCCTAGGGCTTTTTACCTCGTCGAGGCGCCAGCCGTACTCGAGGCACCAAAAAAGCGCTCAAGGCGCCAAAGCGAAGCTCCAGAAAAGGCGTGCTTCAGTGAAATTTGATTTTTTTTTTCATACTCCAGGCCCAAAACCGAGCCCGACTTCGTGAAATTAGGGTAAACTATAAACATCGAACAGGGAAAAAAAGGATCGAATTGCAAATCTCGACATCAGCCAATAGCCGATTTTGCTCATCCATCTCCACGTTGTTAGATCCGGCGCCATCCGAAGCTGGAGCCACCTGAGAATCTCGATTTCGAGCTGCTGCTGCTGTTTATTTTAAGGAAAAGTGCTTTGTTTTCAAAATTAAAATGCAGTTTTTTGAAGAAGTGTTGTATTTTCTTTTCTTTTTTTCCGTTTAAGAAATGCAACTTTTGTATTTTTGTGTTTTAAAAAGTGCAGGTTTTTTTTTTCAGAGGTGCAGATTTTTTATTTTGTTTCAAGATAGTTTTCCCCCCTTTCTGAATTGCATTTTTTTCGGTTTGAAGTGCATTTTAAAAAAAAAAAAATTTCAAAACTGCAGTTTTACAAGTTTTTTTTTTTTTTTTTTTTTTCAGTATGATATGAATTTTGAAGTGCAGCTTTTTAAGTGTGTGTTTTTTTTTTTTTTTTTAGTTTGAACTTTGAAGTGCAGTTTTTTTGTTCTTTTTCTTTGAACTGCAGTTTTTCTAAGAAAATTAAAACGATTGTTTTTAAGAAAATTAAAACGATATTTAAGACTCTAAGTTGTTTGTAGACTTGAATGGCTTTATATCTTCTTTGTTTGGTTTATGATGATGGTATGATGTTCTAATCTCAATATTGCATTTACATGCACTTTTTAAAAGCCATAATTTGAGGTTTATGTTGTTTTTTAGGTACAGTTTTTTTGGCAGTAAAACAGCAAAAGTGATGCTCAAGGCGTCCAGAAAAGCCCCAAGCATCAAAAAGCGCTTTGAGGTGCACATACAAAAATTATTTTTGGATGATATTTGGATGAGTTCACATTAAAGAGGGATTAAATTTTACTATGAGAGGATGATTATATAACCCCTCTATTGGTTAAGATAACAGTAATAAACCAGCAGTATCATTTAACCCCCATGTTCCTCTTTTCCTTTCTTGCATCACCAGCATAGTAAAAATGACGATGAAGCATAACTTATAAGTATTGTAAGTGTTGTATGTTAAATTTATTACATGAGTTATGGTTTGTGATATTTATCACATGGATATTGAAGATGGAGAAATTGAAAGTTGCGGAATTTAAGGATCTGCTGCAGATTTTATGGATTTATTGAGATATTTTAAGAAAGATTTTGAGCAAGTTTTAAGGAGTATTTATTTCTCAGATATTTTAAGACCAATTAGGTTTTAAACCTAGTCTTTCCATTTGTCTATATAAACATATCATTAGGGATGGATTTATTTGTACTTGGAAGGAAGAAAAACTTTTTTTTGTTTTTAGGGACTCTCAATTTTAGGTCTTTCTTTATAATAAATTGTGAATTAATAAAGATTTGTTTGGAGGAATTTGTTTGTTATTGTTATCTTTTTCCTCTTTCAAAATCTAATTGTGTAGTGATCTTGCGGAAACCCTAACAATTTGTATCAGAGTCTTCTACACAAATTTTGTGAATGAAGTTTGAATATGGATAAAATAAATATTGAAAAGCTTAATGGAAGAAATTGGGGATTATGAAAGGCAAAAATGGAAGATTTACTTTATCTTAATGATCTTCATCAGCCACTGGAGAATAATGGGGAAAAACCTAGCAATCTATCCGAAGCAAAATATGAGACTTTGGATAGGAAGGCTGTTGCGTCTATTCGATGTTTTTTGGAAAATTCAGTGTTTCATATTGTTGTTAATGAAACATCTTCTTACACCATATGGAAGAAATTGGAAGGGGTATATGCGAAGAAATCTGCAACAAATAAGGCTCTTCTTATGAGAAGGTCGTGAATCTGAAGCTTAAGGAAGGTGGATCAATTAGGGAGCATCTTAATGATTTTCAGAAAATTGTGAATCAATTGATTGCCGTGAATTTCTAGGTGGATGATGCAACACAAGCCTTAATAATGATGGGTTCGTTGCCAGAAAGTTGGGAAACACTTGTGGTTGCGTTGAATAACTCAAATTCGGATGACGTTATTTCAATGGGGTCTGTGGTTAGTAGCTTGCTTAACGAGGAGATGCGGAGGACGAGCCTTATGGAAGAAAAAGATAAGGAGGCAACGGAAATTGAACTCCAATTGAAAAAGCTTTTATTGCAAGGAGGGCTAGTCAACGAAATATGAAAAGGCAATCGAATAGATCAGACATGAGAAAAAATACATTTATTTTTACTGTGACAAACCCGGACATCAACTGGGATTTTGTCAAAAGCTTAAAAGGGATAAGGAGAAGATAAAGGCATTTAAAGAAGAGACTGATAAACAAAATAACGGTAATGAGGTGAATTTTGGTGAGGAGATTGAAAGAAATGTTTTATGCGTTAATGAAGGTGAGAGAAAAGATTGGATACTTGATTCAGGAGCTTGTTTCCACGTGTGCCATCAAAAGGAAGCATTTATCGATTATGAAGAACATAGTAGTAAAGTGGAATCCGCTGACGGTCGAGATGTGCATGTTAAAGATATAGGTTCGGTTCGACTGAAGATGAATGATGGAAATGTGGTGAAGCTAACGGGAGTCAGGTACATCCCAAAAATTAAGAAGAATCTTGCTTCAATTGAACAGTTGGAACAAAAGGTTGCAATTTCTCGACTAGAGGTGGAGTTACGAGGGTTTGGAGGGTAACAAGAAGCTTCTGCGCGCACAACGGGGAAATGCTTAACATATATAAATTGCTCGTAAAAAACGGTGGAGAATGTTATAAGTTCCCAAATTGGAGTAGGAGAGGTGAGTTCATCTAAATCAAGGTGGCGCCATCAACATAAAGCCACAAAGTCTACATGGAGGCCATTGTGGTATTACAAGAAATTCTGAGATTATTTTTGTGGTGTATCTCATGTGAGAGATGCATCATTTGTGGGTGGTTTTTTGGCTTACGGATTTGTTGATTGTTGAAGTGATTTCATATCAAGGTGGAGTGTTATGGTTTGTGATATTTATCACATGGATACTGAAGATGAAGAAATTGGAAGTGGCGAAATTTAAGGATCTGCTGCAAATTTTTTGGATCTATTGAGATATTTTAGGAAAGATTTATTTTGAGCAAGTTTTAAGGAGTACTTATTTCTAAAATATTTTAGGGTCCAATTAGGTTTAAACTTGGTCTTTCCATTTGTCTATATAAGCATGTCATTATAGAGATGAATTTATTTGTGCATAGAAGGAAAAAAACTTGTTTATGTTTTTATGGATTGAGATATTCTCTCAATTTTAGGTCTTTCTTTGTAATAAATTGGTGGATCGATAAAGGTTTGTTTTGAGAAATTTGTTTGTTATTGTTATCTTCTTCCCTCTTTCAAATTCTAATTGTGTAGTGATCTTGCGTAAACCCTAACATACATGAATGGAAATTAAGAAGGATTTGAATATAAATTTGTGAAGTGAATAGAAATCATGATAATTATTTCCTTGAGCAATATGTTTTCAAACTTACTTCGATAATATATTCTGACCAATATATTTAGTAGTTTATATTAACCTCGGTATGGTAGATCTAAACCAATGGACATTTTCCCAAAGAAGAAAAAATTGTCAGATGGATTCACAATATAAAGTCATTAGTGATTAATACAGGGTTGTTTTTCCAGTAAATTTTCTTAATTAAAATGTGTGGATATACAATAAGAGACCAAACAATTAATACTGTAGCCCACTCCACAGAATTTTAAGAGATACATATGAATTTGAAGATGGGTGTCATAGAAAACATGTAGAAATAGAATAAATTGGTATGTTTAAAAATTAGCAGCGAGGGTGTTACTTATGTATAATGGATCCACAACAATTAGAAAATGAAGGTAACAAAACGATATATACTAATACTAATGGAAGAATGGACCAATAGGATAGAGAGAAGACCGAAACCATATGCTATTTGAAATAATTCAGTATTCCATCTTGTTACTAATAAAATAAAATAAAAAACAAAAAAAATCTTCATCTCGCTAACGAAAAATATTAGAAGGGGATTACACAAAACCACTCCGTAGTAAATTTGGCATTGGAAAAACAAAAACCCTATTTATGCCCAACAAAAAGATGAATTTGAATTTGATAAAAGACTGGTCATACGGTGAGCAATTGAATGAATATTACTATACTCTAACCATGGTTAAATACAAACTGAATGATCAGAAACAAAATTCGATATTAGTTTAGAGATGCTTCCAATATTATTTTTAAAAAAACATGAACAAAAATGTAGTTTCGATGAACAAAACTCGATATTAGATTAGAATGAAAGACCATGATATTTTCTTTTTCCTTATCAATGAATATTAGGTTAGAGATGCTTCCAATATTATTTTAAAAATACATGAACAAAAATGTAGTTTCGATGAACAAAACTCGATATTAGATTAGAATGAAAGACCATGATATTTTCTTTTTCCTTATCAATGAATATATCTCTTTACTTGAACGACTTAAATGTCTCATATTTCTCAAACACGTGATTCAACTGACAGAATTTGGTATGATACTCATGGGATCAATAAGATTTATATTCATATTTTTCGTCTTAGAACATAATCATGTTGGCTAGGATCTAAAGTGCAAGGTAAAAAGCTTATGATACTATTAATGTCTCATACATGCTCACAGAATGATGGATCTAATTGTTTGAGTCCTTCAACTTGTTGATGATGATAAAAAATCTACTATAGGTATATGTGTATGAAAAAATAAATAAAGAAAAAAACTATAGAAAGGTCATTTGATAGGGAAAAGAGAAATACAAAAACATATTGATACAAACTCATAGAAAATTTGAATGTCAGCTTCATCATTCATTACATCTATCAAGGCTTTTTTAAATCGTAATTCTCCTACGAAGACTAAATCATTTAGCATGATGAATGAGTTACACATGAATTGTATAAATATACTGATTTTTTTTTCTTTCAAAAGATGGTCAAGTAAAGGCTATGGATGAATCGTCTCTGTACAAGTAAGTGGAAGATCAATTTAAACATGGAAGGCTCCAAAAACTTGTTTATTTAACATAGTCAAAATAGCGAACAACTTTGAACAAATGAATTAATGTTGTAAAAGATGATACACTGACATATAATGTTGTAGAGAACACACACACACACACACACACACACACACACACACACACACACACATATGCTAAAGCAAAAGGAAAATAAAAGTTATCAAGTTCAGCTTCTTTCGTAAGATCTATATTTGTTGAAAACGATCAGGACACAACTTTTAATGATGTTTTGAAGGATGGCCTTTGGAGGAAGAAAAATACTTTGATAATAATTCAAAAGAGGAAGGGAATCATGAGCATGGCTCGAAGGAGGATGATGATGGCTTTGATGTTGATGATGATATGTGTGCTTGAGATTTGGAACGTTTCAAATTCAATAAAATATTAAGTTGTAATTCTAAGTATTCAGTAGTTAGAGACTATGGAACGACTTTTCAACTACTTGCATGTATATGCAGTTCTTAATGCATATATATGCAGTAGTTGGGATGAACTTATGATGTTTTATTCTCAATGCATGTATATGCAATTCTTAATTGTCAAATGGTTGTTTTAACTGAGACTGAAAAAAGTGCAATTAAAGCTGAAAGCGTTTGCGCTTTTTCACCTTGGCTAACTCATTACGACCATCATATTTTCGATGCTATGGTGCAAAACAAGTAAATTGTAGTTTATTTTCTAAATCCAAATACTTGCTAAATAACTATATTTTACTTTGCCTATTTACTAAGTAAAATTATTTGCATTAAACATCTTTGTTTGTTTTATCTACTAAAAGTTCAAATACACGTGTTGAATAATTGAACTTCGCACTAAGGCAAAGTGCTAATGTTTACTCTAATGAATAACATAGGTGAACTTTGATTTTCCTTTTATGAGACGTAATAGCTCACTGGAATGAGCAAATATTTATACTAATAACATTTCATTTCCTATTAGAAGGTGCAAGTTTGTACTAATTCAATAATTGTATTTCATAAATTCTTTAAAGCAAATGGTTGCAGAAAACAACTATAATTTGCCATCTAATTTAAAAATGCAAATACTTGCACTAGATAATTATATTTTGATATACCTGCGCTAGATTATTTGCCTGTTGTTTGCATTTACACTATACAATTGTAATTTAAATTGTCTATTGAATGTTGAAATATTTATACTGATTGTCGAATAATTGAGTTTTACAATATACTTGCAAATATTTACAGTAACGATTATATGTATATTTCAACTTATTGTTTATAAATCATTTTTTAATTATGACTCTACGGTGAAAGCAATATTGTAGTTCGATGTTTCTAAAACAAACTAGTTTTCTGCATTAGAATTAGCATGGGATGGAAAGTAACTATGTGCACATATATGGATAAGATGTTAGGAAGTGAGTAATGTCACCTATTCCCTGCTGCAGTGGGAAAAGTTTCTACTTAAATATTTTCATACCAAGCACTATTATTACGGTGCTCGACTGGTCGCGACTAGTCGTCGACTAGTCGAGGTTGAAGCCTTGATGTAAAACATCGACTTGCCAAACGTCGACTGAAACTCAAACCGGAACCCTAAATCGTTCTGGACTGCTCGATTTGGGTTTTGGAAGTCGTTCTAGACTGCTTGATATGGGTTTTGGAAGTCGTTCTGGACTGCTCGATTTGGGTTGGAAGTGATCGAACTCAAATAGCAACCCTAAATCGAAGCCTCGATGTCGATTTGGAACCCTAAAATGATGAACTCGAACTCGATCTGCACTGGAAGTCTCGATTTGAGCTTTGGAAGTCGTTCTGGACTGCTCGATTTGGGTTGGAAATGATCTACTTATGTATTAGCGAGTTTTGGGAATCGTTCTGTTCTGGAACTGCTAAAAAACTTGGGTTTGAAAAGCAGGCCGCTGATTACTTATGTATTAGCGAGCAGTCTACAACTTGGGTTGCAAGTCGATCTACACTGGAAGTCCCAGTATGTAACAACCCTGAATTTTGGGAGGTAAATTTTAAAATTTATTTTAATGAGTTTTGGTTGTTTAAAATAATTTATTTTGAAAAATTAAATATATTCTTTTTAATGTAAATACGAAGCGTATACAATTTGCGTGTAATAAAATTTATTGATTGAAAATAATGTGTAGGTTATAAATGAAAATATGCTAACGTGAAAATTCACAGTATTGTTGTTTATAATAAAAAAAAAGAATAAAAAGATTAAACTTTGATTGGATTTAAGGTATAAAAAGATTAAAGTTTGATTAGATATGTTTACATAATATATATATATATATATTTAATGTAAAAGAGATTCATTGTTTGAAAATGTGTTTAATGTAAATAAATCATTAAAAGAGATTCGTTGTGTAATAAAATGTTATAGGTAGAAAATGTACATTTATTTAATACTAACATGTACATGCAAACGAAGTTATAAACTTTCTAACAATTGGCATTAAACAATAGATCAAGCTTTAATTACATTCTCGTTTTCTCTCTCCTATGTTTTTCTTTTGAATAAGTTCATTAAATACTGAAACGTTAATATTATATATTTGAAAATTGAATAGTAATATATATTAAGAAAGAAAATTTTATCGTTGTTCTAAACTGAGGTTCACAGTGTAGGGAAAGTTTTCTACCTCACACCTCATTAATAATTTTAATTTTGAATTTCAAAAGTGTTTGGAAGAAATAAATGATAATGTTGAGAAAACAATTAAGGGAGGAGTGAATGTCAATGGATTTGACATAAATTCATGTGCATGCCTTTTCAAGATCAAGAAAGACAAATATATTTAACATAAATATGCATGCATTCATTCATCTCCCTCATATTTTAAACATTGTTGCCCCTCTTTACTTTTTCATTTTACACCCTTTTTAAGTCAAATCATCAAAACGCATGCTACATTTTAATATATGCACTTACAAGTCTCTCTCCCTCTCCCCTTCCTTACTAATAAATATATATATATATATATATATAAAAATGTTGCCTTCTCTTTATGTTTCATAATTTCCAATTTATTTTCACATAACACATGCACCTTCAATTTCTTTTTGTGCATTAGGTTATAAGTAATTTACAGCTAGAAATAAATATATATAGTAATTCATTTCGTTTGAAAGTTAGAATTCAATGTTGGTAAGTTAATTTTCATAAGACTAAACTAAATACAATTGTTGTCATTAATTAATTAAATGTTATATTGTATATTGGAATTTGCATTCCAATATAAGTTTAAAAAAAACTTGGTTAGAACAATAATAGAAACTGTAAAAATGGCATTTATTAGTGGTTCACAATATTTATTCAAACGGAGTCTAAGCGTTGCATATAGGGAAATTAATTGATTTGCAATATCCAAAGAGCATAATTGCACTTTACATTTTCATATGTCATAATATATAATTGATATTTCCCCTTTAATATATCAAAACGTAAGCGTGTGATAACAATTCTATTGAAATTAAAAGGGAAATTAAATAATTAAAAAGTATTAATATATATACCCTTATGTTGCAAAACCTTAATCAGAATAGTAACTGCCGACCTCTTCTTTTCTATGGCTGAAAACATCTCATTCTCATCTCTAAGATTCTCCCAACCTACTTCGATTTAAAAAAAAAGAAGTCAACATCCTCTACCAACCACGAAAACCCAAGATCATATTTACTTTCACGGATTGGTGGTGTGGCGTGCAACGGTGAACAAATGGGTTCCAAGAAACGTATTTCTGATGAAAGAAGATAATAGATATGGCAACGATTAAGTAAGCGTGGTTAATTAAATTTAATTAGCATGATTCTATAGTTAACATAGAAACTTGTCTATCTATTACATACGAGGTCCAAGACGAACGATTCAAGTTGAGTTGGATTCGCAGCGTAGAATACTACCTTCCAGAACTGACTAGAATCAAAACGGAGCGATCTACAATTTTGAAGGATTCAACAACCGATGTGAGATTTCTCTTTTTAAATTTAAAATAAAAATTATATATACTTATAATGATTTTGATTGTAATATATTATGCACCGTTCGAATTTTGGATTGGGCGTTTGGCCTTTGTTGATTCTTGTTTGTGGTAAATTGTGGTGATGATTATTTGTTGAATGATATGTTCTTTTTCGAATAAAGATCTAATCTTGAATTCGTTAGATCAAAACATTATTTCATGTTAGAATAAAAATACTTTTTATGTTAGAATCGTAATACCTTTTATGTTAAAATGATTGCCTTAGAACATTTTGATTAAAGATGATCATTTAGATTTAAAAGACCATTTTTTTTAGAAATGTTTACGTTAGAATAAAGAAATCATTTTTATTTAGAAGCGGTAAATTAGAAAGACCATATATGTTAGAAGCGTTAAATTCGAATAAAAAAAACATCTTTTGTTAGAAAACATGAATTGCCTTCTTTTGTTAGAAAATATAAGATGTTATCTTTTTGTTAGATTAAAATGACCTTTTTGCTAGAATATGTCATGTTAGATTAAATGATTCATTTTAGCTAAAAATGTCTTTTGTGAGAAAAAGAAATATTAACATAAAAAGATTCCCTTTTTATTTCATGTTTGATTCAATACAAGGAATCATGTTAAAAAGAAAATGTTAACATAGAAAGATTTCACTTTTATTGCATGTTGATTTAATAAAAGGAATCGTGTTAAAAGAAAATATGTTAATAATAAAAACTATGGTAAACTTATGTGTATATTAAAATTTACATTTTTATGTAACGAATGAATCATATTAAAAGATTCGAGTGATAAAGTTGGGTTTACACTAAAAATTACATTTTTGATATAATAGTGAAAGACTAAAAAGAATACCTTTTAACATGATAAATGTGCTAACATTAAACATTGAATTTGTAATAATAAAGTTATTCATTCTTTATTCGTCAAGTTAAACAATGGAATTTGTGTACGGGTAAGGAGAGTCACTTTTATTTGGTTATTAGAATTATAAATATGTACGTAGACAATATAGAATTGTCCTTTTGTTTGAAATTAGAATGGACACATTAGAAGTGAATGCTATTTTAAATCACATATTAAATGGTCATTTTAGTCAAATATTAGGAATTGGCAAAATAAGAAATGTCATTTTATTTGTATTAGAATTGATATGATAAAAAGATATCATTTTTATTGTATTAAGATTGTCAAAAATAAGTATCACTTGTATTAATATCAATTTGTCATTTATGATATAAATTGGTCAATTATGTTAATATCAATATGTCAATTATGTTAATATAAAAGTTGTCATTTATGAAAGAAAAAAAAACGTTGTCTTTAAAATTTGTCTTTATGTTAATATAAAAATATGTCATTTATATGAGAATAAAAAATTTGGACTAATTTCATTTATTATAAATTTACATGTTAGTAAACAAAAGTTGGATTAATTTTAAGAAAATGGAAGTAAATTTAGCGTCATTTAATTTTGAGAAAAATGGAAGTAAAGTTAGCACCATTTAATTTACGGTTATTATTTATTTTCATATATGTACATAAATGTCTGGGGTGAATGTTTGTGAATTATTTCTGTGGCATGCATGATATGTTGTGAATTGACGTTTGGATGTGATACAATGTTTGAATTTTGAAAATAGGTAGCATGCTAATTAATGTTAATTTATTTATGATAATTCAAATATGTTACACTGCCATATACAAGTTGCCTGACTTGTATATGTTGATTGAACTGATATTTTCACACATCGCCCAAGTGCACAAATAATATATTATTATTTAGATTTTGTTTGAATGTCATTTGAATGTTGTGTGAATGTTATCTGAATGTTATTGGAATGTTAATTTGGTGATAAAGGAATGTCTATCATTATTTCACAGATGCGTTGTATGAATCCATTAATTAATGGTATTTGATTTAAGTCTCATTCCAATGCAGAATTTTCTAAAGTTATCAAGAATGGTTAATGCAGTAATAAATAACTAATTAATATTTCAAGTTTGAATTTCAAAATCATACATTTTGAAAATATTATTATAATATTATTTTAATATTATAAGAATATGGAAAGTTACAATTTATATCAAGATACTTGAAATCAAGATATTTAGAAATAAAGGATATCTTAAAATTAAGATTCCTTAATGGAAAGGATAATTTCAAATAATATGTTTTGGGAAAATTAATTATACTTATAAATTATAATTGTGCTTGGACACGAGGTTAGGTTACATTTGTGGTGGAAGTCTGCCCGGACCCGACCGGCATATCCAGCAGCCACTAATGTTGAACCTAATGTGAGAGGTCCAAGTGCACAAATACGAAACGGGCCATGATACGAGGTTAAGCCCAACTGGTGGAATAAGTCTGCCCGGAACCGACCGGCACATCCAGCATCCACAAGTCGTAGGCTTAATGTGAGAGGTCTAGCCCATTATAAAATACAAATGGATAAGAAAATGAGTTGGGCTATTTAATCCGTTTTAAAAAAATAGCAACGCATTTTAAAAACCCGAACGAGTTTATCGATTTATTTTATCCATTTTATAATGCATATTAAAAGAGAAATTTCAAAATTTATATTTTGGAAAATAATATTATTATAAAAGGATAACCTATACAATAATCAATTTTTAGATTATAGTTGGAATAAAAGTTGGAATCGTCTTGGAAACGAATTTATAAACGTTTTAAAATACGTAAAAATAAGGAAAATCTTTTTATTTAGTTTTAAATGAAATTCTCAATTATTAATTATAATTGAAATAAAAAGGAAATTGATTATGGGTTGTTTGTGAACAATGTTTTGAAGGACGTTAGTTCTTGAAACTCAAATCAATAGTGAAATTTTGATTTGTTATTAATTAATCTTTTAATTAAGATTAAATGAAATTTTCTAAAAGAAGATATGCCTAGTATTATATATTAAATTAGGAATTAATGAAATATGAAATGGGGTCTCTCGTGAACTATGTTTTAAATAACATCAGTTTTTAAACCCGGATTAAAGATAAGATTATTCCAGAAAAGTGATTAGCCATTTAACAATGATTTTAGAAGACTAAAACTTAATAAAATTTTAAATAAATCTTTAATTAGATTGAAGGTGAATAAAGGAAGATTAAAGAATAAGTTGAAAGATTTATCTTTCATAAAATTTATGGGAACCTTTCCCTAATAATGTGAATACTTTATTAAAAGGATATTCTAAATTGGAATGAGGCATTGATGTGGCTTATGTATAGCACCTAATTTTAAATCATGCGAGTTATTTGGAAAGTCCGAGTTTACTCTCATTCCAAATAATGATACGACGTTCGAAGAATTGAAGACCGACGATCTTCACATCGAATGGGTAGCTAGTGTTGAGGCCCTTGTTTGATTTGCTCCCAAAACGGGGCTAAGATGGTAGTTATCCGGACGTAGTGTTGATTTGTACGGATTTGGCTTTCGCTCAGACCCAGAACATACACTTATAAATAGATGTGTGTCTGACGTTGAATTTTGTTCTATGTAAATTGATTTCTATTAATATACGACCGTTGGCGGCGGAGAATTTATTCTCTTGCTTAACGCCCTTAGAGGTTGTGTATTAATAGTTATCAATCGCATGGCGTGAATTGTCAACGTGGCACGCCAAGATGAGCTTTGTTGAAAAGCAGGCCTTGTGGTTATAACGTTACTTTGCGAGCCTCACAACCCGGTTGAGTCTAAAACGGGAGAAGGGAACGCAGGGAGAGCAGCACGTTTCTTTCTAGCTAGAAGTAGTGTCGGTGCTTTACTTATGTGGATGATGGAATGAGGCACCTCGGATGATAGGTCCTATAGGATCAGGAAACGTGTGTTCAGAAATAACTAATCCACAAACCGCAAGTGTGGACCGGCCCTGCAGCTATACAAGGGTTCTCTGCGGGGGATCCTGAGACATTAGCTAGAGTGTCTCGAATCGGTAAGGAGCTTCTCCCTAGCCTTAACTCATGATGGAAACCCAATTTCCAATACGACCTCATGCGGTTTTGATTGTAGAACTAGTATGGCGACATAGTAGGATGAGGTACTATGTCGTCTAGGATTGATACATTATGATTAAAAATGTTTTTAAAACCTATATACACTAATAATAATATCAAATTCGTTTCTATCGCATCAAGCATCTTTTGACCATTATAAGGTAAAACTCTATCCTTCGGTTTGCGTTGCATTGTGTGACGGGACTTGGGTCTTATAATGGTTTCATTTTTCTAAAAAGCATTGCGTTGTTTTATGATTTACTTATTTATTTGTTCAGTCACCTTAAGTTATGCACGGCAATCCATTGGAGTAAACCCGTTCCGAGTTAGCGGCGTGGTCCTTGGATTTGCCTTATTACTATTAATTAGTTTAGAATTCTCACACCAGTCCATGACTGATCCGTTGTTTGTTTCCACCTTTGCAAACTCGGGTGCCCTCTTTTCCACACGGGCAGTCGAGTAGTTTGTCTACAGGTCCTTATCTCGAGCAGGATTCTGAATTGAAGCTTAAAGCTGTGTCCAGAGCATAGTTGTTTTCCGCTGCACTGTATTATATTAAAATATTGTAATTTATCTTCCGCTGTAATTTTATTCGATGTACTCTGATATTCTGTACTCTGATGTAACATTATTGTAATGTTTATAAAAGTCTGTCGTTGTTGTATTTTCAAAGTTAACGTGCTCGGGTTTTGAACGGTCTTGGTCGATTTTACGATCGATCGGGTCTGGCGAAACCCGGGCCGTTACAGTTGAATTTAACGCTTCTAACATATATGGTCTTTCTAATTTACCGCTTCTAAATAAAAAGGATCTCTTTATTCTAACGTAAACATTTCTAATAAAAAAATGGTCTTTTAAATCTAAATGATCATCTTTAATCAAAATGTTCTAAGGCAATCATTTTAACATAAAAGGTATTACGATTCTAACATAAAAAGTATTTTTATTCTAACATGAAATAATGTTTTGATCTAACGAATTCAAGATTAGATCTTTATTCGAAAAAGAACATATCATTCAACAAATAATCATCACCACAATTTACCACAAACAAGAATCAACAAAGGTCAAACGCCCAATCCAAATTTCGAACGGCGCATAATATATTACAATCAAAATCATTATAAGTATATATAATTTTTACTTTAAATTTTAAAAGAGAAATCTCACATCGGTTGTTGAATTCTTCAAAATTGTAGATCGCTCCGTTTTGATTCTAGTCAGTTCTGGAAGGTAGTATTCTACGCTGCGAATCCAACTCAACTTGAATCGTTCGCCTTGGACCTCGTATGTAATAGATAGACAAGTTTCTATGTTAATTATAGAATCATACTAATTAAATTATAATTAAATTTAATTAACCACGCTTACTTAATCGTTACCATATCTATTATCTTCTTCCATCAGAAATACGTTTCTTGGAACCCATTTGTTCACCGTTGCACGCCACACCACCAATCCGTGAAAGTAAATATGATCTTGAGTTTTCGTGGTAGGTAGAGGATGTTGAGTTTTTTTTTTTAAATCGAAGTAGGTTGGGAGAATTTTAGAGATGAGAATGAGATGTTTTCAACCATAGAAAAGAAGAGGGCAGCAGTTACTATTCTGATTAAGGTTTTGCAACATAAGGGTATATATATATATATATATATATTAATACTTTTTAATTATTTAATTTCCCTTTTAATTTCAATAGAATTGTTATCACACGCTTACGTTTTGATATATTAAAGGGAAAAGATCAATTATATATTATGATATATGAAAATGTAAAGTGCAATTATGCTCCTTGGATATTGCAAATCAATTAATTTCCTTATATGCAACGCTTAGACTCCGTTTGAATAAATATTGTGAACCACTAATAAATGTCATTTATACAGTTTCTATTATTGTTCTAACCAAGTTTTTTTTTACTTATATTGAAATGCAAATTCCAATATACAATATAACATTTAATTAATTAATGACAACAATTGTATTTAGTTTAGTCTTATGAAAATTAACTTACCAAAATTGAATTCTAACTTTCAAACGAAATGAATTACTATATATATTTATTTCTAGTTGTAAATTACTTATAACCTAATGCACAGAAAGAAATTGAAGGTGCATGTGTTATGTGAAAATAAATTGGAAATTATGAAACATAAAGAGAAGGCAACATTTATATATATATATATATATATATATTAGTAAGGAAGGGGAGAGAGAGACTTGTAAGTGCATATATTAAAATGTAGCATGTGTTTTGATAATTTGACTTAAAAAGGGTGTAAAATGAAAAAGTAAAGAGAGACAACAATGTTTAAAATATGAGGAAGATGAATGAATGCATGCATATTTATGTTAAATATATTTGTCTTTCTTGATCTTGAAAAGGCATGCGCATGAATTTATGCCAAATCCATTGGCATTCACTTCTCCCTCAATTGTTTTCTCAACATTATCATTTATTTCTTCCAAACACTTTTGAAATTCAAAATTAAAATTATTAATGAGGTGTGAGGTAGAAAACTTTCCCTACGCTGTGAACCTCAGTTTAGAACAACGATAAAATTTTCTTTCTTAATATATATTACTATTCAATTTTCAAATATATAATATTAACGTTTCAGTATTTAATGAACTTATTCAAAAATTCAAAAGAAAAACATATGAGAGAGAAAACGGGAATGTAATTAATGCTTGATCTATTGTTTAATACCAATTGTTAGAAAGTTTATAACTTCGTTTACATGTACATGTTAGTATTTAATAAATGTACATTTTCTACCTATAACATTTTATTACACAATGGATCTCTTTTAATGATTTATTTACATTAAACACATTTTCAAACAATGAATCTCTTTTACATTATATATATATATTTATTTATTTATGTAAACATATCTAATTAAACTTTAATCTTTTTATACCTTAAATCCAATCAAAGTTTAATCTTTTTATTCTTTTTTTATTATAAACAACAATACTGTGAATTTTCATGTTAGCATATTTTCATTTATAACCTACACATTATTTTCAATCAATAAATTTTATTACATGCAAATTGTATACGCTCCGTATTTACATTAAAAAGAATATGTTTAATTTTTCAAAATAAATTATTTTAAACAACCAAAACTCATTAAAATAACTTAAAATAACTTAAAATAAATTTTAAAATTTACCTCCCAAAATTCAGGGTTGTTACGCAGTATATCCAAGTGATCCATATGTATTAGTTAGAAATTTCAAATTATATATGTATATATTTATTTATCGACTAGTCTACGACTAGTCCACTAGTCGACTAATTGGACCTCTATCGACTCGACTCGACTTACCGCTGTGATAACCATGATACCAAGACCTGCAACAGAATTCTATTTATCATAAATGACATCATATTGGCAATAAACAAAGAATTAGAAGTAAAAACAATCAGTTATTTGTTCATTATTTTAGTTTATTTATTCTTTGTTAACTGGATTCATGAAAAATTACCACCGGATGAAACAAAATGCAATCAGTAGTGGGTGCTGGATTTGAAGAAAAGAAGGGGAGCACCTCAGAAATTGAAATCCTGCCATTAGGGTAACTGCACTGTGATACATAAGAGCATTGCCAATATGTAAATCAGATGACATGGCCGCACTTTGCTAATATGTAAATAAGATGACATGGCCGAGGTCTGCTAATATGTATAACATGATGCAGAAACTGATTAGAATGGAGCCCTGATACAAGACAAAATCGTCTAAAAAAGGGTCCACCGCAACGCTAACTAGGAAAATGCATCAAGCGATGTTGGGACCTCTTAACACTTTTAAAGCTTGTGCCTCGTATATGTCAAAATCTACACTATCATACAAATCAATAAATACTTACTCAAAAAAAAGGAGACGGCAATAAACAGTTGGACAAATAAATTACATTTTTGAACAAAAATAAAACCTCCGTAGTTCGTTCTTTAAATATCGAAGGCTTGTGACAGGCTAAGTTTATCTTAGGACGGTCCTAGTGACGTCCTCTAATGAACTAGCTACAATAGACGCAACGAATGAAGAATTCAAAATTCAAATGATAACTGGATACAAATTTGAGGTTAAGTTAACTGCTAGAGTTTATGTCTGTATATCTACGACTGTGTTTGAGCTGAAGTGCATATTAAGCTCCTCAATCATACAATCAGTTTGGGTAATGCTAGGTATCGTTTGGTAAGAATTAGTGCCCACTTACTCATAAATAGAAAGTTTATAACTCTTTGTTTCTAATAAGCATACAGACCTAAAACACTAACAAACTAAATAATTATGTAATATGTGTATGTGTGTAACTACTGAAATTATCTGAATCTAAAAATTCCAAAATAAAAATTTATAATTATTTTATCTAATATTCCAGTTTTTTTTCTAAACATATACAATACTTCCAAAATTCATACTTTTAGAATAAAATTGCTGGATCAACTAGCTCTACTCCCCTGATTTCCAAACAGCTAAAATCCTGTCTTTGTTTCTAATAAGCATTCAGACCTAAAACACTAATAAACTAAATCATTATGTATATATATGTGTATGTGTGTAACTATTGAAATTATCTGAATCTAAAAATTCCAAAAAAAAAAAAAAAAAAACAACTTATAATTATTTTATCTGATATTTCAGTTTTTTCTAAACATACAATACTTCCGAAATTCATACTTCTAAAACAAAATTGCTGGATCAACCAGCACTACTTCCCTGATTTCCAAACGGCTAAAATCATGCACAATAAACTTATATCATATACCCCCAACCCATCCACCCCACCTCCCAAAAAAAAGAAAAAAAGAAACTTTATCCACCATCCATTTAAAAGCCTGTATGCATTATCGCCCGGTCCTTCCAGCACTGTTCTTTTTAAAAAGTTAAGGGTATGTGTGGTTTGGAATGTGTTTCCAGTTCATAGAAAAGGGGAGTGCATTTGAAAACCGCCGAATTTTGGATAACAATTTTCACAGGTTAAATTAAAAATGGCTTTTTTCTTGTTTTCCATCATCTGGGAAATATCAATAACCATCTTCTATCATCTCATTCTCTCGTCTATGCTGTCATGAGGACGAATTTCTAACCCCCTCCAATGCCATTTGAAATACATGTTGACACACAAAGCATAAAATTTATATTTTCACCAAACACGCACTAAACTTTTAATAGGTTATATTTGATAGATCAGATGCCTTTAGTTATAGTGTAAAACCAATTAACATAACGTGTAACCAAAATAATCATATATTTCTGACTATATTTGAAAGTTCAAAAAATAGAGATAAACAACCATTCATAATTCAGTGATGAACAACCAGCAATCACAATTGAACATTCCCTGATCAATGTTCAACGATCAGCTTTCAGCATTTTGAGCAAAGGAAGAATTGTGTGCTGAATGGTTAATAAAAAATGATGAACATGTGAGAAGTCAAAGCCTGAAATTGGTATTTGAGGTGAATTAAATTGACATGGGAACAAAATCAACATGAAGAACAGAAATGTATCTTACAGCAAGAGCATGCTTGTATCTTTTGAATTTTCGCAATTCCCTAACAAACCCAATAAGTGAGTATATTCTCAGCTCTTTCTTCAGATCTTTTCTTTCTTTCATCAATTTATCCATCGTTGCTTCCACCGATGATCCGCTTGGATCGTTGAGCAATTCAGTTAACTGATAATGAAACTTCTGCTTCTTGTTACTCTTCACCGTCGTTTGATTTGCTGCTGCAGTGGATATCACTCTTGATGAATAACGAGTTAGGTTTAGGTTTTCAACGTGGTTCTTCACCATAAAAATTGAAAATTTTAACATTTTTAGTCTTAGGGTTTAATTTTAAACAAGTGCAAACTAGCAGCATATCCCTCTTTTCAACGTATCCATTTAAATCTTGCCTTCCATAAAACTCTTTTCCGCGATTTCCACTAGTGAGTTATGTTGCAAACTCTAAACACATTGGTTACTGAAATTACGCTTCATCTCCGCAAATTTCAAAAAAAAATAATAATAATAAAGACAAAAGTACAATTAACAACAAAGACAAAGGCCCACTAAAATTTATCCATAAGACAGTCGTCCAATGTTTTCTCCAAAAGGACAATATACTGCAATACTCCCGTTCAATTTTCAGCCGCTGTCTTCTTCTCGTCATTGATCCCTCTCGTCGTTCATCATCTCGTTCGAATTTCTACCACGAAATCACAATATCATTTTTCATGAAATCATTTTTAATAACAACCAAATCAAAATCTGCGGCATGTTGTATAATCGAACCTCAAACATCAATCGAAACAGCAAAATTCATCACAAAATCGATCTCGGCTGAATTTTTGTTGTTGCTATAATCATTATAATATAATGATCATTTCTGCCGATTAGGTTTTTTTTTTCGCAAGGTGATTCATGGTTTTTTTTTTCCTCCAATTTTAATGATCGGCTATTCAGCAGTTGGGTATCAGTTTTATATATTTTTTTAGGTATCATTTTTGTTTCTTTAACATTGTTTTATATTCGTTTGTTGGGTTTTAATGTTGTATTTATTTTGTAGTTGTATTGTTGCATTATCTATGTATTACAGTCGAACTTATTTCATTATAATCAACCAAACTATGATGTAACATTTTTTGCATTAGTTTTAATTTTAAAATAGTGCAGCAGTTTTTAGGTATCAGTTTGCTATTTTTTTAGGTATTAGTTTTCTTGTATTAATAATGTTACGTTGTTTTGTTTATAGTTTGGTGTTATTTTACTTTTGTTCTTGTACTACTGCATTAGTTTTGCTACTCAAACGAATTTATTTTATTTTAATCAATCAAATTGTGATTCAAACATTTTCTGTATTACTTTTGTCATTAAATATTATAGCAGTTTTTTTTTATGTATCATTTTTATATATTTTTTAGGTATCAGTTTTATGGCTTTGTGTATGAGAAAGCGGCAAGTAGGTAGATTTGTGTTGTTTGCTTTGGTAATTGACTTTTTTTGATACGCAACATTAATTCTAACTGATACTCGCTGATTTAAAAAAAAAACACCCACCTACTCAATTCAAATCTAACAAAAATAATATTTATTCTCAATAATACCCACTGATTAAAAAAATAATAGCAGTCAATTCAATTATCACAAAAAGAGATTATTCTCAGTTATACACAATAATACCCACTTGTATCATATGATACCTACAATGATACATAACTGATTTAATAGGATACACTGTTTTCCTACACAATCTAAGTACATAGAACATTGTTCCCCATTCCAAGCATCCATTCATGCATTTACCTTTACTTGTACTCAATCCAGTCTTGAATTCAAGTAAATTCCAGCAGCATGCAGTATATACAAGTATTTCATACACAATCAAACTTATACCAACATAATACTGTAAATTCAACTAGAAAATATAAAACTGATACCTAAAAAAATATAAAACTGATACCTAAAAACTACTATGATGTAAATTCAACTAGAAAATATAAAAATGATACCTAAAAAATTATAGAACTGATACCTAGAAACTGCTATGATGTAAATTCAACTAGAAAATATAAAACCGATATCTAAAAATTGCTATAATGGAAATTCAATTAGAAAATATAAAACTGATACCTAAAAAAATATAAAACTGATACTTAAAAACTGCAATGATATTTTAAAGAAAAACTAATAAAAAAATGTTTACATCACAGTTTGATTGACTAAAATGACATAATTTCGATTGAGTTGCAAAAATAATGCAACAGTACATGTAGAAAACTAATATAGCACCAAAATTATAAACACAAAAGCATAACACTGTTAAAACACGAAAACTTATACCTAAAAAAATAGCAAACTGATACGTAAAAACTGCTGCTAACTTCGTCATAGAAAAAAAGTATTTTCCTACGAACTTTTCTCGTTCATCTCTCCCGTTCGATTTTCTACGACGAATTCACGAAATCATATTTACTGCCAAACGAATCAAAATCTGCGACATCTTCATGAATCGATGAAGCTTTTGAGACAATTAAATTAGGCAAATCGAATAAATTGAGGAGCTCGACAAATTCTGAAGATGATGATGAAATCGCGTTGGAAATCAGTGAGGAGACCGAGAAATTTGCGCGATTCGGATTGTTGAGGAAGAAGAAATTAGCGTACGTGAAGAAGAAAAGAATTAGTATATTGTCCTTTTGAGTAAAATTTTAGTGGGCTGTCCTTATAGTTAAAAAAACCTTCAATTTTGTCCTTGTGAATATTTTCCTGTAAAAGAAATTTGGCAGAAGCCAATGTTAATTCCTTATAATTATAGGGATGTATACTAAAAAAATTGCTCAATCAAATGGTGAGAGCTGCATAGTTAAGCCTCATCTAAAATCCCATAAAATACTCGCTATAACTCATAATGCTCTTTGATCGCTACGTTATTCAATTTAGGGTATATGAACAATAGATTCATTATAAGTTTCGCAATATTTTTTTATATATCCGTTAGATCGAGACTTTTTAGCATCCACTTTAGAAGTACTTTTATACAAAAATTGTTATGATTAGTTTTTAAAAGAAAAGGTAATCAAAAAATTAGTCTAAATAGCTAATGTTAAGGTATAAACATGATTTTCTTTGATCTTAATACATAATATTAGTTTCTTCTACATAATCAAACGATAATGATAATTAACTAATTTTAAATAGATTATTTCACATCTATTGAGCTTTTTTGCACTCCAGCTATATCGTCGCTTTATTCGGCTATACCTTTGTGTATCTCCACTGTCATAGAACCGCTAAATGTTTTAACTGCACATTGTGAAAGAAGAGTGAAGAGCTATAAATAACTTCGGCAAAACAAAAGTGGCCTATGCATAGGGCAACGATGCTAGCTCACCGAGCTGATAGTTGCCTTTTGCCTATGCATCGAACAGCGGTGCTAGCTCGTCAAGCTGAAAGTTGACTTTTTTTTTTCTTGGCATGCCCCTCTTGCACTTCAAATGCTCAAGGATCCATTTTGCATCTTGCTCGCTCAAATAACCCTCTAAAACGCCCCTTTTGAAATATCTCGCATGTTTTATAAAAAATGGACCCATACTCCATATGATTTACTGTAAAATACTTGGATTCTAAGGAAAAATATTTGGCAAGTGTCCAAATCAAAATGTAGATAGTTTAAAATATAACAGGAAAATAGGGAGAGAGCTACTATTTTAAACCAAGGTTTTGGACCGAATGAAAAGTTGAAATGCTTAAGTGGGGTGACATCGCAAGAATGGATATCAACAACGCTGGCGAAGGTGAGTTCGTGCAAGCAAAAGAGACTTGTGCAAGATAGTGGAGTGTAGGTAGTGATGCCGACTTTGAAAGCTTTTTGTGACTTTGCCAACGACTTAAACGACAAATAAGCTTTACGGACACTTCAATTGCAGAGTCAAGGTGAGCGATAGTAAAATGGAGGTGAAAATGGTTGATGGTAGTGAATGTAGCATTGATGAACGACGATGTTGAAATGATGTGGGAAAAGGAATGATATACTAATATAACATTCTATATGTAACACCCCATAAAATATAACATAAATAGACATGGACAATTAAATTAAGAATAAGTAATAATAATTAATAAAATATTAATTGTTGTAATATATATAAATGTTGTAATATATATAAGAGTGAATATGCTTTTATTAGTTTCTATTTAGTCCCACATCATGGGAATAAGTTAAACATCAGCTTCAAAGCCTATAAATAAAGGAGCCAATGTAATAGAAATAAATACACATCCGAATGAATATAAATGTTTTTTCTTCCTTGTTTCTTCTGTTTTGTGTTCGTTTTATAACACGTTATCAACACGAAGCTCTAGATACAGATCAGATCTAAGGTTTGTGTTAGTTTGGAAGATCAAGCTGAATTTTTTTTTCTTCTTCATTAGAAATTCAGGTATGCTTCCTTTGATATTATTGAAAATTTCCTATTTTGTTTTAGACTAAATCTACAGATTTGTTTGATCTACATGTATCTGGTTTGTTAGCATGTCATATATGATATTATATTTCAATTAACTTTAAAATACAACTATGGATTCAGCCTCTATCTTGTGTTCTGGTTATTATTTTTCTTTTCCATGAAACTTTGGTTAAAATTAGAAATAGAGGTGAGAGAGAGCCCACAGAAACCGTTTTCAATATGCTCATAATTTTGACCATTTCTTTTCAGATCCGCATACTTTTATGTATTAAGGTTGATTCTAGATATTATTACTATTATTACTTACAGATGCTAAGATAAGTAGCATGTATTTAGTGGGGCCACTTTAGTAGGCGATCAGATCCTATATTGACGTAGTTTTAGATTTATACTTTTGTTTTTGAACTGCATATCGTAGTTACTATATTACTTGAAGAGATTCATTTATATCCATACGTTTAACCTTTTATTTTATTTTAGAAATACCATGGCTTTTGCAGAAATCTTAGATTTCGTTTGAGTAATTTTTTTTTTTTATGCTGAACATAACTACAATAAACCTGCACTTAGTCTTCATCATAAACTAGCATCTAGCTGACATTATCTAAGCCGAAAACTTTATCTAACCCGTAACATGAAGAGTCAAAGAAGGTAAATGGCATGCCAAACATTTAATATAAGACATGAGAATGCATTGAAAATAAGCGTAATATTCTTATGAATATGACTAACAATTCAGATGGAGAAAGCTAAACATATATCTTCAATTTGCAATGCATAGCATGTCTGTTCATTAGTTCAGTTGGTAGTGCATTAGATGTAGGCTTCATACTCCACAAATCTATAAATTGTGAATATAACCTTTGCTGAAAGTTTGGTTTTTCTTTCGCTTATTACTGAGAGTGAAAGCTATGAACTATTGTAGCCATGAAACCATGGTTGGTCTTATTGAGAAAACGTTTAGTTTGTGATAACATCTAGCTTTCGTAAATATTTTCCATAAATATGCATTCAGCTAATTATACTCGCTCAGCTTGTATGTCGTCCCTTTTCAGATTTTTTTTTATATATAATATTTTGGCTATTGCATATATTTAAATTTAATCCGACTGTTCTGAAGTTTGCATGTGATTTGAGATTTAACAGCAGTTTTTTAATGGTATGGCTTGAAACAAATAATGTTGCTCTACCTATTATTTTAGATTTAAGCAGATTACCTCATTATTGATTACATTCCAAACACGTCATTCATGTTGTGCTCAGTTAGTTGGTCATTCATGTTTTTATTTATTTATTTAGTCATTGAAAGAAACAATTTGATGATTATAAAAGGATCTAGTGATGGCGAAACTTTTGCAAAGCCGTCTGTTAAATTTGTTGATTTTGTCAAATTTTTTGATTTGTTCAAAAATTTATATATATGTAACGCATAGTTTAAGGCTACAAAAGATAGTGTCAACATATTTGGTCAAATTGGATTATAAAGTTTGCATAATAAGCCACTTACATCACATCTGGTTATGTGAATAGATATTAAATGATGTAGTATGATAATATCATATTACTTGGTTCCTATATGAACACAATTTGCTATGTTCACAGGATCCCATATTAAATTAGACAACTAAAACATGCAGCTTAAAGCATTTTTTTTCGTTCCGTAAGGACACTTACATCCATACATTGTCTGGAATCACTTTTGTAGACTTGCAGATCCATATCTTATTTCTATAAAGAACAAAAATGGTCGAAAAGGTGGAGAAGTACTGAAGTCATAGATTATTTTCGGTAGTTTGTAATCTAGCTGTTATGTATTATATGTTGTCTAGCAGAATATTTAAGTAAGTCAGGCTGTAGTCTATAAACTAGTTGTTATGTAATTAGTTCTTGGTAGTATTTGCATAATAAATATCCATATCTCATTTTGGTTGATAATTGTTTAATATTTCCCAATACGATATAGTTTTAATATTTTCAAATATTGCACATTGGTATTTATCAATATGCACCGATATTGACATTAATCACTTAGATTGCAATGATTATTTTGAGTATGGGGTACCAAGTGACTTATGTATGATCTGCATAGTATAAATGGGTGATAACATGCTCGGTTTAATTTAACATAAAATCTATAGCTGAGTTATGTTGAGATTATATGGATGTAGCATAACTGTGTATGCTTATTTATATAAAACTTGAGCTATGGTCATTTTATATAACTCAGTATATGTCAAATGAGCTTATGCTCAAGTTTATGTAAAATGCTCCTATATTAGGATTGATGGATAGCAAATCATGAAATACTTTTAAGTAATAAACTGCTTACTGAAGCTGAAAATGATTCTATTGGAGCATCTAATTTATTCACATATACTTGGCTTACATCAAATTTTAAGTTGGCTTTAGCAAATCGACAATTTAATTATACTATGTTGTTGTTGTTATTATTATTTTGAAAATATTCTGTCAACTGCATATCAAATGCGAAACTATTTCTCGAAGAAATATACTAGACGTTCTCCTAAAGAGATCATGAATATGTCATATCATATTTTTGTGGAAGATTTAAATATCTTCTTGAAAAGATATATGATTAATGTTTTTATAATTAATGCTCGATAGTAACATTTCAGGTATAACAGAGAAATAAATTTTAACAGCTTGAAGTTGTTTATATATTTTATTCGAACTAGAAGTTCAATACATTTTAGCAACTTGAAGTTGTTTATATACTTTATTTGAACCAGAAGTTCAATACAATTTAACAACTTGAAGTTGTTTATATATATTATTTGAACCAGAAGTTCAATACAGTTCCAAACCAGATGTTTTGGACATTATAATACAATCTTTAAGATTTGCATTGATATTGCTTGATAAGCAAAAAATAATGATTTGGAATTTTATAAACATTTTGTTCTAAAATCGATAACTCGAATGGGAAAGAATATGTAAAACAATTACATATGTAATACGTGGACACAGGTATGTACACATATATGTGAATATTTAATTAACAACCTGAAGTTGTTATGAGCTCATATTATTTAGTAATTTAAAAAGTTGATTTTCGTCAATATTGAATGACCCGAAGTCATATGCGCATCCAAATGATTTATATAATTAGAAAATTTCTCCAAATTACTAGATCAATGAAAGGGAACAAACAATATAATATGAATGCTTCTTATCAATTAATAAGAGCATTATCCTTTTACAATTGAAATACATATAATGTATTTGCTAGCAATAAAGTGATAATGGACCAAAAATGAGAATCCAAATAAGGTATATTTTATAATAAGGCAATGTTTGTCAACTGAGGGGGAGGATAAAGGGATATAAGTTCATGTTGATCATTGACACTAACATATAAAATGATGCAAAGTATTAAGTAACTTGCATAAATTATCAATTATGTCCCTAATAGACTTTCTCCAATATAGATTTGAATCCCTGAAGGATCAAAAGATGTAAATCAAAGCTGAAAATGTGGTATAAAAGTCAGTTCAAAATATTTTTGAAGTAAGTCATAAAGATGCAAAATAAAGGAGGTGAGTGTTCCTGAAGAAACACTTAAGGGTGCTTCGAAAGAAACACATGACATGAATGCCAAAATAACCCCAAAAGTGATTTAGGTACCTAAAGCATGATAATTTTTGAGATCTCAATAAATCATGTATAAAACTGACAAGAAATAATCATCGATGATAAATTAATAAATAATGAAGCGCTTATTTATAAATGGATTAAAAATCTCATATTAGAGAGAAACATGATTGGCCATCATGAAATTCTCCTAAATAAGATATATGGACCTGTAGTCCATAAGATACAACCTGTAGTTCGTAAGATAAAAATAGAAATATATATAATGACAAAAGCACATGGAAGATACTAAAGCACCATAGAGTGTCAAGTGCCATGAGCATTGTATTTTTCAAAGATAATTGAATTGATTAAAGTGATGAAAGTGTTTAAAACGCTTATAATACCCTGAAGGTATAAACGATGAAAGTATACAAATCTCGGTAGAGTTTAAATTACATTGTTAGTGATAAATAATGCAAAGAGCAAGAAATGCAAATTACAACATTCTTTTAAGTATTGTTGTGATGAAAATCTTGATATATTTCATGATGAGTAGATCACTTCCCGCTTTCAAGAATTGTTGTAATGAAACTCTTAATATCCATTAAAGCGGTAGTTGTGATATGCAAAACTTATTATAATATATAAGTTCCTGAAGAACATAAATAACGTTTGTTATTATAAAGAATACCAAGAACATGGATGATAGATTACAACATTCTTCTAAGTATTGTTGTAATGAAAATCTTGATATACTTCAAGATGCATAGATTACTTCCTGCTTAGTAATGAAAGTTGTCTTATTAATCAAATATGTATTGCAATATATAAGTCTGATTGAAACAGAAAATTATAAGCACCTGAAGTGTATTCATCAATGAATACTAGTAACATACAAATCACAAAAGGAAGGCGTTTTAAATAAGAAAACATGCCTGAAGCATGAAAATGCACATCAAGTTTTTAAAAGAAAAACTTCATTAAGAAGTATTTGTAAGCAATTTGAGTTATTGAAAGAAGAATATGAATTCAGAGGAAAGTATTAAATCAGGGGGAGCATCCATAAGTATGTTATAATGCACTCTTTTTCCTTAACTAAGTTTTTCCCCATTGGGTTTTCTTAGTAAGGTTTTAATGAGGCATTGTCATGATCTAGAAGTATCAACCAAAAAGTAACATACAAAAATAAGTTATAATGCACTCTTTTTCCTTATTTAAGGTTTTTCCCACTGGGTTTTTCTTATTAAGGTTTTAACGAGGCATTACATTGATCCAGAAGTAGCATACTACTTTTGACGTAGTAAATATGATATTGTACATTGTACTCTTTTTCCTTCACTAAGATTTTTCCCATTGGATTTTTCTTAGTAAGGCTTTGACGAGGCAACATTTTGATCCAGAAGTATCAAACATCTTTTGATGTAGTAAATTATTATTTATGAAGAAGAAAATGCAGTTTGCATGGCTCAGATTCAAGTGAATTATATCAAGGGTGATAGGATGAAGCACATTTCTCCTAAATTTCTCTTCACACATGAATGAAAAGATAACAAGAAAGAGGAGAAACATTTTCAGTTCAAGAAAAGCGGGTAGATCTGTTCTCAAAGGCAATTTCCAAATCAACATTCCAGAAGATGATGTACAAAATTGGCATGCATCAACTACATCAATAGACTAATTGAATAATGAGTTATAAATAAGGGGGAGCATATAAAAATATGCTATAATGCACTCTTTTCCTTCACTAATACTGGGTTTTTGTTAGTAAGGTTTTTAATGAGGCATTATCTTGATCCTGAAGTATCAACCCTTACGGTAACATTGTAAAACATGTTACCTAAAGATGAAATAAATTTGCACTCTTTTCTTTGTTTATGATTTTTCCTACAGGGTTTTTCATAAAAAAAGTTTTTAATGAGGCATTGTTTTGATCCTGAAGCGTCAAATTATTTTAAATAATATCATTTTAATATGATATTTATAATGTCAGACGTTGTATTCTTTTTCTTGTTCAAGGTTTTTCCCATTGGGTTTTCTTGATAGAGTTTTGAAGGCAACAGACAATAGCTGTATCGACTGAACAGATATATGCAAGCAAGATAATAATAGAGGGTAGCAATCATCATATATGTTTTAAAAGGGACGACTTCAAGTTAGCAGAGCATTTAATATTTTGAAGACGCATATTCAAGGGGGAGTGTTGTAATACATATAAATGTTGTAATATATATAAGAGTGAATTTGCTTTTATTAGTTTTTTGGTTAGTCCCACATCATGGGAATAAGTTAAACATCAGCCCGAAAGCCTATATATAAAGGAGCCAATGTAATAGAAATAAATACACATCTGAATGAATAGAAATGTCCTTTCTCCCTTGTTTCTTCTGTTCTGTGTTCGTATTATAACATTAATAGGATGAAAATATGAATTTTTAGTAATTAAGGATTTGGTCATGAAAATATCATCCTTGCAAACATGGTGAGATTCTATCTCGTTTTCATATCTTATTTATGGAAAATAGAGTCCGTATGAAAACGATATATAAAAACAAGTTGGATAAGAATAATATACACACAGGATTTGAATTTGAAATTGTAAATGTAACTCTGAAATAAATAAAAATAAATAAAAATCGAATAACGGAATATTCATTTTCAAATTTCAAACTTGTATGTGTACACACACACACACCTGTAACAAGGGTCAATAAACGAAAGAAACAGAAATAATTAATATAATACAAAAATGAACGTTCAGGTGACATAAATTCACCATGAGCCGACCTTAAGAGGGACCGACCTGGGGGTCCACTGCCCTCCTAGGGAGGGTGTCAACAACACTATTTAGGAAACTTATGGTGGCAGTTAGGTTTAGAAAGGGTTTTTATATATAAGTTATTGATTTGAATGGTTGAGATTTTATCAATTGAATTTGGTGGTTTACACACACTTCAACAACTATAAATAAGACCCTAGTTTCCTCTTTAAATCTCGCATTCTTCTCTAAAATCCACCTCTATTCCATCTTTGCTTCAACATGTTTACGTTCCAAATTAGGTCAGGTTGGTTTCTTCTTTTCAAATCTAACTTATTTCTATCTTGTCAATTCTGATTTCTATATAGATTTCTGGAACAAGATTTATATATGTATAAGATTCGAATTTAATTCTTATATATGTATAATTATTTATGGGAAGGATTTGGAGTACGTATATTTGAGACTACAATCCAGAATTTGATTATACATAGTTTTCTCCTTCTTCTTCTTGTATTGCGAGTGAGAATCACCTTAAGTTTGACTATTTTCTGTAATTATTACTTATTAGTGTAAAAGATAGATTGTTTATGCCTTGGGATTCATATGAAAACAAGACACATAAATGCCCCCAAATCTCTAAATAATATCGAAAGTGGTCAATCTTGTGTTTGTTTGGTTTTGGATTATGAATGTAAGAAAAATGGATTTTTGGGTGTTTACGTAATTTTATCATTTAGTTTTACTTACTTTTTTTTGATTTGTATTGTAAATTAATTTATGAAAAATCTCATATTTGGGTATTATAGCTTATATATGTTTAAACATCTGTTTTTATAAAATAGATGGTTTAAATGTAAATACGTTATACGAAAGTAATGCAGTATTAGAAGGAAAGTACATATATTATTATTTTTCACCTTGTACTTTTCTTTTATTATTGAAATAATTCTAAAATCCCAGGTTACAAGTTATTTTATTTGTGTTCTGTTATTTCCCTATTGTCGCTTCGGATTTGGAATGAGGTGTTAAATGTTATATTGTGAAAGCTTGAGAAATGTGACGTGTAAACCTTAATTTTAAGTTAGGATTAACATTAATACGTTTAAAACATTTTCTTTATGCGTGTAGCTAATCGCGTTTTATTTATATATATTAGATAGCGTACTCAACATATCATAAATGCGTTTACTTAGGAATCAGAATTTAAAATGTCCTCATAGGAAATTTGTATGTTGTGTGTGTATTAATGGCTTTTGATAATACTAATGACTTGATACCAAGGTTAACCCATACTTGTAGTAGAAGCCTGTCCGGAACCGATCAACAAATCCAACATCTACGAAAAGTCAGGTTAATGTCAGAATCTAGTTCCATAGGCCATTTATAATAAATACATGTGGACGCGACGTAATCCTTACTTGTATTAGTCTGCCCGGAACCGACCAGCAAATCCAACAGTTACAAGAAGTCGGGTTAATGTGAGACGTCTAGTGTAATAAATACCTGTGTGAGGTAGGCCTACCTCGAGACGGTATTAAGTGGTCGATCCACCTTATTTGGGCATTAAGTGGCTAGAACTTGTTCTGTTCCTATGGTATGCTCCTTTGTTTTGGACTAAACTCATGGAACCCTCCTTTATTAGGTATTAAGTGGTCAATAGATTCGTCTTTCTCTAATAATTATGAGGTATTAAATAGTCTTTAAAAAAATATGAATGAGTTGATAGCTCTTCGAAAGTTGTCTGCTTCTTATCTACGGATATGTGAGGACACATTTAGGGATGGGATGCTAAGAGTTTCACCAAACATGTAACGAGAACCGCATGTCTAAGGGAAGTATTAAGTGAATATGAGTTCATCTGTAATGCTAGCTAGATAGCAATGCATGGATATGCCGAAAGGGTCATAAATGGCGATAACTGTCCACCTTCACCTAGTATTAAGTGGCATGTTACTATTTCTCGCATTACGATCGAGAGAATATTTAATAACGTTTAAAACAAGGTCTTAAGTGATGAGGGTCCATCACAGGGTACTAAGTGATTGTAAGAACCCTCCCGTATGGTATTAAGTGATCACAATGTTGGAGGATTAATTGATCATAGGAATCCGCTTATATATATATATATATATGTATATATATATATATATATATATATATATATATATATATGATGGCCTTAAGTGACCCAATAATAGTCCTTCTCTTTCCATCAAAAGTTTGTGTGCTATATATATATTTGTGAGTTGTATTCCCTTCGACATAACTTGATGGGTTTATACTTCTAAGTATAGGAAATAGGTTTCTTTTTAAACTCTAAAAAATTCCATTCACCGGAACATATTGTTGTGCCCCCCTCCTCTTAAAGACACAGGTTAGTAGGCATACATGCTTGACTGATGATGTCAAGGAGACTACAACTTGTCAATGGAGGTTTCCTTTCAGTTGTCTAGCAATTGATTGTGCTTATGTGATATTTATGATGTACCTTTATTATGACATCAGAATTTTTTATGTAATCGACATTATGTATTTTTTTTTATTTTTTTTGAAATTGGGTAAACCGCCTCATCAAAAACTTGTGCCTATACTCGGCGTGAGTAAAGGTCAGGAAAAAAGAGTGCAGTGCTTTATTGATAACGCATCAATAAAAATGTACGAAGTACATAGGTATGTGAACATCAGATAACCTCACATACCCCATTCCCAGAAAATAAAACAAAAATACAAGTCTATCAAAGCAGCCTGAAGGCCCATTATACAGTAGACTAATGGAATAAAACTGATCGAAATTAGAGCCACAGTTTACAAAAGGAAAGTAATAAATGGAACTCGATCATGAACCCTAATGTCGTTCAACAAATGGCGGCGACAAAAAATCAACTGGGATCGTCGCAGTTGATGCCCCAATTCTGCAGTATTTTCTAATGAAAAGACGCGTTCTTCTTCTTTGATTTCAGCATCGGGTATTTTATTTCGATTAAGTTCCATCTTTTAAACTTGTCCATCGATCTGTTTCCGTGCACTCTTGTAACACCCCACCTCCATTAAGGTCACTCGCAAAGGGAATGCCTTAACTTCAGTGGAGCGTTTTAAGTGAATATAGAACAGAAAATCACAACAAGACAGATATAAAGCAGTACTTGAAAATTAAAACTTTATTTCATTGCAGCAGATAAACCCATATGTTTGATTACATCATCAAAACTATAAACCAAAGTCAAGTACATCATATCCATCTTGATAAAACAAAGTACGTAAACTGAAAGACATAATCCCCAACATTAAAATAGCCATAAATAAAGAGAAGCTGAACTTTACTTCAGCGGTCCAAGAAATCTTCTAAAAGCAGTCCAAGATCAAGCTCCACTGGTGCTAGTTCCAACCTGAGCACCTGGAGGGGGGGGGGGGAGGAAAGAGATGGAAAAAGGGGGGTCAGACATAAAGTCTGGCGAGTGCGATAATTCTAACAATATAATTAACAAAGTAACTAGGCTAAGGCATAAGTTGGAAAATAGGGAAATGACCATGAACCATTGAGTATGACAAAGTAAACAAGGAAACAAGATGAATTACGATATCGTTAAAGCGCACCTAAACAACTATAGGATAATTACTGAACTACACCAACATTATGGGATAATTCCTAAACTGCACCGCCACTAGTATACTGCACCACTACTAGTCACCCTAAAATTGATCTCGCCTACAGACTTAATAATGATATTGGTAGTTTCGTGCACCCCTAGCTGCCTTCATAGGTGTCGTCTTCCCCTATCTCCACTAGGTGTACCCACTACCCCCAAGCGATCGGCTCCCTAACTCGTAGATACCCGTGCTGGCCCCACAGTGGGGTGTATCACTCCCTAAAGTGGCAACCCGATACCACCAAGAATGCATGGCTTATACCTACACGATGCAACAACGTCTTACCTACCAGCCCGGGTCCACACACGCATATGAACCCGTTGGACTTGCGTTGCCACCGCTAACCCGGTTTGGCCTCTTACAGTCAAGCCCAGTATGCGTGTCCCGTCCTCGACTTGGGTTGAGCCCACAAAGATACGTATGGGTTACTGGTTGAAACGGCCCCCCCATTACTTGACACAAGCTATCCACCTAAGCTTGGTCCCCTCTAGTACATCCCACTTAACCCACTTCTTGTTCATGTTTCAATTACATGTTCCATATTTTGGTTAAGTGTTTCTAATCGTATTTCCAAATGCCATCCAAGGCACCCACTAGATTCCACATGCCACCCAAGGCACCCACTTAACCCCCTCATGTCCCACTACATGCTTATCTGGTTAAGTGTTTCTTAATTCATTAAGACCGTAACCTCATAAAGACCTCTCACATTAGACTGGCATTTGTGGCAGCTGGATTTGCCGGGCGGGTCTGGGCAGTCTTACACCACAAAAGAGCCTAAACTCGTGTCTTTACAATTGTTACGTATTTAGTTTATGCCTAAGACCTCTCACATTAGACTGTCATTTGTGGCAGTTGGATTTGTCGGGCGGGTCCGGGCAGTCTTACACCACAAAAGAGTCTAACCTCGTGTCTTAGACGATTAATTACTCCTAATTAATCACCCCCAATTTGAATTACTTTCCCTATTCAAATTATCAATCAATTCCAAATTTAGCGATGTCCATAATTGACTCAATTATGTCCATCCATTTATGGTATGTAAAATCATACCAATTTCACTACAATTTTATTTTATGCCTTTTAAGGTAATTATGCCAATTAAATATTTTTAATATTATTCCCTTTTTCCCCACGTAGTACGTTTGTTCGTTTAACGTAAAAATATACGTTAGACTCGAATAGTCTAACTCATGAAATAAAAGAAAGCATCACATATATACATAATTAAAGCATAGATCTAACATAGGGGTGAACTTGCATATGTGAATGATGTTCTACATCTAAAACTTGCATAGGCCAAGATTACAACTTGCATAACAACATATGTCATGGTTCCAAATTTTAAAGGTGTGAACTTGATGAAATAATGGCCACAAACTTGCATAAACATCATGTATAACATAGATCCAAATCTAAAGGTGTGAACTTGATGAAATAATGGCCACAAATTTGCATAGACATCATATGTCATGAACCTATATCTAAAGGGATTAAACTTGCATATGTAATAACATAACATGATCCATGTCCAACTCATAAATTCACATATGTGATTTATACATCGCAACAATGGTGTAAACTAATATCTAACATGTAAAGTATCATGTCATAGCCTAATCTTTCAATTAAATTCTCACATAAACTAGGTGCCATAATCATGTAAGGTCACATGTAATTCTACCCAACATGTATATGATTCGTGTTTGAACCCAAAATCTAAACTTGCCTAATAATGATTTAGCATATGAATCAATATAGCAAACTAGCATAAGAAACATGACGATTTGATTGTATATAAAATTACAATATGGATGATAGCAACATAACTTTGTATGATAGCATCACATCATAACATCATAGATATTCAATCATAATCCTACAACATGCAATCAATACTTCATATCACATCCATACAATCCGCGTTATAACTTAATCTAATTAAATTACTAATTATTTTGCTAAAACTATCGAACTCACAACTCAAAAGCAGTCTTGAGTTCTGAATTCTGATTTCTGGAATTGAATTAGCGCTCCTTTGATGAAGAATCACTGTTAGGGTTGAGTGGTTCTGATTTGGTTGCTGTTCTTTCTCTTTGATTTGGTGGCGGCTGCTCTAGGGCTCAAGACAACAGCATGACGGCCATAGTTTTAGTTTTAATTCTGATTTAGGGTTTGTGTCTATGGGTCTTTTTATAGAGTTATGAATTAATTTAAGCCGTCGGATGTTCTTAGGGTTAATCAAAACCATTTAATCACGATAGGGTGATGAGTCAGCCCTAATGACTCAGCAAGGAGTCAGAATGGACTCAACAACACGGGTCAGCCTGAACCAGAAAGCTGTGCAGGCTCCAACCTGCGCTAGTGTTAATATGTACTGGCGCACTTCCCAAGTGCGCCAGTGTATTTTTTTCTTTTTTTCTTTACTTTGCCACCAAACTTCGTTCGTCCATAACTCTTTCATCCGTTACTCGTTTCCCGCAAACTTGGACTCTATCTCCACTAGAATTACGAGACGAACACAATGGCGCAACCCAATCCCCATAATTCTCACGTCTGAGATTTATTATTCTTTAATTTAGTTAATTCGATTATTCAAAAATCCGGGGTGTTACAACTCTTAAGTTCCTTTCTGCCCAAATATGATAAACGGTTGTGACCACACTGCAGAAGGCTAATTCTTGAGAAATGTCCTTAATTGTGTATTTGGCTTTCAGGTAATTAACTTCATCTTCCAGAATCAAAGGTCGACTCGAGGTAGGAGGAGCTTCCAACTTCAGTCTACACCTTGTCTAGAGATACGCTGAGTATGGGAAGGTTAAGAAAAGGTGATCTCGAGACTCATTATTTTCCATACATAGCACACATTTAGTATTTACATCATATTCCCAACTAGTGAGATGATCATAAGTAGGAAGTCTGTTGAGACATGCTTTATACATGCGTAGAGGCATTTTTGCACTGTTTATGTTATGCCAAGTTATCTTGCACCAATTAATGTCCGGTTTGTGTTCTTTAGAAATATCCCATGGCGATTGAAATAAGAACCCATCCTTACTGTTGTTCCAACATCAGAAATCAGAATCAAAACTGGACTTTATAGGAATTTCCTTAATTTTGTCCGCAACAATTCTAGAAATTGTTAGCCTATTAGTGTTGAACTCACCATCCTGAATAAGGCAGTCCACTTTTAAATTCTCTCCACCACACAAATCTAGACAATCCCATCCCAATATATTGACTAGAATATCACAGTTTAACCAAGGGTCAAACCAGAGCATGGTGTCATGACCATTAGAAATACACCTATTAATACACTTCAAAGCCAAATTTCTATTCCTCAACATAGACTTCCAAGTACATGAATTGTTATTATCAATTTGCATAACCCAGAATTTATTATCTCTACAGTATCTGGTTTCCATCCACTTCTTCCACATGCTCTTTCTACTCAAAAATTGCCATATCAACTTAACAGCAGCGACAACTTTAATATCGTCTAATTTTCTAATTCCGACTCCTACTTCATTTTTGGGCAGTAAAGAGCATCCCATGCTATTTTGTGACTTTTCCCACCCTAAATAAAATTAGCACACATTTTATTTAGTTTATCAATTGTCGCAACCGGCAATATGATAAACTAATAACCAGTATATGACCATTGGGGTAATCGTAGATTTAATTAATTCAATTCTACCAGCCATTGATAAAAGTCTACAGTCCCAACTATCCATCTTCTTTATGATTTTATCAAAAAGATCGCCAAAATCGGAGAAATAGAGATAATTATTTGATAAAGGCACGCCTAAATATTTAATTGGTAGATTTCCCTCCTTCATATTAAGAATGTCGGACAATTCTTCTTTATCGTTTACACCTTTGCTGGGGAAAAAATTTGATTTAAAACAATTTACCCTGAGCTATAACTCTCATATTATCCAGAATCCTTGAAATTTTAGTAGCATCTTTTGTCTTTGGTTTTGAAAAAAATCATCAAATCATCCGCGTATATTAAATGGTTTGTGTGTGGTTCAATTTTATATATTGGTGGGACTAGTTCCAATTTGATTGCTTTATGCATCAGTATAGAAAAAAATTCCATAACTATGCAAAAAAGGCAAGGGGATAGGGGATCCCCTTGTCTTAAGCCTTTGTTACTATGGATGAAACCTTTTGGACTGCCCCTCATCAAACTAGAATAGGTTGGCGTATTTATACACACTATTATCACCTTAATTAACCTTCTAGGGAAATATCATTTTAACATGTGGTAGACAAACCATCTATTAACCATGTCATAGGCTTTTTGTAAGTCTATTTTGATGTGCATGTTATCACTACTGTCTCTGTTAAAATGCCTAATTTTTTCATGCACAAGCAAAACATTTTCAGTAATATATCTGCCTGGTATGAATGCTGATTGATTTTCAGAAATTAGATGCTTTAGGTATGGTTTAATTTTATTATAAACAACTTTAGAAATAATTTTATAAACAACGCTGCAATAAGAAATAGGCCTATAGTCAGAGATATTCAGGGGTTTCTCAACTTTAGGAATAAAAGTGATAAATGTATGATTAATACCTTTATCAAGCTTTCCGGTTTTGAAAACTTCTTAGATTAGTTCAACTAGAGACATCTTAAAATCCTCCCAATGAATCTTGAAAATTTTGGTTGTAAAACCGTCCATCCCCGGGCTTTTATTGTAAGGAGTAGAGAAAGTGGCCTTATATACTTCATCTATAGTAATACTAGATAGTAAATAGTTCTTCCTCTTCCATCCACCTTCAACCTGCAATTTATTTTAGGGAAAACATTTATTTGTAGGCTCTTAGTGTAGAAAATATCTAAAAATTAATTCAGAGCCTTCAATTCAATGCTATTTAGGTCATGTATGATCTTTCCGTTCGCATGAATTATATTTCCCCATTTATTAATATGCATTCTCAAGGACATCTTAGCATGAAAAAATTTCTTACATGAATCACCCTCATTAAGCCATGAAATTTTTGCCTTCTGCCTTGCGTTTCTATATTCTATATAACATTGGTCTCTCCATTTTCTGTACACATTCTCCAGTTTATCAAACATGTCAATGTCCGTAGGATTTTCATCAATTTCCTTAAGTGCAACATTTATACTCATCTTCTCTTATAATCCCAATTACCCCAGTTCCGTCTTTTCAAATTAAGCTTGCAAAATTTCAAAAACATCTGGAAAATGTACAGTTTAGACCCCTGCCATTGCATCATATCTTTGTTCTTTTGCCCAATAAATACATTCTCAATAACCCTGTACCTCATGCCAAGTGTTGATATATTTAAAAGGTACATTTCTTTTCCTTTTATCATAAGGCCTAAACTTAGTACATATAGGAATGTGATCGCTCATGGGTTTGATTCTCCAAAAGCAGTCAACTCAGGGAACGCATTTAGAAAATTATAGTTGCATAATAATATGTGATTCATGTCTCTATGGTATTATTATTTCGTTTTAATATGGCTTTGTTACTTTATTTTTTATAGAAACCAGTAATTTGTTTAGAATGACTCTAGGTTTTGACGGGCTTTTCTGGGTCGGGAGGCTCATTACGGATGGGTTGTTACATTATAAGTATAATATTTATTATATGAATATAGCATTATATATGCGTAAAGATGCACTAATTTAGCATTACATACATATAATGCTACACAAATATAGTGTTCAATGTGTACTGTATTATATGAATATAACATTCTACTGTCTTTGACAATAATTTTAGAACACGTGTCCTTTTGACGAAAGTTGATCCCAGTTTTTCCCATTAAATAAGTGTACTCAAAAAATAATATAAGACTTCATTACATGTACATTAACGAGTTCACATTATGAAGTGCAATGTTTAAACCTACACATTGCACAAGACAATATCTATTGAATATTTTTTCCATGTCGTCATAACATTATTATTAGCATTTTTCGTTGACGAGAAACTTGAATTAATTATGTATTAGTGATCTTGTGATGCAATCAACATTACATCCAAAAAAATCATGGGTTTGGGAAGCTTTTTGTGTTTGCCAAGCAACATTTTCTTGCTTGTTGCTTCAAATTTTACAATTAGATTTTAGTGTCATTTATATTGATATATCCAAACTCTTTTTATATAGCTTTTGTTTTCAGACCATGTTAGTATTGATTATTGACAAAAATTTCGACTATTAAAGATGACCAACGCTAGTTCATAAAATATGAAATCATATTTGCTAGTTTTTCCTATGAGCTGTGAAAATCACCATACTTGTAAATTTACTTATATATTTAGTTATAAAATATAAATCACACTATAGATAAATAAATAAAAGCACTCAAATTGAAAAGATGACTAGATAAGTGAATAAGTTAAAAAATACATGGTTTTGTTAACTTCGTTAATTAAAAACACCACCTCAAAAGTTTAGTCTGAAAGAAAATCATCTACAAAATGCTATATTAATATATCATTGTCCGTGTAAATGCTAAATTAAATTAATAATTTATTTATAACAAATGCAACATAGCGTCACCATATAACAAATGTTATATACATATCGCATTATTTTTCTAAACCTAAATTTTTGTCTTTTGTTCTTTCCTTCAAAAACACCTAAAATATTTCCTTTACCATATTTTTTTATTTTGAAATTAGTGTTATAAATCCACAGTATGCTATATCTTGGAATACAACAATCAAATTTAATATTGTCGATTTCGATTATAAGATAAAATATAAAAATTTAGATATTACCTATGTAATTAGTGTGCAAGGCCAATCCAATAGTCTTAGTTGCCCTAGCAGAACAAGATAGAATAAGTGTAAAACACGGTAACGAAGAAAAACTACGTGGTAAGAATCGAACCTAAGCTAATGCAATTTCAACTAACTACTTTAACCACTTTGCTACAAGAAATTTTAATAATTTGATACCTCATCATAATTCCATATGCACATTTTTAAAATCATACAAGACATTTTGTTGCCCTCTCCGCCACCTCCGATGGTGTGGCCTTGGTCCATAGTCTTGCTCATCTTCCCTTTGGGCTAGGTCAGCTAGTGTGAACTCATGCTACCCTGGTCCACCATATAATTTGTTAACACAATATTTTAAGGTTTTTTGAGTTGTGAAGATAAAAATATATGTTTATATATTTTATTTTATTTTGAGTATATTCATTTTGGAACATTATTGACAAATAATTGCTGATAAATCAATTTATGTAAATCTGGAAGCATAAAATGTGTAACCACTTTTCTAAAGCATAGTGGCTCCATAAACTAAACAATAACATCGACCATCAATTATTTCGAACTTCGTAAGTGGTACCTTACAATAAATCACTACTAATTTTTAGATGTAAGCTGAATGTACATTTAATATATATTTATCTTATATTTAATGCATGCATTCATACATGAGTGCACACACACACACAGATATACGCACATGTATACATATAGCTTGGTTGATAACAATGTTTCAAATATAATAGAGAAAGAATGCTTGAACTTAAACTAACTTCAAAACACACAAAATTTGACATTATCCAATACTTAGTGCATTAGAAAAATAAAAAGTGCTTTAAAAGCACTTTATTTCTTAATATATATAAAAAATGAAAGGTCAACCGAAGACAATGGCGGATCGTTCATCTTAGGGAGGTGTAAGGCAACCCTGCCCGCACTACTCAAAGTCCCCTTGGACCTCCACTACACCGAGTTAATTTTCTTGGGGAATAGTTGCTCCAGGTAGGACTCGAACCCGCAACCTATTACCAGGTAACTCCTTTCCACTCTGCCACTACCGCGTGCTTCTTTATATATATATATATCAATTCGTAAATATGAACAATCTCAAATGACTTATTGCATTAGAAAAATACGAAAGTGCTTTGAAAGCATCATATTTCTTAATGTATGTATATATACACACACATATATATATATATATGTGTGTGGGGGGGGGGGTGTTTTTGTGTGTGTGTGTATATATGTATATATAACAGTTCGTAAATCTAAACAATCTTAAATGGAGTATATCTGAATTAAGTTAAATTTAAAATTTGAACTTAAATTTACAAAATTGGTAATGGTGAATATTTGATTGGGCCGTATTTGTCAAAATAAAAAATCTGAAATTTCATTTTGTTTAGATTTGGTCAAAAATTGAATTTAAGTCAAAAATTATAACTTAAAAAATTTCAAGAAAAACATTTGATTCTAAATAAAACTATAAGATGGTCTTCATTTCGTCAAAAACTGGTTTCATTTGCCCAGAATATGTTATTCATAGTATAAACTGCACATAAATTAATGGTGTTTGTGCTTTACGTTGTTGTCCCTTTTTAAAATTATTTATTGTATTCTTCATATGGCTTATTGGGGAAGCTTCTATCTTACCACGTCATAATTATTTTATGTTTTGAATTTGACTAGACATCAGGTAAGATAATATATAGACTTCTTTTTTAGAATTCCTCATTTTCATTCATTGAAGTTTTTCTGTCCTTTCTTCTTCCTCTATGAATTTTTCTTCAGTTCCATAGATTCCCTCTCTAATTAAGGATCCTAATACTAAAACAAAATCTCCAATCTCTATTCTCCTCTCTAGATTTCAAATCTCTAAAATCTATGTTTATTCTTGTTTAGATTCCACAAATTTTCTATCTCTTTTATATTTTGATTTTTAAATAATTTTTTTGTGTATGTTGGCCACCACCTCCTCCCTTTCTTTGATAGCTGCTACCTAGAACCACCTATCTTTGTCCTGCCCTATTGCCGCCATCACCAACAACTAGCCTAGCCACCTAACTACGCCTATATTAAAAGACCAAGACCTTTTTCCCTTTGAAATCCAGAATCCCCACTTTAAACTAAGACCTACCCTTCCCCATCTCCACCAGCCACCATCATAGTTGCTGCCACCCTTTCCCAGACCGCCACCTGCACCACCCTTGGCACCGCCTGGCTGAACCATATCTCCTTATCCTAAGCCAAACTCCACAATCCCCAGATTTTTCCTCTTTTCTATTTCTTCGTTTTCCAAATTTTGCTCTATCTTTCCCGGGCCACAAATTCTTCTTAGAGAACCCAAATTGGCTTTTTCATTTTTTTTAGATTCAAATCGAATTAGCTACAATTTTCAAGTAAAATTTCAAATTTTATGCACTTCAATGTCAAAATCTCGAATCTTTTAAATTACTTTTCAGACCCAGATTTTCAGATTTGAAAATACCCTTTATTGTCTTGTTCTTATCTCCTTCAAGGTTTATCAAAATCCAGCTTTTCTTTCTTTTAAATTGAACAGAAAAGAAATTGCAAGAATTTTGGTGTTGATTACTTTTTAAAATACAATGGTTAACAGTTAAAAATATTAGTTTTTGCATGTCCAAAAATTTGTTCTATTTTCGTAAGTTTTATGAAATCAAAACTCAACTTCCCCAAACAAAACCCTTTTGCTCTCTTTCTTTAAATTTCTTGAGATGTTTTTGTGTATTCTGTATTTGGCATAGTCATCTCCTCTTAGCCACGAAAGGTGAGAATTTTCTCGCTTATGACTAACGTTGTTCTTTAAGTGAATAAAACACTTGTGAAAAATTATTGAAATATTTGGATTGCTTCGAAACACACAATATTATGTTATGTAAATTGTTCACTTATGACATGAATTTCTATTATGACATATATATGTTCATGTGATGGACCGCAAATCCGTACCTTCTAAGTTGACTAAAACAACACACGTCTAAACCAAATTGCACGAAATACGAGTCATTAGGGTTAAAGAAATAGAAATAGATAGAAGATAGAACAAAAAAAAGATTAGAATCTCACAACAGAACTGAACAAAATATAATATCATATATCATAACTTTGAAATACAAATCTGTATTGTATATGCATAACATTTCAGAGTACGACACATATACATCACTGTGGAATAACTCTAAATAACTAACAGTAAGGCCTTCTACTTTAAGCTCCTCCAAGTGTTTATGTAAAATCCTGAAACACTTAACTGCCCGTACAAATTTGGGCATCCAAGAGTTTAGGGTAAAACAAACAAAATGAACTCCGGGTCAGTCATGGGGCTGGTGCGAGTAAACTCCGACCATTTTTTTAACTTTGAAAACCTTTTGAAAGAAAGGGTAATAGTAAGACTGATCCACTTATAAATACGGATGGTTTTTACCTTACGATAACCAAAACATTTTTGATATCAAAATACGGTGATATTATAATAGTGTCCTAATCAAATAAATAACCATCTAGTAGAACGCTTGCATCTCATGCTCCACATACATAGTATAAAATCAAAGACCCAAGGGCGCTTATTGGAGAATGGATTCCGACTATGACAAGGCATGGAACCATCTTCCGATTAGTGTACTCTGTAGGGGATACACTGGGGTTCAACAAGAACATGTTGCAAGCCGGCCACACATGACTAGTCACTCATTTAGCTCGAGTGGACCGAATGTATTATCACCCATGATTGTCGCCGCTCCAACCGTATTCCATAATATACAGAAGCAAAAGAAGAACAAATGAATTTTCATTAGATGGTGATAATGCACTCTGCTTGGGTGTGACTTAACTGGCCATGCTGCCTGCTCGATTTTTGTCATTTCCCGATTGACGAGGCTTGAGGTCATGTTGATCTTTCTAGAACAACATGTCACCATTTATTTTGAATGCCACATCTTCAAACCCGTCAAATCACTACAGTTGATTTCTCCAAAAATATATGGGTATAAAAATCTAAGAGAAAATAATTTCTCCTCCACCAGACATAATACCTTGAAGAGATCAACTTATGTTATCCGTTAGGCATACTCTGTCAGACATTCATTCGTACAAGTTTTCTAGGGACTGGATGAACCAAAGGCACTATCCTGTAAACAGAACAGCCTGTGCATTTTACTTCATCTTCAAATATCCTCAGAATAATCTAATTCGCAACACCTATGCCCATACGAAGTGGTTTTCGGATAATAAATCCAACTGGTCTCTCCGTATTGACAACGATGGTCAAAAACTTTGATAGTCGGTTATTTAATTATCGAAGAAAAACAAAACATCCATCCAAATTTTCAACTGAAATTATTATTGACTAAACATAAAAAAATCACTAGCCCTTTTTAATTTGTATTTCATTAATTGATCCTCTTCCCAAATCCCTTTTGATATTCTTGCCCGAATATTTTCTAACGCTTTAGTCTCTTATGATATTTGGAAAACGTTCCATATCCCATCTTATTTTATTTTCTGTACTTAGAAAAATATCTTCTATTTATGATTGGAATATATTTCCAAATATTTTTCTCCTTTCATGAGCATTCATTTTTATACTTAGGAAAATATTCTTCATTTTATTTGGAAAATGTTACCAAATTACATTTAGCTGGCTTAAAACGAATGTTGCGTAAAACATTGTTACAATAACCTAAAACACTACATTCAATCAAATCTTATTTAACATTGATCTTCGAGACTGGATGTTCTATTTATTGAATAATAATGAAATCAATGAAGTTATGATATAATTACCACTCAGACCTTGACTGAGTAACATTCTTAACTTCAAAATAGACAAGGCCACTTATCTTGAATAATCAACATCATGTATAGCCTATTATCCATTTTTAAACATATATATGTTTCTCTTTCTATTCTTACTAGATTTAATTTATAGATTTCCTTTTTGTTTATGACATTCTATTTTAAGTTGTTTCCTTATCGAATTCTACATGTATCAATATATTGATTTCTAGTTATCAAATTTCTTAAAAATATTCTAACTCCTTAAATTTCTGGAAAATTTCGTCGATGTCTCCTTTGCATGGCTCAATCGGTACAACTACAAATCGCCAATTGGTGTTTGGAACATCCAAATACCAAGCCTAAATATAACATACATACATACATATACATATACATATACATATATATATATATATATATATATATATATAATAGCCACAAGTTATCAACAATTCACCAATGCATCCAAATGACCAATATTTTTTTTAACTACTTAAAAATAACTCTAAATATTAAATCTGAGTGAGTTTACTAACCTTGATTTTTATTTGCTATATGTTTCTAATTTTAACTTAAATTTGGATTCGGAAAAATCCCTATCCAATCAAACTGTGCATTCCATAACTATGACCCAACTTGGCCTGTTTTCTTGATTTTTGTGCCTCGTAAAAAATAAAATATGGCATTGTTTACGCTAACGATCTCAAAGGTAAAATTTAAAAAATTTATTCCGCATAATTTAAAATGTAAAAGGTTAATTACCTAATCAAGAAGCCATAATTCTTTTATTGGAAAATTTGAATAACTCATCCCCCGAACACTGAATTACTCTAACGCTGCAGCAACCCCAATGCACCTTTAATGCCTCCATCAGACAAAAACAATGTCGGCTATACTTCAGTAGAAGCAGATCCCCACCATCACATGACCACCCAGTCCCTATCCTTGCTGCATCACAAAAGCACTCAACGATTTTGCTTTTTAACGCAGCATCACAACTCCCTCATTCATCGTCATAACCAAAAATCGCTACCTCCGATCGCTTTTGACCTGATCAGAGTTTCCCTACTCCTTCCACGGTGCCATGTAAGTTCAAAGAATTCGACTGAAAAAGGTTACATACTTCGAAATCAATTTACATGTTGCGACGTGGTTGGAAATCGAACTCTGCCAAAGCACGCCCTCCCGTGGGAGTCACCATTCTGATATCCACTATACCCTCTAATCAAATCATTTTCGCCTCTATTAGGCAACAAACCCAAACCTAGGTCGACGGCGTTGGATTTCGAATATACCAGGAAGCATCACCCTGAAATTTGAACACATACAATCGAAGGGACTTGAATTAATTATAGGAACCGAGTTCGATTTGTTTTGAATTCGCTTAGGATTTTAGAAGGTAGGAGATGACTTTAATATGTTTCGGAATCGAATGTTTGCCTGTTGCGGATAAGAGAAGAACGAAGATCCTGGTTTGATTCCCTTTCGATTTTTGAAGGATTCCAACTTTGGTTGGAATGAAGAAGTCGAACATTTTTTTCTTTCTCTGTTAAAATGAATTGGGAAAAGGAAGATGTGCTTTTAAATAGACGAAGAATGTAGGTCTTCCTGAGGTTGGATTCGAGTACTTATTTAGGTTTGCAAATTAAATTGGATAGGGTGGCTGAGACGATGTATATTTATTTTGATTTGATTACGATTTGATGTTGAGCTTATCCATTAATTTTATAATCAAAATATCTCGTGGTAATGAACACCGATCAGGGCGCAACGACTAACATTCCTAGGGTTTAACCGCTATACGGAACACACTGGAACAGGTTCCCAAGCCTAACTCGGAAAGATACCAATTTAAATAAATGATTTAAATTGAATTCAATTTAATTATTTCTAAGCGTTTTCTGATCGTACGTTCAATTAATAAACCCAAATGCTATTAAATTGATAATAATATATTACTATGGATCCGATGGAATTGTTTTTGTTGAATTTTGAGATCATTTGAGATTTGACTATTTCACATATCAACTAAAATTGATTAAAATATATTTAAATTCAAACCAATTAAATTCATCGACAATAAATTAGAATTTATATTAATCGATAGTATCATTTTGATTTAACTTTTAACTTTGAATTCAATTATGATCGTTTCGTATTACGATAATTGAATATCTTTGAAATTAAATCGTATACCGATATTAAATTGATAAATTCCAAATTAAAATTCATTTATATTTCTACCTCAACATTTAAAACTAATTTAAATGTTCAAAATAAATTGACTAAAAATCCGGGATGTTACATTCCTTCCCCCTTAAAAGAATTTCGTCCCCGAAATTACTAAGGCAGAAGAAATGCTACAGACCCGTTAACTTTTCAAAATCCCACTTATGTTGAAACTCAACATTTCATAATTCTACAAATTTATTTCTACCAAAACTTTTGGTTTTCATCTACATCGCACACCATATATGCATACATTCATTTAATCAGAATGATTTATAACTAATGTATTCACATCCAACTCATATTCCATTCATATGCATTCTAATTGATTCTAATCAATTTATTCATTTCGATCTATTTAACTTGCTTTAAATTAAATTCAAATTCCAGAATCCAAATTCTCGGGTATTCATTTCGAATCCTTTAGAATTCACATAAATATATACACCTATATTTACAACCATCCCAAATTTAAAACATTTGAACTTTCCAAAACAACTTGTTTTCTCAAATAATTTCCTTTGGAAATTTTACCATAGTAGCAATCCATCACTTAGAAACTTGAAAATTGACGCTGATGATGCTGCAGTCATCACTAGGATTATTTTCCAACTACTGAAGTGAGTTCAGTGCTTTATCACTTTCAGAATCCATTCAAAAATGATTTTTATTCAAAATTTCTTCCAAAATGAACCTACAATACTTTGAAAAATTATTTACCAACTTTTAGGAATTTAAATTCCAATTTTGGTTTGAATCCAATTCAATTTCATCTAATTTGTATATATTATTCGCATACAAATTCTATTTGATTAATATAACCATTCTAATTTTATAATCTCATTTGATTATTATAATAATAGCAACCAACTCATTCATATATAAATAACCCTAGAAAATTATTCATTTTTATATCAAAATATAATTATGGGTAAAATTATTTCATTCACACACTTTAAAACAATATTATGTCAAACTATTTTGTTTAAGTGTTTAGAAACTCCTATCGACGTCGTGGCGCCCCACGATTCGATCAAAATTCATAAGCCACTCAACAGACCAGTCAACACAATATAAACAATTTTTATATCAACTTACAAATACGCTCTCTCATATATACTCTCTCATACTCATTCTAGAGTACTGCTGACCCCATCTCTAATAAGTAAACCCCCACCAAAGCCCGAATGTTCGCTTAACCTAAGCTTTGATACCAACTGTGATGGCCTACAAATAAGTACCATCTGAGTTGACTAAAACAACACATGTCCAACCAAATTGCATGGAAATACGAGTCATTAGGGTCAAAGAAATAGAAACAGATAGAACAAAAGAGAACATCAGAATCTCATAGCGGAATTTAACAAAATATTATATCATATATCGTAACTTTGAAATACAAATATATATTATATATACATAACATATCAGAGTACAACACATATACATCATAGCAGAATAGCTCTAAATAACTAACGGTGAAGCCTCATGCTTCAAGCTCCTCCAAATTTATCTATAAAAGCCGAAAACAATTGACTGCCCTTACATATTTGGGTGCCCAAGAGTTTAGGGTAAAACAAACAAAATAAACTTTGGGTTCGTCATGGGACTGGTGTGAGTAAACTCCAACCATTTTGTTTAACTTTGAAAAACCTTTTGAAAGAAAGGGTAATCGTAGGACCGATCCACACATAAATACAGATGGTTTTTACCTTACGATAACCAAAACATTTTTGATATCAAAATCTGGTGATATTATAATAGTGTCTCAATCAAAAAAAAATCAAAACATACCATGTCAGTTCATCATATTCGAGTGTTCAGAAACTCCTACCGATACAGTGGACCAAACTGATCGACCAGAACTTATAAACAACTCAACCAATAAATCTCCACATTATAAAACATTTTTTATAAAATCTACAAATACATTCTCTCATATATATACACTCAACTCAATCTGGAGTATTACTAACCCCATCTCTACTAAGTTACGCCACAGAGCCAAGGTAATTACTTAACCTTAAGCTCTGATACCACTGTAATGACCCAGATCCTGGTTATCGACATAAACTCAATGTCGACTATCCAAGCATTGGAAATACCGGATAGTTAATAGAAAGAAAATAGAGGGTGAGAATAGATAAGATAGAAACTTAGAATAGAAAAAGAAGAAGAACATACAACATCAAAGTAAACACGAATCTCACAGTGGAACGAACAATATATAATAGATACGTAACTTTGAAACAAAATCAGTACATGTATACAATAACATTTTCAGAGTATAACACTTACAACACAGCGGAAATAAACAATAGCTATATATTCCTGAAGCCTCCTGCTCCAAGCTTTCCAAGTATATCTGTAAAATCCTGACTACTAGATTGGCCGTACAAAATTGGGCACCTAAGAGTTTAGGGAAAACAAAGCAAAATAAACTTCGGGTCAGTCATGGGACTGGTGTGAGTAAACAATTTAAAATAGTTTGAACAATTAAATGATATCTCATAAGACCATGCCGCATAACGGAACGGATTTTTCCTTATGAAAATCCAAAACATTTGACTTAACTTTCAAAATCCTTTTTGAAAGAACCGATGATCTTTTATATCAAAACTCCCTTGATATTATGATAGTGTCTATCAACCACAATATAATAATCATCTAGCAGAACGCTTTGATATCATGTTCCACATACATAATATATAATCAAAAACCGCGGGTGCTTATTGGGTAATGGATTCCAACTAGCAAGGTATGGGACCACCTTCCGACAGTGTATCTTTAGAGGGAAATACACCGGGTTCAACAAGAACATCTTGTAACCTAGGCTAAACATGACCGGTCACTCATTTCACTTGAGTGTACCGAATGTATTATCACCAACGGTTGGGATCAACAACCGTTACCCGAAAGGGACAGCATCGAAATAGATTATAGAAGTAAATGGAATTTCTTTAGATCAGGTGACAATACACCCAAATTGGCAGCTAACCAGTTAGCCATGCGACCTACCTGATTTTATACCATTTTCTGGTTGTGAGGCTAGAGGCCACGCTTATCTCTGACAGATCACACATTTATTCGCTTTGAATGTCACATCGTTATACCTATCAAATCACAAATTGATTTCTCCAAAAATACCATGGGTATATAGCTAAGAGAAACAAATTCCTCTACCACCAAACGTAAATACGTTTGGAGAGATCAACTTACGCGATCTATTAAATGTACTCTGTCAGGCATTCTTCCATACGGGTCGTCCTGGGACTGGAAAAACCGAAGGCATTATTCTGTAAATCCATCTTAGGCAATTTCTACCTAGGATTTATTGAACAGCCCTTGCATAGCTCCGTCTTCAATTATCTTCATTATGTTTGATTCACAATGCTAACACCTATACAGAGTAGTTTTTAGATAATGAATCTGATCCCGGTCTCTCCGTATTGACGAGGGAAAAATGGTCAAAAACTTTGATAATCAGTGATTTAACTATCAAAGAAAAACATGTGTACAAACAACGGTCGTATTTCCAAATGGAAATTTTACCGATCAATCATCAATCAACATTTTCTCCTTTTAAATTAATTCATCATTAATTTATTTATTTACCCATTTCCCATTTCCATAAATTCTTATTTTCTAAATTTAGAAAATATACCTTATTAACATTGGAAAACGTTTCCATTTCTTATTCACGCTCAACTATGTTTCACGTCCATCAGTCTCTAAACGTAAATTAGTAAGAGAACGATTCCCTAAGTGTTAATCCCGAAGGCCGAAACCAACATCAGATCGATACACAGAAAACCATTCTACTTAACTAACCTCTAGTCAGTTTCTAATCTCCTTAACTCCGTTTCTTATCAAATCAATGCTTACGCAACTCTCGGATTTAGTTTATAAATCCAGTTCTTTTATAAAACGTTGGTTATAACGATAACGTTATAATCTCTGCTTTCAAAATATCTAATCTCCAATTTATACTGTTATTTCTTAATTTGAATAATAATAATTTATTAAATAAATAAATGAAATCTTGATTTAAAATGGAAAGTAAATAGTTCTTTCCTACATTCGATATAATAGAATCCCAATGTATAATTCTCTCTCGAGTAAACTATATTCGATAACCCTAATTCGAATAAACTATATTCGATTACCTCTCTTTCGAATAAACTATATTCGATTATCTCTCTTCCCGAATACTTATATTCGATTTAACTCTATTTTTATCCGATTCAAATTCCCTTTTGAATTTCTACTTCAAATCCGATCTTCTTTACAAATGTTTTTATTTTCAAAACATTTATTTAATCCATTATTCATATAAAATATGAATAACTTTTTTTTTATAATCTTCTTCTTCGCAAAATGCTTGCCTTAATCCATTATTCATATTTTATATGAATAACATATCCTTTATATAACTAAACAGTTTGGTTTCGTATTTAAAACAATATCTCGAACCCAAATTCTATTTTTATTTTTATTTGTAGAATTATTCATACAAATCTCCCTTTTTATTTCTAAGACTTAAATCTCATTTAATTCCCTTTATATAATTCTATTTATTCTATATAAATCCTTTTATATAATTCTATTCATTTTATATAAATCCTTTTATATAATCCTATTCATTTTATATAAATCCTTTTATATAATCCTGTTCATTTTATATAAATCCTTTTATATAGTTCTACTTATTTTATATAAATATTTCATTTTCAGTATTCATTTTGAAAATTTCCTTTTTACATTCCAGTATGTCATATGGTATTTAAAATACCAAATAACATGACTAGTGTCATCATAATCAATCACAGATTTTATATCATATATATGAAAACAAATGGTATTATAGTATTGAGGAATCCAGTTGGATCCCTCCAACCTGTTTCCCTGCATCACAGATGTTAAGCAATATAAATAAGTCGATTTCATTTCAAATATGAAATATTCTGATAAACAGAATCAATATTTGAATAAGGATATATATATATATATATATCGTTATTTATAATTTCAACCAATAAATCAGCAATTCAACCAACCAACCAACACACAACAATCAATCATCATTTATCAACACTAGATTTTATTTATAAAAATATAAACTGTACAGAGTTAGTGAGATTTACTCACATTGGACGGTTATCGTTAAATAATGATAACTGTCGGTTGATTCAGACAGACAATTTATTCCGCTATAAATTGTAATGAGCTCCAATTCACTCTCAGTCAGTTCCATGTTGTAGCCCTCATTCATACGATCCCAACGGATCTTGTTTTGTTCGATTCCATTTTCGTATGATCAAGTTATGACTTTTTAAACTTAATATACATTGAATTAAAATAAAACTTGGATTTTTAATTAAATGGGCTAAACCCTTTTCATACCATCCCAACTCCTTCGAAACCCGACCCGCTCCCTTCCGTTCTTCTTCCTCCCCGATACCTGCTGCACTCAAATAGACCATGCCATTACCGAACTTCACCTCCACAACGCTCCTTCGTTTTTCAACATAAATCCAAACAAATTACATCGTCATGCTCCTCTTCAAAATCTCGTGTTGCCTATCCCCTGTATGGCCAACTCGAGCTTATCATTGGAAATGCGTCGACAGGCTTCGAAGGCCATGAACAGTAAAGCACCGAACATTTTTACTCCCCTTTCGAACTGCATTCTCCATGAAATTTGAAATAGAAGCCACCAGTCTTGCTCCCGTCAAACCCTTCTTCACCCAGTATCATTTATACCCAACTCGAGTTCTCCCTGGAAAATGCGTCGCACTTCCTCTTTGCACCCTATAGGAAGTTGCGATCCTTCTAATCACCGAACACCCCAAAATTTAGCACATAGGCTCCCTTTGATCTGCTGAATCCCAATACACCATCAAAAACATGTATTATCACTTAAATTTGCTGAACTCCTCAACCCTAAATCGTTTAAGCCTCACGCTGTGTTATAGCAGTGAATAAAAATGTACTCGAATGCTTCAAACTGAATATAGATATGAAGAGAAAATTATAAAGATCACAAATGCATGAGTTTCAAGATTTATTGGTTCCTCTGTGAATTTCTATGATTTTTGGAAGATCCATTTTCTACGTTTTTGGGTTTCAATAAAGGCGGCACATTTCTATTGACCGTAAAAGTAAATAACTTAGGGTTAGACGGTGGAGATATATTTATAGGTAATTTTTAATATATTTTATTGATTGTTATATTGTAACACCGCACGTCCATTAATGTCACTCACAAAGGGAATGCATTAACTTCCATGGAGGTTATAAGTGAATATAGAATAGAAAAATTACAACAAGACAGATAATAAGTAGTACTTGGAAATCTAAAACTTCATTTTATTACAGCGGAAACATGTTTATTACATCACAAAACCATTAATCAGAGTCAAGTACATTATCCATCTTCAGAAAACAAAATACATAATCCCATTACACAAATAGTCATTAAAGAAGATAAAAGCTGGACTTTACTTCAAGGGTCCAAGATTTCCAAAGAGATGAAGCAATCCAATCACACTCCACTGGAGCTGGGCCCAACCTGAGGACCTGGAGGGGGAAAAGGATAGAAATGGAGGGGGTCAGACATAAAGTCTGGCGAGTATGACAATTCTAACAATACTATTATCAAAATAACTAGACTAAGGCATAAGCTGGAAGACAAGTAAATGTCTATGAACTATTAGGTATGGAATGAACAGATAAAGATAACGTGAAGGATAACATTAAAGATAACGGTAAAGGCACACCTAATTACTAACGAATAATTACTACACTGCACCGCACCAGTCACCCTAAAGATTGATCCCACCTGCTTCACACAGAAACATAAAAATAGCCTTACGTACCCCTAGCTGACTACATAGGTGCCGTCTGCCCCTATCTCCACTAGGTGTACCCCACTACCCACTTTCGATTGGCTCCCTACTCGTAGATACCCGTGCTGGCCCCACAGTGGGGTGTATCACTCCCCTAAAGTGGCAACCCGATACAACTTGAGAATGCACGGCTTATACCTACACGATGCAACAACGTCTTACCTACCAGCCCGGGTCCACACACGCATATGAAACCCGTTGGACTTGCATTGCCACCGCTCCCCGTTTTGGCCTCTTATAGTCAAACTCTGTATGCGTGTCCCGTCCTCGACTTGGGTCGAGCCCACAAAGATACGTTTGGGATACTGGTTGAAATGGGCCCCCACAAGCTACCCACTAAGCTTGTCATTAATATATCCCACTTAACCCTCTTAGTCATGTTCATTTATATGTGTATTTGGTTAAGTTTTACTAATCGTATTTCACATGCCACTAAGGGCACCCACTATATTCCTCATGCCACCCAAGGCACCTACTAAACCCCCATGTCCCACCTTACATGTTTATCTGGTTAAGTATTTCTTAATTCATTCAGGCCATAACCTCATTAAGACCTCTCACATTAGACTGGCATTTATGGCAACTGGATTTGTCGGGCGGGTCCGGGCAGTCTTACACCATAAAAGAGTCTAACCTCGTGTCTTTACAACTGTTATGCTTTAGTTTAGGCCTAGGACCTCTCACATTGGGCTGACATTTGTGACCACTGGATTTGCCGGGCGGTTCCGGGCAGGTTTACGTCACAAACGAGTCCAACCTCGTGTCCTAAGCATTGATTGACAACTTTCAATCTTTTACCCCAGTTTTAATAATTCCCTATCCAAATTATTAATTAAGTCCACTTTTATTGATGCCCATAATTGACTCAATTATGGTCATCCACTCATGGTATGCAAAATCATATCAATTGCACCCCAACATCTTATTATTAAATCCTTAATATTACCCCTACCCCACGTTTATACGTTCACTTATTCAACGCATAATATAGTCTAGACTTGAATAGTCTAACACATAGCACAAGGACAAATTACCACAACATATAGACAATAAAAATAAGTCTAATCATAATAGGGGTGAAACTTGCATAAACTACTCATGTTAAGGATCAAAAGGTGTCAACTTGTTAAATGTCACAATTTACATGATATGATCATAGCCCAAATCTATACATAAACTTGCATATGGGGTTTATAGGCAACATAATGATGGTGTGAACTAGCATAGGATATCACATATGTCATAGCATAGTTCTAGATGTCATAATAGATGTCATGGCATATGTTCATAACTTTTCTAATCAATTTAACTTGCATATGTAACTTGTCATATAGATCAACACAGCCCAAACATGATGATTTAATTAATATGAACTAACTAGCATAGATAGTAACATCATGGCTTTTTACATGTATGATTCATCGCAACTTAGCATAGAAACTTTCAACATACATAACATCATCATAGCATGATTTACAACATATAGTATATCATCACCACATAGCATAGGATTAATAATATACATGATAGCATATGACAATTCACATCATCTACTCACAATCCATTCATGACTTAACCTAATTAAAATGATAATAATCTTGTTAAGACTATCATACTCACAATTATAGAAGAAAGAGAGTCTTGATTTGCTTTAGAGTTGAGTAGAATTAGATTAGAAGCGAGTTGGATTAGCTATCTTCTTCTTTAGTTGGCGGCGGCTATGCTGAATTCCATGGCGACGACATGACGGAAGCTCTTCTTTTTTTAATGATGTTTAGGGGTAGTATTAGGGTGTATTTATAGGTGTAGTTAGTTGTTTTAGGCCTTTAGATAGACCCTAGGATAGATTAGAGCCGTCAGATTTCGTCACAGCCCCCAAAACCTAGCCCAAAAACCCATTTAGGTGCACCCAGGTCGCCTGGGCTCGACCAGGGAGGTCGACCCTAGGGTCGACACCCATGTCGACCTGGTGGGTAGGTCGACCCCCAGGTCAACCTGGTCTGGGTGGGAATTTTTCCCGCCCAACCTGTTTGGGCTGAATTTTCGAAATTTGAATTTTCTGAAACTTCGGATGGCCATAACTTCTTCATACGATGCCCAATTCACGTAAACTCGGACTCTATCTCAACCAGAATTCCGAGGGGAACACAATGGCACAACCCGTTTCCCTTAATTCTTACATCTGTAATTAATTATTCTTTAATTTGTGAACATCACTATTATTAGAAATACGGGGTGTTACATTCTCCCTTCCTTAAAGGATTTCGCCCCCGAAATCTCCAAGTTAAGGAGAATGCATATCCTAACATCCAAACAACCATCTATTCAACCATCAAACACAGGCATGCATTGTCCTTATAGACTTCTAATGCTTTCATGTTTAAATGCACAGTGTGTGTATATGTCCTTATCTAATGCAAAATCAGGCGGTCCACTGATTCAGTTGACCTCCTTTAATGCAAACCATGATAGTGCCATGCGTCCATTATGTATGCAAAAGTTCCCTAATGCTACATATTATTTCTACATGTGTGCACAACCATTCACCAAAATGCGGTATCCATATGATAGTACAACCATTATACATCCATTTTACTAAATACAACCATTTATATGCAATATGCAGTATGAAGTGACTGAGCCGATCTAGTGCCTAATAGTGTGTGTATATGCGTCCACGAGCAACCACTAGAAAACACTTGCATCCACTTTGCATTCATCATACATAACATGTCTCAAACACATGTTTCAACCATAGGATGATCCTAACTAAAGGTCAAAGATACTAGCGAGAGGATACGCTTAAAGATAAGATAAGTACAAGATAAGCGATAAAGGAGAAATTAAAAGACATACCCTAAAAAAGAAAAGGGTATCGTGAACGCATCTTCTGTTCTGTCTCCCAAGTAGCATTGCTCTCGTTGTCTCCCCATTGTACTTTGACTAGTCTGACCTCTCGATTTCTCAGCTTCTTGATCTCTGACCTAAGAATGCGCATAGGAGCTTGTCGCATCACGCTCGATCTCCACCTCTCTAAGCAAGTTCGGCTCTACCACTTCCGTGGTCTCGTGTAGGAACTTCCTCAAATGTGACACATGGAATACGTCGTGTACACCACTAAGTCTCTCCGGCAACTCCACTCTATACGCCATCTGTCCAATTCTTTCCTTAATAGGAAACGACCCTACAAACCTTGGTGCTAACTTCCCAACGGACCCAAAGCGAACAACGTTTCGTAATGGAGACACTTTGACAAAGACCATGTCCACAACTTCAAATTCAAGATCCATCCTTCTCTTATCCGCATATGATTTCTGCCTATCTTGCGCTGCTTTCATCCTCCTCCGAATCAAGTCGATCTTCTCCGAAGTCTCTCTAATCATATCGGGCCCAAGTAAGATCTTATCGGTAGATTCCCACCAACATGTAGGCGAACGACACGGCCGTCCATAATGAGCTTCGAATGGTGCCATACCAATGCTAGACTGAAAGCTGTTATTATATGCGAACTCCACCAGTGGAAGATGCTCTTCCCATGTACCCCCAAAGTCTAGGATACATAGCCTCAAAAGATCCTCTAGAATGCGATTCACCCTCTCAGTCTGGCCGTCCGTCTGAGGATGATATGCGGTGCTCAAACATAACTGAGTCCCTACCGCCTCTTGTAAGCTTCTCCAAAATTCGCTAGTGAAAATAGGATCACGGTCGCTCACTATGCTAGAAGGAACACCGTGCAAACGAACTATTTCTCGGACGTATACAGAAGCTAACCATGGAGCAGTCCTCTTACTCTTCACGGGAATGAAATGGGCACTCTTAGTAAGTCTATCTACTATAACCCAAATCCCCGTATTACCCTTTCTCGATCTCGGTAATCCGTCAATAAAGTCCATCGAGACGCTTTCCCACTTCCATAGTGGAACCTCCAATGGGTGAAGTAACCCACCGGGTTTCTTTTGCTTCGCTTTTACTTGTTGGCACACCAAGCATCTAGCGACATACTCGACCACGTCCGTCTTCATACCGGCCCAAAAGAAAACTCGCTTCATGTCTTTGTACATCTTGTCCCCGCCGGGATGAATGGTCATCTTCGAACGATGTGCATCGTCAAGAATAGTCTTCCTTAGGTCATCATCTTTTGGTACACAAAGTCTACCGTCCCTACGTAACCAACCCTTATCATCTAGGGTATACCTACAGAGATGGCTTGATGACTCCCCTCCTTTGAGCTTTTCTACTAACTCAACCAACTGTGGGTCGTCTCGCTGTGCCTCGCCAATCCGTCCCAAAAGCGTAGGTCTAACCTCTAAGGATGCTAGCAAACCGGGTACGAAGTCAATGGAAGGTCTAAAATCAAACATAGAGATGAACTCTAAACTTCGCCGCTCAACAAACAAAGGACTTAAGGATAATCTTTTTCTACTTAAGGCATCGGCCACCACGTTACCCTTGCCAGGGGTATATGCTATCTCAAAGTCATAGGACGCCAAGAACTCCATCCACCTTTGCTGCCTTAAGTTCAAGTCCCTCTGAGAGAATAAGTATTTTAGCGATTTGTGGTCAGTGAATAATTCGAATTTCTCGCCAAGAAGATAATGACGCCAAGACTTAAGCGCGAAAACAATAGCGGCCAACTCTAGGTCATGCGTGGGGTAATTCTTCTCATGCGCTCTCAACTGCCTTCCACCATAGGCTATTACCCTACCCTCTTGCATTAAGACTGCGCCTAGTCCTGTCCCACAAGCGTCAGTATATACGGTAAATGGCTTACTCCCGTCTGGCAGCACTAAGACTAAGGCTGAGGTCAAAGCTCTCTTCAAACGTTGGAACGCATCATCACAATCTACGTCCCATGTGAAAACTAGATTCTTCTTCGTCAAGCGTGTTAATGGAGCTGATATCTTTGCGAAGTCTTTGATAAACTTCCTATAGTAGCCAGCCAACCCCAAGAAACTTCTCACTTCAGTAGCATTTTTAGGGACCTTCCAATCTTGGATGGCCACCACCTTCGCGGGATCCATGGCTATCCCTTCTTTGGAAACCACGTGCCCCAAGAACCGTACTTCCTTCCTCCAGAAGTGACACTTAGAAAATTTAGCCTTAAGGCTATGCGCTCGAAGAGTCTCCAACACTTCCTTAAGATGTAGGGCATGATCTTCCTCATGCTTAGAAAAGATCAAGATGTCGTCCACAAAGACTACCATGAATTTATTAAGGTACTCCCTAAACACCCTACTCATCAAATCAACAAAGTATGCGGGGGCGTTTGTCAAACCGAAGGGCATCACTAGCCATTCATAGAAACCGTCTGGAGTCCTAAAGGGAGTCTTGTCAATGCTATCCTCAGCCACTCTCAACTGATGGAAACCAGTGGCTAAGTCCAACTGCGAACACACTGAGGCGCCAACTAACTGATCGAAGAGATCGTCAATCCTCGGCAGTGGGTGTCTGTTCTTCTTAGTAAGCTTATTAAGTTCTCTATAGTCCACACAAAGTCTAAGGGACCCATCCGCCTTCGTGGAAAATACTACTGGAGCACCCCACTTCGATATACTTCGTCTTATGAACCCCTTCTCAAGCAACTCCTTCACTTGCTTATCGAGTTCCCTCCTTTCACGTGGAGCCATGTGGCGTACTGGCAAAGATACTGGTTTCGCATTATCCACAAGATATATTCAAAAATCTATCTCCCGCTTCGGAGGCAAGCCCTTCACCTCCTCAAACACAACCGACTATTCTCGAACCACTCTAACAGATTGTAGATTTTCCTCGGACGCGTCAAGCGATTCTAAATAACTTAGCATAACAGAATCTATGAGATTACAAAAGATTTCGAGAGCGTTACCAAGGCGAGTCATGAGCCTAACTACTCTCCTTTCACAATCAAGAACAGCCCCATTTCTGGATAACCAATCCATTCCTAAAATTAGCCCATAGCCCGTGAAGCCCAACACGTAAGCATCACATCTAAACTCAACGCTAAGTATAGAAATTTTCAAATCCAAACACATCATGGACAAATGAGCTGAGCCCCCAATTGGATTCGAAACAACTAAGGGATCCTCTACTAAACTGGTGTTTAAGTGCAGTGATTTAACTAATGATGTAGAGATAAACGAATGCGATGCGCCCGAATCGAATAAGGTACGGACAGGATGATCAAACAGAAAAACTAAGCTTTCAACAGAAATGGTTCTACCTCGTTCTTGCAGTGGTGGGACCGCGAGAGCCTGAACTTGTCCCCTAGCCTGCCCTGGTGCTATAAGAGCCTGCACCTGTCCTCCCGAGGTAGCCCCTGCCCTCTACCCCTTCTTTGGGCAGTCCTTAACTAGATGTCCCGCTTCGCCACAGTGGAAACAACCAGTCTTCTTTTTCTTTCGGCAATCCTTGCTGAGATGGCCTGGTGTCCCACGGTTAAAACATTTCTTCATTCCCTTGCCGTTATTGTCTTTACCACCCTTCTTGTTTTGCTGTTGTGGTTTTTTCTGATCCCCTTTCTTCTCGGGTGCCTTATCAACTTTAGCGCTTTTCTCCTCGTGCATGAGCGCCATTTCTACTAGCTTCTCAAAGGTGGCCCCCATAGGGATGTGGGTCATGGCCAACCCTTGCAACGGTTCATTCAAGCCATTCACGAACCTTAGAGCTTTCTTCTCCAGCGTGTTTACTAAGTCCAAACCAAACCTTGCTAGCTGATTAAATTTGTCGACATATTCTTTCACTAACGAGCTTCCTTGCTTCAATGTCAAGAACCTTTCCATATATAGATTTTCTTCCGTCCTAGAGAGAAACTTCGCCTCGGACCTACGTCTAAAATCCGCCCAAGAGTCAACAGGACGCTCCCCATTAGTGACCTCCCACCAAAACGAGGCCTTTCCCTTCATTAGCCAAGCTGCTAATCTAAATCTCCTCCCTTCTTCCACTTCAAAGATTTCTAGCAATTCTTCCACCTCCTTAAGCCAATCTCTAGCTTCCACAAACGTTTCTGACCCTTGAAAGGGTTTTCCACCCATAGCTTTAAATTCCTTGCACGTCTTTGCAAAAGTATCTACGCGAGGAGGAGGAGGAGGAATGGGTGCAACTGGTGGTGGAGGAACATTGGCTGGACCTGCGGCGACCCTAGCCTCTAACAGCCTCCTATACCATCCTGGTATCGTTACACCGTCAGGTAGGTTAAGATCTTCAGCTATGCTGAAACGAAAAAGGAAGGATTCAAAATGGAGAATTCGAAAGATAAAGATATATGGCTATTTGGGGATTATGTTTTTCATAAAACTTCCTCTTTAAATTTCTCATTAAAACATGTTTTTGAAAACATTTCTTCCAAAAATAACTATTTTTCTAAAGTATTTTTATCTGTTCTGGTAACCTTAAGCTCTGATACTACGTGTAACACCCCACGTCCATTAATGTCACTCACAAAGGGAATGCATTAACTTCCATGGAGGTTATAAGTGAATATAGAACAAAAAAATTTCAACAAGACAGATAATAAGTAGTACTCGGAAATCTAAAACTTCATTTTATTGCAGCGGAAACATGTTTATTACATCACAAAACCATTAATCAGAGTCAAGTGAATTATCCATCTTCATAAAACAAAATACATAATCCCATTACAAAAATAGCCATTAAAAAAGATAACAAGCTAGACTTTACTTCAAGGGTCCAAGCTTTCCAAAGAGATGAAGCAATCCAATCAAACTCCACTAGAGCTGGGCCCAACCTGAGGACCTGGAGGGAGAAAAAGGATAGAAATGGAGGGGGTCAGACATAAAGTCTGGCGAGTATGACAATTCTAACAATACTATTATCAAAATAACTAGACTAAGGCATAAGCTGGAAGACAAGTACATGTCTATGAACTATTAGGTATGGAATGAACAGATAAAGATAACGTGAAGGATAACGTTAAAGATAACGGTAAAGGCACACCTAATTACTAACGAATAATTACTACACTGCACCGCACCAGTCACCCTAAAGGTTGATCCCACTTGCTTCACACAGAAACATATAAATAGCCTTACGTACCCCTAGCTGACTACATAGGTGTCGTCTGCCCCTATCTCCACTAGGTGTACCCCACTACCCACTTTCGATCGGCTCCCTACTCGTAGATACCCGTGCTGGCCCCACAGTGGGGTGTATCACTCCCCTAAAGTGGCAACCCGATACAACTTGAGAATGCACGGCTTATACCTACACGATGCAACAACGTCTTACCTACCAGCCCGGGTCCACACACGCATATGAAACCCGTTGGACTTGCGTTGCCACCGCTCCCCGTTTTGGCCTCTTATAGTCAAACTCAATATGCGTGTCCCGTCCTCGACTTGGGTCGAGCCCACAAAGATACGTTTGGGATACTGGTTGAAATGGGCCCCCACAAGCTACCCACTAAGCTTGTCATTAATATATCCCACTTAACCCTCTTAGTCATGTTCATTTATATGTGTGTTTGGTTAAGTCATACTAATCGTATTTCACATGCCACTAAGGGCACCCACTATATTCCTCATGCCCCCCAAGGCACCTACTAAACCCCCATGTCCCACCTTACATGTTTATCTGGTTAAGTATTTCTTAATTCATTCAGGCCATAACCTCATTAAGACCTCTCACATTAGACTGGCATTTATGGCAACTGGATTTGTCGGGCGGGTCCGGGCAGTCTTACACCATAAAAGAGTCTAACCTCGTGTCTTTACAACTGTTATGCTTTAGTTTAGGCCTAGGACCTCTCACATTGGGCTGACATTTGTGACCACTGGATTTGCCGGGCGGTTCCGGGCAGGTTTACGTCACAAACGAGTCCAACCTCGTGTCCTAAGCATTGATTGACAACTTTCAATCTTTTACCCCAGTTTTAATAATTCCCTATCCAAATTATTAATTAAGTCCACTTTTATTGATGCCCATAATTGACTCAATTATGGTCATCCACTCATGGTATGCAAAATCATATCTATTGCACCCCAACATCTTATTATAAAATCCTTAATATTATCCCTACCCCACGTTTATACGTTCGCTTATTCAACGCATAATATAGGCTAGACTTGAATAGTCTAACACATAGCACAAGGACAAATTACCACAACATATAGACAATAAAAATAAGTCTAATCATAATAGGGGTGAAACTTGCATAAACTACTCATGTTAAGGATCAAAAGGTGTCAACTTGTTAAATGTCACAATTTACATGATATGATCATAGCCCAAATCTATACATAAACTTGCATATGGGGTTTATAGGCAACATAATGATGGTGTGAACTAGCATAGGATATCACATATGTCATAGCATAGTTCTAGATGTCATAATAGATGTCATGGCATATGTTCATAACTTTTCTAATCAATTTAACTTGCATATGTAACTTGTCATATAGATCAACATAGCCCAAACATGATGATTTAATTAATATGAACTAACTAGCATAGATAGTAACATCATGGCTTTTTACATGTATGATTCATCGCAACTTAGCATAGAAACTTTCAACATACATAACATCATCATAGCATGATTTACAACATATAGTATATCATCACCACATAGCATAGGATTAATAACATACATGATAGCATATGACAATTCACATCATCTACTCACAATCCATTCATGACTTAACCTAATTAAACTGATAATAATCTTGTTAAGACTATCATACTCACAATTATAGAAGAAAGAGAGTCTTGATTTGCTTTAGAGTTGAGTAGAATTAGATTAGAAGCGAGTTGGATTAGCTATCTTCTTCTTTAGTTGGCGGCGGCTATGCCGAATTCCATGGCGAAGGCATGACGGAAGCTCTTCTATTTTTAATGATGTTTAGGGGTAGTATTAGGGTGTATTTATAGGTGTAGTTAGTTGTTTTAGGCCTTTAGATAGACCCTAGGATAGATTAGAGCCGTCAGATTTCGTCACAGCCCCCAAAACCCAGCCCAAAAACCCATTCAGGTGCACCCAGGTCGCCTGGGCTCGACCAGGGAGGTCGACCCTAGGGTCGACAACCATGTCGACCTGGTCGGTAGGTCGACCCCCAGGTCGATCCCCAGGTCGACCTGGTCTGGGCGGGAATTTTTCCTGCCCAGCCTGTTTGGGTTGAATTTTCGAAATTTGAATTTTCTGAATCTATTTTAAATTTTCTGAAACTTCGGATGGCCATAACTTCTTCATACGAAGTCCAATTCATGAAACTCGGACTCTATCTCAACCAGAATTCCGAGACGAACACAATGGCGCAACCCGTTTCCCTTAATTCTTACATCTTTAATTAATTATTCTTTAATTTGTGAACATCACTATTATTAGAAATACGGGATGTTACATATATTCAGTTTAAATCAACTACTATATGTATTTACTATTTAAAAATTCCTATGATCACACATCACATCCAAAAATCGCGAAAATGGACATACACCTCCAGTTCGACATTACGGACCCAACGAAACTTGTTTCACTGAATTCTGACTCTGTTTGCTCACATAGCGTATTTTAAAGGTCAAATTATCAATTGTTTTTCACATTAAAATTTCGTATGGCCACATACTGACTCCAAAATTTACAAAAATTGAAATCTAGCAATAATTTAATATTTCGGATCCAACAAAATTAATTTCATCAAAAACAGAGTTCATTTGCAAAATTGGCTATTTTTAAAGCTTTAAATAAACCCATTTAAATATAAATATATTTAAAAATAGTTAAATTAAATATTAATAAATTAATATTATCGTATATATGTTTACATAGAATATAATATAGCTCCAAAATATTCCTATCTGAATTTATAACTCGACATTTCAAATCCAGATTAAATCAGTATTCAATTTATATTGAAAATCCATTTATAATATAAATAAATCGTTATAAATTATAAAGGAATTCCATAGCGACTTTTCGAAAATTTGATTTGATCATAAATCAAGTCTACACGATGAAATCCTGATTTTTCTCTTCCATTAGAAAAATATACTTCACCAGCTTTGAATGTTTCTTGTTTCATAGAAATCAGGCTTAAAACGGATTCTGTATATTTGTTTAAAGTTCGAATCGCCAAATTACGAACTATGTTGCCATTCGAGCCCAATTATAATTATAATATAATTATATGATCAACTGTCGTTTATATAATATATTCGTTAATACAATTCATCTCTAAACTGAATTATATATTATAAATGATCCAATTCACACAATATTGTGAATTTCACCATTTCCGAATATTTCGAAAATTAAATATATTATTCTATTATTATATTAATTAAATATTCAAAGTTATTTAATTCTGGTCATTTTAAATTACCAAACCATCATTTAAATAATTAAATAAATTATTTATTATCTATCAAAATACGGGTCGTTACAGTTTCTCTTTCTATTCCTACCAGATTTAATTTATAGATTTCCTTTTTGTTTATAGTATTCTATTTTAAGTTCGTTTCCTTATCGAATTATATATATATCGATATATTGATTTCTAGTTATCAAATTTCTCAAAAACATTCTAACTCCTTAAATTTACAGAAAATTTCACCAGCGTCTCCTTCACACGGCTCAATCGGTACAACCACAAATCGCCTCTATAGGCCCTTTCCATTCAAAAAGAAAATGAAAAAGCCAAGCAGCTTTCCCAATGGGCTCGTAAAATCTCATATGGAATTTAAACATGTACCTTTTTGTCGGACACTCAAATTATAATCTTCACTCGTCATTTCATACCTGTTTAACATATATTCAACAATTCCCAACTTATTCCAACTCAGTCCAGTCGTTTTTACTCAATTCTCTAATTTATTCTTTGATTAGCTCTTTTGCCAAATCCCTTTAGTTTTGACATTCAAATTCAAATATATTTTAATTTGCTTATACAAAAATCGAATTCCCTTTCTAACTCAAATTTCGTATTCAACTTCAAATTTCAATTCTACCATTCAGTTCACTTAACCATATTTAAGCTTGATCTGAAAACTCCTTCAACTAATTACTTTTCAAATTAATTAACTTCATTCAATAATTAAAAATCTGATTTCTACTTCAAAAATCAATTCAATTACTCCACTTGAGTTCATATTTATTTTATAACTCAAGTCTGGATTTTTCTAATGGAAATCTGAATTTTATTTACTCAAAATTCTTTTATTTTATTTAAATAAATCGTTATTGTTTGTAAATGATTATAGCGCTATTTTTCTGAAAAAATGATTTTGATATAACTCTAAATCTACAAGACGAAATTCAGATTTTTCTCTTCCACTAGAAAATTATTACTTAATCGGTCCGGGTGATTCTTGTTTCAAAGAATTCTGACTTATATTGAGTTCTATATACTCGATTGAAGTTCAAAACGTCAAAATACGAACTACTGAGTCGCGGTGAGTTCGTTTTAATTATAATTTAAATATATACGTTAACTTCATTTATAAAATAAATTCCAGTCTCTTTCCTCGATATTTTCAATTAAACCAGTTTCCCAAATCTAACTTAAACATTTTGATTATCTAAAATTGTTGATTACTTCATTCATATTCATAACTCAGTTATAAAATTATTCACGACTCAATTTCTATATTAAATCCGAATCCGTTTGGAAATAAAACATCTTTTACCATTGCAAACTAATATCATCCCTTGATAATAGTGTAGTCATTCAAGTTGGGATATTTTAATTACCTATCAGACCTTGATCGACAATGTTCTTATAGATAAAATCTTGTAATACAAAAACTAGATTAAAATCTCACCTTCTAGTCCATTAAAAATATGGTTTTATAAGCCATGTTTACTTTGGAAAAATCTATTTTCAAAGTATCTGATGAAAATTACTTTATCACATTTATAAATGTTGTTTATAAATTAATTTCCTAATTTTATGTCATAAAACAAACTTCAGATTTAAACTCCATTTGAAACTTGATTCCCATTTTACTTTATTATTATAACTTATATATATAAACATCAAATTTATTTTTATATTAAATATTGAAGTATTAGCTTTTAGAGATTTAAAGTTCTAAAATATCATTTCTATTAAATATCACTATAATTTCTTTTCTAGAAATAATTTGCATTTATAAATTCGACATAGCCGAATTCTAATAATAAATCTGATGGACTTATTTCAATTCAGTTTACATTCCGAACATTAGAAGTAATTTCATCATTTCCTTTTGAAACAATTCCCAATTCCCCTTTTGAATTCATACTTGAATTCACATTTTCCTAATTATCGAATGATAATTTATTTCACTGCATTTATAAATATCATTATAAATTAACTACTTGTTTTATTATTAAAAACAAGTTTATTTTCTAACCTATTCGAAATTCAATTTATATTTGGAAAAATAGATTTTCCTTTTAAAATCTCAAAATCCATTTTCATGATATTTTTATCAATATTTTAGGCTAGTGGCATTCAACATCCAAATCACACAATCAGCAATCACCAATTTTTTAACACACCACATATTATAATATATATGAAAATAAATAACAATAAATTTTGAGGAACCTGTTTCCCTGCATCCACAAATGTTAGACAACAAAATAATACCAATCCTGCTTCAAGGCAGGATACCGGGGTATAAAAGGTCATCCACTCTATATATCGTGGGGCGCATAAGGTCATACGCTAATGGTATTGCGAGAACATCCAAATACCAAGCCTAAATATAACTAATATATATATATATAATTTCCATGATTTATCAATAATTCACCAATGCATCCAAACAACCAATAATTATTTTTAACTACTAAAAAATAACTCTAAATATTAAATTTGAGTGAGTTTATTCATCTTGATTTTTATTTGCTATATGTTTCCAGTTTTAACTTAAATCCATCTTTGGAAAAATCCCAATCCAATCCTAGACTGTGCGTTCCATAGCTACTACCCAACTTGGCTTGTTTTCTTGATTTTTGTACCTCATATGAAATAAAATATGGCATTGTTTACGCTAGCGATCTCAAAGGTACAATTTAAAATTTATTTTGCATAATTTAATGTGTAAAAGGTTAATTACCTAATCAAGAAGCCATAATTTCTTTATTGGAAATTTTGAACAACTTATTCCTTGAACACTGAATTACTCCAATGCTGCTTCCCTTCATCCACTGCTATAGCTTCCTCAGTGCACCGTTAATGTAACACCCCGTATTTTTCGTGAATACTAAAGTAACAAATTAAAGAATACTTAATTGTAAAGGAAGAAATAAGGGAAACGGGTTACGCCATTGTGTTTTTCTCGGAATTCTGCTTGAGATAGAGTCCAAGATTGCGTAAATCGGACTCCGTATGGAGAAGTTATGAAGTTCAGAAATTTCCAAATTTAAACTGATATTGAATTAAAATAATAATTAAGAGTCAAAATGGTTCAAAGTTCGAAAATTCAGTCAGAGCGGCCTGAGCAGGAAATTTCCCGCTCAGGGGTGTCGACCCCCCATGGGGAGTCGACGTAGGTGTCAACCCACTATAGAGGAGTCGACATAGGCGTCGACCCCCACTGTAGGCAGTCGCCCCCTTTTTGATCCTATTCCAGTGACGATTTCTAAGTCATTAGGGCATATGTGGCAATTTGTGGTTGGCTCTCTTTGATCTGAATGGCCCTAATTACTCCTAGGTTGATCTAATGGCTCATATTATATATAATCACCTCAAACTTCAAATCTCAACCCTAGAGCTCATAATTTCATTCCATGAAACCGTCATGCCGTCCATCTCCAAACTAGCATAGCCACCATTCTTCTCCAAACTAGAAATCAAGTTATAAAGCTCCAAACCAAATCCAAATTAGAGAATTAAACGTCTACATCAAAGGATTAGCTTTACAAATTCAGAAATCAGATCCCAGAATATAAGATCCATTCTTTTTTGCAAGTTCACGTTATTTTCAGATGTGAATACCTGATTGTAATCTTGACATGTAATAAAATGAATCAAGATCTATGCCCGATTTTAAGATAATCTTTTCAGATTTATCCTTATCCTTCTATTGAATCTACGTCTTTGCATGCCATAAAGGTTATTTTGTTGATCAAATCAGGCCTATCTCTGTTGTGCATCAGGTTTATAATCCTTTTGGGTTCATGATGTTATTCTTATTCCTACGATAATGATTGTATCAGTTTAGTCAAGAATCTATCTTTGTTGGATATAAATTTCCTGTATTAGGTCTATTGTTACATGTTATTTTTATGTCTATTCTTATTTTATGCTCCTTCTCTCTCTTCCCCTATTTCCTTTTTCTTTTATGAACCTGGGTTACCTTCGAACCTAGGCTGAAATCGTGAAATACGAACGATTGGAATACGGGGTATATTTGGTATAACCTATTTTGGTGAAATAATTGGGCATAACATATTCGGTGTAATTATTGGTATAACTTGTAAATGATATTGGGGCATTATCATTATAACTGCAAGTTTGGGTTAATTGGCATGTAAATCAAGTTTTGGGGCATAATTGTTATTGTTGCGAATTTGGGGTAAATTGAAATATTAAATCTAGATTGGATGTAAATTGTAAATTGAAATATTAAATCTAGATTGGGCAGAACTATTGGCTAGGACACCAAACATAATGTATATTCTGATTTTGGGGTATGACTATTATTGCAAATTTGGGAAGATTGGGTGTATCCTATTTTGATTAATAACTTGTAATCAAATTTGTTGGGCATAACTTGAGAATTGAAACATGACTAGTTTTTGTGAAATTGGGATAATTAGCATATAAAATCTAGACTTGGACATGTATGGTGAATATGTAAATTGGCTAAAAGATGAACATGCCTAACCCGAGGCTAGACTGAGTTGCGGTGTAAAACTTCCCGGAACCGCCCGACACATCCAGTAACTGCAACAACACAGATCTAATGTGATAGGTTAGCGTATTTAGCCCAAAACCCGAGGTTAGAATGAGTTTGTGGTAGAAGTCTACCTGGAACTGCACGACACATCCAGCAACCGCAAACAACAGTTCTAACGTGAGAGGTTAAGGCATTAATGAATAAATTAATGCTAATAAACAGACATGCTAAGAATGTTAAAGTTAAGTAACATATGAATAAGCGACACTTAACCAATACAACATGTTAATTAGACAAGTGGGCGGGGTTAAGTAAATTTAGAACACTTAACCGTTATAACATGTTAATTAGACAAGAAGGTAGGGTTAAGTAAATTTAACCGTTATAACATGTTAATTAGACAAGTGAGCAGGGTTAAGTTAACCAATATAACATGATGACTGAACATGGTTAAGTTAATAGGAAACACTTAACCAATACAACATGATGTGTGGTAGGGTTAAGTTAACACAAGAGGGCAACACTTAACCAATATAACATGATGTGTGGTAGGGTTAAGTAACACAAGAAGGCAACACTTAACCAAAATAACATGACAAGTGGGTGGGTTAAGTTAACTTGACTGGATTGACGACACTTAACCAATACAACATGATGAATGGGTGTGTTAAGTTAACTTGAATTGATTGATGACACTTAACCAATATTTCAAAGTGGGTAGGGTTAAGTCAAGCTTAACCAATGATACGTATGGACTTGATAAGGGGAAGGGTTAAGTAAATCTTGGGTAAGTGGGCAATATTAATATGTATAGGCCCACAAACTTAACCGTTATATAAACATGCATGAATCAATGGGAAGGTTAAGTAACATATGAATAGGCAACACTTAACCAGTACAACATGTTAATTAAGCAAATGGGTGGGGTTAAGTTAAATTGGGAACACTTAACCATTATAACATGTTGATTAGGAAACCCTAGTAACGGGGTCCCATTTCAGCAGTAATCCATGTAGATGTATCATGGTACCCTGAACTAGGCAGGGTGGGGCACGATACTTGGGCTGATTATAAGCAGTCAAAATAGCGGCGGATGGTGCAGCAGTGTAGGTCTCGACGGAGTACGGGCATGCACGTGCTCCGGAGCGGGAAAAGCAGGCACTGGGCATCAGTAGTATACACTGTGCATCTTGAATTTGTGTCGGGTTGCCACCATAGGAATTGATACACCCCATGGTGGGACCAGCACATGTAACTACATACAAGCGGGGCCGAGTTACACAAGTAATGAATACATACGAGTTAGGGAGTCGATCGATAGGGTAGTAAGGGTACATCTAACATATCCATGGCAATTAGGCTGACTGAGGTAAGATCCTCATACTAGATGTACACCTGAAGGCTACCGTAATTGCGGAATTGGGATCACCTTATTATTTAACACAGGATACTAGTTGGGACACTCGTAGGGAATACAAATCATTCTATAAAAGACACTAGTTAGGATGCTAGTCGGGTGGTGCAGAGAAAATAGGAAATCAGAGAAAGAACAGAAGCACATTCAGTGTATCTTGCCTTGTCATATCGAACAGTGCGGTGTGGGGAATATCTTAATAATTAGAAGCGCAAACATCATATCCTGTTTATCTTGTGTACCTTGTCATATCTAGCGCTCATCATTTGTTGTCTTGCTATGCTTATTATCATGGTTATGTCTTGTATCCAGTTTATTCATGTCATGATGCTTTTACCTATTTACATGCTGAAAATCACTGGACTTACCAGGCTTATGTCTGATCTAGTTTGTTTTGCCTCTTTTATTCCATTTCCCCTCCCCCAGGTTCACAGGGAGGGAATATTACCACTTAGCTCAGTTTTATTCAGCTCGAAGATAGTCGATGTATAGCTCTGAACTCTCTTTTTCCATTGCTATGGCTGGCTCATGCTTTATTGGGGAATATCATGGTCATTTTATGCTTCTTTATTTTGTTAAACAAGACAGATGCTTTGTTGTAATGGGTATTGGTGTTGAAAAATAATCTTTGTACGAGCTGTTGTTTTATTAATAAAGCAAAGTTTAATTTATTTTTCACTGGATAAATTTTGTCTGTTTTGTAATTTATCTGTTCTATACACTTATGATGCTCTACTGAAGTTAATGCATTTCCTTTGAGAGTGACCTTAACGGAGGTGGGGTGTTACACGTTAATGCCTCCATCGGACAAAGGGCACTGTCAGCTATACTTCAGTAGAAGCAAATCCCCACCATAACACGACCACCTAGTCCCTACCCTTGCTGCATCACGAAAACACTCAGCGATTTTTCCATTTAACACAGTGTCGCAACTCCCTCGTTCATCATCTTAACCCAAAATCGCTACCTCCAATCTCTTATGACCTGAGATGATCGGAGCTTCCCTACACCTTCCACGCTGCCATATATGTTCAACGAATTCGATTGAAAAAGGCAGCAGACTTCAAAATCAATTTACAGGCTGCGACGTGGTTGGAAATCGAACTCTACCAAAGCATGCCCTCTCGTGTGCGTCGCCATTCTGATCTCTACTGTTCCCTCTAATCAAATCAATTTCGCCTCCAATAGGCAATGAACCCAAACCTAGGTCGACAGTGTTGGATGTCGAACATACCAGGAAGCGTCACATTGAAATTTGAACTCATACAATTGAAGGTACTTGAATAAATTGCAGGAATCGATTTCTATTTGTTTTGAATTCTTTTCGGATTTTAGGAGTGAGGAGATGACTTTGATATGTATCCTGAGGAATCAAATGTTTGCCTATTGTGGACAATAGAAGAACGAGGCTTCTGGTTTGATTTATTCTCGATTTTTGAAGGATTCAAATTTTCATTGGAGTGAAGAAGTCAGACATTTTTCTCTCTGTTAAAGCAAAACGGGAAAAGGAAGACGTTCTTTTAAATATACGAAGAAAGCAGGACATCATGAGGTCAGCTTCGGGTACGTATTTTGGTCTACAAATTTAATTGGCTAGGGTGGTTGAGACAATGTATATTTATTTTGATTTGATTACGATTTGATTTTGAGCCTATCCATTAATTTTTATAATCAAAATATCTCGTGGTACGAACACCAATCGGGGAGCAATGACCGAAATTTCTATGGTTTAACCGCTATTTTGAACACATCGGAATAGGTTCCCAAGCCTAATTCGAAAAGATATCAATTTATATCAACGATTTAAATTAAATTTAATTATTTTTAAGTGTTTTCTGATTGTATGTTCAATCGATAAATCCAAATGCTACAAAATTTGAAATTTGATAATAATATATTATTATGAATCCAATGGAATTGTTTTTGTGGAATTTTAAGATCGTTTGAGATTTGACTATTTCACATATTAACTAAAATTGATTAAAATATATTTTAGATTCAAACCAATCAAATTCATCGATAATAAATTATTATTATCGTTCTAATTCAATATAGAATTTATATTAATTGATAGAATTGTTTTGATTCAGTTTTTAACTTTGAATTCAATTATTATCATTTCGTATTATGATAATTCAATAGTTTTGAAATTATCGTATATCGATTATTAAATCGATAAATTCCAAGTTAAAATTCATTTATATTTCTAGCTCAACATTTAAAACTAATTTAAATGTTCAAATAAATTGATCAAAATGTTGGACGTTATAGTTCACCTGTGACACACATGATATGTTTTGTATAATACTGTCATATATGGCACAATATGCATTTTCCATGTGACATGTTTATTATGTTATGCTTATTTAATTTCTCACGCCACAAGTTCCTTGTGGAGCTAGGAAAATTCATTATGGGTTGAAATGACATATACCTGAATCACTTTATCATTTTTGATATTGAATTGGGATACGGGTAGGAACGATATACCCATAAATCTAAATAATAGAGTTGAAATGATACATGCTTAATTCACTTGACCATAGACTAGAAAATTAAATATGAACATTGTTGGTCAATAAAAATATATTTTGAAATTTTATAAATATGTATTTATTTGAAATTTAATTTACTTATTTTAGTTAAAATTAATGTTCGAAATATATATTTAACTTGAATTTATGAATTTAAGTTAGAATTGATTTAATGAAAGGATTTAATATGTGATTTTTGAATTGAAATTAGTGTCTAAAAATAATTCAAAACTCAATTAAGATTTAATTTAATTTAATATAACCAAATATAATAATTTATTTTAAAATATTTTAAATGTAATATAAGAAACTTATTTAGTTTTAAAAGATTTATTTTACAATATAATATAAAGATTTAATTTAATATAATAACTTTAATAAATTTAATTTAAAACTAGAATTTAATTTAATATTTGTTTAAGTGAAATGAATTGAAGAATTTGATTTTTAATATTTAAATTGATAATTTGTTAATTTAATACAATTTAAACTTAAAGAATTTGATTTAAGAAACTAACTTGATAATTAAACCTTTTTTGGTAGAGACAACCTAATTAAAGTGACTGCAAACACTTATTATTGTAACAAATAATAATTACAAACAATACAGGAGATTGATAGGATATCATCCTACTAAAAATATGGTTTTTAAGGTGGACCGTTCAGCACCAATCTATCTAAGTTATAGTAAAGGAGCTAGATGCTATTTCTAGGCTATAGGTTGCAAAGTTCATGCATGGAATAAATTGCACTTAATGACGAAAAATCACTAATAGTGACAAACTACACAAGAAAAGTCTTATGCAACAATTTACCTTGGTGACAGGGCATGTTCTTAACAAGACAACATCACTTTGAAAGGACCACTCAGCAAAAAAAGTCCATCTCCAGCACCACACAAGCTCCAAAACCAAGGCTAAGGTACTTGCACTAGAACATGACATACCAGCATATGACAAGACAGAACTTCCATCCAAAATAGAGTATTACATAGTTTGTGAAAAATAGCCAGGGCAAAGCCTAAGAAATCTCTTGAGCCAGCTTTAGCAGGGAATGAGATGAGAGGTAATGAAGACCACTGCCTAAGCAACATTAACGAGAGCCGAAGCTTCACCTGATATGCTGAAAGGGAGACAATGGAATAAGCCAAACTGGAAGACCTAAACTCAGTAGCATACCAAAACAGGGCACAAAGAAATTGACCGAAATAGACTTTCCAAGCGCACATGAGCAGCTTAACCTCTAAACAGAAAAGGATACAACCTAAAAAACAACTCATCATGCAAAACCAAAAACCTATTCAGCATGACATACTAACAAATTAATTCCGTTAAGTCGAAAACCTTGGACACATTGAAATCATACACCTCAAAAGGTACCAACACAACCAACATTATAGGCCGTTGATGCCAAACCATTTATACGCTAGATCATCGAGAAAGGGACAATGCACCACAACCCTAATTCTTAATCATTAAATATAAAAAAAAGCATTAGCATACCAGGAATGAATGTTGGCGAGTCGTGAAACCATTCAAAGTACATGAAGTTGCTGCAAAGCAATGTCAACATCGCGAAGGAACGAATCCTTCCTAAAACTTGCAAGTTGAAACCACTACCTAAAAAATAACAACTCCAGTTGACGAAGACTGCACAGTAGCCCCAACTAACACCAAATCCATCACCATTCCACCTGGCATAACCAGACTATCGCTGGACATAAATCCACCTAGCAATGTATAGTAGGAATTTGCTAAGACACCTTGCAAAGAACATTATTGGAAGTTGTACCGCTGAGGTGTCATCAAAATTGGCTGCAAAGGCCACATCAAAGAGCCAGTAACTTCCAGGATGGGCCACCATGCTAAGAAATAAAAGGGAATACTGGGGTGAGAACAGTAATTAGTTGCAAATTAGCAGAGGATCGAAAGAAATTGGGGAAGTATGGAGGTAAGGGTTTAGATCTGAAAGTTGATGATAGAGTTCGGTGAGCTCTTACACCGGCGAAAGCAAGGATATGGGAGGATAGAAGACGAGATCTGGGGTGTCAATTAGGAGTGAGGAGGAGACATAGACTAATGATGGGAAGAATGCGAAGAAAAGAAGTAAAGTGGGAAACCGTGTCGCCATTAACAGGAGCTCAACCGAACCGAAACCTTTGATTCCTTCCTTTTGACTTGATAATTAAACTTGAATGTTGTTTTGAATTATATAAGAAAACGAAACAAAATGAACCTAGAATTTAAAGTTACAAACTAAAATGAAGTAATATTTTGGAATCGTAATTCTAGTTGTAAAACATAAAATAATTTTTTTACTAATTTAATTTATTTTGAATTGAATGGCAATTTGAAAGCATAATTTATGATAAGTTAAATTTTGAAATATAGATATTTTGTGCAAGTTAGATTATTATATTTAACTTATTTTAGATTATTATTATCTAACTGTTTTTTTGCAAAGTTGTCCATTTTTTAAAGTAACTGCAAACACTTTTATTATAAATAATAATAAATACAAATAATATAGGAGGTTTTCAGTTACCTACCTACTAAAATTCGGTTTTTAAGGTGGACCGTCTACCATAGACTGCATTTATAGTGGGTCGTCCACTATATCTGTTCTAAATTATTATACATGAGCTAGCTAAATATTAGACTACTAAAAGAGCACATACTCCACGCAGGGAGTATGTGATACATATTACATGATATATTTCATAAGAATTACATTTTCTTACTTGCAATAAAAACCCAACAATACGCTAGGCTAGTAAAATACCATTCAACTTACAGAAGTATAGTCTTACTATAGTACCCCACAGCTTGCGTGTTGCACAACGTAACACAAGGACAGGTTGCAGAGTGAAATGACACGGTAAGTTTGACATGAAAAAAGCATCAGACAAATCATAACAGCCGTTTGTAACAATAAAATCTACTACATCACATAATAAGGGTATGTTTATCTCATGCGTTCCAACGTAGCAACGTGTTGCGTACGTTGGCACATCACATCAGAACTAGCAGTCTGACCAGAGAATAAGCAAAGATAGCCTGCCGCCTTACTCTATGTCACTGATCAGCATTGACATGGATGAAATTTCCACAAAACATGGCATTAATAAAATTTCATTTGAGCTAAAAAAGTGGCAAGTAATGAACTTGGAAGGAGATTAAAACCACGTTCAACACAAAATATTTGAGAGCATTGCTTCACCTGTAACTTCGAGTGAATGTGGAGAGAAATATACCAGCATGTCGTAGCACAACACCAACCAAACTTGACCCAAGGTAATGACGTATAGGTACTTCCATAGCATATGGCATCAAACCCTCCATACAACCAAGAAGAGGATCCTAAGAACTCACTCAACTAACTTTGCCTACAACCAAAAAAACACCTCGGCCCATCATACTGTTTCTACAAGTGGATAACTTTAGCCACATTGAATAACAACACCGTGTGAGGAACCAACATAACAAATCAAATTGCCAAGTCATTTCAATAGAGGCTCATTGAGTTAGAGACGAAGCACCACAATACACCCTCGTCGGCTGAATACTCAATCACATGTGAGGGTTCGGTTAGCAACTCAATAAAAACAAAAATTATACTTAGCAAAATAAACCAAAAATGGTGGTGAGTTGCGATATCAGCACAAAGGAGTATGAATTGCTGCAACTTAAGTCATACCGCATAGATCCAGTCAATCCAAGTCCACGCAAATCAAAACAAATTTTGGAAACCATGAAAGACCACCACACGAAGTCACGGAAGGGACACTAGAAGCGAGATCGGTAAGGAATGAAGTCGATGAGAGGATCAATTGGAAGGGGAAGATGGATGTGCCATAGTAAGCGGTTACTATTTAAAGATAAAAATAAGGTTTGGTGAATCTCCAATGAATGGCGAAAGTAGTGAATCAAAGGAGAGGAAGACATGATGAAGAGAATCGAACGGAAGGGGGATAAGGAGAAAGAAATGAAGAAGAAAAGAAAATTAGGGGATTCCTTTTCACCATTTACTAGAGCTTCACTAAACCAAAAATTGAGGGATTCCTTTATTATTAAACTTTTTTTACTTAAACTAACTTTTCTTTACTATTTGTTTCCATGACTATTTTATAACTATTTGGTTTAAACTATTTTATCTATTATATTTCATAATATTTTTTTATGAAACTATTTTTTATATTTTAACTATTATAACTTTATAAATATTTTTAATAAACTATTCTTAAAAAACCGCTTTATATTAGATTTATATATATAAAAACTATTTTAAATTAAACTAAATACATTTTACTATTTTAAGTAAAGTCTATTTCCAATCTGAGCTATCAAGTCTTAATTGATCTAAGATAGGATTTCGATTAATAATGATATTTGTGAAATAGAAATATAAAAACCGAAATTTGAACTTGATAATGAGCCGTTTGATAATATTATATTTGAAATTTGAAACTCGACCCAGTACTTAATAATTTTGAAAAAGTTAATATAAAGAAATCAATAATTGAACCTAAATTAATTTACAATATTTAAATGTGATTTTAAATTAATGACTATGGTGTGAAATAAGCTTGTGGTTGTCAAAGACGCCAAATTGTTATTAACATACTCTTTGCCAATAGCAATACCACTTTAACAACTGTGTATGTAGTGGAGAATCTAGAACAAAGTAGGATGGATTTAGCGAACACTACTGGAATGACGTGAGAGAAAGATAATGGATGATCTTGACCTTTGGGTCATAATTGAAATGAGAATCTGTACCCAAACCAAGTGAGGTCGCTCCTCAGATTGGACACGCTTCTTCGATACCATATCTATTACTTTGTGATTTGATTAGTGGCCACCCTTGATTAAACAAATGTTGTTTCAAGATGTGTAGTAGAAGCTGCTATGCATTACCACCAACTTGGGTCCGTAATCTAGTTGAATCCTACTGTGGGTATCACTTCATTGCCTTGTCGTATTATCCTAATCGAGCCCACTATTATTTTAATTAGTATCATACTATGGAGTACCATTTGGAATCCACTAGTTTACGATAGACTTTACGGTATCTTTATATACTACGATATTATAAATGGTGTAAGAGTAATAATGGTAATCCCACTCATTCTATTTTCAATAGTATATTTACGGTAGACATTATTATAGTATATAGTTCTATAGATCCTTAGAGGATGGGAATCCCAAACATCCTTCAAGCTACCGGTGCATTTCTTTGAATATTCATAATAACCCAAAGTTTAAAGAATAATAATTAATTAACAACTTGGTTAATTAAAAAATAAGTTGAAAAATAATGAGAAGTGAGAAACGAGGATTGCGCCATTCAGTTCTTCATGATTTTCTAGCTTGGATAGACTTTTAATTTGCGTAAAACGGACTTAAAACGAATAAGTTATAACCAGCTGAAGTTTGAAATTCAAATTAGAGATTAATTCTAAAAACATAACGAAGTAAATAATTTATTTCATGAAATCAGTGCAACTACTGGGGCGACTCAGTCACAGCTGGGTTGACCCTTGGGTCGGCCCAGTTAGTGCGGCCAAGCACGTTTTCGTACCTAACACAAAATGATTTTTGTTGGAGTGTTCAGGAATGTTCTTTCAGACATGGATTTGAGGGTTATGATCAAAAACCTAATTATCCTAAGACCTAAAATTCTCTACCACATCTACAAACAAAATATACTCCACCCTTATTCCCCACAATTCTCATTCTTCATTTCTCAGCCTCCACCATACTTTTTCTCTCCAAAATAAAAATGGAATGTTTGCACACAAACTGGAGTAGTTTTATTCAAAGATTTTGAGGATTTTCCATCAGGCCTTTAGATTCGCATTTCTTAGGTGTGATTTATGTGATTTCAAGATTTCTTTTAAGCAAAAGATAAATTTATAAAATAAAGGTTGCAATTGCATCAGATCTGAGTTATTTACCGTTTCTAGATTCAAATTTATTGCCACCGTTCTTCTTTCTAAATTTCTTCTGTCTATTTCTTTGATTTTATTCTGATCTCTACACACTGTTTTTCGGAGCTACTCTTCCCTTTTATCTATTTTTCTTAAATTTTGTAGTTATGATAAAATATGCCAAAAAGGCATATAAGTGCGATAAAAACAGATCTGAACCTATATGTTATATTTTTGCATTGGATTATTTCTCTTTTTCTTTTATTCAACATTGGATTAGGGAATAAAACTCAATTGAAAAGAAATAATCAAGATTGAGGTTTAATTTTGAATAATATGTTAAAACTACAATAAGAAGGGAGCAACTAAATTAAGGCAATCAAACTGTAAATGCCTATTTGACAGATTTAGACAGAAATGAACTGTAATATGAAACATGCATGATTATTATAATTAGAAATCATAATAAAACATGAATAGTTAAATTTCAATACAACTTAGAATATTTGAGAGGATAGTTAGGCTTAATATGTGCATACTGATTTACATTGATTATGAGCCTAGTACTCCTTGTTGTTAGGCTTTAATATGAATACATTAATTTATAGAGTGTGGGTAAATTATAAGCTAAAATTAAACTGTCATGGTTAGACTTTATATGTACATATTGATTTACATTTTATGGGTAAATTATAAGCCTAATACTCCTCGTTGTTGGGATTTAATATATTAATTTACGGTGTGTGGGTAAGTCACGAGCCTAGTACTCGTTGTCAGGCTTTAAAATGAACATATTAGTTTGCAATAAATTAAAACCAAGTACTCCTCATTGTAGAGTTTAAATTAGGGGTCTAATAAACTGAATTTATTTGTAGGGTTCAGATCAAGGACCAAGGGTTTGTCCAAGTTATTTTTTTGGGATTAATTCCATGTAGCACACCCTTTTATTATTTTCAGTCTCAATTGAGGCAAGGGCACACACCATGTTATGGGTGTTAGTTGGTCCAATTGGAGGGTGTTAGTGCGTTTCAGCGAGTTAACGTGCATGCACTTGTCCAATTTAGAAACATAAGTCTTTTTGACACTTATGGATAAGGTTATGTCTTTTGGATGATGGGCTAGGGTCTGATAACCCGAACCGTAGTAGGCATAGGTTATCCATTATTCGTTGTAGCCGATTGATTGGGTTGTAATAGGACTTTCTTCCTAATTATTGTTCGGTTCAGAATTTTGTACAAATGTGAAGCAATCATCATTATTGAATCTTACGAATGAGAACACTTACATATTTTGTCATTCTTATTCTATTTTGTCACTTTAGGTGTGCACAGACACTTACCCTTTTATGACAATAGAACTACTGTTTTATCTATTTTATTTCACTTATCAGCCGTTCCTGAAATTACTATAGCTCATCAAAATTTTTGTCTGACCTATTTTCTTCTTCTTTTCTTTTCTTCTTCTTACCCCAGGCTCTCAAGGAGAAAGTGCTTAACTTGGACTGCTTTGTTGATTTCATCGTGGAAGACTTTTGTTGAGATGTATTGTTTATACTCTTTTCACGGTTTGCTTGTATCTTTTTTTGCCTATTTGGGGATATTTCTATTATTGTTCTCTGATATTTCTATTATGAATGAGATTTAAGACATGGTATTTTTAGACAGTTTGATTTGATTGAAATAATAAAGATGGTTTTGTTGTTTTTAATATAAATTTTCACTTTCTTCCGCTGTGAATATATTTTATTTTGAGAAATCTTAGTCTCTTTGATGATTGTTTGTCTGTATACCTTCAGTGCTCCATGTTGCTTAACGAGATTCTATGTTAGGATAACGTTAAAGGGTGTGGGGTGTTACATTTGGTATCTGAACCTAAGGTTACAATAACTAAAATTTTGTTTTAAAAATAAAGACTTATGAAAGAAAAACTTAAAAAAAAAAGGTTAATTTGATTGCTTCGTATTCTAAATTTCTATTACTTCTTTTGCATAGCACGTCAGGAGCCCCTAATCTTCCTGAGGGCATTCATATTCTCAGTTGGTTCCGTAGATATTTAGAAGCTACGGAGCCTATCGAGGGACAAGAACATGCACAAGCTTCAACACCCGCTGCGGTGGTTTCTCCCAATCTGCCGATAGCCGCAAATTTCTCTAAGCTTTGTGAGGACTTCTCTAACTTGGGCATCAAGATTTTTTCAGGTACCGAGACATTTGTACAAGCGCACACTTATATTAGAAAGATAGAGAGGATTTTCAAGCCACTGGATCTTGAGGATAGGATGAGAGTTAGACTTGCAACTTGGCGACTTAAGGAAGAAGCCTTGTTTTGGTGGGATACTGTAGAGGATGAAAAGAGGAATTTGGATTGGGTTTGATTAGGAATAGATTTGGGAGGAAGTTTCTATCTTCTACACAAAAGGGATGTAGTTGGAGCAGTTTTTGAGCTTGAAGCAAGGAGATTTTTCAATAAAGGAATACATCAACCGGTTCAACGAGTTATCTAGTTTTGGTATGGATTTGGTTAATAATGCTCACAAGAAGGCGGTTTGTTTTGCGAAATGGTTGAATCAACCTATCTAATCTTTAGCGTTGACTCACATTCCTATGGGAGCGATATTTGAGGCCTTGATTGAAATGGCACCGATGCATGAGGATAAGAAAGAAGAGGTAAAGTACGATAAGAGTGGAGCTTCTAAGTTTTCTAGTCCTAAAAAATATTCTAGAATAAGAAAGATAAGAAGAAGTAAGTTGGGAATCCTTAGAAAGGGCAGATTAAGACTGAGATTAGGGTGTGGAATACCAGGACACCCCATTAAGGAATGCATGAATATGAAAGGAAAGTGATGTAGTTGTATGAATACCAGGACACCCCATTAAGGAGTGCATGAATATGAAAGGAAAGTGATGTAGTTGTAGACAGCCAGGACTTTTGAGAAAGGCAAGTCCCTAGAGATTTAGACAGAGTACTTGTACAAAAACAACAGCTCAGATGCATGTTTAGAGGCACCACTAACTAGAAGTAGCCCAGATAGAGGCAATAAAGTCTCCATTGAAGGTTTGAGCTCCATCTCTGATTTTCCTGTTTGCACTTTTTTCGATTTGGAAGCTTCTTATTCGTTTATTTATAGTATCTTGGTCGACTTTTTGCAGTTAGAAATCTCACTAGTTACCAATCCCATAATAGTTTCGAACCCTATAGATGGTTCGACACACCCATTTATGATTTATAGGGATTTGAATTTTGTTATTTTAGGTATTTAATTTGATTGTGATGCCTATATATTGGGATTTTCGGGGTACGTGATGATCTTAGGGATGGATTGGTTAGCCATGTATGGGGTTGCACTTAACTGTGAGAGGAGGGTCGTTCGTTTGATGACTTGTAGTGGTAGGATCACAGAGATTTCTTGTGACCTACGAGGGTCAGTCATATTGACTTTTCTTTACTCCTTATATACTTTTGTTTATATATATTGTATACCTTTTGTCAGTGAGTATCCAGATGTATTCGAGGATGTTAGAGGATTGCCACTTAAGCGTGAGATTGATTTCTGTATTTATGTTAGTGAGAGCACGAAGCTTGTAGCTTTACTTGTTTGGCATATGCCTCTGAGGGAATGGAAAGAGTTGAGCAAGCAAGTGGGTGAGCTTTTTGAAAAGCTTTTTATTAGATGGAGTGATTCTGAGTGGGGAGCACCTTTTTTCTTCACCACTAAGGCTGATGGTTCCCTCCGTTTATGTGTGGATTACTAAGAACTGAACAAGCTCATAAAGAAGAATCGCTACCCACTCCCTCAAATAAATGATTTGTATGATCAGTTGGTAGGCGTGACTATTTTCTCTCAACTGAATTTGGCTATTGGTTTTCATCAGTTATGCATGCCTGAGGATAGCATCGATAAGACGACGTTTCATACTCCTAATGGCTTCTTAGAGTGGTGGTTATGCCTTTTAAGCTGACCAATGCACCAACATATTTGATGGACTAGATGAGTAGAGCATTCAAAGATGTTCTAAATAAGTTTTTGGTGGATTTTATGGATGATATCCTTGTCCTCTCGAGGAACGAGGATGAGCATGCGTCACATTTGGGAGAGCTTCTCTGTACTCTCTGAGCTTATCAGTTGAAGGCAAAATTCTCTAAGTATCATTACTAGAGGAAGGAGGTGCGTTTCTTGGGTCATATAGTCTCAAAAGATAGGTTGGTTGTTGTTCCTACCAAGATGGTGGCGGTACATGATTGGAGGACACCTAAGAATGCAACTGAGGTAAGGAGTTTTCTTAGCTTGGCGAATTACTACAGGAAGTTCATTAAGGACTTTACATGGATCTCGACACAATTAAACCGACTTACTAAGAATAATTTGGTTTTCTCTTGGGATGTTGATTGTGAGAATTCCTTTAGGAGACTAAAGAATGCTCTCACCAGTGCACTAGTTTTGACATTTCCTTGTGGATCTAGGATGCTCACCATTTATACCGACGCCTGTGGGACTGGTCTAGGTGCAGAATTAATGCAAGAGGGTAAAGTAATGTGCTACGGTAGTAGGAAACTAAGGGTTCATTAGAGGATTACCCTACACATGATTTAAAGTTAGCAGATATAGTATTCACACTTAAATCTTGGAGACACTGCCTACTTGGCGAGAGGTGAAACGACCCGAACTCCCCCTGTCTCCGAAGAGAAGGGAAAGCGCGGATAGTTCGAGAACAACACAAAGAAAAACGTAGACGGAAGAACATTTTATTGTATATTACAACAATGCATCAGATTACAAGAATATACAGAGTATGAATAAATATTACACAGAAATATCAGAGATTTAAATTACATTTAAATACATCGCAGCGGAAAATAATACAATACACAACTGGAAGAGATATATGGATACAAAGCTTTTCGGATATCATCTCAGCTGTAAACCAGGATCCTGTGAATATAAATCTGCAAAACCAAAACTACAAGCTGCCCGTGTCGAAAATGAGGGCACCCAGAGTTTAGGTTAAAACAATAAACTCCAGGTCAGTCATGGGACTGGTGTGAGAACTAAAACAGTTATTAATCTTTATTTTTAAAGTTAGGTAAGTCAAGGGACCACGCCGTATAACACGGAACGGGTTTCCTCCCAAAAATACCAGTGCATAAAACAAACAGCGCAATGCTAAATAAAGAAAAATGAAGCTGTTATAAGACCCAGGTCCCATCACACAATGCAACGCAAGCCGGAGGATAGGGTTATTTCCTTATAATAGCCAAGAATGCTTGATACGTTTAAAACAAATCATTTGATACTATCATAAGTGCATAGTGTATAAAACAACTTCAAATCATAAGTATCAATCATAGACGGCATAAGCGCCCCATCCCACTATGTCGCCATACTAGGCTCTACAAATAAAACCGCCAATGTCACGTATTTGGAAGTTGGATTTCCATCTATGAACCGAGGCAAAAGATAGTCCTCAACTGATTCGAGACTGTCTAGCCCGAGTCTTAGGAACAGTCGCAACTGCCCCTTGGATCGTCAGGGTCGGTCCACCGATGTGGATTATAATGCCTGAACACTACGTTTCTCCGCCCTTTGGGGCGTAAGTGAGCCAACGAATGACTCCATCGGACCCGGATCGTCCGATCAAACCGAGGCGCCTCGCAACAGCAATAACCACACAGGTGAAAATAATATAAATGTCAGGGCTGGTAGGTCACTGACACCACCCTAGCTAGAAAGAAAACGCATGTCCCCCCTGAGGTCCGTCTCCCGTTTTTGGTTCACCACCGGGGTGTGAGGCTCGCGAATCAACGCTACACAAAGCTATGCCACACAGGCCTTGCTTTGATCATCATCCACAAGACTTTGCTTTTCAACAGAAGCCTTGATCAATTGCCACTTAGGCATGCCACACAGGCAATTCACTCCATGCGATTGATATCCATCAATATATAACCCCTGAGCTCGTACGTCTCAGAGAAGGGCGTTAAGCAAGAGAATAAATTCTCCGCCGCCAAACAGATATATATTTAATAGAAATCAATCACACGGACTAAAATCCAATGTCAGACACACAGTCCATTTACAAGTTCGCTCTGGGTCTGAACGAAACCGGAGGCACTTTCCTCGCATATCCGTCGATCTCCAAGTACGTCTGGACGATCACCAACTGTTTCCATCTTCTTGGGTGTACAACCCAATCAAGATCATCAGTAATTATCCAAACGACGTGAAGACTTCCGGTCTTCGACCACCGTCTTCATCTTCGACTTATCGTCGTATCAGTTATTCAGAATGGGATAAACCCGGTCTTTCTGAATAACTCGCGTATATTTTAAATAAGTGTTACACAAACACAACATCCGCCTCATTCCAATTCATCAGTCACTAACCGTAAATTAATCAAGAGAATAATTCCCCAAATATTAACCCCGAAGGCCGAAACCAACATCAGATCAATATCCAGAAAACCCTTCTGCTTAGCTAACCGACAGTTAGTTTCTAAATTTCACATTCATAGGGAAAGGTTCCCATTAATTTTATCAAAGATAAATTCTTTATATTTATTCTTTAATCTATCCTTTTGAATTTTGATTCAACTAGTCGGGATTAACAAACCTTACCGAAGTAATCATTTGTTTTAATTTCCCAATCCCAACCTATTCATCCCATGAAGTAAAACTGGTAATACTTCATATCTAACACCACAATATTATCGGTAAATTCAATTACCATTTCACGTTCAAATCTAATTAAAGATTTAACTATCGCCTGGAGCAAAACTGGTGATACTCCATTCTCGATCATTTCAATCTAATTAAAGATTCATTAAAACTCCACTTAGTTTTAATCTTTAACTGGGTTAAAGAATCAGTGTCATTTAAAACACAGTTCACGATAAACCCAAAATCACATCACATTTCTATCAGTCCCTAACCGTAAATTAATCAAGTGAGCAATTCCCTAAGTATTAACCCCGAAGGCCGAAACCTACATCAGATCAATACCCAGAAACCATTCTGCTTAGCTAATCGACAGTTAGTTTCTGAATTTTCTTAACTCCTTTGGGTCTAAGAATAGTATTGTGGAAGATAACGTTCACGACAACCCAAAATCCCATTTCATTAATTATCGGGTTAAAGAACAAGTGTTATTTGAAACACTACTCACGATAAACCCAAAAATCAATATCAATTCAATTCCAATTAAATATTATATAATTGGTACACTTCATTAAATCTAAATAAAAAGATTTAATCTTGTTCTCAATTGGGCTTAAGAACAGTGTTAATGAAGACACCATTCACGACAAACCCAAATCACATTTGATATTAAATACAAGACTCTAAATAGAAAATATATCGGCTTATATTCAATATCAAACTCTACGACTAACAAATATCGTATTCGAAATAACGATATATAAATATCTTTCAAATTTCCATAACAATATCTGTGTAATCACGAAATCCAACATCGAAATAATCCAAAGACAATTTCGATTCAAATCCATTCCAATTCAGTTACTGGAAATTCTGGTTACTTTAAAAACCCTTTTCAAATTCAATTTATTTATTTAAAAATAAATAGAATTATAATTCTAGTTCAAAACTAGTTCATTTCGATAAAAATCTATTTTTATCTTTTCAAATATGGCGTTTTTCATCCCAATTCTTTCTAAATCATTTCTTATGATTTTACACAAATTATTACTATTTTTAATAATTTTATCAAGGCCCGTACAGTCGATTTCCATCAACGGCCATCGAACTGCACTTACAGCGACCTTTTCCAAATTTGATTTGGACATAATTCCAAATCCAACTGTTAGATTTCAATTTTCTAATATTCGTTAGAAAGCTCTTTTCGATACGAACCCAACGGTTCCGGTTTCAGGAGAATCCGACAGTCGGATCTCCCGTAATATCCATTCGAAGTCAATGGTCGAAATTCGCGAACTGCCGTGGCACGTCGCGTTCTATTCAGGCCATTATATTATATATATAATATATACTTCTTCGATTTCCTTTTAAAACGTGCTTTATAAATCGTTTTAAATTCATTTCAAATTGATTTCAATTCAATTTCAATTTAATTCGAATGCAATTCCTTTCGATTTCCATTCGAATTCAATTCTATTCAATTTCAATTTGAATTCTAATTCTATTCAATTTCAATTTGAATTCATTTCTATTCAATTTCAATTCGAATTCTAATTCTATTCAATTTCAATTTGAATTCACTTCTTTTCAAAATATCAGATTTTGAAATCACTTTCGATATTCATTATAAAATGAACAAAATCGATATAAATATCGTTCACGTCAAAATGGCGTCCATCTAATCAACACGGCTTCATATATTTCTATTTTCAAATATTCTATTTCAAATATTTCTTTTTCAAATATTTCTATTCAAATATTTCTTTTTCAAATATTTCTATTCAAATATTTCTTTTTCAAATATTTTTATTCAAGTATTTCTTTTTCTAATATTTCTATTCAAATATTTCTTTTTCAAAACTGGAATGAGGCCCAATCAATTACCATATAATGTTAATTATATGGATTTTCTACAACACATGTATACGTCAACAATGACAAATAATCAATCATCATCCAAAGTGCATTCTACACTGTATAAGCATCAAATATAAATATTCAACGCTTATAACAGTTTGTCAATCAATTGATCGACATACAACTAAACAATCGGGATTAGTGTACGTCAACTATCATCCCAATACCCGTGTGGGGTTTCAAACAATCAAACACAGATTTTATTTGTGCACTTGGGCGATGTGTAAAATTTATCGTCCCAATCAATATCAGTCAAATGTGTGTATATAAACAAATCGTCCGATCTGTTCATTTTTATTTCATTTCATATACACGTTAAAAATTCTATTTTTAACTATAAAATATTTTCAGCTATATAAATATTTTATTTTATTTCATATCACATCACACAATCAACTATACATCAACATCAAACAAACAAGCATACAAGCCGTCCATGGTCTGTGGACGACGGGTGTCGGGTGCTACTAAACACCGTCTGCATCCTAGTATATATATATATATATATAACTAGAAAATTAAATTAAAGAGTGAGAAATTCTCACAGATCGCTAATCCAATACGCCACGACTCTTCTTAGGTAGAAGTCTTCGTCGTTCTCGCCTCTTGTCACTTTCTTTGCCCGTATTCTCTACATATGTAAAAATCGAATTTTTTTACTTCGCTATTCAATATATAAAAATCGAATTTTTACTTCGCTATTCAATATATAAAAATCGAATTTTTACTTTGCTATTCAATATATAAAAATCGAATTTTTACTATGCTATTCAATATATAAAAATCGAATTTTTACTATGCTATTCAATATATAAAAATCGAATTTTTACTTCGCTATTCAATATATAAAAATCGAATTTTTACTTCGCTATTCAATATATAAGAATCGAATTTTTACTATGCGATTCAATATATAAAAATCGAATTTTTACTATGCTATTCAATATATAAAAATCAAATTTTTATTATGCTATTCAATATATAAAAATCAAATTTTTACTTTGCTATTCAATATATAAAAATTGAATTTTTACTTTGCTATTCAATATATAAAAATCGAATTTTTACTTTGCTATTCAATATATAAAAATCGAATTTTTACTACGCTGTTATCCATACAAAGATTTCGCTCTTTCAAATATAAAGATTTTGCCTTTTCAATTTCATCATTATAAAAATCACATTTTTATTTTGCTACATGTATAAAGATGATATTTTTACTATCTTAACTATATAAAAATTATATTTTTATATTTCTACTTTGTAAAAATCATATTCTTATTATTTTAAAAATATAAAACTATATTTTTAATACTCTACACAAGTAAAAATCATTTATAATATTTATAATATGATTAATTTACCTCTTTAAAACCCTATACTTACATAGATAATTCAAAATAAATCAGGGAGACTCACAGCGATGGTTTTTAGCGAAGAGGAGGGTTTTTTTTGCTTGCTGAACTGAGGAGAGGGGTGCTGTGCTCGGCGCCGGCGCTTGGTGGAGGGTCAGAGTGGAGCCGGGGCTGCTCTAGCGAGGTCAGGACGCGACTAAAGGAGGGAGGGGGGTGTTGCGTCGGATCTTGGGGTGCTCGAGGATTTGGGTTGGGCTCGGGGTGGCTACGGGTTTCGCGAGGCCTGGGGGTTCACGTTGATCGCGAAGGAGGAGGTGGGGGAAGAAGGAGAGGGGGCGGCGCTGGGTAGAAGGGAGGGCGACAACGAGGGTGGAGGCGGGGGCGAAGCCCTGGGGGCACGACGAGATCCCGATTGTTTTTTTCCTCTTTTATCGTTCGATTGAAATGATGGGGGGGGGGGGGGGGCAGAGAGAAAAAGGAGAGGAGAGGGTTTTTTTTATTATTTTAAATTTCAAAAAGTTGACTTTTTCATACGACCTCTAAACGAGGCCCACCGCCTGTCGTCCATAGCGTTTTACCCCCATTCCGAACACAATGGGATATGCCACGTAGGCCACTTCGATCGTTTCGATCAGCTTTCGTCAAAACCAACATATAACTCTATATATTGAATTTGAACGCGCACTTCAATTTACCGGGGCCACATATTAACTCGAAAAATTCCAGAAAAATATTTTCTAGCTTCGTATTGGCGATACGGTCCTAACAAAACTAGTTTCGTCGAATTCCGAGACCGTTGGAAAAATGGCCATTTTCCAGTCGACTAAAATCAACTGAAACTGGTCAAACACGTTTTCCTTTGCCACGCTCACATATTGATTCGAAAAAATATGAAATTTGGAATCTAGCCATAATTTGACCTCACGGATCCAACAAAAGTTGTTTCGTCGAAATCCGAGGTCGTTTGCAAAATTCCCATTTTTAAGGGCCTGAATTCCATAGCGACTATTCAGAATTTTCAACTGGACATATCTTTTGATTCCCGCTATGAAATTTCAATCTTTCAGATTCGTTGGAAAGATATCCTCAATTAGATCCTAATATTTTTTCTTTCACTAAAATCCGGATTATTTTGCACCCGGTACATTCATTTGAATTTTGAAATCGAATTATCGAACTACCGCGCCATTTTCAATTCCTTTTATAAATATAAATAAATATTTATATTCTAACGACGACGTATATAATATATACGTTCGAATTCTGTTCAAAATAAATTTCTCATCGATATTATTTAAAATAATTTATTTTAAATGTTCAAAATTCGCTAAAATTGCCAAAATAAAAATTTTAAACTGGCCCAGATTTTCGGGTTGTTACAATCTCCCCCACTTAAAACTTTTCGTCCCCGAAAAGGAACGAAGCCGAAAGTTGTTTCATAAATCAACTCAACTTCCATTATTTTGATTACGGCTTAAGTTCTTCAACTTTTCAATTTCTAAGAACTTTTCAAATTTTTCAAAAATTTGGCTAACACCCTAAATTTTCGAAAAATTTCGCCATAACCTCCCTTGCACCGGGAGCCACAGGAAAATGCCGAAATTGCCATACAGGCCCTCTGATCTCAAAAAGAAAAAGAAAAAGCCAAGCGGCTACCCAATCGGCTCATAAAATCATCATCACCCAAACAAAACAGTAAATTATAGTAAACATGTACCTATTTGTCGGGCAAACAATTTTATTCTTCAGCTCTAGCCTCCTTGCTATGATCTGTTCAATGTAAGTACTTGTATATGCAAGCAAATGCGACAAATTTCCAATATAATTCAATATTTGGTTCAATTTGGCTATATGGTTCAAAATTTCAATTAACAAATAATAATCAAACAACACAACCATCAATCAATTAGTTGATTAGCTTTTGAAATTCATAACTTTGATATATAGTCAAAAATCACATTTTTGATGCCAAATCACAACAATAAGCCCTATCTAGTTTTTGGTTCTCACACCAGTCAATAGGAAATATATAGAAAGCCCACTTTCGAAACTCGAAAATAAATACTGGCGACGGTGCCCCATCACCAGAATTATCCCCGGGCACTAGAGTGCGATTCTATAACTATCCAGTACATTAAAACTTCGAATACACGTTTGCAAGGCGTATATGCAAAATCTTTATATATCGGATTGTCCAAATTCAATATAAATAAATAATCAAATACGAATAATTGATTTAAATTTTCAAAACAAAATTGTTTTCATTCGAAAAATATACTCTTCACACTCGTTCTAGGATACTACTGATCTCATCTCTAACGAGTCATTCCCGTTGGATATTACGAATCCGATATCTGATGAATTCTTTCGTATGGTTCTAATGCGTCTTGTTCTCTGAGATTTGTAAACCAAAGCTCTGATACCACGATGAAACGACCCGAACTCCCCCGGTCTCCGAAGAGAAGGGAAAGCGCGGATAGTTCGAGAACAACACACAGAAAAACGCAGGCGGAAGAACATTTCATTGTATATTACCACAATGCATCAGATTACAAGAATATACAGAGTATGAATAAATATTACATAGAAATATCAGAGATTTAAATTACATTTAAATACATCGCAGCGGAAAATAATACAATACACAACTAGAAGAGATATACGGATACAAAGCTTTCTGGATATCATCCCAGCCGTAAACCAGGATCCTGTGAATATAAATTTGCAAAACCAAAACTACAAGCTGCCCGTGTCGAAAATGAGGGCACCCAGAGTTTAGGTTAAAACAATAAACTCCAGGTCAGTCATGGGACTGGTGTGAGAACTAAAACAGTTATTAATCTTTATTTTTAAAGTTAGGTAAGTCAAGGGACCACGCCGTATAACACGGAACGGGTTTCCTCCCAAGAATACCAGTACATAAAACAAACAGCGCAATTCTAAATAAAGAAAAATGAAGCTGTTATAAGACCCAGGTCCCATCACACAATGCAACGTAAGCCGGAGGATAGGATTTTTTCCTTATAATAGCCAAGAATGCTTGATACGTTTAAAACAAATCATTTGATACTATCATAAGTGCATAGTGTATAAAACAACTTCAAATCATAAGTATCAATCATAGACGGCATAAGCGCCCCATCCCACTATGTCGCCATACTAGGCTCTACAAATAAAACCGCCAATGTCACGTATTTGGAAGTTGGATTTCCATCTATGAACCGAGGCAAAAGATAGTCCTCAACTGATTCGAGACTATCTAGCCCGAGTCTCAGAAACAGCCGCAACTGCCCCTTGGATCGTCAGGGCCGGTCCACCGATGTGGATTATAATGCCTGAACACTACGTTTCTCCGCCCTTTGGGGCGTAAGTGAGCCAACGAATGACTCCATCGGACCCGGATCGTCCGATCAAACCGAGGCGCCTCGCAACAACAATAACCACACATGTGAAAATAATATAAATGTCAGGGCTGGTAGGTCACTGACACCACCCTAGCTAGAAAGAAAACGCATGCCCCCCGAGGTCCATCTCCCGTTTTTGGTTCACCACCGGGGTGTGAGGCTCGCGAATCAACGCTACACAAAGCTATGCCACACAGGCCTTGCTTTGATCATCATCCACAAGACTTCGCTTTTCAACAGAAGCCTTGATCAATTGCCACTTAGGCATGCCACACAGGCAATTCACTCCATGCGATTGATATCCATCAATATATAACCCCTGAGCTCGTACGTCTTAGAGAAGGGCGTTAAGCAAGAGAATAAATTCTCTGCCGCCAAACAGATATATATTTAATAGAAATCAATCACACGGACTAAAATCCAATGTCAGACACATAGTCCATTTACAAGTTCGCTCTGGGTCTGAACGAAACCGGAGGCACTTTCCTCGCATATCCGTCGATCTCCAAGTACGTCTGGACGAGCACCAACTGTTTCCATCTTCTTGGGTGTACAACCCAATCAAGATCATCAGTAATTATCCAAACGACGTGAAGACTTCCGGTCTTCGACCACCGTCTTCATCTTCGACTTATCGTCGTATCAGTTATTCAGAATGGGATAAACCCGGTCTTTCTGAATAACTCGCGTATATTTTAAATAAGTGTTACACAAACACAACATCCGCCTCATTCCAATTCATCGGTCACTAACCGTAAATTAATCAAGAGAATAATTCCCCAAATATTAACCCCGAAGGCCGAAATCAACATCAGATCAATATCCAGAAAACCCTTCTGCTTAGCTAACCGACAGTTAGTTTCTAAATTTCACATTCATAGGGAAAGGTTCCCAATAATTTTATCAAAGATAAATTCTTTATATTTATTCTTTAATCTATCCTTTTGAATTTCGATTCAACTAGTCCGGATTAACGAACCTTACCGAAGTAATCATTTGTATTAATTTCCCAATCCCAACCTATTCATCCCATGAAGTAAAACTGATAATACTTCATATCTAACACCACAGTGTTATCGGTAAATTCAATTACCAGTTCACGTTCAAATCTAATTAAAGATTTAACTATCGCCTGGAGCAAAACTGGTGATACTCCATTCTCGATCATTTCAATCTAATTAAAGATTCATTAAAACTCCACTTAGTTTTAATCTTTAACTGGGTTAAAGAATCAGTGTCATTTAAAACACAGTTCACGATAAACCCAAAATCACATCACATTTCTATCAGTCCCTAACCGTAAATTAATCAAGTGAGCAATTCCCTAAGTATTAACCCCGAAGGCCGAAACCAACATCAGATCAATACCTAGAAACCATTCTTCTTAGCTAATCGATAGTTAGTTTCTGAATTTTCTTAACTCCTTTGGGTCTAAGAACAGTATTGTGGAAGATACCGTTCACAACAACCCAAAATCCCATTTCATTAATTATCGGGTTAAAGAACAAGTGTTATTTGAAACACTGTTCACGATAAACCCAAAAATCAATATCAATTCAATTCCAATTAAATATTATTTAATTGGTACACTTCATTAAATCTAAATAAAAAGATTTAATCTTGTTCTCAATTGGGCTTAAGAACAGTGTTAATGAAGACACCATTCACGACAAACCCAAATCACATTTGATATTAAATACAAGACTCTAAATAGAAAATATATCGGCTTATATTCAATATCAAACTCTACGACTAACAAATATCGCATTCGAAATAACGATATATAAATATCTTTCAAATTTCCATAACAATATCTGTGTAATCACGAAATCCAACATCGAAATAATCCAAAGACAATTTCGATTCAAATCCATTCCAATTCAATTACTGGAAATTCTGGTTACTTTAAAAACCCTTTTCAAATTCAATTTATTTATTTAAAAATAAATAGAATTATAATTCTAGTTCAAAACTAGTTCATTTCGATAAAAATCTATTTTTATCTTTTCAAATATGGAGTTTTCCATCCCAATTCTTTCTAAATCATTTCTTATGATTTTACTCAAATTATTACTATTTTTAATAATTTTATCAAGGCCCGTACAGTCGATTTCCATCAACGGCCATCGAACTGCACTTACAGCGACCTTTTCCAAATTTGATTTGGACATAATTCCAAATCCAACCGTTAGATTTCAATTTTCTAATATTCGTTAGAAAGCTCTTTTCGATACGAACCCAATGGTTCCGGTTTCAGGAGAATCCGACGGTCGGATCTCCCGTAATATCCGTTCGAAGTCAATGGTCGAAATTCGCGAACTGCCGTGGCGCGTCGCGTTCTATTCAGGCCATTATATTATATATATAATATATGTAATATATACTTCGTCGATTTCCTTTTAAAACGTGCTTTATAAATCGTTTTAAATTCATTTCAAATTGATTTCAATTCAATTTCAATTTAATTCGAATGCAATTCCTTTCGATTTCCATTCGAATTCAATTCTATTCAATTTCAATTTGAATTCTAAATCTATTCAATTTCAATTTGAATTCATTTCTATTCAATTTCAATTCGAATTCTAATTCTATTCAATTTCAATTTGAATTCACTTCTTTTCAAAATATCAGATTTTGAAATCACTTTCGATATTCATTATAAAATGAACAAAATCGATATAAATATCGTTCACGTCAAAATGGCGTCCATCTAATCAACACGGCTTCATATATTTCTATTTTCAAATATTCTATTTTAAATATTTCTTTTTCAAATATTTCTATTCCAATATTTCTTTTTCAAATATTTCTATTCAAATATTTCTTTTTCAAATATTTCTATTCAAGTATTTCTTTTTCAAATATTTCTATTCAAATATTTCTTTTTCAAAACTGGAATGAGGCCCAATCAATTACCATATAATGTTAATTATATGGATTTTCTACAACACATGTATACGTCAACAATGACAAATAATCAATCATCATCCAAAGTGCATTCTACACTGTATAAGCATCAAATATAAATATTCAATGCTTATAACAGTCTGTCAATCAATCGATCGACATACAACTAAACAATCGGGATTAGTGTACGTCAAATATCATCCCAATACCCGTGTGTGGTTTCAAACAATCAAACACAGATTTTGTTTGTGTAGTTCGGCGATGTGTAAAATTAATCGTCCCAATCAATATCAGTCAAATGTGTGTATATAAACAAATCGTCCAATCTGTTTATTTTTATTTCATTTCATATACACGATAAAATTCTATTTTTAACTATAAAATATTTTCAACTATATAAATATTTTATTTCATTTCATATCACATAACACAATCAACTATACATCAACATCAAACAAACAAGCATACAAGCCGTCCATGGTCTGTGGACGACGGGTGTCGGGTGCTACTAAACACCGTCTGCATCCTAGTATATATATATATATATATAACTAGAAAATTAAATTAAAGAGTGAGAAATTCTCACAGATAGCTAATCCAATACGCCACAACTCTTCTTAGGTAGAAGTCTTCGTCGTTCTCGCCTCTTGTCACTTTCTTTGCCCGTATTCTCTACATATGTAAAAATCGAATTTTTTTACTTCGCTATTCAATATATAAAAATCGAATTTTTACTTCGCTATTCAATATATAAAAATCGAATTTTTACTTTACTATTCAATATATAAAAATCAAATTTTTACTTTGCTATTCAATATATAAAAATCGAATTTTTACTATGCTATTCAATATATAAAAATCGAATTTTTACTTCGCAATTCAATATATAAAAATCGAATTTTTACTTCGCTATTCAATATATAAAAATCGAATTTTTACTATGCTATTCAATATATAAAAATCGAATTTTTACTATGCTATTCAATATATAAAAATCAAATTTTTACTATGCTATTCAATATATAAAAATCGAATTTTTACTTTGCTATTCAATATATAAAAGTCGAATTTTTACTTTGCTATTCAATATATAAAAATCGAATTTTTACTTTGCTATTCAATATATAAAAATCGAATTTTTACTTTGCTATTCAATATATAAAAATCGAATTTTTACTACGCTATTATCCATACAAAGATTTCGCTCTTTCAAATATAAAGATTTCGCCTTTTCAATTTCATCATTATAAAAATCACAATTTTATTTTACTACACATATAAAGATGATATTTTTACTATCTTAACTATATAAAAATTATATTTTTATATTTCTACTTTGTAATAATCATATTCTTATTATTTTAAAAATATAAAAACTATATTTTTAATATTCTACACAAGTAAAAATCATTTATAATATTTATAATATGATTAATTTACCTCTTTAAAACCCTATACTTACATAGATAATTCAAAATAAATCAGGGAGACTCACAACGATGGTTTTTAGCGAAGAGGAGGATTTTTTTTTGCACGCTGAACTGAGGAGAGGGGTGCTGTGCTCGGCGCCGGCGCTTGGTGGCGGGTCGGAGTGGAGCCGGGGCTGCTCTGGCGAGGTCAGGACGCGACTAACGGAGGGAGGGGGTGTTGCGTCGGATCTTGGGGTGCTCGAGGGTTTGGGTTGGGCTCGGGGTGGCTACGGGTTTCGCAAGGCCTGGGGTTTCGCGTTGATCGCGAAGGAGGAGGTGAGGGAAGAAGGAGAGGGGGCGGCGCTGGGTAGAAGGGAGGGCGACAACGAGGGTGGAGGCGGCGACGAAGCCCTGGGGGCGCGACGAGATCCCGATTGTTTTTTTCCTCTTTTATCGTTCGATTGAAATGATGGGGGGGGGGGGGGGGCAGAGAGAAAAAGGAGAGGAGAGGGTTTTATATTTTTTTTATTATTTTAAATTTAAAAAAGTTGATTTTTTCATACGACCTCTAAACGAGGCCCACCGCCTGTCGTCCATAGCGTTTTACCCCCATTCCGAACACAATAGGATATGCCACGTAGGCCAATTCGATCGTTTCAATCAGTTTTCGTCAAAACCAACCAATAACTCTATATATTGAATTTGAACGCGCACTTCAATTTACCGGGGCCACATATTAACTCGAAAAATTCCAGAAAAATATTTTCTAGCTTCGTATTGGCGATACGGTCCTAACAAAACTAGTTTCGTCGAATTCCGAGACCATTGGAAAAAAGGCCATTTTCCAGTCGATTAAAATCAACTAAAACTGGTCAAACGCGTTTTCCTTTGCCACGCTCACATATTGATTCGAAAAAATATGAAATTTGGAATCTAGCAATAATTTGACATCACGGATCCAACAAAAGTGGTTTCGTCGAAATCCGAGGTCGTTTCCAAAATTCCCATTTTTAAGGGCCTGAATTCCATAGCGATTATTTAGAATTTTCAACTGGACATATGTTTTGATTTCCGCTATGAAATTTCAATCTTTCAGATTCGTTGGAAAGATATCCTCAATTAGATCCAAATTTTTTGGTTTCACTAAAATCCGGATTATTTTGCACCCGGTACATTCATTTGAATTTTGAAATCGAATTATCGAACTACCGCGCCATTTTCAATTCCTTTTTAAATATAAATAAATATTTATATTCTAACGACGACGTATATAATATATACGTTCAAATTCTGTTCAAAATAAATTTCTCATCGATATTATTTGAAACAATTTATTTTAAATGTTCAAAATTCACTAAAATTGCCAAAATAAAAATTTTAAACTGGCCCAGATTTTCGAGTTGTTACAAGGGGTTTGAGCTTTTTACGGATCATAAGTGACTCAAGTATTTGTTCTCTTATAAGGACCTCTGTTTGCTGCAACAAAGGTAGAGGGATTTTTTAGCGTCATATGATTTTGAGATTTCTTATACCCTTGGCAAGGGGAATGTAGTGGCAGATGCTTTGAGCAGACCAAGGGCGACATTGAGTCCTTTGTTTTGTTGAGTGGTAGGGTTTGGGGTATATAGTCGCATTTGATTTTCGACTATCTACAGATTTCACTCTAGGATTATTGGCTTCTTTGGAGGTGCGGCCTACTTTGCTTGAGCGGATTGGGAAGAGGCAGAGAGAGGATCTTGAGCTCTTGGATATTTTGGATGGATTGGGTAGATAAGAATTTTATAGACACATTGGATGTACTATGGATTGTAGGGGATATCTTTGATGGGATGGTAGATTGTGTGTACCCCACATGGATGATTTAACGAGTGTGGTTTTAGCCGAGGCTCATCACTCTTAGATGACTATCCATAGGGGCGGTGACAAGATGTATTGAGATGTGAGGCGGGTCTTTTATTGGGTCAGCATGAAGATGTGTATGGATGAGTATGTGTTAGATGTGATAATTGCCAAAGAGATAATGCATAGCAAAATAAGCCCGGTAGTCTACTCCAGCCTTTGGATATACCATTGTGAAAGTAGGAAAGTGTTTCTATGGATTTTGTGGACAAGTTGCCTAGATTGAGGAAGGGCAACACCGGCATTTGTGTCATTGTGGATTGATTGACTAAGAGCGCCCATTTCCTTCTAGTACGAGAAAGAGGATGACGACATGGTTGGCTTCTTTGTACATTCAAAAGATTATTAGACTCCATGGTATTCCTTCAAGCATCGTGAGCGATAGAGCTCCGATTTTTACTAGAGAGTTTTGGAGGAGTCTGCAAGAAGCTTTAAAGATGCAACTCGGGTTGAGTACTGCTTATCACCCTCAATTGGATGGACAGACTGAGAGAGTAAATATGATTCTGGAATACTTATTGAGGATGTTCATCTTAGACTTCGGAGGGACATGGCAGGATCATTTACCACCTTGTGGTATTCATGTATAATATTAGTTTTTAGTCTAGTATTGGCATTGTAACGACCCGGATTTTCTGCTATTTGAATTCGAATATTTAAACCTATTTTAAATATTTTAATTGTTATATTTATGGATTTTAATATTAAATTCGATAATTAAACGACGATTGAATGTTTAAATTTATATTTATATTAAACGAACTCGAAACGTTGCGGCGGTCCATAATATTGAGTTTTGAACTTTAATTGAATATACAGAATTCGTTTTAAGTCGAAATTCTGTGAAACAAGAAAGATTGGAATCTAATTGTTTACAATTTTCTAATGGGAGAGAAAAATCGAGATTTCAGCTTACATGTCATAAGTTATGTCCAATTAAAATTTTAAAATAGTCGCTACGGGAATCATTTATAAACGATAACATTTATTTAATAATTTAATAAGGAATCTCTATATATTTGGATATCATTAACTCGAATATATTAATGTTGAGTTGTAAATCCATATTAGTTGAATTTGAAGTGATATATTATTTATTTGGATATATTCAGTAATAATTTATTTTTATTTAATTTATTTGTTTCGGAATTAAATTATATTATATTAATATTATAAGCCGTAGAAAAAGCCGTTTTTCAAACGATCACCGTTTTTGATACAACAAATTTTATTGGAATACGTATGGCTAGTTATTGCTATATTTCCAGTTTGGAGCCAATCAGAGTTGTTTTGTCGATATGTTCAATTTTTACGAGAACCGATAAATATATTGAAATTAAAATAACATCTTTGCGCAAACGGAACCCATTTTCAATGAAACAAATTTCATAGGACCATAACTTTAAGACGTAGCAGCACGACCTTTTGCACTGCATTTAGAGATTGTGTGTGGCAGTATGAACATTAAACATTTAATGTACATAGTGTTACTGCAACTATCAAAATACTATTATTAAAATTAATAAAAAAGAAATAATATAAAAAGAAAGCCACTTTACTTGGCCCCCAAACTACCTATTTCTTCACACGCACGTCTGCGTGATGCCCAGGGTTCTTTCACCTTTAAGTATTGCTTCATTTACTTTTTTTCCAGCTAATGGAAAAAATGTAATCTATCTCCAAAGAAAAAAAATTTAAGTCCTAATTCATTGTGTTTTAGACCGAGACTCCAACTAAGAAAATGGCGGGAATGGTGAGATCTGTCTATGCCTGAAGTTCGATGGGTTGCGGTGCAGTGTGATGGTGAGTTGAGGTGATCTTAGATCTGGTTTTCAGTTTTGTGTGACATTCGAATTTGTTTTTTTTTGTGATCGCTAGAGGCCGAGCTGGATCCGGAGGCCTGAAGGGAAAATGTAGAGGACATAAGGGTTACTTTGGCGGTGATGCGGTGGTGTCAGGTGGTCACTGGCGGTGGTGGTGCTCAGATGAAGTTGCGATTCAGTTGTTTTTGTATACAAATGGATTTAGTTTTTTTACGACCAATCAACACAGTTTCAGATCGGTGTCAATAGGAGAAGTGGAGGACATGGTCAGGGTCACGACGGTGGAGGTCGCATGTCCAATCGCAGTCGGACGACGAAGCAATTTTCAGTTGAATGGAAACAAGTGGTTTCCGTGTTTTCTGGCTTTGCGGGGTCCACTGTGGACTGATGGAGGCAAGGAAGGTCTGGGTGGGGAGCCAAGGCTCTAGCGATCTCGGTGGTGGCGGGGCTCGAAGTTCAGTTAGACATGGTGGCGGCAACGACGCTTTAAAGTTGCGGAGCAGTTCGTGTTTTGTACAACAATGGGGAATCGAGTTTTAATTTTTCATAGAGGGGACCGGGTGTTCAGAAATTTAAAATATAGATTAATAGAAATGAAAATGGGTTAGCACGCTGGTTTAAGTGCAAGGTCGTGGTTAGTTCATTTAATTTGTAATTAGTCTCAATTATTATGTAATTAGGAATTTTAACTATTTTAAATTATAAACTGTATATTTAGATATTGTATAATTTTGTAATAGAGTATTGGAATTCAACGAACCAAGATCCGTTAGAACCGTATCGGCGGGCACTACGTAGTGGAACTAGCTCGGACAAAGTGGGAAGCTATTGGAACTTTTAATAAAATTAAACGGCTATTTAATTCTATTAAAACGGCTCGTTAATTCAACGAATAAAACCCAAGGGGAGTTAAACAACTTTCAGCTCCGTTCCTTTTCGAGGACGAAAAGATTTTAAATGAGGGAGATTGTAACAACCCAGAAAATCAGAATCAATTTAAAAAAATTTATTTTAGCTATTTTAATGGATTTTGAATATTCAAAACGTTTTATTTTAAATAATAACAATTAAAAATTTATTTTTACTGAATTTAAAACATATAAATTTATTTTAATTATAAAACGAGCCTGAAATGGCGCGGTAGTTTGAAAATTTGATTTTAAACTTTAAATGAATGCACATAATTCAATATAAATCAGAATTGGACGAAACAAGAAATGTTTGAATCTGTTTAGCTATATCTTTCTAACGAATATGAAAAATCCATATTTCATAATATAAATTAAAAGTTAAGTCCGCTTTAAAATTCAGAATAGTCGCTATGGAATTTATATATATTTTTATATAATATATAGCCCTTGAAAATAGCCATTTTGCAAATGACCTCCATTTTCGACGAAACCACCTTTGTTAGATCCGGAATGTCAAATTATTGTTAAATTCCAATTTTCATAATTTTTGGAATTAATATGCGATCGTGGTGAATTTAAACGCGCTTGGCACTTTCAGTTTGAATTTAATCGACTGAAAAAAGAGCATTTTTCAAATGGTCTCCAAATTCGACGAAATTAGTTTTGTTAGGACAATATCATCAAAACATAGCAAGATTTATTTTTCTGGTAGTTTTGGAGTCAGTATGTGTCCCTAGTAAATTAAAATGTGTGTTCAAATTCAATATATATTAACTTATATTTTAATTTTGATGAAAACTGATCGTAACAATCGAATTGGCTTACGAAACATATTCCATTGTGTCCGGAATGGTGGTATTTAGCTAAGGTGACAGTCGTTGCGTTTGGTTTGGAGTTCGAACTAGTAATCATGTATTTTTGAAATTAAAATAAATAAATAAATATATATATATGTATTAAAATTCCTAAACCTAAATTCCTATTCGCTCAAAATATTCCGCCGCGTTTCTTCTGTTCGAACGGTTGAAATCGCTTCTCCCTTCTCTCCTCTTTTTCTCTTAAACCACGCAACAATTCATGAAACATATAAAACGAAAATGGAAGTGCTTCACGAGCTCTTCAAATCCATATAAATATGATAATTTTTCTTATTCAAACGGGTGATAAATCTCAGCTCAAAGGCTGTCGACTCGCACGAAAATCGAGGCCAGAGGAGGTGACCGGACGGCGCGCCACCACAGGCGTGGGACGGCAGCAAGTGGGGCTTCCTCGCGGCGAACTCCGATCTGGATACGGCGGCTTGATGGAGGCGCAAACTGGAACCCTAAAGATCGAGATGTGTTTCAGCTACTCCAGGAATGAAGAATGAATGTGGGTAACGTTTTCAAGCGCTATTAATTTAATTAATCACAAATTTAATTATCCAATGCATTAAAATCCATATCTTTTTCGTGCGAGATCCAAATTCAACGAAACTGGATCTATTGCGATCGTGGTGACAAGAGCTTCACAACAAGAGTAACCGGGCCCAATTTGGATCTAGTTATAATTTAGAGCAAATTTGAATCCAAACTGTCCTTTAAAGAATAACAGAGTGGATCCTAAAGTGAGAACACCTTCTCACTCAAATTATTTTACAGTTATTATTTCCTACGTTGCAGACGGGGCTTATTAGCTCCTAACACTATTTTTTTAGTATAAACCATGGTTGATTGTTTGTTTGGATTGTCCTTGATTGGATTTGTAATAACACGGATTTTTAGAACCAATTTAAATTTTTTATTTTTGATATTTTAATGGATTTTAAGTATTTAAAATGATTTATTTAAATAAAACGATTTAAAATTTATCTAAATCGAAGTTAGAATGTATAATTTTATTTTAATTATATAACGAGCCAGAAATGGCATGGCAGTTTGAAAATTCAATTTCAAATTTCAATTGAATGTACTGAATTCAAAATAAATCGGATTTCAGTAAAACAAGAAAAATTTGAATCTGTTTAATTATATCTTTCTAACGAATGTAAAAAATCCAGATTTCATAACGGGAATAAAAATTTATCTCTGGTTTAAAATTTAAAATAGTCGCTATGAAATTTATATATATTTTAAATATATATATATTGCCCTTAAAAATGGCCATTTTACAAACGATCTTCGTTTTCGACGAAACCACTTTTGTTGGATCCAGAATGACGGATTATTGTTATATTCCAATTTTCATAATTTTTGAAATTAATATGTAAGCGTGGTGGATTTAAACGTACTTGGCACTTTCAGTTTAAATTTCATCGACTGGAAAATGACCGTTTTTCAAACGGTCTCCAAATTCGATGAAATTAGTTTCGTTAGGACCGTATCGTCAAAACAGAGCTAGATATAATTTTTCTGTAATTTTTGGAGTCAGTATGTGGTCCTGGTAAATTAAAATGTACGTTTAAATTCAGTATATATTGATTTATATTTTAATTTAAAGTAAAACTGTCAGAAACAGTCAAATGGGCTTACAAAACATATCCCATTGTGTTTGGAATAGGAGTGTTTAGCTAGGGGCGACAGTCGTTGGGTTTGATTTGGAGTTCAATTGAAAAATCTCGTTATATATATATATATATATATATATATATATATATATATATATATATATATATATATATATATATATATATATAAGGGCTTAAGTCAAAGGGATGCTCAAACCCTAAATCCTTTTCAGCCCAATCAAAATTTAATCCCGTCTCATCTCGTTCAACGGCGGAAATCGCTGGCCCTTCTCCTTTATTTTTCTCCTCCTACACGCAACATTACACCTCGGTTCTTTGGAGAATTTTGTAGAGATTTCCAAGCTCGTCAAATCCAGACCAGTTTGATCAGTTTTCATAGAGAATTCGTTGCGAAATCACCCCTAGAAGAACCGACGCCTCGACCTAAATTGTCGCCGCCTGGGCCCAGCGAGCTCCAGCTCAGTCTTGGTGATGGTAGCCCCCTTCTAGACCAACGCTGTAGCACCTCTTGATCGTCGGCAAGCTGCTCCGTTTGGAGGTGGCGGTCAGCCCTAGTTTTGAAGGCTGATGGATTTTCTGGTCGACGTTAGCGGAAAAGGTAACATTTTATTTAATAAGTTTTGTTAAAAATTAAGTTAATTAATTTAGCTAATTAACGTATTAATTATCCAAAGTTTTAAAAACAGAAATTTTTATATATATTATAGTTTTAAAATCTGAAATTTTTATATATATTATAGTTTTAAAATATGGTTTTTATATATGTAGCTTTTAGATAAAAGCATGAATTTTAATTTATATAATAGTTTATAGAAAGGTGATTTTCGATTGTAAACACAGTTTATTAAAAATGTGATTTTTATAATGTAATAGAATTTATAAAAATAGGACTTTTATTATAAATAACATTGTTTTAAAAATATAAATAACATTGTTTTGAATATAAATAACATGATAACAAAAATGTAATTTATTAAATATACTATTAAATGTTAATTATATTACATTGTTTAAAAATCAAATTTTTAAATATAAATAACATATAGGTTTTGAAATATAAAAATATGATTTTTATATATGTATACTTTTGAAATAAAAATATGAAGTACCAATATAAAAATATAATTTTTATAAATGACGTAGCAATATAGAAATATAATTTTTATATATGAAGTAGCGATATAAAAATGTAATTTTTATATATATAATAGCGATATAAAAATGTGATTTTTATATATGCAATAGCATTGATTAAAAATGTGATTTTAATGTAAACTGCGTGAAACAGATTGCGCTGAAATCACGATGAAGAACACGATGCGCTGAAATAGGTCCATATCCAAAATCCGCCAATTAAAAAATGATAGAGTGGAAACCAGAGGTGAGAACTCCTTCTCGCTTAATTTATTTTACAGCTAAAAATACTTTAGGTTGCAGACGGGGCTTAGAAGTCCCCGACACTATTTATTGTACAAAACATATTATGTGATTTGAATTATATGGAGTTCAACACTATCACAATCACATAAATTGAAAGCGATGTATGGATATTACCGACACACGGATTCCATGCTATGCGAATAGCCACTTATGGTGCCGTAAATGGCAATGGGGTAGTTGAGTAATTATTTATTTGGATGTTTTGCGTGATTTGATTATGATTGAAAAATTGGATTTGATTTGGATGTGAATTGGTTTGTGTATGGCGCGAGCCATTATTAGGCGAGGGATAAGGCTAGACCTTATTCCGGTTCTAATATCGTGCCGTTATGCTGCCGAAATTTTCTAAAAAGTGTTAGAAAAATTTAGCTAATTGAAAATATTATTTTTAGCTTATAATTGCGATAAATAAAACAATTATGAGATAGTTAAAAATAAGTTTACTCATCCATGTACAAGTCGGACGACTTGTTTATTCTCGCTTATTTTTATGATATGGATTGGGTCGATAAATTTTACACATCACCCAACTGCACAAATAATATTCAGTATTTGTTGGTTGAAACCCTACATGGGTATTGGGAGATATTTGACATACACTAGTTCCAATAATTAGTTGTGTGTCAATTGATAGGTTGACAGACTGTTGTAAGCGTTAATTATTTATATTTAATGCTTATACAGTTGTATAATGCACTATGGATGGTGATTGATTGAATATCATTATTGTTGTGTACATGTGTGTATGAAATCCATATAAATAACATTATATGGTAATTGACTGTGTCTGATTCCAATTCTGGAATAAAGGATATTTTAAAATATTTTAAAATAATGAATATTTTAAAATAATATTCAGTAACAGATTAAAACGTGAATTTGATGTCCGATCTTGGATGGACACGAAAATATTGAAATATATGAAGCCGTGTTGATTAGATTTGCGTCATTTAGACGCAAACGATATTTATATCGATTTTACTCATTTTTATAATGAATATTGAAATGGAAAATATTTCAAAATCTGATTTTTGAAAATATTATCATTTATATATTATAATGATAGGGAATTTTCAATTTGATTTAAAATTGAAATGAAAGTGGGAATCGTTTTTAAAACGAATTTATAAAATACGTTTTAAATGGAAATCGATGATATATATATATAATATATGTTATATATATATTTAATGGTCTGAATAGAATGCGCCGCGTCGCGGCTGTTCGCGAATTTCGACCGTTGACTTCGAATTTATATTACGGGAGATCCGACCGTCAGATTCTCCTAAAACCGGAACCGTTGGGTTCGTATCGAAAAGTGTTTTCAATGTATATAAAAGATTTGAAATCTAACGATTGGATTTGGTAACGGTTGGATTTGGAATTATGTCCAAATCAAATTTGAAAAAGGTCACTGTAAGTGCAGTTCGATGACCATTTATGGAAATCGACTTAAAGGGCCTTAATAAAATTATTATAAATATTAATAATTTGTGTAAAATCATAATAAACGATTTGGAAAGAATTGGAATGAAAAATTCCATAAAAATATAATTTTATCGAAATGAACTAGTTATTAACTAGAATTATAATCCAATTATTTTTAAATAAATAAATTGGATTGAGATTGGGTTTTAATATAACCAGAATTTCCAATATATGAATTGGAGTTGATTTGAATGGAAATCATCTTCGGAATATTTCGATGTTGGATTTCGTGATTATACAGATATTGTTATGGAAATTTGGAAGATATATTTATATCGTTATTTCCAATACGATATTTTTTGGTTTCAGAATTTGATATTGAATATAAGCCGATATAATTTCTATTCAGTGCCTTGTATTTATTATCAAATGGGATTTTGGGTTTGTCATGAATGGTGTCTTTATTAACACTGTTCTTAAACCCAGTTGAGAAAAGAATAAATCTTTTAATTAGGATTTAGTGAAGTTTTCCAATTAATTAATATTTAATTGGAATTGAATAAAAGAATTGGATTTTGGATGGTGTCTTAAATAACACTGTTCTTAAACCCCGTGTGAAAAGAATAAATCTTTTAATTAAGATTATTAGAGTTTCCATTTATATTTAGTAATTGGAATAAAATGGAATGTGAATTGGGTTTATTTTGAACTGTGTTTTTAATAACATTCGTTCTTTAACCCGATTAACAGTGAAATGTGATTTCAAATTTATAAATCTTTCTATTAAGATTTAAAGGAAAATTTCCAAAGTAAAGTTTTCCAATTCAATAAAATAATTTGGAATGGAATGGAATTCGATTTGGTAATAATCGAAGTGAACTTCTGTGGAGGAAGACTGTTAATATATATGGAATTTAAAAGGCTTTGTCGTTATTCCATTTATATTATTCATTAGATACGGAAATTGATATCGATTATATATATATTGATCTGTTTTCCGTGAAGATTCCATAATTAATGGAATGTGATTTTGGGTTTATCGTGAACCATGTTTTAGATGACATTGGTTCTTTAACCCAGTTAACGCAGGATTACATGTCTAACATTGTATTTCAAACTGTATTGCTGATCTCTGCTAAATATATATCTGTTTAGTGGCGGAGAATTTAACCACTTGCTTAACACCCTTCCATGAGACGTATGAGCTTAGAGGTTATATATCGGCAGAAATCAATGGTACGGTGTGGATTGTCGATGCGACATGTTTGATTTCCCAAAGTTAAACAATCATTAATATTGATTTTTGGGAAGATTAAAACTAAGTGGAGTATTAATGAATCTTTAATTAGATTGAAATGAGAATGTGATAATTTAAGTTATCAAATTCGGGAAATGACTAAGAATGGAGTACCACCAGTTTTACTCCAAGCGAAAGTTAAATCTTTAATTAGATTTGAACGTGAAATGGTAATTAAATTTACCGATAACACCGTGGTGTTAGATATGGAGTATTACCAATTTTGCTCCATGGGATGAATAGGTTGGGCTTGGGAAATTAAACAAATGATTACTTCGGTGAGGTGCGCTAATCCCGACTAGTTTGGATAAACCCTGATTTGGTTTGAATTGAGATCAAAAGGAAGATTAAAGAATAAATTTAAAAAAAATTTATCTTTAATAAAATTAATGTTAAACTTTCCCAAAGGATATGAATATTTAAATAAAAGAATATTCAGAATTGGAATGAGGTGTATGTTGTATTTTTATAGCACTTGGTTATAAGATATGTGAATTATTCGGAGAGGCCGGGTTTATAACCATTCTGAATAATTGATTTGACGATAAGTCGACGATGAAGACGGTGGTTGAAGACCGGAGATCTTCACATCGTTTGGATGATTACCGATGTCTTGATTGGGCTGTACACCCAAAACAAGGTAATAAGTGGTGGTCGTCCAGATGTACTTGGAGATCGACCGGATATGCGAAGACCTCTCTCCTATATTGGACATATAGGACGAGGAATAGGGTGCCTCCGGTTTCGTTCAGACCCAGAATTAACTAGTAAATGGATCTGTATCTGACATTGGATTTTATTCTGTGTTGATTGATCTCTATTAAATATATATCTGTTTGGTGGTGGAGAATTTATTCTCTTGCTTAACATTCTTTGCTAAGACGTACGAGCTTAGAGGTTATATATCGATAGACATCAGTTGCATGGAATGAATTTCCAGTGTGGCATGCTGAGATGCAAATGATCAAGGCTCCTGTTGAAAAGAAGAGTCTTGTGGTTGATGATCAAAGCACGGCTTTAAATAGCATAGCTTTGTGTACAGCGTTAATTCGTGAGCCTCACACCTCGGTATGAACCAGAAACAGGAGAGGACCTCAGGGAGGACATGCGTTTCTTTCTAGCTAGGAGTAGTGTCATGGTATGGAGCCCAGACATTTTACTCATGTGGATATTGCATATTATTTGATGGATAAGGAGGCACCTCGGTTATATCGGTCACTATGGGGCCGATGGATGACATCGTCGACATACTGACTAGACTTACCCCCCATAGGGCGGGGAAACATATTGTTCAGGGATTATTAATCCACTTATGTGGACTGGCCCTGACGGTCCAGGTGCAGTTGCGGCTGAATCCTGAGGCTCGGGCTAGACAGTCTTGAATTCGGTATGGACGATCCCTTGCCTTGGTTCACAGGTGGAAATCCAACTTCCAATACGACATTGTGTGGTTTTAATTGTAGAACTAGTATGGCAACATGATATATGGTACCTATGCCGTCTATGATTGATACATTATGATTGAAATTGTTTTTGAAACACTATGCACTTATAATAGTATCAAAATGATTTGTTTTAAATGTACCAAGCATGTTTGGCTATTATAATGGAAAAATCTATCCTCCGGCTTGCGTTGCATTGTGTGATGGGACCTGAGCCTTATAATAGCTTCATTTTTCGTAATGCATTGTGTTGTTTATAAACTGTTTTATGCACTGGTATTCTTGGGAGGAAACTCATTCCGTATTATACGGCATGGTCCCTTGATTTACTTTATTTCTAAAGTAAAGTTTTAAATAACTGCTTTAGTTAACTACACCAAAACAGGGGATTCCCAACAAGTATATGTGTTACAAATAATTTCTGTAACACTTTTATGTGTCACCAACGGCCTGTGAGGAATTTCCTGTAACACTTATAAGTGTTACAAATAGAGTAACTGCTAACACTTATAAGTGTTACAAACATATTCATTGCTAACACTTATAAGTGTTACAAACATATTCATTGCTAACACTTATAAATGTTGGAACCATAAGATATGGTAACACTTATAAGAGTTACAAACATATCATTGCTAACACTTATAAATGTCAGTATCATAATCCTACTAACATTTATAAATGTTGGCATACATAAATTGCTAACACTTATAATGAGTATACATAACATATCTATATGATTTTTAGTCACGTATATAATTCAACATATCAATTCAAATAAAAGTATTTGGTACACTTCCATATTTCAAATTCAACAATGTTTGCTTCCAGTTTCAAAATACCATAATATCAAGTTCAAAATACAAAAACAATACAAAGTTTTACTAAAGATACATAGAATTTTAGATACTACGTAGGCGAAACGTGGACCATATCACAAAGCCGCCATTAACGTAATGTTGCAACCTGGTACCTAGTAAGAAAGAATGAAGCAAATAATTTAAGAGCATCGTTGATTTGGATTGACACTTGATTCGCCACTTGTCTTGCAACTTGGTTTTGTAATTCCGTAGACCATTGACGAAAATCTTCCTTTTCATTCTTGTCGGCAATCTTAATCTCATCATTCACACGTATTCACTTTCTCGTTACCATTACATTCCAAATTATTATTTTTCCTCCTTCGCAAGTGCCTACAAAATATAAATGCACTCATTTTCACAGAAATAACAAGTTGCACAACTGATAAATAACAAGGGAATTTATAAACAAAACTGAATGTATTTATAACAAGTGCATTACAAAAACTGATAAATAACAAGTGCATTGCAAAAACTGGGGCTCTACTCAGTTTGCAAATCGAGACACGTAGTCGACGACTCAGTTTCTACATGTCTATTTGAATAAGTCATTCGTATATGTTAACATGGTGGTGTAGAACCTAATTTGCGTTCATACTCTTGCAAGGTTAAAGGACGTAGCATTGATAGTTGAAATGGATTGTGTTCATACTTTTGCAACTCAGTTTGCGCAAAATTAAGTTGCGAACTCAGTTTGTGCACAACTGAATTGCAAACTCAGTTTTGTGCAAACTGAGTTTGCAACTCAGTTTTGCGCAAAATTGAATTGCACAGTTTGCAGTAAACTGAGTTTGCAAAGTTTTGCGCAAAACTGAGTTGCAAACTCAGTTTTGTGCAAACTGAGTTTATAATTCATTTGTGCGCAAATTGAGTTTGCAACTCAGTTGCAGGCAAACTGAGTTTGCAACTCAACATGTCTTTCATAGAATAAAAGTATATATTTATAGAAAAAAATATCTGTTTAAGAAATGCACAAATACATAGACATATAGAAATGTATAACGTATATATTTATAGAAAAAATAATATAATACCTTAAGGGCTACATCAGGTAAGACAGCAGGATCAGTAACCCTCTGTGTTTTACTACAGAAATCTGCTCCCTCAAGTATACATATGCCTCCTCGGAACTTAAGCTGAAATCAGTAGGCTTTCCTCCAAAACCATTTTCACCGAGTGATTTTATTGCATTTGCTTGATGGCAATCAATATACTCACGTGGGTCCTAGTATTGTAGATAAGCAAAATGTTTTACATGGATAACAACTGGCTAGTCTACAAGAGAAAGATCGCCCTAATTTTCTATGGGATTTAATACATGATTTTTATTTGTGTTCACTTGCTCGAGCCTGAAATATGACACCATTTTCTGGTCAGGTTTTTTCCCTACCAATGAGTACAATGAAGTAGGCCAAGTTATCAGTGAAACCTTAAAACTGCTGCCAAAACAAAAGTGATTGCTGGTGCGGTATTTTGTATAGCCGACGCATAAATTGGTGATACATAATATAAACTGAGTAGATAAAATCCTTGATTGGAAGTGATCCTGCATTTAGGAACATGTTTCATAACAAATCGATAATTAGTGATATATAATAAAAGGTTAGACAACTGTGATGGGGAACATTGATCCTTTAGTTGAATTAGAAATTTTTGTTGCCTCAACACTCAAATCGCAGTGTATCCATAACTGTCAATAAACTAAATTGTTAACTGAGGATTGTATTAAAATATGTAATAATCTTGTGCCAATTGCATGTATATTTATGGAAAGTAATGCACACATGGTGCAACTGCTGGATGAACCAGAGAGTTATTGTTGTTTTTAATTATATTATCATGAACTCCTTTACAATACAACCCGCAATAGATAGGAGTCCAATGTGATAGTTGCTTACCCACATAAGGCAAGAAGAAAGAACTGAACAAGCAACGAGAATGTAAGCGATGGTCAATCTTTCCTGAAAATTTTGGTTAAAATTCATATCAGGAAATACATTCATACATGACATGGATTATGTGTTGGACGGTAATTAAATTTGTCAAAAATTGGTAGTTAATTAAATTTGTCATAAATTCATTTAAGTTAATAGAAATGAGGGGAAAAATCGGATATATCTTGTGGTTTATGATTTATTTTCGACCAGATACCATAGCATCAATGTATAAACTTACTTTTCTAAGAAATAGACAAATTGTGCTAACAAAACAAGTGCAATAGCATTCCTATAAAGTGGGAACACAACTTCGCTGACGCCCATGTTTAGTACAGCTCTGGAAACAATATGAAACCTTGCAAAACAAAACTGCAGTGCCATAACTCCTATGAAGAGCTTTGTTTTTTCACAAACTTTTGAATTCTTCACCATGTTGTTTTGCTCTTTAAACTAAAATGTTGTGATTGTAGTATAGAATGAGAAGCGAGCAAGGGCTTATATATAATTGCTATTACCCTCTCCTATTAAATTTGGTGCGTGTTATCTTATGTTCTCTTGATCATTATCAAAAGTATATTTTATTCAATTATCATTATTTAATCATGCTAATGACTTTACTCTAATAAGCTTTAGTTTTCAGGAGACTTTTGTTTCACTTGTTTTGAAATTATATAACTAAATATGTAATATTTTAATTATATATTAGTAATAAAGCACTAATTTATAAAAAAAAGTTATATTAGTGCTATACAAATGAATGTGCGTTATGACACTGGTGAATTATCAATATATGACTGAAATGATGTCGATCGGACACTTTTTATCTCAATTTAGCTCCAAGGATATATTGGTAACTTCCCATGCTATAGGATCTACAAAATCTGCTATAGCACATTCATAATGGTTAAACCGTTAATCTGTTATAAATTTATCATCAATTTGACATGTAGATGTTGGTTTCGTGATTCACAGGAGCATGCTGGACATCAAGTACAATGAGATCTTATAGTTTTAAATGTTGGTACCGTTATTTATATGATTGATTACCCAATTATTTTGTTCTAACCAAATTTGCTATGGGATCACACAAATAAAAGACATGGTTTGGCTAAAACGTGGACCATAGCATGAAACTAGTATGAATTTAATACAAGAGAACAGTAAAAAGAGAAATTCCACACCTTGATGCAGAGTGGTGCAATAGGCAGGTTTTGTGGAGCTTGAAGATCCTCAATCTCAGTCATTCAAGTCACCCTCTCTAACCGTTCTATATTATCATTTTGATCTGATGATTCAGTTGACGCTTCTGCGAAAAATATATATTTGTAAGATATCAAAAAACTGTTGTTCTAATATCTGGAAAATAAATAAAGATTGGAGGGTAATATTTACCTTGTCTGGGACCTTACAAGTGCTTCGACAACAGTACGTGTATCCCCTAACTCCACATAAATCCTAGTAAACCTAAACGTAATAAATACATATTGATTTAAGTTTTTTGAAATAGCATTATTGGTTCATGAAGCTTTCAGCATGACTCGTTAGTATTTGATTTCAGGGGGACAAAATATCTACAATCTTCAATTTTCTTACATTCGACATGGTGATATCATCAAAACATGCAATATTGAAGTATCATAAAATGATACACAATAACATAAACATAAAAATATTTTTATTCTAGTCGTTTTTACAAGTAAACCAATCATCGAATGCAAGGGCAGAACACACCCACACACAAAGAAATAAAATGCAGTGTATCCATGCTTTCACTTCTGGAAAACAAACTGTTAGCGCCAGTCGCTTCAGCACATATGGATGTACAGAAAGAAAATAATTACAAAGTTACTGATATTCTGCCCAAATCGAAACAACATTCGCTGCAGTGGCACCTGATGGGAAATACATTATCCCATTTTTCTCAGCACCCAAGGCTTTGATACATTTCATAAACGAGAAATCTCAAATATGATACCATCTAAACGATATCAAGATAATACCGAAATAATAATTTAAAGTTTAGAGTTGTCCTCATTTGTAATCAAAACACAACGAAAAAAATGATCTCAAATTGTAGTACCTAATGATCTCCCTTGAAGAACAACAGTTGTGTGCCAGTTAACATCCTGGGCAAATGACCTACTTGGTAACTCATTCTCAGCATTGATAATATCTTTTGTTCCATCACGCAAAATACCATGATCCTACAATTTAGATAACAAAATTAGAGAAAAATATGTCACAATAAAAAATAAGTCGAGGTGAACAAAAGAAATGTGTACGAAGAATAGGAAGTAATTATTCGAATTTAATAGTTAGCTACTAAAAAAGTGTAACTTATTTTACAAGCTTAAAATATTATTATGGCAACAGCATAAAAATGAAATATGCCAACACCCAAGTAGCTTTTTAGCAGCCATTGCCACAATTTAGAACACCTGCAAAGTTCAACAGATAAACCAACAACTACAAACACAACCAACAAATTGATCGATCTATAGGGTCACCTTTTGTTCCTCAAAAGACCAAATGGTGTGAGTCGAAGGGTAGGTACTTATACGAAAATTCTAGAAACACTTGTCAATGTGGGTTTATTTGTCCTAGGAAGTTGCACCAATTCTATAATCAAGTTTCTAAGATTTCTGTTGTCACCAAGTGATTTTATTACATTTGCTCGATGGCAATCATTAGCTCATGAGCCTCTATAATACATAATTCTTACATCAATGCTTCATATTTTTTTCAGTTTAACCTCTAATTGTTCTTTAAAAAAGTTACAATCAAAAATACATGTTTACAAACAATAATTAAATAATTGATCTATCTGTCTTTGCAATATTGCATTTCAGATATCAAATACATTTATAGCACAGATGAGTGCAAGTGAAATAAGTGGAAAAAGTCCTCATCTCTACTAAGAACACACTAACACACGCTAAACAAATTTAAAAAGAAGAATTTCCCAAAACACAGAACTAAACAATATTCTTCTTTTTATGAAATCTGCCCAAAACACGAAGTAAGAGGTCAAAAACTCAATTTAAACCGTACAATCACACACCCATTCACAGTATCACAGTAACCGCAACTTTGACATATAATACATAACTACAAACGACTGTGGCCAAAAGCAAAGAACAAAATCAGAATTCGAGATCGAATTATACCAAGGGTAGAAGTTATACAATAAATTGAATCGATTTCAACAAACATGATAATAATAATGGATTAACAGAGAATTATAATGAAATCATTTATCTAGAGCAAAACCTGTTCGAAATTGATTAGAGAAGGGATCGCTGATATCAATCCTCCGAAGTCCAATTTTCTTTTTATTTGCTTATGACGCGGCCGAAAGAGGAATAAGCGTTGGGGGTAAAAGATTGAGGCATCGATTAGGTCATATGACGAGAACTTACCCTTTTGCCCTTAGAAAAGAAGAGTTGACCAGGCAATCAACACATAGAAGTGTTGGCAGATTTTGGGTGACACATTTTTGCTATAGCAACACATTTTCGTGTCACTAGTCTACAACACATATAAGTGTTGGCAGTTGAAAAAAATAAGAGTTGCCAAATGGCCATTATGGTATAGTGGTTCTCACACCAGTCACATGACTGACCTAGAGTTTATTGTTTTAACCTAAACTCTGGGTGCCTCTATTTTCCACATGGGCATCTAGTAGTTGGGTTTTAGCAGATATTTATTTTCAGGATCCTGGATTTACAATTGGAACCATACTCGGAAAGCTCTATATCCGTGTATCTCTTTCAGTTGTGTTATGTATTATTTTTCCGCTACTTTGTAATTTGAATCTCTGATATTTATCAAATGTATATTATTTATTCATGCCCTGTTATAATCTTATACTCTGATGTAATTATTGTAATAATCAATGAAACGTTCTTTTGTTTTTGTTCTATTTTATCGTGTTCTCAACTCAATCCGGGCTTTCCCATATGGGCGAGTTTGGGTCGTTTCAGAATTATTGTATATAAATTATTTATATAAAATTATCATGAAATGAAATTAGAATAAATATTAATTTACAAATCAAGAAGGTTTTTTTATGTACACCTATTTATCTGATATGGATTGAGACGATAATTTTTACACATCGCCCAACTGCACAAATAATAATCAGTATTTGTTGTTTGAAAACCCCACACGGGTATTGCGATGATATTTGCCATACGCTGATCCCAATAATTAGTTGTATGTCAATCGATGGGTTGATAGGCTATGATGAGTGTTATTTATTTATTTTAATGCTTACACAGTTGTAAATTGCACTTTGGATGATGTTTGAATGTTGCATGATTATTTATCATTATTGTTGTATACATGCAATGTATGAAATCCATATAGCTAAGATTATATGGTAATTGATTGAGTCGCATTCCGATTCAGAAAATAAGGAATATTTTAACGTAAGGAATATTTTAAAATAATGAATATTTTAAAATAATATTTAGTGAATAACCAAAATATGATTTTAATGTCCGATTTTTGGATGGACACGAAAATATTGAAATGTCTGAAGCCGATTTAAGTAGTAAACGCTATTTCTAACCCAAACGGGTTATTGATCGAATTTATTTATTTATTTTATAATGAATATCAAAAAATGAATTCAAAATCTGATATTTTGAAAATATTATCATTTTAATATTATAATGATATGGAATAGTCAATTTTGATTTGAAAATTGAAATGAAATTGAAATCGTTTTAAAATGAATTTAAATTGAATATATTGATTATATTAAGGAATATTCAATTTTGATTTGAAAATTTAAATGGAATTGAAATCATTTTAAAACAAATTTATAAAGGAATGTTCAGTTTTGATTTAAAATCAAAATGGAAGTGAAAATCGTTTTTAAAACGAATTCATAAAATACGATTTAAATGGAAACCGATGATATATATATATATATATATATATATATATATATATATATATATATAATATGGCCTGAATAGAACGCGCCGCACAGCGACCATTCACGAATTTCGACCATTAACTTCAAATTGATGTAACGGGATCCGATCGTCGAATTCTCCTAAAACCAGAACCTTTGGGTTCGTATCGAAAAGAGCTTTTCAACGGATATAAGAGATTTAAATTTGAACGGTCGAATTTTAAGATATGTCCAAATCAAATTCAGAAAAGCTCGCTATGGATGCAGTTCGGTGGCCGTTATTGGAAACCGACCGAAATGGCGATATTAAATTTTTTGAAAATATGGGAAAATTATTTAATATCATAATAAATGATTTGGAAAGAATATGGATGAAAAATTCCAGTTTTGAAAGGACAAAAATATATTTTTGTATTAGTTGAAGTTGGAAAAAATTATAAAATATACTAGTATTGTATTTGTACACTAAATGGTATGTGTACATGGGGTAAACAAATATCATATATTTTGAAAATTATTTGTTTTCGCCACTTGTTCAGTTTGGGCTGAACTATAAGCACGTGTTACCTTAGTCTATTGTGTCGTGTCCCTTAACTTTCCATGCATCTCCTTTCTTTTCTATATTTTTCCCATCCCTTTTCCAACTGGGTTATCAACCGAAAAAAAAATAAAACCTGATTGAAATTCTTTTTGCTTCAAAAAAAATTTCATTTTAATGGCCTCCACGAAATGGAATCAGCCTTGCTCCTCCACCATTCTCGTTGCAGTGAGCTGCCGCCTGGAGCATCAAATCGAAGGCTTACTCCACCGTTCATCCTGTGCGTCCGCTAAGACAGAGAAGTAGCAAGCTATTCCATCACTAATTCACTCCATGCAAGCCCCTTTTCACTCAACCCGGATGTTTGAAGAAATTGATCACTGTTGATTCTCAGCCGAGTTGCATGCTTTAATCTCTTGTATTGTATGTTCCCGGAGCTCCAATCTTCCTTCTTTTAGGCAAAAGAAAAAGAAAAGAAGAAAAAAAATTGCTGGGACTCATTCATATGCCAAGCAAGGTGAGTTGATAGAGTCGCTTGCTCTACTTTACATTTTATTGCGTTAATTGATGAATTGGTTTCCCTGTTGTTTACAACATTCATTACTGTATGTATATTTACTTGTTTTTGCTTTTTTGCTTGCAAAATCGGTTCAAGACCTTTTTGAGAGTTCGGATCTCTCAAGTCCTTTGTTATTTTTCATTCAAGTCTGGTTCATGAATATTGGGTGATTTGCATAGGAAGCTTCATTCTTTCCTATTGTTTATTTTCCTGAATTTTTTCGTACTTGCATAGCACTATTCCGTGCTTGCGAAATTATTTGCTAACGTTTATTGAGTGCTATTCATCCCGTTCAGATATTGATGTTCTCATGTCAGTGCTAATGTTTTTCCTGTGCATGCATGCACTGCTTTGTTGCTGGCTCATTTAGCTTAGCACTTGCATCTCCCTTCTGCGTGTTCAAGTTTTCTTTTCATGCTTCCCATTGCTTAGGTCTGCTATCTATAAGTCATTGCTGGCTGGTTGCTTGGTGTATAATTTTATTTGAGCACTCATATATGTCCCCTGTCCTTAGAACCATGAGCATGTGCAATATCACTTTTTATGAATAGTATTCCATAAACTAGTTTTTTTTATTACATCCTTTGTATTTCTTAATTTGAATTTCGTCCGCTTGTAGTTTTCATGAAATAGGAGTTCCGTCCTTATCCCCAGAATTAGCTTTTGTAGCTTGCATGAATCTGGACTTTCACCCTTTTCCCTTGTCATTGGCAATGCGGTCACGTAAGTAAACATTTTTTTGCCAAAGCTAACGTTATTAACAAGTACTAGTTTGGAACCCGTGCTTCGCACATGGGTCAATATGGAAAGCAGTATGAACAAAATCCAATTATTTTTAGAAATAATAAAATGGATTTGTAAATGGGGTTTAAAATAACTAGAATTTTCTAACTAATAAATTGGAATGGATTTGGAATGGAAATTATCTTCAGATATTTCAATATTGGATTCCGTGATTATACGGATATTGTTGAGGAATTTGGAAGATATATATATATATATCATTATTCCCAACACAATATTTGTTGATTTCAGAATTTGATATTGAATATAAGTCGATATAATTTCTATTCAGAGCCTCGTATTTAATATCAAATTGGATTTTGGGTTTGTCGTGAATGGTGTCTTTATTAACACTGTTCTTATACCCCGATGAGGAAAGAACGAATCTTTTTAATAAGATTTAGTGAAATGTACCAATTAATTAATATTTAATTGGAATTGAAATGAAATTGGATTTTTGGGTTTATCGTGAATGGTGTTTTAAATAACACTTGTTCTTTAACCCAGTTAATAGTAAAGATACTATTTGGAATTTATAAATCTTTTTATTAAGATTTAATGGAAATTTTCCAAAGTAAAGCTTTCCAGTTTAATATATTAAATTAGGATTGAATGGAATTTGATTTGGTAATAATCGAGACGAGCTTCTGTGAAGGAAGACCGGTACTATATATGGGATTCAAAAGGCTATGTCGTTATTCCATTTATATTATTAGTCTGATACAGGAATTTATATCGATTATATATTGATCTGTTTTCCGTGAAGATTCCATTTTTAGGGAAGATGATTTGGGTTTATCGTGAACTGTGTTTTAAAGGACATTGGTTCTTTAACCCAAGTAGAAACATGATTTATTTCCTTAAATTTGGATAATCATTAAGCAATCATTTTTGAGATTAAAACTGAAATAGAGTTTTAATGAATGTTTACTTAGATTAAAATGAGAATGGGATAACTAAATTTATCAAATTCATGAAATGATCGAGAATGGAGTACCTCCAGTTTTACTCCATGCGATAGTTAAATCTTTAAATAGATTTGAACGTGAAATGGTAATTAATTTTACCGATAACACCGTGGGTGTTGGATATAGAGCACTACCAGTTTTGCTCCATGAGATAAATAGGTTGGGATTGGAAAAATATAATAAATGATTACTTCGGTAAGGCTCGATAATCCCGAGTAGTTTTATAAATCTAATTTGGTTTAAAATTGATAAAGGATAAAATCAAATCTTTTGAATTAGCATCAAAAGGAAGATTAAAGAGTAAATTTAAAGGATTTTATCTTTGATAAAATTAACAGGAACCTTTCCTTAAAAAAATATGAATGTTTGAATAAAAGAATATTTTGGATTGGAATGAGGCGTATGATGTGTTTTTATAGCACTTGTTTATAAGATATGCGAGTTATTCAGAAAGGCCGGGTTTATCTCATTCTAAGTAATTGATACGACGATGAAGATGGTGGTTGAAGACCAAAGTTCTTCACATCGTTTGGATGATTACTGATATCTTGATTGGCTTGTACACCTAAGACAAGGTAATAAGTGGTGATCGTCCAGACGTACTTGGAGATCGACCGGATATGCAAGGACCTCTCTCCTGTATTGGATATATAGGACGAGGAATAAGTTGCCTCCGGTTTCGTTCAGACCCAGAACGGACTTGTAAATGGATGTGTGTCTAACATTGGATTTCGTTCTGTGTTGATTGATTTCTACTAAATATATATCTGTTTGGTGGCGGATAATTTATTCTCTTTCTTAACACCCTTCTTAGAGACGTACGAGCTTAGAGGTTATATATTGATAGACATCAGTTGCATGGCGTGAATTGTCAGCGTGGCGTGCTAAGAAGCAAATGATTAAGGCTTTTTTTTTAAAAACAGAATCTTGTGGTTGATGATCAAAGCACGGCTTTAAATAGCATAACTTTGTGTATAACATTAATTCATGAGCCTCACACTACGGTATGGACCAGAAACGGGAGAGGACCCAGGGAGGACATGCATTTCCTTCTAGCTAGGAGTAGTGTCATGGTATGGAGCCTAGACGTTTTACTTATGTGGATGTTGCATATTTTTTGATGGATAGCGAGGTACCTCGGATTTGAGTCCCTAGTGGCTCTTTGTATGGTTGACGTACTGACCGTTTCCCCCCACAGGTCAGGGAAACATATTGTTCAGGAATAACCAATCCACTAACGTAAGTGTGGACCGGCTCTGGCGTTCCTAGCTGTAGTTGCGGCTGTAGCCTGATATATGGTAGGCTAGATTGTCTCGAATTCTGTAAGGATGATCCCTTGCCTTGGTTCACGATGGAAATCCAATTTCCAATACGACATCGTGCGATTTTAATTGTAGAACTAGTATGGCGACATGATATATGGTACCCATGCCGTCTATGATTGGTACATTTATATTTGAAGTTGTTTTTAACACTATGCACTTATAATAATATCAAATGATTTGTTTTAAAACGTACCAAGCATCTTTGGCTATTATAAGGGAAAACTCTATCCTCCAGCTTGCGTTGTATTATGTGATGGGACCTGAGTCTTATAATAACTCGTTTTTCGAAAAGCATTGTGTTGTTTATAAACTGTTTATGCACTGGTATTCTTGGTAGAAAACTCGTTCCGTGTTATACGGCTTGGTCCCTTGAATTACTTTATTTTTAAAGTAAAGTTTTAAATAACTGTTTTAGTTCTCACACCATTCCCATGACTGACTCAGAATTTATTGTTTCTACATAAACTCTGGGTGCCCCTATTTTCCACACGGGCAGTTAGTAGTTTCAGATTTGCATAATTTTATTTTGACAGGATCCTGGATTTACAACTGGAGCTATATTCGGAAAGCTTTGTATCCGTGTATTCCTTTCAGTTGTGCTATATATTATTTTCCACTTCATTGTAATTTTAAATCTCTGATATTTTCCAATGTATATTATTTATTCATACTCTGTTATATTCTTGTACTCTGATGTAAATTGTTGTAACAACAACGAAGTGTTTTATTGTTTGTGTTCTGATTTGTCCTGTTCTCAACTCAATCCGGGCTTTCCAGTAAGGGGAAGTTTGGGTCATTTCAGATAAGTAGAAAGTTACTTAACAGTTGATAATTGGGATTAATTGTTTAAGAAGGAAATAAAAAGGGATTAGCTAAACTAATTATGCCTAATAATTAATTAAAGGAAAGGACTAATTGACGTTGATTACTAACTATTTATTATAATCAAAGTAAACATGATTTATTTAAGTTAACTAATTAATTTATTAATTTGAAAGAAAGAATGATCAGGATTTAAGGGATAATTTAAACATGTTGAATTGACTAAGTAAATTTCCTAAATGGGAATCCCTTTGTTGAATTGATATGTCGGAAATGTTTAATAATGAAGTAAACCGTTGTGTTTAAAAATTTGAAATTTGTTATTATTTATATTAATCAAAGTAAATGGGATTATTTAAATTAATCACACTATTAATTAATTAATTAATTTAAATAGAAGGACTAATTGGTATTTGAGTATTGAGTAATCCATGTTTGGGTTGACTAAGTTAATGGGTTTAATTAATTTGATTTTTAAGTTAGTTTCTTATAAGTTTATTAAATGGAGATTGGTAAGATAAAGTAAACCATTTTCATTTTAAAAATGGTGGAAGTGATTATTATTGAATAATAATTAAAGTGATGAATTAAAAGTTAAATTAATGGAGGTTAGTAAAACTATAAAGCTCTGTGTATTGTTAAATGAAGTTTTACGCAAATTGATACTAATAGTAAAATAAGTAAAGTTTTAAAAAGGGAAGTTTAAATTGAATGCTGACTGGAATTCTATTTTTTTAGAGTTTATAAAATTTAAGAATGGACAAAGTGTTAAAACCCAAGTTTATTGGCTATGTCGAAAATGGTTTTGTTATTGGAATAAATGAATAAAGTTATAAACATTAAATAGTTCATGAAATTAATGAAAGGTTAGAAGTATGAAATATGAAATAGAAATCGGAATAGAATTCCAAATTTAAGTGAAATGGTTGGACAAGTTAACAAGTTGATCTAAAGTCGCATAAATAAGAGATGAAGTTTTTATTAAAATGGACCTAAAATAGATTTGAAATAAGTTTAAAGGATTTAAAATGTTGAAATGGACTAATGGAATTAGAGGTGTATGAGGGTTAATTTTTAAAAGAAATTGAAAAGTGATTTTTCGTACTGAATAAACATTTTTGCAATGTTGTTTATAAATATACGAAAAGTGATAAATGGGTTTATGTGAATTAGATTAGCGAATAAATGGAATTGATAATAAAATATGAATATTTTTGCATAAATTGGGGAAACAAGACAAATGTCTAATAAATGGGATTTTAAGGCAAGATTGCCAAAAAGAGTTCTAAATGGAAATTCATATAAACAGAATTATATGGAGAGAGTGGTAGAATTATTTTATATGAATAGAGGAATTTGTCGAACTTAGTTAAACATTGATAAATGTTTAAGGATTTTATAAATGAAAGATTAAGGATTTTATAAATGAAACGTTACTGATTTTGTAAATGAAAGGATGAATGGTTTTGTAGGTGGAATCTATAATATTTATTTACAGAGGTTGAGTTGAATTATTTTAATTACTTTTATGAAATGATATTCAATAAAAGTGGAAATGATTGGTTAGATTACAAAGTAATATTGTAACGACCCAGGGATTTTCGACTCCGGAAATCGACACAAAACCCAGCGTCGACTGTTCAGACATCGAAAATACGGGATCATTAATAGAAAGAAATAAGAGGATGAGATAGAAAGATAGAACTAATAGAATAGAAGAAGAAGAAAAACCACAACTGAGTAGAATCAGAGTAAACACGAATCTCACAGCGGAACGAATAAAATATATTATATAACATAACTTTGAAATACAAAACTGTATTGTATATTCATACCATTATCAGAGTACAATACATCATATCACAGCGGAAATAATCTCTAACTAACTAATGGTGAAGCCTTCTGTTTCCAGCTCCTCCAAGTGAATCTGCAAAGCCTGAAACACTTGACTGCCCGTACAAATTTGGGCACCCAAGAGTTTAGGGGAAACAAAATAAACTCTGGGTCAGTCATGGGACTGGTGTGAGTAAATTCCAACCATATAGTTTAACTTTGAAAATCCTTTTGAAACCAAAAAGATAATAGTAAGACCAGCCACACATAAACATGGACGGTTTTTACCTTACTATAACCCAAAAACACTTTGATATCAATCCAGTGATATTATAATAATGTCTAATCAAGTAAATAACCAAATAGCAGAACGCTTGCATCTCACGCTCTACATACATAGTATAAAATCAAAAACCGCAGGGCTCTTATTGGATATTGGATTCCAACTATGACAAGGTATGGGACCACCTTCCGATGATGTATCTCTAGAGGCAAATACACCTGGGTTCAACAAGAACGTCTTGCAACCCGGCCCACACATGACCGACCACTCATTTCGCTTGAGTGTATCGAATGTATATCACCAACGGTTGGACCCAAACCACCGTTCCCGAATGGGCAGAATCGATAGATTTAGAAACAAAAGGAATTTCTCTAGATAGGTGATTATACACCCTAATGGGAGCGACCCACATAGCCATGCTGCCTGCCCGATTTTTGTCATTTCCCGGTTGTGAAGCTTGTGGCTACGTCTACCTTTTAGGACATCTGGCCACCATACACTTTGAATGCCACATCATCAAACCCTTCAAATCACTAGTTGATCTACCCAAAAATATTACGGGTACAAAAGCTAAGAGAAACGAATTTCTCCGCCACCAGACGTAATACTTTGAAAAGATCGTCTTATGTGACCGTTAGGAATACTCTGTCAGACATTCGTCCATACAAGTTATCCTGGGACTGGACAAACTTAAAAACACCATTCTGGAACAGGACGATCCTTGCATTTCACTCCATCTTCAATTGTCTTCAGCATAATCAAATTCGCAGCGCATATGCCTATACGGAGTGGTTCTCGGGTAAAATATCCAACCGGTCTCTCCGAATTGACAACGAGGGTCAAAACACTTCGATAGTCGGTTATTTAACTATCGAAGTAAAAACAACATCCATTAAAATGTTCAACTAAACATCACACAACAACGTGCACTTTATTTAACATTTGTCATCATCGAATTTTATTTCCCATTTCTAATAGTGTTATTTAACTCTAATCATATTTCAAACATCGAAATGGTGTCATCGTTTTCTGAAACGATCCTCCACTACTCGTTCTTTTATTTCTTTGAATAATCATCGTTACTTATTACTTTAGAATAAGTGGATTTCAAAACAAACTGTTTACATTTCCTAGGGAGTAGTGCTATATACAAAAATCACGCTTAAGCTTGGCCAACAGTGTTAATTTAACGTTATAGTTCAAAACTTGTCATACGCTGTAATATTCCCATTTTTAACTAATCTCGACACAACAGTCACGCCTAAACCTCAACAGCGTTATTTTATCGCTATAGTTCACAGACTTGCAATATGCTATTATACTCCACTTTATAATTAATCTCAACGCCTCTTTCCGTTACAAAAATCTTGACACCTCTTCCTGTTACAAAAATCTTGACATCTCTTTCCGTTATAAAAATCTTAACACCTCTTTCTGTTGCAAAAATCTTGACATCTCTTTCCGTTATAAAAACAAATACCATTCCTTACTAATAGTGAGGTCATTCAAGTTGGGGTATTTTTAATTACCTCTCAGACCTTGAACAACGACATTCTTATCTTAGAATAAATATAAGTTCGTAACTCTAATCCCTTATACTTTAAAATCAGTCAACCGTACTTCTTGTTATATTTTAAATATGGTTTTATGACGCCATATCCTTATTTTGCAAACTCGGTTATTTTCATTAGCTTCAACTTCCTTGTTCAAACCCATTTAAACATTTTCCTCCGCTTCGTCTTCCTTAGACAAATCTCTTTTTAAACATTCCTCTTCGCTTTGTCTCCCTTAGACAAATCCCTTATACTTTAAAATCTTATTAAATCTATTATTCGTCAATTTTATTACATTAGATAAATCAACCCAATCTAACTTAATTAAATAACCAATTATTGATCAAAACAGTTTGCTTGGTAAATATTTAGCCATGCTTAACCCACTAATCAACTCTAACAAAGCTTTTCATTTTGAATAAATAACATTTGTTTATTCAAATAATTTCACTTGTATCGATTACTATAGAAAAATAATTTATTTCTAAATAATCTCATTTACTATTAAATAAACAATAATCGATTCTAACTAATCTTACTTAATATGAAATCAGCCATAATCCATTTGTATATATCTCATTTACTTGTTCTTAAAACAATAAATACTTGTTATTAATCATCAAGTTCATCTCCGCCTACATACTTATTAATCTTATCAATATAAGAATCTACTTACCAAAGCATTTAGTAAGTATGGTGAAACACGTGCTTCGCACACGGTGGGTTTTTGGTAAAACAATAGCGGTTAAAACAAATGATACATTTACGGTTGGTTGTTGCCACTTCCTTAATCGATATCGTCTATTGGTTAAATCAAAATAACGTTTGAAATTTCCCTTCAACGCTAATATTAACACAAGGTTTCAAATGTCATTTGGGTTCAAACAGTGCATCCATATAAAACAAACAGTACATATAAATATTGAGGAATCCGGTTGGATTCCTCCAACCGGTTTCCTGCATCCACCGATGTTAGTCAACAATTAACACTGATTTCACACCAGGAAATATTATAATCGATGGAATCAGTCCAACCAATGATGTGTATATATATGCAACGATATATAATTCAAACAATTTAACCATAATCTGCCTAAACAACCATCACACAGCATTCAACCATTATTTAAAATATAATTAAAATATTTTAAATAAAAAGAGAGTTAGTGCATTTACTCACCTTGGCGCGTTAACCGTTAAATAACGATTTGCGTCGGCTGATTTTATCCTGAAATTCCAGTGGCTCTGTTCTCCAAGAAATACGTTCCACAATGTATATTCGAATGTAATGCTTATGACGGATCCGGTCACGTTCAATTCTCTTTTAGCCTTAATCCCGTATTAGACAGATAAATATCCCGGTCTTCTTTCGTCACCATTTCAATGAATGCACACGTTCTGACCCCCACGTCCAAAATGCACCCGATTCTCCTTCCCTTTTTGTTTTTTTTTTCTTGATCAGACCTGCACGTTTCCATGCTTGCACTCCCACTCCAACAGTGCGCGTTCTCCTTATCACAATCCTCATGTACACTTCCCATGTACAACACGTTTGTACCCTGCAAGAAACCAACTCCAGTAAATAAAACCAACATGTCAATACACTTACCCCACTTAAACTCATCTCCTCTTCTTTGATTCCTTCACCATTTGAATTTGCGCACTCACTCCCCAAATATCCACCTTGTACATGCAATTGAACGCATCAGCTCGGAACCATTTTTCCCTAAGTTTGTTTGCTTCCATTCATCTCCACCATTACCGCACCCTGTGTCTGCGTCGAAGTCCTTAAGCCAGCGTCATACAGTGCCGAGTTGGAACAAAACTCCTTGATCTGACTTGCTGAGCATGCCAACTGCGAAGACCCCACGGCCACGTCATGCTCCATTACTATATTTACTTTATTTAAACTAACCCCATACGCTAGTCTTCTTCCTCTTAAGGCCACTTCGCAACAGTAAACAATTCGCTCCTGTCCTTCACCATCCCGCATCAACTCCTCTTCTCCACACCATACTCCACAAGCATTGATACACCCTTTTGAATATACTGTAGCGGTAGAGAAGCTCCAAAAAGAAGACTAAAATTTCTGATTTTAGATTTTATGATTTCGAAGTTGAAGTGGGTGCTATTCTCGTTATTTTGTTTTCGTTTTTTTTTCATTTGAAGGTCACGGCATTGGTTTACCGGAGGAGAAGATGGTGAATGCGTTAGGTATTTATAACAGTACAAAACTTGGCCACCACGTATTAGATGTATAGGATAGCTGCCACTACATATATTGAGTTTTCCCATCGTTTTTATTAGATTTGAAAACATAGGTGACTGTTTTATATAGGACGGTGATGGTATTAAATTTCCAATGTAAGGCCAGGCCATGCAATAGGTATAGTTAGTAGCATAGACCAATTTAGACATGAAGTTGCTGTAATGAAAAGTCACCTCAATAGTATACGGTGGCTTTTATTTTCAACACTAGGTATGCATCATAGAATGGTAGCTTTGAAGAAAATTGTACTGGGTTCAATTAATTATCCATGTGGTTTCTGCAAATCTCTTGGGTCTAGAAACTTAAGGGAAGTGAAACGGAGGTTGAGTCTAGCTGTTTGGGAAGGGTTGAAGACTTGTTTTGCATATTGATACGTTGTACATGCTTGTACATATATTAGTCATGGAGAAATTTTGATTCCAATCGAACTTTATGTCTCTTGTATTAGAATATGATACACGTATGAAGTTAGTATTTCATTTTTTTTCCAAAGTGAAGTCTTCACTATATCCGATATATATAAAGTTCATTCGTCTTACAGACTGCCACGGGCTGAAGTAACAATACGATCGTGACGAGCGAGGTGCCACGATCTCAAAAATATAATAATATCGGTAGGTTAACTCATATTGTGAAATCTCAAAATATTGATATAGGGTGCAAAATACTCCAAATAAAAAGTTGCTTATTTAATAAATTTAAAAATTACAGTAAAATTCTAAAAATTAAATTATCGCTGCGCCTCAAAAGAACCTTGTCCAGATTTGCAACCGATATCCAGTTATATCAACTAAACTGTTATGGTCGATAAACGGTTCTATAGCGACTTTTCGAATATTTGATTTGGACATATCTTGCAATGAATATGACGAAATTTCCATTTTCCAATTTCGTTGGAAAGATACAGTTCAACAGATTCCAACGATTCTTGTTTCGAAGAAATCCGATTTAAAACGAGTTTTGTACACTCAGTTAAATTACGAACTGCCGCGATATTACGGGCTCGATTATAATTAATATATATTTTTATACGTTCAACTTCGTTTATATAAATCCACTTATATTATAGATTCAATATTTAAACTGATTTAAATATTCAAATTCAAACTGATAAAAATGCGGGACGTTACATTCCTTCCCCCTTAAAATAATTTCGTCCTCGAAATTGCTAAGATTGGGAAATGCTACAATCTCTGTTGTAAACAGGTTAAAATCTTTTTGGTTTACTTCATATTTCAGTTTCAACTGAACTGATCAAAATATTAATTCCCTTCTTTGTAACAAAAATTTTCAAAATTCTGAAAATTTTCCTAACACTTTAATTTTCGGAGAATTTCGTCAGCCTCTCTGCTGCACGGTTCATTCAGTACTACTACCACACGCCACTCTGGCCTTCTCCCTTTATTGGGCATCCAACTTTCTCGCTTCCATTTGCAATCCATTCAGCATACCCGAATACATCTCCAACTGATCTCGAGTCAGTTTATCTTCAATCAATAATTTTCTTACATCCCGACTCAAATTTCTTTTCAAACTCCAGTTCAATTCCAATTCCAAACAATCAAATTTCCCAACCAAGTTCGGTTCCACAACTCAACTACTTTGCCAAATCAAATCCTTATTCTAGTGCATTTTCCACCTACTTGGCTTCAATTCAACTCAAATTTTATTTGACTTAGTCAAATTCATTATTTATATACTTCATAAGTAAAAATTTCAAAATTCAAATCCCTGGGATTTTTTCCCAAATCAGTTTGAAATCATATATTTATTTGAAACATAGAAATTCAAAATATTTGAATATTCGAACAACTTATTTCAAACAAAATCTTTGGTAGTAATCACTCACTTAGAAATTCGAAAATGAACACCGATAATGCCGCGGTTCATCATCGGAATTTATTTCCCAGTGATCAAAGTGAGTTCAATACTATACCACTTTCCAAAATTCATATTCAAATACTTTTATTTGAAATTTACTTCAAAAATATCTTTTCGAAACTTAGATAATATTTCAAAATTTTCCAGGATCTTAAAATTCCCTTATATAATTCAAAATTCAATTTCAAACACCAATTCTAGTTTCTGAGATTTTAATTCCAATTCTGGTTTACATTCAGATTCAATCCATCTGATTTCACTTATACGAATTCTCATCGGTTATATACCATTTCACTTATAACCTTATTCGATTATAATTACAATTAACACACCCAATATATTATAACAATTCCAATATATATACTTCTTTTTATATCCAAAATATATTTCGGGTAAAATTATTTCATTTACCCTCTTTTCAAACATACTGTGTCGAATTACTCTGTTCAAGAGTTTAGAAACACCTATCGACACAGTTTGCATTACCGTATCGACCAGAATTCATAAACCACTCGACAAACCAATCAACACAATATAAAATAGTTTTTATATTAGTTTACAAATACGCGCTCATATTTATACACTCAAACTCAATCTAGGGTGTTACTAACCCTATCTCTAGTGAGTTACGCCACAGAGCCAAGGTAATCACTTAATCTTATGCTCTGATACCACTGTAACGACCCAGGGATTTTCGACTCCGGAAATCGACACAAAACCCAGCGTCGACTGTTCAGACATCGAAAATACGGGATCATTAATAGAAAGAAATAAGAGGATGAGATAGAAAGATAGAACTAATAGAATAGAAGAAGAAGAAAAACCACAACTGAGTAGAATCAGAGTAAACACGAATCTCACAGCGGAACGAATAAAATATATTATATAACATAACTTTGAAATACAAAACTGTATTGTATATTCATACCATTATCAGAGTACAATACATCATATCACAGCGGAAATAATCTCTAACTAACTGATGGTGAAGCCTTCTGTTTCCAGCTCCTCCAAGTGAATCTGCAAAGCCTGAAACACTTGACTGCCCGTACAAATTTGGGCACCCAAGAGTTTAGGGGAAACAAAATAAACTCTGGGTCAGTCATGGGACTGGTGTGAGTAAATTCCAACCATATAGTTTAACTTTGAAAATCCTTTTGAAACCAAAAAGATAATAGTAAGACCAGCCACACATAAACATGGACGGTTTTTACCTTACTATAACCCAAAAACACTTTGATATCAATCCAGTGATATTATAATAATGTCTAATCAAGTAAATAACCAAATAGCAGAACGCTTGCATCTCACGCTCTACATACATAGTATAAAATCAAAAACCGCAGGGCTCTTATTGGATATTGGATTCCAACTATGACAAGGTATGGGACCACCTTCCGATGATGTATCTCTAGAGGCAAATACACCTGGGTTCAACAAGAACGTCTTGCAACCCGGCCCACACATGACCGACCACTCATTTCGCTTGAGTGTATCGAATGTATATCACCAACGGTTGGACCCAAACCACCGTTCCCGAATGGGCAGAATCGATAGATTTAGAAACAAAAGGAATTTCTCTAGATAGGTGATTATACACCCTAATGGGAGCGACCCACATAGCCATGCTGCCTGCCCGATTTTTGTCATTTCCCGGTTGTGAAGCTTGTGGCTACGTCTACCTTTTAGGACATCTGGCCACCATACACTTTGAATGCCACATCATCAAACCCTTCAAATCACTAGTTGATCTACCCAAAAATATTACGGGTACAAAAGCTAAGAGAAACGAATTTCTCCGCCACCAGACGTAATACTTTGAAAAGATCGTCTTATGTGACCGTTAGGAATACTCTGTCAGACATTCGTCCATACAAGTTATCCTGGGACTGGACAAACTTAAAAACACCATTCTGGAACAGGACGATCCTTGCATTTCACTCCATCTTCAATTGTCTTCAGCATAATCAAATTCGCAGCGCATATGCCTATACGGAGTGGTTCTCGGGTAAAATATCCAACCGGTCTCTCCGAATTGACAACGAGGGTCAAAACACTTCGATAGTCGGTTATTTAACTATCGAAGTAAAAACAACATCCATTAAAATGTTCAACTAAACATCACACAACAACGTGCACTTTATTTAACATTTGTCATCATCGAATTTTATTTCCCATTTCTAATAGTGTTATTTAACTCTAATCATATTTCAAACATCGAAATGGTGTCATCGTTTTCTGAAACGATCCTCCACTACTCGTTCTTTTATTTCTTTGAATAATCATCGTTACTTATTACTTTAGAATAAGTGGATTTCAAAACAAACTGTTTACATTTCCTAGGGAGTAGTGCTATATACAAAAATCACGCTTAAGCTTGGCCAACAGTGTTAATTTAACGTTATAGTTCAAAACTTGTCATACGCTGTAATATTCCCATTTTTAACTAATCTCGACACAACAGTCACGCCTAAACCTCAACAGCGTTATTTTATCGCTATAGTTCACAGACTTGCAATATGCTATTATACTCCACTTTATAATTAATCTCAACGCCTCTTTCCGTTACAAAAATCTTGACACCTCTTCCTGTTACAAAAATCTTGACATCTCTTTCCGTTATAAAAATCTTGACACCTCTTTCTGTTGCAAAAATCTTGACATCTCTTTCCGTTATAAAAACAAATACCATTCCTTACTAATAGTGAGGTCATTCAAGTTGGGGTATTTTTAATTACCTCTCAGACCTTGAACAACGACATTCTTATCTTAGAATAAATATAAGTTCGTAACTCTAATCCCTTATACTTTAAAATCAGTCAACCGTACTTCTTGTTATATTTTAAATATGGTTTTATGACGCCATATCCTTATTTTGCAAACTTGGTTATTTTCATTAGCTTCAACTTCCTTGTTCAAACCCATTTAAACATTTTCCTCCGCTTCGTCTTCCTTAGACAAATCTCTTTTTAAACATTCCTCTTCGCTTTGTCTCCCTTAGACAAATCCCTTATACTTTAAAATCTTATTAAATCTATTATTCGTCAATTTTATTACATTAGATAAATCAACCCAATCTAACTTAATTAAATAACCAATTATTGATCAAAACAGTTTGCTTGGTAAATATTTAGCCATGCTTAACCCACTAATCAACTCTAACAAAGCTTTTCATTTTGAATAAATAACATTTGTTTATTCAAATAATTTCACTTGTATCGATTACTATAGAAAAATAATTTATTTCTAAATAATCTCATTTACTATTAAATAAACAATAATCGATTCTAACTAATCTTACTTAATATGAAATCAGCCATAATCCATTTGTATATATCTCATTTACTTGTTCTTAAAACAATAAATACTTGTTATTAATCATCAAGTTCATCTCCGCCTACATACTTATTAATCTTATCAATATAAGAATCTACTTACCAAAGCATTTAGTAAGTATGGTGAAACACGTGCTTCGCACACGGTGGGTTTTTGGTAAAACAATAGCGGTTAAAACAAATGATACATTTACGGTTGGTTGTTGCCACTTCCTTAATCGATATCGTCTATTGGTTAAATCAAAATAACGTTTGAAATTTCCCTTCAACGCTAATATTAACACAAGGTTTCAAATGTCATTTGGGTTCAAACAGTGCATCCATATAAAACAAACAGTACATATAAATATTGAGGAATCCGGTTGGATTCCTCCAACCGGTTTCCTGCATCCACCGATGTTAGTCAACAATTAACACTGATTTCACACCAGGAAATATTATAATCGATGGAATCAGTCCAACCAATGATGTGTATATATATGCAACGATATATAATTCAAACAATTTAACCATAATCTGCCTAAACAACCATCACACAGCATTCAACCATTATTTAAAATATAATTAAAATATTTTAAATAAAAAGAGAGTTAGTGCATTTACTCACCTTGGCGCGTTAACCGTTAAATAACGATTTGCGTCGGCTGATTTTATCCTGAAATTCCAGTGGCTCTGTTCTCCAAGAAATACGTTCCACAATGTATATTCGAATGTAATGCTTATGACGGATCCGGTCACGTTCAATTCTCTTTTAGCCTTAATCCCGTATTAGACAGATAAATATCCCGGTCTTCTTTCGTCACCATTTCAATGAATGCACACGTTCTGACCCCCACGTCCAAAATGCACCCGATTCTCCTTCCCTTTTTGTTTTTTTTTCTTGATCAGACCTGCACGATTCCATGCTTGCACTCCCACTCCAACAGTGCGCGTTCTCCTTATCACAATCCTCATGTACACTTCCCATGTACAACACGTTTGTACCCTGCAAGAAACCAACTCCAGTAAATAAAACCAACATGTCAATACACTTACCCCACTTAAACTCATCTCCTCTTCTTTGATTCCTTCACCATTTGAATTTGCGCACTCACTCCCCAAATATCCACCTTGTACATGCAATTGAACGCATCAGCTCGGAACCATTTTTCCCTAAGTTTGTTTGCTTCCATTCATCTCCACCATTACCGCACCCTGTGTCTGCGTCGAAGTCCTTAAGCCAGCGTCATACAGTGCCGAGTTGGAACAAAACTCCTTGATCTGACTTGCTGAGCATGCCAACTGCGAAGACCCCACGGCCACGTCATGCTCCATTACTATATTTACTTTATTTAAACTAACCCCATACGCTAGTCTTCTTCCTCTTAAGGCCACTTCGCAACAGTAAACAATCCGCTCCTGTCCTTCACCATCCCGCATCAACTCCTCTTCTCCACACCATACTCCACAAGCATTGATACACCCTTTTGAATATACTGTAGCGGTAGAGAAGCTCCAAAAAGAAGACTAAAATTTCTGATTTTAGATTTTATGATTTCGAAGTTGAAGTGGGTGCTATTCTCGTTATTTTGTTTTCGTTTTTTTTTCATTTGAAGGTCACGGCATTGGTTTACCGGAGGAGAAGATGGTGAATGCGTTAGGTATTTATAACAGTACAAAACTTGGCCACCACGTATTAGATGTATAGGATAGCTGCCACTACATATATTGAGTTTTCCCATCGTTTTTATTAGATTTGAAAACATAGGTGACTGTTTTATATAGGACGGTGATGGTATTAAATTTCCAATGTAAGGCCAGGCCATGCAATAGGTATAGTAGGTAGCATAGACCAATTTAGACATGAAGTTGCTGTAATGAAAAGTCACCTCAATAGTATACGGTGGCTTTTATTTTCAACACTAGGTATGCATCATAGAATGGTAGCTTTGAAGAAAATTGTACTGGGTTCAATTAATTATCCATGTGGTTTCTGCAAATCTCTTGGGTCTAGAAACTTAAGGGAAGTGAAACGGAGGTTGAGTCTAGCTGTTTGGGAAGGGTTGAAGACTTGTTTTGCATATTGATACGTTGTACATGCTTGTACATATATTAGTCATGGAGAAATTTTGATTCCAATCGAACTTTATGTCTCTTGTATTAGAATATGATACACGTATGAAGTTAGTATTTCATTTTTTTTTTCCAAAGTGAAGTCTTCACTATATCCGATATATATAAAGTTCATTCGTCTTACAGACTGCCACGGGCTGAAGTAACAATACGATCGTGACGAGCGAGGTGCCACGATCTCAAAAATATAATAATATCGGTAGGTTAACTCATATTGTGAAATCTCAAAATATTGATATAGGGTGCAAAATACTCCAAATAAAAAGTTGCTTATTTAATAAATTTAAAAATTACAGTAAAATTCTAAAAATTAAATTATCGCTGCGCCTCAAAAGAACCTTGTCCAGATTTGCAACCGATATCCAGTTATATCAACTAAACTGTTATGGTCGATAAACGGTTCTATAGCGACTTTTCGAATATTTGATTTGGACATATCTTGCAATGAATATGACGAAATTTCCATTTTCCAATTTCGTTGGAAAGATACAGTTCAACAGATTCCAACGATTCTTGTTTCGAAGAAATCCGATTTAAAACGAGTTTTGTACACTCAGTTAAATTACGAACTGCCGCGATATTACGGGCTCGATTATAATTAATATATATTTTTATACGTTCAACTTCGTTTATATAAATCCACTTATATTATAGATTCAATATTTAAACTGATTTAAATATTCAAATTCAAACTGATAAAAATGCGGGACGTTACATTCCTTCCCCCTTAAAATAATTTCGTCCTCGAAATTGCTAAGATTGGGAAATGCTACAATCTCTGTTGTAAACAGGTTAAAATCTTTTTGGTTTACTTCATATTTCAGTTTCAACTGAACTGATCAAAATATTAATTCCCTTCTTTGTAACAAAAATTTTCAAAATTCTGAAAATTTTCCTAACACTTTAATTTTCGGAGAATTTCGTCAGCCTCTCTGCTGCACGGTTCATTCAGTACTACTACCACACGCCACTCTGGCCTTCTCCCTTTATTGGGCATCCAACTTTCTCGCTTCCATTTGCAATCCATTCAGCATACCCGAATACATCTCCAACTGATCTCGAGTCAGTTTATCTTCAATCAATAATTTTCTTACATCCCGACTCAAATTTCTTTTCAAACTCCAGTTCAATTCCAATTCCAAACAATCAAATTTCCCAACCAAGTTCGGTTCCACAACTCAACTACTTTGCCAAATCAAATCCTTATTCTAGTGCATTTTCCACCTACTTGGCTTCAATTCAACTCAAATTTTATTTGACTTAGTCAAATTCATTATTTATATACTTCATAAGTAAAAATTTCAAAATTCAAATCCCTGGGATTTTTTCCCAAATCAGTTTGAAATCATATATTTATTTGAAACATAGAAATTCAAAATATTTGAATATTCGAACAACTTATTTCAAACAAAATCTTTGGTAGTAATCACTCACTTAGAAATTCGAAAATGAACACCGATAATGCCGCGGTTCATCATCGGAATTTATTTCCCAGTGATCAAAGTGAGTTCAATACTATACCACTTTCCAAAATTCATATTCAAATACTTTTATTTGAAATTTACTTCAAAAATATCTTTTCGAAACTTGGATAATATTTCAAAATTTTCCAGGATCTTAAAATTCCCTTATATAATTCAAAATTCAATTTCAAACACCAATTCTAGTTTCTGAGATTTTAATTCCAATTCTGGTTTACATTCAGATTCAATCCATCTGATTTCACTTATACGAATTCTCATCGGTTATATACCATTTCACTTATAACCTTATTCGATTATAATTACAATTAACACACCCAATATATTATAACAATTCCAATATATATACTTCTTTTTATATCCAAAATATATTTCGGGTAAAATTATTTCATTTACCCTCTTTTCAAACATACTGTGTCGAATTACTCTGTTCAAGAGTTTAGAAACACCTATCGACACAGTTTGCATTACCGTATCGACCAGAATTCATAAACCACTCGACAAACCAATCAACACAATATAAAATAGTTTTTATATTAGTTTACAAATACGCGCTCATATTTATACACTCAAACTCAATCTAGGGTGTTACTAACCCTATCTCTAGTGAGTTACGCCACAGAGCCAAGGTAATCACTTAATCTTATGCTCTGATACCACTGTAACGACCCAGGGATTTTCGACTCCGGAAATCGACACAAAACCCAGCGTCGACTGTTCAGACATCGAAAATACGGGATCATTAATAGAAAGAAATAAGAGGATGAGATAGAAAGATAGAACTAATAGAATAGAAGAAGAAGAAAAACCACAACTGAGTAGAATCAGAGTAAACACGAATCTCACAGCGGAACGAATAAAATATATTATATAACATAACTTTGAAATACAAAACTGTATTGTATATTCATACCATTATCAGAGTACAATACATCATATCACAGCGGAAATAATCTCTAACTAACTGATGGTGAAGCCTTCTGTTTCCAGCTCCTCCAAGTGAATCTGCAAAGCCTGAAACACTTGACTGCCCGTACAAATTTGGGCACCCAAGAGTTTAGGGGAAACAAAATAAACTCTGGGTCAGTCATGGGACTGGTGTGAGTAAATTCCAACCATATAGTTTAACTTTGAAAATCCTTTTGAAACCAAAAAGATAATAGTAAGACCAGCCACACATAAACATGGACGGTTTTTACCTTACTATAACCCAAAAACACTTTGATATCAATCCAGTGATATTATAATAATGTCTAATCAAGTAAATAACCAAATAGCAGAACGCTTGCATCTCACGCTCTACATACATAGTATAAAATCAAAAACCGCAGGGCTCTTATTGGATATTGGATTCCAACTATGACAAGGTATGGGACCACCTTCCGATGATGTATCTCTAGAGGCAAATACACCTGGGTTCAACAAGAACGTCTTGCAACCCGGCCCACACATGACCGACCACTCATTTCGCTTGAGTGTATCGAATGTATATCACCAACGGTTGGACCCAAACCACCGTTCCCGAATGGGCAGAATCGATAGATTTAGAAACAAAAGGAATTTCTCTAGATAGGTGATTATACACCCTAATGGGAGCGACCCACATAGCCATGCTGCCTGCCCGATTTTTGTCATTTCCCGGTTGTGAAGCTTGTGGCTACGTCTACCTTTTAGGACATCTGGCCACCATACACTTTGAATGCCACATCATCAAACCCTTCAAATCACTAGTTGATCTACCCAAAAATATTACGGGTACAAAAGCTAAGAGAAACGAATTTCTCCGCCACCAGACGTAATACTTTGAAAAGATCGTCTTATGTGACCGTTAGGAATACTCTGTCAGACATTCGTCCATACAAGTTATCCTGGGACTGGACAAACTTAAAAACACCATTCTGGAACAGGACGATCCTTGCATTTCACTCCATCTTCAATTGTCTTCAGCATAATCAAATTCGCAGCGCATATGCCTATACGGAGTGGTTCTCGGGTAAAATATCCAACCGGTCTCTCCGAATTGACAACGAGGGTCAAAACACTTCGATAGTCGGTTATTTAACTATCGAAGTAAAAACAACATCCATTAAAATGTTCAACTAAACATCACACAACAACGTGCACTTTATTTAACATTTGTCATCATCGAATTTTATTTCCCATTTCTAATAGTGTTATTTAACTCTAATCATATTTCAAACATCGAAATGGTGTCATCGTTTTCTGAAACGATCCTCCACTACTCGTTCTTTTATTTCTTTGAATAATCATCGTTACTTATTACTTTAGAATAAGTGGATTTCAAAACAAACTGTTTACATTTCCTAGGGAGTAGTGCTATATACAAAAATCACGCTTAAGCTTGGCCAACAGTGTTAATTTAACGTTATAGTTCAAAACTTGTCATACGCTGTAATATTCCCATTTTTAACTAATCTCGACACAACAGTCACGCCTAAACCTCAACAACGTTATTTTATCGCTATAGTTCACAGACTTGCAATATGCTATTATACTCCACTTTATAATTAATCTCAACGCCTCTTTCCGTTACAAAAATCTTGACACCTCTTCCTGTTACAAAAATCTTGACATCTCTTTCCGTTATAAAAATCTTGACACCTCTTTCTGTTGCAAAAATCTTGACATCTCTTTCCGTTATAAAAACAAATACCATTCCTTACTAATAGTGAGGTCATTCAAGTTGGGGTATTTTTAATTACCTCTCAGACCTTGAACAACGACATTCTTATCTTAGAATAAATATAAGTTCGTAACTCTAATCCCTTATACTTTAAAATCAGTCAACCGTACTTCTTGTTATATTTTAAATATGGTTTTATGACGCCATATCCTTATTTTGCAAACTCGGTTATTTTCATTAGCTTCAACTTCCTTGTTCAAACCCATTTAAACATTTTCCTCCGCTTCGTCTTCCTTAGACAAATCTCTTTTTAAACATTCCTCTTCGCTTTGTCTCCCTTAGACAAATCCCTTATACTTTAAAATCTTATTAAATCTATTATTCGTCAATTTTATTACATTAGATAAATCAACCCAATCTAACTTAATTAAATAACCAATTATTGATCAAAACAGTTTGCTTGGTAAATATTTAGCCATGCTTAACCCACTAATCAACTCTAACAAAGCTTTTCATTTTGAATAAATAACATTTGTTTATTCAAATAATTTCACTTGTATCGATTACTATAGAAAAATAATTTATTTCTAAATAATCTCATTTACTATTAAATAAACAATAATCGATTCTAACTAATCTTACTTAATATGAAATCAGCCATAATCCATTTGTATATATCTCATTTACTTGTTCTTAAAACAATAAATACTTGTTATTAATCATCAAGTTCATCTCCGCCTACATACTTATTAATCTTATCAATATAAGAATCTACTTACCAAAGCATTTAGTAAGTATGGTGAAACACGTGCTTCGCACACGGTGGGTTTTTGGTAAAACAATAGCGGTTAAAACAAATGATACATTTACGGTTGGTTGTTGCCACTTCCTTAATCGATATCGTCTATTGGTTAAATCAAAATAACGTTTGAAATTTCCCTTCAACGCTAATATTAACACAAGGTTTCAAATGTCATTTGGGTTCAAACAGTGCATCCATATAAAACAAACAGTACATATAAATATTGAGGAATCCGGTTGGATTCCTCCAACCGGTTTCCTGCATCCACCGATGTTAGTCAACAATTAACACTGATTTCACACCAGGAAATATTATAATCGATGGAATCAGTCCAACCAATGATGTGTATATATATGCAACGATATATAATTCAAACAATTTAACCATAATCTGCCTAAACAACCATCACACAGCATTCAACCATTATTTAAAATATAATTAAAATATTTTAAATAAAAAGAGAGTTAGTGCATTTACTCACCTTGGCGCGTTAACCGTTAAATAACGATTTGCGTCGGCTGATTTTATCCTGAAATTCCAGTGGCTCTGTTCTCCAAGAAATACGTTCCACAATGTATATTCGAATGTAATGCTTATGACGGATCCGGTCACGTTCAATTCTCTTTTAGCCTTAATCCCGTATTAGACAGATAAATATCCCGGTCTTCTTTCGTCACCATTTCAATGAATGCACACGTTCTGACCCCCACGTCCAAAATGCACCCGATTCTCCTTCCCTTTTTGTTTTTTTTTTCTTGATCAGACCTGCACGTTTCCATGCTTGCACTCCCACTCCAACAGTGCGCGTTCTCCTTATCACAATCCTCATGTACACTTCCCATGTACAACACGTTTGTACCCTGCAAGAAACCAACTCCAGGAAATAAAACTAACATGTCAATACACTTACCCCACTTAAACTCATCTCCTCTTCTTTGATTCCTTCACCATTTGAATTTGCGCACTCACTCCCCAAATATCCACCTTGTACATGCAATTGAACGCATCAGCTCGGAACCATTTTTCCCTAAGTTTGTTTGCTTCCATTCATCTCCACCATTACCGCACCCTGTGTCTGCGTCGAAGTCCTTAAGCCAGCGTCATACAGTGCCGAGTTGGAACAAAACTCCTTGATCTGACTTGCTGAGCATGCCAACTGCGAAGACCCCACGGCCACGTCATGCTCCATTACTATATTTACTTTATTTAAACTAACCCCATACGCTAGTCTTCTTCCTCTTAAGGCCACTTCGCAACAGTAAACAATCCGCTCCTGTCCTTCACCATCCCGCATCAACTCCTCTTCTCCACACCATACTCCACAAGCATTGATACACCCTTTTGAATATAATGTAGCGGTAGAGAAGCTCCAAAAAGAAGACTAAAATTTCTGATTTTAGATTTTATGATTTCGAAGTTGAAGTGGGTGCTATTCTCGTTATTTTGTTTTCGTTTTTTTTTTCATTTGAAGGTCACGGCATTGGTTTACCGGAGGAGAAGATGGTGAATGCGTTAGGTATTTATAACAGTACAAAACTTGGCCACCACGTATTAGATGTATAGGATAGCTGCCACTACATATATTGAGTTTTCCCATCGTTTTTATTAGATTTGAAAACATAGGTGACTGTTTTATATAGGACGGTGATGGTATTAAATTTCCAATGTAAGGCCAGGCCATGCAATAGGTATAGTTAGTAGCATAGACCAATTTAGACATGAAGTTGCTGTAATGAAAAGTCACCTCAATAGTATACGGTGGCTTTTATTTTCAACACTAGGTATGCATCATAGAATGGTAGCTTTGAAGAAAATTGTACTGGGTTCAATTAATTATCCATGTGGTTTCTGCAAATCTCTTGGGTCTAGAAACTTAAGGGAAGTGAAACGGAGGTTGAGTCTAGCTGTTTGGGAAGGGTTGAAGACTTGTTTTGCATATTGATACGTTGTACATGCTTGTACATATATTAGTCATGGAGAAATTTTGATTCCAATCGAACTTTATGTCTCTTGTATTAGAATATGATACACGTATGAAGTTAGTATTTCATTTTTTTTTTCCAAAGTGAAGTCTTCACTATATCCGATATATATAAAGTTCATTCGTCTTACAGACTGCCACGGGCTGAAGTAACAATACGATCGTGACGAGCGAGGTGCCACGATCTCAAAAATATAATAATATCGGTAGGTTAACTCATATTGTGAAATCTCAAAATATTGATATAGGGTGCAAAATACTCCAAATAAAAAGTTGCTTATTTAATAAATTTAAAAATTACAGTAAAATTCTAAAAATTAAATTATCGCTGCGCCTCAAAAGAACCTTGTCCAGATTTGCAACCGATATCCAGTTATATCAACTAAACTGTTATGGTCGATAAACGGTTCTATAGCGACTTTTCGAATATTTGATTTGGACATATCTTGCAATGAATATGACGAAATTTCCATTTTCCAATTTCGTTGGAAAGATACAGTTCAACAGATTCCAACGATTCTTGTTTCGAAGAAATCCGATTTAAAACGAGTTTTGTACACTCAGTTAAATTACGAACTGCCGCGATATTACGGGCTCGATTATAATTAATATATATTTTTATACGTTCAACTTCGTTTATATAAATCCACTTATATTATAGATTCAATATTTAAACTGATTTAAATATTCAAATTCAAACTGATAAAAATGCGGGACGTTACAAATATAATCGTTTTAAATGGTAAAAAGGGATTATGATGTGTTTTTCTAAGAAATTAGAATCTATTGTACGTTGGTGGAATTGGGTAACTTTCGAGCTATCAATCTGATGTTGGTTTCGGCCTTCGGGGTTGTATACATAGGGATTTATTCACTTACCAATTTACAATGAGGAGCTAATGGAGTAGAAGTGATATGATAATCGGATATTCTTATATTTAATAAGAAAAGTGAATTGCTTTCCAAATATTGGACGGTATAGAAGTTTAATTAATGATGAGTTAATTAAAGAGGCTAAACGATACTGGGTATTGAGTCGATGAATTCATTTTATTTTTATGCATGAATGTTTGTTTATTTGATAGTTAAATAACCGACTATCAACCTATACAATTATTGACACGGAAAGACCAAGATCGAATTTATATTTGAAAACTATTCCGACCAGTAAATACGACAATTAAAGACCGTAGATCTTCATAAATCGGAAGAATTACTTACAATTCTCTACCTGATTCCTAGAGATAAATTGTGATTCTATCGTGGTTGGAATTTATGGATTGCAAGGACTACTTGCTACTGATTTATAGGGTGATTCGTAGGATGTGGTAGGAGAGTGCCTTCTGTTTGTCCGGTCCCAGGACAACTTATATGGAAGGATGTTTGACAGAGTATATCTAAAAGAGTCACGTACATTGATTTCTTCAAACGTACCAAGTTGGTGGCAAAGAATGGCCGTTCTCTTAGCTTAACAACTGGAGTATTTTTTTGGATGTCAATTAGTGATTTTCTAGCGGATCTAATGATGTGGCATTCAAAGTGAATGGTGGCCAGATGTTCCATAAAGTAAGTATAACCTCAAGCCTCATCAATCAGGAAATGGTATAAAATCAGGTAGGTCGCATGGCTATGTGCGTCGCACCCATTAAAAGGTATATCATTATCTGGTCTGGAGAAATCAAATGCCTTCGATTGTCCCTTTTATTTTTGTATTTATGCTATTGGTTCAATTGGCTGGACCCTAACCGTGGTAATGGTATATTCGGTACTTTCAAGCGAAGTGAGGGGTTGGACATGTTTAGCCTATGTTGCAAGATGTTCTTGTTAAACCATTATGTATTCATCTCCAGAGGTACATTTTCGGAAAAGTGGTTGCCCATACCTTGCCATGGAAATCCATTCTACAATAAAAGCCTGCAGTTTTGATTGTATACTATGTATGTGGAGCGTGAGATGCAAGTGTTCTGCTAGATTGGTATTTATTTGTATTTAGAAACTATTATAATATCAGAAGAGATATGATTTTAAAAATGTTTTGGGTTATCATAAGGTAAAAACCATCCGTATTTATGCGTGAATTTGGTCTTACGATTATCCTTTTCTTTCTAAAAAGATTTGTTAACTTTAAAATCAAGTGGAAGTTGTTTATAAACTTAGTGGGTTTCTCATACTAGTTCACCAGACTGATCTGACGTTTGTAATTCTCGGGTTAGACCGGGTTTTACAGGTTCAGGTTTGGATGCTACGAATTTCAAAAGACGTGCTGGAGGAGTACACACATATTTAATATTATTCCGCTGTGTGTTGTACATGAGGACAAGTTATTATAACTATCCACATGTATTGAGGTACTCCGATAATTGTAAGTTTTAATTCAAGCTCTTTGTAAAGATTATTTATATATTATATTTTATTCCGCTGCGATGTGAGACTCTGATTCTGTGTTGTTTTCTTCTTCTTATTCTTCTATTATAATATTTCATTCTTTCTTATCTCACCCTCTAACTTCTTTCTTTTATCTTTTTGGATTTTCGATACTTGGATTTTTCGCAAGTAATACGGGTTTTATGTATTATTGTCCGAATTCGCGCGTCGAATTCTCCTAGGTCGTTATAGTGGTATCAGAGCAATGGTTTAGTAATAACCTTGGCTCTGTGGTATAACTCGATAGAGAATGGGTTAGTACCCTAGATTAAATTGAGTGTGTGTGTATATATATATAAGAGAGAGCGTATTTGTAAATTTTATATACAAAGATTTTTTTATTGTGTTGTTTGATCGGTTCAAGTTGGACTGGAAATTAATCCAATATTATTTTGTAAAGCGGGTAAATGAAATAATTTTGCACAAACTATATTTTTATGTATAAAAGAAATATTTTTTTAAATTATTGATATTGGTTTGTTGATTGATTTGAATGGAATTCAAATGAGATTGTAAATCTGAAGGGTTTAATAAAACAAGAAGAAAATTTTAAATATTGAATTTGTGAATAGGGGTTTAAATATATGATTAAATAAACCAGAATTTAACTTTAACTAAGTTAAATAAATTTGTAAGGAAAATAAAATAATTGGGTTATGTTGATTATTGATTGTTTGTGTATTGGATGGTAGATTTGGTTATATACAAAATTCATCAACAGTTGAGAATGAATTAAAAAATTAAGGATAAATTCCAATATTGTGAATTTGAATAGAATAAAATATGAAATAAAAACAAAAAGATTTAATCTGGTATTTGTTATTTGCATTATCAATTGAGTTGAGTGCAGGATGGAAGAAGAAAGAGCTGTTAATGCTTTGCTTTGGAATTAGAGTTTGAGTTTCCCAACAAATAGGTGAACCTTAATATTATTTATTGGGTGATTGATTTTATACCCCTGAGTTGGGTAGCCGTTTGGCTTTTATTTTCTTTTGATCGATGTGAGGCCCGAAGTGGCAGTTGTAGTTGTTTAGATCGAGCCATACGGAGGAGGTACTGGCGAATTTTTCAATTTTTTTTAAAACTTAAAATATTTTTGATAATATTTTAATATAATTATTTTGGAAATAATTGGATTTTGAGCAATCTTCTTAACTTATTAATTTCGGGGACGAAATTCTATTAAGGGGAGAAGATTGTAACGCCTAATTTTTCAGCTATTCGAATTCGAATATTTAAACTTGTTTTAAATATTTTCATTGGTATATTTATGGATTTTAATATTGAATTCGTTAATTAAACGGCAATTGAACGTTTAAATTTATATTTATATTAAACGAACTCGAAACGTCGCGGCAGTTCGTAATATTGAGTTTTGAACTTCAATTGGATATACATAATTCGTTTTAAGCCGAAATTCTGTAAAAGAAGCAACATTGGAATCTAATTGTTTACAATTTTCTAATGGAAGAGAAAAATCGATATTTCTGCTTATATGTTGTAAGTTATGTCCAATTCAAGTTTTAAAATAGCTGCTATTGAAATCGTTTATAAACGGTAACGTTTGTTTAATAATTTAATAAGTAACCTATATATATTTGGATATCGTTAACTCGAAAATATTAATGTTGAGTTGTAAATCCATATTAGTTGAATTTGAAGTGATATATTATTTATTTGGATATATTTGACAATAATTTATTTTTATTTTTTTAATTGTTTTGGAATTAAATTATAATATATCGAAATTATGAGCCATAGAAATAGCCGTTTTTCAAACGATCTCCATTTTCGACAAAATACATTTTATTGGAATACGTATGGCTAGTTATTGTTGTATTTCCAGTTTGGAGCCAATCGGAGCTGTTTTTCCCGTACATTCAATTTATACGCGAAACGATAAATATTTTGAAATTAAAATAATGTCTTTGTGCAAACGGAGTCCGTTTTCAATGAAACAAATTTCATTAAGACCGTAACGTCAAGACATAGCAACTTGTCCATTTTCACCGCGGTTGGAGATTGTATGCGGCGGTACGAACATTAAACATTTAATGTACATAGTGTTAATGCAACTATTAAAATACTATTATTAAAATTAATAAAAAAAGAAAACCACTTTACTTGGCCCTCAAACTACCTATTCCTTCACACGCACATTTGCGTGACGCCCACGGTTCTTTTACCTATAAGCATTGCATTTTTTCTTTGTTTTCAGCTAATGAAAAAATGTAATCTATCTCAAAAAAAATCTCCCAGTTTATTGAGTTTTAGACCTAGACTCCAACTAAAAAAATGACGGGAATGGTGAGATCTTTCTACGCCTGGAGTTTGATGGGTTGCGGTGCAGTGTGGTGGCGGGTGGAGGTGATCTTAGATTTGGTTTTGGGTGACATTCGAATTTGATTTTTTTTTATCGCTAGAGGCCGAACTAGATCTGGAGGCCTAAAGGGAAAATGTAAAGGACAAGTCAGGGGTCATTTTGGCGGTGGTGCGGTAGTGTCAGGTGGTCACTGGCAGTGGTGTTGCTCAGATGAGGTTGTAGTTTAGCTGTTTTTTATATACAAATAGATTTAGTTTTTTCATGATCAATCAAGACAGTTTTAGATCTTGGTGTCAGCAGGAGAAGTGAAAGCCATGGTCATGGGGTCACGATGGTGGAGGTTGCATGTCCAATGGCAGTTCAGCAACGGAGCAGTTTTCAGTTGAATGGAAACAAGTGATTTTCGTGATTTTTGGCTTCACGGGGTCCACCTTGGACTGATGGAGGTAAGACAGGTCGGGGTGGGGAGTCAAGAACCTAGCGATCTCAGTGGTGGCGGGGTTCGAAGTCCGGTTAGACATGGAAGTGGTGGCGGCGCTTTAAAGTGGCGGAGCGGTTTGTGTTTTTCACAACAAAGGGGAATCTGGTTTTAATTTTTCCGGAGAGAGGATCGGGTGTTGAGGAATTTAAAACGTGGGTTAACAGAAATAAAAATGGGTTAGCTGGCTGGTTTAAGGCAAGGCCGTGGTTAGCACATTTAATTTGTAATTAGGCTCAATTATTTTGCAATTAGGAATTTAACTATTTTAAATTATAAACCGTATGTTTAAATATTGTATAACTTTGTCATACAGTATCGGAATTCAACAAACCAAGAGCCATCAGGACCGTATCGACGGGCACTACGTATTGGAACTAGCTCGGACAAAGCGGGAAGCTATTGGAACTTTTGATAAATTAAATGACTATTTAATTTTATTAAAACGACTCGTTAAATCAACGACTAAAACCCAAGGTGAGTTAAACTCACTTAGTTCTCCCGCTTACAATTTTTATATTGTATATTATGTTTGCAAATTATTGACTGATTGGTGATTGTTTGTCAAATATTTAATTATATTATCTAAATTAAACTGTTGTTTAATTTAAATAAAATAAAATCATTATTTTAAACGATTGTTTCCATTTGAGGTAACTTGCCTTGTTGCTTACGGTTATAATAATATAAACGTTTTTAATTTAACAATTGGATGCTTAAATGGTTGTTTTGTAACAACCCGGAAAATCCGAGCCAATTTAAAAATTTTATTTTAGCAATTTTAATGAATTTGAATATTTAAAATGAATTATTTTAAATAAGAACGACGAGAAATTTATTTTGAATAGAATTAGAATGTATATATTTATATAAATCAATGTTAGAATATAAATATTTTTTTAATTATAAAAGGAATTGAAAATGGCGCGGTAGTTCGAAAATTCGATTTCAAATTTCAAATTTCAAATGAATGTACAGGATTCAAAATAAACCGGATTTTAGCGAAACCAAAAATATTAGAATCTATTTGAGAATATCTTTCCAACGAATCCGAAAAGTTGAAATTTCATAGCGAGAATAAAAAGTTATGCCCAATTGAAAATTTCAGAATAGTCGCTATGGGAATATGGCCCATAAAAATAGCCATTTTGCAAACGACCTCCGTTTTCGACAAAACACCTTTTGTTGGATCTGGGATGTCAAATTATTGCTAGATTCCAAAATTCATAATTTTTGGGATCAATATGTGAGCGTGGCACAAGAAAACGTGTTTTGATAGTTCCAGTCAATTTGGATCAACCAGAAAGTAGCCATTTTTCAAACGATCTTCAAATTTGATGAAATTAATTTTGTTAGGACCGTATCATCAATACGAAGCTAGAAATATTTTTTCTGGAATTTTTAGGATCTGTATGTGACGCCAGTAAATTAAAATGTCCGTTTAAATTAAATATATACTGATTTATATTTTAATTTTGACCAAAACTGATCGTAAGTGCCGAATCAGCTTACGAAACATATCCCATTTTGTTTGGAATGGGGGTAATTAGCTAGGGGCGACAGTCGTTGGGTTTCGTTTGGGGTTCAAAAGAAAAGTCAACTTTTTATTGAAAATTAAATTAAATTAATTAATTATATAAACACCCCCTTTTTTTGTCTTCTCTCTCTCTCCTCCTTTATCAGATCGATTTCGATCTAAAAAAAAACACGAGCTCCACCGCGCGATGGCCACCGCCGCCTCTGCCGGCGTCACCCCCCCTCCCTGTCAACACGCAGCACCACCGATCCTCCCACCCCGCGTCGCTCTCCCTCTCTAAACCGTTAAGGTCGCTGCTACCCAAACCCCTCTGTCGTCGTACCAGAGCAACGCCGCCACCCCCCGCGCCAGCATACCCTCCCCTTCGACAACAACACCCCTCCAACCAAGCCCTCCTTACTCCGACCTTCGAGCAAAAAGAAACGGTGAGCTTTTATTTAATTTCTTTTCAGTTTTATATAGATAAATAATAGAAATAAAAATTTGATCTTTTCACATAGGATTAGAAATAAAAATGTGATTTTTGTTTAGATAATAATATAATCTTTTTATATGAAGTAGAGATAAAAATATGATTATTATATAGTAAAGATTATAAAAATATGATTTTTATATAGTAGAGATTATAAAAATATGATTTTTATATAGTAGAGGTATAAAATTATAATTTTTATATAGAAAGAAGCGTTGTAAGAATATATGACTTTTATCAACATGAAAGGTATGATTTTTATCAACATGAAAGGTATGATTTCTATCAACATGAAAGGTATGATTTTTATCAACAATTAAAGTATGATTTTTATTTATGTAGAGTAATAAAAATATAATTTTTATATATATAGTGAGGTAAAAATATAATTTTTATGTATGTAGAGAAGTAAAAATATAATTTTTATTATATTACTAGCAAGATAAAAATATTATTTTTATCATGGAAGCAGCGGTGTAAAGGAGTGATTTTTACATATGTAGTAGAGATATAAAAATACAATCTTTATATATAAAAATGTGATTTTTATATAGAGAATGGCGAGAGAAAACAAATATGATTTTTATTATATGAACATCTATATAAAAATACGATATTTATATATATGAAGTAGAAATAAAAATATGATTTATGTGACGGCCCGCCCCGCACCAGCCGGCATTTCCTCCGAAAGTGCGCTGTATACATGCCCGACTAGCACGGAACGGTCGCCAAAGAAAGTAAAGAAGAGAATGAACTAATTGAAAACCTGTAGAATGTCTCACAGCGCATGGAACAAAATATAATAATAATATACTTGACATAAAACAGACGAGACAGTGCATAAGCTGATAACTAAAACCAACATCAACAACATCATCAGAGTAGCCGAAATCCAAATACAGCTTATTACAACTTTCCAAATTACTGTCTCTAAACAAAAGAAAGAAAGGTACACCACTAATGCCCAAAGTAGTGACCGCAGCAACACAAGGAGAATATATATATATATATGTATCATACGTGGAAGCATCCTGCTCGCCTCCGGTACAACTACTCGTGCATATCACCTAACCTGTCTCTAGTCTGCTCGTGAGAGCACCCAGAGTAATAAGAAGAGACATAAACTCTGGGTCAGACAAAAAGTCTAGTATAAGCGATAAGCAGCTAAACAGAACAATAACAGGTATACTAAACCATACCTGAACCTTGACCTGCAACCAGAGAGTTAGCACTACATACCTTACAATACTCTAAGGTGCCACTAACATATGGTGTGAAGATAACGGGGTGGGGGTGTGCATGTCATAATGATGGCAAACAAATCAAACATAGCAACCATCCTTACATCTCTCACTCAGTGCGTAAAGCATACGATGTCCACCACTGTCAATCACTAGACCCATCGAAGTAGTGATGGAGTTCGACTTGTACAACTACTGCTACTACCAAGCTTAGCCCATGGAGTTATGACCAAAATTTTACAAATGACCCCACTTCATTGGTCTATAGCTCTTTAGTCGTACCTAGGCCATTGTGGCCCTGAATCCGTTCACATACCCCCTACACATAGTGATCCAAAGTCATAGACATCGACAACCCCTTAGCACACGTCTCGCAGCAAAGCCCATTCATGAAGTTAGCTCATTGGTTCCCAACTGGATCCTGAGTACAAACTTCCCATTTGGACTACCTTTGCATCTCGGGTTTTGGTCGAGTTGGAGCTAGTCTTCAAAAGAGTCATCGCGTAGAAGTAACTTAAGTTTGGTTTGGTTCGGTGTTCCACTTCAGGTTGGTTGGGTTCGGTAGTTCCCATCATTCCACTTCAGTCGGTTCGGTTCTCCCATTCTTCATTCAGTTGGTTCGGTGCTCCCATTCTTCATTCAGTCGGTTCGGTGCTCATGGGTCCCGATCCGGTTCAGTGCTTCACTCCAATTCCAGCTCCAAGCTTGGTCCTCCGATCCGCTCCCGCTCCCTATCTCTAGTCCGATCCGATCTCCACGCCCTTGCTTCCGATCCGATCCCCTACTTAGCTCTGATCTGATTCCCAACCCAACTCCAATTCTTTGCAAATGGCCCTCCTTCTTGCCAAGGCCCAGCTAGTGCCAAGTTTCTATCCGGTTCCTACTCCCCTTACCCGATCGACCGATCCGATCCGAGCCCTATAATCCGATTCGATCCGGTCCGAAACTCTGCACATTTCCTGCAACCTTTCCAGCGACTGTTTTACGCCATACGACGGCGTTTTCGACCAAGCTAGCAGTTCTAATCAATCACAAAGCACACCATACAGTCATAGCAACATGTATAATCAACCACAAACATCAAAACAACAATATGATGTATTAAAATGGATCAAACGTAGCCAAAAATCCATATTTTCCCTTAATCATGTTTAGGCATAACTAATGATATGATTAGCAAAACTTAACCAAATTATCCAAACTTTCTAACAGAGGCTTAAAACATCATTTCTTATTTTATAAATATTTCTCCAGATTTTTAACATTGTATAAATTCGCTAATTGTCACTAATTACTCTTAATTAACCATAATTAGTGAGGAACAATGCAAATCACTCACCTTGGCCACAAATTAATTTTAGATCTGAAATAAATCTCTATTATGGCGCTGTTCCCAAGGCTATACAGCTGTTCTACCTCGATTCTTGTGCTAATCCTCTTTGATTTGTTGTAGATTTGGCTTAATTAGCGGTTAGAGGGTGATTTGGGATGTTTTAGATGTTGGAGGCCATTACTAGGGTTCTAAGAATGAAAGTGGCGGCTGTGAAAGTGAGAAAAAGGGTGTTCTATAAACCCTAACAACCCTTAAATACTCCAAACCCCGAAATTCTCCTTTGGGCCTAGCTGTTAATCACCTGGTTAAGCCCAACTAAGCTATTTTTCACCATCTGAAACTTGTTTCAGCCATATCTCCCAAATGGTGAGTCTGTTTGGCTAATGTGACCACTCTACATAATTGTAAACCATCATCCGGAGCCAATGGAAGTGGTTTCAGCTCAAAACTCCTTTCCAATCAAAAGTTATGGCCAAAACAAGATCAGCTAGGTGAAAAATGATCATTTAAAAATCGGCAAAAATCATGAACATGGGAAATGACTCTAATAGTCGTCTCCCAAAGTTACATGAACATATGACTTTGTATGTGAAAGAAATAAATATTCTACGATCCTGAGATGCGTAGAATGCGGGTCGTTACAATTTTTATGTACATGTAGTGATAATAAAAATGTGATTTTTACTATAAACAGCGTGTAAAGGATTGCGAGGCGCCTCGATTATGTCGGTCGTTCCGGGGCCAATAGTTTGGTCGGGATATGACCAGTTTACGCCCCATAGGGCGGGGAAATGCATTTTTCAGGCATTTTAATCCACTTCGTGTGGACCGGCCCTGACGATCCAAGGCTTGCCTGAGGCTCGGGCTAGACAGTCTCGAAGCGGTAAGGACGATCCCTTGCCTTGGTTCACAGATAGAAATCCAATTTCCAATTCGAAATTTTGCGGTTTTGATTGTAAACCTATATATGGCGACATAATGGTATGGGGCACTTATGCCGTCTATGATTGATACTTATGACTGAAATTGTTTTGACACTATACACTTATAGTAATAATTAAACATGAAATTTTATGTACCAAGCATTCTTGGATATTATAAGGAAAAACTCTATCTTCTGGCTTGCGTTGCATTGTGTGATGGGACCTGAGTCTTTTAATAGCTTCATTGGTCTTTATTTAGCATTGCGCTGTTTGTTTTATGCATTGGTATTCTTGGGGGTAAACCCATTTCGTGTTATACGGCATGGTCCCTTGATTTACCTAACTTTAAAATAAAGATCAATAACTGTTTTAGTTCTCACACCAGTCACATGACTGGCCTGGAGTTTATTGTTTTAACCTAAACTCTGGGTGTCCCTATTTTCCACACGGGCAGCTTGTAGTTTTGGTTTTGCAGATTTATATTCACAGGACCCTGGTTTACAGCTGGAATGATATTCGGAAAGCTCTGTATCCGTATATTCTTTTCAGTTGTGTTTTGTATTATTTTTCTGCTGCATTGTAATTTGTAAATCTCTAATATTTAGTAAATGTGTAATATTTATTCATACTCTGTTATATTCTTGTATTTTGATGGAATTGTTGTAATAAACAATGAAATGTTCTTCTGTTTGTGTTCTGATTCGTCTTGTCCTCAAAGCAATCCAGGCTTTCCTTCATGGGGAAGTTCGGGTCGTGTTAGTTTGGTATCAGAGCTTTGGTTTACAGAGCTCGGAGAACAAGACACATTAGAAATGAACAAAAGAAATCATCAGAGATTGGATTCGTAATATTCAATGAGAATGACTCTTAGAGATAGGATCAGTAGTATCCTAAAACGAGTGCGAAGAGTGTGTTTTAAAAATAAAGATGAAAACAATTTTTGTTTTGAAAATTTAAATCAGTTATTCGTATTTGAATATTATTTTTATATTGATTTGGACAATCAAGTATATAGAGATTTTGAATATACGTCTGATCCACGTATATTCGAAGTCACAAATATACTGAATAGAAATAGAATCACACTCTAGTCGCCCGGACATGGTTCTGATGATAGCGATTGCATCATCAGCATTTATGTTCGAGTTTCGAAAGTGGGATATCTATATATTTCCAATTGACTGGTGTGAGAACCAAAATATAGTTAGAATATATTGTTGTGACTTGGCATCAAAAACATGATTTTCAGTATATATGTCAAAATTATGAATTTGAAACGTTAATTAACTAATTGATTGATGCTTGTGTTGTGTGATTATTTATTTAAACCAACATATAGATTTATGGTAAAATTGGGCCAAATTGTATCAAATTTTGAACTGTATTGAAAATTGTTTGAGAATGCATGCATATACATGTGTATACATTGAACAGGTCATAGCAGGGAAGCTAAGCAGAGGAATAAATTTGTTTGCCCAAAAAATAGGTACATGTTTATTGTATTTCTTGGGGTTTTTGATGATTTTATGAGCCGATTGGCTGTTTCTTTTTCTTTTTGGATTGAGAGGCCTGTATGGCGATTTCGGGATTTTCCCGGTGCTCCCGTACCAGGGAGGTTATGGCGAAATTTTTCAAAAATTTAGGGTGTTAGCCAAATTTTTGAAAAAAATTGAAAAGTTCTTAGAAACTGAAAAGTTGAAGAATTTAAGCCATAATGAAAATAATGAAAGTTGAGTTAGTTTGTAAAACAACTTTCAGCTCCGTTCCTTTTCGAGGACGAAAAGATTTTAAGTGGGGGAGATTGTAACAACCCGGAAAATTGGAGGCAACTTAAATTTTTTATTTTGGCAATTTTAGTGAATTTTGAATATTTAAAATGAATTATTTTAAATAATAATGACGAGAAATTTATTTTGAATAGAATTAGAATGTATATATTTGTATAAATCGACGTAAGAATATAAATATTTATTTTAATTATAAAAAAATTGAAAATGGCACGGTAGTTTGAAAATTCGATTTCAAATTTCAAATGAATGTACATGATTCAAAATAAACCAGATTTTAGCAAAACCAAAAATATTAGAATCTATTTGAGAATATCTTTCCAACGAATCCGAAAAATTGAAATTTCATAGCAGGAATAAAAAGTTATGCCCAATTGAAAATTCAGAATAGTCGCTATAGGAGTATGGCCCTTAAAATAGCCATTCTGCAAACGACCTCCGTTTTCGACGAAACCACTTTTATTGGATCCGGGATGTCAAATTATTGCTAGATTCCAAAATTCATAATTTTAGGGATCAATATGTGAGCGTGGCGCAAGAAAACGTGTTTTGACAGTTTCAGTCAATTTGGATCGACCAGAAAGTAGCCATTTTTCAAACGGAATTCAAATTTGACGAAATTAGTTCTGTTAGGACCGTATCGTCAATACGTAGCTAGAAATATTTTTTCTGGAATTTTTATAATCTGTATGTGACGCCAGTAAATTAAAATGGCTGTTTAAATTAAATATATACTGATTTATATTTTAATTTTGATCAAAACTAATCGTAACAGCCAAATCAACTTACGAAACATATCCCATTGTATTCGGAATGGAGGTAATTAGTTAGTGGCGATAGTCGTTGGGTTTCAAAAGAAAAGTCAACTTTTTATTGAAAATTAAATTAATTAATTATATAAACACTCTCCTTTTTTGTCTTCTCTCTCTCCTCCTTTATCAGATCGATTTTGATCTAAATGAAAGAAAAAAAAGCGCGAGCTCCACCCCGCGATGGCCACCGCCGCTGCCTCTGCCGGCGTCGCCCCGTGTCAACGCGCAGCACCACCGATCCTCCCTCCACGCGTCGCTCTCCCTCTCCAAACCCTTAAAGTCGCCGCCACCCAAACCCCTCTGCCGTCGTACCATAGCAACGCCGCCACCCCCGGTGCGAGCACACCCTCCCCTTCGACAGCAACACCCCTCCGACCAAGCCCTCCTTACTTCGACCTTAGAGCAAAAAGAAACAGTGAGCTTTTATTTAATTTCTTTTCAGTTTTATATAGATAAATAATAGAAATAAAAATTTGATCTTTTCACATAGGAATAGAAATAAAAATGTGATTTTTGTTTAGATGAATAATAAGAAAAATATAATCTTTGTTTAGATAAAAAATATAATCTTTGTTTAGATAAAAATATAATCTTTGTTTAGATAAAATTATAGCCTTTGTTTAGATAATAATATAATATTTTTATATGAAGTAGCGATATGAAAATTTGATTTTCATATAGTAGAGATTATAAAAGTATGATTTTTATATAGTAGAGATTATAAAAATATGATTTTTATATAGAAAGAAGCGTTGTAAGAATATATGATTTTTTATCACATGAAAGGTATGATTTTTATCAACATGAAAGGTATGATTTCTATCAACATGAAAGGTATGATTTTTATCAACAATTAAAGGTATGATTTTTATTTATGTAAAGTAATATTTTATATATATATATATATAGTGAGGTAAAAATATAATTTTTATGTATGTAGAGATGTAAAAATATAATTTTTATTATATTACTAGCAAGATAAAAAATATAATTTTTATCATGGAAGTAGCAGTGTAAAGGAGTGATTTTTTACATATGTAGTAGAGATATAAAAATACGATCTTTATATATAAAAAATGTGATTTTTATATAGAGAATGGCAAGAGAAAAAAATATGATTTGTATTATATGAACATCGATATAAAAATACGATTTTTATATATATGAAGTAGAAATACAAATATGATTTTTATGTACATGTTATGATAATAAAAATGTGATTTCTACTATGAACAGCGTGTAAAGGATTGCGAGGCGCCTCAGTTATATCGGTCATTCCGGGGCCGATAGTTTGGTCGGGATATGACCAGTTTATGCCCCATAGGACGGGGAAACGCATTGTCCAGGCATTTTAATCCACTCTGTGTGGACCGGCCCTGATGATCCAAGGCTTGCCTACGCGCTTGCCTGAGGCTCGGGCTAGACAGTCTCGAAGTGGTAAGGATGATCCCTTGCCTTGGTTCACAGATGGAAATCCAATTTCCAATACGACATTTTGCAGTTTTGATTGTAAACCTATATATGGCGATATAGTGGTATGGGGCACTTATGTCGTCTATGATTGATACTTATGATTGAAATTGTTTTAACACTATACACTTGTAGTAATAATAACACATGAAATTTTATGTACCAAGCATTCTTGGTTATTATAAGGTGAAAACTCTATCCTCCGGCTTGCGTTGCATTGTGTGATGGGACCTGAGTCTTTTAATAGCTTCGTTGTTCTTTATTTAGCATTGCACTGTTTGTTTTATGCACTGGTATTCTTGGGGGTAAACCCGTTCCGTGTTATACGGCATCGTCCTTTGATTTACCTAACTTTAAAACAAATATTAATAACTATTTTAGTTCTCACACCAATCACATGACCGACCTGGAGTTTATTGTTTTAACCTAAACTCTGGGTGCTCCTATTTTCCACACGGGCATCTTGTAGTTTTGGTTTTGCAGTTTTATATTCAAAGGACCCTGGTGTATAGCTGGAATGATATTCGGAAAGCTCTGTATCCATTTATTCTTTTCAGTTGTGTTTTGTATTATTTTTTCGCTGCATTATAATTTGTAAATCTCTGATATTTAGTAAATGTGTAATATTTATTCATATCTGTTATATTCTTGTATTCTGATGGAATTGTTGTAATAAACAATGAAATGTTCTTCTGTTTGTGTTCTGATTCGTCTTGTCCTCAAAGCAATCCGGGCTTTCCTTCACGGGGAAGTTTGTGGCGTGTCATGTCGTTAGTGACTGGTGATTACTCATGATACTATATTGAATACTGAATATGTGATGCAAGAAATTCTTTACTGATATTGATAATGTTAATAAAAATGATTTGATATGATTTGATGGGAAATTGGATTATATTTCACGGGTTGGGTACTGAGTAGACATTGCCTCTTTAAGTACCGTCGACATATAATAAAAGATTTATGGAAATCGATTTTTAAAACAATTCTGGATTGTTTTCCAAACTTCATAGAATTAAAATACGATGTTTGGTATTAAAATAAACAAATATTTATGTAATTTTATAAGTGATTATAAAATGATTTTTATAAAGAAAATTCTTGTGTTTATAAGCAAACAAGTAGAAATTTACTTAACGGTTGATAACTGGGATTAATTGTTTAAGAAGGAAATAAAAAGGGATTATATAAATTAATTATTACCTAATAGTTAATTGTAGGAAAGGACTAATTGAAGTTGACTAATATTTATTTATAGTAATCAAAGTAAGCGAGATTTATTTAAGTTACTTAATTAATTTATTAATTTGAAAGAAAGAATGATTGGGATTTAAGTGACAATTTAAACATGTCGAATTGACTAAGTTAATTGCCTAAATGGGAATCCCTTTGTTAAATTGATTTGTTGGAAATGTTTAATAACGAAGTAAACCTCTAAGTTTAAAAAATTGAAATTTCTTATTATTTATAATAATCAAAGTAAATGAGTGTAAAGACCCGCAAATTCCCACCCTTTGAATCGACCATAAACCACACAGGTCTGACCCAAAAAGTGAAAATCTACGAATACTTTAACTTTTGGAATACAACATATTAAAACAACAACAGAAGACTTTTATAACATATCATATAATGTTACATCAGAGTACAGAATATCAGAGTACATTGAATTAAAAAAAAACAGCGGAAGAATAAGTTACAATAATTAAAATATATTGCAGCGGAAGAAACACAGCGGAAGACTCTCTATCTCTGGACACAGCTTTAAGCTTCAACCCAGAATCCTGCTTAATATATCTGCAAAAATAGCTACTCGACTGCCCGTGTGGAAAATATGGGCAGCCGAGTTTGCCAGTGGACAAACTACAGGTCAGTCATGGGACTGGTGTGAGAATTCTACTTAACCTATATAATATAATAAGGCTAATCACAGGACCACGCCACTTTCGCGGAACGGGGTTTCTCCTATAGATTGCCAGTGCAAAAAGTAAAGTAAATCGTAGAATAACGCAATGTTTTTTTGAAAAATGGAACCATTATAAGACCCAGGTCCCATCACACAATGTCACGCAAGCCGGAGGATAGGGTTTTACCTTATAATGGTCAAGAAATGCTTGATACGATAAACACGGTATTATATAATAATAATGTGCAACCAATTTGAAATACATCAAAGTAAATGTATTAATCCTAGACGGCATGAGTGCCCCATCCCACTATGTCGCCATATATAGGTATACAATCAAAACCGCGTGATGTCGTATTGGAAATTTGGGTTTCCATCTAAGTCAAGGCTAGGGAGGAGATCCTTACCGATTCGAGACATTCTAGCAATGCCCCAGGATTGGTACTCTGTCCAACCCTTGGATCCTGCAGGGCCGGTCTACATGCCTGAACACACGTTCCCCGGTCCTTTTGGACCTATAATACGACCAGTGGCGACCGCATAAACCGAGGCCTCAAAAAATCCAACAACCACAATGAATAAATGCCAGCGCTGGTAGGTCCCTAGCACCACTCTAGCTAGAGAGAAACGTGTGCACTCCCTGCGTTCCCTTCTTACGTTTTAGACTCTACCGGGCTGTGAGGCTCGCGAAGTCACGTTACACAAAGCTATGCCTAAATAGACTATGCTTTGATCATCCCACAAGGCTCTGCTTTGCAACAATAAGCCTTGATCAAGTGCAACCTGGCATACCACATCAACAACTCATATCATGCGATCGGTAATTATTTAACATACAAAAGGGTGTTAAGCAAGAGAATAAATCCTCCGCCACCATGCATTTATATATTAAATAAAAACCAATTTAATTACATGAAATAAATTACAATGTCAGGCATGCTATCCATTTACAAGTCCGTTCTAGGTCTGAACGAAACAACGTATCCGTCGATCTCCAGTACGTCTGGAAAATCATCACTTTTTACCTTGCCTTGGGGGATCAGTCCCAATTCAAGATATCAGTCACCATCAACCAAACGATGTGAAGCTCTCCGGTCTTCAGTCACCGTCTTCATCTTCGACTCTTGATCGTCGTGATGATTATTCAGAATGGGTTAGACCCGGTCTTCCTGAATAACTCGCATATTCTTAATTAAAATCAACCATACGCCACATTCCAACTCTGAACATTCTTTTTTTTTAAATAAAAATATTATTTATATTAAAAGATTCTCATTAATTTTATCAAAGATAAAATAAATTAAATTTTTAATCTTTCTAAAAAGATTTATTAATATTCCAATTTTGATTTTTAATACAAGAATCATTATTACAAGATTATTAATTTCAATAAACCAATCTTGTCTTAAATTGGGTTAAAGAACTAGTGTCATTTAAAACACAGTTCACGATAAACCCAAAACCAATTTCCAAAATATGGAATTTCTACAGAAACCAAATCAACAAATAATCGTTATAAATTTCTGTACCGGACTAACATTATAAATGGAATAACGACAAAGCCTCTTAAATTCCATATATAATATCGGTCTTCTTTTACAGAAGCCCATCTCGATTATTATCAATCGAATTTCCACTTAATTCCAATTTAATATATTAAATTGGAAAATTCTAATTTTAGAAAATATTCTTTTAAATTTATAAAATAGATTTATAAATTTCAAATAATAATTTCAATGTAAATTGGATTAAAGGATAAATGTTATTTAAAACATCGTCCACTACAAATCCAATCTACATATCAATCACCAAACATAATTGTTAAGATCTAATGATCTTAAATAAAAGATTTATCCTTAAAATATTAAAAAAAATATTTTAAAATAATCAATAAAATATTCTTTATAATACAAAATCTTTTATTTTACAAAAATTCTTTTATTATGTAAACATTCTTTATTTAAAAAGAAATTCTGCATTGGAATGCGACTCAACCATGCACCATATAATTTGGGTCATATGGGTTTCATACATTTCATGTATAGGGTAATAACAGGAAATAATCCTCAATCCATCCATTAAAAACCAGAGTGACGATTTCAACTGTGTGAGCGTTAAAATGAAATAATAATGCTCATCGCAGCCTGTCGATCAATCGATAGACATATAATTAAACATTGGGATTTGTGTCAGTCAAGTATCGTCCCAATACCCGTGTGGGGTTTTCAGCCAACAACAATTCATATAAATAAATAATTGGTTAATAGGTTTAACCAATTTCAGTTTCACTACATATGTCACTTATATCGAGTAAGAATGTATTTTACTCGTATGATCTCACTATATATACCTAAAGTTACATAAAGGGCAATTTATTTATATAGCTTTATTGTGGATGACAAATGGGATATATTTTCCATTATTCTTTATTTGTATGAAGTTTCTTAACAATACTTTTCAGTGTATATTTTGACCAACAATACAATTGTATATTAGAATATAAATTCTAATGCAAGTTTGCAAATGAAAATTGGATTTTATGTTTGCGTATAAATTCTATTGTATATTATGCAAATAAAAGTAATCCTTATATTTGCACATAAATTCTGTTTCCTACAAAGATGAGTGAAAGTGATATACTCATTTTGTTAACAATTCTATTTCAACAAATACAATGTAAATAAAAGTGTGTTTCTAATCTTGTACTTTTATTTGTACATAAAACACAAATAAAAATGTCTCTCATGTATTTGTCTTTTTTTATTTGACAAAACAATGTAAAAAAATGTTCTTTTATATCTTGTACTTTTATTTAGCAAAACAATGATAAAAAAAATTGTCTTTTACTCTTTTACTTTTATTTAACAATCAATGATAAATAAAAGTGTAATTTCCTTTCTATGCTTTATTTGCATCTAAAAATGCAAATAAGAAATATAACTACTTTGTTTTTGTGTTTTGTTTACATATAAAAGGGGAAACAACTATGTGATTCTTTTTCCTATATTTTGTTTGCATAAAATGCAAATAAAAATATGTCATATTCTTATTTATACAAAATAGTAAATTCACATAATTACCTCATTTTACTTATAATAAGAAATGTAAAAAAAAGGTTCACATGATTTGATCTTTCTATTTACAATAGAAATAAAAGTGATTCACATAGTTTTGTTCTTTTTTATTTTTTTACGATCGAAAATGTAAATAAAAGTGATTCACATAGTTTGTACTTTTTATTTACAATAGAAAATGTAAATAAAAGTGATTCACATAATTTTGTTCTTTTTATTTTACAATAGAAAATGTAAATAAAACGATTCATACATTTTGTGCTTTTCATTTACAATAGAAAATGTAAATAAAACGACTCATATTATTTTGTTCTTTTCATGGAAAATGTAAACTTTTCTCTTATTCTTATACTACATTAAAATATGATTTACTTCATGTGCATTCATATGATTATAAAATATGAATTTACTTCATATGCATTCACATGATTATAAAATATGAATTTACTTCATACGCACTCATATTATTATAAAACATGTTAAATTTTTACTTACAAAGGATATGCTTTAAAATAAATTGAAATCTTTATATTAGAAATCCAAATTTCTATTCTCGATTCGGATTCTATGCTTTTACAAAGATAAAGATTAATTTTTATATTGTTTGTAAATAAAAATGTGAAATCTTTAATCAAAGAAAACAAACAACACAACCTACATGATTTGACAAATAATGACATTTCTTTTATTGCATAGCGTATAAACATGAAGAATTTCAAACAAAAGAGAAGATTATAGCGCACACATAAATTTAGGAACATAAATTACATCGTTCGATTGAAATAAGAACTGCAAAGATGAGATTATTTTTACATCGTACGTTTGAATATAAATGAAATGAACTGTAAAGATAGGACTTTCACATTCCACGCTTGAAATAAAATAAAATGCAATTCAAGATGGAACTTTCACATTCCACGCTTGAAATAAAATAAAATGAAATCAAAGATGGAACTTTTATATCTCATCTTTAATAACATGGAAACAAAGAGGGGACTTTACATCCACACACTAGGCTCATGTACGATAAAGATGAGATTTTCATCCCACGTTTGGAAAAGAAAATAAAATAAACTAAATTGCAATGATGGGGTTTTATATCTCATCTTAAATAAAGATGAGATTTTCAACCTCCACTCTTGAAATAAAATAAAATAAATAAATTTCAAAGATGGGGTTTTATATCTCACTTTAAATAAAGATGAGATTTTCAACCTCCACGCTTAAATGAAAAATAACAGCGCCAATGTACAGAAAATAATAGCGCGATGTACAGAAATAATAGCGCGCGTTCATAGATCTTAACCCACAGATCTGGAATAACAATGGATAAAAATTACTGCGCGATACACGAATCTAAAAATATAGATTTGGGATAAAATAAATAAAATACTCGCAATGCGTACATGAAACTGAATAAAAGAAATAAAACATCACAGCACAGATTTACACTATTACAAGCATACAATTATACAGAATTTTAATTACAGATAATAGTTAAAAATTAAAATTGAATAAAATTCAGTTCAGAGTTCTCACCTTGCGCGAATAAGGGTAGAGACAAGAACAAGCAAAATTTTATTTTGGAAGTCCTCTTCTCTTTCTTTTGAACTTTCTTTTGAAGAGAAAGAGAAAAGAGAAGAAAGAAGAAAGTAAAAGAAGAGGAAGGAAGAAAGGTTTTATTCTAATAAAACTTAGTATACAACACATGAAGGAGGTACCATGCTTATATAGCTGCATTAGCCAAGGCCAAGGGGATTATTCTACGATGTGAGACAAAACTCCATTTCAAAAATAACACCTAAACAAAGTATCTTAGTGTGAACGCGTGCGAAGGAATTTGCAAAAAGAACCCCTTATTTAATAGCTCCAACTCATCTTAAAAAGAAAAAAAAACTTTTGTATGTTTTATCTTATTCAACCTTGTATGTTTTATTATTATTATTATTATTATTATTATTTAAATTAACAAGAACGTGTTTTCCTTCATTTCTTTTATTACATTAAAATGTAATCTCTTCTTTCATTACATGATTCAACGTGACACTAAAAATGCGTTTATTCTTACTATTTATACATGATACTAAAAATATGCTTTATTTTTAATATTTAAAAACATGATATTTATTTATTTATTTTTTACTCTTAATATTCCAACTAATGACCATTTCTATATGTACAATAAAAATGAAATCTTATCATTTATATATTTCTCCATCATAACATTCTTAACATAATGACATTTTTATTAACATGACATTTTTATATAACTTACATTACTAACTAAAATGACATATTTATTTTAACTAAACATTCCTAATAAGAGTGATGATTCTATATTAATACAACGTTTCTAAATAAATGATGTTTATATTAACATGACGCTAAAAAATATCCTTATTCACATATATTAATATGATGCTAAAAATATAATTATTTCTAGTATAACACAATGACGCTAAGTTCATACTTGTTTTTAGTGAAAATACACAACACAAATTTTATATGTTTGATGTCAACATATAATTTCAACATAAATTATTTAAAAATAGAATTTTTATTTTCTGCCTCAATTTCTTAACAAACTTCATAAAAATAAGATTTTAAAATTGGTCCAAAATTCCGGGTTGTTACAATCTCCCCCACTTAAGAACTTTTCGTCCTCGAAAAGGAGCGTAGCTAAAAATTGTAAAATTAACTATCTTAATTTTAAATTTTAATGGTAGATTATCTTTTCAAAATATACATAACTTTATATATATATAAATCATATTTCAAAGAATAGATTATAAATATCAAAAATGCGTTAATTATAAATTCGTAACTCTTAACTCGTTCTAGGGCATTACTAAACCCATCTCTAACGAGTTTACTCATTCTAGGATACTGCTGATCCTATCTCTAATGAGTATTCTTATTGGACATTACTAATCCAATCTCTGATGAGTCTTTTGTTCAGTTCTAACAAGTTGTACCCCAAAGATTTGAGCTAACCAGAGCTCTGATACCAACTGTAAAGACCCGCAAATTCCCACCCTTTGAATCGTCCATAAACCACACAGGTCCGACCCAAAAAGTGAAAATCTATGAATACTTTAACTTTGGGAATACAACATATTAAAACAACAACAGAAGACTTTTATAACATATCATATAATGTTACATCAGAGTACAGAATATCAGAGTACATTGAATTAAAAAAACAACGGAAGAATAAGTTACAATAATTAAAATATATTGCAGCGGAAAAAACACAGCGGAAGACTCTCTATCTCAGGACACAGCTTTAAGCTTCAACCCAAAATCCTGCTTAATATATCTGCAAAAATAGCTACTCGACTGCCCGTGTGGAAAATATGGGCACCCGAGTTTGCCAGTGGACAAACTACAGGTCAGTCATGGGACTGGTGTGAGAATTCTACTTAACCTATATAATATAATAAGGCTAATCACAGAACCACGCCACTTTCGCGGAACGGGGTTTCTCCTATAGATTGCCAGTGCATAAACTAAAGTAAATCGTAGAATAACGCAATGTCTTTTTGAAAAATGAAACCATTATAAGACACAGGTCCCATCACACAATGTCACGCAAGCCGGAGGATAGGATTTTACCTTATAATGGTCAAGAAATGCTTGATACGATAAACACGGTATTATATAATAATAATGTGCAACCAATTTGAAATACATCAAAGTAGATGTATTAATCCTAGACGGTATGAGTGCCCCATCCCACTATATTGCCATATATAGGTATACAATCAAAACCGTGTGATGTCGTATTGGAAATTTGGGTTTCCATCTGAGTCAAGGCTAGGGAGGAGATCCTTACCGATTCGAGACATTCTAGCAATGCCCCAGGATTGGTACTCTGTCCAACCCTTGGATCCTGCAGGGCCGGTCCACACTTACTTTTGTGGATTAGAAATGCCTGAACACACGTTCCCCGGTCCTTTTGGACCTATAATACGGCCAGTGGCGACCACATAAACCGAGGCCTCGAAAAATCCAACAACCACAATGAATAAATGCCAGCGCTGGTAGGTCCCTGACACCACTCTAGCTAGAGAGAAACGTGTGCACTCCCTGCGTTCCCTTCTCCCGTTTTAGACTCTACCGTGCTGTGAGGCTCGCGAAGTCACGTTACACAAAGCTATGCCTAAATAGACTATGCTTTGATCATCCCACAAGGCTCTGCTTTGCAACAATAAGCCTTGATCAAGTGCAACTTGGCATACCACATCAACAACTCATATCATGCGATCGGTAATTATTTAACATACAAAAGGGTGTTAAGCAAGAGAATAAATCCTCCGCCACCATGCATTTATATATTAAATAAAAACCAATTTAATTACATGAAATAAATTTCAATGTCAGGCATGCTATCCATTTACAAGTCCGTTCTAGGTCTGAACGAAACAACGTATCCGTCGATCTCCAGTACGTCTGGAAGATCATCACTTTTTACCTTGCCTTGGGGGATCAGTCCCAATTCAAGATATCAGTCACCATCAACCAAACGATGTGAAGCTCTCCGGTCGTCAGTCACCGTCTTCATCTTCGACTCTTGATCTTCGTGATGATTATTCAGAATGGGTTAGACCCGGTCTTCCTAAATAACTCGCGTATTCTTAATTAAAATCAACCATACGCCACATTCCAACTCTGAACATTCTTTTTTTTAAATAAAAATATTATTTATATTAAAAGATTCTCATTAATTTTATCAAAGATAAAATAAATTAAATTTTTAATCTTTCTAAAAAGATTTATTAATATTCCAATTTTGATTTTTAATACAAGAATCATTATTACAAGATTATTAATTTCAATAAACCAATCTTGTCTTAAATTGGGTTAAAGAACTAGTGTCATTTAAAACACAGTTCACGATAAACCCAAAACCAATTTCCAAAATATGGAATTTCTACAGAAACCAAATCAACAAATAATCGTTATAAATTTCTGTACCGGACTAACATTATAAATGGAATAACGGCAAAGCCTCTTAAATTCCATATATAATATCGGTCTTCTTTTACAGAAGCCCATCTCGATTATTATCAATCGAATTTCCACTTAATTCCAATTTAATATATTAAATTGGAAAATTCTAATTTTAGAAAATCTTCTTTTAAATTTATAAAATAGATTTATAAATTTCAAATAATAATTTCAATGTAAATTGGATTAAAGGATAAATGTTATTTAAAACATCGTCCACTACAAATCCAATCTACATATCAATCACCAAACATAATTGTTAAGATCTAATGATCTTAAATAAAAGATTTATCTTAAAAATATTAAAAAAATATATTTTAAAATAATCAATAAAATATTATTTATGTAAAATATTCTTTATAATACAAAATCTTTTATTTTACAAAAATTCTTTTATTATGTAAACATTCTTTATTTAAAAAGAAATTCTGCATTAGAATGCGACTCAACCATGCACCATATAATTTGGGTCATATGGGTTTCATACATTTCATGTATAGGGTAATAACAGGAAATAATCCTCAATCCATCCTTTAACAACCAGAGTGACGATTTCAACTGTGTGAGCGTTAAAATGAAATAATAATGCTCATCGCAGCCTGTCGATCAATCGATAGACATATAATTAAACATTGGGATTTGTGTCATTCAAGTATCGTCCCAATACCCGTGTGGGGTTTTCAGCCAACAACAATTCATATAAATAAATAAATAAATAATTGGTTAATAGGTTTAACCAATTTCAATTTCACTACACATGTCACTTATATCGAGTAAGAATGTATTTTACTCGTATGATCTCACTATATATTCCTAAAGTTACATAAAGGGCAATTTATTTATATAGCTTTATTGTGGATGACAAATGGGATATAATTTCCATTATTCTTTATTTGTATGAAGTTTCTTAACAATACTTTTCAGTGTATATTTTGACCAACAATACAATTGTATATTAGAATATAAATTCTAATGCAAGTTTGCAAATAAAAATTGGATTTTATGTTTGCGTATAAATTCTACTGTATATTATGCAAATAAAAGTAATCCTTATATTTGCACATAAATTCTGTTTCCTACAAAGATGAGTGAAAGTGATATACTCATTTTGTTAACAATTCTATTTCAACAAATACAATGTAAATAAAAGTGTGTTTCTAATCTTGTACTTTTATTTGTACATAAAACACAAATAAAAATGTCTCTCATGTATTTGTCTTTTTTTATTTGACAAAACAATGTAAAAAAAATGTTCTTTTATATCTTGTACTTTTATTTAGCCAAACAATGATAAAAAAATGTCTTTTACTCTTTTTCTTTTATTTAACAAGCAATGATAAATAAAAGTGTAATTTCCTTTCTATGCTTTATTTGCATCTAAAAATGCAAATAAGAAATATAACTACTTTGTTTTTGTGTTTTGTTTACATATAAAAGGGGAAACAACTATGTGATTCTTTTTCCTATATTTTGTTTGCATAAAATGCAAATAAAAATATGTCATATTCTTATTTATACAAAATAGTAAATTCACATAATTACCTCATTTTACTTATAATAAGAAATGTAAAAAAAAGGTTCACATGATTTGATCTTTCTATTTACAATAGAAATAAAAGTGATTCACATAGTTTTGTTCTTTTTTATTTTTTTACGATCGAAAATGTAAATAAAAGTGATTCACATAGTTTGTACTTTTTATTTACAATAGAAAATGTAAATAAAAGTGATTCACATAATTTTGTTCTTTTTATTTTACAATAGAAAATGTAAATAAAATGATTCATACATTTTGTGCTTTTCATTTACAATAGAAAATGTAAATAAAATGACTCATATTATTTTGTTCTTTTCATGGAAAATGTAAACTTTTCTCTTATTCTTATACTACATTAAAATATGATTTACTTCATGTGCATTCATATGATTATAAAATATGAATTTACTTCATATGCATTCACATGATTATAAAATATGAATTTACTTCATACGCACTCATATTATTATAAAACATGTTAAATTTTTACTTACAAAGGATAGGCTTTAAAATAAATTGAAATCTTTATATTAGAAATTCAAATTTCTATTCTCGATTCGGATTTTATGCTTTTACAAAGATAAAGATTAATTTTTATATTGTTTGTAAATAAAAATGTGAAATCTTTAATCAAAGAAAACAAACAACACAACCTACATGATTTGACAAATAATGACATTTCTTTTATTGCATAGCGTATAAACATGAAGAATTTCAAACAAAAGAGAAGATTATAGCGCACACATAAATTTAGGAACATAAATTACATCGCTCGATTGAAATAAGAACTGCAAAGATGAGATTATTTTTACATCGTACGTTTGAATATAAATGAAATGAACTGTAAAGATAGGACTTTCACATTCCACGCTTGAAATAAAATAAAATAAAATGCAATTCAAGATGGAACTTTCACATTCCACGCTTGAAATAAAATAAAATGAAATCAAAGATGGAACTTTTATATCTCATCTTTAATAACATGGAAACAAAGAGGGGACTTTACATCCACACACTAGGCTCATGAACGATAAAGATGAGATTTTCATTCCACGTTTGGAAAAGAAAATAAAATAAACTAAATTGCAATGATGGGGTTTTATATCTCATCTTAAATAAAGATGATATTTTCAACCTCCACTCTTGAAATAAAATAAAATAAATAAATTTCAAAGATGGGGTTTTATATCTCACTTTAAATAAAGATGAGATTTTCAACCTCCATGCTTAAATGAAAAATAACAGCGCCAATATACAGAAAATAATAGCGCGATGTATAGAAATAATAGCGCGCGTTCATAGATCTTAACCCGCAGATCTGGAATAACAATGGATAAAAATTACTGTGCGATAAACGTATCTAAAAATATAGATTCAGGATAAAATAAATAAAATACTCGCAATGCGTACATGAAACTGAATAAAAGAAATAAAACATCACAGCACATATTTACACTATTACAAGCATACAATTATACAGAATTTTAATTACAGATAATAGTTAAAAATTAAAATTGAATAAAATTCAGTTCAGAGTTCTCACCTTGCGCGGATAAGGGTAGAGACAAGAACAAGCAAAATTTTATTTTGGAAATCCTCTTCTCTTTCTTTTGAACTTTCTTTTGAAGAGAAAGAGAAAAGAGAAGAAAGAAGAAAGTAAAAGAAGAGGAAGGAAGAAAGGTTTTATTTTAATAAAACTTAGTATACAACACATGAAGGAGATACCATGCTTATATAGCTGCATTAGCCAAGGCCAAGGGGATTATTCTACGATGTGGGACAAAACTCCATTTCAAAAATAACACCTAAACAAAGTAGCTTAGTGTGAACGCGTGCGAAAGAATTTGCAAAAAGAATCCCTTATTTAATAGCTCCAACTCATTTTAAAAAGAAAAAAAAACTTTTGTATGTTTTATCTTATTCAACCTTGTATGTTTTATTATTATTGTTATTATTATTATTATTAATATTATTGTTATTATTTAAATTAACAAGAACATGTTTTCCTTCATTTCTTTTATTACATTAAAATGTAATCTCTTCTTTCATTACATGATTCAACGTGACACTAAAAATGCGTTTATTCTTACTATTTATACATGATACTAAAAATATGCTTTATTTTAAATATATAAAAACATGATATTAAAAATATTTTTTTTACTCTTCATATTCCAACTAATGACCATTTCTATATGTACAATAAAAATGAAATCTTATCATTTATATATTTCTCCATCATAACATTCTTAACATAATGACATTTTTATTAACATGACATTTTTATATAACTTACATTACTAACTAAAATGACATATTTATTTTAACTAAACATTCCTAATAAGAGTGATGATTCTATATTAATACAACGTTTCTAAACAAATGATGTTTATATTAACATGACGCTAAAAAATATCCTTATTCACATATATTAATATGATGCTAAAAATATAATTATTTCTAGTATAACACAACGACGCTAAGTTCATACTTGTTTTTAGTGAAAATACACAACGCAAATTTTATATGTTTGATGTCAACATATAATTTCAACATAAATTATTTAAAAATAGAATTTTTATTTTCTGCCTCAATTTCTTAACAAACTTCATAAAAATAAGATTTTAAAATTGGTCCAAAACTCCGGGTTGTTACAATGAGATTATTTAAATCAATTATATTATTAATCAATTAATTTAAATAGAAGGACTAATTGGTATTTTAGTATAGAGTAATCCATGTTTGGGTTGACTAAGTTAATAGGTTTAATTAATTCGATTTTTATGTTAGTTTGTTAAAAGTATTAATTTAAAAATGGTGGAAGTGATTATTATTGAATAATAATCAAAGTAATGAATTAAAAGTTAAATTAATGGAGGTTGGTAAAACTATAAAGCCTTGTGTACTGTTAAATGAAATTTTAAGCGAATTGATGCTAATAGTAAAATAAGTAAAGTTTTAAAAAGGGAAGTTTAAATTGAATGCTGATAAAAATTCTATTTTTTTAGAGTTTATAAAATCCAAGATTGGATAAAGTGTTTAAACCCAAGTTTATTACTATGTCGAAAATGGTTTTCTTATTGGAATAAATGAATAAAGTTATAAATTTTAAATAGTTCATGAAATTAATGAAAGGTTAGAAGTATGAAATATGAAATGGAAATCGAAATAGAATTCCAAATTTAAGTGAAATGGTTGGACAAGTTAAGAAGTCGATCTAAAACCGCATATCTAAAGTAGAGATGAAGTTTTTATTAAGAGGGACCTAAAATAGATTTGAAATAAGTTTAAAGGATTTAAAATGTTGAAATGGACTAATGGAATTAGAGGTGTATGAGGGTTGATTTTTAAGAGGAATTGAAAGTGATTTTTCGTAATTAATAAACGTTTTTGCAACTTTGTTTATAAATATACGAAAAGTGGTAAAAATGGATTTATTTGAATGAGATTATCGAATAAATGAAATTGATAATAGAATTTGGATATTTTTGCGTAAATTCGGGAAACGAGACAAATGTCTAATAAATGGGATTTTAAGGCAAGATTGCCAAAAAGAGTTTTAAACGAAAATTCAAAGAAACTGAATTATATGGTGAGTGATGTAATTATTTTATTTGAGTAGAGTAATTTGTCGAACTGAGTTAAACATTGATAAATGGTTAAGGATTTTATAAATGGAAGATTAAGGATTTTAAAATGTAACGTTAATGATTTTGTAAATGAAAGGATGAATGGTGTTGTAGGTGGAATCTATAATATTTATTTACAGAGATTGAGCTGAAATATTTTAATTAATTTTAGGAAATGATATTTAAATAAAAGTGGAAATGCTTGGTAAGATTGTAAAGTAATATAATCGTTTTAAATGGTAAAAAGGGATTATGATGTGCTTTTCTACGAAATTAGAATCTATCGTACATTGGTGGAATTGGGTAACTTTCGAGGTATCAATCTAATGCTGGTTTCGGCCTTCAGGGTTGTATACTTAGAGATTTATTCACTTACTAATTTACAATGAGGAGCTAATGGAGTAGAAGTGATATGATAATCGAATATTCTTATATTTGATAAGAAAAGTGAAATGTTTTCCAAATATTGGACGGTATAGAAGTTTAATTAACGACGAGTTAATTAAAGAGGCTAAATGGTACTAAGTATTGAATCGGTGAATTCATTTTATTTTTATGCATGAATGTGTGTTGACTTGATAGTTAAATAATCGACAATCAATTTTGACCTATACGATTATTGATACGGAAAGATCGGGATCGAATTTATATTTGAAAACCATTCCGACCAATAAATACGAATACATTGAAAATGCTAATCGAGAGGGAGCAATTGAAGACCGTAGATCTTCATAAAATGGAAGAACTACTTATAAATCTCCGATTGATCCCTAAAGATAAACTGTGATTTTGTTGTGGTTGGAATTTACAGATTGCAAGAACTACTCACTATTGATCTGTAGGGCGATTCCTAGAATGTGGTAGGAGAGTGCCTTCCATTTCTCCAGTCCCAGGACAACTTGTATGGACAGATGTTTGACAAAGTGAAACGACCCGAATTTCCGTACTCTTTGAGTCGACTAAACATACCACACGTCCAACCCAAATTGCACAGAAATACGCATCATTTTTAGAAAGAAGTCAGAGGATGAGAAATAGAAAGAAAGAAATATTAGAATAGGAGAAAACGAAGATCACAAACTCACAGCGGAACGAATAAAATATATTAGATAATATAACTTTGAAGCACAAATCAGTATTTTTATATACATACCATTATCAGAGCACAGCAGTTATTCCTGGAACAGTTATAAACACCTGTTTCCAGATACAGCAAAATACACAGCGGAAAGTATGATAGTCTATAGCTAACTGGTGAAGCCTCCTGCTTCAAGCTCCTCCAAGTGAATCTGAAAAAAAATCCCGACTACTTGACTGCCCGTACAAATTTGGGCACCCAAGAGTTTAGGGAAAACAAACAAAATAAACTCTGGGTCAGTCATGGGACTGGTGTGAGTAAACTCCAATCATTTGTTTAACTTTCAAAAATCCTTTCAAAAGAAATGATAATCGTAAGACCGATCCACACATAAACATGGACGGTTTTTACCTTACGATAACCCAAAACACTTTGGAAATCATATATTATCTGATATTATAATAATGTCTAATCACAAGTAATTAAAATCTAGTAGAACGCTTGCATCTCACGCTCTACATATATAATATACAATCAAACTCGCAGGCACTTATTGGAGATTGGATTCCAACTTGACAAGGTATGGGACCACCTTCCGAACGTGTATCTCTAGAGGCAAATACACTGGGTTCAACAAGAACATCTTGCAACCCGACCCACACATGACCGACCACTCATTTCGCTTGAGTGTATCGAATGTATACCACCGACGGTTGGGATCAGCAACCGTCTCCCGATAAGGGACAGCATCGATAGATTTAAGAACAAAAGGAATTTCTCTAGATAGGTGATCATACATCCTAATGGGTGCGACCCACATAGCCATGCTGCCTGCCCGATTTTTGTCCACTTCCGGTTTGATGAGGCTTGAGGTTTGAATTATCTTCCAGAACATCTGGCCACCATTTACTTTGAATGCCACATCGTCAGATCCATCGAAAATCACTAATTGATTCCCACAAAAATACTCAGACTGTTAGGCTAAAGAAGCTTCCCTTCTATGCCACCAACTTCGTACGTTTGAAGGAATCAACGTACGTAACCCCCTTTGGAAATACTCTGTCAGACACTCGTCCATACAAGTTGTCCTGGGTCTGGACAAACCGAAGGCACTATCCCGTAAACAGGATAACCCTTGCATAACTCCGTCTTCAATTTTCTTCAGCATAAGTTGCTTTATAACGCTTACGCCAATACAGAGTGGTTTTCAGATATCAAATCTGATCCCGGTCTCTCCATATTGACAACGGAGGTATATAAAAATAAAACTTTGATAGTCGGTGATTTAACTATCAAGGAAACATCCATACAATCAACGGTCCTATTTCCAAATGGAAATTCTATCAATCAAGCATCAAACAACACTGGGCCCTTTTTATATTAGTTCTTTATTACATTATCATTTCAAATTCCCATTTTCCACCTTTCGTGTTCTTTCAAAGCTCTATTTTCTCTCTTGATTATTGGGAAAACCTTTCCAATATATATAATTCCTTTATTGAGAAAATATCTTTTACTCCAGTTAGAAAACATTTCTAAATCCTTTGAATTAACTGATGTTACAAACATCGTTATTATAAGTCAAATCATAAATCATTCGTTAACTCGATATCACTAACCAACCCTTGCTATCGAGCCTTAACCATTTCTCCGTTAATAATGCAGTCAGTCAAGTTGGGGTATAATTACCTCTCAGACCTTAACTGAACGACATTCTTAACTTTGAAATAGTCAGAGCTCACAACTTTAAACCAAACATTGCTTACGCGACTCTCGGATTTGATCTACGAACACACCTTCTTTATAAAAATATTGATTATAACGGTAGCGTTATAATCGTTATCTTCAAGTGTTTGGTTTATAAAACATTGCTTTCAACAACAGCGTTAAAACCGCTGTCTAGCATTATAGAACACTTATCATAACCATAGCATTAAGATTGCTATTAAAACAGTTATTATAACGGCAGCGTTAAAATTGCTATTTAGATTTACCAAGACATTTATTATAACAGCAGCGTCTAAAATTGCTGTATAGATTTACAACATCTATTATAACAACAGCGCTAGAATCGCTGTTTAGTTTTATAAAAGCATTTCCTACAAAGACAGCGTTATAATCGCTGTTTAAAATTTGTAAAAGCATTTCTTATAACAACAGCGTGATGATTGTTGTTTGAATAAAATACCGTGTACGACGCACACGCTTCCGTTGTTCATTTTAAAACTCTGTTTATTTTAAACAATTCAAGTTCTCCTTTAAACATATTTATAAACTATACATTCTTCTAACCACTTGATTCGATTTCTATAAATCCCCTTATTTTATTTACAAAATATTTCCTTGTTTAAAGCATTTATTCTTTCTTTAAACTTTCCTCTGTAATTTGCTAAATTCGGATCCATTTCCAAATATTGGTTTCAAAACCGATACTCACTTTCAAATATACATTCATATTTGAACTCACCTTTTAATTTATCCAATGGTTAATGATCCACTTAATTTATATCTTTATTCATAACATTTTTCCTTGGTTTACCCAATGGAATAGGTTTCCATTTGCAACTCAATGAAAAAGAAACTATTTGGAAATAAACTCTGCTTTTAAATTCTAATTTCCTTTTCACATTCGATGATATTTTACGGTATCTAAAATACCAGGTTCCTAAGGCCAGGGTGAACCAAACACACAAATTCAACCATGGATAATGTAGCATAACATATATCACCATCAAATAAAACAGTAAATAAAATGTTGAGGGATCCAGTTGGATCCCTCCAACCTGTTTCCCTGCATCCACAGATGTTAGTAACATCAATAATATTATTTCACATCAATATGAAATATTAGAACTGATCATCGACCAACGATGTAATCTTATCAACCAGTTTTATCAACCATGCAACCAAACAACCATCACACAGTATAAAATAAATTCAAAACTCGTTTATATAAAAATATAAACGAGACAGAGTTAGTGAATTTACTCACCTGTTTGCAGCCGACGATTCTGCTTTTGTTTCGTTCTAAAATCAAACAGCGTTTGATTCTTCTACGAAATTCCACTCCTTCTTTTCTCAGCCAAATCAGTTCCAAAATGCGGACCTTGTCATTACAATTCTAACGTGACCGATTTTGTCTGCTAATTCATCTCCAATGTCCCAATATTATTATCAGCCCTTCTTCCCTGCTGTCACCGAACCAACTGTGCACTGTCATCATGTATTCCACCCTCAAATGTAAAGCCTACGCCCCACTTCAAAAATCTGATACGCTACACCCAACTCCCCTACGGTACCACTGCTCCCTCCTTCATGTTTCCATCCCAACTCATCCATCAGTTATAGACCTTTCAACAATTCATGTTCTTTTTTTTTTTTTTTTTTTTTTTTTTTTTTTTTTTTTACGGATTATACTTCCTCCACAACAAAACAAATACTGCTTCACCTTTAATTCAACAATCATCACGTGCTCTCATTCATGTTCAACGATACCACCACCATCTTCCCTTATACCCACGTCTGTCCTCTCAAGATTACACAACAAAACCAAAGAGGAAAAAAAACGTGAATACCTTATTAATTTCCGCCACCAGTAATTCAACTTCAACCCCACACCAACTTCTTCGCGTTGACCCACTACACACACCAAGTACCAGAGCATGCCCTCAAATGATGCTCAGGAAACATGCTGGCCCCGCCTTCACAACCCCAAGTATACCCATACATGTTCGCACCCACCAAACCCTTTCAGCACTTCACCTGCAAGCACTCCCCTTCCATGTCAGCGACTCCACTGACCGCATGGCCTCCCGCAGCTAACCCCATCGGAACCCGTTAACCCTCCACTTGGAATAAATCATGGACGAGCCCTTGGTTTTGTTTGGTGAAATGGGACTTCGGTTTCATATTTGATTTCTATTTTTCTGAGGCCATTAAACTCTGTTGAAGCTTCTGTAAAACCAGAGAAAATACATGAAGGCGAGCTGTGTATTTATAGATGAATTACTTGACAAGCACGGCTGGACTACTTGGCAATCACGTATGTAGGCTAGTAGGATATCGTAGATGTAATTAGGTATGCAGTTTTTCTGATTACTTACTGCCAAGGGATTGAAAACTATTGGTTGTATATGTGTTGTAGCTTAGGGTAGCAACACTTAGGCTAGCAGCTTTTCTTTCTCAACCATGTGGATTTAAATTTACTTTACTATTGTTTGTACTAAGCTTACAGGTTAGGTCTGCTACTGTTGATTACTTTGTCTTCACGGAGTCGGCTATACTTCATTTCTCATTTAAGAGGGGTGCAGGGATTTCTAGTGACAGTTTAAATGAGGTTTGAGGCCTATAGGATACGGCGGGTGAGGATAAAATAAATGAGATGGCTGGCTTGGGGAACACGGAGTTTCAACTGCTTGGGGAACACGGAGTTGAGGTATAGGGTAGGTTGGCTAGTGCAGATAGGTTAGGAATGAATTATATAAGAGAAAATATATTATTTTATATTTTAGCAAAACTTCGCGATGGAGTATCAAGTAAAACTAGCCACAGTTGACTTCTGTTTACTGATGAAAAAGCTAATCTTGGTGTAAAAAGGTATTCTGAACCCAATGGGACAAGTTTCGTCGAATTCTGACATCGTATGAAAAAATTTCCTTTATAAAACCAGAAATGAGAACGCGTTTAAATTTTTCACGATCACCAGATAAATCAAATCAACTTCAAAACTGCGAACACTGACAATAACTTTTCGATACGAACCCAAGGCACTAGTTTCGTCGCATTCTGAGATTGTTGCCCCGGTAGACTGTTTTTGGCGCGTACCGCACTGCCCTTCTAAACACCAAATTTGCCAATCTCTAAAAATAACAAACTATATACCTACCCTGACTATATCCGACGCTACGAACTCACTGGAACTGGTTTCGTGGCCTGATTCGATAGTCTGTTCAAGTTACACTCTAATATCCCTTTATTCAGTTGAATTAATTTAATTGCACTGAACGAGCGTTTACGGCTACCGTGGTCACATACGACATCGGTTTGCCACGCAATTCAACACCGTACAATAATTTAACGATACGGTCTCAATGAAACTGATTTCATCGAAAACAGAGTCCGTTTGCAAAACGGCTATTTTAACGCGTATATTTTAAATAACGATTTCCACAGCGACTATTCCACAGCGACTATTTCAAAATTTGATTTGGCCATAACCTTCTATTTATAACATGAAATCTGGATTTTTCTCTTTCATATGAAAATTATAATAAATACGGTTCCAACGTGTCTTGTTTCACAGAAATCCGACTTATATCGGATCCTGTATCCCCAGTTGAAGTTCAAAACTCTATATTACGAACTACCGCGCGATTTCGAGCTCGTTTTATAATTATATTATAAATTAACGTTCAAACTTCGTTTTAAATTAATAAATTCCTATATGTAATTCAATTAAATTTTTTAAAACAAATTTAAATATTCAGAATTTAACGGCCGAAAATCTGGGTCGTTACATTCCTTCCCCCTTAAAATAATTTCGTCCTCGAAATTGCTAAGGTAGGAAAAGACACCACATACCCTATTAACTCGATCCACAAATCCCTTTTTTTCACTTCTTAACTTTAGTTTAATTGGGCCAATTTTTTTCCAATTAAAAATATTTATTTATTCTTACTGACGAACATTTTCAAGAATTCTAAAAATTTTCTAACACTTTAAATTCTGAAAAATTTCGGCAGCATCTCCTCTGCACGGCTCAATCGGCACAATCACAATTCGTCTTTCTAGGCCTTTTTCCAATCCAAAAGAAAATCAAAAAGCCAAGCGGCTTGCCTCATAGGCTCATAAAATCATCAAACACAAGTAATATTGTAAACATGTACCTTTTTGTCGGGTATAATTCTATCTCTTGCACTTGCTTCCATTCTATATCTGCTCAGCATGCATATATCCATTTCCCAGTTGGTTTCAAATCAATCCAACCTTTGATCTTTAACTTCTGATTGGATCACTTCTATTCACTAATCCAAACTGAGTTCTATTTTCCAAAGTCAACCCCCTTATTCTGCTTGGGCTCAAAGATAACTTAACTCCAATTAACGACATACAATATAAGTATTCAACTCGTTTAGTATAAGTCGAATCTATTTTAATATTTCGAATTTCAACATCTCTATACTTAATTTCATTCGGGATTACTTCTAATTCAATCCAGTTTTATTTAACTTAAGTTAAATCCCAATTCATTTGATACATTTTGACCATTTTCAATCTATTCAACTTATACAAGTTCAATTTTAATTTCAGAATTCAAATTTCCGGGTTTTATTTCAACTAGTTTGAAATCATATATATTTGTACACATATATTTATAATCGACTCAATTCAAAACATTTGAATTTCTAAAACAACTTGTCCTTTGCAAACAAATTTTTCATTTTCAAATTACTATGGTAGCAATCCGTCATTCAGAAACTTGAAAATGAATACCGATAATGTCGCGACCCATTATCAGTACTATTTCCTCGCCCCCTGAAGTGATTTCAATGCTTAATCGCTTTTAAAATCCATTTAAAACATTCTAATTCAAAAATTTCTTCAAACCAATGCTATATCACCTTTAAAATACTTCAAGGAATATTTTCAAAATATCCGGGATTTAAATTCCAATTTATGGTTTGAATTTAATTCTAGTTTATCTTGGTTATATAACCATTTCAATATTTTATAATTCCATTTGATTGTAATAACAATCAACACATTCAATAATTTCAGAAAAATCTCCCTTTATATCAAAATAACTTTTGGGCAAATTATTTCATTTACCCATTTTAAAACAATACTGCGTCGAATTGTTTTGTTCGAGAGTTTAGAAACACCTATCGATACAGTTGTACATCCTGTATCGACCAGAATTCATAAACCATTCAACAAACCAGCCAACACAATATAAAACCATTTTTATATCAAATCTACAAATACGCTCTCTCGTATATATACTCAAACTCAATCTAGGGTATTACTAACCCCATCTCTATTGAGTCACGCCACAGAGCCAAGGTAATCACTTAACCTTCAGCTCTGATACCAAATGAAACGACCCGAATTTCCGTACTCTTTGAGTCGACTAAACATACCACACGTCCAACCCAAATTGCACAGAAATACGCATCATTTTTAGAAAGAAGTCAGAGGATGAGAAATAGAAAGAAAGAAATATTAGAATAGGAGAAAACGAAGATCACAAACTCACAGCGGAACGAATAAAATATATTAGATAATATAACTTTGAAGCACAAATCAGTATTTTTATATACATACCATTATCAGAGCACAGAAGTTATTCCTGGAACAGTTATAAACACCTGTTTCCAGATACAGCAAAATACACAGCGGAAAGTATGATAGTCTATAGCTAACTGGTGAAGCCTCCTGCTTCAAGCTCCTCCAAGTGAATCTGAAAAAAAATCCCGACTACTTGACTGCCCGTACAAATTTGGGCACCCAAGAGTTTAGGGAAAACAAACAAAATAAACTCTGGGTCAGTCATGGGACTGGTGTGAGTAAACTCCAATCATTTGTTTAACTTTCAAAAATCCTTTCAAAAGAAATGATAATCGTAAGACCGATCCACACATAAACATGGACGGTTTTTACCTTACGATAACCCAAAACACTTTGGAAATCATATATTATCTGATATTATAATAATGTCTAATCACAAGTAATTAAAATCTAGTAGAACGCTTGCATCTCACGCTCTACATATATAATATACAATCAAACTCGCAGGCACTTATTGGAGATTGGATTCCAACTTGACAAGGTATGGGACCACCTTCCGAACGTGTATCTCTAGAGGCAAATACACTGGGTTCAACAAGAACATCTTGCAACCCGACCCACACATGACCGACCACTCATTTCGCTTGAGTGTATCGAATGTATACCACCGACGGTTGGGATCAGCAACCGTCTCCCGATAAGGGACAGCATCGATAGATTTAAGAACAAAAGGAATTTCTCTAGATAGGTGATCATACATCCTAATGGGTGCGACCCACATAGCCATGCTGCCTGCCCGATTTTTGTCCACTTCCGGTTTGATGAGGCTTGAGGTTTGAATTATCTTCCAGAACATCTGGCCACCATTTACTTTGAATGCCACATCGTCAGATCCATCGGAAATCACTAATTGATTCCCACAAAAATACTCAGACTGTTAGGCTAAAGAAGCTTCCCTTCTATGCCACCAACTTCGTACGTTTGAAGGAATCAACGTACGTAACCCCCTTTGGAAATACTCTGTCAGACACTCGTCCATACAAGTTGTCCTGGGTCTGGACAAACCGAAGGCACTATCCCGTAAACAGGATAACCCTTGCATAACTCCGTCTTCAATTTTCTTCAGCATAAGTTGCTTCATAACGCTTACGCCAATACAGAGTGGTTTTCAGATATCAAATCTGATCCCGGTCTCTCCATATTGACAACGGAGGTATATAAAAATAAAACTTTGATAGTCGGTGATTTAACTATCAAGGAAACATCCATACAATCAACGGTCCTATTTCCAAATGGAAATTCTATCAATCAAGCATCAAACAACACTGGGCCCTTTTTATATTAGTTCTTTATTACATTATCATTTCAAATTCCCATTTTCCACCTTTCGTGTTCTTTCAAAGCTCTATTTTCTCTCTTGATTATTGGGAAAACCTTTCCAATATATATAATTCCTTTATTGAGAAAATATCTTTTACTCCAGTTAGAAAACATTTCTAAATCCTTTGAATTAACTGATGTTACAAACATCGTTATTATAACTCAAATCATAAATCATTCGTTAACTCGATATCACTAACCAACCCTTGCTATCGAGCCTTAACCATTTCTCCGTTAATAATGCAGTCAGTCAAGTTGGGGTATAATTACCTCTCAGACCTTAACTGAACGACATTCTTAACTTTGAAATAGTCAGAGCTCACAACTTTAAACCAAACATTGCTTACGCGACTCTCGGATTTGATCTACGAACACACCTTCTTTATAAAAATATTGATTATAACGGTAGCATTATAATCGTTATCTTCAAGTGTTTGGTTTATAAAACATTGCTTTCAACAACAGCGTTAAAACCGCTGTCTAGCATTATAGAACACTTATCATAACCACAGCATTAAGATTGCTATTAAAACAGTTATTATAACGGCAGCGTTAAAATTGCTATTTAGATTTACCAAGACATTTATTATAACAGCAGCATCTAAAATTGCTGTATAGATTTACAACATCTATTATAACAACAGCGCTAGAATCGCTGTTTAGTTTTATAAAAGCATTTCCTACAAAGACAGCGTTATAATCGCTGTTTAAAATTTGTAAAAGCATTTCTTATAACAACAGCGTGATGATTGCTGTTTGAATAAAATACCGTGTGCGACGCACACGCTTCCGTTGTTCATTTTAAAACTCTGTTTATTTTAAACAATTCAAGTTCTCCTTTAAACATATTTATAAACTATACATTCTTCTAACCACTTGATTCGATTTCTATAAATCCCCTTATTTTATTTACAAAATATTTCCTTGTTTAAAGCATTTATTCTTTCTTTAAACTTTCCTCTGTAATTTGCTAAATTCGGATCCATTTCCAAATATTGGTTTCAAAACCGATACTCACTTTCAAATATACATTCATATTTGAACTCACCTTTTAATTTATCCAATGGTTAATGATCCACTTAATTTATATCTTTATTCATAACATTTTTCCTTGGTTTACCCAATGGAATAGGTTTCCATTTGCAACTCAATGAAAAAGAAACTATTTGGAAATAAACTCTGCTTTTAAATTCTAATTTCCTTTTCACATTCGATGATATTTTACGGTATCTAAAATACCAGGTTCCTAAGGCCAGGGTGAACCAAACACACAAATTCAACCATGGATAATGTAGCATAACATATATCACCATCAAATAAAACAGTAAATAAAATGTTGAGGGATCCAGTTGGATCCCTCCAACCTGTTTCCCTGCATCCACAGATGTTAGTAACATCAATAATATTATTTCACATCAATATGAAATATTAGAACTGATCATCGACCAACGATGTAATCTTATCAACCAGTTTTATCAACCATGCAACCAAACAACCATCACACAGTATAAAATAAATTCAAAACTCGTTTATATAAAAATATAAACGAGACAGAGTTAGTGAATTTACTCACCTGTTTGTAGCCGACGATTCTGCTTTTGTTTCGTTCTAAAATCAAACAGCGTTTGATTCTTCTACGAAATTCCACTCCTTCTTTTCTCAGCCAAATCAGTTCCAAAATGCGGACCTTGTCATTACAATTCTAACGTGACCGATTTTGTCTGCTAATTCATCTCCAATGTCCCAATATTATTATCAGCCCTTCTTCCCTGCTGTCACCGAACCAACTGTGCACTGTCATCATGTATTCCACCCTCAAATGCTTCAAAAATCTGATACGCTACACCCAACTCCCCTACGGTACCACTGCTCCCTCCTTCATGTTTCCATCCCAACTCATCCATCAGTTATAGACCTTTCAACAATTCATGTTCTTTTTTTTTTTTTTTTTTTTTTTACGGATTATACTTCCTCCACAACAAAACAAATACTGCTTCACCTTTAATTCAACAATCATCACGTGCTCTCATTCATGTTCAACGATACCACCACCATCTTCCCTTATACCCACGTCTGTCCTCTCAAGATTACACAACAAAACCAAAGAGGAAAAAAAACGTGAATACCTTATTAATTTCCGCCACCAGTAATTCAACTTCAACCCCACACCAACTTCTTCGCGTTGACCCACTACACACACCAAGTACCAGAGCATGCCCTCAAATGATGCTCAGGAAACATGCTGGCCCCGCCTTCACAACCCCAAGTATACCCATACATGTTCGCACCCACCAAACCCTTTCAGCACTTCACCTGCAAGCACTCCCCTTCCATGTCAGCGACTCCACTGACCGCATGGCCTCCCGCAGCTAACCCCATCGGAACCCGTTAACCCTCCACTTGGAATAAATCATGGACGAGCCCTTGGTTTTGTTTGGTGAAATGGGACTTCGGTTTCATATTTGATTTCTATTTTTCTGAGGCCATTAAACTCTGTTGAAGCTTCTGTAAAACCAGAGAAAATACATGAAGGCGAGCTGTGTATTTATAGATGAATTACTTGACAAGCACGGCTGGACTACTTGGCAATCACGTATGTAGGCTAGTAGGATATCGTAGATGTAATTAGGTATGCAGTTTTTCTGATTACTTACTGCCAAGGGATTGAAAACTATTGGTTGTATATGTGTTGTAGCTTAGGGTAGCAACACTTAGGCTAGCAGCTTTTCTTTCTCAACCATGTGGATTTAAATTTACTTTACTATTGTTTGTACTAAGCTTACAGGTTAGGTCTGCTACTGTTGATTACTTTGTCTTCACGGAGTCGGCTATACTTCATTTCTCATTTAAGAGGGGTGCAGGGATTTCTAGTGACAGTTTAAATGAGGTTTGAGGCCTATAGGATACGGCGGGTGAGGATAAAATAAATGAGATGGCTGGCTTGGGGAACACGGAGTTTCAACTGCTTGGGGAACACGGAGTTGAGGTATAGGGTAGGTTGGCTAGTGCAGATAGGTTAGGAATGAATTATATAAGAGAAAATATATTATTTTATATTTTAGCAAAACTTCGCGATGGAGTATCAAGTAAAACTAGCCACAGTTGACTTCTGTTTACTGATGAAAAAGCTAATCTTGGTGTAAAAAGGTATTCTGAACCCAATGGGACAAGTTTCGTCGAATTCTGACATCGTATGAAAAAATTTCCTTTATAAAACCAGAAATGAGAACGCGTTTAAATTTTTCACGATCACCAGATAAATCAAATCAACTTCAAAACTGCGAACACTGACAATAACTTTTCGATACGAACCCAAGGCACTAGTTTCGTCGCATTCTGAGATTGTTGCCCCGGTAGACTGTTTTTGGCGCGTACCGCACTGCCCTTCTAAACACCAAATTTGCCAATCTCTAAAAATAACAAACTATATACCTACCCTGACTATATCCGACGCTACGAACTCACTGGAACTGGTTTCGTGGCCTGATTCGATAGTCTGTTCAAGTTACACTCTAATATCCCTTTATTCAGTTGAATTAATTTAATTGCACTGAACGAGCGTTTACGGCTACCGTGGTCACATACGACATCGGTTTGCCACGCAATTCAACACCGTACAATAATTTAACGATACGGTCTCAATGAAACTGATTTCATCGAAAACAGAGTCCGTTTGCAAAACGGCTATTTTAACGCGTATATTTTAAATAACGATTTCCACAGCGACTATTCCACAGCGACTATTTCAAAATTTGATTTGGCCATAACCTTCTATTTATAACATGAAATCTGGATTTTTCTCTTTCATATGAAAATTATAATAAATACGGTTCCAACGTGTCTTGTTTCACAGAAATCCGACTTATATCGGATCCTGTATCCCCAGTTGAAGTTCAAAACTCTATATTACGAACTACCGCGCGATTTCGAGCTCGTTTTATAATTATATTATAAATTAACGTTCAAACTTCGTTTTAAATTAATAAATTCCTATATGTAATTCAATTAAATTTTTTAAAACAAATTTAAATATTCAGAATTTAACGGCCGAAAATCTGGGTCGTTACACAAAGTATTTCTAAAAGAGCATGTACGTTGATTTCTTCAAACATACCAAGTTGGTGGTGGAGAATGGTCGTTTTCTTAGCTTAACAACTAGAGTATTTTTTTGGACGTCAATTAGTGATTTTCTGGCGGATCAGACAATGTGGCATTCAAAGTGAATGGTGGACATATGTTCTAAAAAGTAAGTATAACCTCAAGATTCATCAATCGGGAAATGGAATAAAATTTGGTAAGTCGCATGTCTATGTGGGTCGCACCCATAAAAAGGATATATCATTACCTGATCTTGAGAAATCAAATGCCTTCGATTGTCCCTTTTGTTTTTGTATGTATGCTATCGGTTGACTGGCCCCCAACCGTGGTAATGATATATTCAGAACTCTCAGGTGAGGGGCTGGTTATGTTTAGCCTAGGTTTCATGATGTTCTTGTTAAACCCCAATGTATTCATCTCTCTGAAGTTACATTGTCGGAAAGTTGGTTGCCCATACCTTGCCATGGAAATCCATTCTCCAATAAGTGCCCACGGTTTTGATTGTATACTATGTATATGGAGCATGAGATGCAAGCGTTTCGCTAGATCGGTATTTATTTGTATTTAGACACTATTACAATACCAGAAGAGATATGATTTTTAAAAATGCTTTGGGTTATCATAAGGTAAAAACCGTCCGTATTTATGTGTGGATTTGGTCTTACGATTATCCTTTTCTTTTAGAAAAGAATTGTTAACTTTAAAATCATGTGGATGTTTTTTATAAACTTATGAGTTTGTCACTCTGGTTCACCAGACTGATCCGTCGTTTGTAATGCTTGGGTTAGACCGGGTTTTACATGTTCAGGTTTAGATGCTACGAATTTCGGAAGATGTGCTGGAGGAGTTTAGACGTATTTAATATTATTCTACTGTGTGTTGTATATGAGGATAGGTTATTATAACTGTCCAGATGTATTGATGTACTCTGATAATTGTAAGTTTTATTTCAAGCTCTCTATAGAGATTATTTATACATTATATTTTATTCCGCAGCGATGTGAGACTCTGATTCTGTGTTGTTTTCTTCTTATTCTTCTTCTATTTTAATATTGCATTATTTCTTATTTCACCCTCTATCTTCTTTCTTTTAGCTTTTTGGGTTTTTGATACTTGAGTTTTTGGCAAGTAATATGGGTTTACCATTGTCCAAATTCGCGTGTCGAATTCTCCCAGGTCGTTACAGTAGAGCAATGGTTTAGTAATAACCCTGGCTTTGTTGTATAACTCGATAGAGATTGGGTTAGTACCCTAGACTGAATTGAGTATATACATATACATATATATATATATATATAAATATGAGAGAAAGCGTATTTGTAAATTTTATATACAAAGATTTTTTTATTGTGTTGTCTGATTGATTCAAGTTGGACTAGCAATTGATGCAATATTATTTTGTAAAGCAGGTAAATGAAATAATTTTGCACAAACTATATTTTATATAGAAAAGAAATATTTATTTAAATTATTGACATTGGTTTGTTGATTGATTTGAATGGAATTCAAATGAGATTGTAAATCTGAAGAGTTCAATAAAACCAAAAGAGAATTTTTAATATTGAATTTGTGAATAGGAGTTTAAATATATAATTAAATAAATCAGAATTTAACTTTAACTAAGTTAAATAAATTTGTATGGAAAATAAAATAATTGGGTTATGTTGATTGTTGATTGTTTGTGTATTGGATGGTCGATTGATTATATACAAAATTCATCAATATTTGAGAATGAATTAAAGAACTAAGGATAAATTCCAGTATTGTAAATTAAAATAGAATCAAATATGAAGTAAAAACTAAATATTTAATTCAGTATTTGTTATTTGCGTTATTAATTGAGTTGAGTGCAGGATGGAAGAAGAAAGGGCTTTTAATGCTTTGCTTTAGAATTAGAGTTTGAGTTTCCCAACAAACAGGTGAACCTTAATGTTATTTATTGGGTGATTGATTTTATACCCCTGAGTTGGGTAGTCGCTTGGCTTTTATTTTCTTTTGATCGATGTGAGGCCTGGAGTGGCAGTTGTAGCTGTTTAGATCGAGCCGTATAAAGGAGGTGCTCGCGAATTTTTGAAAACTTAGAATACTTTTGATAATATTTTTATATAATTATTTTAGAAATAATTGGGTTTTGAACAACCTTCTTAACTTAGTAATTTTGGGGACGAAATTCTATAAAGGGGGGAGAATATAACGACCCTGATTTTTCAGCTATTTGAATTCGAATATTTAAACAAGTTTTAAATATTTTAATTGGTATATTTATGGATATTAATATTGAACGTTTAAATTTGTATTTATATTAAACGAACTCGAATCGTCGTGATAGTTCGTAATGATGATTTTGAACTTCAATTCAATATATAGAATTCGTTTTAAGTCGAAATTCTATGAAACAAGAAACATTGGAATCTAATTATTTATAATTTTCTAATGGAAGAGAATCGAGATTTTAGCTTATATGTTGTAAGTTATGTTCAATTCAAGTTTTAAAACGGACGCAATGGAAATCTTTTATAAACGATAACGTTTATTTAATAATTTAATAAGGAATCTCTATATATTTGGATATCGTTAACTCAAAAATATTAATGTTGAATTGTAAATCCATATTAGTTGAATTTGAAGTGATATATTATTTGTTTGGATATATTCGATAATAATTTATTTTTATTTAATTTTATTGTTTTGGAAATAAATTATATTATATCGATATTATAAGCCGTAGAAATAGTCGTTTTTCAAACGATCTCTATTTTCGACAAAATAAATTTTATTGGAATACATTATTGCTGTATTTCCAGTTTGGAGCCAATCAGAGTTGTTTTGTCGGTACGTTCAATTTTTACTTGAATGATAAACATATTGAAATTAAAATAACGTCTTTGTGCAAACGGAGTCCGTTTTCAACGAAACAAACTTCATTAGGACCGTAACCTCAAGACGTAATAGCATGTCCATTTTCACTGAGTTTGGAGAATGTGTGTATGGCGGTACACACATTAAACATTTGATGTACATAGTGTTAACGCAACTATTAAAATACTATTATTAAAATTAATAAAAAAGAAATAATATAAAAAGAAAACCACTTTACTTGACCCCAAAACTACCTATTCCTTCACATGCATGTTTTGCGTGATGCCCACGGTTCTTTCACCTATAAGTATTGCATCATTTTCTTTGTTTTCAACTAATGGAAAAAATGTAATCTATCTCCAAAGCTAAAATTATAACTCCCAATTCATTGAGTTTTAGACCGAGACTCTAACTAAGAAAATGGAGGGAATGGTGAGATCTGTTTACGCTTAGAGTTTGATGGGTTGCGGTGCAGTATGATGGCGGGTGGAGGTGATCTTAGATCCGGTTTTCAGTTTTGGATGACATTCAAATTTGTTTTTTTTGGTGATCGTTAGAGGCTGAACTAGATCCGGAGGCCTGAAGGGAAAATGTAGAGGACAGGTCAGGGTTCATTTTGGCGGTGGTGTTAGGTGGTCACTGGCGGTGATGGTGCTCATATGAAGTTGCGGTTTGGCTGTTTTTATATACAAATGGATTTAGTTTTTTCATGATCAATCAAGATAGTTTTAGATCTTGGTGTCAACAGGAGAAGTGAAGGCCGTGGTCAGGGGGTCATGACTGTGGAGGTTGCATGTCTAATTACAATCGGGCGGCGAGGCAGTTTTTGGTTGAGCGGAAATAAGTAGTTTCCAAGTTTTCTGGCTTTGCGGGGTCTGCCATGGCCCAATGGAGGCTAGGCAGGTTGGGGTGGGGAGCCAAGGCTCTAGCGATCTCGATGGTGGCGGGGCTCGAAGTCTGGTTGGAAATGGAGGCGGCAACGGCACTTTAAAGTGGTAGAGCGGTTCTTGTTTTGTATAGCAAAGGGGAAACAAGTTTTAATTTTTCCAGAGAGTGAATCGGGTGTTGAGGAATTATAAACGTGGGTTAACAGAAATAAAAATGGGTTAGCAGGATAATTTAAGGGCAAGGGCGTGGCTAGTGTATTTAATTTGTAATCAGGCCCAATTATTTTGTAATTAGGAATTTAACTGTTTTAAATTATTAACCGTATATTTAGATATTGTATAACTTTGTCATACAGTATCGGAATTCAACAAACCAAGAGCCGTCAAGACCGTATCGACGGGTACTATGTGCTGGAACTAGCTCAGACAAATTGGGAAGCTATTGGAACATTTGATAAAATTAAACGACTAATTAATTTTATTAAAACGACTCGTTAAATCAACGAATAAAACCCAAGGTGAGTAAAACTCACTCAGTTCTCCCTCTTATATTTTTTATAAGTTGGGTTTAATACTTGTATGTTATGTTTGCTAATTATTGAATGATTGATGATTGTTTGTCGAATATGTTATTATATTATTTAAATTAAACGGTTGTTTAATTTATATGAAATAAAATCGTTATTTTAAAAGATTGTTTCCAATTGAGTTAACTTACCTTATTGCTTACGTTTATTGTAATATAAACGTATTTAATTTAATAATTGATGCTTAAATGGTTTTTGTTAGTGACCGTTGATTATTCATGATATTATATTGAATGTTGAATATGTGATGCAAGAAATTCCTCACTGATATTGATAACATTTATCAAAATGATTTGATACATTTGATTTGACTTGAAATTGGATTATATTTCATGGGTTGGGTACTGTATAGACATTGCCTCTTTAAGTACCATCAACGTTTAATAAAAGATTTATGGAAATTGATTTTTTGATCGATTCTGGATTATTTTCAAAACTTCATATGAATAAAAATACGTTGTTTGGTTTTAAAATAAACAAATATTTATGTAATTTTATATGTGATTATAAAACGATTTTTATAAAGCAAATCTTATGTCTATAAGCAGACAAGTAGAAAGTTACATAACGGTTGATAACGAGATTAATTGTTTTAGAAAGAAATTAAAAGGGATTATCTAAATTAATTATTCCTAATAATTAATTTAAGGAATGGACTAATTGAATTTTATTATTAATTATTTATAATAATCAAATTAAACAAGATTTACTTAAGTTAATTAATTAATTAATTAATTTGAAAGAAAGAATGATTAGTAGTTAAGTGACAATTTAAACATGTCGAATTGACTAAGTCAATTGCCTAAATGGGAATCGCTTTGTTAAATTGATTTGTTGGAAATGTTTAATAATGAAGTAAATCGTTGTGTTTAAAATTTTGAAATTTGTTATTATTTATAATAATCAAAGTAAATGGGATTATTTAAATTAATTATATTATTAATCAATTAATTTAAATAGAAGGACTAACTGGTATTTGAGTATCGAGTAATCCATGTTCGGGTTGACTAAGTTAATGGGTTTAATTAATTTGATTTTTAAGTTAGTTTGTTATAAGTTAATTAAATGGAGATTGGTAATGATAAAGTAAACCATTTTTATTTTAAAAATGGTGGAAGTGATTATTATTGAATAATAATCAAAGTGATAAGTTAAAAATTAAATTATTGGAGGTTGGTAAAACTATAAAGCCCTGTGTATTGTTAAATGAAATTTTAAGCAAATTAATACTAATATTAAAATAAGCAAAGTTTTAAAAAGGGAAGTTTAAATTGAATGCTGATTAGAATTCTATTTTTTAGAGATTATAAAATCCAATATTGGACGAAGTGTTAAAACCCAAGTTTATTGGCTATGTCGAAAATGGTTTTTTTATTGGAATAAATGAGTAAAGTTATAAACTTTAAATAGTTCATGAAATTAATGGAAGGTTAGAAGTATGAAATATGAAATGGAAATCAGAATAGAATTCCAAATTTAAGTGAAATGGTTGGACAAGTTAAGAAGTCAATCTAAAGTCGCATATCTAAAGAAGAGATGAAGTTTTTATTAAGATGGACCTAAAATAGATTTGAGATAAGTTTAAAGGATTTAGAATGTTGAAATGGACTAATGGAATTAGAGGTGTATGAGGGTTGATTATTAAAAGGAATTGAAAAGTGATTTTTCATAATTAATAAATGTTTTTGCAATTTTGTTTATAAATATACGAAAAGTGGTAAAATGGATTTACGTGAATGATATTATCGAATAAATGGAATTGATAATAGAATATGGATATTTTAGCATAAATTGGGCAAACAAGACGAATGTCTAATAAATGGGATTTTAAGGCAAGATTGCCAAAAAGAGTATTAATCGTAAATTCATATAACTGAATTATATGGAGAGAGTGGTGGAAATATTTTATATGAATAGAGATATTTGTCGAACTGGGTTAAATATAGATAAATGGTTAAGGATTTTATAAATGGAAGATTAAGGATTTTATAAATGAAACGTTAATGATTTTATAAATGAAAGGATGAATGATTTTTTAGGTGGAATCTATAATATTTATTTACAGAGGTTGAGTTGAATTATTTTAATTAATTTTATGAAATTATACCCAAATGAAAGTAGAAATGATTGGTGAGATTATAAAGTAATATAATCATTTTAAATGGTAAAAATGTATTATGATGTGTTTTTCTTAGAAATTAGAATCTATTGTACGTTCGTGGAATTGGGTAACTTTCGAGGTGCTAGTCTGATGTTGGTTTCGGCCTTCGAGGTTGTATACTTAGAGATTTATTCATTACCAATTTACAATGAGGAGCCAATGGAGTAGAAGTGATATGATTATCGAATATTCTTATATTTGATAAGAAAAGTGAAACGTTTTCCAAATATTGGACGATATAGAAGTTTAATTAACAAGTTAATTAAAGAGGCTAAATGATACTAGGTGTTGAATCGGTGAATTCATTTTATTTTTATGCATGAATGTTTGTTTATTTGATAGTTAAATAACCGACTATATAATCTGACTATACGATTATTGATATGGAAAAATAGGGATCGAATTTATATTTGAAAACCATTCCGACCAATAAATAAGAATACGTAGAAGATGATAATCAAGATGGAGCAATTGAAGACTGTAGATCTTCATAAAATGGAAGAATTACTTATAAATCTCTGGTTAATCCCTAGAGATAAATTGTGATTCTATTGTCGTCTGAATTTACGGATTGCAAGGACCACTCGCTACTGATCTATAGGGTGATTCCTAGGATGTGGTAGGAGAGTGCCTTTAGTTTGTCCAGTCCAAGACAGCTTGTATGGATGGATGTTTGATAGAGTATTTCCAAAAGAGTCACATATGTTGATTTCTTCAAACATACCAAGTTGGTGGTGGAGAATGGTCGTTCTCTTAGCTTAACAACTAGAGTATTTTTGCAGACGTCAATTTGTGATTTTCTGGTGGATGTAACGACCCAGATTTTTAGCCGTTGAATTTTGAATATTTAAATTTTGTTTTAAATATTTTATGTGAATTATATATAGGAATTTATTTAATAAAACGATATTTAAACGTATAATTTATAATATAACTTAAAATGAGCTCGTAATGTTGTGGCAGTTCGTAATTTAACGTTTTGAACTTTAGTTAGATATACAGGATTCAAAATAAGTCGAATTTCTTTGAAATAAGAAACGTTCAGTTCTGTTTAACTGTATCTTTCTAATGGAGGTGAAAAATCGAGATTTCATCTTATATATTGTGAAATACGTCCAAATCAAATTTTCAGAAAGTCGTCGTGGAATCGTATATAAGCCACAACAGTTATTTAAATATATTTAAATATCGGTCTTGAATTTGGACAAGCCCTTTTAGACGTAGTGATAATTTAATTTTTAGAATTTTACTGTAATTTTTATTTTCGAAAATAAGCTACTTTTTATTTGGAGTGTTTTACACCCTATATCAGCATTTTTGGGGTTTCACAATATGAGTTAAACTACCGATATTGTTATATTTTTGGAATCGAAGCACACTGGTTAACATAATGGCATTTTTATTTCTGTCCGTAACGACTTATATGCATAATAAATTTTGTACCATTGGACACACTACACTTTATAACATAACCCACCGCTTGCACTATTTTAAAGGCTAGGATCCACAGTTCATAAGAACCCCTACGTCCTTGGAATTATAACAACTGTTATTCATTTATTGTGTATGTTTTGTTTACATTAATTCTAACTTAAACAACCGCAATTTCCAACTAGAACGGATCTAAAATTAATGAATAAAAATATTGCATGTTGGCCTCTGTACACGCTAAGTCTTTCACATTTTCAAGGCGTGCCACTTCTCATTTCGTGCTCTCCACAGTTTTCCTTAATTCCGTGAGTGTCAAGCTGTTTGAAACCGTGCGGATCAAGCAATTTTTGTTCCGTGCTCGGCACGCCCCTTCTTCTTTAAATATTGTTCAATCTTCTACTCATTTCTGTTTCTAGACCAATACATAACGAGAAATCAAAACATTCCTAAGATCCAAAATCAAAAGTCTCGAAGCTCATATTTCCTATTTCTAGGTGGCTCTCTCTCTCCCCAATCCTGTACAAAAGTTTTGGGATTAACAGTTTCAAGGTCTTCGTCGCCGTTCAGATTTAGGGTGATGGCCGTCAATGGTGTCGATGGTAAGAGGAATTGGCAAAGTTAGGGTTTTCAGTTGAGGGCTGTTCTTGGTGATTTGGGTCAGAGGGAAGGCTCGTGCCTGAGGGTGGTGAGGCATCTCAGAAGGGGGTGACGGCAAGAGGTTTCGCTAGTGCTCCAGTGGTTTCAGTCGCCGACAACGGTGAAGTTGAGGGAAGGAAGACGTTTGTCTGTTTTACTATAAGAATTAGGGTCGGGATGATTTAACTGAGGAAATAGAAAACGCGTGATAAAGGAGAGTGGGGATTTCGATTGATATTGAAATTTTTGTGCCTAGCGGTATGATTTTGTGGGGTTTGGTGGGTTATGGTGAAGAAATGACGGAAGGATAGGAGCACGAAGTTTCTGTAATGGTGCGTACTGAAGGATGAAGAAACATTAGCAGGAAGTAAACCGTTTACTTGAAGCTAAAATGGTAATTAGCGTATGAGTCTAATTATTACATATTGGTCTGTAAAGATGAGCTGAAATTGGTTAACGATGGGATGTGAATGGGGTGAAGTATTGGGGTGGAGTGTGTTGCTTGACTAGAATATCAGAATGGATTACCGTGAAAAATGATGGGGTGGATCAGCCATGTATTTGTTTTAGGGAAAGTTTTAACCTCGAGCAGTAATATTGAAGGAGTTCGGGTGTTTTTCTTGGATTCGAAAGTGGGAAGATGATCGGAAACTTTTCACTGGAAAGGAAGAAAACATGGGAAAAAGGTTTAACATTTAAAAGTAATTAATGTTTAATTTAATTATCTAGTTAGCTAATGATGACTAAATCGGTTTCAGGTTTTTGCACGAGTATGAAGGCGAGAACAAAGTAGCAAGAAGGATCAACCATTAAACGTAATATGAAATGATTAGCTTTAATTAAATAAAATATAAGAACAAGTTATACTAGTTTAAAATTATGGATGTTATAATTATTAATGGAGTCATATGTAAACAGAATTTCATGAAAACAATCACACTGGAATCGTAAGGATGAAATCTTCGTAGTGGCACTGACATGGCAGAGAACTGAACCACTGGAATTCTATGATAAAATCAAATGCATGTTTGATTTTTAACGAAACCAAAGCATAATCATCAACTGCGAACCAATGTGAGTAAACTCACTAACTCTGACTTGTTATATTTTTATATAAACGAGTTTTAAATTTATTTAAAATAATTTTTGTTAGCCTACTTTGTGAACTAGGCAACACAAAGTCAAGAAACCAACTGTTGAAGAATATTTCAAGTTATGCGACTCCGGTTCGGATCGGAAGAAAGCTCCACAATTCAGATTGATAGCAGCGTATCGGTTCGGATCGGGTAAATTCTCTGTTCGGATCGAATATCTCATACTGGATAAATTGGCAAAGCATACCTGATCGGATCGGAAGGCCAATGAATCTCAGGTGGATCGGAAAGCCGTCTGCTTGCCACGACTTCGGAGCGGAGCGGAGTAGGATCAGAGAAGAAGAGACGTCCAAGCTACTCCGGTTCGGGTCGGGTATTCCGATCCGAACCCTCCAACCTTCATGTCTCCGACCCGTACCCATGATCCAGAAAAATCTCCTATAAAGCCGCCTGGAGAACCGGACCGGATGTGACCAATTCCTACCCCTAACGTCCATCTCATTGATGCGTTGTCTGCTTGATGGCCCATCCGAACCCGAAGAGAGGGCGATGGATGACACGTGTTCCGACCCGGATTGCATTTCAGGCAAATTCACACCTATAAATACCCCAACTAGAGACAAAGAGAAGGATCTTTTTCAGCACTTTTGAGAATCCAAGTATTTCCACCATTCGAATTCCTTCACTCCCGGAAAATCCAAACCATCTTTCATTTCTTGTTTTTATCTTTCTGAGTGAACAAAAGTGAGTTGTGAGCGAATCCTACATTGTATTTGTAATTGAATTACTGAATATAGTGAAAACTAAGTGGACGTAGGCATTTCTTCGCCGAACCACTATAAACCTTGTGTGTTCTTTTTTATTTCTGTTTTACTTTATCTTGTTTCTAATCAGTTTGGGTGTTAGAACCACATTTGGGTCTAACATTTTGGTGCTTTCACTGAGAACCCTCATCTAAATTCTTTATTTTCCGGGATCTCTTTCTACTTTTTGGACCGTTGAGTTCAAAGAAGTGAATCCTTAAGCTTCTCCACTTTCTTACATTCGTTGAAGTAATTGTCAAAGACTCATGGCCAGAGGAAAAGGCAAGGAAGTCCAGTCTGTTCAAGGAAATGGAGCTGGTGAAGATCAGCAACATGCTGTTGTAACAAGGTCTAGGGGGCAGAGTTCAGCAGCAGGGAGAATCAACGCAGGAAATCCGAACCGACAGCCAGGGGAAAGTTCCGATCCGATCCGGGTTGGAGACTCTGAAGCAGTGCACTCCCCTAGTCTGAACCGACCCGACTTGCTCGCTGCACACCGATCCGAACAGACACCCCAGCTCCGATCCGACCCGACTTCCTACCTCCGATCCGACCCGATGCTTGGTGAAGCTGGAACATCTACTCGAGTCCCCGCGAATGCTCCAATTCCAGCTGCCAGGGTTGGAGACCAGGCCAATCCATCTGCTCCCATCACTCAAGGAGATTTCTCGCGCTTGCTTGATATGCTTGAGAGCACGAGGGAAGCTATGAGAGTTCATGAGCGTACCAACCTCATGATGCAGGAAAGTATGAGGCTCATGAGTCGGGAAATCAGTGAGCTCCGCCGGCAAAGAACTCCGTCGCCAGTTCGTCATACACCAGTAGATCAATCTTCATCTTCTGAGGAAGAGAGGCCCCGTGAGCGAAGGCCACTCGAACGACCTCAGAACGTGGAGCAGCTAACGTTTGGATCTTTGGGATCTCGCGAGGATATCGCACGAGCATTAAGAAACGATAGCCCATCTCGGGGGCAAAGACTCCAGTCCCCTCTTCCCGAGATCGACCGGGAGCGCGGGGAAGGGAATCGAGCAGAGGCAGCTCGAAGAAGAAGGGTGTCTCCTGAGCAAGAGCCCCGGAGGAACTCGGACGCTAGGGCCAGGGAACCTGAGCAGCCCCTAACTAGTGCCGATGTGCAGGCGATGGTTCGTCGAATTATGTCTGAAAGCCGGAATTATACAAATGAAGACTACGGTATAGAGCGAAGCCATACTCCGTTCACTGACGACATCCTAGACTTCCAGTTCCCCCGACGCTTTAATTTGCCACAGATGGATAAATATAACGGAAGGACTGATCCAGGACAGCACTTGATGCGGTATTCGTGGCTTATGAATGCAGCTGCTGCCCCCGATGAAGTAAAATGCAAAGCGTTCCCAATCTACCTAGAAGATGTGGCTTTATTTTGGTTTACCCGACTTCCTCCTCGTTCAATTTCTAATTACAAAGAACTAAGCGAGCGTTTCATGAACCAGTTCCGACTACATGCTCGAAAGTCCAAGAGCGTTATTGAATTGTCGAGGATCAAACAGGCACCAGGAGAATCTTTAAGGGCATATTTAGATCGTTTTAACCAAGCTGTAACTGAGGTCAGTGACCCGCATGAGCCCACAATTCTGATGGCATTGAAGGAAGGAGTCGATCCCGAATCTGAGTTTGGAGACTACCTTTCTGGGAAGACACCCCCCACAAGGGCGATATTCTACGAAAAAGCCGATATTTATCTAAGACGAGAGGAGGCCCGGGCAAACCGGAAAAGAAAGTCTGAGACAGCTTCAAAGGAGAATGTGCAGAGTAATATTGCAGTGAAGCAGTCTGGGGAAAGCTCTGGCAAGGTTGAAGTAAATGTAGGAAACAAGGGTGGAAACAGCAATACTGGAAGCGGGGGAAACAACAACAACCGTAATTCGAACGGTAACAGGAGAAACAGAAATAGGGGAAGCGACCCAAACAAAAGGCCCCGATTCCAGAACTACGAGAACTACACACCACTGAATGACACGTTGGAAAATATTTACCTGGACACGTATAACGTGTTGCAATACAAAAGACCGCCACCTCGTGATTCGACCGAAAAAGAAATGGCGACAGGGAAATTTTGCTTGTTTCACGGAACGCATGGACATTCGACCAATGAGTGTCGACATTTGAGGGATGTAATTGAAAAGCTGCTGCGTGAGGGAAAGTTGGATGAGTACAAGGTTGCCCCGAGGGATAGGGGGCAAGGAGAGCAGGCTCCAAAGCAAATCCTACCTACTCCTAAGCCTACCGCACAGCAGAAAGGTAAAGGGATCGTCATCAACTCCATAGTAGGCGGACCTCACCCGGCAATTCGAAGCTTTAGGTCAATGGACCAATATGTGAATGCCGCCAAACATCTAGATGTGAATGAAGGTGACGAGTTGGAAGATACCACCCCCATCAAACAACAAAAAACCATGTTCGATGACGTGGTGTTTCGCAGCCGAGACAACACGGGAATACAATCTCCCACCAATGATCCGTTGGTTATTACTACCGCTATTGGGCCAGCGTTGGTCCATAAGGTATTAGTAGACAACGGAAGTTCCGTTAATATTTTGTTCAAGAAGTCATTTGATCAGATGAAGCTTGAGCCTGAAGATCTGAAACCTTGTGAAGGATGGATTAGAGGTTTCAACGGAGCGACGACAGCTCCTATGGGATATATAGAGTTGCCTGTGACCCTAGGGCAAGGAGAACGTAGAAGAGTGCGAATGCTCCAGTTTGTAGTACTGGACGTAGATTCGCCATATAACGCGTTTTTAGGGAGGCCTGCCCTCGCTGAGTTTAGAATTTGTATCGCCCCTTGGTGCTTGTTACTAAAGTTCCCAACCGAAGCCGGGACTGGAGTAATAAGAGGGGATCAGGTTTCTGGACGGGCCTGCTATGTGGCCGAACTGAAGATGTTGATGAAAGGAGTTAATGCTGAGAATAAGGATGCCTCATCTCCCTCAAAGGGGGACTCAGCATAGCAATTAGAGAGGTTGAACCCAAGGGAGTTGCGAAAAGGAACGCCTGAAGACCTGGATCCTAGAAAAGATGAGGAACCAGAGGCTAGGAATGCAACTCCTAATGAAGCAACAGTGGAAATACCTGTTGATAAAGCTGATCCGACGAAAGTTTTGAAGATTGGTTCCCAATTGGATCCACGTCGTGCTGAAGAGCTGACGAACTTCTTAAAAGCGAACTTAGATGTGTTCGCCTGGACCCATGCTGACATGTGTGGGATATCGCCTTCCGTTATCAGTCACAAATTGAATGTAAATCCGAAGCATCCACCTGTAAAGCAAAAGAGACGCATGATGGGCCCAGAGAGGTCGGCTGCCCTCAAAGAGGAAGTAGAGAAGTTGAAGCAAAATGGATTTATTCGAGATTCGACCTATCCCGACTGGATATCGAATCCCGTTCTGGTAAAGAAGCCAAACGGAAAGTGGCGAACTTGTATTGACTTTTCAGATTTAAATAAGGCTTGCCCAAAAGATAGTTTCCCACTTCCCAGGATTGACCAGCTTGTAGACTCGACAGCAGGTCATGAACTTCTCTCTTTCATGGATGCATATTCTGGATACAATCAAATTCCTATGCATGTACCAGACCAAGAGCATACAAGTTTCATTACGAATCTGGGACTATATTGTTATGTTGTAATGCCATTCGGATTAAAAAACGCTGGAGCTACTTATCAGCGGTTGGTAAATAGAATGTTTTACGATCAGATAGGAAAAACCATGGAAGTTTATGTGGATGATATGCTGGTTAAATCAAAGCAGTCCTCCAGTCATACGCAAGACTTAGCAGAAATGTTTGGTATCTTGCGAAAATACCGTATGAAATTGAATCCTTTAAAATGTTCATTTGGAGTGGCGTCGGGAAAGTTCCTTGGCTTCATTGTGAGTTCCCGAGGAATTGAGATCAACCCTAGCCAGATAGCGGCGATTAGAAATATCGAAGAACCAAGGAAAATTAAAGACGTCCAAAGTCTGGCAGGAAAGGTAGCGGCGCTAAGTAGATTCATCTCCAAAGCCACCGATAAATGTGTTCCATTCTTTGATTTGATAAAAAGGGGAAAGAAGAACTTCCAGTGGACTCCCGATTGTGTCGAGGCTTTTCAAAATCTGTTAGAACTGTTAGAAAAACCGCCAATCTTATCAAAGCCCGTAGACCATGAAGAACTATTTGTTTATCTAGCAGTCTCGGCTCACGCTGTCAGCACAGTTCTGGTTCGAGAGGAGGACAAAGTACAAAGGCCAGTATACTATGTGAGTAAGAAATTAGCAGCGGCAGAGCGCAACTACCCAAAGATCGAGAAGCTTGCTTATAGCCTCCTGATTGCATCCCGAAAGCTTCGTCACTACTTCCAAGCCCATCCAATAACCATATACACCGATCAGCCGTTAAGACAAGTGTTGCAGAGACCCGAAGCGTCGGGAAGGTTGATTAAATGGAACATAGAACTAAGCCAGTTTGATTTGAATTTTCAACCACGAAAGTCAATCAGGGGGCAAGCTCTAGCAGACTTTATTGCGGAATTCACCATTCCAGAGGAAGAAATAATCAATGACCGAGTGGTTAAATCCGAGGATGAGCTAAAGATGAATCCGTGGGAATTATATACAGATGGAGCTAAAAATGACCGAAGATCCGGAGCTGGAATTGTCTTAGTCACTCCGGAGGGACGGTCGTTATATTACGCTCTGCGATTAGAATTTTCGGCAACAAACAACGACTCTGAGTATGAAGCCCTGATTGCCGGGCTGAAACTCGCTAAAGACCTCGGAGTAAAAGTGATGGATATATTTTGTGACTCTAAGATTGTTGTTTGTCAGGTGAGAGAGGAGTTCGCGGCTCGAGGACCTCGACTTGTCGCTTACCTTAAGAAAGTGAAAGAGCTATTAAGTAGCCTAGAGCGGTACAACATAACACATATTCCCAGAGAAGAAAACCAGAAAGCGGATAGACTAGCAAAATTAGCTAGTTCTGACAATCCAGAGGGGACCGAGGTAATTCCAATTGAAACGTTGGAGTCGCCAAGCTTTGAGTCAATGGACATGGAATTCGTTCTTGAAGCGGAACCAGAGAAGGAATCATGGATGACTCCAATCAAGAATTTTCTTAAGAATGGGACACTCCCATTAAAGAAGAGTGAAAAGAGAGCTGTAGTGCGCAGAGCTACCAGATATGTTATACAAGACGATATTCTCTATAGACAAGGATTTTCTATGCCCCTGTTACGATGTATCGCACACGACGACATCAAGCGTGTACTGAGAGAAGTGCACGAAGGTGAGTGTGGAGATCATACAGGAGGTCAAACTTTAGCGAAGAAAATATTGCGATACGGATACTTCTGGCCTACGATTAACAAAGATGCAGCTGATTATTCACGACGCTGCGATAAGTGCCAGAGATTCGCCAAAATCCCCAGGGCACCATCAACCCAGCTTAAATCGATGGTGAGTCCTTGGCCATTTGCCACATGGGGAATCGATATTATTGGAGTTTTACCAATTGCTAAAGGAGGAGCTAAGTATGCCATAGTAGCCGTGGATTATTTCACGAAGTGGGTGGAGGCTGAACCCTTGACTAAGATTACCACAAGAAAGGTGATAAGTTTTGTGGTCCGAAATATTATATGCCGATTCGGAATCCCAAGGACAATTATTACCGACAACGGGACCCAATTTGATAGCACTGAATTCAGAAACTTTTGCCAGAAATATAAGATAGATAAACGATATACTGCAGTCGCCTATCCACAATCTAATGGGCAAGTAGAGGCAATAAACAAGGTAATAAAATCCATCCTCAAAAAGCGATTAGAGCGTGCAAAGGCAAAATGGGTTGATGAATTGCCCCTAGCTTTGTGGGCATATCGAACAACGTTCAAAACGGCTACTGGTCATACCCCTTTCTCCCTCTCCTTTGGTTCAGAAGCAGTAATTCCGGTTGAGCTGGAAGTTCCTTCCCACAGGGTGACATATTATGACCCGATGACGAATCGGGCTCTTTTACTTGAGTCTCTTGATGAAGTCGAAGAGAAAAGAGACGAAGCAGACTTGCGTGCAGCAAGACATCGGCATCAGATGGCACACTATTATGACAAAAAAGTTCGCCTCAGAGCTTTTGAACCAGGAGATTTGGTGCTAAAGAGAGTTTTTCCATCTCTTCCTCACCTCGGCCCAAAATGGGAAGGACCCTTTGTCATCCAACGGAAACTTGATAAGGGAACATTCAAGTTAACGACCGTAGATGGCGAAGAAGTCCCTCGAGCATGGAATGCCCAACACTTAATGCGATATTTGGATTAGAAATGCTATACTTTTTGCTGTTCTTCCTGTAAACTCTGTAATAAGGCACGACTTGCCTCGGGAAAATCCGGTGATATGAATAAAGAACTATAAAGTGGATGTAGGCTATGACTTAGCCGAACCACTATAAAAATATTATGTGTTATTTACTTTTATGCATTTACATTCATTAGTTGTTCTGTTGTGATTATAAAATACAGGACAACTGAGAGCCTAAAGAAGGTGGAAAACAGTCTGGACATAAAAAGAAGCACAATGATAATTTGTGCGATAGGACGTGAAAGAATGGGAAAACGACATTCTAACTCTAACTCTCCAGAGAAAGAGAGAGAGTATAAAAGCGTCTCCGACTGAGCGCTGAAAAAGAAATTCTATTTTGAACTCTAACTCTCCAGAGAAAGAGAGAGAGTATAAAAGCGTCTCCGACTGAGCGCTGAGAAAGAGGTTCAACTCCGAACTCTAACTTTCCAGAGAGAAAGAGAGTATAAAGGCGTCTCTGACCGAGCGCCGAGAAAGAAATCTTTTCCCGTTGAACGACCGGGGAATAAACAAATAGCTGAACTCGAACTCTAACTCTCGAGAGAATGAGAGAGAGTATAAAAGGAATGCCAGGAAAAACAACAGAAGTTGGTGATACAGGAAATGCTATCCCGTTAAAGAATCGGGAATATTCAGATTGCATGGTTAAGCACTGAATAACTTATGGAGATTGACTGGGGACACATATATATACACATATCTCCCCTCTCCACAACTTTGTTTCATAACTATAGATATGCATTTTTACATAAGTGCAGAACTGCTAACACATAAACATTGCAGAAAGTGAATTATTTTTATTTACAAATGAATAAATTTGTACAGGGAAATGACTAAAAAAGAAAAGTGCGAAAGCTGCTGGTGTAGCAGCACTTATTGATTTACAAAGATGCTAAAAGGACACAGAAGAACCCACTATTTGGGCTTGGAATGAGCCTTTGATTTCTTGACAGCTTTTTCTGCATCTTTTGCTTCCTTCTCGGCTTCAGTCAAGATCCGCTTTGGTTTCTTTTTCCCTGAAGACGTAGTACTGGGGCCAGCAGACTTCTTCCCGGAGGGCGGGGCACTGGAATCGAGAGAAGATTTTTTAGCAAGTTCTTCGGTAATAGATCTAGTGGAAAGCTTAACAACTAACCTTGAACCTGCATCCACAACTGCAAGGGGCTTGAGGACCTCAGGGTCTAATTCCTCAGCCTTTAATTGCAAGCGCTTGTCTTGATCAGCCTTCATGGCAGCCAAGGTAATGTCCTCAGCGCTTTTCGACTCCCCGGTTATGGTAACTTCTGGTTCCTCATCATGCCCCTCGTCTCCTCCGTCGTCTTTTAACGCTGCAATCATTTCTTCGTCATGGGGAGTAGTCACCTTAGTTGATTCACTCCTTTCCCCCAAGTCTGTGGAAGCAGCCTTGTCTTCTCCTTCTTTGACCCTATCAGCGGGCTTTGTCCCAGTGGTAGCTCCTTGAACTACATCTGCCTTCGCGGAGGATTCAACGCCTACAAAATGAGAAACATCGGTTATCAACTCAGGCGAGAGCAAAGGATTTCTCATTGAACGTTCAATCGTGTAGCCAAAGGTAGTAGTAGCCTTGACAAGTTGAGGAGAAAAGACAGGGATACCTTCTGAAGACTTCTCAGCGGGGGTGACTACTACCTCTGGAGTTGTTTCAGGAATGGGAGATAGCAAAGTTGTTCGGGAAATTCCCGGGTTTTCGGGATCATACCCTTCCACTTCAGGAGTTACAGGAGCAGAAGAAGAGGAGCCAGCTTCAGGAATGGTTTTCTGTTTGGACTTTTGCCTCTCTTCTTCCATGGCCTCAGCAATTAGACGGCGACCTTCAGCTAGGCGCTCCGGTTCGTCGTCTCTCAAGTACTTCTCCATCAACTTATCTTCATCGAGGGAATCGACCTTAAGCTCTTCTTTTTCCCACTCGACGATTTGATTCCACACATGAACCAAAGTGGATGGATAGTCCTCGATCCAGGAAATGTTTCGACGACGAATAATGTGCGCGAAGAATTCGATCATTAGCTCCCCGAAGCCCTGAATATCGGCCTCCGCCTCTGACAGCTGTTTGCGAGTTTCCTCCGCAGATTTAATAGCGCATTCAACGTTGCCCTCAGCCAGAGCAGCCCTGTTTTCCGCCTCTAACAATTTTGAAGCCAAATCAGCGTTTTTCTTTTCTAACTCAGCGCTCCTTTTTGCTAACTCGGCATTTTTCTGCTCAAGCTCAACATAAGCAAGACGTGCCTTCGTAGCCTCTGATTTGGCTTCGTCGGCTTGCTTCTTCAACTCGGAGCGTTCCTGAGTGTGGGATTCTAGCAAATCATGATAGCGCCTTTGCATGTCCTCAAACTGTTGTTTGAAGTTAGAAGCATTCTTCTGAGCAATAGCTAGTTGAGCTTGAGTATCTTCTAAATTTTTTCCTAAGGTTTTTAGGGCCTTAGCATCTTCCTCTGCAGTTTTGTGCATTGAGTCAGCATTTGTCATTAGCGTGCGAATGATCCTAGAGAGAGTGCGGGAATACTTGAACATTTCAGTATATTGTTTTTCCACCAAATCAATCTTTGCTCTGGCTTCCTCTGCCCAATTAGAAGAAATAGGTTCAAGGGAAGGTAGAAAGGTCAGAGTCTCGAAGTAGTGCTCGGGAAATTGCTCCTTTAAGTATGCCAGCCTTACGGCGGTTCCCGCATCTGATGGAGGAGGGGCTAGGATTGTTAGTTCAGCGTCCCTTCTCGAAGAAGATTCTGTAGAACCCTTGTCTGTCCGAGGTCGCTTGGTAGCAGGGACTTTTTGCTTGCTTCTAGCCCCAGTTTCCTTTGGAGGTGTTTTCTCTCTGCTTCGCTTTTCATGGGAGGAAGTGGAATCCCTAGATTGTGGTCTATCCTCCTCCCTACGACCTTGGTAGCTTTTGTATTTTTCCTGTTCCGGTCGAACTGGTGAGCGGGAGCGTGAGGATCGAGATCGATAAGGGTCATAGGGTCTCCTTTCCTCCCTGCCGCGGTCATCCCGGCGGTTATATTCGGCATCCTGGGGAGGATTAGACATGCTGCGGCGAAGTTTTCTTATGTCATAAGAGGATCGAGACATTGTACCTGCACGACAAGTTAAACGAAGTTTAGAATCAGCGGATCCATGGAAAAAGAAGTGCAATGAATGCTAGTGCTACGGTGCAAAGTGCATCCTATGTGGTGTACGTGTCCCCCCAACCAACCCGAGTCTGAAGCTAAAGTGGTGCGGACAGGCTCTTTGGCCTTAGCAGGAGTAGTCTCTTCAGAAGAAGTAAAAACTAGAGGGTCCTTTCTGAAATCTTCCGAAGTGTATATAGCCTCGGGTAAAGGGAGATCCCCCAAACCCTGAAATATGTGCTCGTCGGCGCTAGGAACATCCCCTTCGGAAGCGTGAAGTGGCGACCCTTGGGGAGATCTTGATTTGTCTACCGAGGTAGTTTCCGCGGGGGCAACATACCCTTCACGATGTTTTTTGGCCAGATTAGCCAGCTCATCGTCTTGAGTGGAAGAGGGAGAGGGTGAAGTTTGAAGAGAAGCTGCAGGAATTCCCGAGCCTTCTCCTAGTTCTGGAACTGTTTCCACTGGAGGAATATATGCATAAGGAACTGTCCCATGACCGATGCTACGGTAGACGGATAGCAGCCCGTGAGAATGAAGGTACTCATCTTTAAGAACCTCGTCAATAGTAAGGAATTTTTGGTCGCCATTGAGGAGACGGTGCATTCGATCAAAGAACACTTGGTCTGATACCTGTTTGGGATTATCGACTGCAAATAAAAAAGAAAAACAGGTCAGGGTGATGATTCAAGTGCATAGAGTCCAAGGTCAGGAAATCAGTGCTTTACTTGATTTTGTCCATCTTCTGGCACATCCAGACTGCTGCTTTATATAGAACCACTCCAGTCTGGAATCTCCAGCCTTGCTGCTAAACGGCGTAGAGATTATCTTCCTCTTTGGGACCGACTCAAAGTAACAAAAGGAAGGGGTTTCCCTAGTCCGATGTTTGAAATTATAGAAGAAATGAACATCGTCAAACGTAAGCTCTACGCCTAGAACTTCACGATATGCTATGAATAAGGTATGCAGATAGGCGTATGAATTGGGATGTAGCTGCATGGGGGCAATCCGCATTTGTCTTAAGAAGTCGACAATGAAAGGCGAGAAAGGAGGAATAGCGCCAACCATGCACATCAGACGAGTGACCGTCATATATCCTTCTGGAGGGTTATGTGGACGATCAGAACGTGAAGGCACTAGAGTATCTCTCTTCATTATTCCATACTTCAAGCAGATTCTCACAAGTCGGTCATTGTCAATTGTTGATTCTACGGAATCTGGAGGTGATTCCAATATAATGGCTGAGTCAAATTCATCGGGTGCGCGGTTGTCACCAATCCCTCCTTCCTCCTCAAAGCCTAGAGAAACTTCATTTTCTGAAGACATTTCATCGTTTTCCCGATGACCAACTTCGTAATCCGGACCCTCGCTATCCCATTCTGGGTCGGATGAAGAAGATATATCCTCGAGAGAGGTTTTGTTGGAAGTTTCTGGAGCTTCTTTCCTCTCAGCTAGACGAGAAGAGCGTCTGGGTCTCATTGTCATGGAACTATTGAAGAAGCAATAGCACGAATTAGAGTGAATTATCCCGTGTCCCCTTTTTGTGTATGTGTGTGAACTAAAGTGTGTGCAACAAATGCGGGAAGTGCAAAATAAAAGTACAGCAATATAAGACGAAGCTTTAAAGAAAAAGTAATAGTCCGAGTTGTTCTTGATTCTCATTTATGTTCACAAGGCACTATCCTAACTGTCCGCGAGGCATATTCGTCTAGAATAAGTGTTAGTTGAGTTAGTTGGGTGGTCTTTATGTGTCAAGTTCAATATGTTCGGTTCGGTTCGGATATGCATGTGATGATCGGCTCAATACAGAAGACATTCGGTTCGGGTGCTTCGGTAAGGCAAGGTTAGTTCAAGACAATAGGAGCGGTGGGTTCGGAAGCAGAATTGATCTGATCGGATCGGGTGACCCGATCCGATCCGAATCAGCACCACCTGACCGATCCGTTTACTTCAGCCTCTTATCCCATTTACTTTTCCGACCCGAACCGACTTTCTCTTTCCTTTCCATCTTTCCAAAGAACGAAACCCGAGCCGATCCCCTTTCCCTCCTTTTCCTTTCTGCTCCTTCGTCTTCCACCCGAACCGACTCCAGCTTGTCATCCCATTCTTCGTCTCTTTCCTCTTTCCCCATTTATTCACAGACAAGTCCACTTTATCACCAAAGCCATCGTTAAGAATAAATATTCGCCCTCTTCAACTTCGCAACGTCTCGAAGCAAAGGAGCATCCACCGGCAGCGGCGGAGGGTTCGAGTGATACTTATGGCCAAAACATCCTAACCCAACGCTAATCGAAATCGAGAACGGTTACAACAAGATTAGTCGAGTTTAAAAAGCTACCTATGTGATTGATTTGAGGAATCAACAAGAAAGAAGTTCGGAGTTTTAAAGTTTTTAAGATTCTCGATGCTGGGGTCCGAGCCGCGATAGAAACTAAGAAGGAAGGAATGAAAGCGGCGACGGGTTTATATAGAGAATAGTGTTGACTCTTCGTCTCCCTTTTTTGTCTCGCCCGGTCGGACCGGGGTGGAAGCCCAGAAGCGCAACTCTCACTGAAGGCCCAATGTTAAAAAGCCAAACCCATGAAGGCGTTTCGGATCGGCATCCGAACCGAGCGGATTTCACACGTTAGTTTAGTATCTAACTCGAATTGAGTTCAAAAGAAGAAGAACAAAGGTAGAGTACGCCTGCAAGAAGCATTATATGTCAAGAAAAGATTTCCAAATTTGCTCAGGAATGAAGAGAATGTGCGTTCTTCTAACACCCGAACCGAATGAGAAATCTGTGCGTCCCACCTGACTGTTCTGATTCAAGGGCTAGCAGTTAAAGCAACATCAAAGCATGCTTCGTACAACGAAAGCATCCTTTGAGGGGGCAAAATGTTAGCCTACTTTGTGAACTAGGCAACACAAAGTCAAGAAACCAACTGTTGAAGAATATTTCAAGTTATGCGACTCCGGTTCGGATCGGAAGAAAGCTCCACAATTCAGATTGATAGCAGCGTATCGGTTCGGATCGGGTAAATTCTCTGTTCGGATCGAATATCTCATACTGGATAAATTGGCAAAGCATACCTGATCGGATCGGAAGGCCAATGAATCTCAGGTGGATCGGAAAGCCGTCTGCTTGCCACGACTTCGGAGCGGAGCGGAGTAGGATCAGAGAAGAAGAGACGTCCAAGCTACTCCGGTTCGGGTCGGGTATTCCGATCCGAACCCTCCAACCTTCATGTCTCCGACCCGTACCCATGATCCAGAAAAATCTCCTATAAAGCCGCCTGGAGAACCGGACCGGATGTGACCAATTCCTACCCCTAACGTCCATCTCATTGATGCGTTGTCTGCTTGATGGCCCATCCGAACCCGAAGAGAGGGCGATGGATGACACGTGTTCCGACCCGGATTGCATTTCAGGCAAATTCACACCTATAAATACCCCAACTAGAGACAAAGAGAAGGATCTTTTTCAGCACTTTTGAGAATCCAAGTATTTCCACCATTCGAATTCCTTCACTCCCGGAAAATCCAAACCATCTTTCATTTCTTGTTTTTATCTTTCTGAGTGAACAAAAGTGAGTTGTGAGCGAATCCTACATTGTATTTGTAATTGAATTACTGAATATAGTGAAAACTAAGTGGACGTAGGCATTTCTTCGCCGAACCACTATAAACCTTGTGTGTTCTTTTTTATTTCTGTTTTACTTTATCTTGTTTCTAATCAGTTTGGGTGTTAGAACCACATTTGGGTCTAACAATTTTTATACTGTGTGATGGTTGCTTGGTTGAATAGTTGACAAAATTGGTTGATAGGATTACGTCGTTGATCGATTATTAGTTCTGATATTTCATATTGATGTGAAATAATATTATTGATGTTATTAACATCTATGGATGCAGGGAAAAAATTTGGAGGGATCCAACTAGATTCCTCAACACTTTTATTACTGTTTTTATTTAATCATGATATATGATGTGTTATATAATATGTGATTGGATTTGTTGTGTTTGAATCACCCTGGGCCTAGAAACTTTGTATTCTGAATACCGTAAAATGGTTTCGAATGTGGAGAAGGAAAATGAGATTTGAAAAAAAAATGAAAATTATTTACAAAATAGAAATTTAATTTTAAATAGAGCTAGAAATAGAAAACTGGTTCAAATGGATGAATCAAGAAGTTATTTTTAAATAAGAATATAAATTAATTGAATTATTTATCATTGGATGCATTAGAATATAAATTCAAAATTTGAATTTATGTAGAGAAATGGAAATCAGTTTTAAAACCAATATTTTGAAATGAGATTAAACTTAGCAATTATTAAGGAAATTTTTAACGAGATTTTAAATGATTAAAAAGAAGAAAAAAGAAATGAGACTTGTATGAATAGTTCTGAATAGAAGCTATAATGAAAATTGGGTTTAGGATATTATTTATAAGTATGAAATCAAATTTTATATAAAAGAAATATATTCACGATTAAAATGAAAAATAGTTTAAAGTAAATGTTTACAAATGAAATATCTATAAAGGAAATTTAGATTTGAGATATGAATCCAAATTGGATCTTAAATGAAAAGGGAAATGGATAATCATTTTAAAAATGAAAACGATGAGTTTACTCCAAAAATTTGAATATAAAACAAATGGTGATAACGTTTTGTAGAGTGAAATGGTTACAAAGGAATTTGGTCAGGAATTGGAAAAGATAAATCCAAGAGTGAATTTAGAATTTGAATTAACCTAATGGTAAATAAATTCCGAAGTTCAGAATATAAATCGAATATAGATTATTCGAGAGAAAGTTATCTATTGGAATTCGATTATATCGAATTTAGGAAAGTAGTTATTTTACTTTCCATTTGAATCAATTTAATTATTTAATTATTTATTTACTTATTAATTGAATTAACAAGTACAAGTTATATTTATTTATATACCAAATATTTGGAAAACAATGATTATAACGTCTTAATAAATGTTTTATAAATCTAAACAGCGATTTTAGCGCTGTTGTTATAATAAATGTTGTATAAATCTAAACAGCGATTTAAGCTGTTGTTACAATAAATTGTAAATCTAAACAACAATTTTAGCGCTGTTGTTATAATAAATGTTTTGTAAATCTATACAGCGATTTTAATGCTGCCATTTAATAAATGACTTGTAAATCAAATATTGGGAAACAGAGATTATAACGCTACCGTTATAATCAACATTTTTCCGTAAAAGAAGTGGATTCTTAGGTTGAGTCTAAAAGTCGTGTAAGTGATGGTTTGTTTGAAGTTGTAAGCTTTGACTATTTCGAAGTTGAGAATCTTGTTCAATTAAGGTCTGAGAGGTAATTATACCCCAACTTGATTGACTTCATGATTGATGGAGAAATGGTTAAGGTTCATTAGTGAAGATTGGTTAGCAGTACGGTTAGTTAATAAATGATTAATGGGTTGTGTTATAATAACGATGTTTTATAACATCACATAAATTTAAAAGGATTTTGAAAAGGTTTCCCAAATAAAATGAGAGATATTTTCTATGTATAGGAAATGAAACGAATTGGTCAACAAGGAATAATAAATGGAATATAAGAGTATTTTCCGATATTAACAAGGCATATTTTCCAAATATAGAAAATAAAGATCCGTGAATATTTATAAATGTTTCTAACTCGAATAAGAGATATTTTCTTGAATAAAGTAAATAGGATCGAGAAAGACAATTAAGCTTTGAAAAGAAACGAAAAATGGGAAATGAGATTTTGGAATGATAATTTAATAAGAAATTAAATAACAAGGAGCCCAGTTTTGTTTGATGCTTGATTGGTAAGATTTCCAATTGGAAAAAGAACCGTTGATTGTATGGATGTTTCTTTGATAGTTAAATCACTGACTATCAAAGTTTTAATTTATTTTATACCCCCGTTGTCAATATGGAGAGACTAGGATCAGATTTAATATCTGAAAACCACTCCGTATTGGTATAGGCATATGAATCAACTTGTGCTAAAGATAATTGAAGACGGAGTAAAGTGTAAGGGCTATTTTGTTAACCCTAGGTAGAAATTGCCCTAGAAGGATTAACAGAACGGTGTCTTCGGTTTGTCCAGACCCAGAACAACTTGTATGGACGAGTGCCTGACAGAGTATTTCCAAAGGAATTATGTACGTTGATTCCTTCAAACGTACGAAGTTGATGGCATCTTTGGCCTAACAATCTGAGTATTTTTGTTGGAATCAATTAGTGATTTCCGATGGATCTGACGATGTGGCATTCAAAGTGAATAGTGGCCAGATGTTCGGGAAGATAATTCAAACCTCAAGCCTCACAACCGGGAATTGACAAAAATAGGGCAGGTAGCATGGCTATGTGGGTCGCTCCCATGAGGATGTATAATAACCTATCTAGAGAAATTCCATTTGTTTCTTTAATCTATCAATGCTGTCCCTTTCCGGGAACGGTTGCTAATCCCAACCGTTGGTGATATACATTCGATACACTCAAGAGAAATGAGTGGTCAGTCATGTGTGGGCCGGGTTGCAAGATGTTCTTGTTGAACCCCAGTGTATCCCCTCTAGAGTACACTGATCGGAAGGTGGTTCCATACCTTGTCATAGTCGGAATCCAATCCCCAATAAGTGCCTTGCGATTTTTGATTTAATATTATATATGGAGCGTGAGATGCAAGTGTTCTACTAGATTTCTATTTATTTGATTTAGACGCTATTGTAATATCACTGGATTTTATATCAAAAACGTTTTGGGTTATCATAAGGTAAAAATCATCCATGTTTATGTGTGGATCAGTCTTACGATTATCTTTTCTTTCGAAAGGATTTTAAAAAGTTAAACCGATTGTTGGAGTTTACTCACAACAGTCCCATGGCTGACCCAGAGTTTATTTTGTTTGTTTTCCCTAAACTCTTGGGTGCCCAAATTTGTACGGGCAGTCAAGTAGTCGGGATTTTATAGATTCGCGTGGAGGAGTTTGAAGTAGGAGCTTCACCAGATTGCTATAGACTATCGTATTTCCATTGTGTACTATGTTATATCTGGAAACATGTGTTGATAATTGTTCCAGGAATAACTGTTGTGTCCTGATAATGGTATGTATATAATGTTACTGAATTATATTTAAAAGTTATGTTATTTAATATATTTTATTCGTTCAGCTGTGAGATTTGTGTTCTTCGTATTCTTCTATTCCAATATTTCTTTCTTTCTATTTCTCATCCTCTAACTTCTTTCTAATAATGATTCGTATTTCTGTGCAATTTGGTTTGGACGTGTGGTTTAATTAGTCAACTCAAAAGGTTTAGAAATTCGGGCCATTACAGCGGATCTGACAATGTGGTATTCAAAGTGAATGGTGGCCAGTTGTTCTAAAAAGTAAGTATAACCTCAAGCCTCATCAACTGATAAATGGTATAAAATCGGGTAGGTCGCATGGCTTTGTGGGTCGCACCCATTAAAAGGGTATATCATTACCAGATATGGAGAAATCAAATGCCTTCGATTTTCCTTTTTATTTTTGTATGTATGCTATTAGTTTGGTTGGCTGGTCCTTAGCCGTAGTAATGATATACTCAGCACTCTTAAGTGAAGTGAGGGGTCGGTCATGTTTAGCCTGGGTTGCAAGATGTTCTTGTTGAACCCTAATGTATTAATCTCCGGAGGTACATTGTCGGAAAAGTGGTTGCCCATACCTTGACATGGTAATCCATTCTACAATAAGAGCCCGTCGTTTTTATTGCATACTATGTATGTTGAGCGTGTGATGCAAGCATTCCGCCAGATTGGTATTTATTTGTATATAGACACTATTACAATATCAGAAGAGATATGATTTTTAATTTTTTTTTGGGTTATTGTAAGGTAAAAACCGTCCGTATTTATGTGTGGATTTGGTCTTACGATTATCCGTTTCTTTCAGAAAAGATTTGTTAACTTTAAAATCAAGTGGATGTTGTTTATAAACTTAGTGGGTTTGTCACTCTGGTTCACCAGACTGATCTGGCATTTGTAATGCTCGGATTAGACCAGGTTTTACAGGTTCAGACTTGGATGGTATGAATTTCAGAAGACGTGCTGGCGGAGTTCAGACGTATTTAATATTATTCCGCTGTGCGTTGTATATGAGGATAGGTTATTATAGCTGTCCAGATGTATTGATATACTCTGATAATTGTAAGTTTTATTTCACGTTCTCTATAAAGATTATTTATATTATATTTTATTCCGCTGCATTGTGAGACTCTGAATCTGTGTTGTTTTCTTCTTCATATTATTCTATTCCAATACTTCTTTCTTTCTTATCTCAGCCTCTAACTTCTTTCTTTTAGCTTTTTGGGTTTTCGATACTTGGGTTTTTGGCAAGTAATACGGGTTTTATGTATTATTGTCGAAAATTCGATAGTCGAACTTTTTCGGGCCGCTACAGGCATGGCACCTTTCGAGGCCTTATATGGACGATCTTGTGGATCTTAGATGTATTGGTGGGATTTGACTTGCAAATTGCTTCTTAGGCCAGAAATGATTAGGGAAGCCTCTAGTAAGGTTGATTTGATCATAAAGAGAATGAAGGAAGCAAAAGATAGGCAACATTCTTATGCAGATAAGAGGAGGATCGACTTGGAGTTTGCCATTAAAGACCATTGTCTTTGTTAAAGTTTCACCACTGAGGAACGTGGTAAGGTTTGGCTCCGCTGGTAAGTTGACTCCGAGGCTTGTTGGATCGTTCCTAGTCATAGGGATTTGGCAGATGGCTTATAGAGTTCGACTACCAGAGAGGCCTACTAAAGGGACAAAAAAAGAAGGTAAGTAAAGATCTGTCATAGAATGGGTACCTCAATTTAATATTTGTATCAGGATACCCTCTTTTAGCTTCTAGGCCTATTTAGTAGTATTGCGGCTGTTTTTTTTTGCAGCTTTGGTTGTTGCTGGAACTATGTGGTATGGTTCAGCAACAACCCCAATCGAGTTATTTGGTCCCACTCGTTATCAGTGGTTATCAGGGATTCATAATGTGTTCCATGTATCACACTTATGGAAGTGCCTAAACGATTCAGCGGTGGTAGTAGAGCCCAACGCAATGGAGGACGTTGAGATCGAGCGAGAAGCATCCATTCAACGAACACCTCGGAAGATTTAGATGTTGAGACCAAGAAGTTGAGAAACAAGGAAATAAGATTGATCAAGGTGTAGTTAGGAGACTCGTGAGGCCACTTGGGAATCCGAAGATAAGACGCGTATATCTTATCCTTATATGTTTAATGGTATGTTCCAACCGTTCTTTCTTAATCTTTGGTCCTTAGGTTCTATCTTTTGAATTACTTAGAACCCGATGACAGTAGGATATGGTTGAAACATGTTATGTTTGATGTTTGCAAGTGGGTGCAGTGGATGCATATACACATATTAGGCACTACGATCAGATAAATAGGACACTTGCATATGCATATTGATGTGTGTGCATTTTTATTTATTGATTTGTAATATATGGATTTCATCATATGGTAGTTGCATATGGATGATATTTGATGCACACATATAGAATTACTTGTAATCATTAGGATTTTTGCCTACATTTGGGTGCATGGCACATACATAATTGCATAAAAAGAAAGTCGACTGAATCAGTAGGCCGCCTAATCTTTTGCATTAGTTAGAATTATATACACTACACTATTGCATAAGCACATGAATTGCAGTAAATAAATTAAGAGCAATGATTACATGTGGATGATGGATGTAGAAAACACTTATGTTATTCTTCTACCTTAGAGATTTCAGGGACAAAATCCTTTAAGGAGGACAGAATGCATCAACCCAAACTTTAATGAATAACAATTAATTAACAACTTGGTTAATTAAAGAATAAATTGAAAAATAATGAGAAGTGAGCAACAGGGATTGAGACATTGGTATCGTTACGATTTTCTGGTTCAGATAGTCCTTTGGTTTTCTTAAAACAAATTTAAAACGAATAAGTTATGATCAGTTGAAGTTTGAAATTCAAATCATAGATTAAATATAAAAAACATAATGAAATTAAATAATTAATTCCACAATCAGCGCAACTATTAGGACAGCCCAGTCCCAACCGGGTCGACCTATGTGCCGACCCATCTGGGAGGTAGGTCGACCCATTTAGTGCGACCATACATGTTTTGTGCCTTGCACGAATAGGTTTTTATTAGAGTGTTCAAGAATGTTCTTTCTGACGTGGATTTGAGGGTTATGATCAAAAACCTAATTATCCTAAGGCCTAAAATTTCTTACCACTTCTACGAATAAACTATACTCCTCCCTCATTCCCTACAATTCTCATTCTTCACTTTTCAGCCTCTACCATACTTTTTCTCTCCAAAAAAATTATATTGTTCGCACACAAATTGGAGTAGTTTTATTCGTAGATTTTGAGGATTTTTTATCCAGACCTTTAGATTTGCATTTCCTAGGCGAGATTTATGTGATTTCAAGATTTCTTTTAAGAAAAAATATAAATCTATAAAATAATCGTTGTAGTTGTATCAGATCTGAGTTATTAACAGTTTCTAGATTCAAATTTAGTTATCTCTGTTCTTCTTTCTGAATTTCTTATATCTATTTCTTTAATTTTGTTCAGATTTCTGTATATTGTTGTATCGAAGCTACTCTTCCCTTTTTCTATTTTTCTTAGTTTTTGCAGTTATGATAAAATATGCCAAAAAAGGCATATAAGTGAGATAAAAACAGGCTTGAACCTGTATGCTATATTTTTTCGTTGGATTATTTCTCTTTTTCATTTATTCAGCGTTGGATTGGGGAATACAAATCAATTGAGAAGAAATAATCAGGATTGAGGTTAATTTTGAATATGTTAAAACTGCAAATAAAAAGGGAATAACTGAATTAAGGCAAATCGAACTGTAAATGCCATTTCGATAGATTTGGACAGAAATGAATTGTAATCTGAGACTTGCAAAATTAAGATAATTAGAAATCATAATAAAACATGAATAGTTAAATTGCAATTTAACCTGGAATATTTGAGGGGGACAATTAGGCTTAATATGTGTACATTGATTTACATTGATTATGAGCCTAGTACTCGTTCTCGGGCTTTAATATGAATATATTAATTTGCTATGTATGGATAAATCATAAGCTTAAATTAGACTGTCATGGTTAGGCCTTATTTGTACATATTGATTTACATTTTATGGGTAAATTATAAGCCTATTACTCCTCGTTGTTGGTTTTAATATATTAATTTATAGTGTGTGGGTATATAATGAGCTCGGTATTCCTCGCTGTCGGACATTAATATGGACGTATTAATTTGTAGTAAAGTAAAATCTTGTACTCCTCGTTGTCGGGTTTTAATTAGGGGCCTAATAAATTGAATTCGTTTGTAGGGGGTCAAATCAAGGGTTAGGGATTCAGTTAAGTTTTTTTGTTGGGATCCATTCCATGTAGCATACCCTTTTATAATTTTCGGTCTCTTTTAAGGCAAGGGCACAAACCATGTTAGTTTATGGATGTAAGTTGGTCAATTGGAGGGTGTAAGTGCATTTCGGTGGGTTAGTGTGCGTACACTGGTCCGATTTGGAAACATAAGCCACTTTGACATCTATGGATAAGGTTACGTCTTTTGGCTGATTGCCAAGTCCTGATAAACCCAAACCCATAGTGGGCTTAGGTCATACATGATTCGTTGTAGCCGATCAATTAGTTAGTATTAGGAATTTCTTCCTAATTATTATTTCATTTCAAATTTTGTAGAATTGTAAAACATTCATCATTATTGAATCTTACGAACGAGAACACTTACATCTTATATCATTCTTATTATGTTTTGTGACTTTAGGCGTGCACCGACACTTACACTTATATGACACTAGGACTACTATTTTATCTATTTTCTTTCGCTTATCAATCATGCTAAAAATCACCACATCTCACCAGAGTTTTTGTGTAACGACCCGTGTTTTTCGACCATTTGAATATGAATATTTAAATTAGTTTTAAATATTATGTTGAGAATATTAATGGAATTTAATATTGAATTCGCTATTTAAAAACGAAGTTGAACGTTATAATTTTTATATAATATAAATTCGAGCTTGAAAATGGCGTGCAGTTCGTAAATTGGAGTTTTGAACTTCAACTGACGATACAGGATTCGATATAAGTCGGAATTCTGTGCAACAAGACACGTTGGAACCGTATTGACGATAATTTTCATATGAAAGAGAAAAATCTAGATTTCGTGTTATAGTTTGATAGTTATGGCCAAATCAAAATTTGAAATAGTCGCTATGGAAAATCGTTATTTAATTATAGACCTTTAAAATAGCCGTTTTGCAAACGGACTCAGATTTCGACGAAATCAGTTTCATTAGAACCGTATCGCTAAATTATTGAACGGTGGTGAATTGCGTGGAAAACCGATATCGTATGTGACCATGGTAGCCGTAAACACTCGTTCATTTTCTATAGCGCGTATTTAAATAAATAAAAGGATATTTGAGTGTAACTTGAGCAGACGATCGAATTAGGCCACGAAACCAGTTCCGTTGAGTTCGTATCGTCGATTAGAGTCAGGATATATATATAGTTTGTTATTTTTAGAGACCGGAAAATTTGGCGTTAAAAAGGGTAGGGCGGTTCGAGGTAAAAATAGCCTACCGGGGCAACAGTCTCAGAATGCGACGAAATTAGTGCCGTTGGGTTCGTATCGAAAAGTTATTGTCGATGTTCGCAGTTTCAAGTGGATTTGATTTATCGGGTAACCGTGGAAAAATTAAACGTGTGTTCATTTCTGGTTTCATAAAGGAAAATTTTCCATACGACCTCGGATTGCGACGAAACTTGTCCCATTGAATCCGGAATACCTTTTTACATCAAGATTAGCTTTTATATCAGTTAACAGAAGTCGAATGTGGTCAGTTTTACTTGTGACTTAGCGACAAAGTTTCATTTGAATTAAATATATAAAACATACACCCTATATTTTCACTGCGAGCTACCTAATCTATACGCAGACCTCAAACTGAAAGTGACACCCTATTTTGTACCCCACTGCAAATTGATGACCTAAATCCTGAAGCGTGCCGACCAAGCATTTATAAACGAAAATGACATTTCATATACTTGCCGACCAAGTTCTGAGCCAAACACAGCTAAGTAGATAGCACTGCACCCCTATGAGCCTTCTTACCTTGGATGCCAAAGAATTCTCGGGTATAAATAGGACTCGAAACTCCATTCCTTTCTCCACCTTTTTATCTGCGCCTCCACTTACAGTATTCAACTCAAACCGTATCCTCAAAGAAAAAAAAAATATAAACCGAAGAGAAGAAAGGGATGTGAGCAGCAGGGGGGCGGGGTTCAAATGCTGGCGCTAGTGTTGGGATGAGGCCTACATATGAGGGAGTGGTAGGGCAGTGAGAAGTGGTGCGCGGTGGAAAGTGGTATGGGGAGTGATGCATGAACAGTAACATGGCGGAGGAACCGAACTTGTGGGAGCATGTGGGTTTTGGCGTCGGTTGTTTAAACGTGAAAGTGTTGGGATGGAGGGGTGGGCACGGTGGGTTGTTGAAGAACAGGATGCGAGCGTTGAAGGTGCGGAAGGCAAAGCCCTTGGGTTTCGAATGGCTACAGATCGTGAGGAAGGAGTACTGACAATGGACGATGGGTCTCTGATGGACGGAAACATGTGCGGTGGTGGACTTTGTTTTGGTCGAGCGTGGGTTCCAGGGATGAATACATGAAATGGTTTGAGCCTTGTTCAAACGAAGGGCAGACAAAAGTAACCATCCCAGTTTTTGTATTAAAACGTTTAAAGAGAAGGGTCTGCAGCCAAATCTGGTGTACACAAGAAAGTAATCAGCCTGGTAAAAAGTAATACACATAATTTAGTGCGTTATTATCATGCTAATAGACTGATTAGGGATAAATTATTAAAAATTTAATGGTATGCAGACAACCAAGGGACTGTGAGCAAATCAGCTTGGCCAAGAATCTTTATTTGGGAACGTAATTAAGTTAGTTAAGTTAGTTAATTAAATTAAAACCTTATTAGCTCAAAATGATTCACAACATGATCAGGTGTTATCAAGAATTAGTTCGGCCCGTGGTACTGATTAACACCGAAATCAAGTTAGAAGAATCATAAGATATTAATTAGTTTATAATGTAAGTAGGTTAATAAACTTGATTGGAAGAAAAAATATAATTTAATTAAGAAATTAATTATTTAATTTGGTTGTATATGTTTATAATAGTGTATGTCTCACATTGGTAATCAGAATTGAACGGGAAACAAAAGATAGATATTGGGACCATGTGCTCGGATTCTACAGTCTGGGACAGAACTAGACGGAGCTGGAAACAACTGAGTTTTCAGTAAATTAAACATTCGTTTAATTTAACTGAAACAAGCTGGTTAAACAACAAATGAAATCAAGGTGAGTTAAAACTCACTCAGTTTTCCCATTTATATTTTATATAAATTGGGTTTTTATTTTATGTGCTCTGCTTGCTGATGGTTGCCTGTTTGCTAGTTATACCCTTGTTGTTGATTAAACTGATGAAATTAAACTGTGTTTAATTTCAGTAAAATACCAAATCGTTATTTTTAACGATTGGTCCCAATAAAGGTGACTCACCTTGGTTGGTCACGTTTACTTATAAACATGTTTAAATGATTGAATTGGTTGCATTGCTTGTGGTTGATGTTAAATCATCTGATTTAAGATAACCGTCGTGATTTCAGGGAAGGACAGGTTGGAGGGATCCAACCGGATTCCTCAAATGTATTATTTATTTTCATATTATCATATATGAACTAATCTGTTTGTGTGATTGATTTGATGGTTGATTATTGACTGAATATTCAACATCTGTTTGGTTTGAACCAATAGGTGATATTGGTTAAGTGTTTGGCAGAGTATGGTCTTTAAAAATCAATCGGTTTATAGATATGGATTCACCGTTAGGTGAGCCGATAAAAGTGAAGTTATAAAGTTTATTTTATAACTGGGCTCAGATTTTGAAATATATTATTTGAATAAAGTATAAAAGGGAATTAAATAAATATTTTATTTATTTAAGACCTTGATTTATGGTTGGTTTATTTTATAAAGTATATGCTGATGTTAATCGGATTTTCAAGTATGAAGATAAGAAATGAATCGAAAGGGTTAAACTTTGATCATTGTTGTGTAAAGAGAACAATTAATGGAATTTATTTAAATTAATTATATTTTTAATTAATTTAAAGCGAGGGTTGTTGAAATCGGTTAATGAGATAATCAAGTTTTTGAGATAATTAAATCAACCATTTGGAATTAGAATTGTTTATCAAGTTAATGTGTTTTGACTAAAATAGTTAAATGAATATTGTTTGAATTTAAATAAGGATTTAAAAGGGATTTAATATTTAATTTAGTTAATAAAGGGATTAACTACTAAGGTAGTTAATGTTTGAAACAAGTTATTATTTTAAAGTTAGGAATATATTTTTAAAATGGGAATTCATTTAAAAAGGTTACCGAATGTGAGATGCAAGCCAATTGAATGGTGAAAGGAAATAAACGTACTCAGTTATATGAATTAAGTGAAAGGAGATTACGATAAAAAGGGTTTATTATAAACCAGAGTTTTAAGTGAGATTTAAAGTGTAAAGCGTTAACTTTACATTAACGTTATTTGAAAACGAGATCTTGTAAAAAGGAGAATTTTAAATGAGATTTCAAATGGGAAATTGAATATAGCTATTCGAGATAGAATTAGCCAAACATAATTATCTGGCTAAGTTGCCATTTCGTACGACTGCTAGCGTAATTCGTAGGGCTGCAGATAGCCTACGGCGGTCGGATGTTTCCTGAGGGAATCAGGCGTAACCATTGTGATCGCTGTGATCTAGGGTCAAGCGAATGGATTTAAGTCGAGTATTAATTAATCGATAGGAGTTAAATAAGTCGAGAGAATCAATTTGAGTGAACCGGTTAGAGTAAACAGTTTGGGTTAATCCATTAGAGTTAAATCGATTAGAAGTATTCAAATATCGTATTTTTGAATATTTGAAGAAGTTGAAAGTTTTAATTTAACAAAAAGTAAATCAGTTTGTTAAAGGCCAGGTGATGCTGAATACTGAACCAGTGAACTCATTGGAGTGTCATGATTGAAACACTGTATATTTTGATAGTTAAAACACCGACTATCAAATCTGACCAATACGATTGTTGGTACGGAAAGGCCGGGATCGAATTCATATTCGAAAACCATTCCGACCAACAAATACGTGAAGATCTCAGAAGATGTTCGAGATGGTGCTGTGAAGATCGTGGATTTTCACAAACGGAAGAACCACTAATATTCTTTGCCTGGCAAGCAGAGATGAGCTGTGATTCTGTCGGGGTTGGAATCTACGGGTTGCAAGGACTTCTCGCTACTGATCCATGGGGTGATTCCTATATGGATGCGGTAGGAGAGTGCCTTCGGTTCATCCTGTTCCTGGATGACGTATATGGATGGATGTCTGACAGAGTATTTCCGAAGGATCACGTACGTTGATTTCTTCAAACGTGCTATGGTTGTTGGCAGGGAATTGCCATTCTCTAGCTTTCGGCTAGAGTATTTTTGTGGACGTCAATTAGTGATATCTGACGGATCTGACGATGTGGCATTCAAAGTGAATGGCGACCAGATGTTCAAGAGTTAATTCTGGCCTCAAGCCTCATCAACCGGGAAATGACAAAAATCGGGCAGGCAGCATGGCTATGTGGGTCGCTCCCATTAGGGTGTATAATCACCTATCTAGAGGAAATCCTATTTGCTTCTTTAATCTATGTTTCGATGCTGTCCCTTATCGGGAGGCGGTTGCTGATCCCAACCGTCGGTGATATACATTCGATACACTCAAGCGAAATGAGTGGTCGGTCATGTGAGGGCCGGGTTGCAAGAAGTTCTTGTTGAACCCAGTGTATTCGTCTCTAGAGATACACTATCGGAAGGTGGACCCATACCTTGTCAAGTTGGAATCCAATCTCCAATAAGCGCCCGCGGTTTTTGATTGTATACTATATATGTGGAGCGTGAGATGCAAGCGTTCCACTAGATTCTATTTACTTGTATTTAGACATTATTATAATATCAGACAAGATATCGGTTTCAAAAATGGTTTGGGTTATCGTAAGGTAAAAACCGTCCGTGTTTATGTGTGGATTTGGTCTTACGATTATCCTTTTCTTTGAAAAGATTTTTGAACTCTAAAAGCATGATTGGATGATTCACCCTTATTACTGTGCGAGTTTATCTCACTCTGGTTCACCAGACTGACCCGGTGTTTTGTAAATGCTCGGGTTAGACCGGGTTGTACAGGTTCAGGTTATCGACTGCTGTGAAGAGACGAGCTGGAAGAGTCCAGACGTATGATATTACTATTCCGCTGTGTGTTATATGAGGACAGATTAGTATCACTGTCCAGATGTGTACTCTGATATTGTAAGTATTTCAAAAGCTTTCAATAAAGGTTATTTCTGTATTATAATTTGTTCCGCTGCGATGTGAGACTCTGTGTGGTGTTCTTCTTCTTCTTCTATTCTAATATTTCTATCTTATCTATTCTCACCCTCTAACTTCTTTCTATTAATGATCTGGAATGTTCGATGTCTGAAGGATCAACATGGTAGTTTGATGTTGATTTTCGGAGTCGAAAATCCCGGTTCGTTATAGTGGTATCAGAGCTAAAGGTTAAGTAATTACCTTGGCTCTGTGGCGTGATTCAGTAGAGATAGGGTTAGTAATACCCTAGATTGAGTTTGAGTGTATATATATGAGCGCGTATTTGTAAATTGATATAAAAAACTGTTTATATTGTGTTGATTGGTTTGTCGAGTAGTTTATGAATTCTGGTCGATACAGTAATGCAAACTGTGTTGATAAGTGTTTCTAAACTCTTGAACAGAATAATTCGACACAGTATGTTTTTGAAAGAGGGTAAATGAAATAATTTTACCCAATTTATATTTTGATATAAAAGAATGATTAATATTTGGAGTATTATAGTATATTGGATGTGTTATAATGGAATGGTTATGTAAGTAACCAATCAGAATTCCTATGGATATAATATATGGAATTAGATGAATTAAATCTGAAATCTAAATCAGAATTGGAATTAAAATTCCTTAAAATGGGATAAATGATTGCAAATGAACTTGAATTGAATATATGGGAATTTTAAGATCCTGGGAGAATTTGAAAATATTTTCCAAGCATTTATATTTGGAGAGATTTCAGAATGAAAGTGTATAAAATTGGAGTTTTGAAATGATATAGTATTGAACTCACTTCGATCGCTGGAAAATAATTCTGATGATGACGGCCGCATCATCAGTGTTCATTTTCGAGTTTTAAGTGACGGATTACTACCAAAAATCTTGTTTTGAATCGCTTTGAGAAAGACAAGTTGTTTGAATCCTGAAAAAGATTATTTGATTTTTGAAAGAGCTGAACTGTTTAAAAACTCCCAGGAAATCATTTGAACAAAGGCAAAATTAAATAAAATTTGGGAAGTAAATATGAATTGAATTGAAACCGATTAACTGGGAATTGAATCGGGATATAGTATATACAAGTAGAATCAGATTTTGAATTGTGGAGACAGGAATCTGAAATGGTGTTGGACTGATAAGTTAAGAGGTGAAATCAATGATGGATGGAAGTTGAGTTAAGAATGGGATTTGGATTGGACGCTTGAAGGATTTGGTTTTGAGGATAAAATTGGAATTTTGTTTGGGAATGCACTTGTATATGCTGACAGGGCAGCAGATGGAAAGAATATAAGGATATGCCCAACAAAAAGGTACACGTTTATTTCTATATGGGTTTGGTGATTTATGAGCCTATTTGGCAAGCCACTTGGCTGTTTTATTTTCTTTTGGATTGGAGAAGGCCCAGAGAGGCGAGTTGGAGTTGTACCAATTGAGCCGTACAAAGGAGGTGCTGGCGAAATTTTTCGGAAATTTAAGGTGTTAGAAAATTTTCAATATTTTTGAAAATAATTATTTACAGTATTGAATTGGTTTATAATTTAATATAAAACTGGATTTGAAATTTAATAAGTTTATAACGTTTTTTCTTACCTTAGCAATTTCGAGGACGAAATTATTTTAAGGGGGGAAGAATGTAACGACCCGTGTTTTTCGACCATTTGAATATGAATATTTAAATTAGTTTTAAATATTATGTTGAGAATATTAATGGAATTTAATATTGAATTCGCTATTTAAAAACGAAGTTGAACGTTATAATTTTTATATAATATAAATTCGAGCTTGAAAATGGCGTGCAGTTCGTAAATTGGAGTTTTGAACTTCAACTGACGATACAGGATTCGATATAAGTCGGAATTCTGTGCAACAAGACACGTTGGAACCGTATTGACGATAATTTTCATATGAAAGAGAAAAATCTAGATTTCGTGTTATAGTTTGATAGTTATGGCCAAATCAAAATTTGAAATAGTCGCTATGGAAAATCGTTATTTAATTATAGACCTTTAAAATAGCCGTTTTGCAAACGGACTCAGATTTCGACGAAATCAGTTTCATTAGAACCGTATCGCTAAATTATTGAACGGTGGTGAATTGCGTGGAAAACCGATATCGTATGTGACCATGGTAGCCGTAAACACTCGTTCATTTTCTATAGCGCGTATTTAAATAAATAAAAGGATATTTGAGTGTAACTTGAGCAGACGATCGAATTAGGCCACGAAACCAGTTCCGTTGAGTTCGTATCGTCGATTAGAGTCAGGATATATATATAGTTTGTTATTTTTAGAGACCGGAAAATTTGGCGTTAAAAAGGGTAGGGCGGTTCGAGGTAAAAATAGCCTACCGGGGCAACAGTCTCAGAATGCGACGAAATTAGTGCCGTTGGGTTCGTATCGAAAAGTTATTGTCGATGTTCGCAGTTTCAAGTGGATTTGATTTATCGGGTAACCGTGGAAAAATTAAACGTGTGTTCATTTCTGGTTTCATAAAGGAAATTTTTCCATACGACCTCGGATTGCGACGAAACTTGTCCCATTGAATCCGGAATACCTTTTTACATCAAGATTAGCTTTTATATCAGTTAACAGAAGTCGAATGTGGTCAGTTTTACTTGTGACTTAGCGACAAAGTTTCATTTGAATTAAATATATAAAACATACACCCTATATTTTCACTGCGAGCTACCTAATCTATACGCAGACCTCAAACTGAAAGTGACACCCTATTTTGTACCCCACTGCAAATTGATGACCTAAATCCTGAAGCGTGCCGACCAAGCATTTATAAACGAAAATGACATTTCATATCCTTGCCGACCAAGTTCTGAGCCAAACACAGCTAAGTAGATAGCACTGCACCCCTATGAGCCTTCTTACCTTGGATGCCAAAGAATTCTCGGGTATAAATAGGACTCGAAACTCCATTCCTTTCTCCACCTTTTTATCTGCGCCTCCACTTACAGTATTCAACTCAAACCGTATCCTCAAAGAAAAAAAAATATAAACCGAAGAGAAGAAAGGGATGTGAGCAGCAGGGGGGCGGGGTTCAAATGCTGGCGCTAGTGTTGGGATGAGGCCTACATATGAGGGAGTGGTAGGGCAGTGAGAAGTGGTGCGCGGTGGAAAGTGGTATGGGGAGTGATGCATGAACAGTAACATGGCGGAGGAACCGAACTTGTGGGAGCATGTGGGTTTTGGCGTCGGTTGTTTAAACGTGAAAGTGTTGGGATGGAGGGGTGGGCACGGTGGGTTGTTGAAGAACAGGATGCGAGCGTTGAAGGTGCGGAAGGCAAAGCCCTTGGGTTTCGAATGGCTACAGATCGTGAGGAAGGAGTACTGACAATGGACGATGGGTCTCTGATGGACGGAAACATGTGCGGTGGTGGACTTTGTTTTGGTCGAGCGTGGGTTCCAGGGATGAATACATGAAATGGTTTGAGCCTTGTTCAAACGAAGGGCAAACAAAAGTAACCATCCCAGTTTTTGTATTAAAACGTTTAAAGAGAAGGGTCTGCAGCCAAATCTGGTGTACAGAAGAAAGTAATCAGCCTGGTAAAAAGTAATACACATAATTTAGTGCGTTATTATCATGCTAATAGACTGATTAGGGATAAATTATTAAAAATTTAATGGTATGCAGACAACCAAGGGACTGTGAGCAAATCAGCTTGGCCAAGAATCTTTATTTGGGAACGTAATTAAGTTAGTTAAGTTAGTTAATTAAATTAAAACCTTATTAGCTCAAAATGATTCACAACATGATCAGGTGTTATCAAGAATTAGTTCGGCCCGTGGTACTGATTAACACCGAAATCAAGTTAGAAGAATCATAAGATATTAATTAGTTTATAATGTAAGTAGGTTAATAAACTTGATTGGAAGAAAAAATATAATTTAATTAAGAAATTAATTATTTAATTCGGTTGTATATGTTTATAATAGTGTATGTCTCACATTGATAATCAGAATTGAACGGGAAACAAAAGAGAGATCTTGGGACCATGTGCTCGGATTCTACAGTCTGGGACAGAACTGGACGGAGCTGGAAACAACTGAGTTTTCAGTAAATTAAACATTCGTTTAATTTAACTGAAACAAGCTGGTTAAACAACAAATGAAATCAAGGTGAGTTAAAACTCACTCAGTTTTCCCATTTATATTTTATATAAATTGGGTTTTTATTTTATGTGCTCTGCTTGCTGATGGTTGCCTGTTTGCTAGTTATACCCTGGTTGTTGATTAAACTGATGAAATTAAACTGTGTTTAATTTCAGTAAAATACCAAATCGTTATTTTTAACGATTGGTCCCAATAAAGGTGACTCACCTTGGTTGGTCACGTTTACTTATAAACGTGTTTAAATGATTGAATTGGTTGCATTGCTTGTGGTTGATGTTAAATCATCTGATTTAAGATAACCGTCGTGATTTCAGGGAAGGACAGGTTGGAGGGATCCAACCGGATTCCTCAAATGTATTATTTATTTTCATATTATCATATATGAACTAATCTGTTTGTGTGATTGATTTGATGGTTGATTATTGACTGAATATTCAACATCTGTTTGGTTTGAACCAATAGGTGATATTGGTTAAGTGTTTGGCAGAGTATGGTCTTTAAAAATCAATCGGTTTATAGATATGGATTCACCGTTAGGTGAGTCGATAAAAGTGAAGTTATAAAGTTTATTTTATAACTGGGATCAGATTTTGAAATATATTATTTGAATAAAGTATAAAAGGGAATTAAATAAATATTTTATTTATTTAAGACCTTGATTTATGGTTGGTTTATTTTATAAAGTATATGCTGATGTTAATCGGATTTTCAAGTATGAAGATAAGAAATGAATCGAAAGGGTTAAACTTTGATCATTGTTGTGTAAAGAGAACAATTAATGGAATTTATTTAAATTAATTATATTTTTAATTAATTTAAAGCGAGGGTTGTTGAAATCGGTTAATGAGATAATCAAGTTTTTGAGCTAATTAAATCAACCATTTGGAATTAGAATTGTTTATCAAGTTAATGTGTTTTGACTAAAATAGTTAAATGAATATTGTTTGAATTTAAATAAGGATTTAAAAGGGATTTAATATTTAATTTAGTTAATAAAGGGATTAACTACTAAGGTAGTTAATGTTTGAAACAAGTTATTATTTTAAAGTTAGGAATATATTTTTAAAATGGGAATTCATTTAAAAAGGTTACCGAATGTGAGATGCAAGCCAATTGAATGGTGAAAGGAAATAAACGTACTCAGTTATATGAATTAAGTGAAAGGAGATTACGATAAAAAGGGTTTATTATAAACCAGAGTTTTAAGTGAGATTTAAAGTGTAAAGCGTTAACTTTACATTAACGTTATTTGAAAACGAGATCTTGTAAAAAGGAGAATTTTAAATGAGATTTCAAATGGGAAATTGAATATAGCTATTCGAGATAGAATTAGCCAAACATAATTATCTGGCTAAGTTGCCATTTCGTACGACTGCTAGCGTAATTCGCAGGGCTGCAGATAGCCTACGGCGGTCGGATGTTTCCTGAGGGAATCAGGCGTAACCATTGTGATCGCTGTGATCTAGGGTCAAGCGAATGGATTTAAGTCGAGTATTAATTAATCGATAGGAGTTAAATAAGTCGAGAGAATCAATTTGAGTGAACCGGTTAGAGTAAACAGTTTGGGTTAATCCATTAGAGTTAAATCGATTAGAAGTATTCAAATATCGTATTTTTGAATATTTGAAGAAGTTGGAAGTTTTAATTTAACAAAAAGTAAATCAGTTTGTTAAAGGCCAGGTGATGCTGAATACTGAACCAGTGAACTCATTGGAGTGTCATGATTGAAACACTGTATATTTTGATAGTTAAAACACCGACTATCAAATCTGACCAATACGATTGTTGGTACGGAAAGGCCGGGATCGAATTCATATTCGAAAACCATTCCGACCAACAAATACGTGAAGATCTCAGAAGATGTTCGAGATGGTGCTGTGAAGATCGTGGATTTTCACAAACGGAAGAACCACTAATATTCTTTGCCTGGCAAGCAGAGATGAGCTGTGATTCTGTCGGGGTTGGAATCTACGGGTTGCAAGGACTTCTCGCTACTGATCCATGGGGTGATTCCTATATGGATGCGGTAGGAGAGTGCCTTCGGTTCATCCTGTTCCTGGATGACGTATATGGACGGATGTCTGACAGAGTATTTCCGAAGGATCACGTACGTTGATTTCTTCAAACGTGCTATGGTTGTTGGCAGGGAATTGCCATTCTCTAGCTTTCGGCTAGAGTATTTTTGTGGACGTCAATTAGTGATATCTGACGGATCTGACGATGTGGCATTCAAAGTGAATGGCGACCAGATGTTCAAGAGTTAATTCTGGCCTCAAGCCTCATCAACCGGGAAATGACAAAAATCGGGCAGGCAGCATGGCTATGTGGGTCGCTCCCATTAGGGTGTATAATCACCTATCTAGAGGAAATCCTATTTGCTTCTTTAATCTATGTTTCGATGCTGTCCCTTGTCGGGAGGCGGTTGCTGATCCCAACCGTCGGTGATATACATTCGATACACTCAAGCGAAATGAGTGGTCGGTCATGTGAGGGCCGGGTTGCAAGAAGTTCTTGTTGAACCCAGTGTATTCGTCTCTAGAGATACACTATCGGAAGGTGGACCCATACCTTGTCAAGTTGGAATCCAATCTCCAATAAGCGCCCGCGGTTTTTGATTGTATACTATATATGTGGAGCGTGAGATGCAAGCGTTCCACTAGATTCTATTTACTTGTATTTAGACATTATTATAATATCAGACAAGATATCGGTTTCAAAAATGGTTTGGGTTATTGTAAGGTAAAAACCGTCCGTGTTTATGTATGGATTTGGTCTTACGATTATCCTTTTCTTTGAAAAGATTTTTGAACTCTAAAAGCATGATTGGATGATTCACCCTTATTACTGTGCGAGTTTATCTCACTCTGGTTCACCAGACTGACCCGGTGTTTTGTAAATGCTCGGGTTAGACCGGGTTGTACAGGTTCAGGTTATCGACTGCTGTGAAGAGACGAGCTGGAAGAGTCCAGACGTATGATATTACTATTCCGCTGTGTGTTATATGAGGACAGATTAGTATCACTGTCCAGATGTGTACTCTGATATTGTAAGTATTTCAAAAGCTTTCAATAAAGGTTATTTCTGTATTATAATTTGTTCCGCTGCGATGTGAGACTCTGTGTGGTGTTCTTCTTCTTCTTCTTCTATTCTAATATTTCTATCTTATCTATTCTCACCCTCTAACTTCTTTCTATTAATGATCTGGAATGTTCGATGTCTGAAGGATCAACATGGTAGTTTGATGTTGATTTTCGGAGTCGAAAATCCCGGTTCGTTACATTTTGTCTGACCTATTTTTTCCTTTTCTGCTTATCTTCTTATTCCCCCAGGCTCTCACGTAGGAAGTGCTTAGCTCGGACTGCTTTGTTGATTTCATCTTAGAAGTCTTTTGCTGAGATGTGTTGTTTATTTTCTTTCCACGGTATGCATGTACCTTTTTTTGTGGATATTTGGGGATATAACTAATATTGTACTATGGTATTTCTATTATGACTGAGATTTGAGACATGGTATTTCTAGGCCGTTTGATTCGGCAATGTAAATTAGTCTTTTTATTTCGCTATGAGTTTATTTTATGTCTTATGAAATCTTAGTCTCAATGATGGTTATTGTAACAACCCAGATTTTAGGCACTCGGGTCAAATAGACTATAGCGAATTTTGTTACTTTTAAAATCTAAGAAGTATAAGAATGTGAGTTTTAAGCCTAACTCGTATAGAATTTTAAAGGAAGGAATTGTATAATTTGTAATTGTTCTAAATTAAGTAGATTGGAATATATTAAATATCCATGTTATAACAAGTAATTTACTCCAGTCCATGTAGAGAGTCATAATTTAATCATTAATGCGAATTTTGAAAATATATAATATAGATTTGCAATCAATATTTAAGTTGGAATATATTTTCAATGTAGGTGTCATACTTATTTTAAAGTGAATATTAATGAACTCTGGGCTTGTATTTTCAAATCTAGGTTATATTTCTTGATAAATTAGAGAATTGTACATGCTGTTTGAAATAAATATGAAGATTTAAGGAATTATAAATTGTTAATTTTTTTTCAAGATAGTAATTAAATCATAAATTATGGTTAAAAATATAATTTGATAATAGCAATGTCTTTGTTTCTTATGTTATTATTGAATTAATAATGGATATCAGATAGTTAATTGATAATTTAGGGTTGATAAGTTATTTTGTTGCATCTATTATCATGTTCAAATTTATTTAGTAAATTTAATTTGTTTGAAGTGACGAAGTGTGTAAATTTTGTTGTAAAAATCCGAATGCGTTTAAAGGCAAGATAAGTATTTTGTCAAACACATTATATTAGTAGTCTAAACCAAAAATTATATTTAATTCTGTAAATATTTTGACATGGTTGTGTAAGATTTTGTTAAAAATAAAGTGTAAACTTGTGTATTTTTTACAAGTTGAAGTATGTCATACTTGAATAAGAGAGGCAAGGATGTTTTAAGTGCTTAAATAAACCCACGCATAATTAATGGCATAAGTGTTGATTAACTACCTAAATTTTATTTTTATTTGTTAGGTGAAATCTTAAAAAAAAATAGTAGAAGGGGGAGGAAGAAATATGCATAAATTTTCTTTTTTTCATCTCCCTTTCCATCAGAAATTTTTCCAGACATTCTCATCTCCAATTCCCCTTTCCAAGAATCAAAATAAAAACTAATCCTTTCTTTTACAAAGGAGGAGAAAGAGGATTTGTTGTTGTTTACCATCATCAAATAAAACTACATACATTAGTTTGCATAGATACAGAGAGGAAGAAGATAATAGTAAAATTCCAAATTTGCATGTTAATTTATTCTCCTCACTGTGGTTCTTAACAGCTTAAGCAAACAATTCAAGCTAGGATTTCTTCCATACTCCAATTTAGGTAAGTGTGCGCTCACATTTTCTAGTTTACAGTGATTTATAATCAGTAGTGTGAAGTATTTTGTTATTTAACATTACTGTAACTTGCTCTTGGTTTTTTGAATCCCTTGATGGAAAAAAACTAGTGTCTGTCATTCTTTGAGAGCTCAGCTCTCCTTCAATCTTTGATAGTAGGCTTCAATTCTTGTTTTAATTAATTGTCCGGTAACCTCAGTTTGTGCATGAAAGAATTGGATGAAAATTGTGAATGTTTGGATACCAGAAATCAATGGCGAAGTTGAGTTTTAAAGCAGGTATGTATCTGCTGCTAGTTGAGTGATCTGGGTCGACCAAGCGGTCGATCCATTATCAAAGAAATAGCACAGGAGGTCGCTGCCTCCTGTTGTTCTTTTTCGAAGCCATTTTGTTCTTCTGAGGTTGTTTCATCGTGGCTTGCACTTGTTCCCCTTCTGTACTACTTGCAGTAGAGAGATTGTAACGATCCAAGATTTCTAAGTTTTAATATATGAAATTTGTTTGAATTTTTTGAATACAAATTTTACTTAATTGGTAAAAGTACAAATATTGATTTATAACCTTTTACTTCTATCCTAATCAATATGAGTTTGGAAGTTCGAATTTAATTTTAAAATACGTTCGATTTATAAAATTTTAATTTTGATAAATATCTTGTTTATAGATAAAGTTTGGCAAAAGAAAACTTATTTTAAAGATATGTTTAATGTATATAAGATTTAATAGATAATTATTATATGTGATTCATGCTAATGTTATTTAATATAGCACATGAGTTTTTTTAGTTTATTTTATGTTATATATATCTATGAATTTATAAATATTTAAGATTTAAAAGTGTTTACCTAGATATAAATTTAAAGACCATAATAATAATATTTTTTTTTAAAAAAGGTAGAAATTAATTTAGTTAAGACGGTGTTCGGTTTGCAGAAGTAGTGTGTTATTAATCGAATTGTCTCAACGGTTTCTAATACGGTTGCCGAAACGATCAGTGTACAAATATAAATTATAATTAAATATCCTCTTCAAATAATCACATTTGGTTTCTGAACGCGCAGACTTAAAATATTTTATAGAATTTTACTATAAATTTTTATTTGGGAAACAAGAATATATTTTCTAATTTATTTTAGGTCAACAATGGTCCCTTTTTGACACTTTACAAAGTATATCAACCGGTCTGTTTTATAATTTTTTAGTGATCAGCATACGTTGTTGGACGCGATTACAATTTGATTCTGTTATAAAATTTTATAGAAATGAAATAAAATAGGTAAGGACCTAGTTGATCATATGTGCGTTTCACATAAGTATTTAACTCTTTATCTCAGCGATATGATGCATACAACGGACTAACACGTTCAGCCTTCACACTAGAAAGAAAAAATTTGAAGGATTATTTAACCGGTAGACAACGCGTGTAAATAAAATTCCCCCCAAGTGACATGTATTCAAAATTCTCTAGAAATAAGGACGCGTGCCTATGTTCTCTCTTCCCTTCCCCATAATGCCATGCCTATCTCATTTCCTTCCTCATGTTCCAGCTCCTCCGCGTTCTAAGCAATGTCACCCTTCCTTCCCTTACTAAATAATATATATAATGTCTATTGGTTGCTCCACCATTTTTCTCCACTTCCACCTTGTTTGCCTCTCCAATCTTGTACGCCACCGTTACCCACCTCCTAAGACGTCCTCTCCTCTTTCTCTCCTCGCAAACCGTTGCCCCCCTCCACTGCTTTTCTTTCGCAAGTTTCCTTCCTATTTTATCAGTTCACCACCCCTTTTATCCCGCTCGGCTTCCCTGTTTCGTGAATCCCCCTTGGTCCATCACCTGAGAAAGCCAGCCCACACTCCAGCATCACCGCCACCACTGTTACACCACCACACCAGTTGCCAAGCACCTCCCTTCCTTCGCATGCTGCAACAACAGCAGCTTCCCCCTTAATAACAGTCAACTCTTTCCCCTAGACTGCCACAACACAGTCTATGGCCTTCCCTTATTAAACAGTCCATCTGTTCCCTTGCAAGCAAGTTGCGTCATCTTTCTTGTCCCCTCCTCCTCTATGAACAGTCATCTCTTCTTTGTGGCAAGCTCCACTGGCCTAATTTCAGCCCATGTCCGTCACCATAGATACCATCGTTAGCCGCCAAACACCTCAACCAAGTCGCAGCTCCTCTCCCTGCTTAACTATTCCATTCCCCCTCTGTTCATCCGTTAACCTTTCTGGCCTCAGTCACCACCTAAAATTTGAATGGAGAACACAAGAATTAAGAGCTATAAGAAGGTGTATATATATTATATATATATATGAACGTTGAGTTGCAAGGAAGAAAACAATGCCAGACAATTTCACGGTTGTAGGATTATTTGTAATGGATACCCGTGTACATAAGGAGATCATAACACCTGCTCGGGATTTGGAGTTATTTCACCTTATTTTTGAGTTCGCCATCAAGGCCATTTGATGAACGTTATATTTTAGTCGCGGTTGAGTCGCCGTTATCTTGGTTTTCTTGCTCATGGGATCTATGTCGGTAGGTGTCTGAATCCGTGTTTATGTCCATGTCCTCGATCGCAACTGGTTCTTCATTCCGCAAAAGGTGAGAACATCTATAGAAATTTATTTAAATGATTAATTGTAATTAGTGGATAATTATAATTTGTTAGCCTTAATTAAAGTCTTATGGATAGTTGCATGCGATGTTTGAAAAGACAGTTATGTTGTTAAACGCACTAGACACTACGCATTATTGAATGTAACGTGTTGGCACACAAAAGAAATTGATTGTTAAATGATTGTTATTGCATGCGATGGATGTGCATAGATAAGCGCATCAAAATACTAAGCATTATTTAATGTAACGCTTGTGCACCATTCATAATTGTTTGAATGTTGCCATGTTGATGAACGATTCATATGGTTGTTTTATTGATTTGTTGTCTCGCACACACCGTAGTTATGGAATTTTGCAGATAATTGACTTAAATCTCCTTCATATGAACAGTTATTTAAATACTAAAATAATCATTGGGAAGTAAGTTTGAATGTAAATTTGGAGTTAGACTTCAATAGTTTTTGGACGATGTTCGTAAAAGACAGAGATTTGAAGTAAACTTGTTTTGAATCTAGAATAAGGTGATTTTGAGCTATATACTCAAGTGATGGATTTTATGTGACCAATTGATTTCATAGCAGTTTTTGGAAAGATAATCAAATAAGTTTAAGAAGATAATATTATTATTTTAATTAGAAATGAAAGTTGGAATTTTTAAATGAGGAATTTTTTAAATTAAAGTTAGAATAGGAATATAAACTATTTTCTTAAGTTCAAACAGCGACTTGGAAAACTATTTGAATTTAGAATTTAATAAAGAGGATTTTCTTTTAAAGGAAAAACTTTGGAATTTTTTTGGTGAAAAATATGGGAAGTTTCAAAATTAGGAAGAATGACACATTTACACTAAAGGTGGAATTCATGGGGGCCACTAACATTTTCCCATTTATACTACCATTTGGCTTTCTCACTAAATTCTAAACTTTCTATACTTTTCACCAAATTTTTTGTTAAGTTTGTCCTTCTCCCTATTTTGCACTTTAATAAAATCATATAGCGTCTGTTTACATATATTTATTTTGAACAAACTATAACTTGAATGCGCCAAATCGGATTGATGAGAAGTAAAGAAAAACGTTGGTTTCTACTAATGATTACTTTTAAACTGAAAGGAAATTTCGAATTCCGACGTATGATTTTTTTAAGTTATGGGAACGGGCGCTATATCTATCATTTGACAACCGGAATAAGAAAATTAGGTTAGATGGGTTATGAGTGATTGAAAATTTGGGAAACTCAATTTAAATCATCTTTTAAGTGATTCAGCGGAAAGATATGGATTTGTGAATGATTTCAATTTATAAATATTCCATAGTGCTTCAAGAAATGCTTTTGCATTTCTTTGGAAATGGTTTGAATTTTGAAATCTACAAGCCGTGAATTAGGGTTTAAAACCAAAAGGGTATTTGTAAAATAATTTGTGAAGATTTTTAAAGGAATTTTTGGGGATGATAACTAATATAAGAAAGTTATGTTTAAATTTAAGGTTGTGAAATAAATTTTGAATTGGTAAAAGAAATAAGATGTAAATGGGATTAAAGGATTTTGAAATGAACCCAACCTTAAAATGAATTGATGACCATTAGGAAGGAGATTTGAATTGAAACCCGTGTAATCCATAACTATTGTTTTAAGTACGCTTATTACTTGGAAAGACCAGGATCAGATATAAGTCTGAAAATCATTCTAAGTAATATTTGAAGACTTGGAAATGACAAATGAAGACCGGGAATCTTTGAATTATTTAGATTGATCGCCGATGTCTCGAGTCGGGCCGTACACCTAATTCGAGATTATTAGTGGCTTGATGTCTGAATATATTTGAGGATTTTCAGATTTTTGTTCTGTTCAGACCCAGAATGGACTTGTATGGATTGTGTGTCTGACATTGTAATTGACAGCATAATACTGATTTCCATTGATATGTATCGGGTTTGTGACATACGAGCTCAAAGTGGTTATGTAGTGATGGAAATCAGTGGTCATGTTGACAATGTGACATACTTAAGATATGAAATGAACTTGTATGATCAGGGCATTGCTTATCTAGGCATGCTTTGTTTATGGCGTGACATCGACAAACCTCACACCCCGGAATGATGAGAAACTGGCTGTTAGGTTGTATACTTATATATGAATTGATGATGAAGCTGCAGCAGTGGGAAACCACTTATGAACTTGGGGAAATTGGGTATGTTCGGGGGGCCGTGTCTGGTCGAAAATCGTTGATCTGCCCTGTGAATTATTGTTGGTGCCCGAGATGGGCGAAAAAGCCATGTTACACTTTGCTTCATATCCCTGATTGATCTTTCGTGTCAGGAATCATCAAGTTGGAAACCCAAATCTCCAATACGAGCCATACAGATTTTGATTGTATACCTATATGTTAATATAACCAATTGGGTTTAGGGGGCTGTGATTCTATATTTATTTGCAAAATGATTTCCATATTAAATGAAGTAATTATAAGAGGATTTTCATGTGTGAAGGCATTTTTGGTTATCATAAGATAAAACTCGCCCATCTGGTGTGCGCTTGCATTGTGTGATGTGGGACGAACTTATGATAGCTTCATTTTCAAAAGTTATTGCATATTTATATGCACGGGCATTCACATGGAGTAAACCCGTTCCACGTTAGCGGCATGGTCCTGTGAATTTCCCAACTTTAAAATATATCCTAAAAGCAACTGTTTTATGTTCTCACACCAGTCCTTATTTGTTTTGAGGCAGCATGATAGGAGGATCTCGCCATGTGGTTTGGTGGCGAGCCGTGGACTCTTACTCCTATATGTCCCTGAGAGGTTGGCTGAGCTGTCGAAAGGCGAGCCGTTAAATAAGGCAGACTGGGGTACCAATGTAATGCCATGGCCGAGTGTAATCGACCCGGAGTTTGTTGTTCCTTCCTAAACTCTGGGTGCCCATTAATTTTCACACGGGCATCCAATAGTTAAGTTTTGCAGTTTTAGTTCGTTGGAGCAAGGTTCGGATCGCTTTCTGAGTTGGAGTCCACGCTAGATTTGGAGCTTCCACTGTGTTTTGTTCTTCCGCTGAGAGTATATTTATATGTTTTCTTCTGCTGTGAATACTCTGATGTAATATTGAATTATGCAATAAAGGTTCTGTTATTTTGTTCAATGTATGTTTGTATCCATAACAATTCGTCATTGTGAACGATTTAAGTGGATTAATTACCGGCGAAAATCGGGCAAAAAGATGGGTCGTTACAATTGGCATCAGAGCTTTGGTTATACAAAGCTATGGGGTATGACATATTTTGAATGAAAGATAGGACTCATCAGAGTTAGAACATCTCATTAGAAATAGGGTTAGAAATGCCCTAGAATGAGATTTTGGGATATTTCATTGAGGGAGCATATTTTTGGAAATATAAAGTTATTTTGAAACTAGATAATCGTTTTGAAAATGATAATTATTTTGAAATATATTTTGGAATATAATTGAAGATACTGGTTTTGGGTATTGTATTCGACGTCGCGATTGGACTATCGAGTATGTAAGGATTTCGAGTATACGTCTGATCAACGTATATATGAAGTCCAATATATATTCGATAGATATAGAATCACATTTCAGTCACTTGAGGATGATTCCGTTGATGATTGCAACATCATCGGTAATCATTTTCGAGGTTTTGAAGGTGGGGTGACTGTATAATTCCAATTTAAGCATCGAGGAATACTTAAAATCATCTAACTAAGTGTTTTAATGAATAAAACTTAATAAAATGGTTTGATAAATTAATTTAACTTAGGAAAACAAATTTAGAAGTTTTGAAAAGAGAAAAGAAAACTGAGATTAGCTTAAAGTACTTCAAGACCTTGAAACCTTTTACCTTGAATGTGATAAACAATAAGTACTTGAATAATTAAAAGATATATTTAGGGGTAAATCTCACTTAAGAATTGGAAAATGAATTGTGGAAAATGCACATAAGAAAGATAATTTACCCATACCGCAAAATTACAAGAATAACTGATCAAATTATAATGAACATTTGAATAGGAATTTTGGGATCTAATAAAAGAAGATATCATACTTCTCGATGAATGTTAAATAATTTAATATAAGCAGCAGATCTGAATCGATACCTAGCATGAATTTTAAATGATAATATGCAAGTTAAACTATTTTTCTTGAAAATATATTTTAGCAAAGCAAACCCCTTGAGAAATTTAAAGGTAATTTTGGCTTAAGTTAAGAATTTGTTTAAAAAGATGATTTAAATTGTAACTAACATCTAAGTGGGGGAGAAAACTTCTCTTCCCTATTGAGACTGTATGAGCAAGACAACTGGAAATTATTTAACAAACAATCGTTTATGATGCAAAAGGAAATATTAAAGTAAAGTTTACCTTAATTGAATTGTCTGTAATTGTATCATTAGGTGCACTTGATTTTCTATCTTGATCTATACTAGTTCCATTTTTGAACCATATGGTTTTAAAAAGCATCATTCATCTTATGAATTTGGTCAAGTAATTTGACTCGAACCCTCATTCTGATACTAACTTTAATTTATAACTCAACTCGAGCGCATGCATTTTGATTTGTCGAACAAAGCCAAGTTTAAATTCAAACCAGATAATGGTGAGCTATCCAAATATCATGTTAACGAAATCTCAATAAATAAACATTGTATACTAATTGGAAGCGTTTGAAATAAAAGGTCTAACTTATTCAAGAAATTTGGATTTATGAACATTGGTTGAATTTGAAATTTACCTCAAATGTCCAAATGGATGCCTGAAACAATACTAGTTGAAATATGGTGAATCAGGGTTGCGTAGCAGAAGCGTGTTGTTATTTTAAATTGAAATGATTTTCCCGACTAGTTGAGTAAAGATTTTTTTTCCCAAATGAGCTTCAATACTTGAAGGTAGAAGAAAAACATATACCGTTGATTTCAAGCGAATTAAAAGGAAAGGGTTTATTCGAGTATGTGAATAAGACAACTAAAATATGAAATTCAATTATAAAACGTATGAAGATTTACCTGAAACCTTGGAAACAAGTTAGAATTTGAGCTAAAAGAAGTTAAAAAGGACATACGTAGTAAATGTTCATTTAAGATTATAAAATGTAGAAAAGCTTATTTGGAAAGCTGCTAAGGAAATCATATTGGTAAAAATGTGATTAGAAAGAAAGTTATATGGTTATATGAACATTAATTTATGTAAATATTTAGATATTTCAAAATAAATTGAAACTTATGTATATGATCCTTAAAATTTTTGACTTAGAAATTTGAAGATATTTAATTTCGAAATTTTAAAACATAATTTTGTATGCTTGAAGTTGAAATATTACCCTTAATTTAATTAGTTTTCCAATTATTTTGGATGTAATGAATGACTTATAAATAAAAGAAATTTCGACGAATAGAATCCCGATATTTTGAATTGTTTAGATAACAATAAGTATTTTTAAATTATGGTTGCAAAATGATTTACAAGTTCGGGATATGAAATGATTTGGTTGTTCGAGTAACCATGACTAAAACTGGGTTGTAATGAGAGATTGGATTTCGTGTGAGGGGTGATACTTAGTTGCCCTGTCATGAGGATAAACTTCTCGAACTAATAACATATAGATTTCGTCATAGTACAATTGAAATTTTGGAAGCAAAATGGTTTTTGGAAATCCTGAAGGGAAGTATGATTTTCTATATGAGAGCAATTAGCGGATTTCAATGATTTGAAATGGAAAATAGGATTACAAGTCTGAGAGATCATCTTCAGTTTTCAAAAATTGAAATTTGTAGGTAAGATTTATTTTATATATAATTTTACAAACTCTCCTTTTCAATGACAAAAAGTCTTAAGTAGGGGATAATGTAACGATCCAAGATTTCTACATTTTACTATATGAAATTTGTATGAATTTTCTGAATACAAATTTAACTTAATATGTTATAAGTACAAATATTGATTTATAACCTTTTACTTCTGTCCTAAGCAATATGAGTTTGGAAGTTCGAATTTAATTTTAAAATATGTTCGATTTATAAAATTTTAATTTTGATAAATATCTTGTTTATAAATAAAGTTTGGCAAAAGAAAACTTATTTTAAAGATATGTTTAATGTATATAAGATTTAATAGATAATTATTATATGCGATTCATTATAATGTTATTTATTTTTAATTTATTTTATGTTATATATATATATATATATGTATGATTTATAAATATTTAAGATTTAAAAGTGTTTACCTAGATATAAATTTAAAGACAATAATAACATTATTATTTTAAAAACGGTAGAAATTAATTTAGTTCAGACGGTGTTCGGTTAGCAGAAGTAGTTTGTTGTTAATCGAATTGTCTCAACGGTTTGTAATACGGTTGCTGAAACGATCAGTGTACAAATATAAATTATAATTAAATATCCACTTCAAATAATCACATTTGGTTTCTGAACGCGCAAACTTAAAATATTTTATAGATTTTTACTGTAAATTTTTATTTGGGAAACAAGCATATATTTTCAAACGTATTTTAGGTCTACAATAGTCCCTTTTTGACACTTTACAAAGTATATCAACTGGTCTGTTTTATTATTGTCTTATGATCAGCATATGTTGTTGGATGCGATTATAATTTGACTGTGTTATAAAATTTTGTAGAAATGAAATAAAATAGATAAGGACCTAGTTGATCATATGTGCATTTCACATAAGTGTTTAACTCTTTATCTCAGCGATATGATGCGTACATCATACTAACACCTTCAGCCTTCACATTAAAAAGAAAAAATTTGAAGTATTATTTAACCAGTAGACAACGTGCGTAAATAAAATTCTCCCCAAGTGACATGTGTTCAAAATTCTCTAGAAATAAGGACGTGTGCCTATGTTCTCTCTTCCCTTCCCTATAAAGCCATGCCTGTCTCATTTCCTTCCTCATGTTCCAGCTCCTCCGCGTGCTAAGCAATGTCACCCATCCTTCCCTCACTAAATAATATATATAATGTCTATCGGTTGCTCCACCATTTTTCCCCACTTCCACCTTGTTTGCCTCTCCACTCCTGTACACCACCGTTACCCACCTCCTAAGACGTCCTCTCCTCTTTCTCTCCTCGCAAACCGTTGCTCCCCTCGACTTCTTTTCTTTCGCAAGTTTCCTTCCTATTTTATCAGTTCACTACCCCTTTTACCCCACTTGGCTTCCCTGTTTCATGAATCCCCCTTGGTCCATCACCTGATTGGCATGCCGCAACAACAGCAGATTCCCCCTTAATAACAGTCAACTCTTTCCCCTAGACCGCCACAACACAGTCCATGGACTTCCCTTATTAAACAGTCCATCCGTTCCCTTGCAAGCAAGTTGCGTCGTCTTTCTTGTCCCCTCCTCCTCTATAAACAATTATCTCTTCTTTGCGGCAAGCTCCACTGGCCTAATTTCAGCCCATGTCTGTCGCCATAGACACCATCTTTAGCCACCAAACACCTTAACCAAGTCGCAGCTCCTCTCCCTACTTAACTATTCCATTCCCCCTCTGTCCATTTGTGAACACTTCTGGCCTCAGTCACCACCTGAAATTTGAATGGAGCACACAAGAATTAGGAGTTATAAGAAGGTGTATATTTGTTTTATATATATAAACGTTGAGTTGCAAGGAAGAAAACAATGCCAGACAATTTCACGGTTGTAGGCTTATTTGTAATGGATACCCGCGTACATAAGGAGATCATAACACTTGCTCGGGATTTGGAGTTCTTTCACCTTATTTTTGAGTTTTCCATCAAGGCCATTTGATGAACGTTAAATTTTAATCGCAGCCGAGTCACCGTTATCTTGGTTTTCTTGCTCATGGGATCTGTGCCGATAGGTGTCCGAATCCGTGTTTATGTCCATGTCCTCGATCGCAACTGGTTCTTCATTCCGCAAAAGGTGATAACATCTATTGAAATTTATTTTAATGATTAATTATAATTAGTGGATAATTATAATTTGTTAGCCTTAATTAAGGTCTTATGGATGGTTGCATGCGATGTTTGAAAAGACAGTTATGTTGTTAAACACACTAGCCACAACACGTTATTGAACGTAACGCGTTGGCACACAAAAGAAATTGATTGTTAAATGATTGTTATTGCATGCGATGGATGTGCATAGATAAACACATCAAAACACTAAGCGTTCTTTAATGTAATGCTTGTGTACCATTCATAATTGTTTGAATGTTGCCATGTTGATGAATGATTCATGTGGTTGTTTTATTGATTTGTTGTCTCGCACACACTGTAGTTATGGAATTTTGCAGATAATTGACTTAAATCTCCTTCCTATGAACAATTATAGTATTCATTGGGTAGTAAGTTTGAATGTAAATTTGGAGTTAGACTTCAATTGTTTTTGGACGATGTTCGTAAAAGACAGAGATTTGAAGTAAATTTGCTTTGAATCTAGAACAAGGTGATTTTGAGCTATATACTCAAGTGATGGATTTTATGCGACAAATTGATTTCATAACGGTTTTTGGAAAGATAATCAAATAAGTTTAAGAAGATAATATTATTATTTTAATTAGAAATGAAAGTTGGAATTTTTAAATGAGGATTTTTTCAAAAGAAAGTTAGAATAGGAATATAAACTATTTTCTTAAGTTTAAACGACGGCTTGGAAAACTATTTGAATTTAGAATTTAATAAACATCGTATAGCGTCTGTTTACAAATATTGATTTTGAACAAACTATAACTCGAATGCGCTAAATCGGATTGATGAGAAGGAAAGAAAAACGTTGGTTTCTACTAATGATTACTTTTCAACTGAGAAGAATTTTTGAATTCCGACGTATGGTTTTTTTAGTTATGGAAAGGAGCGCTATATCTACCATTTGACAACCGGAATAAGAAAAACGGGTTCGATGGGTTATGTGTGATTGAAAATTTGTGAAACTCGATTTAAATCATCTTTTAAGTGATTGAGCGGAAAGATAAGGATTTGTGAATGATTTCAATTTATAAATATTCCATAGTGCTTCAAGATATGCTTTTACATTTCTTTGGAAATGGTTTGAATTTTCAAATCTATAAACCGTGAATTAGGGTTTAAAACCAAAAGGAATTTGTGAAATAATTTTTGAAGATTTTTAAAGGAATTTTTAGGGATGATAACTAACATAAGAAATTTATGTTTAATTTAAGGTTGTTAAGTAAATTTTGAATTGGTAAAAGAATTAAGATGTTAACGTGATTAAAGGATTTTGAACTGAACCCAACCTTAAAATGAGTTGATGACCATTGGGAAGGAGATTTGAATTGAAACCCGTGTAATCCATAACTATTTTTTTAAGTATGCTTATTACTTGGAAAGACCGGGATCAGATATAAGTCTGAAAACCATTCTAAGTAATAATACAACGCTGTTTGAAGACTTGGAAATGACAAATGAAGACCGAGAATCTTTGAATTATTTAGATTGATCGCTGATGTCTCGAATCGGGCCGTACACCTGATTCGAGGTTATAAGTGGCTTGATGTCTAAATATATTTGAGGATTTTCGGATTTTTGTTCCATTCAGACCCAGAACGGACTTGTATGGATGGTGTGTCTGACATTGTAATTGACAGCATAACATTAATTTCCGTTGATATGTATCGGGTTTGTGACGTACGAGCTCAAAGTGGTTATGTAGTGATGAAAATCAATGGTCATGTTGTGAATGGACAACGTGACATACTTAAGATATGAAATGAGCTTGTATGATCAGGGCATTGCTTATCTAGGCATGCTTTGTGTATGACGTGACATCGACAAACCTCACACCCTGGATTGATGAGAAACTGGCGGTTAGGTTGTATACTTTTATATGAATTGATGATGAAGCTACAGTAGTCGGAAACCACTTATGAACTTGGGGAAATTGGGTATGTTCGGGGGGCCGTGTCTGGTCGAAAACCGTTAATATGCCCTACGATTTGTTGTTGGTGTCCGATATGGGCAAAAAAGCCATGTTACACTTCGCTTCGTATCCCTGATTGATCTTTCGTGCCAGGAATCATCAAGTTGGAAACCCAAATCTCCAATACGAGCCATATGGATTTTGATTGTGTACTTATATGTCAATATAACTAATTGGGGTTATGGGGGCTATGATTCTATATTTATTTGCGAAATTATTTCCACACTGTATGTAGTAATTAAAAGAGGATTTTCATGTATGAAGGCATTTTTAGTTATCATAAGATAAAACTCGCCCATCTAGTGTGCGCTTGCATTGTTTGATGTGGGATGAGCTTATGATAGCTTCATTTTCAAAAGAAATTGCATATTTATATGCACGGGTATCCACATGGAGTAAACCCGTTCCGCGTTAGCGGCATGGTCCTGTGAATTTCCCAACTTTAAAATATATCCTAAAAGCAACTGTTTTATGTTCTCACACCAGTCCCATGACTGATCCGGAGTTTATTGTTCCTTCCTAAACTTTGGGTGCCCATCAATTTTCACACGGGAAGCCAGTAGTTTAGTTTTGCAGTTTTAATTCGTTGGAGCAAGGTTTGGAGCGCTTTCTGAGTTGGAGTCCACGCTAGAGTTGAAGCTTCCGCTGTGTTTTGTTCTTCCGCTGAGAGTATATTTATATGTTTTCTTCCGCTGTGTATATATGTGTAACTCTGATATTCCATGTAACGATGTAATATTGAATTATGCAATAAAGGTTCTGTTATTTTGTTCAATGTATGTTTGTACCCATAACAATTTGTCTTTGTGAACGATTTAAGTTGGTTAATTACCGGCGAAAATTGGGCAAAAAGATGGGTCGTTACAGAGATCCTATCTTGTTCTTATTGCCATTGCCAGGTTGATGTTGGGCTGGTTTTAAACTATAGATTGGTGCATGACTTCATTTTCATGCGCATTATTTATAAAATACCAGGCTGCTGCAATATGTTGTTATTTTTTGTACATTTCCTCACTTATTTTGTGTACTTATTATTTCACCTGCACTGCTCTTTGTCCTGTGTATATTTATCATGATGCTTGTTTCTTTTCGTGAGCTTACTCTTCATACTTGCTATTCTTGATTTTTGTTATAGGCATGTTGTTACCTAGCATATCCAGCCCGGTGTACTTGTTATTGCATGCTTTGAACGTGCTGCTTGCGCGACTGTATGCCTACTGTGTTGACCTACCATGCTCTTTTCGGGATGCTGTAGACTTGTTTTATCCTGTTGTTGTGGCTTGTTGATTGTGTGTCAGTTCTTGAGAGGCTAAACCTATTCAATTTGCTGAGTTTGAACTCTTCATGCCAGTTCTAGTTATCTTGTAATCTTTGTTTCAGACTATGTACATCGACTATATTGACTCTGCTTGGGTAGCTTAGTTCTGTCTGAGCTGGACTGCATGTGTAAAGCACTGTTGTGTTGTGCAAATTTGGGGTTTGATTCTCTATTGCATGTTGCATGCCAACAAACTAACATATATGACAACGTGTTGTATATATATAACTGGTTTGACAAACCCCGTTCACACTCTAAACCAATTAAATATATAACTAGTTCGACATACCCCGTTCACACTCTAAACCAGTTAAATATATATAACTAGTTTGACAAACCCCGTTCACAATCTAAACTAGTTAAATAAGTACATATGACTACCTTGTATAAACCATGTTCATACTGTAAGCTAGTTAAATATATATGAAGTTGGTTCTGTATAAATCTTATTCACATCTCTAAGTTCAAATGAACTGGTTTTGCATAAAACATGCTCATATCTCTACCTACATGTGTTTACATGTATATGCGAACCTAGTTTGCATCAAAATATTTGTGTATTTCTGAAGTTGTTTTACCAAGTTATTACCACTCTAAACTTTGTAAACCAAGTATTTACATTATGATTAATCCATGATTGGATTCATGTAGGTTTTCAATGATGAACTTATTTAAATTGAGATGATTCTCATTAACGTTTCATGCATTGTGCATGATTTAAAATTGGTTTTCCTAGGTATATAAATATCGTTTTATCAATAGTCTTGAGGCTGAAATAATTTTTATGATTTTAGTTTTAGTATTAAAATGATCTCATAACATAATATAAATTTATTATTTATATTATTTGATTTTAAAAAAAATAATTAATTCGTTTATGGAAAATGTTTTAAAACCTGTTTGGTGAACCAAGTATTTTCCTTATATAAACTGACACCTTTCTGCACCTTTCGAGAAGGCATGTTAGTGATCGAATAATGTCGTTTACCCTGCGGTACAGGACGTAATAGTAAACGGTATCATTCAATCCCCAATATGTCCAATCGATGCATTCTATCTCAGCGATTCTTAGTGTTTTAGTGTTTTAAATGATTTAAGGAATCTAAGTGATTTTCTATGTTTTAATAATCTTATGTGATTCTTGTGAATTTATGTGTTTTCTAGTGTGGAGCTAACTTACAGTGCGTGAACTGTTAAGCGAAAATGTGTGGTGTAGGACAAATGATTACCATTTTTCGAGTACTAACCGAGGGTCTGTGACATATTTCTGTGTGACCGCCCGTACTTGGCCTTCAGGTCAATCTTTTGTGAATTCTGCGTAGACATTTGGGTCAATCTTGTGTGAAATCCAATATGAACTCTGTGGACCTCGATCATTACCCTTCTATATGATATAGTACTAGCTATGGCTTTAAGCCATCATGTGTGATTGCATGTGCTGGCATAACTTTAGCTTGCCAATCTGTGATGGATACATAATCTATGTTTCTGTGTTTATCACAGACTTCACCATAGTTACTTTTATTATTATTATTATTATTTATGGTGATTTTGTTAGTGGTTTCAAACCCTTAAAATAGTTTTAGTGATTCTATGTTTCAGTGATTTAGTGTTTCATTGATTTCATGATTGTGTGTTTTTGAGTTTCCATGACTTGGTGATTTGGTGATTCTATGACTTATCGAATTACATGGTTTGTGATTTCACATTATAGTTTCGGCGATTTTAGAGTCTTCCATTCGTACTACATAATTTCAAGTGTTTATTACCCTAATCGTAGAGTTCAGGTAATTCATGCCAAGGCAGTCTTTAGTTCCATTCATGTGTTCTCACTCTCACTGACATATACTAACTATCGTGTGTACTTTTGATTATGTGCTTCGTAGACATGTGTGTATGACATCCTTTCCAATAGAAAGTAAATTGTTGCATCAATTTTTTGTATGAACTCATGTTTTGAGATCCCCTATGGAGTGGAAAGAGATTAATGTCCGGTTGATAGCTTATAATACCTTTTATTATAACTATTTTATAAGCTAACGGATCCATGTATGTAATACTCGGGTCAGACTGAGTTGTTTTAGGTTCTGTAGCTATTGATATGAGGTTTGCTGTTATAGCTTTGAAGATTCTTTCTTTGTTGCTCACGTTTACATCCATGCTATATTTAGTTGTTTCATTTGACTCTATTGCGTTCATGTTGTATATTCAATCGAGATGTAGCACATGCATATGTTATTTTCAGTGGTTGTAATAGTATGTAACTGCTCAGTGATCTATTAACTACATTATGTTGTAGATTGCTCTAAGACGATCTCTGACCTCCGTAGTTTCATATCAAAAGTATTAAGTATGTCAATCCACTTGAGAAAAGAAAAAAGAAGAAAAAAATTCATACACTTAATCGATGTACTTAATACTAGTCTAATACGAAGTTACGGATGGTCTCCCTCAATCACCCATATTCTCTGCTCTAATAGAAGACAATACTCGTTAATGCTTTTTATTAAGGTGGGTCTCGGGGCGGGGTGTCACATTTTGTTATCAGAGCAAGGTTTAGAACAAAATATAGCGAACATAGAACAGAGCCAGAAGAGTGCATGTGTTACAACGCGAAAGGATAACACTTGTTTCTACTATTTCATTTCGATTTTTGTCCTTATCCTGAGGTTCTACCTATCCATTTGTGTGTAGTCCAAGCCTCTGGAATACGTTTAGGAACATAATTTATTCCGCAGTATTCCATGTATTGTGTCCTATCTATTTTATCTTGTCTTGGTAGAAATTTCCTCTCTTATCCCTTTTGGTATTATAATTGGGTTTAAAATTATGAGAAAAAATTGAACCTCATCCTTTGGTGTTTGTGTTTGTTATAATAATAGAATGAATTGGGATAGGTTAGTGGATTAAAATCAAGAAAATCATAGAATAATGAGGTAATATGGCGTTAAAACAAATGAATCAGTGTGCACAATGATAACAAATGATTGTTTGGCTGCGCGGAGTTTAATGTAATGCCCTACCTCGATATTCGCGTTAGCCAAGGCCATTGCAAGCAATTGTGTCAACTTACCCAAAGAATAAGGCTGTCGAGGATCGACCATATGTATATTAGTTTTGTATGAGTGTTAAATATGTCGGATAACGTGGTCTAAATTTTTAAATCTCATGAGGAAATCCGATACATCTAATTCAAGTTCAAATCTACTACACAATGGCTATATATAGTTCAGAAATCAATATAAAATACATAACAATAAAATCAGAGTTAGACATAGATATTCACATCATTAAGGCTGAAATAGATATGAATATAACATATGAGCGTAAATACAAGATAATAGTCATAGTCGATCCACTATACAACAAAAGAATAGGTGTAAGGCTACTCAAAATAATATGTATACAAAGGAGTTTTGTATACATACAACCCTAAAAGTACAACACTAAAGTAGTTTGCCCAAAAGTGGAGGATAATCCATGCTAGAACCAAGAAGAATCACCTGAAATACCTAGGTCTGACACGAGTATTATTTACACAAAGATAAACAATAAATGGGTCATTCTAGCTGTACTTATCTCATAATCTAGAATATAGTAAGAGATATAAATAAATGTTGACATGAGTATGATAATAACAATGTCATGTATAAGTGTGAAGCCCGGAACTGTCTACAGTATATCTCAAAATCTATACCAGAGTGAAGCCCGGAACTGTCTACGGTATATCTCAAAATCTATAGCAGAGCTATAAAAGAATATCTCATTAAAAATTATGTAGCTACTCATAAGAATTGATAACTCATATCAAATCAACTCAAATTCCAGAAATCAATAATCAGAAATCCATAAATCACAAAAGGAGGGTGTAAGGCCTATCTCAAAACGGGAGTCCAAAGACTCAACCAACACGCGTATCCCAAATGAGACGCGATCTCTAGGTAGCTAGCCTGTAATATTTAGCCGAAGCTCCTCAAATGGTCCGAAGATCGCGGGCACGACACCGCAAAATGGTCTAAAGGCTGTCAAAAGCATAAATCCACAAAATGAACCAAAATTCCTCGATCCGAAGACCAATAAAATATTCAAAATGAACCAAAGTTCCCCAAATTATCTGAAGATCATTAAAATACTCAAAATGAACCAAAGATCATTAATGATCAAAATTGATCAAGTATAGTGTAAACTACGCCAAGCTAGTAAATACAAAAGTTGAGCTACATGTCCCATAACCACTTGCTCTACTCGAATATTTATGAACAAGGTGTATATTCCACTAGAAATTCGAAATGATCATTGCCAAAGTTTTCGATCGAACGAGTCCAAGAATCAACCGTCAAAGCAAATGCAAGGGCTCATAGTCCTTCTTTTTGCAAAGGCGTTTAATTAGATTTCTCATATGAGCGAGAAAAAGGTTTATAATATATATTAGTAGATATGTAAATCAGTTTATAAAATAACTTCATATACTAAAGTGAAGTTAGAAACCGTTTAGTAAAAGCTTAGGTATCTACTTATAAATTTGAAACCTTTTCATATAATTTCGAAATGGAAAATCTCGTGTAATATCAATCGAAATGGCGACCGAACTAAGGATTCGTGTTTAAATAACGTAAACAAAACCTCATGAATATTGGTTATAATTTCATTCACCACGAATAAATAGAAAGCTCATGAAATAAAAATGTAGAAATCTATGAACCAGAGAAACTGAAAAGTCACAAAAAAGTCGAAATGGGCCGAAACTCACCCGGGAAAGAGCCTGAATGGGCCTAAACCGTTGACCGTGATATCCAACGGTCAACAACCCAAAAACATGATTCAGACGTCTGAACTAAAAATTCAAATGTCTGAATTGGGTTTTCCAGAGACATAACTCTCTGTCTGTTACTCAGACGTCTTAATTTTCCAATTCAGACGTATGAATGGAAAAACTCAGACTACTGAATTCTGTTACTTCTATTTTTAATTTTTCGTAGTAGGTCAGACGTCTGACCTAAAATATTCAGACGTCTGAATCTGAGCCTGGGCACAATTTTTCCTACAAAACATCCTCAAAACGATACCGACAAACGCCCAATGTTTCCTATGCAAAAATGAAGCTTTCAAGGCTTGTCGAAGCAAATTACAACACCCAAAATTCACATGCATACCAAGAATCACAATTGAAATCAATGAAAATGAAACCAAGCTTCATAAATTGGAAATGCCAACACACAAATCAATCAACAAAACCAAAAACACAATTCATAAGCAACATGTATGTGCCAAGAGAACACTAGACAACCATGAAAGCTTGAGACATAGATATGAGTTCATAGGAAATCACCTTTGGTTCTCGCAAGTGAAGAGATGAATGAGGACTTAGCCAAATCAACTTTTCTTCGAAAATAGAACACAATTCTTCAATCTTGTAACGTCCCGTATTTTTACGGTATTATAATTAATTAATTTAATTATTTAAATAATGATTTAGAGATTTAAATGGTTGTTTAATTAAACAATATTGAATATTTAATTAATATAAATAATAGAATAATATATTTAATTTCTGAAATAATCGGAAATAGGTGAATTGACAATATTGTGTGAATTGGACAATTTAAAATATATAATTCAGTTTAGAATTTAACTATATTAACGAATTTATTTATAAATATCAGCTGAACGTATAATTTATGTCATAATTATATTCGAGCTCGAAACGGCACGGTAGTTCGTAATTTGGCGATTTGAACTTCAATTGAAGATACAAAATCCTTTTTAAGCCGGATTTCTGTGAAACAAGAAACATTCGGAGCAGATGAAGTATATTTTTCTAATGGAAGCGAAAAATTGGGATTTTGTCATGTAGATTTTGAGTTATATCTAAATCAAATTTTAAAATAGTCTCTATGGAATTCCTTTATAATTTATAACGATTTATTTATATTATAAATGGACTTTCAACATAAATTGAATACTGATTTGATATGGATTTGAAATATCAAGTTATAAATCCCGGTATGTCTATTTTGGAGCTGTATTATATTCTGTGTGAATATATACGATAATACTAATTTATTTATATTTAATTTAATTATTTTTAAATATATTTATATTTAAATTAGTTGATTTAGAGCATTAAAAATAGCCTTTTTTGCAAACGACCTCCGTTTCCAAAGAAACTAATTTTGTTAGATCCAGAATATTAAATTATTGTTAGATTTCAATTTTCGAAATTTTTGGAGTTAGTATGTGGCCGTACTGGATTTTAATGTGAAAAACAGTCGATAATTTGACTTTAAAAATATGCTGGGCGAGCAAACAAAGTCGGAATTCGACGAAACTAATTTCGTTGGGTCCGTAATGTCAAACTCTAGTTATATGTCAATTTTCATGATTTTTGGATATCGTATGTAATTATATGAACTTTTAGAAGACAAATTCAAGCAGCGATGGATTAAAATGGTATATAAAATCTAATAAAAAAATACCCTTCGTAATCCTAACTTCATTTTCTATGGTCAATTTTTTCTCAGCCGCCATACACAGCAAAACAAAACATGAAGAATCCCTCTTCAAAAATTTACAACGATTCAAACAAATCCGTGAAAATCATAATATGTATATAATTGGATTTGGAAAGGGTTTCTCTTCAGTTCTATATCGTTCGTTTTGGGTTCAACACTACTTTTAATCGCCTGATATAAACCAGCAGTAACTAGGGATGGGTTATCTCCATGTTATGATCATTAATATGCAAATTGAAGTTTACATTCCTATTCCTGGCACCATTGCGCTCGAGTTCTGATTTTTCCGTGGGTTTTAAAGAGGAAAAGTGTTGATCTTTTTTTTAGCAGTAGCACGGTTGTAGAGAACGGACTGGCGGACTTCGATATGAGGTTGAGGAGGACAGGCGGATGTTGAAGCTCATAGGAAGTGAAGGAAAATGTTGAAGTGTTTGTGGGTTTTCATGAAGTAATGGAGTAGTTAAGCGGATGTAAAAATTTGGTTATGGTGTGGACCAAATTACTGGAGTTGCGATATTATATTTGGGGAAGACAAGGATGGTGGGTGCGGGTATTTCAATGGGCCGAATTGTTTTGGCGAAACAAGATTCGTTGGGATGACGGCGGCTACGCAATGGAACTGATTCAGAGTGAATTGGAGCTTGTTACAATTTATAGAAAAATAAATTGTCCGTCAGAATCAACCAACAGTTATCGTTATTTAACGATAACCGTCCAATGTGAGTAAATCTCACTAACTCTGCTCAGTTTATATTTTCATAATGTGTTTTTAAAACTGATAAATATTGGTTGATTGCTGTGTGTTGATTGGTTGGTTGAAATACTAATTGATTGGTTGAAAATATCGATATAGTTATATAAATATCGTTAATTAAATATTGATTCTGTTTAGCAAAATATTTCATATTGAAATGAAATTGATGTTAATTATATTGTTTAACATCTGTGGATACAGGGAAATAGGTCGGAGGGATCCAACTGGATCCCTCAAGATTTATAATACTGTTTTGTTTTTCATATATATTGTGATATATGATGTGATATATAATCTGTTGTTGATTATGTGTTTTTGGATAATATTGATCATGGTTATACGGTATTTTAACTACCATAAGAAATAAGTAAATATAGAAAGGGTATTTTCAAAGTGTATTTTGAAAATCAAAATATTTTGTATAAAATTAATGGATTTTATATAAAAGAAAATAATTGGGAAATAAATATAACTAGAAAAGGGATTATTTGGAAAATAAATAGAATTATATGAATGAAATATTTATATCAAATAAATAAAATTATATAAATGAAAATAAATGGAAATTAAATATTAATGGAAATCTGTTTTTAACAGATAAAGGGAAAAGATTTATTTAAAGTAGAATTAAATAGAAATCTGTTCTAATAGATAAAATGGAGAAGATTAATTTTTAAGTGATGTTTTATAAATTAAGTAAATAATTTATCATTGGATAAATTGAATATATAAGTCTGAATTTATATACAGAAGTAAAAAAATCGGTTTTAACACCGATATTTGAGTTTGAATGTATAAATTATAAACGGATTTATAAATGAAATTTAAATCTTAGAATAAAAAGGAGATTTCGTATGAATAATTCTATAAATAGAAGTATAAATAGAATTTGGAAATGGAATATTATTTTAAAATATGAAATCAAACTTAATAGGTCATATAAAAGGAATATTTTCACATTCGATGTGAATAATGGATTAAAATGAATATTTTAAAAATTAAAACATTTATAAGGAAAATGGGGTTTTGAAATAGGAATTCAAATGAGAATTTGAATAAGATAGGAATTAGACTTAATCGAATATTAGTTATTCGAATTAGAGTTAAACGAATATTAGTTATTCGAAGTAGAGTTAATCGAATATTAATTATTCGAATTAGAGTTAATCGAATAGAGTTAATCGATTAGAGTTAATCAAATAGAGTTAATCGATTAGAGTTAATCGAATAGAGTTAATAGACTAGAGTTAATCGATTATTAGTTTATCGGATTAGAGTTAATCAAATAGAGTTAATTGGATTAGAGTTAATCGAATAGAGTTAATCAAATTTAGAGATTTATCAAATATAGTTTATTCGAAGAAGAGAGTTATCGAATATAGTTTATTCGGAGAAGAGAGTTAGCGAATATAGTTTATTCGAAGAAGAGAGTTATCGAATATAGTTTATTCGAAGGAGAGATTATCGAATATAGTTATTCGAAGGAGAGTTATCGAATATAGTTTATTTCGAAGAGAGTTATCGAATAGAGATTATTCGAGAGAGAATTATACATTGGAATTGGACTATATCGAATGTAGGAAATTATTATTTACTTTCCGATTTTTAATTAAGATTTATTTATTTATAAATAAATGGTTATTTAGTTATTTGTTTAAATTAAGAAATAAAGTTATATTTAAATTATTATATATATATCGCAAGTATGGGATTATAACACAATTATTATAATCTAATGAATTCTATAAAGGAAGTGGATTCATAAATAGAATCCAAGAGTTACGTAAGGAAGTTTGTTGAAGATTTAAAAGGTGAACTTTGTCTATTTCGAGGTTAGAAATGTTGTTCAATTAAGGTCTGAGAGGTAGTTATACCCAACTTGATTGGCTTCATTTTGAATAAGGAATGGTTAAGGTTCGATAGTGAAGGTTAGTTAATTGAATTTAGATAATAAGTGTTAATGGTTCAAGTTGGCATAACGACATTTTATTTAAACATCTGTTTAAATCCAATGAAGGAGTTTGGGAAATGTTTTCCAATTAAGAAATCAGAAATGATTTTAGTATAGAAAATAAGAAATAGGAGTAAATATGGAAATGTTTTCCAATAATTAATAACGTATATTTTCTAAGTTTAGAAAATAAGAATTTACGAATATATGGGATGGGAAATGGGGAAATGAAAAATTGAATGGAAAATTAAATTAAAGGGGATCAGTGTTGAGTGATGATTTTCTCGGTAAGATTTCCATTTGGAAATACGACCGTTGTTTTACACATGTTTTCCTTTGATAGTTAAATCACCGACTATCAAAGTTTTTGACCATTTTTCCGTCGTCAATACGGAGAGACCGAGATCAGATTCATTATCTGAAAACCACTCCGTATGGGCATTAGCGTTGCGAATCAAATATGATGAAGATAATTGAAGACGGAGTTTATGCAAGGGCTATTCTGGGGATCCTAGGTAGAAATTGCCTAATATGGATTTACAGAATAGTGCCTTCGGTTTGTCCAGACTCAGGACAACGTGTATGGACGAATGTCTGACAGAGTATATCTAATGGATCGCATAAGTTGATTGCTTCAAACTTATCCACGTTTTGTGGCAGAGGAATTCGTTTCTCTTAGCTTTGTACCCATTATATTTTTGGGGAAATCAATTTGTGATTTGGCTGGTGTGACGATGTGGCATTCAAAGTAAATGGAGGTATGATCTGTCAAAAGATACGTTACGACCTCAAGCCTCACTACCGGGAAATGACAAAAATCGGGCAGGCAGCATGGCTATGTGGGTCGCCCTCATTAGGGTGTATTGTCTCCATCTAGAGAATATTCATATTTGTTAATTCTTTTCACTTCTGTTTCTCCCAGGAACGGTTATGTTGCTAGCAACCGTAGGTGACAATATGTTCGATACACTCAAGAAAAATGAGTGGTCGGTCATGTGTGGCCGGGTTGCAAGATGTTCTTGTTGAACCCAGTGTATTCCTCTCTAGAGATACACTATCGGCAGGTGGTTCCATACCTTGTCATAGTCGGAATCCAATCTCCAATAAGCGCCTGCGGTTTTGATTGTATACCATATATATGTGGAGCGTGAGATGCAAGCGTTCTGCTAGATTGTTAATTATTTATGATTAGACATTATTGTAATATCAGAAAAGTAATGATTTTGAAAATGATTTGGGTTATCGTAAGGTATAAACCATCCGTGTTTATGTGTGGATCGGTCTTACGATTATCATTCCTTTTGAAAATGATTTTTAAAAGTTAAACCAAGTGGTTGAAGTTTACTCTCACCAGTCCCATGACTGACCCAGAGTTTATTTTGTTTTGTTTTATCCTAAACTCTTGGGTGCCCAAATTTGTACGGGCAGTCAAGTAGTTCAGGTATTTCCAGATATTCTTGGAGGAGCTGGAGAAGGAAGCTTCAGGATTTTATTACTATGGCTTATTTCCACGGTGATGTAAGTGTTGTACTCTAATATACCAATACGAATTTGTGTTTCAATATTACTTTGCATACTATATTTTATTCGTTCCACTATGAGTTTCATGTTACTCTGATGTTGTTGTGTTCTTCTTCTTCTTCTTCTATTCTAATTTTCTATCTTATCTATTCTCACCCTCTAACTTCTTTCTATTAACTATCCGGTATTTCCGATGCTTGGATAGTCGACATTGGTTTTTGTGTTAATTACTAATAAAATCCTCGGGTCATTACAGTGGTATCAGAGCTGAAGATTAAGTGATTTACCTTGGCTCTGTGGTGTGACTCACTAGAGATGGGGTTAGTAATGCCCGAGATTGGGTTTGAGTGAATATATACGAGTGAACGTATTTGTAGATTTTATAAACAAAATTTGTTTTATATTGTGGAGATTTATTGGTTCAGTTGTTTATGAGTTCTGGTCGATCAGTTTGATCCACTGTATCGGTAGGAGTTTTTAAACACTCGAATACGATAAACCGACACAGTATGTTTTGAAAGGAGGGTAAATGAAATAATTTTACCCAAATTATATTTTGATATAAAAGAAAGTATAGATATTGGAAATATTATAGTATATTGGATGTGTTGGTTGTTATAACCGAATAAGGTTATAATTTAAATGGTTATGTAAATAACCAATCAGAATTCATATAAGGGTAATATGTGAAATCAGATGAATTAAATCTGAAATTAAAATCAGAGTTGGAATTAAATTCCTAAAATTTGGAAAAATGCTTGTAATTGGATTTGGATTAAATATATGAGATTTTTAAAATCCTTGGAGATTTTAAATTGGTTTGCAAACATTGAGATGTGTATTTTGAAATGATTTCAAAATGGAAATATTTAAATGTGAATTTTGAAAAGTGATATAGCATTGAACTCACTTTGATCGCTGGGAAATAACTCTGATGATGCTGGCCACATCATCAGTGCTCATTTTCGAGTTCTAAGTGATGGATTACTACCAAAGATATTGTTTTTGAATTGTTTTGAGGAAATTAGATTGGTTGAAATCCGAAGAGGAATATTTGGTTTTAGAAAAGAAAAGCTATTTAAAAATCCCAGGAATAGACTGTTTGAATTAAAAACAAATTGAATTGAAATTTGTGAAAACAAATTGAAATTGAGTTAAAGCCAGTTAAGTGGAGATTGTATTGAATTGGAGTAATATCGAGCAAAATTTGAATTTGGTATATAATTGGATTCCGTTGAGTAAATGGATTGATTTTTGAAATAAAAATCGGAATTGTAATTTTGGGATGACGATAACTGATTAGAAGAATTATTTAGTTAATGAAATACGTGGATAAAACTTAATGAGGTTAAGTAAGTTGAATTGATGAGTTAGGAGTTTGGAATCAAGAATGGTACATGAGATTGAGAATGATATTTGGGTTGTTTAAGCGAATAGCTGTGTTGAGGATAAATTGATCGGAGTTGATTGGAATGATATGGGTATATGCAGAATTGATAACAGATGGAAATGATATAATGATATGCCCGACAAAAAGGTACATGTTTATTTTTATATGAGTTTGGTGATTTTATGAGCCGAGTGGCAAGCCGCTTGGCTGTTTGATTTTCTTTTGGATTGGAGAAGGCCAAGAAAGGCGACTTGTAGTTGCACCGATTGACCCATAGAAAGGAGGTGCTGGCGAAAACTTTCAGAAATTTAGGGTCTTAGAAAATTTTCAGAATTTTTGGAAATTTTCATTAACAAGAATTAATTAATATTTTAATCGAAATTAATTGGTACAGTGAAACCGAAGTAAAGAATAAACAAATAATTTTTAACCTAGTTAATAGGGTTTGTTTTCTACCTTAGCAATTTCGAGGACGAAATTATTTTAAGGGGAGAAGAATGTAACATCCCGTATTTTTACGGTATTATAATTAATTAATTTAATTACTTAAATAATGATTTAGAGATTTAACAGGTCGTTTAATTAAATAATATTGAATATATAATTAATATAAATAATAGAATAATATATTTAATTTCTGAAATAATCGGAAACAATTGAATTGACAATAGTGTGTGAATTGGACAATTTAAAATAAATAATTCAGTTTAGAATTGAATTATATTAACAAATTTATTTACAAATGTAATAACCCGGAAATGCGAGCCAGTTTAAAATTTTTATTTTGGCAATTTTAATGAATTTTGAACATTTAAAATAAATTATTTTAAATGATATCGACGAGAAATTTATTTTGAATAGAATTAGAATGTATATATTATATACGTTGTCGTTAGAATATAAATAATTATAAAAGGAATTGAAAATGGCGCGGTAGTTCGATAATTCGATTTCATACTTCAATTGAACGTACCGGGTGCAAAATAAACCGGATTTTAGTGAAACCAAAAATAATAGGATCTAATTGAGAATATCTTTCCAACGAATCCGAAAAATCGAAATTTCATAGCGGGAATCAAAAGATATGTCCAGTTGAAAATTCTGAATAGTCGCTATGGAATTCAGGCCCTTAAAAATGGAAATTTTGCAAACGACCTCGGATTTCGACGAAACCACTTTTGTTGGATCTGGGATGTAAAGTTATTGCTAGATTCCAATTTTCATAATTTTTAGAATCAATATGTGAGCGTGGCAAAGGAAAACGCGTTTGAGCAGTTTTAGTTGATTTTAATCGACTGGAAAATGGCCATTTTTCCAACGATCTCAGAATTCGACGAAATTAGTTTTTTTAGGACCGTATCGTCAATATGAAGCGAGAAAATATTTTTCGGGAATTTTTCTAGTTAGTATGTGACCCCAGTAAATTGAAATGCGCGTTCAAATTCAATATATAGAGTTATATGTGGATTTTTATGAAAACTGATCGAAACGATCGAATCAGCTTTTGATACATATCCCATTGTGTTCGGAATGGGGGCAATTAGCTATGGACGACAGGCGGTGGGCTTGATTTCGACTTCGAAATAAAAAGTTAATTTTTAAAGAGAAATTAAAATAAATTAATGTATATTTTATTATATACCCCCCCTTCATTCTTCTCAGATCAGAAATAAAAAAGAAAAATAAACCCTCAGATCCACAAATCGTGCCCCCCTTCTTCGTCGACGGCGCCACCGCCGGGGGTGCGCCTCCACCGCCGCGCCCCTCTCTCCTTTGTCGCCCCCGCCTCCTCTCTCCTCAGCACCTCTCTCTCCCTCCCACGTGCTGAAACGAGAAGCCCTACCCCCCTAACCCGTTTGGAGGCTATCGCACCCCCCTAAGAGGAACCCGCCACCACCACCAGATCATCTTCGCCTCCGATCGCCGCACGCCGAGATCTCGAGCAGCCTCCCTCGCCAGATCCGAACTCGCCAACCTTAGGAGCGCGCAACCAACGCAGTTCCCACCACCAGTCGCGCCGACACCCCCGCCGAGCAAATGAAAACACCCTCCGACGCAGCGTGCAAGCCTTACTCCTCCTCGTTCGATCGATAGTAAATTTTATGTTGATGTACATTTAATTTCAGTTCTTATCCATATACAAAAAAAACGTTGTTTGATTCCAGTTTTAATGTGAAGTAAAGCGAGGAAAAGATTAAAATTTTAATTCATAAAAAGTTTGGATTTTTACATAGAAAAGTTTAGGGTTTTAATTCAAAAAGATTTGATCTTTATTTATATGTTAATCATATAAAGACATGATTTTTAATGAAGTAAAAAAGTAATTTTTATATGTTGAAAAGTTTGGATTTTTATAAACAAAAAGAAGTGATTTTCAATCAAAGGAAAAAATGGTTTTTAATTAAATAAAAATATGATTTTTATATAAGGCGTGTAATAAAAATATGATTTTTATATATAGAAAGATGAGATTTTGATACATATAGAAAGGTTAAAAATATAATTTTTATATGTGTAGTAAAGTAAAAATTCGATCTTTGTATAAGAAGCAGAAAAATAAAAATATAATTTTTATATAGAAAGGAGCGTTGTAAAAATATATATGAAGTAGAAATAAAAATATGATTTTTATTTGTTGAAATGAAGTAATAAAAATATAATTTTTATTATGAACAGCGGGACAAGGACTGCATCAGAATTTCAAACCGATCCAGATAGTTCAGCAGTTTAACAGCAAAGCATGGCGGAATGGATCCCTCGGTGAGAACTTCTCACCTTTTAAATTTTCTCTTTTCTAGTTATATTATAATATATACTAGGATGCATACGGTGTTTAGTAGCACCCGACACCACTGTACACAGACCATGGACTTGTTTGTTTGGTTGCATAGATTAGTTAGATTATTTGATTTGGAGTTGGTTGTTTGGTGAATTGAAATTGATTTGATTGATATGTGTATGGCGTGGGCCATCACTAGACCGGGGATAAGGCTAGGCCTTGTCCCGTTTCTAGTATCGTGCCGTCATGCCGTCAAAATTTTCTAAAATAAGTTAGAAAAATAAAGATATCATTTTATTTAATAAATGAACCGAATAGAATATTCATAGGTTGAATAAAATAATTTGATCATTAAAAATATAATTTTTAACGTGAATGTAAATAAATAAATATTCATTTACAAACCGGACAGTTTGTTTATGTACACCTATTTGAAGGACATTGATTGGGACGATAAATTTTACACATCGCCCAACTGCACGAATAAAACCTGTGTTTGATTGTTTGAAACCCCACACGGGTATTGGGATAAAATACGGCATACACTAATCCCAATAATTAGTTGTATGCCGATCGATGGATCGACAGGCTGTTATAAGCATTAGATATCTATATTTGATGCTTATACAGTGTAGTGCACTTTGGATGATGGTTGATTATTTATCGTTGCTATTATATACATGTGTTGTATGGAATCCGTATAATTAACTTTATATGGTAATTGATTGGGCCTCATTCCAATTTAGAAAATAAAGAATATTATAAAATAAAGGTTCATGTGTTGACAGTACTCATCCGTTGAGATTAGTCATGTGTTGAACGAAATATTTTAACAATAAAATTTACATCTTTATCATATATAAAATTAGAAACTAATTGGAAAATAGATAAGATGAGTGGTCTCCTGGATATTGATCTGATGTTGGTTTCGGCCTTCGGGGTTAATATTCAGGGAATTGTTCTCTTACTAATTTACGGTTGGAGTCTGATTTGAAATCAAACGATAGATACCATAATTTTTATAAAATATATTAAATAACAAAAATAGTCACACGTGGACAGTACTCATTCGTTGAGATTAGTCATGTATTGACAAAAATATAGATTCACGTATTGAATAGAATAAATATTCATTTGTTGAATAGAATAACGGAATTATTGAAATATATAAAGCCGTGTTGATTAGAGATGCGCTATTTTGACGCGAACGATATTTATATCGATTATATTCGTTTTTGAATAGAATTGAATAGAAAACGAATTTGAATTGAATTGAATATAAAACGAATTCGAATTGAATTGAATAGAAAACAAATTCGAATTGAATTGAATAGAAAACGAATTGAATTGAATTGAATAGAAAACGAATTTGAATCGAATTTGAATTGAATAGAAAACGAATTCAAATTGAATTGAATAGGAAACGAATTTGAATTGCATTGAATATAAAAGAAATTGAATAGAAAATGAATCCAAATTGAATTGAAAACGAATCGAAATAGGAGAAAATCAATTTGAAATGAATTCAAATTGAATTGATATTTGAATTGAATTGAAATGCATTTTAAAACGAATTTATAAGGAAAAATTCAATTTTGATTTGAATTGGAAATGGAAGTTGAAATGTTTTTGAAACGAATTCAAAACTATTTATAAAATTTGTTTTAAATATAAATCGACGAAATATATATTATATATATAATATAATGGCCTGAATAGAACGCGCCGCACCGCGGCAGTTCGTAAATTTCGACCATTGACTTCGAACGGACATTATGGGAGATCCGACCGTCGGATTCTCCTAACACCGGAACCGTTGGGTTCGTATCGAAAAGAGCTTTCTAACGAATATTAGAAATTTGAAATCTGACGGTTGGATTTGGAGATACGTCCAAATCAAATTTGGAAAAGGTCGCTGTAAATGAAGTTCGATGGCCGTTGATGTAAATCGACCGTACGGGCCTTGATAAAATTATTAAAAATAGTAATAATTTGTGTAAAATCATAAGAAATGATTTGGGAAAAATTGGGATGAAAAACTCCATGTTTGAAAAGATAAAAATAGATTTTTATCGAAATGAACTAGTTTTGAACTAAAATTAAACTCGTTTATTTTCAAATAAATAAATTGGATTTGAAAGGGGTTTTAAATAGAATTGATTTGTGGGTTTATCGTGAAAGGTGTTTTAAATAACACTAGTTCTTTAACCCGATAATAAATGGAATGTGATTTGGGTTTGTCGTGAACTGTGTTTTAAATGACATTAGCTCTTTAACCCAGTAAAAGGGAGTTTTAATGAATCTGCAATTAGATTGAAATGTGAATTGATAATTTAAATTATCAAATTTGGAAAATGAGCGAGAGTGGAGTATCACCAGTTTTGCTCCAAGCGATAGTTAAATCTTTAATTAGATTTGAACGTCAAATGGTAATTAAATTTACCGATAACACCGTGGTGTTAGATATAGAGTATTACCAGTTTTGCTTCATGGGATGAATATGTTGGGATTGGGAAATAAAATAAATAATTACTTCGGTGTGGTTCGCTAATCCCGACTAGTTTGGAAAACCATAATTTGGTTAGAATGACATCCAAAGGAAGATTAAAGAATAAATTTAAAGAATTTATCTTTGATAAAATTAATGGGAACCTTTCCCTAAGAATGTGAAATTTAGAAACTAGCTGTAGGTTAGTTAAGAAGAATGGTTTCCTGGGTGTTGATCTGATGCTGGTTTCGGCCTTCGGGGTTAATATTTGGGGAATTGCTCTCTTACTGATTTACGGTTAGTGACTGATGAATTGGAATGAGGCGTATGTTGTGTTTGTGTAACATTTGTTTTTAATATACGCGGGTTGTTCGGAAAGGCCGGGTTTATACCCCTTCTGAATAACCGATTCGACGACAAGTCGAAGATGATGACGGCGGTCGAAGACCGGAAGTCTTCACATCGTTTGGATAATTACTAATGATCCTGATTGGGCTGTACACCCAAGAGGATGGAAATAGTCGGTGGTCGTCCAGACGTACTTGGAGATCGACGGATATGCGAGGAAAGTGCCTCTGGTTTCGTTCAGACCCAGAACGAACTTGTAAATGGATTGTGTGTCTGACATTGGATTTTATTCTGTGTTGATTGATTTCTGTTAAATATATATCTGTTTGGCGGCGAAGAATTTATTCTTTTGCTTAACGCCCTTCTCTGAGACGTACGAGCTTAGAGGTTATATATAGATAGATATCAATCGCATGGCATGAATTGCCTGTGTGGCATGCTGAGTTGCATGGATCAAGGCTTCTGTTGAAAAGCAAAGTCTTGTGGTTGATGATCAAAGCACGGCCTACGTGGCAGCTTTGTGTATAACGTGAATTCGCGAGCCTCACACCTCGGTATGAGTTAAAAACGGGATAAGGATTGCGGGGAGTGCACGACGTTTCTTTCTAGCTTTGGTGGTGTCAGTGACTTACCAGCCCTGACATTTATATACTTTTCACCTATGTGGTTGTTGGATGAGGCGCCTCAATTTTTGGTCTGTAAGGACCGGGAAACGTGTGTTCAGGAATAATTAATCCTCAAACGTAAGAGAGGACCGGCCCTGAAGATCCAGGGGTTACCCAGAGTGTGTAGTTTTGAGGCATTTGCTACAGCGTCTCAAAGCGGAGAGGAGCTTTCCCCTTGCCTCGACTCATGACGGAAATCCACTTTCCAATACGTGTATTCCGGTTTTATTTGTAGAGCCTAGTATGGCGACATAGTGGGATGGGGCGCTTATGCCGTCTATGATTTATATTTATGATTGAAATTGTTTTGACACTATACACTTATTATAGTATCATTATAAAATAAAGGTTTATGTGTTGACCGTACTCATCCGTTGAGATTAGTCATGTGTTGAACGAAATATTTTAACAATAAAATTTACATCTTTATCATTATAAAATAAAGGTTCATGTGTTGACCGTACTCATCCGTTGAGATTAGTCATGTGTTGAACGAAATATTTTAACAATAAAATTTACATCTTTATCATATATAAAAATAGAAACTAATTGGAAAATAGATAAGATGAGTGGTCTCCTGGATATTGATCTGATGTTGGTTTCGGCCCTCGGGGTTAATATTCAGGGAATCGTTCTCTTACTAATTTACGGTTGGAGTCTGATTTGAAATCAAACGATAGATACCATAATTTTTATAAAATATATTAAATAACAAAAATAGTCACACGTGGACAGTACTCATTCGTTGAGATTAGTCATGTGTTGACAAAAATATAGATTCACATATTGAATAGAATAAATATTCATTTGTTGAATAGAATAACGGAATTATTGAAATATATAAAGCCGTGTTGATTAGAGATGCGCTATTTTGATGCGAACGATATTTATATCGATTATATTCGTTTTTGAATTGAATTGAATAAAAAACAAATTTGAATTGAATTGAATAGAAAACGAATTCGAATTGAATAGAAAACGAATTGAATTGAATAGAAAACGAATTTGAATCGAATTTGAATTGAATAGAAAACAAATTCAAATTGAATTGAATAGGAAACGAATTTGAATTGAATTGAATATAAAAGAATTCGAATAGAAAATGAATCCAAATTGAATTGAAAACGAATCGAAATAGGAGAAAATCAATTTGAAATGAATTCAAATTGAATTGATATTTGAATTGAATTGAAATGCATTTTAAAACGAATTTATAAGGAAAAATTCAATTTTGATTTGAATTGGAAATGGAAGTTGAAATGTTTTTGAAATGAATTCAAAAATATTTATAAAATTCGTTTTAAATAGAAATCGACGAAATATATATTATATATATAATATAATGGCCAGAATAGAACGTGCCGCACCGCGACAGTTCGTAAATTTCAACCATTGACTTCGAACGGACATTACGGGAGATCCGACCGTCGGATTCTCCTAAAACCGGAACCATTGGGTTCGTATCGAAAAGAGATTTCTAACGAATATTAGAAATTTGAAATATAACGGTTGGATTTCGAGATACGTCCAAATCAAATTTGGAAAAGGTCGCTGTAAATGCAGTTTGATGGTTGTTGATGGAAATCGACTGTACGGGCCTTGATAAAATTATTAAAAATAGTAATAATTTGAGTAAAATCATAAGAAATGATTTGGGAAAAATTGGGATGAAAAACTCCATGTTTGAAAAGATAAAAATAGATTTTTATCGAAATGAACTAGTTTTGAACTAAAATTAAACCCGTTTATTTTCAAATAAATAAATTGGATTTGAAATGGGTTTTAAATAGAATTGATTTGTGGGTTTATCGTGAACGGTGTTTTAAATAACACTAGTTCTTTAACCCGATAATAAATAGAATGTGATTTGGGTTTATCGTGAAATGTGTTTTAAATGACATTAGTTCTTTAACCCAGTAAAAGGAGTTTTAATGAATCTGTAATTAGATTGAAATGTGAATTGATAATCTAAATTATCAAATTTGGAAAATGAGCGAGAATGGAGTATCACCAGTTTTGCTCCAAGCGATAGTTAAATCTTTAATTAGATTTGAACGTGAAATGGTAATTAATTTTATCGATAACACCGTGGTGTTAGATATGAAGTATTACCAGTTTTGCTTCATGGGATGAATAGGTTGGGATTGGGAAATAAAATAAATAATTACTTCGGTGCGGTTCGCTAATCTCGACTAGTTTGGAAAACCATAATTTGGTTTGAAATGACATCTAAAGGAAGATTCAAGAATAAATTCTAAAGAATTTATCTTGGAAAAAATTAATGGGAACTTTTCCCTAAGAATGTGAAATTTAGAAACTAGCTGTAGGTTAGTTAAGAAGAATGGTTTCCTGGGTATTGATCTGATGTTGGTTTCGGCCTTTAGGGTTAATAGTTGGGAAATTGTTCTCTTTTTATATACGGTTAGTGACTGATGAATTGGAATGAGGCGTATGTTGTGTTTGTGTAACATTTGTTTATAATATACGCGAGTTGTTCGGAAAGGCCGGGTTTACACCCATTCTGAATAACCGATTCGACGATAAGTCGAAGATGAAGACGGTGGTTGAAGATCAGAAGTCTTCACATCTTTTGGATGATTATTGATGATCCTGATTGAGATGTACACCCAAGAGGATGGAAATAGTCGGTGGTCGTCCAAACGTACTTGGAGATCGACGGATATGCGAGGAAAGTGCCTCCGGTTTCGTTCAGACCCAGAACGAACTTGTAAATGGATTGTGTGTCTGACATTGGATTTTATTCTGTGTTGATTGATTTCTGTTAAATATATATCTGTTTGGCGGCGGAGAATTTATTCTCTTGCTTAACGCCCTTCTCTGAGACGTACGAGCTTAGAGGTTATATATCGATAGATATCAATCGCATGGCATGAATTGCCTGTGTGGCACGCTGAGTTGCATGGATCAAGGCATCTGTTGAAAAGCAAAGTCTTGTGGTTGATGATCAAAGCACGACCTACGTGGCAGCTTTGTGTATAACGTGAATTCGCGAGCCTCACACCTCGGTATGAGTTAAAAACGCGATAAGGACTGCAGGGAGAGCACGACGTTTCTTTCTAGCTTTGGTGGTGTCAGTGACTTACCAGCCCTGACATTTATATACTTTTCACCTATGTGGTTGTTAGATGAGGCGCCTCGATTTTAGGTCTGTAAGGACCGGGAAACGTGTGTTCAGGAATAATTAATCCTCAAACGTAAGAGAGGACCGGCCCTGAAGCATCCAGGGGTTACCCAGAGTGTGTAGTCCCGAGGCATTTGCTAGAGTGTCTCGAAGCGGAGAGGAGCTTGCCCCTTGCCTCGACTCATGACGGAAATCCAATGTCCAATACGTGTATTTCGGCTTTATTTGTAGAGCCTAGTATGGCGACATAGTGGTATAGGGCACTTATGCCGTCTATGATTTATATTTATGATTGAAATTGTTTTGACACTATACACTTATTATAGTATCAAATGATTTGTTTTAAACGTACCAAGCATGTTTGGCTGTTATAAGGTAAAACCCTATCCTCCGGCTTGCGTTGCATTGTGTGATGGGACCTGGGTCTTATAATAGCTTCATTTTTCGAAAAAGCATTGCGTTGTTTATTGATATGCACTGGTATTCTTGGGAGGAAACCCGTTCCGTGTTATACGGCGTGGTCCCTTGAATTACTCTCTTTTAAAGTAAAGTTTTAAATAACTGTTTTAGTTCTCATACCAGTCACATGACTGACCTGGAGTTTATTGTTTTAACCTAAACTTTGGGTGCCCCTATTTTCGACACAGGCAGCTAGTAGTTTTGGTTTTGTAGATTTATATTCACAGGATCCTGGTTTACAGCTGGAATGATATTCGGAAAGCTCTGTATCCGTATATCACCTTCAGTTGTGCTTTGTATTACTTTCCGCTGCTATGTAATTTACTGTAATCTCTTATATTTATCGAATGTAATTTATTCATTTATACTCTGTATATTCTTGTATTCTGATGGAATTTTTGTAATAAGCAATGAAATGTTCTTCCGTCTGCGTTCTATTTTGTCGTGTTCTCAAAACGATCAGGGGTTTCGAACGGTCTTGGTCGGTTTAACGACCGATTCGGATCGAGCGAAATTCCCGACCGTCACAATAAATGTCAGCTGAATGTATAATTTATATTATAATTATAATCGAGCTCGAAATGGCATGGAAGTTCGTAATTTGGCGATTCAAACTTCAATTGAAGATACATAATCCGTTTTAAGTTGGATTTCTGTGAAACAAGAAACATTCGGAGCAGGTGAAGTATATTTTTCTAATGGAAGAGAAAAATCGGGATTTCATCGTGTAGATTTTGAGTTATGTCCAAATCAAATTTTAAAACAGTCGCTATGGAATTCCTTTATAATTTATAACGATTTATTTGTATTATAAATGGATTTTCAATAAATTGAATATTGATTTAATCTGGATTTGAAATATCAAGTTATAAATCCCGATATGTTTATTTTGGAGCTGTATTATATTCTTGTGAATATATACGATAATTCTAATTTATTTATATTTAATTTCATTATTTTTAAATCTATTTATATTTAAATGGGTTGATTTAGAGCATTAAAAATAGCCATTTTTGCAAACGACCTCCGTTTCTGAGGAAACTAATTTTGTTAGATCCAGAATATTAAATTAATGTTAGATTTCAATTTTCGAAATTTTGGAGTTAGTATGTGGCCGTATCGGATTTTAATGTGAAAAACAGTCGATAATTTGACTTTAAAAACACGCTGGGTGAGCAAACAAAGTCGGAATTCGATGAAACTAGTTTCGTTGGTTCCGTAATGTCAAACTCTTGTTGTATGTCAATTTTCATGATTTTTGGATATTGTATGTAATTATATGAATTTTTATAAGACAAATTCAAGCAGTAATGGATTAAAATGGAATATAAAATCTAATAAAAAATATAAAAAATCTATCTATATATATCCCTCAACCCTTCATAACCCTAACTTCATTTTCTATGGTCAATTTTTTCTCAGTTGCCATATGCAGCAAAACAAAACTTGAAGAATTCCCTCTTCAAAAATTTACAACAATTCGAACAAATCCCTGAAAATCAAAATATGTATATAATTGGATTTGGAAAGGGTTTCTCTTCAATTCTATATCGTTCCTTTTGGATTCGACACTATTTTTAATCGCCTGATATAAACCAGCGGTAACTAGGGTGGGTTGTCTCCATGTTATGATCATTGATATGCAAATCGAAGTTTACATTCTTGTTCCTGGCACCATTGCGCTCGAGTTCTGATTTTTTCCATGGGTTTTAATGAGGAAAAGTATCGGTCTTTTTTTTTGCAATAGCACGGTTGCAGAGAGCGGACTGGCGGACTTCGACGTGAGGTTGAGGAGGATAGGCGGATGTTGAAGCTCACAACAAGTGAAGGAAAATGTTGAAGTGTTTGTGAGTTTTCATGAAGTAATGGAGTAGTTAAGTGGATGTAAAAATTTGGTCATGGCATGGAGCAAATTACTGGAGTTGCGATATTGTATTTGGGGAAGACAAGGATGGTGGGTGCGGGTATTTCAATGGGCTGGATTGTTTTGGCGGAACAAGATCCGTTGGGATCGTATGGACGACGGTTACGCAATGGAACTGATTCGGAGTGAATTGGAGCTCGTTACAATTTATAGCAAAATAAATTTTCTGTCAGAATCAACCGACAATTATCGTTTTTTTAACGATGACCGTCCAATGTGAGTAAATCTCACTAACTCTACTCAGTTTATATTTTCATAATGTGTTTTTAAAACTGATAAATATTGGTTGATTGCTGTGTGTTGATTGGTTGGTTGAACTACTAATTGATTGGTTGAAAATATCGATATAGTTATATAAATATCGTTAATTAAATATTGATTCTGTTTAGCAAAATATTTCATATTGAAATGAAATTGATGTTAATTATATTGTTTAACATATGTGGATGTAGGGAAACAGTTTGGAAGGATCCAACTGGATCCCTCAAGATTTATAATACTATTTTATTTTTCATATATATTGTGATATATGATGTGATATATAATTTGTGGTTGATTAAGTGTGTTTGGATGATATTGATCATGGTTATACGGAATTCTAAATACCATAAGAAATACTGGAATATTGAAAGGGAATTTTCAAAGTGTATTTTTAAAATAAAAATATTTATATAAAATCAATGGATTTTATATAAAAGGAATATTTATTTATAAAATAAATATAATTATAAAAGGAAATATTTTGGAAATAAATATAACTAGAAAAGGGATTATTTGGAAAATAAATAGAATTATATAAATGAAATATTTATATCAAATAAATAGAATTGTATAAATGAAAATAAATGGAAATTAAATATTAATGGAAATCTGTTTTTATTAGATAAAGGGAAAAGATCTGTTTAAAGTAGAATTAAATAGAAATATGTTCTAACAGATAAAATGAAGAAGATTAATTTATAAACAATGTTTTATAAATTAACTAAATAGTTTATCATTGGACAAATTGAATATAAGTCTGAATTTATATATAGAAGTAAAAAAAAATCCGTTTAAACACTGATATTTGAGATTGAATGTATAAATTATAAAAGGATTTATAAATGAGATTTAAGTGTTAGAATAAAAAGGAGATTTCGTATGAATAATTCTATAAATAGAAGTATAAATAGAATTTGGAAATGGAATATTATTTTAAAATATGAAATCAAACTTAACGGGTCATATAAAAGAGATATTTTCACATTCGATGTGAATAATGGATTAAAATGAATATTTTAAAAATTAAAATATTTATAAGCAAAATAGGGTTTTGAAATAGGAATTCAAATGGGAATTTGAATAAGATAGGAATTAGAGTTTATCGAATATTAGTTATTCGAATTAGAGTTAATCGAATATTAATTATTCGAATTAGAGTTAATCGAATATTAGTTATTCAAAGTAAAGTTAATCGAATAGTAGTTATTCGAATTAGAGTTAATCAAATAGAGCTAATCGATTAGAGTTAATCGAATAGAGTAATCGAATAGAGTTAATCGACTAGAGTTAACCGAAAATTAGTTTATCAGATTAGAGTTAATCAAATAGAGTTAATCGGATTAGAGTTAATCGAATAGAGTTAATCGAATTTAGAGATTTATAGAGTATAGTTTATTCGAAGAAGAGAGTTATCGAATATAGTTTATTCGAAGAAGAGAGTTATCGAATATAGTTTATTCGAAGGAGAGATTATCAAATATAGTTATTCGAAGGACAGTTATCGAATACAGTTTACTCGAAAGAGAGTTATCGAATAGAGATTATTCGAGAGAGAATTATACATTGGAATTCGACTATATCAAATGTTGGAAAGTATTATTTACTCCGATTTTTAATCAAGATTTATTTATTTATAAATAAATGGTTATTTGGTTATTTGTTTAAAATAAGAAATAAAGTTATATTTAAGGTATTATACATATATCGGAAGTATGGGATTATAACACTATTATTATAATCTAATGAATTCTACAACGGAAGTGGATTCGTAAATAGAATCCGAGAGTTACGTAAGGAAGTTTGTTGAAGATTTAAAAGTTGAACTTTGTCTATTTCGAGGTTAGAAATGTTGTTCAGTTAAGGTCTGAGAGGTAGTTATACCCCAACTTGATTGACTTCATTTTAACTAAGGAATGGTTAAGGTTCGATTGTAAAGGTTAGTTAATTGAATTTAGATAATAAGTGTTAATGGTTCGAGTTGGCATAGCGACATTTTATTTAAACATCTGTTTAAATCCAATGAAGGAGTTTTGGAAATGTTTTCCAATTATGAAATCATAAATGTTTTTAGTATAGAAAATAAGAAATAGGAGTAAATATGGAAATGTTTTCCAATGATTAATAACGTATATCTTCTAAGTTTAGAAAATAAGAATTTACGAATATATGGGATCGGAAATGGGGAAATGAACAATTGAATGGCAAATTAAATTACAGGGGATCAGTGTTGAGTGATGATTTGCTCGGTAAGATTTCCATTTGGAAATACGACCGTTGTTTGTACACATGTTTTCCTTTGATAGTTAAATCACCGACTATCAAAGTTTTTGACCATTTTTCCGTCGTCAATACGGAGAGACCGGGATCAGATTCATTACTGAAAACCACTCCGTATGGGCATTAGCGTTGCGAATCAAATATGATGAACATAATTGAAGACGGAGTTTATGCAAGGGCTATTTTGGAGTTCCTAGGTAGAAATTGCCTAAGATGGATTTACAGAATAGTGCCTTCGTTTTGTCCAGTCCTAGGACAACGTATGACACGGTACGAACTTCCCCGTGAAGGAGAGCACGAACTGCCTTGAGAAAAACACACATCGGGACGCAAACAGAAGAACATTTCATTGTATATTACAACAATTCCATCAGAATACAAGAATATACAGAGTATGAATAAATATTACACAGAAAATATCAGAGGTTTAAATTACATTTAAATACATCGCAGTGGAAAAATAATACAATACACAACTGAAAGTAATACACAGATACATAGCTTTCCGAGCATCGTTCCAGCTGTAAATCAGGATCCTGTGAATATAAATCTGCAAAACCAAAACTACTAGCTGCCCGTGTCGAAAATAAGGGCACCCAGAGTTTAGGTTAAAACAATAAACTCCAGGTCAGTCATGTGACTGGTGTGAGAACTAAAACAGTTATTTAAAACTTTACTTTAAAAGAGAGTAATTCAAGGGACCACGCCGTATAACACGGAACGGGCTTCCTCCCAAGAACACTAGTGCATATAACAAAACAGCGCAATGCTTTTTGAAAAAATGAAGCTATTATAAGACCCAGATCCCATCACACAATGCATCGCAAGCTGAAGGATAGGGTTTTCCCTTATAATAGCCAAACATGCTTGGTACGTTTAAAACAAATCATTTGATACTATTATAAGTGTATAATGTCAAAACATTTCAATCATAAATATCAATCATAGACGGCATGAGCGCGCCATCCCACTATGTCGCCATACTAGGCTCTACAAATAAAACCGAAATATCTCGTATTGGAAATTGCATTTCCGTCATGAGTTGAGGCAAGGGGCAAGATCCTCTCCTCTTCGAGACACTCTAGCAAATGTCTTAGGACTACTCTCACTGGGTAACCTCTTGGAATCGGCTGGGTCGGTCCTCTCTTACGTTTGAGGATTGGCAATTCCTGAACACACGTTTCCCCGGTCCTTACAGACCTATAATCGAGGCGCCTCGCAATCCAACAACCACAAAGGTGAAAATAATATAAATGTCAACCAGTTTAAGCACTGACACCACCGTAGCTAGAAAGAAACATCGTGTTCTCCCAGCGGTCACTATCCCGTTTTTGACTCATACCGAGGTGTGAGGCTCGCGAATTCACGTTATACACAAAGCTATGCCACATAGGCCGTGCTTTGATCATCAACCACAAGACTTTGCTTTTCAACAGAAGCCTTGATCATCTGCCACTTAGGCATGCCACACAGGCAATTCACTCCATGCGACTGATGTCCATCGATATACAACCTCTGAGCTCGTACGTCTCAGAGAAGGGCGTTAAGCAAGAGAATAAATTCTCCGCCGCCAAACAGATCTATATTTAATAGAGATCAATCAACACAGAATAAAACCCAATGTCAGACACACAGTCCATTTACAAGTTCGTTCTGGGTCTGAACGAAACCGGAGGCACTTTCCTCGTATATCCATCGATCTTCAAGTACGCCTGGACGATCACCAACTGATTCCCTCATCTTGGGTGTACAGCCCAATCAAGATCATCAGTAATCACCCAAACGATGTGAAGACTTCCAGTCTTCAACCACCGTCTTAATCTTTGACTTATCGTCGAATCGGTTATTCAGAATGGGTATAAACCTGGCCTTTCCAAATAACCCGCGTATATAATAAACAAATGTTACACAAACACAACATACGCCTCATTCCAATTCATCAATCACTAACGGTAAATTAGCAATAGAACAATTCCCCAAATATTAACCCCGAAGGCCGAAACCAACATCAGATTAATACCCAGGAAACCATCCTTCTTAGCTAACCTACAGTTAGTTTCTAAATTTCACATTCTTAGGGAAAGGTTCCCATTAATTTTATCAAAGATAAATTCTTCTAAATTTATTCTTTAATCTTCCTTTGGATATCATTTCAAACCATGTTAAGGTTTTCCAAACTAGTCGGGATTAGCGAACCACACCGAAGTAATTATTTATTTTATTTCCCAATCCCAACCTATTTGTCCCATGGAGCAAAACTGGTAATACTCCATACCTAACACCACGGTGTTATCGGTAAAATTAATTACCATTTCACATTCAAATCTAATTAAAGATTTAACTATCGCTTTGGAGCAAAACTGGTGATACTCCATTCTCGATCATTTTCCAAATTTGGTAATTTAAATTATTAATTCACATTTCAATCTTATTACAGATTCATTAAAACTCCTTTTACTGGGTTAAAGAACTAATGTCATTTAAAATACAGTTCACGATAAAACCAAATCCCATTTGATATTAAATAAAAGGCTCTGAATAGAAAATATATCGGCTTATATTCAATATCAAATTCTGAAACCCACAAATATCGCTTTGGAAATAACGATATAAAATATGTCTTCCAAATTTCCTCCAAAATATCTGTATAATCGCGGAATCTAATATCGAAATATTCTAAAAACAATTTCGATTCGTATCCATTCCAATTCATATATTGGAAATTCTGGTTATTTTTAAAACCATTTCAAATTTAATTTATTTATTTTAAAAATAAATAAATTATTATTCTAGTTCAAACTAGTTTATTTCGATAAAAATCTACTTTTATCTTTTCAAATATGGAGTTTTTCATCCCAATTCTTCACAAATCATTTCTTATGATTTTACACAAATTATTGATATTTTTGATAATTTTATCAAGGCCTGTACAGTCGATTTCCAATAACGGTCGTCGAACTGCACTTACAACGACCTTTTCCAAATTTGATTTGGACATAATTCCAAATCCAACTGTTAGATTTCAAATTTCTAATACTCATTGGAAAGCTCTTTTCAATACGAACCCAATGGTTCCGGCTTTAGAGAATCCGACGGTCGGATCTCCCGTAATGTCCGTTCGAAGTCAATGGTCGAAATTCACGAACTGCCGCGGCGCGGCGCGTTCTATTCAGGCCATTATATATATATAATATATATATTATATATATTTCATCGATTTCCTTTTAAAACGAATTTTATAAATCGTTTCAAATTTGTTTCCAACCTTCATTTCAAATTCAAATCGAAATTGAATTTTCCATTATAAATTCTTTTTACATTCATTTCTATTTGATTTCAATTCAAATCGATTTCAATTCAATTTCAGTTCGTTTTCAGTTCGATTTGAATTCATTCCAAATCGATTTTGCTTTGATTTCCAATTGCATTTCTATTTAATTCAATTTCAATTCGATTACAATTCGATTTGAATTCATTTAAATTCGAATTCATTTTATATTCAATTCAATTCGAATTCATTTTATAAATATTCGATTTTTAAATCTCTTTTCAATATTCATTATTAAAATGAATATAATCGATATAAATATCATTCACGTCAAAATAGCGCATCTCTAATCAACGGGGCTTTATATTTTTCAATAACTTCGTTATTCTATTCAACAAATGAATATTTATTCTATTCAACACATGAATCTATATTTCTTTCAACACATGACTAATCTCAACACATGAGTACTATCAACACGTGACTATTTTTGTTATTTAATACATATAAAATTATGATTTCTATCGTTAAATTTTTAATCAAATTCTAACCGTAAATTAGCAAGAGAGCAATTCCCTAAATATTAACCCCGAAGGCCGAAACCAACATCAGATCAATATCCAGAAGACCACTCATCTTATCTATTTTCCAGTTAGTTTCTAATTTTATATATGATAAAGATGTAAATTTTTTTGTTAAAATATTTCATTCAACACATGAATCTATATTTCTTTCAACACATGACTATTCTCAACACATGAGTACTGTCAACACATGAATCTTTATTTTATAATATTCTTTATTTTCCCAATTGGAATGAGGCCCAATCAATTACCATATAATGTTAATTATGTGGATTCCATACAATACATGTATATAATAGCAACGATAAATAATCAACCATCATCCAAAGTGCACCACACAACTGCATAAGCATTAAATATAAATAATTAACGCTCGTACAGTCTGTCAATCCAACGATCGACATACCACTAAACAATTGGGATTAGTGTACATCAAATATCATCCCAACACCCGTGTGGGGTTTCAATCCACAAACACCGAATATTATTTGTGCAATTGGGCGACGTGTAAAATTTATCGTCCCAATCAATGTTCTTCAAATAGGTATACATAAATAAACCATCGGTTTGTAAATGAATATTTATTTATTCACATTCACATTAAAAATTATATTTTTAACTATATTAATTTATTTCAACACATGAAGGTTTTATCATCCATTTCACATCAACATCACAAACAAACTTCACAACACATCAATCAAGCATACAAGCCGTCCATGGTCTGTGGACGACGGGTGTCGGGTGCTGCTAAGCACCGTCTGCATCCTAGTACATAATTTTAACTAGAAAACAAGATTTAAAGTGAGGAGTTCTCACCGACTAGCTAAACCAAACGCCACGACTCTTCTTATGTAGAAATCTTCGTCGTGCTCGCCTTTTGTCAATTTCATCGTCCGTAGCCACTACATATATAAAAATCATATTTTTATATTGTTGCTATGCATATAAAAATCACATTTTTTATAACTACGCTATACGGATAAAAATTCTATTTTTATACCGCCACTACATAGATAAAAATTCTATTTTTAAAATGATGTCCATATAATAAAGATTATATTTTTATCACGTGTGACGGCCGGGAATTTCGCTCGATCCGAATTAGTCGTTAAACCGATCTAGACCATTCGAAACCCCTGATCGTTTGAGAACAGGACAAACCAGAACACAGACGGAAGAACATTTCATTGTTAATACAACAATTCCATCAGATACAAGAATATACAGAGTATAATTGAATAAATTACATTCGATAAATATCAGAGATTACAATAAATTACATAGCAGCGGAAAATAATACAAAGCACAACTGAAGGTGATATACGGATACAGAGCTTTCCGGATATCATTCCAGCTGTAATTTGTAAACCAGGATCCTGTGAATATAAATCTGCAAAACCAAAACTACTAGCTGCCCGTGCGGAAAATAGGGGCACCCAGAGTTTAGGTTAAAACAATAAACTTCAGGTCAGTCATGTAACTGGTGTGAGAACTAAAACAATTATTTAAAGACTTTCCTTTAAAAGAGAGTAATTCAAGGGACCATGCCGTATAACACGGAACGGGTTTCCTCCCAAGAATACCAGTGCATTGGATAAACAACGCAATGCTTTTTCGAAAAATGAAGCTATTATAAGACCCAGGTCCCATCACACAATGCAACGCAAGCCGGAGGATAGGGTTTTCCATTATAATAGCCAAACATGCTTGGTACGTTTAAAATAAATCACTTGATACTATAATAAGTGTATAGTGACAAAACAATTTCAATCATAAATATAAATCATAGACGGCATGGGTACCATATATCATGTCGCCATACTAGTTCTACAATTAAAACCGCAATACACGTATTGGAAATTGGATTTCCGTCATGAGTCGAGGCAAGGGGCAAGCTCCTCTCCGCTTCGAGACACTCTAGCAAATGCCTCAGGACTACACACTCTGGGCAACCCTGGATCGGTTGGGCCGGTCCTCACTTACGTTTGAGGATTATTTATTCCTGAACACACGTTTCCCGGTCCTTACAGACCTATAATCGAGGCGCCTCGCATTCCAACAACCACAAAGGTGAAAAGTATATAAATGTCAGGGCTGGTAAGTCACTGACACCACCATAGCTAGAAAGAAACGTCGTGTTCTCCCAACGGTCCGTATCCCGTTTTTAACTCATACCGAGGTGTGAGGCTCGCGAATTCACATTATACACAAAGCTGCCACGTAGGCCGTGCTTTGATCATCAACCACAAGACTTTGCTTTTCAACAGAAGCCTTGATCCATGCAACTCAGTGTGCCACACAGGCAATTCATGCCATGCGATTGATATCTATCGATATATAACCTCTAAGCTCGTACGTCTCAGAGAAGGACGTTAAGCAAAAGAATAAATTCTCCGCCGCCAAACAGATGTATATTTAATAGAAATCAATCAACACAGAATAAAATCCAATGTCAGACACACAATCCATTTACAAGTTCGTTCTGGGTCTGAACGAAACCGGAGGCACTTTCCTCGCATATCCATCCATCTCCAAGTACGTCTGGACGACCACCAACTATTTCCATCCTCTTGGGTGTACAGCCCAATCAGGATCGTCAGTAATTATCCAAACGATGTGAAGACTTCCGGTCTTCAACCACCGTCTTCATCTTCGACATATCGTCGAATCGGTTATTCAGAATGGGTATAAACCCGGCCTTTCCGAACAACCCGCGTATATTAAAACGAATGTTACACAAACACAACATACGCCTCATTCCAATTCATATTCTCAGGGAAAGGTTCCCATTAATTTTATCCAAGATAAATTCTTTAAAATTTATCCTTTAATCTTCCTTTGGATGTCATTTCTAACCAAATTATGGTTTTCTAAACTAGTCGAGATTAGCGAACCACACCGAAGTAATTATTTATTTATTTTATTTCCCAATCCCAACCTATTCATCCCATGAAGCAAAACTGGTAATACTCCATATCTAACATCGGGGTGTTATTGGTAAAATTAATTACCATTTCACGTTCAAATCTAATTAAAGATTTAACTATCGCTTTGGAGCAAAAATGGCGATACTCCATTCTCGCTCATTTCTAAATTTGATAATTTAGATTTTAGATTCACATTTCAACCTAATTGCAGTTTCGTTAAAACTTCTTTTACTGGGTTAAAGAACTAGTGTTATTTAAAACACAGTTCACGACAAACCCAAATCACATTCTATTTATTATTGGGTTAAAGAACTAGTGTTATTTAAAACACAGTTCACGATAAACCCATTTCAAATCCAATCAAATATATTAGAAATTCCGATTATTTAAAACCCCTTTTAAAATCTAGTTTATTTATTTAAAAATAATTGGGTTTTAAATTTAGTTCAAAACTAGTTCATTTCGATAAAAATCCATTTTTATCTTTTCAAATATGGAGTTTTTCATCCCAGTTTTTCCCAAATCATTTATTATGATTTTACACAAATTATTGATATTTTTAATAATTTTATCAAGGCCCATACAGTCGATTTCCATCAACGGCCATCAAACTGCACTTACAGCGACCTTTTTCAAATTTGATTTGGACGTATCTCCAAATCCAACCGTTAGATTTCAAATTTCAAATATTCATTAGAAAGCTCTTTTCGATACGAACCCAACGGTTCCGATTTTAGGAGAATCCAACGGTCGGATCTCCCGTAATGTCCATTTGAAATAAATGGTCGAAATTCACGAACTGCCGCGGTGCGCCGCGTTCTATTCAGGCCATTATATTATATATATATATAATATATATAATATATATTTCGTCGATTTCTATTTAAAACAAATTTTATAAATAGTTTTAAATTCGTTTCAAAAACAATTTTAACTTCCATTTCAATGCAAAGCAAAATTGAATTCTTCTTTATAAATTCGTTTTAAAATTCATTTCAATTCAATTCAAATTTCAATTCTATTTGAATTCATTTTCAATTCGCTCCCAATTCAATTTGAATTCGTTTTCAATTCAATTCAATTTCAAAGTTGTTTTCTATTCGATTCAATTCAAATTGATTTTCTATTCGATTCAATTCAAATTGGTTTGCTATTCGACTTAAATCAAATTCGTTTTCTAATAAATTTAAATCAAATTCGTTTTCTATTCCATTTGAATTCAATTTGTTTTCTATTCCATTTAATTCGAAATCGTTTTATATTCAATTCAAATTCAATTCGTTATATATTCAATTCGAATTCATTTTCTATTCAATTTAAATTTCATTTCAAAATATTCGATTTCGAAATCACTTTTGAATATTCATTTTAAAATGAATAAAATCGATATAAATATCGTTCACGTCAAAATGGCGTCAATCTAACCAACCCCGCTTCATATATTTCTATTTTCAAATATTCTATTCAACAAATGAATATTTATTTTTTTCAACACACGACTAATCTCAACGAATGAGTACTGTCCACGTGTGACTATTTTTGTTATTTAATATATTTTATAAAAATTAAGGTATCTATCGTTTGATATTGAATCAGACTCCAACCGTAATTTAGTGAGAGAACGATTTCCTGAATATTAACCCCGAAGGCCGAAACCAACATCAGATTAATATCCAGGAGACCACTCCTCTCATCTATTTTCCAGTTGATTTCTAATTCTATATATGATAAAGATGTAAATTTTATTGTTAAAATATTTCGTTCAACACATGACTAATCTCAACGGATGAGTACAGTCAACACATAAACCTTTATTTTATATTGTTCTTTATCTTCTAAATTGGAATGAGGCCCAATCAATCACCATATAATGTTAATTATATGGATTTTCATACATCACACGTATATAATAGCATTGAAAAATAATCAACCATCAACCAAAGTGCACTACACTGTATAAGCATCAAATATAGATACCTAACGCTTATAACAGCCTGTCAATCAATCGATTGATATATTTAATCAATCAGGATGAGTGAACTTCAAATTTCATCCCAACACCCATGTGGGGTTTCAAACAATCAAACACAGATTTTAGTTGTGCAGTTGGGCGATGTGTAAAATTTATCGACCCAATCAATATCAGTCAAATCAGTGTATATAAACAAATCGGTCGATTTGTTGATAAATATTTATTTATTCACATTCACGCTAAAAATTATATTTCTAACGAAAAAAATATTTTATTTTAACACATGGATTTTTATTCAGCTCATTTACAAAATAAAAATGATATTTTTATTTTTCTAATTTATTTTAGAAAATTTCGGCGGCATAACGGCACGATACTAGAAACGGGACTAGGCCTAGCCTTATCCCCGGTCTAGTGAAGACCCACGCCATTCACACATCAATCAAATCCATTCATTTCACCAAACAATCCAATCCAAATCTAATAATCCAACTAATCTATGCAACCAAACAAACAAGTCCATGGTCTGTGGACGATTGTGTCGAGTGCTACTAAACACCGTCTGCATCCTAGTATATATATATATATATATATAACTAGAAAATGAAATTGAAAGGTGAGAAATTCTCACCAATAGCTATCCAATACCACGACTCCTCATTGATAGAAATCTTCATTGCCCGCCTTCTCTAAATATGTAAAAATAGAATTTTTACTTCGTTATTCAGTATATAAAAATCGAATTTTTACTATGCTATTCAATATATAAAAATCGAATTTTTACTATGCTATTCAATATATAAAAATCAAAATTTTATTATGCTATTCAATATATAAAAATCAAATTTTTATTATTCTATTCAATATATAAAAATCAAATTTTTATTATTCTATTCAATATATAAAAATCAAATTTTTATTATTCTATTCAATATATAAAAATCAAATTTTTATTATTTATAGACATCTAAACTTTCGAATATAAAGATCCAAGCTTTTCTATAAACGAAATCGCATTTTACATATGTTTTTTTCAAAGCAAAACTGAAATTAAAAACTGAATTTTAAAAAGAGTTAAAAATCACCTTCGTTGGCTTGGACTTTGAACAGCGTTCGAAGGGGGAAAAGGAAAGCCGGAGCAACGATGGCGCGTAGGGGGGGGGGTTACAGGAGGTCGGTCGCGGGGAGGAAGGAGAAGGAGAGTGGAGTGGTGGTGGTTGGTGGCGCGGAGGGTCTTCGCGGTGGTGGGTGGTCTCGGGTTTTGGTAGAGGGGGAAGGTCACGTCGGTCGAGGAGAAGAGGAGGAGAAGGAGAAGAACGGGGGGGGGGGGGGGCTTGGTGGTAGGCGCGCCACTTGGAGCGGCGGCAGCAGCGATGGAGGAGGCGCGCGCCCCTCCGTCCTCTTCTTCTTTTTTTATTTACTTTGATCAGAATCGATTTGGGTTTGAACGGGGGGGGGGGGGGGGCAGAAGTATAAGGGGGTGAGGAGAGAGAGTGTTTTATATTTATTTTTTATTTATTTACTTCGATCAGAATCGATTTGGGTTTGAAGGGGGGGGGGCAGAAGTATAAGGGGGTGAGGAGAGAGAGTGTTTTATATTTTTTTTATTTAATTATTTAAGAAAAAGTTGACTTTTACATACGACCTCGAAACGAGGCCCACCGCCTGTCGTCCATAGCGTTTTACCCCCATTCCGAACACAATGGGATATGTATCGGAAGCTGATTTGATCGTTTCGATCAGTTTCCGTTGAAATCAACATATAACTCTATATATTGAATTTGAACGCGCATTTCAATTTACCGAAGTCACATACTAACTAGAAAAATTCCAGAAAAATATTTTCTAGCTTCATATTGACGATACGGTTCTAACAAAACTAGTTTCGTCGAATTCTGAGATCGTTGGAAAAATGGCCAATTTCCGGGTTATTACAATCTCCCCCACTTAAAACTTTTCGTCCCCGAAAAGGAACAAAGTCGAAAGTGGTTTGATTAATCAATTCTACGTTCGATCTGGCTTCCATTCTCCAACTTTTCTGTTTCTGAGAATTTTCAAATTTTCAAAAATTTGGCTAACACCCTAAATTTTCGGAAAATTTCGCCATAACATCCCCTGCACCGGGAGCCACGGGAAAATCCCGAAATTGCCATATAGGCCTTCTGATCTCAGAAAGAAAAAGAAAAGCCAAGCGGCTAGCCAATAGGCTCATAAAATCATCATCACCCAAACAAAACAGTAAATTATGTAATAAACATGTACCTATTTGTCGGGAAAACAAATTTTATTCTCTGCTCTAGCCTCCTTGCTATGACCTGTTCAATGTAAGTATATGTATATGCAAGCAAATGCGACCAATTTTCGATACAATTCAATTTTTGGTTCAATTAGGCTAAATGGTTCGATATTATTAAACAAATAAACAAACAACACAAACATCAATCAATTAGTGGATTAACATTTCAAATTCATAATTTTGATACATATACAAAAATCATGTTTTTGATGCCAATTCACAACAAAATGTTCTAGCTATATAAGTTTTGGTTCTCACACCAGTCTAATGGAAATATATAGAAAATCACACCTTCGTCACTCGAAAATAAATACTGGTGATGGTATACTTCATCATCAGGACCGTGTCCGGGCGACTAGAGTGTGACTCTATATCTATCTAATATATTAAAACTTCGAATATACGTTCATGACGCGTATATGCAAACCTTTATATACTAGATTGTCCAAATTCAAAATAAATAAATATTCAAATACATTTAAAACGATTTAAATTTCAAAACAAAATTGTTTTCATTTGAAAAATATACTCTTCACACTCGTTTTAGGATACTACTGATCCTATCTCTAACGAGTCATTCTAATTGGATGTTACTAACCCAACATCTGATGAATTCTTTCGTATGGTTCTAATGTGTATTGTTCTCGAGCTCTGTAAACCAAAGCTCTGATACCAAATGTGACGGCCGGGAATTTCGCTCGATCCGAATTAGTCGTTAAACCGATCTAGACCGTTCGAAACCCCTGATCGTTTGAGAACAGGACAAACCAGAAAGAACACAGACGGAAGAACATTTCATTGTTAATACAACAATTCCATCAGATACAAGAATATACAGAGTATAATTGAATAAATTACATTCGATAAATATCAGAGATTACAATAAATTACATAGCAGCGGAAAATAATACAAAGCACAACTGAAGGTGATATACGGATACAGAGCTTTCCGGATATCATTCCAGCTGTAAACCAGGATCTTGTGAATATAAATCTGCAAAACCAAAACTACTAGCTGCCCGTGCGGAAAATAGGGGCACCCAGAGTTTAGGTTAAAACAATAAACTCCAGGTCAGTCATGTGACTGGTGTGAGAACTAATACAATAATTTAAAGACTTTCCTTTAAAAGAGAGTAATTCAAGGGACCACGCCGTATAACACGGAACGGGTTTCCTCCCAAGAATACCAGTGCATAGGATAAACAACGCAATGCTTTTTCGAAAAATGAAGCTATTATAAGACCCAGGTCCCATCACACAATGCAACGCAAGCCGGAGGATAGGGTTTTACCTTATAATAGCCAAACATGCTTGGTACGTTTAAAACAAATCACTTGATACTATAATAAGTGTATAGTGACAAAACAATTTCAATCATAAATATAAATCATAGACGGCATAGGTACCATATATCATGTCGCCATACTAGTTCTACAATTAAAACCGCAATACACGTATTGGAAATTGGATTTTCGTCATGAGTCGAGGCAAGGGGCAAGCTCCTCTCCGCTTCGAGACACTCTAGCAAATGCCTCAGGACTACACACTCTGGGCAACCCTGGATCGGTTGGGCCGGTCCTCACTTACGTTAGAGGATTATTTATTCCTGAACACACGTTTCCTGGTCCTTACAGACCTATAATCGAGGCGCCTTGCATTCCAACAACCACAAAGGTGAAAATTATATAAATGTCAGGGCTGGTAAGTCACTGACACCACCATAGCTAGAAAGAAACGTCGTGTTCTCCCAACGGTCCGTATCCCGTTTTTAACTCATACCGAGGTGTGAAGCTCGCGAATTCACGTTATACACCAAGCTGCCACGTAGGCCGTGCTTTGATCATCAACCACAAGACTTTGCTTTTCAATAGAAGCCTTGATCCATGCAACTCAGCGTGCCACACAGGCAATTCATGCCATGCGATTGATATCTATCGATATATAACCTCTAAGCTCGTACGTCTCAGAGAAGGGCGTTAAGCAAAAGAATAAATTCTCCGCCGCCAAACAGATGTATATTTAATAGAAATCAATCAACATAGAATAAAATCCAATGTCAGACACACAATCCATTTACAAGTTCGTTCTGGGTCTGAACGAAACCGGAGGCACTTTCCTCGCATATCCATCCATCTCCAAGTACGTCTGGACGACCACCAACTATTTCCATCCTCTTGGGTGTACAGCCCAATCAGGATCGTCAGTAATTATCCAAACGATGTGAAGACTTCCGGTCTTCAACCACCGTCTTCATCTTCGACATATCATCTAATCGGTTATTCAGAATGGGTATAAACCCGGCCTTTCCGAACAACCCGCGTATATTAAAACGAATGTTACACAAACACAACATACGCCTCATTCCAATTCATATTCTCAGGGAAAGGTTCCCATTAATTTTATCCAAGATAAATTCTTTAAAATTTATCCTTTATCTTCCTTTGGATGTCATTTCTAACCAAATTATGGTTTTCTAAACTAGTCGAGATTAGCGAACCACACCGAAGTAATTATTTATTTTATTTCCCAATCTATTCATCCCATGAAGCAAAACTGGTAATACTCCATATCTAACATCGGGGTGTTATTGGTAAAATTAATTACCATTTCACGTTCAAATCTAATTAAAGATTTAACTATCGCTTTGGAGCAAAAATGGCGATACTCCATTCTCACTCATTTCTAAATTTGATAATTTAGATTTTAGATTCACATTTCAACCTAATTGCAGATTCGTTAAAACTCCTTTTACTGGGTTAAAGAACGAGTGTTATTTAAAACACAGTTCACGACAAACCCAAATCACATTCTATTTATTATCGGGTTAAAGAACTAGTGTTATTTAAAACACAGTTCACGATAAACCCATTTCAAATCCAATCAAATATATTAGAAATTCCGATTATTTAAAACCCCTTTATAAATCTAGTTTATTTATTTAAAAATAATTGGGTTTTAAATTTAGTTCAAAACTAGTTCATTTCGATAAAAATCCATTTTTATCTTTTCAAATATGGAGTTTTTCATCCCAGTTTTTCCTAAATCATTTATTATGATTTTACACAAATTATTGATATTTTTAATAATTTTATCAAGGCCCGTACAGTCGATTTACATCAACGGCCATCGAACTGCACTTACAGCGACCTTTTTCAAATTTGATTTGGACGTATCTCCAAATCCAACCGTTAGATTTCAAATTTCAAATATTCGTTAGAAAGCTCTTTTCGATACGAACCCAACGGTTCTGGTTTTAGGAGAATCCGACGGTCGGATCTCCCGTAATGTCCGTTTGAAATAAATGGTCGAAATTCGCGAACTGCCGCGGCGCGGCGCGTTCTATTCAGGCCATTATATTATATATATAATATATATAATATATATTTCGTCGATTTCTATTTAAAACAAATTTTATAAATAGTTTTAAATTCGTTTCAAAAACAATTTTAACTTCCATTTCAATTCAAAGCAAAATTGAATTCTTCTTTATAAATTCGTTTTAAAATTCATTTCTATTCAATTCAAATTTCAATTCAATTTGAATTCATTTTCAATTCGCTCCCAATTCAATTTGAATTCGTTTTCAATTCAATTCAATTTCAAAGTCGTTTTCTATTCGATTCAATTCAAATTGGTTTTCTATTCGATTCAATTCAAATTGGTTTTCTATTCGACTTAAATCAAATTCGTTTTCTAATCAATTTAAATCAAATTCGTTTTCTATTCCATTTGAATTCAATTTGTTTTCTATTCCATTTAATTCGAAATCGTTTTATATTCAATTCAAATTCAATTCATTATATATTCAATTCGAATTCGTTTTCTATTCAATTTAAATTTCATTTCAAAATATTCGATTTCGAAATCACTTTTCAATATTCATTTTAAAATGAATAAAATCGATATAAATATCGTTCACGTCAAAATGGCATCAATCTAACCAACCCGGCTTCATATATTTCTATTTACAAATATTCTATTCAACAAATGAATATTTATTTTTGTCAACACACGACTAATCTCAACGAATGAGTACTGTCCACGTGTGACTATTTTTGTTATTTAATATATTTTATAAAAATTAAGGTATCTATCGTTTGATATTGAATCAGACTCCAACCGTAATTTAGTGAGAGAACGATTTCCTGAATATTAACCCCGAAGGCCGAAACCAACATCAGATTAATATCCAGGAGACCACTCCTCTCATCTATTTTCCAGTTGATTTCTAATTCTATATATGATAAAGATGTAAATTTTATTGTTAAAATATTTCGTTCAACACATGACTAATCTCAACGGATGAGTACAGTCAACACATGAACCTTTATTTTATATTGTTCTTTATCATCTAAATTGGAATGAGGCCCAATCAATCACCATATAATGTTAATTATATGGATTTTCATACATCACACGTATATAATAGCATTGAAAAATAATCAACCATCAACCAAAGTGCACTACACTGTATAAGCATCAAATATAGATATCTAACGCTTATAACAGCCTGTTAATCAATCGATTGACATATTTAATCAATCAGGATGAGTGAACTTCAAATTTCATCCCAACACCCGTGTGGGGTTTCAAACAATCAAACACAGATTTTAGTTGTGCAGTTGGGCGATGTGTAAAATTTATCGACCTAATCAATATCAGTCAAATCAGTGTATATAAACAAATCGGTTGATTTGTTTATAAATATTTATTTATTCACATTCATGCTAAAAATTTATTTTGTAACGAAAAAAATATTTTATTTTAACACATGGATTTTTATTCAGTTCATTTACAAAATAAAAATGATATTTTTTTTCTAATTTATTTTAGAAAATTTCAGCGGCATAACGGCACAATACTAGAAACGGGACTAGGCCTAGCCTTATCCTCGGTCTAGTGAAGGCCCACGCCATTCACACATCAATCAAATCCATTCATTTCACCAAACAATCTAATCCAAATCTAATAATCCAACTAATCTATGCAACCAAACAAACAAGTCCATGGTCTGTGGACGATTGTGTCGGGTGCTACTAAACACCGTCTGCATCCTAGTATATATATATAACTAGAAAATGAAATTGAAAGGTGAGAAATTCTCACCAATAGATATCCAATACCACGACTCCTCATTGATAGAAATCTTCATTGCCCGCCTTCTCTACATATGTAAAAATAGAATTTTTACTTCGTTATTCAATATATAAAAATCGAATTTTTACTATGCTATTCAATATATAAAAATCGAATTTTTACTATGCTATTCAATATATAAAAATCAAATTTTTAAGAATTAGATTTTTATATTTTTTTTATTTAATTATTTAAGAAAAAGTTGACTTTTACATACGACCTCGAAACGAGGCCCACCGCATGTCGTCCATAGAGTTTTACCCCCATTCCGAACACAATGGGATATGTATCGCAAGCTGATTTGATCGTTTCGATCAGTTTCCGTTGAAATCAACATATAACTCTATATATTGAATTTGAACGCGCATTTCAATTTACCGGGGTCACATACTAACTACAAAAATTCCAGAAAAATATTTTCTAGCTTCATATTGACGATACGGTCCTAACAAAACTAGTTTCGTCGAATTTTGAGATCGTTGGAAAAATGGCCAATTTCCGGGTTATTACATCACGCTAACTTCATAATAAAAATTATAATTTTATCACTTCATTTCAATAAATAAAAATCGTATCTTTATTTCTACTTCATATGCATTTACAACGTTTTTTCTATATAAAAGTTATATTTTTATTTCTTATATAAATATCGAATTTTTAACTATCTACATCATATAAAAATCGTATTTTTATACTCTCCATCTCACAAAAATTATATTTTATAATTTCTACTATATAAAAATCGCATCTTTATTATTTCTACTATATAAAGATCCCGCCTTTTTAAATATAAATATTTAATCTTTCTAAATATAAAGATTTCGCCTTTTTAAATATAAAGATTTCGCCTTTTTAAATATAAAGATCTTATCTTTTTTAATTTATAAATCATAACTTTTGCTAATCTAATTTCTAATCTGAAAATCATGTTTTTATTTCCTAATCCACCCTATAAAAATCAGAAATTTAATTCTATGCTCTTCTTAGTCATCAAAAAATAATATGATTATGATTTATTCTCTAATTACAAAATAATAAACGAACAAATATATTAAAAAAACTCACTATTCAATGGATTTTTGAAAGGAGGGCTTCCGCATCGAAGAAAGGAGGATGAGAGAGGCGACTGAAGAGGGGTGCTTGAGGGTGGTGGCGGTTGGCCTCTGGGTGGTGGTGCGTCGGGCTAGGGTTTCGAGTAGGGGGTGTTTAGGCGGAAATAGGGGGCGCTGTCGATTAGGAGAGGGGGAGGGGGAGAGAACGATTGGGAGGGTCGGAGTACGGGGTGCTTCGGCTGTGGCCAACCGGCGGCGGGCGGTAGGCGATTGAAGAGGAGCCTGTCGCCCTATTTCTTTTTTTTTTCTCTCTTTTTTTCGATTTTCTCAATGAACGGGGGGAGAGGGTGGGCTGAGAGAGATATAAGGAGACGGAGTTTTTTTATTTATTTATCTAATTATTTATTTCAAAAAGGTACTTTTTATTCTGACTTCGAAACGAGAGCCACCGCCTGTCGTCCGTAGCTAATTACCCCCATTCCGAACACAATGGGATATGTATCGCAGGCTGATTCGATCGTTTCGATCAGCTTCCGTCAAAATGAAAATATCACTATATATATTGAATTTGAACGCGTATTTCAATTTACTGGGGCCACATACGAACTCTAAAAATTCCCAAAAAATATTTTCTAGCTTCGTATTGACGATGCGGTCCTAACAAAACTAATTTCGTCAAATTCTGAGACCATTTGAAAAATGGTCATTTTCTGGTCGATCGAAATTGACAAAACATGCTTCACTTTGCCACGCTCACATATTGATTCGAAAAATTATGAATTTTGAAACCTAACAATAACTTGACATTATGGATCCAACAAAAGTGATTTCGTCGAAAACCGAGGTCGTTTGCAAAATTTCCATTTTTAAGGGCCGAAATTCCATAGTGACTATTCTGAATTTTCAACTGGGCATAACTTTTTATCTCCACTATGAAATTTCAATTTTTCGGATTCATTGGAAAGGTATTCACATATAGATTCTAATATTTTTGGTTTTGTTAAAATCCGGTTTATTTTGCACCCGGTATGTTCATTTGAACTTTGAAATCGAACAACCGCGCCATTTTCAATTCCTTTTATAATTATAAATAATTATTTATATTCTAATGACGATCTATATATATATATATACGTTCCATTTCTATTCAAATAAATTTCTTATCGCTATTATTTAAAATAATTTATTTTAAATATTCAAAATTCATCAAAATTGCCAAAATAAAAATTTTAAATTGGCTCAGAATTTCTGGGTTGTTACAACGTGTATGGACGAATGTCTGATAGAGTATATCTAATGGATCACATAATTTAATTGCTTCAAACGTATCCACGTTTGGGGGCGGAGGAATTTGTTTCTCTTAGCTCTATACCCGTGATATTTTTGGGGAAATCAATTTTTGATTTGGCGGGTATGACGATGTGGCATTTAAAGTAAATGGAGGTGTGATCTATCAAAAGATATGTTACGACCTCAAGCCTCACAACCGGGAAATGACAAAAATCGAGCAAGCAGCATGACTATGTAGGTCGCCCCATTAGGGTGTATTATAACCATCTAGAGAATATTCATATATGTTAATTCTTTTCACTTTTGTATTTTCGGGGAACAATTAGGTTGCTAGCAACCGTTGGTGGCAATATATTTGATACACTCAAGAGAAATGAGTGGTCGGTCATGTGTGGCCGGGTTGCAAGATGTTCTTGTTGAACCCAGTATATTCCTCTCTAGAGATACACTATCGGCTGGTGGTTCCATACCTTGCCATAGTCGGAATCCAATCTCTAATAAGCGCAAGCGGTTTTGATTGTATACTATATATATGTGGAGCGTGAGATGCAAGCGTTCTGCTAGATTGTTAATTATTTGTGATTAGACATTATTGTAATATCAGAAAAGTATTGATTTTGAAAATGATTTGGGTTATCGTAAGGTAAAAACTATCCATGTTTATGTGTGGATCGGTCTTACGATTATCATTCCTTTTGAAAATGATTTTTAAAAGTTAAACCAAGTGGTTGGAGTTTACTCACACCAGTCCCATGACTGACCCAGAGTTTATTTTGTTTTGTTTTATCCTAAACTCTTGGGTGCCCAAATTTGTACGGGCAGTCAAGTAGTTCAGGTATTTCCAAATATTCTTGGAGGAGCTGGAGCAGGAGGCTTCAGGATTTTATAGCTATGGTTTATTTCCGCTGTGATGTAAGTGTTGTACTCTAATATACCAATACAAATTTGTGTTTCAATGTTACTTTGTATACTATATTTTATTCGTTCCGCTGTGAGTTTCGTATTACTCTGATGTTGTTGGGTTCTTCTTCTTCTTCTTCTATTCTAATTTTCTATCTTATCTATTCTCACCCTTTAACTACTTTCTATTAACTATATGGTATTTCCGATGCTTGGATAGTCGACATTGGTATTTGTGTTAATTACCAAGGTCGTAAAATCCCCATATTGTTACAAATCTACACATGAATATACAACATTTCCTAGGAATTAGGTTTAGGAAATCATAAGAATTGAAGAGGAATCGAGTTGGAGAATATAGAGATTGAGCTTTCCTCTCTTCTCAATGGATTTCCACTTGATTTCAACATGAATTGGATTCCTAAGACCAAGCCAGGGCTTAGGGAATTTTAATTTCCATTCCCCATTTCTAATTTTATGGAGTAAGAGGAAATGAATAAAGGAGGAGTGAGCTAAGTGGATTATAAGAGTGGGCTAGGTTAGCTAACTCATAACCCAACCAAGGTCTCAATTTTGACACACTTGAAATATATCGAAGTTTATAGTTTTTGATCATGTAAACGACATTTTGAACCCAATGGAAGTGATTTCGAGCCCAGATTCATTCATATGCAAAAAGTGACTTTTTGGACACATACCCGATTAACGATTAATGACGTTATATTTAAATATATTGTCGTTAAATATATGGGTTGTTACAGAATTCCCCCTTAAAGAAATTGCGTCCTCGCAATTACTTAAGGAAAATCCCATATAGTAACAAGCATAACCAAGAATTGATATATAAAAATATAATGAACCAATAAATTGACTTATGAATTATTACACAAATTTTAAAATTTGAGTTACAAAACACATTATAACTTATGTTTGTACACGTGTAATGCTCAAATAAAAGTCACGAACATATACGAGTTAGTAACTTGTGTAATGCTCAAATAAAAGTCATGAAAAAATATGAGTTACTAACTTATTTTTCTCATAAGTGATTTCAATAAAGTAGAATTTTCCTTATTTAGATTCTAAATATTCTAAACCTCAATTTCAATAATTATTTAAATTTTAATCGCGAATTATCCTACTGAGATTTTTTTGGAAATTTGGTTTAAACATACCTCAAAATTTTCAAGATGAAATTCAAATATTTTTCTTTCATTAGAAAACTATAATCCAATAGATTCGGATAATTCTTGTTTCGAACAATTCAACTTGTATTGGATTCTATACACTCATTTGAAGTTCAATTCGGAAATTACAAACTACTGTCACACGACAAGCTTGTTCTACTAAAATTTAATTAATTCATTTAACGTTCAATAAGTTTGTAAATTATAAACCCGTACTCTTATTTTTTCAATTTGAACATAATTACACATTTTAAATTCAACTCGGAAGTATCGACTATCCAAAATCGTCGAACACTCTTTATCACATTTTAACTAGAAAATTTTATCTCGTAAAGATTTCATAAAAGTACTCTAGCTAACTAAATTCTAGTATAATGAAAATGATAAGTGATCTCATTTTGGAGTCAAGATCATTAAATAAAAATCCGGGTTATATACCCAAAATTGGAAATATTAGCACATTCTCTAATATTTCAAAAACAAATAAATTGGAACCTTTAAGTTTCCAATAATCCCCAAAAATCTCAAATTTGAAATATTAGCACGTCTTCTAACATTTCATAAACAACCTCACAGTCATGCGATCACGATAAATAGTAGAAGTTGAACGAATTAGCAAACATGAAAACCTTGGTTTTCAGATACACAAAAATTATCACCAAGATAGTGAGGCCAAACCGATCGGGATATGACCTCGTAAATTTAATTCATTAATGGTTAATAAAACAAACTAGAGTATTTGTTAACTTCAAATGACAAAACAAGCATGAGATGGAGTCAAAGTAAATCTATCACTTTCGATAAATAGTTGGTGATAAATGATTGCTAAGTCTAATAACGAAATGAATATAGCATAATTAACTTATCGAATAGATCATCAATCCGAGGTACGGATTAAACTAAGCTTGTCGTGATCACCAAGCTTAAAACATTCAATCAGATCCCCCCACAAAATAGCTTCCCTTTATCCTTAGTGGTCGGTCACTAATGATAACAATCAAATAAATAAATTGAATCACAAAAAAATGAAAAATCAATTTTGATCTCAATTATCCTTCAAGGTGTCATCCTAAAATGGGTGCAAGGATCCCAAAAATTCACGAATAATGTGAAATACAAAAACATATCTTCTTTAAGGTCATTCTCATTGTTATGAGAATTTATAAAATGTAAGGAAGCTAACGTATAAAACATGCAAATAAGTATGGAAAGAATAGCCACATATGAGAGAGCTCATCATCCATAACAACAAAACACGATTTTCTTGAAATCAACCAAATTTAGTGCAGTGTCCCGAAATTCCGGTCCAATTTGAGCTGACCAAATAACACAAGTCCCACCCATATTACACTGGAAAGCAGAAAACTAATAGAAAGAAAATAGAGGGTGAGAATAGATAAGATAGAAACTTAGAATAGAAGAAGAAAAAGAACATACAACATCAGAGTAAACACGAATCTCACAGCAGAACGAACAACATATAATAGATAATATATCCTCGAAATAAATCAGTATATGTATACAGTAACATTATCAGAGTACAACACTTACAACACAGCGGAAATAACTATAGCTATATAATCCTAAGCTTCCTGCTCCAAGCTCTCCAATTATATCCGTAAAATCTTGACTACTTGACTGTCCGTACAAAATTGGGCACCCAAGAGTTTAGGGAAAACATAACAAAATAAACTCCGGGTCAGTCATAGGACTGGTATGAGTAAAACAGTTTAAAACAGTTTGAGCCATTAAACGATATCTCATAAGACCACGCCATATAACGGAATGGGTTTTCCCCTTATGAGAATCCAAAATATCTTTATATCAAAAACCTTTTGATATTATAATAATGTCTATCAACCACAATATAATAATCATCTAGCAGAAACGCTTTCATCTTACGTTCTACATATATAGTATACAATCAAAACCACAAGCACGTATTGGGTAATGGATTTCCAACTATGACAAGGTATGGAACTACCTTTCGCTAGTGTACCTCTAGAGAGGAATACACTGGGTTCAACAAGAACATCTTGCAACCCGGCCACACATGACTGATCACTCATTTCGCTTAAGTGTATCGAATGTATATCACCAACGGTTGGGATCAGCAACTGTTTCCCGAATGGGACATCATCGACAATAGATTTTTAGAAGCAAATGAAACTCTAGATCAGGTGATTATACACCCTAATAGGTGCGACCTACATAGCCATGCTGCCTTCCCGATTTTTTTCATTTCCCAGTTGTGAGGCTAGAGGCCACGCTTATCTCTGATAGATCGCACGTTTATTCACTTTGAATGTCACATCGTCATACCCGCTAAATCACAAATTGATTTCTCCATAAATACCACGGGTATACAGCTAAGGGAAACAAATTCCTCCGCCACCAAACGTAAATAAGTTTGAAGAGATCAACTTACGTGATCTATTAAATATACTCTGTCAGACATTCTTCCATACAGGTCGTCCTGGGACTGGACAAACCGAAGGCACTATTCAGTACATCCATCTTAGGCAATCTTTACCTAAGATTTATACAACAGCCCTTGCACTTTACTCCGTCTTCAATTATCTTTAGCATTTATGATTCGCACGCTTATGCCAATACAGAGTGGTTTTTCGGATAATAATCCAACCGGTCTCTCCATATTAACAACTTTAAAATAGTCAAAACTTTGATAGTCGGTGAGTTAACTATCAAAGAAAAACACGTGTGCAAACAATGATATTATTTCCAGATGGAAATTCTATCGATCAATCACCAATCAACTTTTATCCATTAAATTAATTTATCATTAATTTATTTCATTTGTCATTTCCTGTTTCCATATATTCAACATTCCTTATTTTCTAAATTTAGAAAATATATGTTATTAACACTGGAAAACATTTCCATTTCTTGTTTTCTATATTAGATAACATTGCTAGTTCTTATTTGGAAAACATTTCCAAAGCTCCTACATTGGACTTAGACAAATGTTTAAACAAACCATCACTATGCCAACTCACCGTTACACTTATTAACTAAATTCACTTAACCATCCTTTACTATCAAACCTTAGCCATTCCTTAGTTAAGAAGGAAGTCAATCAAGTTGGGGTATAATTACCTCTCAAACGTTAATTGAACAACGTTTTAACTTCGGGGACCAAGTTTATCTCTTAAACCTTTAACAAACTTCCTTATGTAACTCTCGGATTCTATTTACGAATCCACTTCTTTATTGAAAACATTGATCGTAACTATAGCGTCATAATCCCTACTTTCGAAATATCTAACTTCGAGTATAACTTTTATTATTTAATTTGAATAAATAAATAAACACCCAAATTGTTTATGTATACTCTTGATTTAAAAACCGAAAAGTAAATATTACTTTCCCGAATTCGATATAATTGAATTCGACTCGTAACTGTCTTTCGAGTTATCTCTATTTGATTTAACTCTTCCCGAATAATTTATATTCGATTTACTTACTTCGAATAACCAATATTTGATAACCTCACCTCGAATAACCAATATTCGATTAACTCACTTTGAATAACCAATATTCGATTAATGCACTTCGAATAACCTATATTCGATTAACACTTTTCAAATGATCTTCATTTGATTTAATTCTCTTTCGAATACTTATATTCGATTAACTCCTTTCGAATAAATTAAATTTGATTAACTCCTTTCAACTCTGTTCGAATAAACTAAATTCGATTAACTCCTTTCAACTCTGTTCGAATAAACTAAATTCGATTAACTCCTTTCGAATAAATTATATTCGATTAAATCCTTTCGAATACACTATATTCGATATCTCTACTTCGAATAAGTGTTATTCGATAACTCTACTCGATTAACTCCATTTGAATAACTCTAACTGGTTAACTCTAACTCTAACTGGTTAACTCTAACTCTAACTGGTTAACTCTAACTGATTAACTCTAACTGGTCAACTCTGACTAATTAACTCTAACTGATTAACTCTAACTGATTAACTCTGACTGATTAACTCTAACTGGTTAATTCTAACTCTAAACGAGTAATTCTAACTCTAAACGAGTAATTCTAACTCTAATCGATTTATTCTAACTCTAATCGATTAATTCTAACTCTAATCGATTAATTCTAACTGATTAACTCCTCTAACTCATTTTGATTAACACATTTTGATTAACACTATTCGAATAACTAATATTCGATTAACTTCTTTGAATAACCAATATTCGATTAACTCCTTCGAATAAATTGTATTCGATTAACTCTCTTCTTCGAATAACTAAATTCGACTAATTCCTGTCGAATAACTAAATTCGATTAACTCCTCTCGAATAAAATGTATTCGATTAACTCCTTTCGAATAAACTGTATTCGATTAACTCCTTTCGAATAACTAAATTCGATTAACTCCTCTGGTTTATTCCTTTGAATTAACTCCTTTGATTTATTCCTTTTCTATTTGTTTATACAAATATTTCCTTTTCTATTTGTTTACTTAACAAATGAGTATTCCCTTTTGAATTCTATTTATTTAACAAATAAATATTTCTTTTATCTTTTCTATTTATTCTCCAAATAAATAATCCTTTTACTTTTATTTATTTCCTAAATAAATAACCCTTTTACTTTTATTAATTCTCTATAAATAAATGATCCTTTTATACTTTTATTTATTCTCTAAATAAATAATCCCTTTTACTTTTATTTATTCCCTAAATAAATAAATTTCATTTTTATTCTATTTATTTAACAAATAAATAATTCTTACAATTCTATTTGTTTAATAAATAAATATTCCTTTTCTATTTGTTTTCACAGATATTCCTTTTCCATTTTATTTGTTTTCACAAATATTTCTCCTTTATATTTGTTTGACAAATATTTCTCCTTTATATTTATTTGACAAATATTTTCCCTTATATTTTTTTTACAAATATTTCTTCTTCTAACTCTTTGATTTTATAGTTATTTCCTTTTATAAAATCCTTTCCTTTTATATATAAAATCCCTTGATTTTATATAATTTATTTATTTTTAAAATACACTTTTGAAAATCCCCCTTTCTACATCCCAGTATTTCTTACGGTATCTAAAATACCAAATCACAATGATCGATATCATTTAAACACACATAATCATCAACAGATTACATATCACATCATATATTACAATATATGAAAAACAGTAAAATAAATGTTGAGGAATCCAGTTGGATTCCTCTAACCTGTTTCCCTGCATCACAGATGTTAAACAGTATAATTAATATCTATTTCATTTCAATATGAAATATTCTGCTAAACAGAATCAATATTTGATTAACGACTTATATATATATATTGTTATCTATGATTTCAACCAATACACAAGCAATTCAACCAGACAGTTAACACACAGCAATCACCCAGTGATTAACAGTTCTAAAAATACGTTATAAAAATATAACTATTCAGAGTTGGTGAGTTTTACTCACATTGGACGATCATCGTTAATAACGATAACCATCGCTTGATTCAAACGGACAATTTATTTTGCTATAAATTGTAATGAGCTTCGAATTCTCTCCCAGTCAGTTCCATTGGGTAGCTCTCGTCTAAACGATCCTAACAGATCTTGTTTCGCTGGTTTCCGATAATATACGAGCGAGTTATTCAGTTTACAAGTTTTTTAAATAATTAAAATGGAAATAAACTTAAACTGTATAATTAACTGGGCCTTTACCACATTCTCAGCCCAATAAAAACCCGCACCCACGCAACCCATCTTCTCCAACGCTGCTCTCAGCTTCAGGAAACCATCACTAATTCATTTTCATCCTTCCCTACTTCGTTTCTCCACCGAAAAGCGTGGAATCACCACCAACCTCTTCATCTCCGAATACCGCACTCCTTCGTTGCCATTTCATACAACTCGGTGCCCAACTGTCGATCAGCCCTCCTCTCATGAGCTGACAATGTGCGAAACAAACAACCACCAAATACTCCAAATTCTCCACATCAGGTGCGGTTTACATCGCTGAACCCGAATATAACAAAATTGCATCTCGATGCTTCCAGAGCTCGAAATCGGCAACCCTAGCTCTACTGTTCATTTTCGAGTTCCAGAAAGGGTGCATAGCGCGTTACAAAACTCACACTGAATCGAAGAGGACAGCTCCAGCAACCCAGTTACACTTGTCTCATGATTTATCGATTTTTATTTTGATTGTTCTTGATTTTCTTTTCGTTGCGTTTTGTTTTTCTAAGGAGATGGGAATTTATTTCTACGTTATATCATTGCGGTTGTGGCTGAGAAGAGGCGGACGTGGCTTATTTTAGATCAGTTAAAATTTTGGATATTTTATTTATTTATTTATATTTTATTTTGCCAATTTCTCATTGTATCTGTCTTCTAAAAATTCGTGTGATCACACGCGATACCCAAAAATCACGGAGATGGACATACACCTTCAGTTTGACATTACGGTCCCAACGAAGCTGGTTTCGTCGAATTCCGACTCCGTTCGCTCACACAGCGTATTTTTAACCGTTAGAATACTGAATGTTTTTCACATTAAAATCCCGTACGGCCACATACTGACTTCAAAAATCACGAAACTTGACATCTAGCAATAATTTAAAATTTTGGATCCAACAAAATTAGTTTCGTTGAAAACGAAGGTCGTTTGCAAAACTGGCTATTTTTAAAGCTCTAAATAACCCTTTTTTTAAATATTAAATATATTTAAAAACAATTAAATTTAATATTTATAAATAAATATTATCGTATATATTCACATACGATACCATATAGCTCCACAATATTCCAATATGAATTTCTAACTCTATATTTCAAATCCCGATTAAATGGATATTCGATTTATAATGAAATTCCTTTTATAAATATAAATAAATCATTATAAATTATAAAGGAATTCCACAGAGACTTTTCTAAAATTTGATTTGGACATAACTCAAAATCTGCACGATGAAATCTTGATTTTTCTCTTCCACTAGAAAAATATACTTCACTAGCTCCTAACGTTTCTCGTTTCACAGAAATCCGATTTAAAATAGACTCTGTATATTCAGTTGAAGTTGGAATCTCCAAATTGCGAACTGCCGCGCCATTTCAAGCTCGATTATGATTATATTATAATTATACGTTCAAACTGTTGTTATTTAAATATATTCGTTATTCTAATTCAACTCTAAACTGAATATATATTTTTTAAATAATCCAATTCACACTATATTGTGAATTCCACTATTTTTGATTATTTTCGAATTGAATATACTATTCTATTATTTAAATTAATTAAATAATCTATATAATTTAATTAAATAACCATTTAATTCTCTATATCACTATTTAAATAATTAAATAAATTAATTATTATGCCGTAAAAATATGGGACATTACATTTAGCCTCAAAGGTAATTCACAAAGGATTATCAGCTTTTTGCAAAGTTGATCTATCGAAATACTAAACCAAAACTGGGTATACAAGAGATGGATATTCACATAAAATCCACACATCATGAAAGTTCGAAGATAAAAAATCGAAATCCGAAAACAAGAGGCTAAGATCAATAAGAAAATATAACTTATTACTTTTCATAAGAAGATCCGAGATAGTTTTTAATGAAAACTCGAATCACCCATGTTTTAGAGATCACTCAAAGATATCTAGAAAAATAGAAAATGGATAGACACTTAAACCATAACAAGTGCAAGCATAGAAATCTGTAAATCAAAATGTTATTCGAAAATGATTGTCATAACGCAAGAATGAATTCACACAAAAGTCCGCAAAAACACAAATGAGGACATAGCACTATAAATGAACACGTAAGTAATTCGTGTCATAAATAAATAAGAGAACCCATGAATTACTGAAATCACCATATAATCATAAATACTTCGATGTCTTCGAAGCAATGTAAATATATATGTATATATATATATATATAAGGTAGTCATCTCGAAAAGGATGAATTCATGAATAACCTAAAATCACAAAGTGATCGTCAACGATCAACAAAGAAAGCGTAAATTACATTAAGCTAGTAAATAAGTGAGTTTAGCCAATGTCCCATAACCACTGATTTAACTCAAATATTCACAAACAAATTGCAAACTCCACTATAAAACGCAAAAATGATCATAGAAAAATTTGTAAAAGGCATCGCCCAAAGGTTACTCAAGAAAGTTAAAAATGGCCTTCATAATGGAGCATAAGAAGAATGGAAACCAATTTAAACAATTCTTACTTAGAAATATGAAAATAAATCTCGATGATGCTATAGTCATTACCAACATTATTTTCTTCAAAAATATCGAGTTTGACGTCCAATAATGAAATTGAATTTCAATTGAGCAAGCCCAAAAATTAATTAGCAAAGTAAACGCAAGTGTGTCGACCCACTCATTTTTACTAAGACGTTTAATCAAATTCCTTATTCAATCAAAAAGGCAAAATTACTTGTTTGAAACAAGTAACACACAAAAGCAAAAGAGAATACGTAATCATTACCTAAAGAAAACTAAAGTCATCTTGATAGCAAAATAAATGGGTAATGAAAACTCAAGATAGCATGTAAGAATTTTCACAAAGCGTAGGTTTGGAAAATTTACATGCTTAGTTATAAAACAAGAGCCCTCTAATTCCTAAGGACATGGTGTCCTTAAGTTCCTTTGACACAAAGAAGAAGGATAATTATAATTCAAAAGAACTCAAATGAGATGATCATGGTAACCATCATCATAAAGCATAAAGAGGATGGTACCCTTATAGGCATTATTTTCGTTACCAAAATAAGTTATTTCAAATTCATAGTTAAAAATTCAAACTATGAAAGGTGCAAAGGATACATACGATGGTCATATATATCCCATTCCCAAATTATTATTTTATAAAAATCCCTACGGTTTCAAATTAATAACTAATACTAATGATTTGCTTCGCCATTTATTTATATAAAGATGCAAATGCTATGGTTTGATGGTGATGCACATCATTAATATTTAGTATAAGGGTTGTGTCGGAATCATCTCATTGAAGTGTTCATAAACTCTTATCGATATCGTGGCATCCCACTTCTCAATTAGAACTTCCAACATAATCAATGGGCAACTCAACACGATATAACAAATTACGTCCAAATAGGGGCGCAAATTTGTAAATAAATAATCAAAGGTGCAACCATTTATTCATGAATTTAAATTTGTAATCATAAATAAATAAATGAAAACATTTCGTAGTGCTTAGCGGAAATAATTTACTCATTTTCGCCTCGTAAAGCTAATCTCAAGTGGATTAGTATTTTATTTGGCCAAAATTATTTTATTAAACCATTATATAAAATAATTTAGAAATCATCAAAACTAAGTCCCCAAAAGTTATCTCAACTCAAAAAATTGGAAATAAATTGAATTCCTACCAAAGAAAAGGGGGGACCCTAGGTTTGTCAAGGCCAAGACTCACAAAGATGAACTCAAATAAATTTGATTAGTCAAACAAGGATCATGATATAAGATAGGATATGACGGGTCCTAAGACTCAAATAAAATTCTAAACACAATTTCCTAAGAGAGACTCAGGACAATGATCCTCACCATAATATCCATAATATCTTATATTGTTCTGAACTTTGCTCTGATAGCAAGTGTAATGACCTACCTCTATACTCGCGTTATCCAAGGCCATTGCAAGCAATGGTGTCAACTAAACCGAAGAATAAGGTTGTTGAGGAGAGACCATCTGTATATTAGCTTTGAATGAGTGTTAAATATGTCAGTTAATGTGGTTTAACTTTTTAAATCTCATAAGGAAATCCAACACATCTAATTCAAGTTTAGATCTACTACACAGTGGCTATATATAATTCGGAAAGCAATATAAAATACATAAGAATAAAATCATAGTCAGACACAGATATTCACATTACTAAGGCGGAAATAGATATGAATATAACACACGAATGTAAATACAAGATAGTGGTCATAGTTGATCCACTATACAATAAAAGAATAGGTACAAGGCTACTCAAAATAATATGTATACAAAGGAGTCTCATATACATATAACCCAAAAAGTACAACACTAAAGTAGTTTGCCCAAAAGAGAGGATCATCTATGCTAGAATCAAGAAGAATCACCTAAAATACCTTGGTCTGACCCAAGTATTATTTACACAAAGATAAACAATAAACGGTTCAATCTAGCTGTATTTATCTCATAATCTAGGATATAATAGGAGATATAAATAAATGCAGACATGAGCACAATAATAACAATGTCATGTATATGTGTGAAGCCCGGAAATGTCTACGGTATATCTCAGAATCATATCAGAGCTATAAAAGAATATCTCATTCGAAATTATATAGATACTCATATGGAATGATAACTCATGTCAAATCAACTCAAATTCCAGAAATCAATAATCAGAAATCCAGAAATCACAAAGGGAGGGGTAAGGACTATCTCAAAAATGGGAGTCCAAAGACTGAACTAACACGTGTATCCCAAATGAGATGCAATCTCTAGGTAGCTAGCCTATAATATTAAGCCGAACCTCAACTGGTCCGAAGATTGCGGATCGCGACACCGCAAAATGGTCCGAAGGCCGTCAAAAGCATAAATCCACAAAATGAACCCAAATTCCTAAAAATTGTCCGAAGACCAATAAAATATTCAAAATGAACCGAAGTTCACCAAAATGATCCAAAGATCATTAAAATACTCAAAATAAACCAATGATCATTAATAATCAAAATTGATCAAGTATAGTGTAAACTACGCCAAGCTAGTAAATAGAAAAGTTGAGCTACATGTCCCATAACCACTTTCTATACTTGAATATTTATGAACAAGTTGTATATTCTACTAGAAATTCGAAATGATCATTGCGAAAGTTTTCGATTGAACGAGTCCAAGAATCAACCGTCAAAGCAAATGCAAGGGCTCGTAGTCCTTGTTTTTGCTAAGGTGTTTAATTAGATTTCTCAAACGAGCGAGAAAAAGGTTTATATAATATGTACTAGTAGATGTTTGAATCAATTTATAAAATAACTTCATATACTGAAGTGGAGTTAGAAACCGTTTAGTAAAAACTTAGGTATCCACTAATAAATTTGAAACCCTTTTATATAATTTCGAAGTGGCAAATCTTGTGTAATATCGATCAAAATGATGACCGAACTAAGAATTCACGTTTTAATAATGTAAACAAAATCTCACGAATATCGATTATAATTTCGTTCACCACGAATAACTAGAAAACTCACGAAATAAAAACGTAGAAATCTGTGAATTAGAGAAACTGAAAAGTCACAAAAAAGTCGAAATGGGCCGAAACTCGCCTGGGAAAGAGCCTGAATGGGCCTAAACTGTTGACCGTGATCTCCGCCGGTCAACAGTCCAAAAATAGGATTCGGACATCTGAATTAAAAATCCAGACGACTGAACTGGGTTTTCCAGAGACATAACTCTCTGTTTGTAACTCATAACCGATTCAGACAACTAAATTAAAATTCAAACGTTTGAATGGAAAAATTCAGACTTCTGAATTCTGTTACTTCTATTTTTAATTATACGTAGTGGGTCAGACGTCTTACCAAAAATATTCATACGTCTGAATCTGGGCCTGGGCACAATTTTGCCCAGAAAACATGCTCAAAACGATATTGATAAATGCCCAAAGGCTTGTAATGTTTCCTATGAAAAAATGAATCACAATGGAAATCAATGAAAATGAAACCAAGCTTCATAAATTGGAAATGTCAACACACAAATCAATCAACACAACCAAATACACAATTCATAAGCAACATGTATGTGCCAAGAGCACACAAGACAAGCATGAAAGCTTGAGGCATAAATGTGAGTTCATAGAAATTCACCTTTGGTTGTCACAAATGAAGAGATGAATTAAGACTTAGCCAAATCAGCCTCTCTTCGAATATAGCACACAATTTTTAAATCTACACATAAATATACAATATTTCCTAAGAATTAGGTTTAGGAAATCATAAGAATTGAACATGAATTGAGTTGGAGAAGATAGAGATTGAGCTTACGTCTCTTCTCAATGGATTTCCACTTGATTTCAACACGAATTGGATTCCTAAGACCAAGCTAGGGCTTAGGGAATTATAATTTCCCATTCCCCATTTCTAATTTTGTGGAATAATAGGAAATGAATGAAGGAGGAGTGAGCTAGGTGGGTTATAAGAGTGGGCTAGGTTAGCTAACTCATGACCCAACCAAGGTCTCAATTTTGACATACTCAAAATATATCAAAGTTTATAGTTTTCGATCACGTAAATGGCATTTTGCACCCAATGGAAGTGGTTTTGAGTCCACATTCATTCGTATGCAAAAAGTGACTTTTTGGATACACACATCCAATTAACGGTTAAGACGTTATATTTAAAAATATATATTTATATATATTATCGTTAAATATGAGGGTTGTTACATTTAATGAGTCAGCAATTGGGAAATAGGGATATTAAGCATTGGTAATTAATCACTGTAAGAGTTAATCACCTTATAAGTATAATTTAAGAGATTTTTTGTCAAGAATAGTGTTGTGTTGTTCTTATTCTAAAAAAGGTTATTTAGAGAATAATAGAACAACCAATAACCATTGTGAAATTCGAAAGTCTAGTGATTTCTTTCGTGTTGGATTGTCCGTTTAGTATTTTAAGGTATTATGATCGATACGTCTGATCAAAGATATCGATAAGGAATTCTTAAGCACCTTGACGAGACGATCAAGTGCAATAATTTTTGTTTTAAATAAAAAGTATTTAGGGAAGAATAAAAGAATAGTTCATGAGAATGGTGTTAAACCACTATAGTAGCCGATGATATCAAAATTCAATGGCGAGGCGATGGCGATCACTAGTCGAAATCGAAGCCATATAATATATTGAATGAGTGGCTTAATATCAATCAAATCAAATCAAAAATATTATCCAGTGAAAAATTATGGATTTTTTAAAATTGTAAGGTGATTAAATGTAAGTGTTTCAAAGACTATAGGTGTTTTGAAATGTAAAACAGTCTTGATCATAAGTTAAACCATTTTCCTAGTGGGAAAATGAATGGTGAACTAATATATATATATATATATGAAAATTATTTTGTTGTTGTCTTAAGTAAATTGCGAGGACACGATTTCTTTAAGAGGGAAGTCTGTAACAACCCGTATTTTGGGCATTCGGGTCAAATAGATTATCGCGTGTTTTGTTACTTTTAAAATCTAAGAAGTATAAGAATGCGAGTTTTGAGCCTATCTTGTATAGTACTTTAAAGGTAGGAATTGTATAATTTGTAATTATTCTAAATTAAGTAGAATGGAATATATTAAATATCCATGTTATAACAAATAATTTACTCCAATAGTCATAATTTAATTATCAATGTGAATATTGAAAATATATAATATTGATTTGCAATCAATGTTTAAGTTGGAATATTTTTATAATGTAGTTGTCATATTTATTTTAAAGTGAAAATGAATGAATTATGGATTTGTATTTTCAAATCCAGGTTATATTTCATGATAAATTAGAGAATTGTGTTTGAAATAAGTATGCATATTTAAGGGATAATAAATTGTTAAATTTCATCAAGATAGTAATTAAATCGTAAATTATGGTTAAAAATATAATTTTACGATAGCGTTGTCTTTGGTTCTCATGTTATTATTAAATTAATATTATGGATATTGGATAGTTAATCAATAAGTAGGGGTTGATAATATTTGAGTAAAGTTATTTTGTTGCATCTATTATCATGTTCAAATTTATTTGGTAAATATAATTTGTTTGAAGTGATGAAGTATGTAAATTTTGTTGTAAAAATCAAGTATTTTGTCAAACACATTATACGAGTAGTCTGGATCAAAATTTATATTTAATTATCTATAAATATTTTGACATGGTTGTGTAAAATTTGGTAAAAAATAAAGTGTAAACTTGGGTATTTTTACAAGTCGAAGTATGTCATACTTGAATTAGAGGGGTAAGGATGTGTTAGTTGCTTAATTAAAACCAAGCATAATTAATGGCACAAGTGTTGACTAGTTACCTTTATTTTATTTTGTTTGTTAAGGTGAAATCTAAAAAAAGAGTAGAAGGGGGAGGATGAAATATACGTACATTTCCTTTTTCTTTTCAATACTCCTTCCGCTGGAAGTTATTCAAGACATTCTCATGGCCAATTCCCCTTTCCAAGAATCAAATTAAAAACTAAGCCATTGTACTACAAAGGAGGAAAAATAGAATTTGTTGTTATTTACCCTCATCAAATAAAAAATCCAGATATTAGTTTGCATAGAATCAGGGAGGAAGAAGATTATATTAAAATCCCAAACTTCCATGTAAATTTATTAGCCTTAGCATGGTTCTATGCATCTTAAACAAGAAATTAAAGCTAGGATTTCTTCCATAATCCAATTAAGGTGAGAGTGCGCTCACATTTTTGTAGTTTACAGCGATTGTATGATCATTAATGTGAAGTATTTCGTTATTTAACGTTACTATAACTGGCTCTTGTTTCTGTGAATCCCTTGATGAAAACAAAAACTAGTGTCTTCCATTTTTGAGAGCTCAGTTATCCCTCAATCTTTGATGCTAGGCTTCGATTCTTATTTTAGTTTATTGTCCGGTAACCTCAGTTTGTGCATGTAAGAATTGGATGAAAATTGTGAATGTTTGGACACCTGAAATTGAAATCGAAGTTTAGTTTCGAAGAAGGTTTGTATCTATTGCAGGTTGCGTGATCTAGGTCAACCAAGCACTTGACCCATAATCAAAGAAACTGCGCAAGAGGCTTGCTACCTCATTTGTTCGTTGTCGAAGCCATTTTGTGCTTGTTAGGTTGTTTCATCGTGGCTCGCACTTGTTCCTCTTCTGTACTACTTGAAATCTAGAGATCCTTTCTTGTTCTCGTTACCATTGCCATGTTGATGTTGGGCTAGTTTTAAACTATAGCATGGTGCATACTTCATTTCCATGCGCATTATTTATAAAATACCAGGATGCTGCTATATGTTGTTATCTTGTGTATATTACCTCTCACTTATTTTGTGTACTTATTATTTCACCAGCACTGCTCTATGTCTTGTGTATATTCATCCTGGTGCTTGTTTCTTTTTGTGAGATTGCTATTTACACTTGTTATTTTTGATCTTTGCTATAGGCATGTTGTTACCTGGCATTTCCAGGTCGGTGTACTTGTTATTACATGCCTTGAATGTGCTGCTTGCACAACCCTGTATGCCTGCTGCGTTAACCGACCATGCTCTTTTTGGGATGCTGTAGACTTGTTTTATCCACTAGGTGTGGCTTGTTGATCGTGTCAGTTCCTAAGAGGTTGAACTTGTTCAATTTGCTGAGTTTGAACTCTTCATATTGGTCCTAGTTATCTTGTAATCTTTGTTTCAGACTATGTACACCGAATGTATTGACTCTGCTTGGGTAGCCTAGTTCTGTCTGAGTTGGACTGCATGTGTGAAGCACTGTTGTGCTTGTGCAGATTTGGGGTCTGATTCTCTATTGCATGTTGCATGCCAACAAACTAACGTAGATGACACCGTGTTATATATATAGTTTGACAAACCCCGTTCACACTCTAAGCTAGTTAAATATATATACAACTAGTTTGACAAACCCCGTTCACATCTTAAATCAATTAAATATATATATATACACACACACATACATATATACATAACTAGTTTGACAAACTAAATTCACACTCTGAACTAGTTAAATATATATAAAAATATATATAGTTTGTATAAACAACGTTCACACTGTAAGCTAGTTAAATATATATGAAGCAGGTTTTGTATAAATCATGTTCACATCTCTAAGTTCAAATGTAATTGGTTTTGTATTAAACATTCTCACATCTCTGCCTACATGCATTTACATGTATATGCTAGCCTAGTTTACACCAAAATATTTAGTGTATTTTTGATGTTTTTTTACCCATTCGTTACCACTCTAAACTTTGTAAACCAAGTATTTACATTGTGATTAATCCATGATTAGATTCATGTAGGTTTGATGAATTTATTGAAATTGAGATGATTTTCGATTGCGTTTCATGCAGTGTGCACAATTTTGAATTGGTTTTCTTAGGTAAATAAATATCATTTTATCTATAGTTTTGAGGTTGAAATAATTTTTATGATTTTAGTTTTAGTATTAAAATAATCTCATAACAACAGTATAAACTAAATATTTAAATTATAAGATTTTAAGAAAGAAATTAATTGGTTTATGAAAAATGTTTTAAAACAGTTTTGTGAACCAAGTATTTTCCTTATATAAACTAACACCTTTCTTCACCCTTCGAGAATGCATATTAGTGATCGAATAGTGTCGTTTACCCCGCAATATAGGACGTAACGGTAAACAATATCATTCAATCCTAGATACGTCAAATTGATGCAATCTATCTAAGTGATTCTTAGTGTTTCAGTGTTTCCTATGGTTTAATGAATCTTAGTTATTTTCTATGTTTTAATGATCTTCTGTGATTCTCGTGAATTTCTGTGTTTTCTGATGTGGAGCTGACTTATAGTGCGTGAACCGTTAAGCATAAACGTGTGGTATAGGATGCACGAAAACCACTTTTCAGGTACTAACTGAGGCTCCATGATGCATTCTTGTGTGATCGCCAGTACTGCACCTTCGGGTCAATCCCATGTGAACTCTGTATGGGCATATAGGTCAATCCTGTGCGAATCTTGTGTGAACTCTATGGACTCTCAGGTCATTCGGATACCTTTATGTGTGAAATAGTACTAACTATGGCTTTAAGCTATCCTGTGTGATCACGTGCTGGCATAGCTTTAGCATGCCAATCTGTGATAGATCCATAATCTGCGTTTCTGTGTTTTGTGTTTATTACTGACTTCACCATAGTAACTAATTTTTATTATTTGTGGTGGTTTATTAGTGGTTCAAACCCTTAAAAGGGTTTCAGTGATTCTGTAATTCTTTGTTTCATTGATTCAATGTTTCCGTGCTTCAGTGATTTCGTGATTCTGTGTTTTTGAGTTTCCATGACTCGGTGATTTTGTGACTTAGTGAATTACATTTTTTGTGATTTCACATTATAATTTCAGTGATTTTATAGTCTACCATTTGTACTACTTTATTTCGAGTGTTGATTACCCTAACCAAGGAGTTTGGGTAATTCGTGCCAAGGTCATCTTTAGTTCCATTCACGTGTTTATCACTCTCACTATTATATACTAATCGTGTGGACTTTTGATTATGTGTTTTGTTGACCTATGTGTATAACATTCCTTTCCAGTAGAAAGGAAATTGCTGCATCATAGTTTCCGTAATAACCCATCTTTTGAGATTCCATATCGTATGGAAAGAGATTAGTGTCTGGTTGATAACTTATAGTACTTTTACTATAACTAATTTTTAAAGCTAGATTGATCCGTGTATGTAATACTTGGGCCAGAGACCGAGTTGTTTCAGGTTATGTAGTTGTTTATATGAGGTTATCTGCTGTAGCTTTGAAGATTCTTTCCTTGTTGCTCATGTGTACATCCATATTGTATTCAGTTGTTTCATTTGACTCTGTCGCATTCATATTGTATATTCAACCAAGATGTAGCACATGTATATGTTATTTTTAGTGATTGTATTAGTATGTATATGTCCAGTGATTTGTTGGCTATGTTGTGTTGTATATTGTTCTGAGACGATCTCTAACCTCCGTAGTTTCATAGTAAAAGTAGTAGGTATGTCGATCCACTTGAGAAAAGAAAGAGATGAAAACAATTTAGCACTCAATCAATGTACTCGATACTAGTCTAATATGAAGTTACAGATGGTGCCCTTAATCAACCCTATTCTCTGCTCTAATAGACAGCATTACTCATTATTGCTCACAATTATTTGTCTTCATACCTACAAAGCTCCATGTTTCTTAATGATGTTCTATGTTAAGGAGGTGGGGGTGTTACAATATTTCACTTAGGTTAATGCACTTATATAAAAATGTCAGTCCTGACTTGAGAGTTCTATTTTACTTTAGCTTGGGTCTAACCTAGTAATATTGTATTGAAATTTCACCTTTCGGGGATGGATATTTGTTGAAGACCTAATATCTATCTGTTTATTTTAGTTATTCACATATGTATTACACATCTATTTATTTATACTTTCATTGTATTTTATTCTATAACTCTGATATATGTGTAAGTTTTGAGATTTTGTATTTAGCAGCTTCATGAAATACTATTGTATTTTATTATTCCGCTATGAGATATTATGCTATTTTGTATCTGCGGTTTATTTGTGATTTTGTTGTGATTTTATATTTAACTTGTAATAACCCCCTCGAAATGGGCCTAAATTCCAACATAAGAAAGGCCTATCGGAACTTAGAGCCATTCTAAATGGATCGTTGGTTCCTAATACTATTTAATATTCTCTTTATTGTAATACCGGAAATAATAATCTACCACTTAATACATGTATAAGGTAGACACTCCTCTTCATTTAAGAACCTTCCAACAGAACCTTGCGTTACTACTCAACTAGTATTACGAGTGAATTCCTAGCCACTTAATACTTTCTTTAGAAAGGCAGTCCCTTGGAAATTTTCATACTGCCCATCCCTAGGTATGCCCTCACAAAGCCCCTAGATAAGAAGCGGACAATTTCTGAAGAACTACCCTACTCATATGCATATCTTTTTTGTTAAGACCATTTACTGCCATACAGGAGAAAGGCGAACCCTACAACCACTTAAGACCTTAATCAGAGCTGGATCTTGACTTGGATCCTAAACCAATGAGTAAACCTTAGAAATGGACCTGGTTCTAACTACTTAATACCTAAACAAGGTAGCTCAGACACTTAATACCTTCTCGAGATAATCCTATGTAACAACCCGCCATTTTTATCATGTTGAATCGACAAAACATGTCAATCTCGAACTGTTCAAAATGGCAGATTGTTATTAGCTTCTGAGGTAAATAGAATAAATCACAGATTCAAAGAACACGAACATGGAGAAAAGTAACAGCGGAAAAATAAATAATACAATAGTAGTTCATAAAGCTACTTAATAAAATTTTACAAAATTTTTTATATAAACAATACAGTGGAAGTCTAATACAACAATCACTAGTACATAAACAAATGATAGCTGTATGAAATTGAACAATGAGAATAGCTGAATGTTTGGAACAATCAAACATGTAGATAAAAGATGAGCAAAACCCCAATAATCTCCAAGCTCCCAGTGTGACACATCATGTCTATTAATGTCACTCATTAAGAGAATGCATTAAGTTTCATGAAGCATCAAAGGTAAACAGAAACAGAAATATTACAAGACAAATATAAAATAGCAGCGGAATTTAAAACTTTATTAAGAAGAAAACATCATGGTTCAAAACATAGTTACATCATGAGTCTGAAATACATAAAACCCAGTACAACAACTTAAAACTTCTGTCTTGTACTAAAATCATCAAAGTACAATAAACATGAAAAGAGCATAATCCCCATAACAATAGCCATAGTAGAGAAGGTACGAAATCAAGCAGTACATCTAAGCAAGCTCCAAGCTGAAGGAAAGAAGAATCCTAATCAAGTTTGAGTATTCCCGCCCTGAGAATCCGCGGGGGGGGGGGGGGGGGGGACGGAAGAGAAAGAAGAGGAAACAAAATAGGTCAGACATAAGTCTGGCGAGTCTAGTTACTTTTAGCATATAAATAAGTAAAAGCATCATGACCGACACTTAAATTGGATAAGAGAGATAACAACATATATGGCAGGTATGACAACGTAAACTGGATAAACCGAATAGAACATATATGTATAGCGCTTCTCTAATACCTTTCTCTGTCTGCACCAATACTAGTATCATACGAACAAGATGATCCCCAACAAGATGGTAGACTTAGGCGTACTTCTAGTGAGAAGTTTTATCCTTTACAATAATAGGCAGCCCAACTGAACATACCAGTGTTACCCCTAAGGATAATAACGGGCTCCTAAACAAACGATATTAGATGTACCCTAATTACTACCATAATCGATCAGCTTACTATTCCGTAGATACCCTGTGTTGGACCCACGGTAGGATGTATCACTCCCTAATGTGGCAACCCTTCGTTTTCAAGATGTGCACAACCATATCTACCGATGTCACGGCGTCTTAGCCTCCCTTGTCTGGACCCATGCACGCACATGGCCCCGTCGGAATGCGCTACCCATACCGTCCCCTATTTTGGATCTCTTACAATCAGCCCAGTAAGCGTGCCCCAACTCCGACCTAGTTCGGAGTACTCGTTCGATACCTATATATGGGTTACTGACTGAAACGGGTCCCATACACAAGATGATACAAGCTTCCCCCAGGCTTGCATCCCCACTACTAGGATTTCCACACGTTATGCTATATCAGTGTAATAAGAATTCCTAACCCTAACGAGTTAAGTTTTTGGGCCTATATATAAATATTACCCACTACCCCAAGATATACTTTACCCTCCCACTGTTTCAAGCAAGTTCACTTAACCCCTAATCAAGTCAACATGTTCATGTAATCCCTATGGATTAAAATAGGTTAAGTATTACAAGTTCATTACCATATATTCATTTATGGTTATAATGCGCTAGACCTCCCACATTAAGCCTACAACTTGTGGATGCTGGATATGCCAAGCGGGTATGGGCAGACTTCTTCCACAAGTCGGACTTAACCCCATGTTTTTGCCTACTTCATGTTTATGCACTTGGGCCCCACATATTAGATTCACCACTTGTGGTCGTTGGATGTGCCAGGGGTCCGGGCAGACTTCTACCACAAGTGTAATCTAACATCGTGTCTAAGCATGGTTACAGTTTCTAATTACTGTAATTCTAGGCATTTTCATTCTTTAAAAATTATCCCTGTTTCATTATAGGCTTTTATTCCCCTTTTCCAAGTCATATTCATCATGTACCATATGCCCCAAAATTAAGATCTTTAATCACAGTTTGGTTTATGCCCCAAATCCATATTCATGTTTTCAATTCAAGTTATACCCCAAAATTCCAATACAAGTTACGCCCTAATTTTAACGTTTTCCCCTCGCTCCCAATTTCACACGTTCGCATATTTCAGTGGTATGCCTAGGCTCGAAGGTAGTATGGCTATGAAATAAAAAGGGAAAAGAAGAAGGGAAGAGAACAAAAATAAGAATAATAATAAGATAGACATATGATGGCAGAAATAGGCATAACAACTGAATAAGCATATAGTGACAGAATTGGGCATATAAGATCAGATCTGATGAACATGTAATAATAGAACTGAGTAGGCATAGTGACATGATTAGGCAAATTAACATAATAGGAATATCACAAATAGGCATATGAGATTTTAACAGTGAATTAGATATATAAATAATAGAAGATCTGATATGATTCAATGAGTCACAGGCTTAGATCCAATTCATAGCATGTCAAGATTAACCTTTAAGTATTTATATCTAAAAATAACATAGACTCAGAGAGAATGGATCTAAGAAAACTGAGAAAAGCGGGTTGATGTTGAATTGCGATCTTTGAATACGTATGAATCGTTGTTGCTGAAGAAAAGGATAATTTAATCTGAGTTGGAGCAACATCTCACCATCGCCATAGATTTAGATGAATAAAACAATGGGTATAGGGTCATATTTATAGCATAGGGTCAACGAATATAGCCAAGAATTTAGTCCACGTTTAGAATATGGAATTTGCCCATATCTGTAAGGGGGTCAACCCCCCTCCCCTAAGGCCAATTTTAATGTTAGGAAAATACTCAAAACATCTGTATATATTTAAACAAAATATATATCAATCTTCAAATCATATATTATAAATAATATATTTCAAATCACTAAAATTTTAAATAGGGAAAAATTATATCTCTCCCCGCTAATTTATTTATTAAAATTCAACTTCAATTCTTAATAAACATACAAACGATATTATTATCAAATCAAATATATAACAATATTATTCAATCAGGATAAAATCAATTTCTTTAACTTTAAATCTTATACAAAATATTATATATATAGAGAGGAACGTGAAGATGCATACACTTGCGCAAGGCTCGGTCGAAATGTAAATTTTGTTTTAAATCTTATTCAAGTATTACATTTTATCTTCCGCTGTGTAAAATGTTTGGAAAACTCTGATATTATTGTACCATGTATTTTCCGCAGTGAGATATTATTCTGTGGCTATGATATGTGATTCTATAATTTATTCAATTTACCTCAGAAGCTAATAACTATCTGTTTTTTGAGCATTTCGAGCTGGTTTAATTACCGGCTTGGAGCGATCGAAAAGACGGGTCATTACAGTTGGTATATATATGTGGCTTATATATTTATAAACTTCAAACCTTAATATCTTCTTCATACATTGTCCGTTTTACGCAAACTCGAAGTCTATCTTAAACAGAATTTCGAGACGAATGCAATGGCGCAGTCCATTTCACTTAATTCTCAATATTTAATTAAGTATTCCTTAGTTTATCATTTTAATGTGTTATAAACTTATGGGGTGTTGCATTCTCCCCTACTCAAAGGATTTCTTCCTCGAAATCTCCAAGTTAAGAAGAATATATATCCTAACTTCCATCTACTCATCCACCAATTATAGGCGTCCATTGTCCTTATAGTATTCTAATGCTTATATGACAATATGCAAAGGTGTGTGTATATGTCCCTATACTAATGCGAAATATCGGGCAGTTTACCGATTCAATTGACCTCCTTAATGCAATGTATGTTAGTGCCATGAATCCAACATGTATGAAAATAATCCTATTATAACATGTAAGTTCTATATGCGTGTGCAGTCATTCATCTAAATGCAACATCCATATGATGATACACTCACTTCCATCCATAAAAGGAAGAAGAATGCACACACATCCATATTCAGTATGAGAGTGATTAAGCCGATCAAGTGCCTAATGTGTGTATATACATCCACGAGCAACCACTAGAAAACACTTGCATCCACTTGCATCCATCAAACATAACATGTCTCAATCACATGTTTACGTCCATGGGATTCCTACCTAGAGGTTGAAGATTCGATCGATAGGATATACACAAATGGTAGAAACAAGCATGAATAAAAGCTTTGGAAAGGAAGTTAAGAACATACCCTTGAAAAGAAAAGGGTACGAATCACGTATCTTGTCCTCAGTCTCCCAAGTTGCATCCTCTTGGTTATCTCTCCACTGAACTTTCATCAACTTGACTTCCCGTTTGCGTAGCTTCTAAACTTCTGATCCAAGAATACGGGTAGGAACTCGTCTAACTATCGCCTTCCGTTCTACCTCTACTTCCTCATGCATACTCAGCTCAACTACTTCTATAGTATCATGCAAGCACTTTCTTAAATGAGAAACGGGGAAAACATTATGAATGCCGGACAGTATTTCTGGTAGCTTTATTCTATAGGCCATTTGGCCAATCCTTTCTGTTATGGGAAATGGCCCTATAAATCTTGGTGCCAATTTCCCTAAAGATATAAAGAGAACTACATTCCTCAAAGGCGATACCTTGATGAAAACCATGTCTCCTACCTCAAACTAAATGTCACTCCTTCTCCTATCTGCGTAGGATTTCTGCCTATCCTGAGCTGTCTTCATGCATCTGCGGATAAGGTCAATCTTTTCAGAAGTTTCTCCAACCATATTTTGTAACGACCCGTGTTTTTGCATCTGCGGAGAAGTTTTTGGAAGTTTCTCTTTTTCCTCAAACTAAATTCGTGATTTAAAACAAAGTTTAAATGTTTTATATTTACATATATTATAAATCGAGCCTGGAAATGGCATGCAGTTCGTAAAATGGAGTTTTGAACTTCAATTGAATATACAGAGTCCGATATAAGTCGGATTTCTGTGAAACAAGACACTTTGGAACCGTATTGATGATAATTTTCATACGAAAGAGAAAAATCCAGATTTCGTCTTGTAAATTGTAAGTTATGGCCAAATGAAATTTTAAAATAGTCGCTATGGATTTCAATTTATAAACGATAGCGTTATCTAAAAATATAAAAGGGCTTTTATAAAAATGGTATATCATTTAAAACCAAAACTATAACTGTTGAGTTGAATTCTATACTATTTAAAATTTAAGCAGTTTGTTTTAAAAATATGTGATGATATTTATTTATGTGGATATTTGTTTCAAGGACACATTTTAGAAAAAAATTAGATCAAAGGACAAGCGACTTTTGCTATGTAAATTAAGGACTACTTTCATGTTTTAATTGGAAAAAGTCCAAATATTTTAAACTAAGGACATGTGTTGTCATTTCACGAATAATAAAAATTGATATAAAAATATTTTTCTGTGATTATAAGATTAAAAAATAATAAAGATTAATTATAAAATGTTTTTTTGTTGTAAACATGGAAGAACAAGCAATATTAGAAAATTCTGGACGGAAAGCTAAATGCATATAGCTTCGTTATTTACGGTATAGCTTTTTTATGGTGTAAATGATATTAGCTTTAAAATGACTTAATTCTGTATTTGGATGATACAATATAAAGCTATATTTTTAAGTTATAAAGCTATACTCATTTAGCTTTCCGAACTGATTATTTTTATATGTTTATAATAACATAAACTGACTAAAATAATTTTAAAATCATATTTTTTTTCTTTCATTTTTGAGGATTGTTTTATATTTCATAAATTAATTCATTAATAATGAGAGTTAAAGTGAATTTTATGTTGCATAATAAAATTTGGCCTTTGTCCTTAATTTAATTATGAAACTTAGTTGTCCTTTGATCTAATTTTTTTTGAAACTTGTCCTTCAAACTAAATACCCCTTAATTTATTTTCGATAATTTAGCAATTTAAATTTAATTTATAGTATATCGAGATTTATATGAGTTTTAAAAGAATAGCCCAAAGCTTGTATACAACATGCGCACACGAATCATATTTTCAATACAAACCGCACTTTGAAACGTATATGTGTATATTTATAACCATCAGCATTTCCACTTGGTCCGGCATAACGAAAAAAAAGTCGAATACATATATCACAATTAATCAACGCCAGTTCCATGAAAAGAAAACTGTTAAGTGATCAACGCAAGAAAACATATGGAACCAAACACATACTTTCATCTCACTCGTTAAACGAATAAAATATTGTTACATGAACATAACGAAAACTGGAATGCATATTACATAAAACTAAAAATGTTAATACAAAGAAGGAAACAACATATATATATATATATATATATATATTCTCGGCTGTACATTACATAACCAAATATATATAATGGTCCATCCTATTTCTTTCTACATGTCCTGTTTCCATCCAAGAACAGTAAACCAAATTTACCTCCACATGCATTATCCTAAAAATGAGGAAAAAGAGAGATCATGAAACAGATAAGATAAGAGATACAGAAAAAACACATGAACAAGTAATTAAAGTGAACAGCCAAGAGCAGCCAAGGACAGCTAAGGGAAAATAAAATTAAAAATAGCCAAACAGCTAAAGCAAATAATCAATAAACTGCTAAGAGACAAGATGATACATAGCTAAACAGATACGCAGTAAACAGCTGAAGAATAGATTTAGAACAGCTAAATAAACTGCTATGAGTATAGGTAATAGCTAAGGAAAATAAACAACAAATATATGTATACATCAAATCTAGACAGCTAAACATGTGTATATATTCACTCTCAAACCTTTATAGATTTTTAATAGCTAGATGGAAATGGATAGTATAGGAACAACTAGAGAGAAAGTAGCTGAATAGCTAAAGGGAAAGAAAAGGGAATCGAATCCATGTATATATATTTTCCAAAAATTACAGACGAATTGAAAACAGATAATATATATATTTATATATATATATATACAGTTGGGTTCATGTACCAATTCACTATCGTGATATATTTAAAGTGGAATACTGAATCCATACAGTTTCAAATCTGTATTGAATAAACTAGTGATGACATAAATCCCACCTAATCTATATACATAGACCAACAGTACTGAAACCTCATATCAATTCAAAATCACCGTAAGAACGTCACATGGCATCAACCCGAAATCACTAGTACAAATCAAGAATGGTAGAAAAACCCAATGGCCTATGCGGGGGGTAGCCTAACCAATCTAGGATGGGTTGATAGACATTGATCTTATCTCAATCTACTGCTATAAATACGTGTGTCGCACAAAGGGATTTCATCAATTCCAAACGATTTGAACATTACAGTAAACAAGAGAAAGAAAAAAAATGGTTTAAACCACTTATAAAACCAAAACAGAAAATACTGCAAACAAAAATCAATTTAAATACTTATCTATGATGTACTTCGGATCTGCATGCTTGGGACAAATTTCCGGATGGATTGGTTCAAGACCGCAGATTTGGGGGCGATCAAATTTTCGAATGTAACCTTTGAAGTTGGGTTGCGGACAGTCTGAAGTGGATCTGGAAGGCGTAGGAGTTGGTCAGCGAGACAGTGGTGATATTAGGGGTTGTAGGGTTGGGTTAGGGGCGTCTGAGGTTTCACAGAACAATCGAAGAAGGAGGAGGGGAGATCGAAGAGCGGTTGCGTGGAGGAGGGGGTTGCGAGGCAGCGCTCTCCATTGTAGCCGAAGCAAGAAGGGGGAAGTGGATAAAATTTGGGCCATTAGGGATTTCATTTTTTTTGGAGGCGGGGAATTGTGAGGATGAGTATACGGTAGGAGGGTTTTGTAACGGGTAGGGGATGCGGGCCGAACAGGTAAAGTTTAAAGCCCGTTTAATTTAATAAATTCATGTTTAGAAATTTTAATTACTTATAAAATTCGTTAATAAGATATTTAACGCATACATTATCAGATTTAAGAACGATCAGTCTTGTTGGGACCGTAGAGACGGGGGGCATCGAGATGGAGCATTGTCACTCAGGACTGGAAGCAAGCAGAATTTTTAATTAAATTAAACGGCTGTTTAATTTAATTAAAAACCAGCGTTTAATGACCAAACCAAATCAGAGTGAGTTAAACTCACTCAGTATATTTTTTCCCATTTATATTTTATATAAATTGGGTTTTTATATTATGTGTGCTCTGTTGCTATGGTTGACTGTTTGCTAGTTATAATTTATTTGTTGATCTAACCGATGAAATTAAACCGTCGTTTAATCTCAGTGAAATACCAGATCGTTACTCTAACGATTGGTTCCAATAAAGGTAACTTACCTTATTGGTCACGTTTATTTATAAACGTGTTTGATTGTCTGAATTGTTTACATTGTTTGATCTGATTAAATTGTTTGGAAAATTGGTTGATGTGAAATTGTTGTTATTTACTATTATTTATCAGTTAAATGGAATTAATGGATCTGTTTGGAGATAACCAGTTGAATACAGGGAAGGACATGTTGGAAGGATCCAACCGCATTCCTCAAATATATTATTTATTTTCATATTATCATATGAATTTCATGTTTAGGTGATTTATATGAGTATTGATCATTGATTTGAAAGTCAACCCGTTTTGTGTTTAACCAATGGGTGATATTGGTCGGATAGTTTTCGGCAGATGGCCTAGTAATAAATCGTTTTATCAAGAATTTATTTACCGTCAGGTAAATAAATTGAAAGGAAGTTATCAAATGGGTTTTTTTATAAATAAGAGACGGATTTTGAAATCTATTTTTATAGATTATTTGAATGAAGGTTTATTTAAGTAAATTAATAATCTAGTAACTAAAAACCAAGTACATAAGGCGAGTTCTCACATTAATGAGTTTATAAACCATGAGTAGAAATTAACCAAATGGTTAAAGATTTGATTGACTGTTTCAAATAACAATTAAGGTCGATTGTTTAATTAGATTGTTTAAAGTAGTTTAAAGAAAAGAACTAATGGAATTGGTTAAGGTATTAACCTTGCTTTTGAGTTGAATAATTCAACTGTTTAAATCAAGATATATTATTAAATAAATTATTTAATCATGAATTATTTTGAAAAGGTCAAATATTATTTTAATTATCTGAAAGGAAGATTAACTACTAAGGTTGATGTAGATCAGTTGGTTTTTTTGAAATGTTGGAATTGGTTATTATTTAATAAAAATCAAAGTGATAAATCTTGGCATTTAGTTCTGTAAATGAAGTTATAAAGCCGTAAAGCCTTATGTAGCTAAATGAAATTGAAATCGAATTTATATTTAATATGAATTCCTACTAAGGATTCTATTGGTCAGATTTTATAAAATTCTAAAATTGGGCATATATAAGGACAAGTTATAAATGGAATATTGATATAGGAGTCAAGACAAGTGCAAAATGAGATTGGAAATCTTCAGAAAGTAAAGGAAATCTGAAAGCCTAAAGACGAAGAAATGGAAATGTTTTAAAACATGATTTTGGAAACGGTGAAAGAGTTTTCAAAAGAAAATGAATGGGGTTAAAACGGTGTTAAATCGAATGGTAAGTATAAGTATTGAGATATCTATTGGGGTGAGATTTCATTGATAAACTTCTAGCTATCCTGAAGATAAGAATGTCGTCGACTCAAGCTCTGAGAGGTAAATAAAATACCCCAACTTGAACGATTTCATAATTATCCAAGGATGATATTAGTTTAGAAACGAGAGCAGTGAGAGAGTCAAGTTAATATTTCCGTGAGAGATATTATAGCCTATAAATTTGTAGAATTATAAGTTAAATGATTTCCCAATATTAGATAATAACGTGGTTAATGTTGAAAGTAGAAATAGAAGACTGAATATGATCTAAAATTTTCCTTAGTAATGAAATGAGCTATTTAAAGAATAATATTATGTTAAATAAGAAGCGAGAAAACTATATTTATAGTATCGAAAGATTTAAGGGTTTTAAATATATATTTGTTTTAATTTAAAGGCCAAGTGATGCTGAATACTGAACCAGTGAACTCACTGGATTGTTATGATTGAAACACTGTTTATGTTGATAGTTAAATCACCGACTTTCAAATCTGTCCAATAAGATTGTTGGTACGGAAAGACCGAGATCGAATTCATATTCGAAAACCATTCCAACCAACAAATACGTGAAGAGGTCAGAAGATGATCGAGATGGAGCATTGAAGACCATAGATATTCATAAACGGAAGAATTGCTACTAATCTCCGGTTTAGCGGCCAGAGATAAACTGTGGTTCTATCGTGATGGGAATCTACGGATTGCAAGGACTTCTCGCCATTGATCCATGGGGTGATTCCTGTATTGGATGAAGTAGGAGAGTACCTTCGGTTCACCCTGTTCCTGGATGACTTGTATGGACGGATGTCTGACATAGTATTTCCAAAAGGATCGCGTACGTTGATTTCTTCAAACATGCCATTGTTGGTTAACTCCCGACTAGAGTATTTTTGTGGACGTCAATTAGCGATATCTAGTGGATTTGATGATGTGGCACTCAAAGTGAATGACGATCAGATGTTTCAAAGTAAATTCTGGCCTCAAGCCTCACAACCGGTAAATGACAAAAATCGGGCAAGCAGCATGGCTATGTGGGTCGCTCCCATTAGGGTGTATAATCACCTATCTAGAGAAATTCCATTTCATTCTTTTAGTCTATTTCGATGCTGTCCCTTTTCGGGAAACGGTGGGTCGCACCCAACCGTTGGTGATATACATTCGATACACTCAATTGAAATGAGTGGTCTATCATGTGTGGGCCGGGTTGCATGACGTTCTTGTTGAACCCAGTGTATTCGCCTCTGGAGATACACTATCGGCAGGTGGTCCCATACCTTGTCATAGTCGGAATCCAATCCCCAATAAGCACCTGCGGTTTTGATTGTATACTGTATATGTGGAGCGTGAGATACAAGCGTTCCACTAGATTTTATTTACTTGTATTTAGACACTATTATAATACCAAACAAGATATTGGTTTGAAAAATGTTTAGGGTTATCGTAAGGTGAAAACTGTCCGTATTTATGTGTGGATTTGGTCTTACGATTATCCTTTCCTTTGAAGGATTTTAACTTTAAAATCCGGTTGTGTGATACCCTTAATACTGTGCGAGTTTTTCTCACTCTGGTTCACCAGACTGACCCGGTGTTTTGTAAATGCTCGGGTTAGCCCGGGATGTACATGCTCAGGTTATCGAATGTTGTGAAGTCCAGAGAGGAGCTGGAGGTGTTCAGACGTACGAGATTATATAGTGTCTATTCCGCTGCATATTGTGTATGAGGGCAGGTTATTATAACTGTCCAGGGATGTTGATGTTCTCTCACAATGTAAGTATTTCAAAGCTCTCAGTAAAGATTTATTTTTGTATTATATTTTGTTCCGCTGCGATGTGAGACCCTGATTCTATGTTGTGATGTTTCTACTTCTTCTTCTATTCTAATATTTCTTTCTTTCTTATCTCATCCTCTAAATTCTTTCTAATAACTATCTAGTGTTTTTGGTGTTTGGGAGATCAGCATGAGTTACAGTAAACGTATTTATGTTGATTTTCAGGGCCAGAAATCCCTGGGTCGTTATAGTGGTATCAGAGCTAATGGTTTAGTAATAACCTTGGCTCTGTGGTGTAACTCGATAGAGATAGGGTTAGTAATACCCTAGATCGAGGTTGTGTGTGTATATATGAGAGCATATTTGTAAATTTTATATACAAATGTTTTGTATTGTGTCTTTTGATCGGTTTAAGTGTTGAGAAGCGTTGAACTGGCAATGGATACAGTACTGTTTTGGAAAGAGGGTAAATGGAATAATTTTACCCAAATTATATTTTGTATAGAAAAGGAGTAATTTTCTCAAATCATTCAGATAATAGTGTGTTGATTGGTATGAATGGAATTCAAATTTGATTGAAATTTTGAATTGGAATTTAACTTGGTTAAGGTTTATTTAATTAAGGATAATAATGAAATTGAAATAAATTTGGAATTTGAATAAATAACACTCAAATAGAAATAAATCAGATATTAATCGATTGTTGTTCAAATAAGTGAAACCAAAGTAAAACATTAATATTGAATGTAAATTCAATTGATTTGGTTAATTTGGTTGTGTATTGGTTGTTAATTGTGAATTTCTTATTATTGGATGATAGTTGTTTGAATGAAACAATCGACAATTTAGTGGAGTTAAATGAATTACAAACTAAAGAATAAATTCCGGTATAATTGAACTAGAATTGAACTGCATATGGATTGAAATTTACGGGTTAACCCTGTATTTGATAAAGAATTGATGCAATCTGTTTGGTTTTGGGATTGATGGTTAATTAGGGAAATATTATCTTAGAGTTTCCTATATTTATCACTTATATGTGGATTGAGTTAAGTACAGGTGCCTAATGGATAGACAGATTGATATTGGTTGAGTAAATCGCATATACGTTGAGCATATATGCTCAATAGCGCTCGTAAAAGTTATGCCTACGCGAAAATATAAAATTTTGGGTTTTGATTTTTGTTTTCCGACCGTTGGTCGATGTATATATATTATGTGTTCCTGCGATATCGCAGATGTCACTCCGTGCAGGGGAGACTCTGCCGAATTTTTCCGGGAATTTAAAGTGTTAGAAAATTTCGATATTTTTGAAAATTTTATTTTTACCAAAATAAATTGGGTTTCGATTTAAAGAAGATTGGAATTGAAAGTTAATGGGCTTGTAACGTCCTTTCTTACCTTAGCAATGTCGAGGACGAAATTATTTTAAGGGGGGAAGAATGTAACGACCCGTGTTTTTGTGCAATCAAATATTTAATTTAATTTATTTATTTTAAATATTTTATTTGGAAAATTCTTGGATTTTAAAATTTAATTCATGATTTAAAACAAAGTTGAAACATTATATATATATATTATAAATCGAGCTTGGAAATGGCGTGCAGTTCGTAAACTGGAGTTTTAAACTTCAACTAAATATACAGAGTCCGATATAAGTCGGATTTCTGTGAAACAAGAAACGTTGGAACCGTATTGATGATAATTTTCATACGAAAGAGAAAAATCCATATTTCGTGTTGTAAATTGTAAGTTATGGCCAAATGAAATTTTAAAATAGTCGCTATGGATTTCAATTTATAAACGATAGCGTTATTTATAAATATAAAAGGGCTTTTATAAAAATGGAATATCATTTAAAACCAAAACTTTAACCCTTGAGTTGAATTCTATACTGTTTAAAATTTAAGCAGTTTGTTTTAATAATATGCGATGATATTAATTTATTTTTCATAATTTAGCAATTTAAATTTAATTTATAGTATATCGAGATTTATATGAGTTTTAAAAGAATAGCCCAAAGCTTGTATACAACATACGCACTCGAACCATATTTTCAATAAAATCGCACTTTGAAACATATATGTGTATATTTATGACCATCAGCATTTTCACTTGGTCCGGCATAACGAACAAAAAGCGGAATACATATATCACAATTAATCAACACCGGTTCCATGAAAAGAAAACTGTTAAGTGATCAATGCAAGAAAACATATGGAACCAAACACATACTTTCATCTCACTCGTTCAACGAATAAAAATATTGTTCCATGAACGTAACGAAAACTAGAATGCATATTACATAAAACTAAAAATGTTAATACAAAGAAGGAAACAACATATATATATATATATATATATATTCTTGGCTGCATATTACATAACCAAATATATATAATGGTCCATCCTATTTCTTTCTGCATGTCCTGTTTCGTCCAGGAAACAGTAAACCAAATTTACCTCCACATGCATTGTCCTGAAAATGAAGAAAAAGAGAGATCATGAAACAGACAAGACAAAAGATACAAAAAAAAAACACTTGAACAAGTAATTAAAGTGAACAGCCAAGAACAGCCAAGGAGAGCTAAGGGAAAATGAAATTAAAAATAGCCAAACAGCTAAAGCAAACAATCAATAAACTGCTAAGAGACAAGACGATACATAGCTAAACAGATACGCAGTAAACATCTGAAGAATAGATTTAGAACAGCTAAATAAACAACTATGAGTATAGGTAACAGCTAAGGAAAATAAACAACAAATATATGTATACATCAAATCTAGACAGCTAAACAGGTGTATATATACACTATCAAATCTTTATAGATTTTTAACAGCTAGATGGAAATGGACAGTATAGGAACAGCTAGAGAGAAAGTAGCCGAATAGCTAAAGGGAGAGAAAAGGGAATCGAACCCATGTATATATATTTTCCAAAAATTACAGACGAATTAAAAACAGATAATATATATATATATATATATACACACATAGTCGGGTTCATGTACCAATTCACTGTCGTGATATATTTAAAGTGGAATACTGAATCTATACAATTTCAAATCTGTATTGAATAAACGAGTGATGACATAAATCCCATCTAATCTATATACACAGATCAACAGTACCGAAACCTCATATTAATTCAAAATCGCTGAAAGAACGTCACACGACATCAACCCCAAATCACCAGTACAAATCAAGAATGGTAGAAAAACCCAATGGCCTATATGGGGGGTAGCCGAACCTATCTAGGATGGGTTGATAGACATTGATCTTATCTCAATCTACTGCTATAACGTGTGTCGCACAAAGGGATTTCATCAATTCCAAACGGTTTGAACATTACAGTAAACAAGAGAAAGAAAAAAATGGTTAAAACCACTTATAAAACCAAAATAGAACATACTGCAAACAAAAATCAATTTAAATACTTATCTATGATGTACTTCGGATCCGCATGCTTGGGACAAATTTTCGGATGGATCGGTTCAAGATCGCAGACGTGGGGGCGATCAAATTTTCAAATGTAACCTTTGAAGTTGGGTTGCGGACAGTCTGAAGTGGATCTGGAAGGCGTGGGAGTTGGTCAGCGAGACGGTGGTGACATTAGGGGTTGTAGGGTTGGGTTAGGGGCGTCTGAGGTTTTACAGAACAGTCGAAGAAGGATAAGGAGGGGAGATCGAAGAGCGGTTGCGTGGAGGAGGGGCTGCGAGGCAGCACTCTCCAATGTAGCCGAAGCAAGAAGGGGGAAGGGGATCCGATTTGGGCCATTAGGGATTTCTTTTTTTCTTTTTTTGGAGGCGGTGAATTGTGAGGATGAGTATACGGTAGGAGGGTTTTGTAACGGGTAGGGGATGCGGGCCGAACAGGTAAGGGTTAAAGCCCATTTAATTTAATAAATTCGTGTTTAAAAATTTTAATTACTTATAAAATTCGTTAATAAGATATTTAACGCATACATTATCAGATTTAAGAACGGTCGGTCTTGTTGGGACCGTAGAGATGGGGGGGCATCGAGATGGAGCAGTGTCACTCAGGACTGGAAGCAAGCAAATTTTTTAATTAAATTAAATGGCTGTTTAATTTAATTAAAAACCAGCTTTTAACAACCAAACCAAATCAGAGTGAGTTAAATTCACTTAGTATATTTTTTCCCATTTATATTTTATATAAGTTGGGTTTTTATTTTGTACATGCTCTGTTGCTATGGTTGACTGTTTGCTAGTTATAATTTACTTGTTCATCTGACCGATGAAATTAAACCGTCATTTAATTTCAGTGAAATACCAAATCTTTACTCTAACAATTGGTTCCAATAAAGGTAACATACCTTATTGGTCACTATTATTTATAAACGTGTTTGATTGTCTGAATTGTTTGAATTGTTTGATTTGATTAAATTGTTTGAAAAATTGGTTGATGTGAAATTGTTGTTATTTACTATTATGTTTCAGTTAAATGGAATTAACTGATCTGTTTGGAGATAACCAGTTGAATACAGGGAAGGACAGGTTGGAAGGAACCAACCGGATTCCTCAAATATATTATTTATTTTCATTTATCATATAAACTGTCATGTTTAGGAGATTTATTTGAGTATTGATCATTGATTTGAAAGTCAACCTGTGTTGTGTTTAACCAATGGGTGATATTGGTTGGATAGTTTTCGGCAGATGGCCTAGTAATGAATCGTTTTATCAAGAATTTATTTACTGTGAGGGCCCACCCCGCCCCAGCCGGCATTTCCTCCGAAAGTGCGCTGTACACATGCCCAACTAGCAAGGAACGGTTGCCAAAGAAAGGAAAGAAGAGAATGAACTAATCGAAAACCTATAGAATGTCTCACAGCGCATGGAACAAAATATAATAATAATATAATCTTGACATAAAACAGGCGAGACAATGCATAAGATGATAACTAAAACCAACATCAACATCAGAGTAGCGGAAGTCTAAATACAGCTTATTACAACTTTTCAAATTACTGTCTCTAAAAAAAGAAAGGAAGAGTGCACTACTAATGCCCAAGCAGTGATCTTCAACAACACAGGGAGAATATCTATATATGTATCATACGTGGGAGCCTCCTGCTCGTCTCCGGATCAGCTACTCGTGCATACCCAGCTAACCTGTCTCTAGTCTGCTCGTGAGAGCACCCAGAGTAATAAGAAGAGACATAAAACTCTGTGGTCAGACAAAAGTCTGGTATGAGCGATGAGCAGCTAAACAAAATAATAACAGGTATACTAGACCATACCTGAACCTAGACCTACAACCAAAGAATTAGCACTACATACCGTACAATACTCTAAGGTGCCACTGAACAGATGGTGTAAAGATAACGGGGGTCATGTCATAATGATGGCAAACAAATAAAGCATAGCAACCATCCTCACATCTCTCACTCAGTGTGTAAAGCATACGATATCCACCGCTTTGATCACTAGACCCATCGAAGTAGTGATGGAGTTCGACCTGTACAACTACTGCTACTACCAAGCTTACCACATGGAGTCATGACCAAACCTTTACAAATGACCCTACTTCATTGGTCTATAGCCCTTTTAGTCGTACCTAGGCCACTGTGGCCCTGAATCCGTTCACGTACTCCCTACACATAGTGATCCAAAGTTATAGACATCGACAACCCCTTAGCACGCGTCCCGCAGCAAAGCCCAATCATGAAGTGAACTCGTTGGTTCCCAACTGGATCCTGAGCTCTAACTTCCATTTGGACCACCTTTGCATCTCAGGTTTTTAGTCATCACCGGATCGGTTCGGTTCCTCCCTTTACTTTGCTTCAGATCATACTCCCATTGGGTTCGGATCATGCTTCCCAGTTCAGTTCGTGATCCACGCCTCATATCCAAGCTCCCTAGTTTCGATCGGAATGCTTCATCCCCTCGGATCGGGTCAAGTTCCTCACGTTCTTCCATGGCGCATCGGTTCGGATTGGGTAACATAGTTCTGATCGTGGGCTCTCCAGATAAGCGGATCGGTCCGGAGCTCCCATCGGTTCGGTTCGGAAAAGACTACACGGTTCGGGTCGGAGAAGATGCTCCCTAATTCTCCAGATCGTCTGGTGGATGCAGTAGTTTGGAGGGGCGGTTCGGTTCGGGCTCCTTCCTCCGATCTGATCCGGATCGGCCAGATTCCTGCACTTCTTCCAGCGACTGTTTACGCCATTCGACGGCGTTTTCGACCAATCTAACACTTCTAGACAATCACAAATCATACTATACAGTCATAGCAACATGTACAATCAATCATAAACACCAAAACAACAACTATAGCATGTAAAATGGATCAAACATACCCAAAACCCCATATTTTCCCTTAAGCATGTTTAGGCAAAACTAATGATATGATTAGAAAAACTTAATCAAATTAACCCAAATTTCCAACAGAGGTCTAAAACATCATTTAAGAATTTATATATATTTTTCCAGAATTTATTAGTGTATAAATTCGCTAATTATCACTAATCACCCTAACTAACTGTAATTAGTGTCCAAACAATGTTAATCACTCACCTTTGCCATAAATAAAATTTTCAGAACTGAAACCTCGCTGATTTGGGCAAATACTGATGTCTAACAGCAGCTCTAATACTGGTTTGGTGAAGACCTTCTTTGATTTGATGTTGATTAAGTCAAAACTTGATTATAAAGTGATTAGAAGTTGATTTGGGTGTTGGAGGCCATTGTTAGGGTTCCAAGAATGAAAGTGGCGGCTGAAAAATGAAAATAAGATCATTCTCTAACTGATTTCAGCCTCCTCATAACCCTAATCCCGAAATCCCCATTGGGCCTAGCTGTTAATCACCTGGTTAAGCCCAATTAAGCTGTTTTTCACCATCTGAAACTTGTTTCAGCCATATCACCCAAACGGGAAGTCCGTTTGGCTAATGTGACCACTCTGCGGAATTGTAAACCATCATCCGGAGCCAATGGAAGTGGTTTCAGGTCAAAACTCTTTTCCAATCAAAAGTTATGGCCAAAACAGTACCGGCTAAGGGTAAAATAGTCATTTAAAAATCGGGAAAAATCATGAACATGGGAAATGACTCCAATAGTGGTCTCCCAAAGTTACATGACCATACGACTTCGTATGTGAAAGAAATAAATATTCTACGATCCTATGATGCGTAGAATGCGGGTCGTTAAATTTACCGTCAGGTAAATAAATGGAAAGGAAGTTATCAAATGGTTTTTTTATAAATAAGAGACGGACTTTGAAATCTATTTTTATAGATTATTTGAATGAAGGTTTATTTAAGTAAATTAATAATCTAGTAACTAAAAACCAAGTACATAAGGTGAGTTCTCACATTAATGAGTTTATAAACCTTGAGAAGAAATTAACCAAATGGTTAAAGATTTGATTAACTGTTTCAAATAACAATTAAGTTCTTTAATTATATTGTTTAAAGTAGTTTAAAGAAAAGAACTAATGGAATTGGTTAAGGTATTAACCTTGCTTTTGAGTTGAATAATTCAACTGTTTAAATCAAGATATATTATTAAATAAATTATTTAATCATGAATTATTTTGGAAAGGTCAAATATTATTTTAATTATCTGAAAGGAAGATTAACTATTAAGGTTGAAGTAAATTAATTGGTTTTTTGAAATGTTGGAATTGGTTATTATTTAATAAAAACCAAAGTGATAAATCTTGGCATTTAGTTCTGTAAATGAAGTTATAAAGTCGTAAAGCCTTATGTAGCTAAATGAAATTGAAATTGAAATTATATTTAATATGAATTCCTATTAAGGATTCTATTGGTCGGATTTTATAAAATTCTAAAACTGGGCATCTATAAGGACAAGTTATAAACGGAATATTGATATAGGAGTCAAGACAAGTGCAAAATGAGATTGGAAATCTTAAGAAAGTAAAGGAAATCTGAAAGCCTAAAGACGAAGAAATGGAAATGTTTTAAAACATGATTTTGGAAATGGTGAAAGAGTTTTCAAAAGAAAATGAATGGGGTTAAAACCACGTTAAATTGAATGGTTAGTATAAGTATTGAGATATCTATTGGGGTGAGATTTCGTTGATAAACTTCTAGCTATCCTGAAGATAAGAATGTTGTCGACTCAAGGTCTGAGAGGTAAATAAAATACCCTGTGATGGCCCGCCCCGCACCAACCGGCATTTCCTCCGAAAGTGCGCTGTACACATGCCCGACTAGCACAAAACGGTCGCCAAAGAAAGGAAAGAAGAGAATGAACTAATCGAAAACCTGTAAAATGTCTCACAGCGCATGGAACAAAATATAACAATAATATACTAGACATAAAACAGGTGAGACAGTGCATAAGCTGATAACTAAAACCAACATCATCATCAGAGCAGCGGAAATCCAAATACAGCTTATTACAACTTTCCAAATTACTGTCTCTAAAAAAAAAAGAAAGGTACACCACTAATGCCCAAAGTAGTGACCGTAGCAACACAGGGAGAATATCTATCTATATATGTATCATACGTGGAAGCCTCATGCTCGTCTCTGGTACAGCTACTCGTGCACACCACCTAACCTGTCTCTAGTCTGCTCGTGAGTGCACCCAGAGTAATAAGAAGAGACAAAAAACTCTGGGTCAGACAAAAAGTCAGGTATGAGCAATAAGCAGCTAAACAGAACAATAACATGTATACTACCATACTTGAACCTGGACCTGCAATCAAAGAGTTAGCACTACATACCGTACAATACTCTAGGGTGCCACTGAATAGATAGTGTAAAAATAATGAGGGGTGGGGGTCTGCATGTCATAACGATGGAAAAAAATCAACCATAGAAACCACCCTCACATCTCTCACTCAGTGCGTAAATCATATGATGTCCACCACTGTCAATCACTAGACGCATCGAAGTAGTGACGGAGTTCTACTAGTACCAAGCTTGCCCCATGGAGTCATGACCAAATCTTTACAAATGACCCCACTTCATTGGTTTATAACTCTTTAGTCGTACCTAGGCAACTGTGGCCCTGAATCCGTTCATGTACCCCCTACACATAGTGATCCAAAGTTATAGACATCGACAACCCCTTAGCACACGTCCCGCAGCAAAGCCCAACTCATGAAGTCAACTCTTTTGTTCGCAACTGGATCCTGAGTACAAACTTCCCACTTGAAATACCTTTGCATCTCGGGTTTTGGTCATCACCTTCTTCTCCGGACCGGTCTTCATTTCTTCACTTCTCTGCTTCAGGTCGTGGTCATCAGCTCCTCGGTTTGGATCGGAATACCCCATACGGGTCGAGTCGTGCTCCTCCAGCTGTTCGGGTCAGGGTCCACCTCCCCAAGCGGTTCGGATCGTGGAGATCTCCGGATCGTGTTTACCCATCGTATCAGGTCGGAGCTTCTGATACGGATGGTGCAAGCAGCTCTCGTGGAAGGCGGTTCAGATCGGAGGACTTCAGGTCGTGGCCCAAGCATCGGTTCGTGATCCTCCTTGGCCATTGGTTCCTTAGCTCCTGAAGCAGTCCGTGAGTGGCATCGGTTCGGATCGGAGGTAGGTTCCTGGATCACCAGCTCGTTGAGGCGCTTCGGTTTGTGTCGAGCTTCCCCCATCCGATCCGGTCCTACACAGTTTCGTGCACTTTGTCCAGCAAGCTATTTACGCCATTAGACGGCGTTTTCGACCAATCTAATACTTCTAAACAAGCACAAATCATACCATACAGCCATAGCAACATGTACAATCGCTCATAAACACCAAAACAACAACCATAGCATGTAAAATGGATCAAACATAGCCAACCCATATTTTCCCCTAAGCATGTTTAAGCAAAACTAATGATAGGATTAGCAAAAACTTAACCAAATTATCCAAAATTTCTAACAGAGGTCTAAAACAATATTTCAAATTTTATAAATATTTTTCCAAAATTTTATCATGTCTAATTTCGTTAATCTTCACTAATTAACCTTAATCAACCGTAATTAGTGCAAAACTATGCAAATCACTCACCTTGGCCACAAATCGAATACCAAATCTGAAATAGTTCTCTGTTTGGCGCTGTTCCCAATGCAACACAATAGCTCTATCTCAATCTCTATGCTAATCTGCCTCAGTTTGATGTTGCTAAGCCTAATCCTTGATTAGAAAGTGATTTGGAGATGTTTTAGAGGTTGGAGGCCATTATTAGGGTTCTTAGGAGGTAAATGGCAGCTAGAAAACTGAAATAAAATGAAAACCTAACTCATTTCAGCCTCCCCATAACCCTAATCCCCAAATGGGTTATGGGCACATTTACTAATCACCTCATTTGGCCCGGTTAAGCAGTTTTTCACCTTCTGAAACTTGATTCAGCCATATCTCCCAGAACGGTGAGTCCGTTTGGCTAATATGACCACTCTACGGAATTGTAAACCATCATCCGGATCCAATGGAAGTGGTTTCAGGTCAAAACTCTTTTCCAATCAATAGTTATGGCCAAAACAAGATCAGCTATGGGGAAAATAGTCATTTAAAAATCGGGAAAAATCATGAACATGGGAAATGACCCCAATAGTCGTCTCCCAATGTTACATGACCATACGACTTCGTATGTGAAGGAAATAAATATTCTGCGATCCTGCGATGCGTAGAATGCAAGAAGTTACACTCTCCGGCCTTAAGAAATTTCATCCCCGAAATTCCTTAACCCAAAACATACAAAGGATCCCGCATGCCTACCATCCACAAACAACAATCAAACATGCAAAACAAACAAACAAGCCTATCCTAGCATGCGGAAAAACTAAACCGAAACTGAAATCTTACTAGGCGAAGAGTTCTGGATACGTCTTCCTAATGCTCTCCTCTGTCTCCCAAGTACAGTCATTCTCATACTCGCCCCACTGAACTTTGACTAGATTCACCGCTTTCCTTCGAAGTTGCTTCGTATCGTTCCCAACAATACGCATAGGCTTGCGGTTCTCAACCGCCTCGGGTTCAACCTCGATATCATCCAACTGATCAGGTGAAATAGTCACATCTGGGTCGTGTACGAACTTCCTTAACTGGGAAACATGAAACACGTTGTGAACTCCTGCCATCTTCTCTGGTAATTCAACTTTGTATGCCAAATTCCCAATTTGCTCAAGAACTGGGAATGGACCAACAAATCTTGGTGCTAACTTGCCTCTCCTGCCAAATCATATCACTCTCTTCAATGGAGAAATCTTGACAAACACCAAGTCGCCAATGGAGAACTTTAATTCTCTTCTCCTATTATCAACATAACTTTTCTGCCTATCCTGGGCAGCCTTCATTCGCTGTTGGATAACCTTAATCTTGTCTGATGTTTCTCTTATTACTTCTGGTCCAAGCACAAACTTCTCACCAGTTTCTAACTAACATGACGGTGAGTTGCACGGTCTTCCGTACAAAGCTTCAAATGGAGCCATACCGATACTAGATTGATAACTATAATTATATGCAAACTCTACTAGATGCAGATGGTCATCCCATGATCCACCAAAATCCAATACATAGGCTCTCAAGAGGTCTTCTAATATACGATTCGCCCTCACCGTTTGACCATCGGTTTGAGGATGATACGCAGTACTGAGATGTAGTTCTGATCCTAACGCCTCTTGTAAGCTCTTCCAAAATCCACTAGTGAACAACGGATCTCGGTCACTTACAATGCCTTTGGGTATTCCATGAAATCTCACTACCCACTTTACATATAGTTCAGCTAACTTAGCTGTTGTCCTGTTTGACTTGACGGGTATAAACCTTGCACTCTTAGTCAATCGGTCCACAATCACCCAAATGCTATCATGGACCGACCTAGTTCTTGGTAACCCATCAATAAAATCCATTGAGACTTGTTCCCATTTTCATTCTGGAATTTATAATGGTTGTAACAACCCACTAGGCTTCTTTTGCTCAGCTTTAACTAGATGGCAATTCATGCATTTGGATGTAAACTTCCCAATGTCTCTATTCATCCCTTCCCAGTAGTAGGTCTGCTTCATGTCTCGATACATCTTGTTACCACCGGGGTGTATAGTCAGTTTTGAGTGATGACATTCTCTACGCACTTCATCTCTCAATCCATTGACATTGGGTACAACAAGTCTTCCATTCTTCCTAAGCCATCCATCTCGATCAAGCCCATACTTGTTCATCTCTTTGTTAATCCCCATTTCTAACTTTGAGATGATTTCCAATAGGTTAGGATCGTCCCTCTGACTGGAACCAATCCGCTTAATCAAAGTGGGTCTGATCATTAAACTTGCTAACATTTCTGGATCCAACTCGCACTTTGGTCTGAAATCATACCCAGCGATGTACTTAGTTGCTTCCATTCAAGAAACATAGCCCCTAAACTGGCATGTCTTCTACTCAATGCATCAACCACCTCATTGCCCTTCCTTGGTGTATATGCGATGTCGAAATCATAGGAAGCTAAGAATTCTAACCATCTTTGCTGCCGGAGATTTAGATCTTGCTGAGAGAAGAGATACTTTAACAATTTATGATCGGTAAACAACTAGAATCTTTCTCCCAAGAGATAATGTCTCCACATATTCAGTGCAAACACGAGTGCTGCCAATTCCAAATCATGGGTAGGGTATCTTTTCTCATGCGGTTTCAGTTGCCGACTTGCTTAAGCTACAACCTTACCTCCTTGCATCAATACAACACCTAGTCCGGTACCACATGCATCCGTATATATTGTCATTTGTTTATTCCCCTTAGGAATGACTAACACTGGTGCACATGTCAACTTGACCTTTAGGCTCTTGAATGCATTCTCACACTCTTCGTCCCAGACGAAAGCTTGATTCTTCTTGGTCAACTGAGTCAACGGTGCTGCTGTCTTGGATAAGTCTTGGATAAACTTACGATAATATCCGGCTAACCCCAAGAAACTTCTTATGTCTGTCGCATTCTTGGGCGTAAACCAATCTTGTACCGTAGCCACCTTCGCAGGGTCCACGGCGATACCATTTTCTGAAACAACATGGCCCAAGAATCTCACCTCCCTTCTCCAGAAGTGACGCTTAGAAAACTTTGCTTTCAATTGGTGTTTTCTCAACACCTCCATCACTATTCTTAAATGTTCCTTTTGTTCTTCCTCTGTCCTCGAATAAACAAGTATATCGTCCACGAATACAAGAACAAACTTATTCAACTGATCTCTGAATACTCTATTCGTAAGATCCACAAAATATGCTGGTGCATTGGTCAACCCAAATGGCATGACCAACCATTCATAAAATCCAGACGGCGTCCGAAATGCCGTTATAGCTATACTCTCAGCTTCCACCCTAAGCTGATGAAAACCTGTCGCAAGATCCAACTGGGAAAATACCCTCGCGCCACTCAACTGATCAAACAAATCATCTATCCGCGGTAGAGGATACTTATTCTTCCTCGTCACTTTATTCAATTCACGGTAGTTCACACACAATCGAAGGGAACCATCCACCTTGGTAGCAAACACAACTGGTGCTCCCCATTCAGAAACACTCCTTCTGATAAATCCCTTCTTCAAAAGATCACTGACTTGCACCCTGAGCTCTCGCTGCTCCCTTGGTGCCATACGGCGAAGTGGCATCACTATAGGTCTGGCATCTTTCACTAAATCAATACGAAACTCAATCTCTCGGTTTGGTGGAAGCCCATTCACTTCTTCGAAGACGTCCGGATGCTGGCCAACCACGGGCAAACCTGACAACTCACTATGCGGGATGTCGAGGGAATTTAGAAAACTAGCCATTACCCCATCACTAGGTAGACCACCAAACACTACCCTCTGCCCATCATCCGCTCCAGCTATCACCAAAAAGCCCTCACAGTCTACCACCATCCCGTATCTTTGGAGCCAATCGACTCCCAAAATAATGCCAAATCCAGTAAAGCCCAAAACAAAGCAATCACAAACAAACATGCATCCATGACTCGATAAGACCACATTACGACAAATCATGCTAAGGTTAGTCGAACCACCAATCGGGTTCGTCACTACTAAAGGTCTATCGATGATCTCGGGCTCCAATCCCAACCTATCTACCAGGTCACTAGATATGAAGGAACTGGAAGCTCCGGTATCAAACAATACTCGAACAGGAACATTATAAACAGAAACCATACCTTGAATAATGACATTCTTTCCTTTCTCCACCGCAGTTGGAGCATTCGACGAAGAAGGAATAGCACTAAGGGCATATGCTTTCACCATCTGCTTTTCTTTAGGGAGTTGCGGACACTTGTCCTTGTGACGTCCCACTTGGCCACAGTTGAAGCACTTCCTATCCGCTGGCTTAGCCCGACAATTACTAGCATAATGGCCCTTCTTACCACAGCTGAAGCACTCAACATCTTTCTTATTCTTTTTCTGGCTATCCTTATTCGGTTTCTGCTTCCTCTTATTCTGAGAACCACTCTTGACTCTACCACTTGCTTGCGGCTTTGGCTCCTCTGCAAATGCAACCTCAGTCTTCGACTTAGGGTAAAGATTCTCTGACCTCAATGCTTTCCCCACAATCGATTCAAACGTCTCATCGTTGTGGTTAATAAGCCTTTCCCCCAAGTACTGATCCAAGCCAGTTATGAACTTCTCGTTCTTCTTCTTGGCAGTATCTATTAGGGATAACCCATATTTCGACATAGTGTCAAATTCGGCAATATACTCCGAGACAGCTCTGCCATTCTTCTTGAGTTCCAAGAATTTCTTAAACAGCACTGACCTCTGAGCAGCTGGAATGAAGTTATCGCTAAATCGAACCTTAAACTGATCCTAAGTTATCTGATCCTCGGGAGTAGCTGCCTTTATAGCATTCCACCAATTCATTGTCCGTCCTTGAAGCTGACGAGATGCTAGCCTTCTTTTATCTCATCCTCGATACCCAAATCTTCGAAGATATGCTCGCAGCTATCCAACCAATCATGAACATCCGTAGCTGACTCCGTTCCGTGGAACGGCTTCACACCAAGACTAGTATAATCCTTGTTCAGCTTGGAGAAATCGGCTCTAGGCGCTTGCACTATTGGACCACCTCCATTGCCAGCATTGGGAGCTGCCCTCTGCACATCCTTAAGCATATCTCTCATGAGGTCAGTAAACATCGTCCTCATGTTAGCAGCATTCCCATTATTGGCTCCTTTACCAGCACCTCTTGTGTATCGGCTCAGCGTTCAATCTGTAAAGAGAAAACGATTAACCATCTCCATAGTGGTGCCAGTGCAGTGTGACTTCATCCATAACTATACTAATAGTATAGTTATATATAGCTTTTGAAAACCAAAATAATCACAAATACGCGCTCTCATATACGTATACTATCTCTCCTTGGTGTCTTTCCCTAGGTTAACTACGCAACCTAGAGCTCTGATACCAAGTGTGACGGCCCGCCCCGCACCAACCAGCATTTCCTCCGAAAGTGCGCTATACACATGCCCGACTAGCACAGAATGGTCGCCAAAGAAAGGAAAGAAGAGAATGAACTAATCAAAAACCTGTAGAATGTCTCATAGCGCATGGAACAAAATATAATAATAATATACTAGACATAAAATAGGTGAGACAGTGCATAAGGTGATAATTAAAACCAACATCAACATCATCATCAGAGCAGCGGAAATCCAAATACAGCTTATCACAACTTTCCAAACTACTATCTCTGAACAAAAGAAATAAAGGTACACCACTATGCCCAAAGTAGTGACCGCAGCAACACAGGGAGAATATCTATATATATGTATCATACGTGGAAGCCTCCTGCTCGTCTCTGATACAGCTACTCGTGCATACCACCTAACCTATCTCTAGTCTGCTCGTGAGAGCACCCAGAGTAATAAGAAGAGACATAAAACTCTGGGTTACACAAAAAGTCTGGTATGAGCAATAAGCAGCTAAACAGAACAATAACATGTATACTAAACCATAATTGAACCTGGACCTGCAACCATAGAGTTAGCACTACATACCGTACAATACTCTAGGGTGCCACTGAACAGATAGTGTAAAGATAACGGGGGGTGGGGGTGTGCATGTCATAATGATGGCAAATAAATCAACCATAGCAACCATCCTCACATCTCTCACTCAGTGCGTAAAGCATATGATGTCCACCACTGTCAATCACTAGACCCATCAAAGTAGTGACGGAGTTCGACTTGTATGACTACTGCTATTACCAAGCTTGCCCCATGGAGTCATGAACAAATATTTACAAATGACCCCACTTCATTGGTCTATAGCTCTTTAGTCGTACCTAGGACACTATGGCCCTGAATCCGTTCACGTACCCCCTACACACAGTGATCCAAAGTTATAGACATCGACAACCCTTTAGCACACGTCCCGCAGCAAAGCCCAACTCATGAAGTTAACTCTTTGGTTCCCAACTGGATCCTGAGTACAAACTTCCCACTTGGACTACCTTTTCATCTCGAGTTTTGGTCATCACCTTCTTCTCCGGATCGGTCTTCATTTCTTCACTTCTCCGCTTCAGGTTGTGGTCATCAGCTCCTCGGTTCGGATCGGAATACCCCATACGGGTGGAGTCGTGCTCCTCCAGCTGTTCGGGTCGGGGTCCACCTCCCCAAGCGGTTCAGATCATGGAGAGCTCCGGATCATGTTTACCCATCGGATCGGGTCGAAGCTTCTGAATCGGATGGTGCAAGCAGCTCTCGTGGAAGGCGGTTCGGATCGGAGGACTTCAGGTCATGGCCGAAGCATCGGTTCGTGATCCTCCTTGGCCATTGGTTCCTTAGCTCCTGAAGCAGTTCGTGAGTGGCATCGGTTCAGATCGGAGGTAGGTTCCGGGATCACCAGCTCGTCGGGACGCTTCGGTTCGGGTCGAGCTTCCCCCATCCGATCCGGTCCTACACAGTTTCCTGCACTTTGTCCAGCAAGCTATTTACGCCATTCGACGGCATTTTCGACCAATCTAATACTTCTAGACAATCACAAATCATACCATACAATCATAGCAACTTGTACAATCGCTCATAAACACCAAAACAACAACCATAGCATGTAAAATGGATCAAACATAGCCAAAAACCCATATTTTCCCCTAAGCATGTTTAAGCAAAACTAATGATAGGATTACCAACAACTTAACCAAATTAGCCAAATTTTCTAACAGAGGTCTAAAACAATATTTCAATTTTTATAAATATTTTTCCAAAATTTTATCATGTCTAATTTCGTTAATCTTCACTAATTACCCTTAATCAACCGTAATTAGTGCAAAACTATGCAAATCACTCACCTTGGCCACAAATAGAATACCAAATCTGAAATACTTCTCTGCTTGGCGCTGTTCCCAATGCAACACAGCAGCTCTATCTCAATCTCTATGCTAATCCGCCTCAATTTGATGTTGCTAAGCCTAATCCTTGATTAGAAAGTGATTTTGAGATGTTTTAGAGGTTGGAGGCCATTATTAGGGTTCTTAGGAGGTAAATGGCGGCTAGAAAACTGAAATGAAATGAAAACCTAACTCATTTCAGCCTCCCCATAACCCTAATCCCGAAATGGGTTATGAGCCCATTTAATAATCACCTCATTTGGCCTGGTTAAGCAGTTTTTCACCTTTTGAAACTTGTTTCAGCCATATCTCCCAAACGGTGAGTCTGTTTGGCTAATGTGACTACTCTACGGAATTGTAAACCATCATCCGAATCCAATGGAAGTGATTTTAGGTCAAAACTCCTTTCCAATCAAAAGTTATGGCCAAAACAAGATCAGCTAGGGGCAAAATAGTCATTTAAAAATCGGGAAAAATTATGAACATGGGAAATGACCCCAATAGTCGTCTCCCAAAGTTACATGACCATACGACTTCGTATGTGAAGGAAATAAATATTATGCGATCCTGCGATGTGTAGAATGCGGGTTGTTACATACCCCAACTTGAACGACTTCATAATTATCCAAGGATGATATTAGTTTAGAAACGAGAGTAGTGAGAGAGTCAAGTTAATATTTCCGTGAAAGATATTATGGGCTATAAATTTGTAGAATTATAAGTTAAATGATTTCCCAATATTAGATAATAATGTGGTTAATGTTGAAAGTAGAAATAGAAGACTGAATATGATCTAAAATTTTCCTAAGTAATGGAATGAGCTATTTAAAGAATAATACTATATTAAATAAGAAGCGAGAAAACTATATTTATAGTATCGAAAGACTTAAGGGTTTTAAATTTATATTTGTTTTAATTTAAAGGCCAAGTGATGTTGAATACTGAACCAGTGAACTCACTGGATTGTTATAATTGAAACACTGTTTATTTTGATAGTTAAATCACCGACTATCAAATCTTTCCAATACGATTGTTGGTACGGAAAGACCGAGATCGAATTCATATTCGAAAACCATTCCGACCAACAAATACGTGAAGAGGTCAGAAGATGATCGAGATGGAGCATTGAAGACCATAAATATTCATAAACGGAAGAACCGCTACTAATCTCCGGTTTAGCGGCCAGAGATAAACTGTGGTTCTGTCGTGATGGGAATCTACGGATTGTAAGGACTTCTCGTTATTAACCCATGGGGTGATTCTTGTCTTGGATGCAGTAAGAGAGTACCTTCGGTTCACCCTGTTCCTGGATGACTTGTATGGACGGATATCTGACATAGTATTTCCAAAAGGATCGTGTACGTTGATTTCTTCAAACGTGTCATAGTTGGTTAGCTCCCAACTAGAGTATTTTTGTGGACGTCAGTTAGCGATATCTAGTGGATTTGACAATGTGGCACTCAAAGTGAATGGCGACCAGATGTTTCAAAGTAAATTCTGGCCTCAAGCCTCACAACCGGTAAATGACAAAATCGGGCAGGCCGGATGGCTATGTGGGTCGCTCCCATTAGGGTGTATAATCACCTATCTAGAGAAATTCCATTTCATTCTTTAAGTCTATTTCGATGCTGTCCCTTTTCGGGAAACGGTGGGTCGCACCCAACCATTGGTGATATACATTCGATACACTCAAGTGAAATGAGTGGTTGGTCATGTGAGGGTCAGGTTGCAAGACGTTCTTGTTGAACCCAGTGTATTCGCCTCAGGAGATACACTATCGCCAGGTGGTCCCATACCTTGTCATAGTCGGAATCCAATCTCCAATAAGCACCTGCGGTTTTGATTGTATACTGTAAATGTGGAGCGTGAGATGCAAGCGTTCCACTAGATTCTATTTACTTGTATTTAGACACTATTATAATACCAGAAAAGATATTAGTTTCAAAAATGTTTTGGGTTATCGTAAGGTAAAAACCGTCTGTATTTATGTGTGGATTTGGTCTTATGATTATCCTTTCCTTTGAAGGATTTTAACTTTAAAATCAGGTTGTGTGATACCCTTAATACTGTGTGAGTTTTTCTCACTCTGGTTCACCAGACTGAACCGGTGTTTTGTAAATGCTCGGGTTAGCTCGGGATGTACAGGCTCAGGTTATCGAATGCTGTGAAGTCCTGAGTTGAGCTGGAGGTGTTCAGACGTATGAGATTATATAGTGTATATTCCGCTGCATATTGTGTATGAGGACTAGTTATTATAACTGTCCAGGGATGTTGATGTGCTCTGATAATGTAAGTATTTCAAAGCTCTCAGTAAATATTTATTTTTGTATTATATTTTGTTCCGCTGCGATGTGAGACTCTGATTCTGTGTTGTGATGTTTCTTCTTCTTCTTCTTCTATTCTAATATTTCTTTCTTTCTTATCTCATCCACTAAATTCTTTCTAATAACTATCCAGTGTTTTCGGTGTTTAGGAGATCGGCATGAGTTACAGTAAAGGTATTTATGTCGATTTTCAGGGCCGGAAATCCCTAGGTCGTTACAGTGGTATCAGAGCTAATGGTTTAGTAATAACCTTGGCTCTGTGGTGTAACTCGATAGAGATAGGGTTAGTAATACCCTAGATCAAGACTGTGTGTGTATATATGAAAGCGTATTTGTAAATTTTATATACGAATGTTTTGCATTGTGTCTTTTGATCAGTTCAAGTGTTGAGAAGCGTTGAACTGGCAATGGATACGGTATTGTTTTGGAAAGAGGGTAAATGGAATAATTTTACCCAAATTATGTTTTGTATAGAGAAGGAGTAATTTTCTCAAATCGTTCAGATAATAGTGTGCTGATTGGTCTGAATGGAATTCAAATTTGATTGAAAATTTGAATTGGAATTTAACTTGGTTAAGGGTAATTTAATTAAGGATAATAATGAAATTGAAATAAATTTGGAATTTGAATAAATAACACTCAAATAGAAATAAATCAGATATTAATCGATTGCTGTTCAAATAAGTGAAACCAAAGTAAAACATTAATATTGAATGTAAATTCAATTGATTTGGCTATTTGGTTGTGTATTGGTTGTTAATTGTGAATTTCTTGTTATTGGATGATAGTTGTTTGAATGAAATAATCGGCAATTTAGTGGAGTTAAATGAATTACAAACTAAAGAATAAATTCTGGTATAATTGAACTAGAATTGAACTGCATATAGATTGAAATTTATGGGTTAACCCTGTACTTGATAAAGAATTGATGCAATCCGTTTGGTTTGGGATTGGTACAGTTATACCAGTTAATTAGGGAAATATTATCTTGGAATTGCCTATATTTATCACTTATATGTGGATTGAGTTAAGTACAGGTGCCTAATGGATAGACAGATTGATACTGGTTGAGTAAATCGCATATACGTTGAGCAGATATGCTCAATAGCGCTTGTAAAAGGTACGCCTACGCGAAAATATAAAATTTTGGGGTTTTGATTTTTGTTTTCCGACCGTTGGTCGATGTATATATATTATGTGTTCCTGCGATATTGCAGATGTCACTCCGTGCAGGGGAGACTCTGCCGAATTTTTCCGAGAATTTAAAGTGTTAGAAAATTTTCAATATTTTTGAAAATTTTATTTTTACCAAAATAAATTGGTTTTCGATTTAAAGTAGATTGGATTTGAAAGTTAATGGGTTTGTAACGTCCTTTCTTACCTTAGCAATTTCGAGGACGAAATTATTTTAAGGGGCGAGGAATGTAACGACCCGTGTTTTTGGCAATCAAATATTTAATTTAATTTATTTATTTTAAACATTTTATTTGGAAAATTCTTGGATTTTAAAATTTAATTCGTGATTTAAAACGAAGTTGAAACGTTATATATTTATATATATTATAAATCGAGCTAAGAAATGGCGTGCAGTTCGTAAAATGGAGTTTTGAACTTCAACTGAATATACAGAGTCCGATATAAGTCGGATTTCTGTGAAACAAGAAACGTTGGAACCGTATTGATGATAATTTTCATATGAAAGAGAAAAATCCAGATTTCGTGTTGTAAATTGTAAGTTATGGCCAAATGAAATTTTAAAATAGTCGCTATGGATTTCTATTTATAAACGATAGCTTTATTTATAAATATAAAAGGGCTTTTATAAAAATGGAATATCATTTAAAACCAAAACTTTAACCCTTGAGTTGAATTCTATACTGTTTAAAATTTAAGCAGTTTGTTTTAAAAATATGCGATGATGTTAATTTATTTTCGATAATTTAGCTATTTAAATTTAATTTATAGTCTATCGAGATTTATATGTGTTTTAAAAGAATAGCCCAAAGCTTGTATACAACATACGCACACGAACCATATTTTCAATGCAGACTGCACTTTGAAACGTATATGTGTATATTTATAACCGTTAGCATTTCCACTTGGTCCGGCATAACGAATAAAAAGCCGAATACATATATCACAATTAATCAACACTGGTTCCATGGAAAGAAAACTGTTAAGTGATCAATGCAAGAAAACATATGGAACCAAACACATACTTTCATCTCACTCGTTCAACGAATAAAATATTGTTACATGAACATAACGAAAACTAGAATGCATATTACATAAAACTAAAAATGTTAATACAAAGAAGGAGACAACATATATATATATATATATATATATATATATATTCTCAGATGTACATTACATAACCAAATATATATAATGGTCCATCCTATTTCTTTCTAAATGTCCTGTTTCCGTCCAAGAAACAGTAAACCAAATTTACCTCCACATGCATTGTCCTGAAAATGAAGAAAAAGAGAGATCATGAAATAGACAAGACAAGAGATACAAAAAAAAAACACATGAACAAGTAATTAAAGTGAACAACCAAGGACAACTAAGGGAAAATAAAATTAAAAAAAGCCAAACAGCTAAAGCAAACAATCAATGAACTACTAAGAGACAAGACGATACATAGCTAAACATATACGCAGCAGACAGCTGAAGAATAGATTTAGAACAGCTAAATAAACTGCTATGAGTATAGGTAACAGCTAAGGAAAATAAACAACAAATATATGTATACATCAAATCTAGACAGCTAAACAGGTGTATATATATACTATCAAATCTTTATAGATTTTTAATAGCTAGATGGAAATGGATAGTATAGGAACAGCTAGCGAGAAAGTAGCCGAATAGCTAAAAGGAGATAAAAGGGAAACAAATCTGTGTGTATATATATATATATATATTCCAAAAATTACAGACGAATTGAAAACAGATAATATATATATATATATAGTCGGGTTCATGTACCAATTCACTGTTGTGATATATTTAAAGTGGAATACTGAATCCATACAGTTTCAAATCTGTATTAAATAAACGAGTGATGACATAAATCCCATCTAATCTATATACACATATCAATAGTACTGAAACCTCATATCAATTCAAAATCGCTGTAAGAACGTCACACGACATCAACCCCAAATCACCAGCACAAATCAAGAATGGTAGAAAAACCCAATGGCCTATGTGGGGGGTAGCCGAACCTATCTAGGATGGGTTGATAGGCATTGATCTTATCTCAATCTACTGCTATAAATACGTGTGTCGCACAAAGGGATTTCATCAATTCCAAACGGTTTGAACATTACAGTAAACAAGAGAAAGAAAAAAAATGGTTCAAACCACTTATAAAACCAAAACAGAAAATATTGCAAACAGAAATCAATTTAAATACTTATCTATGATGTACTTCGGATCCGCATGCTTGGGACAAATTTCCGGTTGGATCGGTTCAAGACCGCAGACTTGGGGGCGATCAAATTTTCGAATGTAACCTTTGAAGTTGGGTTGCGGACAGTCTGAAGTGGATCTGGAAGGCGTGGGAGTTGGTCAGCGAGACGGTGGTGACATTAGGGGTTGTAGGGTTGGGTTAGGGGCCTATGAGGTTTCACAGAATAGTTGAAGAAGGAGAAGGAGGGGAGATCTAAGAGCGGTTGCGTGGAGGAGGGGGTTGCGAGGCAGCACTCTCCGATGTCACTGAAGCAAGAAGGGGGAAGGAGATCCGATGTGGGCCATTAGGGATTTCATATTTTTTTGGAGGCGGTGAATTGTGAGGATGAGTATACGGTAGGAGGGTTTTGTAACGGGTAGGGGATGCGGGCCGAACAGGTAAGGGTTAAAGCCCGTTTAATTTAATAAATTCATGTTTAAAAATTTTAATTACTTATAAAATTCATTAATAAGATATTTAACGCATACATTATCAGATTTAAGAACTGTCAGTTTTGTTGGGACCGTAGAGATGGGGGCATCGAGATGGAGCAGTGTCACTCAGGACTGGAAGAAAGCAGAATTTTTAATTAAATTAAACGGCTGTTTAATTTAATTAAAAACCAGCGTTTAATGACCAAACCAAATCCGAGTGAGTTAGACTCACTCAGTATATTTTTTTCCCATTTATATTTTATATAAATTGGGTTTTTATTTTGTGTGTGCTCTGTTGCTATGGTTGACTGTTTGCTAGTTATAATTTATTTGTTCATCTAACCGATGAAATTAAACCGTCGTTTAATTTCAGTGAAATACCAAATCGTTACTCTAACGATTGGTTCCAATAAAGGTAACTTACCTTATTGGTCACGTTTATTTATAAACGTGTTTGATTGTCTGAATTGTTTGCATTATTTGATCCGATTAAATTGTGAAATTGTTGTTATTTACTATTATATATCAGTTAAATGGAATTAACTGATCTGTTTGGAGATAACCAGTTGAATACAGGGAAGGACAGGTTGGAAGGATCCAACCGGATTCCTCAAATATATTATTTATTTTCATATTATCATATGAACTATCATGTTTAGGTGATTTATTTGAGTATTGATCATTGATTTGAAAGTCAACCTGTGTTGTGTTTAACTAATGGGTGATATTGGTTGGATAGTTTTCGGCAGATGGCCTAGTAATGAATCGTTTTATTAAGAATTTATTAACTGTCAGGTAAATAAATGGAAAGGAAGTTATCAAATGGTTTTTTTTTATAAATAAGAGACGGACTTTGAAATTTATTTTTATAGATTATTTGAATGAAGGTTTATTTAAGTAAATTAATAATCTAGTAACTAAAAACCAAGTACATAAGGTGAGTTCTCACATTAATGAGTTTATAAACCATGAGCAGAAATTAACCAAATGGTTAAAGATTTGATTAACTGTTTCAAATAACAATTAAGGTCGATTGTTTAATTAGATTTTTTTAAAGTAGTTTAAAGAAAAGAACTAATGGGATTGGTTAAGGTATTTACCTTGCTTTTGAGTTGAATAATTCAACTGTTTAAATCAAGATATATTATTAAATAAATTATTTAATCATGAATTATTTTGGAAAGGTCAAATATTATTTTAATTATCTGAATGGAAGATTAACTATTAAGGTTGAAGTAAATCAGTTGGTTTTTTTTGAAATGTTGGAATTGGTTATTATATAATAAAAACCAAAGTGATAAATCTTGGCATTTAGTTCTGTAAATGAAGTTATAAAGTTGTAAAGCCTTATGTAGCTAAATGAAATTGAAATCGAATTTATATTTAATACGAATTCCTATTAAGGATTCTATTGGTCGGATTTTATAAAATTCTAGAACTGGGCATCTATAAGGACAAGTTATAAATAGAATATTGATATAGGGTCAAGACAAGTGCAAAATGAGATTGGAAATCTTAAGAAAGTAAAGGAAATCTGAAAGCCTAAAGACGAAGAAATGGAAATGTTTTAAAACATGATTTTGGAAATGGTGAAAGAGTTTTCAAAAGAAAATGAATGGGGTTAAAACCATGTTAAATCGAATGGTAAGTATAAGTATTGAGATATCTATTGGGGTGAGATTTCGTTGATAAACTACTAGCTATCATGAAGATAAGATGCCGTCGACTCAAGGTCTGAGAGGTAAATAAAATACCCCAACTTGAATGACTTCATAATTATCCAAGGATGATATTAGTTTAGAAATGAGAGTTGTGAGAGTGTCAAGTTAATATTTCCATGAAAGATATTACGGGCTATAAATTTTTAGAATTATAAGTTAAATGATTTCCCAATATTAGATAATAACGTGGTTAATGTTGAAAGTAGAAATAAAAGACTAAATATGATATAAAATTTTCCTAAGTAATGGAATGAGCTGTTTAAACAATAATATTATGTTAAATAAGAAGCGAGAAAACAATATTTATAGTATTGAAAGATTTTAGGGTTTTAAATTTATATTTGTTTTAATTTAAAGGCCAAGTGATGCTGAATACTGAACCAGTGAACTCACCGGATTGTTATGATTGAAATACTATTTATTTTGATAGTTAAATCACCGACTATCAAATCTGTCCAATACAATTGTTGGTACGGAAAGACCGAGATCGAATTCATATTCAAAAACCATTCCGACCAACAAATACGTGAAGAGGTCAGAAGATGATTGAGATGGAGCATTGAAGACCGTAGATATTCAGAAACGGAAGAACCGCTACTAATCTCCGGTTTAGCGGCCAGAGATAAACTGTGGTTCTGTCGTGATGGGAATCTACGGATTGCAAGGACTTCTCGCTATTGATCCATGGGGTGATTCCTGTATTGGATGCAGTAGGAGAGTACCTTCGGTTCACCCTGTTCCTGGATGACTTGTATGGACGGATGTCTGACAGAGTATTTCCAAAAGGATCGCGTACGTTGATTTCTTCAAACATGCCATAGTTGGTTAGCTCCCAACTAGAGTATTTTTGTGGACGTCAATTAGCGATATCTAGTGGATTTGACGATGTGGCACTCAAAATGAATGGCAATCAGATGTTTCAAAGTAAATTCTGGCCTCAAGCCTCACACCCGGTAAATGACAAAAATCGGGCAGGCAGTGTAACACCCCACACCCGCTACGGTCACTCACTATGGGAATGCCATAACATCGGTGGAGTATTTTAAGTGAATATAGAACAGAAAAATTACAACAAGACAGATATAAGTAATACTTGAGAATTTAAAACATCATTTCATTGCAGCGGAAAGTAAAACATGTTTGGTTACACCAAAACCATAAACAAGAGTCAAGTACATAATATCCATCCTGATAAAACAAAAGTACATAATCCCACTACATAACTTAATAGCCATAATAGAAAAGATAAACTGAGCTTTACATCCACGGTCCAAGCTCCAAAAGATAGATAAAGCAGTCTGATCAAAGCCCAATAGTGCTAGGCCCACTCTGATAACCTGAGGGTTGGGAAAAAGATAAAAACAACGGGGTCAGACATAAGTCTGAGCGAGTCCTATAACCTTAATAATACAATCATTAAAGTAATTAGGGTATGATATAAACAAGGTACGGTACCTCTGGGGATAATGACTACACTAAGTAGCCAACTAAGCACAAGATGTACTAGGATAACCGAAAAGACGCATTTACCCACCCAAGGATAATTCCTACACTACACCACACCAGTTCTACCCACCCAAGGGTAATTCCTACTTAAAGGTTGATCCCACTAAGTGTACTTAGTAATTTTTAATAGTAGTTTCGTGTACCCCTAGCTGACTACATAGGTGCCGTCTGCCCCTATCTCTACTAGGTGTACCCACTACTCCCCAAGCGATCGGCTCCCAACCGTAGATACCCGTGCTGGCCCCACAATGGGGTGTATCACTCCCCAAAGTGGAAACCCGATACAACAAATGGTGCACGGCTTATATCTACACGATGCAACAACGTCTTACCTACCAGCCCGGGTCCACACACGCATATGAAACCCGTTGGACTCGTGTTGCCACCGCTAACCCGTTTTGGCCTCTTACAGTCAAGCCCAATATGCGTGTCCCGTCCTCGACTTGGGTCGAGCCCACAAAGATACGTTTGGGATATTGGTTGAAATGGGCCCCCACAAGCTACCCACCTAAGCTTGTCATTTCTAGTGAATCCCACTTAACCCTTTAACCATGTCCACTTACATGTTACAAATTTTGGTTAAGTCTTTTAATCATATTTTAATTGCCACTCAAGGCCCCCACAAGCTACTACTTAAGCTTGTCATTTAATCATATTTCAATTGCCACTTAAGGCCCCCACAAGCTACTACTTAAGCTTGTCATTTAATCATATTTCAATTGCCACTTAAGGCACCCACTAGATTTCCACATGCCACCCAAGGCACTTACTTGATTCCCACATGCCACCCAAGGCACTTACTTAACCCTTTAATCATGTTTAATTACATGTTCCACTTTGGTTAAGTATTCTAATCGTATTTTCTATTGCCACCCAAGGCACCCCCACTAGTTACTACCTGCCACCCAAGGCACCCACTTAACCCCTCATGCCTCACTACATGCTAATTTGGTTAAGTGTTTCTTAATTAATTAAGATCGTAACCTTTGTAAAGACCTCTCACATTAGACTGTCTTTTATGGCAGCTGGATATGCCGGTTGGTTCCGGGCAGCCTTACACCATAACAGAGTCTAACCTCGTGTCTTTACATTTGTCACGTATTTAGTTTATGACTAAGACCTCTCACATTGGGCCAATCGTTTGTAGCCGCTGGATTTGTCGGTCGGTTCCGGGCAGTCTTATGCTACAAAAGGGTCCAACCTCGTGTCTTAGTCGATTAATTACACCTAATTAATCACCCCCATAATTTGTATTAATTATCCCTAATTAATTACAAATTTCAAGAATATGGGTAGACCTAACTCAATAGGTAAATTCCCAATTCCATAATATGGGTAGACCTAACTTAATAGGTAAATTTCCAATTCCATAATATGGGTAGACCTAACTTAATAGGTAAATTCCCAATTATGTCCATTCACTTTATGTTATGCTTAAGCATACCCATTTCACACCATTTTATTAACATGCATATTAACCCCATCGTTCCCCACGTAATTCGTTCTCATAACATGACATAATAAAGGGAAGATTCATCACAAATGTCATGGGTTTAACCAACATAGCATATAACTTTATCATGGGTTTAAAAGGTGTCAACTTGCATATATGAGCATACATTAAACCCAACTAGCATTTAACCCAAACTTGCATGAAGCACATATGTCACAAAGGGGGTAACTTGCATATGATTCTTATGTCATACAAAGGTGTGAACTTGCATAGCATGTCACATGTTAACTTGCATATAACCAAACACATAACTTGCATAACATGTTACATATGAACTTGCATATAATCATGCACATAACTTGCATATAACCAAACACATAACTTGCATAACATGTTACATATGAACTTGCATATAATCATGCACATAACTTGCATATAACCAAACACATAACTTGCATAACATGTTACATATGAACTTGCATATAATCATGCACATAACTTGCATATAACCAAACACATAACTTGCATAACATGTTACATATGATCTTGCATATAATCATGCACATAACTTGCATAACATGTTACATATGAACTTGCATATAAGCATGCACATAACTTGCATATAACCAAACACATAACTTGCATAACATGTTACATATGATCTTGCATATAATCATGCACATAACTTGCATTACATGTTACATATGAACTTGCATATAATCTCACATATAGCTTGCATAACATGTTACATATGAACTTGCATATAATCTCACATATAGCTTGCATAACATGTTACATATGAATCAATGTTCAACATAGTGTTTTGCATAATGAGCGTCATAAAACATAGCATTATACTTGCATAACATATAGCATAAAACTCGCAAAACACACAACATGCACTATACTAAACTTGCATAAACACATTAATCCACAAACATAGCCATATCTTATCATATCCTATCATAATCAATTTAACAATTGATTATTAAGGCTATAGAAACTCACCACTAAACTCCAATAAGCAAACCCTTGCCAATAATCACCCAAAAACTCTAGCCTTGAAAATAAAGCTTGCAACTTGATGATGAATGCAAGCTAATGATCACTCATACAACTTAAAAATGCTTGTATGAACATGAAAGCCTTCATAGAAATGGTTTAGAAAGAGGATGGAGGCTAGGATTTTGAGTGGAGGCCATGATCATAGAAAATTTTGGCATAGTTTAGTTAGAGGATAGGATTATGATCATTTAGGGCTAGCTTAGGGTCTTATTTATAGATTAGGCAAGTGTTTTAGGCCATTAGATTAACCCTAAATTAGATTAGGACCATCAGATCTCGGAAGCTTCCAGAAAACAACCCCAAAACATAGCCAAAGCTTAAAATGGTGCACCAGGCCAAACTGGCCGAGCACCCCCTGTCGACACCCAAGTCGACAGGGCTGTCGACTTGGTCCTAGCCAAGTCGACTGCCCAGTCGACAGGCCTGTCGACTTGGGTAGCTACGCGGGAATTTTCCCACCTGCGCCCAATGGCCCCAATTTCGAAATTTGAACCTGAATTTTAAATCTGTTTTGAACTTTGAATTTTCTGCAAACTTCATTGGGCCATAACTGGGCCATACGGACTCCGATTTACAAAATTTCGGACTCTATTTCGCGTATTTTTCCGAGACGAACGCAATGACGCAGCCCGTTTCCCCCCAATTCTCACATCTGAGATTATTTATTCTGCAATTAGTGAATTTTAGCATTAACTGAAATTCGGGGTGTTACATTCTCCCCTCCTTAAAGGATTTCGTCCCCGAAATCTCTAAGCCAAGGAGAATGCATATCCTACCATCCAAACAACCATCTACTCAATCCATCAAACACGGGCATCCATTGTCCTTAAAACAATTTCTAATGATGTATGAGCATATGCAAAAAGTGTGTGTATATGTTCCCTATCTAATGTATGAACATATGCAAACCATGATAGTGCCATGCATCCATTATGTATGCGAGAGAACCCTATCGACACATACAATATCTACATGAGTGCACAATCATTCACCAAAATGCATCATCCATATGATAACACAATCATTATACATCCATAAATACAGCTACCTACACACAATTATATGCAATATGCAATATGAAGTGACTGAGCCGATCTAGTGTCTAGAGTGTGTGTATATGCATCCACGAGCAACCACTAGCAAACACTTGCATCCACATGCATCCATCAATCATAACATGTCTCAAACACATGTTTCAACCATAGGTTTACCCTATCTAAAGGTCAAAAGTACTAACGAGAGGACATACTAAAGATAAGATAAGTACTAGACAAACGATAGAGGAGAAGTTAAAAGACATACCCTCAAAAAGGAATGGGTACAATGAACGCATCTTCGCTTCCGTCTCCAAGGTAGCATTGCTCTCATCTTCTCCCCATTTTACTTTGACTAGTTGAACCTCTCGATTCCTCAATTTCCTAGTCTCTGACCCGAGGATGCGAGTAGGAGCTCGTCGAATAGTCGCATCACGCTCTACTTCCACTTCTCTAAGCAATCTCGGCTCTACCACCTCTGCGGTCTCATGTAGGCACTTCCTCAAATGTGACACATGGAATACATCATGTACACCACTAAGTCTGTCGGGCAACTCCACCAATGGAAGATGCTCTCCTCATGTACCTCCAAAATCTAAGATACATAGCCTCAAAAGGTCTTCTAAAATGCGATTCACCCTCCCGGTCTGGCCGTCCATCTCAGGATGATTTGCGGTGCTCAAACACAGTTGAGTCCCTACCGCCTCTTTCAAACTCTTCCAAAACCCGCTAGTGAAGATAGGATCTCGATCACTCACTATGCTGGAAGGTACACCATGCAATCTAACAATCTCTCGAATGTAGATTGAAGCTAGCCATTGAGCAGTCCTCTTACTCTTCACGGGTATAAAATGGGCACTCTTAGTAAGTTTGTCTACCCCAACCCAAATTCCCGTATTACCCTTCCTCGATCTTGGTAATCCATTGACGAAATCCATCGAGACACTATCCAACTTCCATAGCGGAACCTCCAATGGGTGAAGCAACCCACCGGGTTTCTTCTGCTCCGCTTTCACTTGCTAGCACACCAAGCATCTAGCGACATACTCGGCCACATCTTTCTTCCTACCGGCCCAAAAGAAAACTCGCTTCATGTCTTGGTACATCTTGTCCCCACCGGGATGAATGGTCATCTTCGACCGATGTGCATTATCAAGTATAGCCTTCCTCAAACCCTCGTCTTGCGGTACACAAAGTTTACCATCTCTACGCAACCACCCCTTACCTTCTAGGGTGTACCTACTCAAATGGCTGGATGACTCCCCCCCCTTATGAGCTTCTCTACTAACTCAACCCACTATGGGCCGTCTCGCTGTGCCTCGCCAATCTGTCCCAAAAGAGTAGGCCTAACCTCCTAGGAGGCTAGCAAACCGGGTACAAAGTCAACGGAAGGTCTAAAGTCAAACATAGAAATAAACTCTAAGCTCCGTCGTTCAACGAACAATGAACTCGAGGACAACCTTTTTCTACTTAAGGCGTCCGCTACCACGTTACCCTTGCCATGGGTATACGCTATCTCAAACTCATAGGATGCTAAGAATCCCATCCACTTTTGCTCTCCTAAGACTATGCGCTCGAAGAGTCTCCAACACTTCCCTAAGATGTAGGGCATGCTCTTCTCCACTTTTAGAGAAAACCAGGATATTACCCCATCCAAAATCATCACAACTGTCCATCTCTCACGCAGACCACCCTAGTCGAACTCGGCATCCTCCAAATGCAAGCCCCAAAGGCCTAAACCAATATCAGACAAACACCCAAGGGATACCTCCTTCGAATTCAGACGACCTACGTGAGATGATACTAGTAAAAACGGCTAAATAATTAAGCCCTTGTCCAACTCTGGATGTCCTTGCCAGTCTTGCTCCAAAACCACCGTTTATCCCATAACTGGCTTTGCTCAACCTATTGAGCACATACAAAAACTTATTTCGCTCCTAGAAAAGACCAAGATGTCATTTACAAAGACCATCACAAACTTATTTAGGTACTCCCTAAACACCCTTCTCATCAAATCAATAAAGTATGCGGGGGCGTTCGTCAAACCAAATGGCATCACCAGCCACTCATAAAAAAAACCATCCGGAGTCCTAAAGGCAGTCTTCTCTATACTATTCTCAGCCACTCTCAACTGACGAAACCCCGTGGCTAAGTCCAACTGCGAAAATACTGAGGCGCCAACCAACTGATCAAAGAGATCATCAATCCTTGGCAATGGGTGTCTATTCTTCTTTGTAAGTTTATTTAGTTTTCTTTAGCCTACACAAAGTCTGAGGGACCCATCCGCCTTCGTGGCAAAAACTACTGGAGCACCCCACTCCGATATACTTCGTCTTATGAACCCCTTCTCAAGCAAATCGCCTACTTGCTTATGGAGTTCCCTCCTCTCACGAGGAGCCATGTGGCACACTGGCCAAGATACTGGTTTGGCATTGTCTACCAGATATATTCGGAAGTCAATCTCCCGCTCCGGAGGTAAGCCCTTCACCTCCTCAAACACATCCGAGTATTCCCGGACCTCTCTAACAGATCGCAAAATCTAGACCAACGTGTCAAGCGATTCTAGATAACTTAGCATAACAGATTCCATGGGATTACAAGAGATCTCGAGAGTGTTACCCAAGCGGGTCATAAGCCTAACAACTCTCCCTTCAAAATCAAGAATGGCACCCCTACTGGATAACTAGTCCATGCCCAAAACTAACCCATAGCCCGTGAAGCCCAAAAAGCATCACATCTAAACTCAACGCTAAGTATAGAAACTTTCAAACCTAAACACATCATGGAGCCCCCAATTGGGTTTGAAACAACCAAGGGATCATCAACTAAACTGGTGTCTAAGTGCAGTGACTCAACTAACAACGATGAGATAAACGAACTCGATGCGTCAGAATCAAATAAAGTTCTAACCGGATAATAAAGAAATCCAAATTCCAACTTAAACGGTCCTATCCCCATCTGGTACACTAGCAGTGAGGGAATACAACTACCCTCCAGGAGATTCCATACCTTGCCCATGCCCCTTTGGACAATCCTAATAAGGTGTCCTATTCCTCCAAAAGGATAACTACTAGCCCTCTTCTTCCCATTCTCCACTCGTAACCTCCCATCAAAATGAGGTTTCGTCCTTCATTGAACAACAACTATTTGAGCCTTCCTCCCATCGTCTATCCAATAGGTACCTACCAGTCCTCCTCCTTCTTGAACCAACTTCTAGTCCGACTAATGTCTAGGTCCCTTGAAGTGGTTTTCCATTCTTATCTATCTTAGAAAGATCATCCATACGCGGAGGGGAAACTCAAAACGAGAGAGGAAGAGATTCAAAAACGGAGAATTCGAAAGATAAAGATATGGCTATCGGGGATCATGCTTTTCTTTCAAAAACTTTTCTCTTAAAAGACATGTTTTTGAAAATACTCCTTTCAAAAATATTCTTAGAAAATAGTTTTTCTAAAAAAAATTATCTGTTCTGGTAACCTGGCTCTGATACCACGTGTAACACCCCACACCCGCTACGGTCACTCACTATGGGAATGCCATAACATCGGTGGAGTATTTTAAGTGAATATAGAACAGAAAAATTACAACAAGACAGATATAAGTAATACTTGAGAATTTAAAACATCATTTCATTGCAGCGGAAAGTAAAACATGTTTGGTTACACCAAAACATAAACAAGAGTCAAGTACATAATATCCATCCTGATAAAACAAAAGTACATAATCCCACTACATAACTTAACAGCCATAATAGAAAAGATAAACTGAGCTTTACATCCACGGTCCAAGCTCCAAAAGATAGATAAAGCAGTCTGATCAAAGCCCAATAGTGCTAGGCCCACTCTGATAACCTGAGGGTTGGGAAAAAGATAAAAACAACGGGGTCAGACATAAGTCTGAGCGAGTCCTATAACCTTAACAATACAATCATTAAAGTAATTAGGGTATGATATAAACAAGGTACGGTACCTCTGGGGATAATGACTACACTAAGTAGCCAACTAAGCACAGGATGTACTAGGATAACCGAAAAGACGCATTTACCCACCCAAGGATAATTCCTACACTACACCACACCAGTTCTACCCACCCAAGGGGAATTCCTACTTAAAGGTTGATCCCACTAAGTGTACTTAGTAATTTTTAATAGTAGTTTCGTGTACCCCTAGCTGACTACATAGGTGTCGTCTGCCCCTATCTCTACTAGGTGTACCCACTACTCCCCAAGCGATCGGCTCCCAACCGTAGATACCCGTGCTGGCCCCACAATGGGGTGTATCACTCCCCAAAGTGGCAACCCGATACAACAAATGGTGCACGGCTTATATCTACATGATGCAACAACGTCTTACCTACTAGCCCGGGTCCACACACGCATATGAAACCCGTTGGACTCGCGTTGCCACCGCTAACCCGTTTTGGCCTCTTACAGTCAAGCCCAATATGCGTGTCCCGTCCTCAACTTGGGTCGAGCCCACAAAGATACGTTTGGGATATTGGTTGAAATGGGCCCCCATAAGCTACCCACCTAAGCTTGTCATTTCTAGTGAATCCCACTTAACCCTTTAACCATGTCCACTTACATGTTACAAATTTTGGTTAAGTCTTTTAATCATATTTTAATTGCCACTCAAGGCCCCCACAAGCTACTACTTAAGCTTGTCATTTAATCATATTTCAATTGCCACTTAAGGCCCCCACAAGCTACTACTTAAGCTTGTCATTTAATCATATTTCAATTGCCACTTAAGGCCCCCACAAGCTACTACTTAAGCTTGTCATTTAATCATATTTCAATTGCCACTTAAGGCACCCACTAGATTTCCACATGCCACCCAAGGCACTTACTTGATTCCCACATGCCACCCAAGGCACTTACTTAACCCTTTAATCATGTTTAATTACATGTTCCACTTTGGTTAAGTATTCTAATCGTATTTTCTATTGCCACCCAAGGCAACCCACTAGTTTCCTTATGCCACCCAAGGCACCCCCACTAGTTACTACCTGCCACCCAAGGCACCCACTTAACCCCTCATGCCTCACTACATGCTAATTTGGTTAAGTGTTTCTTAATTAATTAAGATCGTAACCTTTGTAAAGACCTCTCACATTAGACTGTCTTTTATGGCAGCTGGATATGCCGGTTGGTTCCGGGCAGCCTTACACCATAACAGAGTCTAACCTCGTGTCTTTACACTTGTCACGTATTTAGTTTATGACTAAGACCTCTCACATTGGGCCAATCGTTTGTAGCCGCTGGATTTGCCGGTCGGTTCCGGGCAGTCTTATGCTACAAAAGGGTCCAACCTCGTGTCTTTGTCGATTAATTACACCTAATTAATCACCCCCATAATTTGTAATAATTATCCCTAACTAATTACAAATTTCAAGAATATGGGTAGACCTAACTCAATAGGTAAATTCCCAATTCCATAATATGGGTAGACCTAACTTAATAGGTAAATTTCCAATTCCATAATATGGGTAGACCTAACTTAATAGGTAAATTCCCAATTATGTCCATTCACTTTATGTTATGCTTAAGCATACCCATTTCACACCATTTTATTAACATGCATATTAACCCCATCGTTCCCCACGTAATTCGTTCTCATAACATGACATAATAAAGGGAAGATTCATCACAAATGTCATGGGTTTAACCAACATAGCATATAACTTTATCATGGGTTTAAAAGGTGTCAACTTGCATATATGAGCATACATTAAACCCAACTAGCATTTAACCCAAACTTGCATGAAGCACATATGTCACAAAGGGGGTAACTTGCATATGATTCTTATGTCATACAAAGGTGTGAACTTGCATAGCATGTCACATGTTAACTTGCATAGAACCAAACACATAACTTGCATAACATGTTACATATGAACTTGCATATAATCATGCACATAACTTGCATATAACCAAACACATAACATGTTACATATGAACTTGCATATAATCATGCACATAACTTGCATATAACCAAACACATAACTTGCATAACATGTTACATATGAACTTGCATATAATCATGCACATAACTTGCATATAACCAAACACATAACTTGCATAACATGTTACATATGATCTTGCATATAATCATGCACATAACTTGCATAACATGTTACATATGAACTTGCATATAATCATGCACATAACTTGCATATAACCAAACACATAACTTGCATAACATGTTACATATGATCTTGCATATAATCATGCACATAACTTGCATTACATGTTACATATGAACTTGCATATAATCTCACATATAGCTTGCATAACATGTTACATATGAACTTGCATATAATCTCACATATAGCTTGCATAACATGTTACATATGAATCAATGTTCAACATAGTGTTTTGCATAATGAGCATCATAAAACATAGCATTATACTTCCATAACATATAGCATAAAACTCGCAAAACACACAACATACACTATACTAAACTTGCATAAACACATTGATCCACAAACATAGCCATATCTTATCATATCCTATCATAATCAATTTAACAATTGATTATTAAGGCTATAGAAACTCACCACTAAACTCCAATAAGCAAACCCTTGCCAATAATCACCCAAAAACTCTAGCCTTGAAAATAAAGCTTGCAACTTGATGATGAATGCAAGCTAATGATCACTCATACAACTTAAAAATGCTTGTATGAACATGAAAGCCTTCATAGAAATGGTTTAGAAAGAGGATGGAGGCTAGGATTTTGAGTGGAGGCCATGATCATAGAAAATTTTGGCATAGTTTAGTTAGAGGATAGGATTATGATCATTTAGGGCTAGCTTAGGGTCTTATTTATAGATTAGGCAAGTGTTTTAGGCCATTAGATTAACCCTAAATTAGATTAGGACCATCAGATCTCGGAAGCTTCCAGAAAACAGCCCCAAAACACAGCCAAACCTTAAAATGGTGCACCAGGCCAAACTGGCCGAGCACCCCCTGTCGACAAACAAGTCGACAGGGCTGTCGACTTGGTCCTAGCCAAGTCGACTGCCCAGTCGACAGGCCTGTCGACTTGGGTAGCTACGCGGGAATTTTCCCACCTGCGCCCAATGGCCCCAATTTCGAAATTTGAACCTGAATTTTAAATCTGTTTTGAACTTTGAATTTTCTGCAAACTTCATTGGGCCATAACTGGGCCATACGGACTCCGATTTACAAAATTTCGGACTCTATTTCACGTATTTTTCCGAGACGAACGCAATGACGCAGCCCGTTTCCCCCCAATTCTCACATCTGAGATTATTTATTCTGCAATTAGTGAATTTTAGCATTAACTGAAATTCGGGGTGTTACAGGCAGCATGGCTAGTGGGTCGCTCCCATTTGGGTGTATAATCACCTATCTAGATAAATTCGATTTCATTCTTTAAGTCTATTTCGATGTTGTCCCTTTTTGGGAAACGATGGGCCGCACCCAACCGTTGGTGATATACATTCGATACACTCAAGCGAAATGAGTGGTCGGTCATGTGAGGGCCAGGTTGCAAGACGTTCTTGTTGAACCCAGTGTATTCGCCTCTAGAGATACACTATCGGCAGGTGGTCCCATACCTTGTCATAGTCGGAATCCAATCTCCAATAAGCACCTGCGGTTTTGATTGTATACTGTATATGTGGAGCATGAGACCCAAGCATTCCACTAGATTCTATTTACTTGTATTTAGACACTATTATAATACCAGACAAGATATTGGTTTCAAAAATGTTTTGGGTTATCGTAAGGTAAAAACCGTCCGTATTTATGTGTGGATTTGGTCTTACGATTATCCTTTCCTTTGAAGGATTTTAACTTTAAAATCAGGTTGTGTGATACCCTTAATACTGTGCGAGTTTTTCTCACTCTGGTTCACCAGACTGACCCGGTGTTTTGTAAATGCTCGGGTTAGCCCGGGATGTACAGGCCCAGGTTATCGAATGCTGTGAAGTCCAGAGACGAGTTGGAGATGTTCATACGTATGAGATTATATATTGTATATTCCGCTGCATATCGTGTATGAGGACAGGTTATTATAACTGTCCAGGGATGTTGATGTGCTCTGATAATGTAAGTATTTCAAAGCTCTCAGTAAAGATTTATTTTTGTATTATATTTTGTTCGGCTGCGATGTGAGACTCTAATTCTGTGTTGTGATGTTTCTTATTCTTCTTCTATTCTAATATTTCTTTCTTTCTTATCTCATCCTCTAAATTCTTTCTAATAACTATCTGGTGTTCCTTGGGTCGTTACATATTCAGTCCAAGTAGAAGTCTTTCTATAGATTCCCACCAACAAGTTGGTGATCTACAAGGTCGTCCGTATATTGATTCGAAGGGTGCCATGCCAATACTAGCTTGATAACTTTTTTTTGTGGGCGAACTCTACTAAAGGGAGATGCTCTTCCCAAGTCTCTCCGAAATCTAGGATACAGTCTTAAAAGATCCTCAAGAACTATGTTCGCCCTTTCCGTCTGTCCATCTATCTAAGGGTTACAAGCGGTGCTTAAACACAACTGTGTACCTAATGCTTCTTGCAATCTCCTCGAAAATTCACTAGGGAATATAGGATCTCAATCACTCACTATGCGAGAAGGTACTCCATGAAGACGGACTATCTCACGAACATAAACTATTGCCAACCACGCTACTGTCCTCTTACTCTTAATAGGAATGAAATGAGCGCTCTTAGTAAGTCTGTCCACTGTAACCCAAATATTGGTGTTACCTTTCCTCGACCTAGGCAAACCATCTAGGAAATCCATGGAGACGCTCTTCCATTTCCACTATGGGACCTCCAAAGGATGAAGTAAACCACCGGGCTTCCTTTGCTCAACTTTGACTTGCTGGCAAACCAAACATTGAGAAACAAACTCTGCCACATCTTTCTTCATCCCAGCCCAAAAGAAAACCCTCTTCATATCTCTATACATCTTATCACCGCCTAGATGTATAGCCATCTTGGAATGGTGGGCTTCCTCAAGGACTGCCTTCAACAAACTCCCAACTCGGGGAATACAATGCCTTCCATCTCGTTGCAACCACCCTCTATCATTTGTGGAATATCTATTGAGGTGACTATAAGTCTTCCCTTTACTGAGCCTATCCAAGATGTATGAAATCTGTGGATCTTCTCGCTTTGAAGTTCCTATCTGATCCAAAGAGTAGGTCGCACCCTAGTGATGCCAATAAACCAGGTATAAACTCGGTGTAGGGTCTAAAATCAAAAGTCGATATAAACTCTAAGCTTTTCCTCTCCACAACAGAGGACTTAAGGCCATCCTCTGCCTACTCAATGCGTCTACCACCACATTACCCTTCCCAGTGGTATATGCAATCTCAAAGTCATAGGATGCTAGGAACTCCATCCATCTTTTTTGCCTCAAATTGAGATCCTTCTGTGAAAACAAGTACTTGAGATATTTATGATCGGTGTACTACTCGAACTTCTTTACAAGTAGATAATGGCACCAAGTCTTAAGCGCAAATACTATGACAGCTAACTCTAAGTCATGGGTAGGGTAGTTCTTCTCATGAACCCTTAGCTATCTACGTCCATAACATACTACCCTTCCCTCTTGCATCAGAATTACACCAAGCCTTGTACCACATGAATCAGTGTATATTGTGAACACTTTGTTCCCATCGGGTAAGGTCAAGACTGGGGCTGTTTTCACAGCCCTCTTCAGTTGCTGGGAAGCATCATCACAATCTACATCCCAAGAAATGTCAGATTCTTCTTCGTCAGCCTGGTGAGTGGGGCTGATATCTTCGGGAAGTCCTTAATGAACTTCTTATAATAGCCTGTTAATTTAAGAAAACTTCTCACCTCCATTGCATTCTTTGGGATCTGCCAATCTTGAGCTGCAACTACCTTCGCAGGATCCATTGTTATCCCATCTTTAGAGACCACATGCCCTAACAATCTCACTTATTTTCTCCAAAAATAAAATTTGGAGAACTTCGCCTTAAGCTGGTGCGCATGGAGAGTTTTCAAAACCTACCTTAAATGTCGGGCATGCACTTCCTCGCTCTTCGAGAAAATCAAGATATCATCAACAAAAACCACGATGAACTTATTTAGAAACTCCCGAAACACCCTACTCGTCATATCATCAAAATAGACGAGTGCATTCGTCAACCCAAAAGGCATAACGAGCCACTCGAAGAAACCATCTTGAGTTCTAAAAGCGGTTTTGTCTATACTGTCCTCGGTCACCCTCAACTGATGAAACCCAGTGGCCAAGTCTAACTGAGAAAAATCAAATGCACCAACAAGATGATCAAACAGATCATCTATTCTCGGAAGTGGGTGCCTATTTTTCTTAGTGAGTTTATTCAACTCCCTATAGTCCACACATAAGGTGAAGCGAACCATCCGCCTTAGTTGCGAATACCACCAGAGCACCCCATTCAGATATACTTCGCCTAATAAACCCTTTCTCAAGTAGCTCCCCAACTTGCTTGCTGAGCTCCCTTCTTTCTCTTAGAGCCATATGGCGCACTGGCAATGCAACTAGCTTTGCATTGTCCACCAAGTATATACGGAAATCAATCTCGCGCCTCGGAGGTAAGCCCCGAACCTCATCAAAAACATCGGGATACTCACAGACTACTGGTACAGATCGCAGATCATCAATAGATGCATCAAGTGACTCTAGGAAACTAATCATGACAGACCCCTTAGGGTCACAAGAAATTTCGAGGGTCCTCCCATGGCAAGTCAAAAGTCTAACGACCCTCCTCTCACAACCCAGAATGGCACCATACAGGGCTAGCCAATCCATCCCAAGAATCAAACCATAGCCCATGAAACCTAACACACATGCGTTGCATTCAAACTCGACGCCCAACACAAATATTCTCAAACCCCGACAAATTATAGACAAATCAGCCGTACCCCCAATGAGGTTTGAGACAACAACGAGATCCAAAATCATACTATTAATAAGGTGCAGAGACTCAACCACGGAATCAAATATAAAAGAATGTGAAGCGCCCAAATCAAAAAGTGTTCTAATAGGATGATTGGAAAGAGAAATCAAGCATTGAACGGAAACTTTCCGACCTCTATCCGGCACACTGGCCATGAGAGCATGCATCTGCCCTCCAGAAGATCCTGCCCTTAGGCCTTGTCCTTACTTCTTTGAGAAATCCTTAATAAGGTGCCCGACCTCTCCACAGTGGAAACAAGCATTCTTCCTTCTTTTGCGGTCTTTGCTCAAATGACCAACGCACCCACAACTATGACCTTTCCTCTTATCTCTGGCTTTGTCGTTCTTTCTGCCCTTCTTTTGTTGTTGTTGTTCTTTCTTGGGCCACCATTTTTCTCATCCTTGGGTTGTGCTCCTCATCCCTGGCTCCCTTATTCTCCTCTTCACCATCCTGGTGTAACATGTTACCCAGTCTCTCAAAAGCAGCCCCCATCGCATGGAAATCCTTAGGAAGCTTAAGAGAAAATTAGCCGTAGGTGGAACTACTGCGGCTACAGATGGAGGTTGGGCATTTCCTAGCCCTTTGACATGTGTCGTAGTTTTAGCATGCCTACGGAACCATATTGTAATGGGGACACCCCTCGGGAAGAATCGGTTCCCCAAGCATGATAAAAAGAAAAGGAAAAGGGATTCAAACAAAGAATCGAAAGATATTACATACGGTTTTGGGGAATATGTTTTTTCAAAATAGACTTTTCTTTTGAAAATGCTTTCTTTTTAAAACCATTTTGAAAACAATTTTCAAAATCTTTCATCCGATCTGGTAACCTTCAGCTTTGGTACCAAGTGTGACACCCCACGTCCGTTAATGTCACTCATTAAGTTAATGCATTAAGTTTCGTGAAGCGTTAAGGGTAAACAGAAATAGAAATATTAACAGATAGATATAAAATAACAGCAAAATTTAAAACATTATTAAGCAGAAAACATCGTGGCTCAAAACAAAGTTACATCATGAGTCTGAAATATATAAAACCAAGTACATCAATTTAGAACTTTTGTCTTGTACTAAAATCATCAGAGCACAATAAAAGTGAAAATAGCATAATCCCTTAAAATATAGCCATAGTAGAGAAGGTACGAAATCATGCAGTACATCTAAGCAGCTCCAAGCAGAAGGAAAGAAGAATCCTGATCAAGCTTGAGTATTCCCACCCTAAGAACCTGGGGGGAAACGGAAGAGAAAGAAGAGGAAACAAAATTGGTCAGGCATAAGTCTGGCGAGTCTAGTTACTTTTAGCATATAAATAAGTAAAAGCATCATGATAGGCACATAAATTGGATAAGAGAGATAACAACATATAAAGCAGGTATGATAAGGTAAATAGGATAAACCGATTAGAACATACATGTATAGCGCTTCTCTAATACCTTTCTCTGTCTGCACCAACACTAGTATCATATGAACAATACGATCCCTAACAAGATATATTTAGGCGTACTTCTAGTGAGAGGTTTTACCCCATACAATAACACCCAACTGAACCGGTGTTAACCCTAAGGATAATAATGGGCTCCTAAACAAACGATACTACATGTACCCAAATTACTACCCCAATCGATCGGCTCCCTACTTCGTAGATACTCTGTGCTGGCCCCACAGTAGGATGTATCACTTCCTAAAGTGGCAACCCTCCGTTTTCAGGATGTGCACATGCATATCTACTAATGTCATGGCGTTTTAGCCTCCTTTGTCTGGGAAGATGCACGCACATGACCTCGTTGGAATACGCCGCTTACAACATCCCCTCCTTTGGATCTCTTATAATCAGCCCAGTAAGCGTACCCCGACTCCAACCTAGTTTGGAGTACTCGCTTAATACCTATATATGGCATACTGACTGAAACGTGTCCCATACACAAAATGATACAAGCTTCCCCCTAGGCTTGCATCCCCACTGCTAGGATTTCCATAGGTTATGCCATACCAGTGTAATAAGATTGCATAACCCCAACATGTTAAGTTTGTGGGCCTATATATAAATATTACCCACCACCTCAAAATATACTTAACCCTCCCATTGTTTCAAGCAAGTTTACTTAATCCCTACTCAAGTCAATATGTTCATGTAATCACTATGGATTCAAATAGGTTAAGTATTACATGTCCATTGCCATATATTCATTTATGATTATAATTCGCAAGACCTTCCACATTAAGCCTACAACTTGTGGATGGTGGATATACCGGGCATGTCCGGGAAGATTACTTCCAGAAGTCGGACTTAACTTTGTGTCTTAGCCCATTTCATGTTCATGCACTAAGACCCCTCACATTAGATTCACTACTTGTGGTCGCTGGATATGTCGGGCGGATCTAGGCAGACTTCTACCACAAGTGTAATCTAACCTCGTGTCTAATCGCGGTTACAGTTTCTAATTACTATAAATTTAGGCATTTTCTTTCTTTAACAATTATCCCTTTTCATTATAAGTTTTCATGCCCCTTTTCCAAATCATATTATCATGTACCGTATGCCCCAAAATTAAGATTTTTAATCACAGTTTGGTCTATGCCCCAAATCCATATTCATGTTTTCAATTCAAGTTATGCCCCAAATTTCCAATACAAGTTTTCCCCCAATTTTAACGTTTTCCCCTCGTTCCCAATTTCATGCTTTCACATATTTCAGCGGTATGCCTAGGCTCAAAGATAGCCTGGCTATAAAATAAAAGGGGAAAAGAAGAAGGGAAGAGAACAGAAATAAGCATAATAACAAGATAGACATATGATGGCAGAAATAGGCATAGTAACCAAATAAGCATATAGTGACAGAATTAGGCATATAAGATCAGATCTGATGAACTTGTGATAATAGAACTGATTAGGCATAGTGACACGATTATGCCAACTAACATAACAAGGATATCACAAATAGCATATGAGATCTAAACAGTGAATTAGATATATAAATAATGGCAGATCTGATATGATTCAATGAGTCACAGGTTTAGATCCAATTTATAACATGTCAAGATTAACTTTTAAGTATTCATATCTAAAAATAACATAGACTCATAGAGAATGGATCTAAGAAAACTAAGAAAAGGGTGTTGATATTGAATCAACGATCTCTGAATACGTATGAATCGTTGTTGCTGAAGAAAAGGCTAATTTAATCTGAGTTGGAGCAGCATCTCACCATCGCCATTAATTTAGATGAATAAAACAATTGTTATAGGGTCCTATTTATAGCATAGGGTCAACCAATCTAGCCAAGAATTCAGTCCACATTCAGAACCAAGAATCTGGCCAGATCTCTATGGGGGTCGACCCTCTCGCCTTAGTGTATCGACCTAGGGTCGACACCCCCTTGATGGGGTTGACCCATGGGTCGACACCCATAAGCGGAATTTTCCCGCTACCCTTTTTGCTGTTTGATTTTGAATTTATTTGAACTTTGGATTTATTTTATTCATATGTAAGTGGCTTATATATTTATAAACTTCGAACCTTAATATCTTCTTCATACAATGTCCGTTTTACGGAAACTCAGAGTCTATCTTAAGCAGAATTCTGAGACGGACGCAATGGCATAGTCCATTTTACTTAATTCCCAATATTTAATTAAGTATTCCTTTGTTTATCATTTTAATGTGCTATAAAATTACGGGGGGTTACACCAAGAGTGAATCTCGAAAGTTGTAATAATCAGTCTGACCCAAGCAATAATGCAAAACAAAACACTTAGACCAAGACTAAGATTCTTATGGAAGTAAATCAACTCAGATGAAATGTTCAATGAAATGCATCAGTAACTTAAAGGATGTTTGAGATCACCATCTTCTGAAGATCCGTTAACCTATAAACATATAGTAATATATGATATATACAAAAGTGTCTATCAATAAAGTATCAAAATAGCATAAGTGGGATTACCAATATTACCCTTACACCGTTTATATATTTTTGTAGTATATACAGTAAAGTACTTCCTTCGTAAATGGAGGGTTATCATAAGGCACTTTTTATAATACAGTACATATCAAAATCGTTATGGGATCGTATATGGCATGTGACAAGGCACATGAGGAATGCCTTGGTGGATACACCGTTTGCAGTGCCGGACTGGTGGTAACGCACAGCAGCAAATACCACCCACCTCGAGACACACTCCCATAATCAAATCGGAGGGTGGCCACCAAACACATCACAAAAGTAATAAACTGGTATCGAAGAAGTGCACTAGATAGGAGGAACGACCTCACTTGGACTTGGCGTAGCTCCTATTTTAGTCACATCAAGATGACTCACGGGGTCGGGGTCACGTAAATACCTGTATCGGAATCGTTTTCCAAACCATCCTACTTTATTCTGGATTCTCCAAACGTACACAATTGTTAACGTGGTTTTCGGTATTGGCCGAGTGTACAATAATATCTGATCCGGTCTCTTTAATAGCCTAACATTTACATTTTTCACATCGTAGCCATTTTATAATCACTTATACAAATCTCAAATTCAAATTTTGAGATCAGAATTAAATATCTAACTTCAATTCTATTTAATTTTCAAAACTACTCACTTAATCATTTTTAATCAAATCGAGTTAGAAAATCATATCTTAAAAATCTCAAAATATAGTATGGATCAATACTAACATATTTATCTTCGATTTTATTTTAGTTTGGAATATTTTCCTTAAAATTGATATCGTAACAATTCATTTAATCCAATTTCACTGTTCTAAGAATTCATTTGAATTGATTCATTAAATCTCATATTTTATTTTAAATTCAATTTCCACCCTTTAAATCATATCTTATAAATTCCAATTTAATAGTTCATATCATGTAACAATCTAAAAACTTCGGACAATAAATATTTAAATCTTGGATTCAATGGTTTTATAACCTTAATTAAATCCCTTTATAAATAATAATTAATGAGGAGAAAACTTTTTTGTTGAGTTTTTGTTTACAAAGATAAGCAGGTTGAAGAAATATCGATAATGTGACCGAAAACAGTTTTGTCGATAAACGACGTTTTACTTGTTAAAAGTTGTTAGAAGATCATGTGCATGTAGTAACAACAGAAGAACACATATATGTGTATGTACATAGCATATAAATAAACTACAAATGGTATATGTGTATATAATCTTGAATGAGAAAAATGGCTTAAAATGATAGAGACACGTGCCATCAAATGAGCGGTAGACATGTCTTATAAGTAAATAAGGTAAAGACACATAAACACATTAGATTTCCAAGTGTAGAATAATCTAAAGACACCTAAGAAGGCATGTGTCAACATCCTAAAGCTTGCATGAAGATAAGGTGGACAAGTGTCCAAAACTAAATTACTAAACTAGACTTGAAAAATATTATATAAAGGGTGGAAATGTTGACTTTTTTCATGCACTCACAAAATAAAAAGAAGATAAGAAAAAGAGGAGAAGTTTATGAGAAGCCAAGAGAATAAATAAAAGTTCAATATTCAATTCTAAGGTGAGAAAAACTATTTAAGTTCATGTATTCATTTCATATTTTGAAGAAAATTTGCGAAAATTAAGAAGAAACGATAGAACTCGAATCATTGAAAATGACGTTCGGTATTTTGGGCATAAATTTGGCAGTTTTTAATGAAATTTTGATTTCTTTATCAATCTGGAAAGTTAATTCAAAGGCCTACAACTTCCACTTCAGCCACCTTTTCTAATTATATCGTTTGTATACCCGAAAATTGGATGCAAAGTCAGGTAAAAATCTGCCTAAAATAGACATGTTAAAAATGTCTTGTACTATTAAATTTTATATACTAAAACAATAAATAATTTTACGGGTTTCTTTTCATAGTAATTAAGTAGACTAAGAGAGCTTCTTACTGTAGTGAATTTGGAGTCAAAAACTATTTAAATTATAGAAAAATAACATCAAATATTTTGCCGAAAAACTGGCTGAAAATCTGAATTTTAGAATTTTCGTAGCGTTTTAAAACACTATCTTTTCTCTGAATTATTTACAAAGCACTGTTCCGAGGCTAGAACTTTTTACATAATTCCAAAAATGTTATCTTTTCTTTGAATTATTTATAAAGCACTTTAACAAGTCTTGAAGTTTTCACAGTGCACCTATTTTGAGTCTAAAACTATTATAAACTACCGAGAACTTTTCACACTGCAACAGAAATGCTGTATTAACTGTTTTGAGTATAAAACCATGGTAAACTACTCCAAATCCTCTTAACTTTGGACTTAAGCTTCCTCATGGTCTTACAAACAAATTATCAAAATTGGGGATGTTAAATCAAAGTAAAAGAGAGTCAAAAACGTGTCCAAACCGAGAACAAAGCAGGTTGGCTTGAGTTTTGCAAATTTCGATATTTCGGGGAAGAAATTTGATTGCTTTGGGGTGACGGTATGTACTATACTATGTTGTACAAAGCTTTTGCATGAAGATATAAAGGAGTACTGTGAGTATACTCCTCATCTAAACAATTACTTATTACTTAAGCTTGTGTTTTAATTTATTGTTGCACATGATTTCAACATATTATATTGACTCCAATCTTTGCTTCGGTAAGTAAACAACTTATACGACTGATGATTGAGGACATTAATGACTTAATAGGGCTTGCATAAAGTACTAAAATCATGAACATAAGGACTAGTAGGGGTCTGGGACAGACATATAATAACTATGGTTTGATAGCCATAATTGCATTATTGAAATGCATTACTTTGACAAATGTTTTATGTAAAACAATAATTTCAAGTATTTCTTTTCTTCATAATTAGATTGGAGTTATAATTTATTTACGACAAGAGAGTTTCTTGGTATTTACATTATAAGATGTTTATCATTTGAATGGAAGTTCTACAAGAGATACATATATATCTTCCAAACCGAGTATTTGCAGAGTGTTTTACCCTTACTTAATATAAAGAGTATTTTTGGAAGTAAATATTGATTTTAAATGTTTTGTGTAAAGAAGAACTACATTGGCTTGATCCTATATCTAATTGCTTACCTAATTAGATAAAGGTACGTAGGTAGTCACAAGTGGTAGTGATGCAGCTTCTTTATTAATAAAATATTTTTTGTTTATTACTTGTTATTACATCTTATGTTGGTCCATCTTTCGTGTATTGTCACTTAAGACATACTGACGTATTTATCGAGTGTGCAGGAATGAATATCGATGTCCATCTCATTAGAGTTGCATAATGGTAGACTTAGGGTAATTATGTATTTAATCACATCCTATGAATTAGATGTAAAACTCTGATAAGTGTATTATTAAAATTATATCCAATGCATTATATGATGTTGCATATTTATCAAATAAAATGGTAGTTGTCATTGTTAGTTTTAAACGGAAGGGGTTTTCCGCAATTGTTACTGGTCCGAAATTCCGGGACGTCACATATCATGTCTTATAAATTCCAAATTTGTAAAGTTCAAAATCATTACTTATAAATTCTAATCATATGATTTAAATCATTCTTATAAATTTGGTTTATAAATTTTCTTAAATTCATATCAAACCGATTTAATTATAATCAAGTCCATACATAAACAATTTGTATATTAAAAATTCACACCAGCCACTTTACAATTGTATTCAATTTTATATCAATTACATAATCAAATTCATTTTCTTCAATTTAGAAATTCAAAGACAAAACCATTTTACACAATTCAAGTTCATCTCTTATAAAAGTTCATCTCTTATAAAAGTACATATTTAAACCAATTCAAATTCGTATCTCGTATAAGTTCATCAAAATATCATCAATAAAATTTAATCATTAAATTTAGATCACGAAACCAAAACTTATCCATCTTGAGTTTATTATAAAGTTTTTAAAAAGTATTAATTTTAAAATTCGAAAAATAGATTTATATACATGTATAAGTTTTATAATTATTGGTTATAATAAAAAGGTGTTTGCGGTCACCTTAAAACTGATTGCCTTTGCCAAACAAAATTTTTTATAATTATTTATGGAATTGTTATTTTTTAAAGTGCTTATTATAATATATTAAATCAAGGTTTAAAATATTTATATTATTATCATTATTAAATTATATAGTTTTTTTAAAATAAATAAAATTATAAGTAAAATCTTATATATATATATTTAAATCCATATTTACTTGTAGAATTACTTTTGAAACTTAAAATTTAAATTTACAAAATTTAGGTTTTAAAATTTTTAAATTTAAATATATATAAAAAATCTTAAGTTATTGTTTAAAATCAAAATTTCCAAATTACTTTGCTTGAAAAACATGACCAACGATGTCCGTATATAATTTTCTACCCCATGGTCAAGTGATACAGATATTTATCATTTCAATTTGCAATTTAAAATTTTACGTGTATATATCATTTCAACTAGCAATTCCAAATAAAAATTGCTTAGGTCTATCATTTCAACCCACAACGATTTTTTTCTAATCTAATCTCCATTTGGGTATGTATCATTTCAACCCATGGTGATTTTTCCTAAAATTAAGGGAATCAGCAACATAAATAAATCATTACATCGCATCACAAATCATATATCATCTGAGCACCTACGTGTCATATATATGTCGTATCATATATGAAAAGTGTATACATCAAACAAAATGATTTATACTAGCAGACCTACACATTTCACAACAATTCATTTGTGCTGAATTTAACATCCATGAAAAATGTAAGTCAAGTGTAAGAAAAATTTACCTTTCGTGGCATCGAATAGAGAAGGAAAATGAATGGACATGGAATAGAGCGATGACATCCATTCATAACTTAGAATTAATTCAACTCGATAACGACTCAATAATTTATTTTTATAAGAGGAGGAGGGAATTTCTCAACGGACCACTGTGGTCATTTGATTTTTGGAATAGTTTTCGAAACTCAACACCAAACTTAACTCAACAAAATTAAAACACATATTTTTTTTAACAAAATATTATACATATATATACACACACACACACGATAAAACCTTTACATAATTTACATATATTTATATATATTTTAAATAAAATCAGTACACACTAGACAACAAAACAACATATATGTATACATTATATAAATTGAACACAACTCACACAAAACTCTGTAAAATAAAGCAAAATTAACCCTACTCACGCACACACTCACCAACACACGTACACCACTCAGGCACTCAAATGAAATGAAACGAACATAAGGCCAGGGAGCGTGAGGTGAAGGGCTAGGCGAACTAAACAGCTGGGCGGCGGTAATGGGCACGACATCGAAGCAAGGGATCCTCTATAAATATCTCAACAGTTATAAAAGTGTACATCATAAATTATCCCACTGTAACGACCCGGATTTTTAGACGTTGAATTCTGAATACTTAAATTTGTTTTAAATATTTTATTTGAATTATATATAGAAATTTATAAGGAATTTATTTAATAAAATAAATGGAATTTTTATTATATTGGATATTGTTTTAAATTAAATATAGAAATATCGAGTTTAAAATTTAAATTAGATTATTCTGAAGCTATATGTATATATTTAGATTGGATATGTAATTTATTTGTTAATCGGAGATTGGTTTGATTTTTATTTTCCAAATGAATATAGGATTTTAACGAAATTAATTTTATAAAATCCAAAATAGATGATAGTGACAAGATTTTCAAGGCGTAGCTATAATTTAATTTTTAGAATTTTTCTGTAATTTTTATTTTGAAAAATAAGCAACTTTTTATTTGAAGCATTTTACACCCCATATCAGCATTTTGGGATGTCATAATATAAGTTAATTTTTATATATCATTATATTTTTGAGATCATGGCACATCGCTTGACACGATAGCATTTTTATTTTTGTCCATAGAGGTTCATATATAAACAGAATTTTTCGTAACGAGTACGCTAAAACTTAAAAAAAAGAAAAAAAGGTAAATGGTTCTAGAGTTTTTTTCCATAGTCTAAATAAGTCTGTATAGCATATAACTACACATTTAAACACATGTTTCTGTATCACTTAATCTATAAAGATGACTTTTGCTATTCGATAATCCAACCAATTTTGGTAAAAAGTACTATGATACAACTGTAAATAACCTAACACACTTAATCCCATCAATCCTTATCTTTTATACTTGATAGAACTCCATCGCGGTTTGCAAGTGATGATGGATAAATCATTTTAAGTTGAATGTGTATTTGACTTTAGGGCCAGGCGTTGCATCATTTGCTGATGTATGATAATACAGGCAACTATAAGTTCTACGTTGTACCTATGGTTACTCAGTTATAGCAATACTCATGTAGAATTTTGAATGCATTGTCATATAACTTGCTTCTACCATTTGTTCATTCCGAACTCTGCTGTACATGTGGTAGACCAAAATTTGCATACTGTGACTGCCAAGGTTAATAGCAGCGTACCCTTCACGTTACTTAATCCATGCCTGGCAAGTAAATAAGAATCGTATCATCCAAACCTTTGACTTGTGCCTGCAAATCCATCTCATTTCGTGTGTGCCAATCCATCTTACTTCCGTGCAAACCAAGTTGTCTTTGTCTTTAAATACCACTACTTGCAGTAAATCACGAAAAGGGTTCCACTTCATAAAACTGTTAAAAATCAAATAAATTACTAAATATTTCGAAGCATATATCCTTGAGTGTCTCGCGAGGTCATATCCACTCCTAATTCAACTTTGTTTGTTGCGATGTTTGTTTGGCCACCGTCAGTATTGGGTTCGAACCCAAAAGTTTCCGCATCCTTCATTGCAGCGTTCATTACAGCGATGCTTCTTAAGGTTCACCACAGTGTTTAAAATGCTGGGAAGAAAACCGAAGGAGGAGGTGGGTTCGGGCCAAACTATGGTGAACTCGGGGCGTTCTGGGGTGGACGGACGTACGGTGGTGGAAGAGCTCCAGGGAGTTGCAGTTTCTAGTTGAGAAATGAAGGAGGTTTGGACTCGGACTGGTGGTGCTGGAGCGGGGTTAGTGTGGGTATGTGGTGGTCTCCACATGTGATGGCGAACAGAAAGTAGGCGCGAGGTTTGGGCTTTTGGGTGCAAGGTGGAAACTGGACGAACTTCAGGCGGTAGTAATGGTTTGCATGGCCAGAGAATGAATACTGGAAAAGCCATACGGAAAAGGGAAACATGATCTGAACGATGACCTCGGATTGAAGTTAGGTGATATGAGGAAATGGAGAATTAGATGGAGAGTTTAATGACGGAGTTGGTTTTGATTTTAGCTGGATGGAGGAACGGAGAATGGTCAAAGAAGTTCAGCCATGTTTATTTTGGTATGGGTTTGGAGCAGCATGCGATGGGAGGAGAAGAACGATGAGCAGCTGTTTTCACGTGGTAATTAGCATTTAAAAGTAATTAGATTTTAATTAATTAAGTTCTTTAAAATAGAGGTTAATGATATTTAAATATATTCAAATCCTGATTTTGTGGCTGCCTAGAATTGTTAATGACCGGGATAAATAATCAATTAAGTAATTAATTTAGTGATTAATAAAGATAGTCAACTATATATTAATTTAATTTATGTTAAAAACTTATAATGTCAATATATTTTTCATTCGTTATCAGAATCCGACCAAATTGGTTATGTTGGAATTGTAACAACAAGATATACAATATGGAAGTAGCATGGCTGAGAACAGAGCTATTGGAAATTTGAGATAAAATCAAACGCCTGTTTGATTTTAAACGGAACACAAAGCAAAACCGTCAACTTTTGAACTAAGTGAATAAACCACTAACTCTGACTCATTTATATTTTTATATAAATGAGTTTTAAATTTATTTTATATTATGTGATGATTGTTTGAATGCGTGGTTGGTAAAATTGGTTGAAATGGTTGATATAATTATATCGTTGATCAATAATTACTACTGTTTATATTCATATTGATGAGAGATTAATATTATTGATGTCGATTAACATCTATGGATGCAGGGACACAGGTTGGAGGGATTCAACTGGATTCCTCAACACTTATATTATTGTGTTTGCATTGATTGTGACATATGTTGTGATATATTAATTGTGATTGATCTTATTGTGTTTCACTGGCCCTAGAATTATGATATTTAAATACCGTAATATACTTTTAAATGAAATTTGAGATTTAAAAGGGAAATATATATTTTTAGAAATGGAAGTGTAATTTCGAATGGACTTAAAAAGGTAGAAACTTGTTTTATTAAAATAAAAAGTTGATTTTAAAAGAGTTTATAAATAAAATGAATTATTTATCATTGGATAAATTGAAATATAAATTCAAAATTTGAATTTATATGGAAAATTGGAAAATGGTTTTGAAACCAATATTTGAAGTTAATTTGAATTTAATGAAAGGTGTTAAATTTTAGTTCATCTTCAATTAACTATAATTTAAGTAATTATCAAATTGGTTAGTGTCAATAAAGTTAATTATTATTTAATAAGCTTTTAAAAGTAAAAATTATACTATTTTTAGTAAATAACAAAGTTAACTATTTTATTTATAGTTAATAATAAAGTTAATTGTTATTTTAATTAATAATAATTAAAACAATGATTTTAATTGGAGATTCAATTAAGAAATGATTTAGTGGCATGATAGGTTGATCAAGGAGGTGATAAGAGTTTCATAAAGGGATTTGCAATCCAAGTTTTAAATGAGATTTGTAAATGGGATTTGTTGGTAATGTAGAGATTTAAATAAGGCTTTTTCTTAATTTTTAAATTAAGTAAAGAAAATTCAATGGAATGAAACTTTTAAGGCAGATGGTTAATAGGTTAATAATAGACTGAAACGTGTTAATGGTTTTAGAATGAAATCTAAGCTAAGTGGTGAAAAGATGGTAAAAGGATTAGTATAGGTGATTAATCCAAACAAGGTTTAAATGAGGGTTTTAAAACCAAAATGATGACTTTAATTGAATTAAGCAAAGCACTGAAATTGAAATGAAGATTTTAAAAGCGAAGGAAAACACATAAGATAGTTTGTGTTAAACATTGATGAAATGGATTTTTTGAAATAAAATCCAAGTAAAGAGGTCTTGTTGTAAAGAAGGTGGAAAGCGGATTTTTATCCTTATATACCCTTTATCTTATGGGTTTCGACAAATAGAATGGTATATGTCTGCATTGTGTAAATCTGGACATTTTGATTATCTTTTAAAAATGAGCAACGGAAGTGTGTGCGTCGCACACGGTACTTTATTCAAAACAGCAATTTAACGCTACCGTTATAAATCTAAACAACGATTCTAGTGCTGTCTTATAATAAATGTTTTATAAATCTAAACAGTGATTTTAGCGCTGTCATTATAATAAATGTTTTATAAATCTAAACAGCGATTTTAGTGTTATCGTTATAATAAATGTTTTATATATCTAAACAGCGATTTTAGCGCTGTCGTTATAATAAATGTTTTGTAAATCTATACAGCGATTTTAACGCGGATGTTATAGTAAATGATTTATAAATCAAATATTTGGAAACAGCGATTATAACGCTACTGTTATAATCAATGTTTTTCGTAAAGGAAGTGGATTCTTAGATTGAATCTGAGAGTTGTGTAAGCGATATTCTATTTGAAGTTGTGAGCTTTGGCTTTTTCAAATTTGAGAATGTTGTTCAATTAAGGTTTTAGAGGTAATTATACCCCAACTTGATTGACTTAATGATTGATGGAGAAATGGTTAATGTTCGATAGTGAAGATTGGTTAGCAATACTGTTTGTTAATAAATGATTAATGGTTTGAGTTAGAATAACAATGTTTTATAACGTCGCGTTAATTTAAAGGATTTTTGAAATGTTTCTCCGAATAAAATTAGAGATATTTTCTACGCGTAGAAAATGAAATGAATGGGCTAACCAGGAATTAAGAAAATGGAATATGGAAGTATTTTCGGATATTAATAAAGTATATTTTCTGAATATAGAAAATAAGGAATCGTGAATATATAGAATTGTTTTTCTAACTGGAATAAGAGATATTTTCTCGAATAAAGAAATTAGGATATTGGAAATGTTTTTTTTCCAAGAATCGAGAGAGAAATAGAGCTTTGAAAGGATACGAAAGATGGAAAGTGGGAATTGGATATGATAATATAATAAGAAATTAATTTAAAAAGGGGCCCAATATTGTTTGATGGTTGATCGATAGAATTTCCAATTGGAAATAGGACCGTTGATTGTATGGATGTTTCTTTGATAGTTAAATCACCGACTATCAAAGTTTTATTTTATTTTATACCTCTGTTGTCAATACGGAGAGAACGGGATCAGATTTAATATCTGAAAACTGTCTATATTGGCATAAGCGTTACGAATCAACTTATGCTAAAGACGATTGAAGACGGAATAAAATGCAAGGGTTGTTCTATTAATCCTATGTAGAAATTGCCCAAGATGGATTGATAGAATAGTGCCTTCGGCTTGTCCAGTCCTGGGACAACGTATATAGAAGGACCTAATGATGTGGCATTCAAAGGAAATGATGGAAATATGTTCTGAAAGATAATCATGACCTCAAGCCTCATCAACCGGGAAATGAAAAAAATCGGACAGGCAGCATGGCTATGTGGGTCGCTCCCATTAGGGTGTATAATCACCTATCTAGAGAAATTCCATTTCCTTCTGTAATATATTTTGATGCTGTCCCTTTCGGGAAACGACTGCTAATCCCAACCATTGGTGATATGCATTCGACACACTCAACCGAAATGAGTGGTCGGTCATGTGTGGGCCGGGTTGCAAGACGTTCTTGTTGAACCCAGTGTATTCCCCTATAGAGATACACAATATCAGAAGGTGGTTCCATACCTTGTCATGTTGGAAATCCAATCTCCAATAAGTGCCCTAGGGTTTTCCATTTTATATTATATATGGAGCGTGAGATGCAAGCGTTCCGCTAGATTCTATTTATTTGGTATAGACACTATTATAATATCACTGGATTTGATATCAAAAAAATAAAAATGGTTATCGTAAGGTAAAAACCATCCGTGTTTATGTGTGCATCGGTCTTATGAGTATCATTTCTTTCGAAAGATTTTAAAAGTTAAACCAATGGTTGGAGTTTACTCACACCAGTCCCATGACTTACCCAAAGTTTATTTTGTTTTTCCTAAACTCTTGGGTGCCCATATTTGTACGGGTAGTCGAGTAGTCGGGATTTTACAGATTCACTTGGAGGAGCTTGAAGTAGGAGGCTTCACCGATTAGCTATAGACCATCTTATTTTCTGCTGTATACTATGTTGTATCTGGAAACGGGTGTTTATAATTGTTCCAGGAATAACTGTTATGCTCTGATAATGGTATGCATATACAGTTACTGATTTGTATTCCAAAAGTTATATTATATAGTATATTTTATTCTTTCCACTTCACGACTCATGTTCTTCGTTTCCTTCTATTCAAATATTTCTTTCTATTCCTCATCCTCTAACTTCTTTCTACTAATGATTCGTATTTCTGTGCAATTTGGGTTGGACGTGTTGTGTTATTAGTCGACTCAAATGGTACGGAAATTCACGCCATTACATTTGGTATCAGAGCTGATGGTTGAGTTGTAACCTTGGCTCTGTGGCTTAATTCAATAGAGATGGGGTTAGAAATACCCTAGATTGAATTTGGGTATATATATTTGAGCGCGTATTTGTAGATTTAATATAAAATTATTTTATATTGGGTTGACTGGTTTGTTGAGTGGTTTATGAATGCTGGTCGATACAAGATGTACAACTGTATCGATAGGTGTTTCTAAACTCTCGAACAAAGTAATTCGATACAGTATTATTTTAAAATGGGCAAATCAAATAATTTTACCCAAAATTATTTTGATATAAAGGGAATACTTTCCGAGATATTATAATATATGAATGTATTGATTGTTATAACAATCAAATGAAGTTATGAAATATTGAAATGGTTATATAAAATCAAATTGAATTTGTATATGAATGAGATATACAAATAAGCTAAATTGGAATTGGATTCAGATCAAAATTGTGGATTTAAATCCCGGATGTTTAGAAAATATTTTCTAAAGTATTTAAAAGGTAATATAACATTACTTGAAGGTACTTTTGAATGAGAATGGTTTTAATGAGTTTTGAAAGTGATTAAGCACTGAAATCACTCTAGTGGCAAGAAAATAATTCTGATAATGGATCGCGACATTATTGGTATTCATTTTCAAGTTTCTGAGTGACGGACTGCTACCATAGTAGTTTGGAAATGAAAATTTTGTTTGAAAAAGAAAAGATGTTTTAGAAATTCAACTGTTTTGAATTGAGTAGATTATAAATATATGTATATAAATATATATGATTTCAACCTAATTTGAAATAAAACCCGGGAATTTGAATTCTGAAATTAAAATTTAACTTGTATAAGTTGTATAAATTGAAATGGTGGAAGTAAATCAAGTGGATTGAAATTTAACTTAAGTTAAATGGAAATTGGATTGGATTAGAAATAATTCCGAATGAAATTAAATAAAGAAAAATGTTGAGATTCGAATCATTAATATGAATTCGACTTATGAATAAGTAAGTTGAATATATATTGGATGTGTTAACTGAAATTGAATTGTGATAAATGTGGATTGAAGTATAATAAATGGGTTCACTTAAATAGAAATCAAATTTGAATTGATAAAATAGAAGTGAACTAATCAGAAGTTGATTAGAGGGTTAAAAACTGGAAGTTGGATTGATTTGAAACCAACTAGAAATGGATGTGTGTGTGTGTATATACATACATATGTATGTATGTATGTGTATATATATATATATATATATATATATATATATGCTGAGCAGATATTGGATGGAAGCAAATGCAAGAGATAGAATTTATGCCGGACAAAAAGGTACATGTTTACAATATTACTTAGGTTTGATGGTTTTATGAGCCTATGAGGTAAGCCGCTTGGATTTTTGATTTTCTTTTGGATTGGAGAAGGCCCAGAAAGGCGAGTTGTTGTTGTACCGATTGAGCCGTGCAGAGGAGATGCTGCCGAAATTTTTCAAAAATTTAAAGAGTTAGAAAATTTTCAAGAAATTTTTGATAATTTAAAATTGAGTTGCTAATTGTAATTGAAATAAGAAAACAAGAATTGGTTTATAAAATTTCAAGTGGATAATGATATTGATAAACGAATTTAAAATCAATTGGAATGGGTGTGGATATGCAGAAGAGCAGATGGATTGAAGAAAAGAATGTGATGATGGATTATCCCAAAATGGTGGATAGATCATTTGGAAAGAATTATGAATGGTCGAGTATTGGGATGAGAATTCAAAGGTCGGGTAAGAACTTGGTTATGAAGATATGGAATATAAAATTTCAACTAAGAGGTTATGAGGAGTTAGAGTTATAGCATTTTCACCGCTTAGCAATTTCGAGGACGAAATTATTTTAAGGGGGAAGGAATGCAATGACCTGGATTTTTAGACGTTGAATTCTGAATATTTAAATTTATTTTAAATATTTTATTTGAATTATATATAGAAATTTATAATGAATTTATTTAATAAAATAAATGGATTTTTTATTATATTGGATACTGTTTTAAATTAAATAAAGAAGTATCGAGTTTAAATTTTAAATTAGATTATTTTGAAGCTATATGTATATATTCAGATTGGATACGTAATTTATTTGTTAATTGGAGATTGGTTTGATATTTATTTTCGAAACGATATAGGATGTTAACGGAATTAATTTTATAAAATCCAAAATAGATGATTCTGACAAGATTTTCAAGGCATAGCTATAATTTAATTTTTAGAATTTTTCTGTAATTTTTATTTTAAAAAATAAGCAACTTTTTATTTGAAGCATTTTACACCCCATATCAGCATTTTGGGATATCATAATATAAGTTAATTTGTATATATTATTATATTTTTAGATCATGACACATCGCTTGACACGATAGCATTTTTATTTTTGTCCATAGAGGTTTATATTTAAACGGAATTTTTCATAACGAGTACGCTAAAACTTAAAAAAAAAGAAAAAAAAAGGTAAATGGTTCTAGAGTTTTTTTTCCATAGTCTAAATAAGTCTGTATAGCATATAATTGCACATTTAAACACATGTCTCTGTATCACTTAATCTATAAAGACGAGTTTTGCTATTCGATAATCCAACCAAATTTATGTAAAAAGTACTAAGATACAACTGTAAATAACCTAGCACACTTAATCCCATCAATTCTTCTCTTTTATTCTTGATAGAACTCCATCGCGGTTTGCAAGTGATGATGGATATATCATATTAAGTTGAATGTGTATATTACTTTAGGGCCAGGCGTTGCATCATTTCCTAATGTCTGATAACACAGGCAACTATAAGTTCTACGTTGTACATATAGTTACTCGGTTAGAACAATACTCATGTAGAATTTTGAATGCATTGTCGTATAACTTGCTTCTACCATTTGTTCATTTCGAACTCTGCTGTTCATGTGGTAGACGAAAATTTGCATACTGTGACTACCAAGTTTAATAGCAACGTACCCTTCACGTTACTTAATCTGGGCGTGGCAAGTAAATAAGAACCGTGTCATCCAAACCTTTGACTTGTGCCTGCTAATCCATCTCATTTTGTGTGTGCCAATCCATCTCACTTCCATGCAAACCAAGTTGTCTTTGTCTTTAAATAACACTGCTTGCATTAAATCACGAAAAGGGTTCCACTTCAAAAAACTGTTAAAAATGAAATAAATTACTAAATATTTCAAAGCATATATCCTTGAGTGTCTCACGAGGTCAGATCCACTCCTAATTCAACTTTGTTTGTTGCAATGTATGTTTGGCCACCGTCGGTATTGGGTTCGAACCCAAAAGTTTCTGCATCCTTCATTGCAACGTTCATTACAGCGATGCTTCCTAAGGTTCACCGCAGTGTTTAAAACGCAGGGAAGAAAATCGAAGGAGGAGGTGGGTTCGGGCCAAACTATGGTGAACTCGAGGTGTTCTGGGATGGACGGACGTATAGTGGTGGAAGAGTTCCAGGGAGTTGCGGTTTCCAATTGAGAAATGGAGGAGGTTTGGACTCGGACTGGTGGTGCTTGAGGGGGGGGTCAGCATGGGTATCTGGTCGTCTCCACATGTGAGGGCGAACGGAAAATAGGCGTGAAGTTTGGGCTTTTGGGTGCAAGGTGGAAACTGGATGAACTTCAGGCGGTAGTAGCGGTTTGCATGGCCAGAGAATGAATACTGGAAAAGCCATACGGAAAAGGGAAACAAGATCTGAACGATGACCTCGGATTGAAGTTAGGTGATATGAGGAAATGGAGAATTAGATGGAGATTTTAATGATGGAGTTGGTTTTGATTTTAGCTGGATGGAGAACGGAAAATGATCAAAGAAGTTCAGCCATGTTTATTTTGGTACGGGTTAGGAGCAGCATGCGATGGGAGGAGAAGAGCGATGAGCAGCTGTTTTCACGTGGTAATTAACGTTTAAAAGTAATTAGATTTTAATTAATTAAGTTCTTTAAAATAGAGGTTAATCATATTTAAATATATTCAAATCCTGATTTTGGGGCTGCCTAGAATTGTTAATGACCGGGATAAATAATCAATTAAGTAATTAATTAAGTGATTAATAAAGATAGTCAAATATATATTAATTTAATTTATGTTAAAAACTTATAATGTCAATATATTTTTCATTCATTATCAGAATCCGACCAAAGTGGTCATGTTGGAATCGTAACAACAAGATATACGATATGGAAGTAGCATGGCTAAGAACGGAGCTATTGGAAATTTGAGATAAAATCAAACGCTTGTTTGATTTTAAATGGAACACATAGCAAAACCGTCAACTTCTGAACTATGTGAGTAAACTCACTAACTCTGACTTGTTTATATTTTTATATAAATGAGTTTTAAATTTATTTTATACTATGTGATGATTGTTTGAATGCGTGGTTGATAAAATTGGTTGAAACGGTTGATATAATTATATCGTTGATCAATAATTACTTCTGTTTATATTCATATTGATGAGAGATTAATATTATTGATGTTGATTAACATATATGAATGCAGGGAAATAGGTTGGAGGTATCCAACTGGATTCCTCAACACTTATATTATTGTGTTTGCATTGATTGTGACATATGCTGTGATATATTAATTGTGATTGATCTTATTGTGTTTCACTGCCTCTGGAATTATGGTATTTAAATACCGTAAGATATTTTCAAATGAAATTTGAGATTTAAAAAGGAGATATATTTTTTCAGAAATTGAAGTGTAATTTCGAATGGACTTAAAAAAGTTGAAACTTGTTTAATTAAAACAAGAAGTTGATTTTAAAGGAGTTTATAAATAAAATGAATTATTTACCGTTGGATAAATTGAAATATAAATTCAAAATTTTAATTTATATGGAAAATTGGAAAATGTTTTGAAACCAATATTTGAAATTAATTTGAATTTAATGTAGGGTGTTAAATATTAGTTAATCTTCGATTAACTGTAATTTAAGTAATTATCGAATTGGTTAGTGTTAATCAAGTTAATTATTATTTAGTAAGCTTTAAAAGTAATAATTATACTATTTTTAGTTAATAATAAAGTTAACTATTTTTAATATAGTTAATAATAAATTTAATTGTTATTTTAATTAATAATAATTAAAACAATGGTTTTAATTGGAGATTCAATTAAGAAATGATTTAGTGGCATTATAGTTTGATCAAGGAGGTGATAAGAGTTTCATAAAGGGATTTGTAATCCAAGTTTTAAATGAGATTTGTAAATGGGATTTGTCGGTAATGTAGTGATTTAAATAAGGCTTTTTCTTAATTTTTAAATTAAGGAAAGAAAATTCAATGGAATGAAACTTTTATGGCAAATGGTTAATAGGTTAATAATAGACTAAAAGGTGTTAATGGTTTTAGAATGAAATCTAAGCTAAGTGGTGAAAAGATGGTAAAAGGATTAGTATAAGTGATTAATCCAAACAAGGTTTAAATGAGGGTTTTAAAACCAAAGTGATGACTTTAATTGAATTAAGCAAAGCACTGAAATTGAAATAAAAATTTTAAACGCAAGGAAAAACACATAAGATAGTTTGTGTTAAACATTGATGAAATAGATTTTTTGAAATTAAATCCAAGTAAAGAGGTCTTGTTGTAAAGAAGGTGGAAAGCGGATTTTTATCCTTATATACCCTTTATCTTATGGGTTCCAACAAACAGAATGGTATATGTCTGCATTGTGTAAATCCGGACATTTTGATTATCTTTTAAAAATGAGCAACAAAAGCGTGTGCGTCGCACATGGTACTTTATTCAAAACAACAATTTAACGCTACTGTTGTAAATTTAAACAGTGATTCTAGTGTTGTCTTATAATAAATGTTTTATAAATCTAAACATCGATTTTAGCGTTGTCGTTATAATGAATGTTTTATAAATCTAAACAGCGATTTTAGCGCCGTCGTTATAATAAATGTTTTGTAAATCTATACAGCGATTTTAACATTGTCGTTGTAGTAAATGGCTTATAAATCAAATATTTGGAAATAGCGATTATAATGCTACTGTTATAATCAATGTTTTTCCGTAAAAGAAGTGGATTCTTAGATTGAATCTGAGAGTCGCGTAAGCGATATTCTATTTAAAGTTGTGAGCTTTGGCTATTTCAAAGTTGAGAATGTTGTTCAATTAAGGTCTGAGAGGTAATTATACCCTAACTTGATTGACTTCATGACTGATGGAGAAATGGTTAAGGTTCGATAGTGAAGATTGGTTAGCAATACAGTTAGTTAACAAATGATTTATGGTTTGAGTTAGAATAACGATGTTTTATAACGTCGCGCTGATTTAAAGGATTTTAGAAATGTTTCCCCGAATAAAATGAGAGATATTTTCTACGCGTAGAAAATGAAATGAATTGGCCAACCAGGAATTAAGAAAATGGAATATGGAAGTATTTTCGGATATTAATAAAGTATATTTTCTGAATATAGAAAATAAGGAATCGTGAATATATAGAATTGCTTTTCTATCTAGAATAAGAGATATTTTCTCAAATAAAGAAATTATGATATTGGAAATGTTTTTTTTCCAAGAATCGAGAGAGAATAAGAGCTTTGAAAGGATATGAAAGATGGAAAGTGGGAATTGGAAATGATAATATAATAAGGAATTAATTTAAAAAGGGACCCAATATTGTTTGATGGTTGATCGATAGAATTTCCAATTGGAAATAGGATCGTTGATTGTATGGATGTTTCTTTGATAGTTAACTATCAAAGTTTTATTTTATTTTATACCTCCATTGTCAATACGGAGAGACCGGGATCAGATTTAATATCTGAAAATCACTCCGTATTGGCATAAGCATTACAAATCAACTTATGCTAAAGATGATTGAAGACAGAGTAAAATGCAAGGGTTGTTCTATTAATCCTAGGTAGAAATTGCCCAAGATGGACTGATGGAATAGTGCCTTCGGTTTGTCTAGTCCTGAGACAACGTATATGGAAGGACCTGATGATGTGGCATTCAAAGGAAATGATGGAAATATGTTCTGAAAGATAATCGTGACCTCAAGCCTCATCAACCGGGAAATGACAAAAATCGGGCAGGCAGCATGGCTATGTGGGTCGCTCCCATTAGGGTGTATAATCACCTATCTAGAGAAATTTCATTTCCTTCTTTTATATATTTCGATGCTGTCCCTTTCGGGAAACGGTTGCTGATCCCAACCGTTGGTGATATACATTCGACACACTCAAGCGAAATGATTGGTCGGTCATGTGTAGACCGGGTTACAAGACGTTCTTGTTGAACCCAGTGTATATGGAGCGTGGTTCCGTACCTTGTCATGTTGGAAATCCAATCTCCAATAAGCGCCCTGGGGTTTTCGATTTTATATTATATATGGAGCGTGAGATGCAAGCATTCCGTTAGATTCTATTTATTTGGTGTAGACACTATTATAGTATCACTGGATTTGATATCAAAAAAATATTTTTGGTTATCTTAAGGTAAAAACCATCTGTGTTTATGTGTGGATCGGTCTTACGATTATCATTTCTTTCGAAAGATTTTAAAAGTTAAACCAATGGTTGGAGTTCACTCACACCAGTCCCATGACTGACCCAGAGTTTATTTTGTTTTCCTTAAACCCTTGGGTGCCCATATTTGTACGGGTAGTCGAGTAGTCGGGATTTTACAGATTCACTTGGAGGAGCTTGAAGTAGGAGGCTTCACCGGTTAACTATAGACTATCTTATTTTACGCTGTGTACTATGTTGTATCTGGAAACAGGTGTTTATAACTGTTCCAGGAATAATTGTTGTTCTCTGATGATGGTATGTATATACAGTTACTAATTTGTATTTCAAAAGTTATATTATATAGTATATTTTATTCGTTCTGCTTTGTGACTCATGTTCTTCGTTTTCTTCTATTCAAATATTTCTTACTTTCTATTCCTCATCCTCTAACTTCTTTCTACTAATGATTCGTATTTATGTGCAATTTGGGTTGGACGTGTGGTGTTATTAGTCGACTCAAATGGTACGGAAATTCGGGCCATTGCACCCACAAAAACAAAGATACTGCAAAAAAAATAACTATGGATCCTCCATCGTCAAGCTCCACGACTCCATGGATCAAGAAAATAATCCGACCCACTAACATGTTAACATGTTAAGAGGAGGGAGGTCAGAAAATAAAGTTTTGGTGTATAAAAATCACATAAGTTTTAGGAATAACTATTTCCTATATTTGGCAGTATAAATTCTTTACCTTATGTCTACGCAATTCAAAACAAAATCAACCATATTTTTTTGTGAGGCAGACTAGAATATAGTCTCTTAAGGCCTGCACTTCTTAATTAAGGGTGGATTATCTAAGATCACTCAGTACACTTCGAGGCAGACTACCACTTGTCACTTGAGGCCATCCATTTATATTTATTCTTTGTTGGATTCCCACTAGCACTTGATACCCTGTGGCAGACCCTAGTCACTTAAGACCTCATCTTATAATCGTCAACGCCATTAGATATTCTCTTTATTGTAATACAAGAAACAGTAATTTGCTACTTAATACCGTACCAAGGTAGACACTCATCGTTGTTTAAGACTCTTCCCCCATACATTACTATTTAACTGGTATTATGGGACACTCCTAGCCACTTAATACTTCCCTTTGATAGGCGGTCCCCCGTACATGACTGGTAGAACTCTTAGTAGCCCATCCCTAGATCTACCCTTACTCAGCTCTAGACAAGAGGCGGATACTTCCGGAGAACTACCCTACACACATTCCATCATTTTACTAGAATTATTTAATACCATATAAGAGAAAGGTGGACCCAATGACCATTTAAGACCTAGTAAAGCTGGGTCCCATGACTTTGGTTCAAAACCAAGGAGTGAACCTTAGGAACAGACCTAGTCCTAACCACTAAGTACTCAACAAGGTAGGTTAGCCACTTAGTATCTTCTCAAGGCAGTCCTACTTCACACAAATGCACACATAGATATATATATATACACACACACACACACAACTTGACATCTCACATTAAACCAACCACTTGTAAATGCTGGATTTGTTGGGCTGTTCCGAGCAGACTTCTACTACTAGTGGGTTTAACCTCATGTCTCAGTGTAATAATTGTAATGACCCATGACACGTAGACTCCTCACATTAACAAGTCTTACTTGTAGATGCTGGACATGTCGGTCGGTTCTGGGCAGGCTTATACTACAAGTAATTGTTAACTTTGTGTCTGTGTGTCATTAACTATAATTAAAGCCATTAACTCACACACACATAAATTTTCTATGGAGACATTTAATTTTTTAATTATCTAATTAAACGCGTTTAGCGCGTATCTAATACACATTAATATTACATTAGTTACGTCATAAATATATAGTAATAAACGAGATGTAAATCAAGCTTACATAAAGAAATATCCTAAATCGTTTGAAATGTCAATCCCAACAACATAATAAAGTTACACAAGTTTATTTCCCTAACTTCTCCAGTCATAACATAAAATGTGTATTTTCATTTAAATAACAGGGAAATAACAAACGTACATAGAATAACTTGTAACCAATGTTTGAATGATTATTTCAATAACTAGACAGAGACAAGGTGCATTATTTCCAAATACATATGTAAAATACGCTTTCAGTACAAATTCACTTTTTATGTAATTTTTGTATATAACATCCTAATACTTTAGTGGCTTGGAAATAATACGTTTAAACAATCTATTTTGAAAATATATGCTTATACATATATAATTCACAATGCTCAAGTTCTTAAGCTTTTGCAACGAAAATACATATGTATGAAACAATGAAATGAAATAGACCAATTTCAAGAATTATACGAACATCCAGATGCCTTTTATTTTATTACATCAATAATGTAAACCCAAATATATTTGATTGACAATTTTGGCAACAAATACAAATAATAAAGGATTTCAAGGATTTGATATTGTTTTGTTTTCGTATAAATCCAAATTCCTTTTAGGCACAATAATCCAAATCTACACTAACAAAATATAGCAAATAACAAAGTTATGAAATTTCCACTCACAGAGATTAGTGGAATATAGTGTTGCATCTACAATAAATATGGATTTCTTCCTTTGGACCAATGTATTCCAACTCTCCCATATATGTGTGTGTATATATATATTGACTAGTCTTTTGGCATAACCTTCACAACTCGGAATTCTATCAAGTGGAGCGCTCAGGATTTGAGCATGAGTTCTCATGATCATGATTCAATTGGTTGAAGTGCTAACACTCTTGGAAACTTGGATATTACAGATTGAAATACCCTAGGTCGGCCTGACCCGGTCGTCATAACTCTCCAGCCTTCTTCGTAGATGTTTCGAGTCGAGATTTCCCAGATCGGTCATATCGAGCCAACCGATATTGACCCGAAACTTGAAGACTCATTCAAAGGCTATAAATTTGGTCAACTCTGGCTTACTCTATCTCCTTAAAATCCATATCGGATGACACATGTGCTACACGATACGAGGAAGATTGTACCTCATGTGAGGACTAGGCCTGGCCTCCGACTCCTGACTTCCTGCATAGCTTGACACGTGGTCGTCCCAACCCGGGATGGATGCTATAAGGCATGCCAATCCAACCCAGGTGCTCAGAAGTAAATAGGCCTTTTGTGTATAATTCATTTCTTTCTCCACATCCTTACAAAAAATCAACTGTAACCTGTAATCGACAGTATAAGTAAAGATTATAAGTGGATCTTGGCTTGGATTAAGCCAAACTACTATAAAACTCTTCACGTTCCCTGTTTTTGTTGTTATTCTTACAATTTTTTATTGTGACTATGAGAATATTCTATGATTTTTGTGTGGATTATGCACTTCGGAGGTTGATTGTTAAGAATTCCATTTTCCGACGTCAACACTTTGGTGTGCCAAGTAGGAGCAACACATACGCACCTTCAGCAATTTCAAGATCAAAAGGATTTGGATAGATCATCTTTGAATTAATGATGGTGAAACAGATGAAGGATGGAGCGTCTTCCCTAGCACAGGCCATAGGCAATGAGGCAAACCAAGAGGCTTCCTCTCATGGAGACCCCTCTGTATACTTGACGAGGAAAGAGATGGATATTATTCTCATGGAATTGTGGACAAGGATGGAGAATCAAGATGAGCTTCTTCGCAAGCAACAAGAGATGATGGATAGGTTCTTCCCCTGGATGGATGGCAGGCCAGATAACCCTACATCACTCCTTGGAAATAGCATAGTCGGGGCAGCAGTGACACCACGACTCGGGTCGACCCATGCTCTGGCTCGGTCCGACCTTTTACCACAGATCAGATCTATGCAACTGTGGCTATGGCCTACCCTCCATACCGACTCGAGAACAACTTGGGGAAACTACTGCCCACTCATTGAACAATGTCGCAATACAACTCGGGATACTATGGAGGGAAACACTAATGTAAATCAAGCTAATGTAGCCTGGATAGGGGCAACTCGGAGATGAGGACTGATAACGCTATCCTAAGTTGGCTCGACCATACTGACCCAAGGCCTGGGGGTAGAGTCGAGTCGCATCTGCATGCGCAATGACATACTTCCACCATCTGTCGGGCTTTACGCTGAAGCCACCAATTCCAGACAGCGTAATTGGCAGCAACTTCTGGGAGATGAAAGTCAGATTGCCAATTTGATTCGATGCTTTTCTAGAGCCGAAATTTCTCAAGACGACGGGATAACGTCAATCGCAACCCTTTCACATGGGACATCAGAAATTTCCATAACCCGCCTGACTTCAAACTCCCTTCTTTATAGGCCTACAATGGCATGACAGAACCTACCATGCATCTAATGCGCTATGTGCACCACATGGATGTACTATCGGCGTCAAATAACGTCTTGGCTAAGTGCTTCCCCCATTCTTGACCGATATCGCTGCTATGTGATTTTAGCAGTTGTAATTTGAACCAATAAACAGTTGGAATGCTTTGGTCGGCCGCTTTATAGAGCAATTTAGGGTCCACATATCTCGATCCAAAAATGTTATGACCCTTACTACTATCAAACATAGGTCCACCGAAACCCTATGCTTATATCTGGAAAGGTTTAATGAAACGGTGACATCGATGGATCGACCAGAATCGTCCATGGTACTCATGCCGCCATCTCCGGCATCTTAGACAAGACGAATTTCAAAATCTTCTTACAACAAGACCTACCGAGAGACCTTGGTAAATTCTTCTTTGAAGTCGGCAGGTTTTTACGATAAGAGGATGTTAATATCGAAATGGATAATCTCGACATTTTCATGGCAGAGGATGGAGGAAAATCCAATTTTGGAAAGAATAAGGGCAAGGGAATGTCCCCACAGAAGAATGATAGAAATGTGTGGTTCCAAAGAGAACCCAAATACGAGAAGTATACCAAGATAAATTATTTATTACTAGATATATACATCGACGTGTGAGGAACTCTTCCTTTCTCTAAGCCTTGCAGGGGGGAGTCAACTCAGAAGGAGCGAGATTATGGATTACACTGTATTTTTCATGATATGGCAAGTCATGCCACAAATTGCTACAGGCACTTACGTAACCTTATTAAAGAGAGGATCAAACGTGGAGAGCTGCATGAATATGTTAACCAACTAACAGAGCCTACATCGGCACTGCCACCACCCCATTCTCCTTGGAATGGTGGCAACCCAGGACTTAGCAGCTGCGGGATCATTATTAGCCGATCTGGATTATATCACGATGGATTTTTTCTTTCTTAAGAATAAGATATGTATTTGTTTGTTTGAGGATTTCCAAATGGCTACATTAACTCACATATGCACGTGGATTAGGATTTAATCCTCGGACATACTTTGTTCTTGACAATAAAACCATCCGATGAATAAATGGCTAAGTTGGAGTACATACGTACAGGACTTAGTCCCTAGGCTTGCTCAGGATTCAACGATAAACCAGTCAGGCTTTGTTTTGGTTTTATAATAATTATGGATTTAATAAAATGGATTTCCAAGCTTGGGGTATGTTTGACTGTACTTAAGTGTCTTGTTAGGATGTGACAAGATTGCTCGATCACAAACCAGAGTATGGTTTACACTCATCTCTAAACTCTAGGTATGGATTATACCTAGAGGCAAATTATCTTGTCAGGTTGTGGCAAGCATAGTTCTATCACGACATGAGCATGGTTTGTGCTCGATTTGGATTCTAGATTATGGTTTATACTCGATCTAAAACACCTAGTATGATTTATACCTGCGAGGATGTGTTTACTTGTCAGGATGTGACAAGAAGACTTAATCATAACTCGAGTATGGCTTATGCGCGGTTTGGATTTCCGACTTTGGTTTAATCCTTGAAGGTTGAGTTATCGTGTTAGTTTTTAACGGGGTGATTCAGTCATAGATTGAGAATGGATCATGCATACTCATTACGAATTTCAAGCATGTTTTATGTTTGGAAAGGCTAAGAGGTATTGTCAGGATTTGACACAGCTGTTTGTTTGATTTTCTTGTAGGTACGGATTATACTAGCACCTGGATTGGCTTAATGAGACCATGGTTTTCTTTGATAATATAATACGATCCAGAGCAGTGGTCGGATTTATTGGTATCTTGGTCTTCTAGTTTATTATAATATGGTCCAGTGCAACCATGGATTTTTGGTTTTCGATTATTACGATCCACATGGTTTTCCAGTATTCTACTACTGCTTAATACGATTTGGCGCGATCGTGGATTTCTGGATTTTGGATGTTGGATTTCTATTTTTGATAATATTGAATTTCTATGGATTATCCAGAACGCACCTTCCCTCTCTAGAAAGATATGTTCTAGGGGCAAAATGTTGACTAGCATTTTGGCAGGGCCATCACAACTCAGACTTCTATCAAGCGGAGTGCTCAGGATTTGAGCATGAGTTCTCATGATCACGATTCACTTAGTTGAATTCCAACACTCCTGGAAACTTGGATGTTGCATACTTCGAACTCGGTTCGACCAATATTTCGTGTTGACTAGGCTTTGGATTGAAGCTCGCTTCGAATCGATCGAAATTCCCCGGGTCGACCGGACCCGGGGCGACTTGACTCTCTAGGCTTCTTCGTAGATATTTCAGGTCGAGGTTTCCCGGGTTGGTCATACCGAGATAATCCATTACAACCAGAAACCTAAAGACTCATTCAAAGGCTGTAAACTAGGTCAACTCTGGCCCACTCTATGTCCTTAAAATTCGGATCGGATGACACATACGCTACACAATACGAGGAAGATGTACCTCACGTGAAAACTAGGCCTGGCCACCTACTCCTGACTTCCTGCATCGGATGACACATGGCCGACCCGATCCGGGTACTCAACAATAAATAGGCATTTTAAAGGCTGAATGAAGGACCTTTTTCGACTCTCTACTTCTCATGCAAGGACACTGCACCAAGGGAGGTCAAATCTCATAATATTAACACAAGTATTTTGTGTATAATTCATTTCTTTCTCCATATTTTTAAAAAATAATCAACTGTAACCTATTTTCAACAATATAAACAAAGATTATAAGTGGATGTTGGCTTGGATTAAGCCCAACCACTATAAAACTCTTGTGTGTTCCTTGTTTTTGTTGTTATTCTTGCATTATGTGATCATGAATATGAGAATATTCTGTGACTTGTGTATGGATTACGCACTTCAAGGTTAATTGTCGAGAATCCCACGTTTTTTTGTAATGCAAGCCAGTTTTTATAGTGGGTCGTGCCATTGTTTTATTATAACCAATAATAAAAATTTAGTATAGTACAGGTGATTGAGGTTATAATCAATTAATTCGGTTTTTAAGGTGGACCGTCCACCGCCTATGGAGTTTATAGTGTTCTGTCCACTCTACCTATCTGGCTTACAACACAGGAGCTAGCTAAATTACTAGACTACAATAAAAAAAACTCTACCTAAATAGGCTTAAAGCACTGGAGCTAGCTTATTTACAAGACTACAAATTACATATATTCACTCCACGCGGGAAGAAAATACGATTACATACTTCAATTAGAAGTGATTACAACAAATTACAAAAAATATACAATATTCAGACTTAACTAGTGTACCCAACCATTCACTGCTAAAAGGCAGCCTCATCATAGTAGAAAGTACACAGCAAAATGTCCAAATAGTGTAGTCGTTTGATACATCAATTCGAAAGTGCCAATGCGCTTTACCATGACATTTGACACGTTAATACAGGTGAAACATCCTGACAGACTAACCATCAGCAAATAACACTTGAATAGCATAACCATAGACTCAAGCTAGTTGAGCTATGATCCAAATTGACATGTACGAAACCTTGCATATGAAAAATACCCTGTAAGTGGATCGTGGGCATCGGTTGGCTAGAAAGGAGAAGATGGCCATAAAAAGTTAACTACGTTGAGAGCAAGCTTCAACTGTGGAGCAACGAGGCCATGAAGATGTACCATAACCTCTAACCAAACAATACAAAATCAAACTCACGCAAATTACATCCATTCCTCCCATACACAAATGCACTCCTTCGAACATACAACAGTGACGCAGACTCAAAAAGAAGCACATCTTATAGTCCTATTACCAAAGAAAAATTCCCACTCAAAAGCAAAGACCATCCACGCAAAAGCAAAACTTACTCCATCAGCATAACAACAAGTCATCACCCAAATACACAACCACACGGGATCAAAAACTGCTCCAGCACACAGTAATAATATACCACCAAACACTTGCTATTTCGCCTTAGTTCACTCTATTAGAAATAATGCCCTGCTGTCACCCCAGCTACAAAGTTGATCGAGAAATGAAGAGAGCATAACGGTAGTGTACCTTAAAGGAGATGTGTGACAGCAAATTAAAAACATATAACTATGCACCAAGGAAGCACCGCGAAGTTAAACAACCACGTCTGCATCACAAGTCGAACCAACTCAACTAATAATACTACATCCCAAAAGCAAAAACCCATACTGGAATGCCTCAACAAGCACAAATCGTACCTCCGCCTGACAAGGGTCAGACATACACTGGACAGAATATCACCAGGCAATGAATACGAGCGGAGTCGCCTGGATACCTAGTGATGAACATTACTGCAGGAAACGGTTGAGAAGTCGCAACACAATTCAATACAAGCAACGATTCTAGAAGGATATTTTAGAAGAGAGGACACCACACAAAACAGACTTGGGGAGTTAGAGAGTTTGGGTAAATGGTCTGATTTAAGGTAGGAGGACAGTTATGAGACTGGGTAAAAGGAAAATGATATTTTAGATCTAGAATCAAAGTTTAGAATATCATATATATAACTTAATTCCAGAGTTAATACATATAAGATTTTAGATCTAGAAAGACGAAATATAGGTTAGAAAAGTGAAGAGAAACCTAACCCGAATTCTGAAATTAAGGAATGCAGAGAAATATGGAGGCGTAGGGAAGAATGAGGTGTAAGATTTAGACAGTGGCTAGGGGCTATTATTTATAGTTGCAAATGTGTATACAGACTGTATGATTAGTTATATTTAATCTATTCAGTCCATTATTGCAAAATTATAAATACATAACTACACCAGAAAAGGTCTTTCATAAGGTTGGAAAATTTTTGCTAATTTTTGTAGTAGCATTTCAGTAAACGATGCGACACAACATGCGACTAAAAGAAGTTGCATTGTAAAAAAATGCTTCCAAAAATGAACATATTGCAGTGTTTCTGAAACCCTACAAAAGATTATTTGGCAGCATCATAAAAATGCAAAAGTGGTTTTTGCACCCTTGCTTTTTATTTTTTTATAGCGTTTTCTCTATGCTACTATTATATTTTTATAAATTGCATTTTCTCTCTTAACTTTTGAAACGCTACTAAAACTTATCGAGTAACGTACAACACATTTTAATTGCAGCTATTTGCTATTAATATTTTATCATTTCCAACAACCACTTATATAATAGCTGTATTAAAACAAAAAACCAATCACATAATTATCATTTTCAATCAAACTTTGATAATCACCATATTCAAAAAATTAAAAAATCACCTTATCGTAAAATCAAGTATAATATCCATAATCATTTCAATAATATTTTTTCAAAAAAAAAATAAGCGAATTCATGTATAAGAACTATTTACATACAAGTCTACACAATTATAGAAATGAAATATTATAATACATAATAATTGACGCCTTGTTCATGGTTTAATTACCGCCCGTTCTTTGATGCTTTTGTTCTTTACTTCGGAAACATTGATTTTACATGGTCCAGATCTTTATAAAAATTTAGCCATCTAGCTAAAAATTTAAGTTTCACATTTCTGCTATTGTTGTTTCTTACACTTCATTGGTTAGCCTACCTGAACCTACATTACCCCTAACACCATCTCCTACAACTTATCGCATTCCCAAAGCAATCACAGCCTGGAACACTACAACAAGCTACCGAAATCAAATCCCCAACAACCATTGACACAGTTCCTCAACCATTCCACGACTTAATCATACCTAAATCACTAAACTAGCCTCTACAATTAAGTGAAGCAGTTGAATATAAAAAGGATATAATTCAAATTGGACAGGGATGGAAAACTAAGTAGACTAGACTACATAATTCATTAGAAGATAGGCACAACATCAAAGATAAGATTAAGTAAAGTTCACACAGATGTCACAAGTTTAAAGTAAAATGAATGTGCTACTAGTACAAACTTTTGACTAACCATGTAATTAACTAAAGAAAGAAAATTAATTATACTTCATGACTATGACATGACTAAAATTTAGAATACTTTTGAGAAGGACAGTAGTAGTCAAATCCTTGGGAAATTTAGAATACTTTTGAGAAGGACAGTAGTAGTCAAATCCTTGGAAAATTTAGAATAATTTTGAGAAGGACAGTAACATTAAACAGTACCCATTTCAACTATCAATTCACTTTTAGTTCAATCTTTATATGAAAACAACAAAAGAATATGATCTAAAGAAGTGATAAGAACGATGTAGATAAATAATAGATACCAGAGAAACACTTTTATATGCCATGGCAATGATATCAGCACAAGAAATAACAACGCGACACACTCTTTCAACTACAACTCTAATATCATCCACCACTTTAAATGAACTGAACCAACTGATGTTGGACAAAGCCTTCCTCTCTCCTTTCTCTAATATATATATATAACCATTAATAAAATATATGTAACCATTAATAAAATATATGTGACCATGAATAAAATATACCATGCAGTCCATCGTCGTTCTTTGATTGGTCGAATGCATCCTTTCATTGCAACATTATCTTGGACAATGTAAACATACATGGCATGATAAATGTATGAAATATTGTACTCAACATCATAAAAAAATGGAAGTAGCGTTGCTGATCAGAACAAATACTTATTATGGATGTGTACCAGTTTGATGTAATACATTCTCAAAGGCAGAAGTTGCTAATTTTTAAGATTATAACAGGTTTACACGTAAAACATGATAGATACTTAAAGAAATGATAGCCTTTCCAAATGAGACCAATTCTTTTGTCCCCATTTCCCCTGTCCTCTGTGTCCCTCAAATCAAATCCCCTAATTTTCGCTTTTTTACATTTAAATCCCCCAACAATTGAGGGATTTAACTGCAAAAGGTGGAAATAAGAGGGTTGTGATTGTGTGGGACACAGGGGACACAGAAAATAGGGACATAGCAATCGGTGCACTCCAAAGTGTGTTCATCCACAGTTCTAGTCAACACAATGTAAGACCTCCTTTTAAAAGTGCAAATATTAGCAGCTATTTCGTCATTATGGATGGAAAATACACAAATTCCCAGACCATTGAGAAGTCATATATGTAATTTATATCAAAGCTTCTGAAGAGTTTTATCCTACAAATATGAAAAATTATCTTTGAAGCATTACAATTACACAATTCGTACAAACTTTAGACTAAAACTATATGTTTGACATATGCCGAGACTGTAACATGCTTTCAAACATACATCATACTTCAACATTTTCTATTGCACACATTCCACGAGATTGTGTATAGCATTCATAAAGGACAGACTATTTTAAGGAAGTTCACAATTATGTTATCAAGATAACCAATCTATTAAATACCATTTATTTCGTAATAAATGGAGGGACTTGATCCGTTTTTAGTATTCAATACATCATTTGTTTATTGCAAGCTTGCTACTTGCCTCATCTAGAAAAATACAGTTGTAATTAAGAAATTACAAGAGCACTGCTTTTCGAAAGAACTTGTGCTTTTGACAAAATGAAAAAGTTCAATGCGCCTTCCATTAAGCCCATGTACATAGTTTAATCAAAATTTCATTTATTAAGGGATAAACTTATTACGCATAAGCAAATATTGTACCATAAGGGCATGTATCACTTTTGTTTATTAACTCGTGTTGGTAGCAATATTAAACTTGGAAACTAGCTACCTATATAATATACTTTACATTGCGGTTCAAATTACAATAGCAACAATATAATTCTTACACTAAGTATCACTAATATTTAATTTCAAAAATATGTCAGGAACTTACATGCCTATCAAATCTACCAGGCCTTGTCGGCGTTGGGTCAAGAAAATCTGGCGAATTTGTAGTAGCCATTAATATTATGCCCTATATTAAAATTTGCAATCAGTGGAAATAAGTCAAACTATATATTAGTCTGAACTGTAGAAAAGGCAAAACAGTATTCAATGGTACCTCGTTTTGCTCAAACCCATCCATTTCAACCAGCAATTAATGCAAAATTTTCTTGGTATAATGTTCCCATTGTTTTCTAACAGCATCGATCTCATCAATAAAAATGATGCAAGGTGCCCACTAATAAAAAGTGTATATAGTTTTAGCTGGTAACGGTATACAAACTTATTAAACATTATGACAGTATTATCATTAAAAACAAAGAACCAAAATATAACATAAAATTAAGTAAAAGATACCTATGTTCAGAGAGATCTACTGATGACTTTCAACTACAAAAGTGAGTGGGAAAACAATTAAAAACCAGACTATGAGAAGAAGACAAACTAGTATCATAAGAACATACAAACAAAACCTAGGAACCCACATGTTAACGCTATTTAAACATGAAAAGAGTCTTAGTTTGCTCTTGGTAGCCTAGAAAAATGACCTAGCGTGACAAGCACCAAATTCAACAAAGCTGGCAGAAAAAAATTAAATAATGTAAAATTTTGACATCAATTTGTCTCAGTATGTGATCTTATATGGTACTTGACCAATAATAAAATATGTATGCGGATGCAAAAAGCGTAGTGTCTTAGCTATCAACATTAAGTACACAGATGCAAAAAAGCCTTGATAAAATGAATTCAAAATATAATATGTATAACTGTAATTTGTACATCTCTTTTTTAACAACATGTTGGGAATGGGTCCCTTCTTATATGGAAAAACCCATATTTATTTGGAGCAATAAATGTTTCTATGGTATTTCGTGTTTTTACTTGAAAAGGTAAGTTGTTGACCTTTGGTGTGCCTTGGTAATTGCACCTTGATGGGCAATAGTCATCATATGAAATAAGGTAGTTGAATGGAGATTTGAATGTGCCTTTTTGATGGCTATATATACATATCCACATTTCGGGCAGCAATAACATCAATTTGGACAGCATTGGTAAAAAGATATCTACGATCAAATTTTTCCAGCTTCTCCTAGACATTGTGGGCTGCTTTTACTCCTTAGAGATTGCCTTTTGCTGGCCTATTTTTGTGAGATCTCACAATATTTCTGAGCTTTGTTTTCTGGTGATATTTTTCACTTTTCTCGCTTTTGTTTTACTGTTGTTATTGCTAGCTGGATAATTTGAGTATCCACTTTGTGACTTGGATTTGTGTATCACTCCATTATCATAATAAGAGAAGTTTGAGTGGACTCTACATCAGTCTCGTGGTTTTTACTCTTCACATCGAAGAGGTTTTCCACGTTAAAAATTGGTGTGTATTGTTGCTTTATTATTATTATCTCTTGTTCTGTTGATTGTTTGTATTCATCATTGGTGATTGTGGTGCATGTTTCTTAAAGTATATTAAAGTTGGGAGTATATTATGAATGGCATTTTGTTGTTTGTGTGTGTCTTTCTTAACAAACTGGTATCAGATCCTGATTGGCTAATTTGTAGTATCCCCCTGATGGATTCTAGTAATATCAACACTAGTAGAATGATTAGTTTGAATGGAGCTAACTATCATGTTTGGAAGAGAAAAATGAGGGACTTGTTATATGTCAAAAGTTGGCATTTACCTATGTTTACTGATGAAAAACCAGAAGGTAAAACTAATGATCAGTGGCTATTTGAACATGAACAGGTGTGGGGATTTATAGTTAGTGGGTTGATGATAATGTTTTGAATCATATAAATGATGATGTTCATGCAAGGTCACTCTGGAAAAAACTGGAATCTCTTTATGCAAATTAGTTTGGAAACAATAAATTGCATCTAATCAAGCAATTGATGGGCTTGAAGTATAATTCAACCAATTCACTTTCTGATCACCTGAATGATTTTCATGGCATTATTTAACAATTATCTGCTGCGGAAATGAATTTTGATGATGAAATTCAAGGACTTTTGTTACATGACACTTTTCCTGATTCATGGGACACTTTTAGAATGACACTTTGCAACTCAGCACCACATGACAAAGTTAGAATGGTTATTGCCAAAGTTGGAATTTTGAATGAGGAGATGAGGAAGAAATCTCATGGTGTGTCTTCTTCATCTGAGGAAGCATGTAACGACCTGTCATTTTTGACCACTCCAAGCCGATAATTAAACCAACTCGAACTGCTCGAAAACGACAGATTGTTATTAGCTTCTGAGGTAAATAGAATAAATCACAGAATCACAAATCACAGACACGGAGCAATATGATATCTCGCAACGGAAATAAATAATACAATAGTAGTTCATGAAGCTACTAAATAAAATTTTACATCATAGTTTACATAAATAATACAGCGGAAGCCTAATACAAAATGAATTCTAATACAAGGATAAATGATATCAGTTTGAAATAGAAATGACAAGAACAGCTGAATGACTGGAACGACTGATCAACAGGTGGATCTAGGATGAGCAAAACCAAATATAACTTCGGACTCCAAAGTGAATCTCGAAAGCAGTAGTAATCGATCTGACCCGAACCATAATGCAAAACAAAATAATTCGGATCAGGACTAACATTCTCATGGAAGTAAATCAACTCAAATGAAATGTTCGATGAAATGCAATCAACTTAAAGGATGTTTGGGATCACCATCCTTTAAGAATCCGTCCAACTAATACACTAGATGCAATAGTGTTAATCATGTAAGTAAATAGCAAAATAACATAGGCGGGATTTCCATACTTACACCGTTGGTATATTTCATAACAAAATTTATATTTCAATTTCAACAAATCATATCGTATTTAAATTTCAAGTCGAAAAATCATATCGTGTTTTATAATTCCAAACATATAATTTGAAGTCTTTATTTATAAATTCAAATCAATTCATAAAAATGGAGTTTTAGCTTTGTAAGAGTTCGCTTAAGTCGATTCAAAAATTCACTCGCTTCTGTTCAAATTCAGTTTATAATTCAAATCAAATATTATCTTCAATTTCAATAAATTGTACCATATTCCATAACTCATAAATCGAATCAACTTCTTATACAACAATTTAAACAGTTCATACAATTTAAACCATTCTTATAAAAGCGATTTAACAAAATTTCTAATTCAAACCATACGATTATAAAATCAATTTGGTATATAAAATCTATATATTAAAATTCACCTTTGGTCACTTAAAATCGAACTCAATTCAATATCAATTATAATTTCAAATAAAAATCAGTTTACACAACTAATGTTCATTACTTATAAAAGTTCAATATTCAAATCTTCTATCTGCTCATTCATTAAATCAAGTTTCGTTATATACGTTCAAATCTTTAAATCTCAAGTTCAAATCGCTAAAATCTTAACTTATCCACCTATTAGTTTATTATTAAAGTTTGAAATATATATATATATATCTATAAAAAAACTTTGAATATATATATATATATATATATGTTTATAAAATTCTAAGACAAATTAGAAAAATAGATTATAAACATATATAAGATTAAAATAATATAGAAATAGTTTTTAAAGAATTATTTATTATATAAAAGTTTAAAATCTTTAAAATATAAAAAAAATCTTAATTTACTATTTAAAAATCATGTTCCAAATCATTTTTCGTCGAAACATGACCAACGGTGTCTGTATATACTTTCCTACCCTATAGTCATGTGATACGGATATTTATCACTTTAAATCTGCAATCCCAAATTCAATAAAAACCGTTTAGGTCTATCATTTCAACCCATAACGATTTTTCCCTATCTAATGTTCGTTCGGGTATATATCATTTCAACCCTTAGTGATTTTTCCTAACCTAGGGTATCAACAATCACAAACAATAGTCACATAGCATCAATCACGGCATATACATCATCAGTGCAACTACGTGTCATATGAGTATATCGTGTCACGTATGAAATGTGCATACATATCAAATCAAACAATTCCTACCAACAATCCTATACATTTCATATAACAGTTCATTATTGATCAAACATCCATGAAAAATGTGAGTCAGGTGTGAGATAAACTCACCTTCCGAGGCACTGACGGGGATGGCAAATGAATGAGCATGGATGGAAACAAGACAAACGCAACTATGAAGAGTAAAGCATGATGACAATCAAAATGAAGCAGCGGCATCCAAGGTCAATGCTATAGGTCTCCAATACAAACTGAGGTTTCAATGCACAACAAGCTTTAGGAAATTGGACACCAATTGTTTCAACAACAATTTCAGCAAACATAGCCTCAACCAGGAAATACAACCAACCGTCTGAATCCTCTTTATTTATATATATATATATATATATATATATATATATATATATTTTGGGAAGAGGAGAATAAACTCGGCACCTAAACACCTCAACCATGTCATAACAGATCTCGGCCAAGACTCCAAATCATGTTCCCTTAATATACAAAGACAGAAAAAATGAAATGCGTACTTCAGCAAAACATAGACAGCTACAGGAACAAAAGTCACGACCAGCAAGTTAGTTGGGTTTGGCCTAACAAGGGGGAGTGGAGAGGTGATGTAAGGTGGTTGCGGGTCCTACAGATGGAGGGCTCTTGCCAGCGGTGAAATTGTGAGTGAAGTTGGAGGCGACGTCTCATGGGTTTGGTGGATTCTGACGGTAGAAGACTAATGTAAGATGCGGCTAAAATGTTTAAGCAATGAGAAAAATATATATAGCATGAAGAAAGAAGGGAAGAGCGGTAGGCATGTGACTGAGTTGGAAGGATCCCATTTCATGCGTGAAAGATACAAGAGGTTGGAAGGAAGTGGTGTGTTGCTTAATATCATTGGGAATGAACAAAATGGAACCGACTACTGACTTTTGAAATGCCGTCTTATTTTCAAAGCTATTTATTTTTATAACGCATGAAAGTAAAGCATGAAACGAATGAAATATGGTTTGGGAAAATCAAACGTAATGCATGCAAAGGAACGCATGCATCAATTTGCTTGTCCACTTCATGTATTTATTTCATGGACAAAACTAAGTAAACTTTTTTTTTAAAGGAAGTAAAAGGAAAGATGTCAGGCGTTAGGAAAAGCCAAACAACAAAAAGAATAGTTAAGAAATGCTTCACGTATGCATGTATGAAATGGATGTACGCATGCATGTATTTTAGAATGAAAGTGTCCACTTTGAGAAAAAAATAAAATATTTAGGTGGTTTAGAAAGATAAAATGTCAGGTTTTGTAGACCCAAAATAACTAGAAAAATATGAGGGATCCAAATATGGACACTTCGAACTCAAATGGCTTTGTTTCAAAAATGAACTGCACAGCCTTTTGGCAATTTCAGCGCGAACCCAGCACCAAAACTGACAAACGAACATATTTTGGAAATCAGCGTGACGAGACGGACACAATGGTATACAATTTGCAGTGTCAGGATGCTCCATTCAAAAGCGCGTTACGGACCCCTTTTGAAAGGAAAAATGGCACGAGAAAACAATTAAACAGAGGCCAAAATGTCCGATTTTCGTGAAATGAATTTCGCCGTCAGATTCGTGACAACAAATAGAATATTTTTCGTGTTTGTCCGAACTATTTCGGAGAGATTTTAAAATCGTTAAAATTTGAACTGATATGCGCAGTTTTGCACTGAAAATTGCGCGATCGACAACATTCAAATTTTCCGATGAAATTAATTTCTATGCTATGTCTGGTTAGACGCATCTCAAATATATATTTTTTTCGAATTTTTATTTTTACATTACATTTTCATTTTTATTTGGGATATATCGGTTGCCGCTACCGCAAATAATCGTCAAAAACTGAGTTCTAAACTAATAAAATAAAATAAAATAAAAATTTAAATTAAATAATTAAATAAAAATACATTTAAAATTCCGGGTTGTTACAAAGCATATGTTATTGAAAACAGAGGAAGAAGCAAGAGTAAAGCTCCAGTTTCCAGAGACAAAAGCAAAAGAAAATCTCGTGGAAGATGCACAAATATGAAGTGTCATTATTGTGATAAATTCGGTCACATTAAGAAATATTGCTATAAGTAGCTAGAAAAGAGACAACAAGGGTGGTAAAGGCATGCAAGATAAGAAGCAAGATAAAAAAGATTTCAGTAATGATGATCGAGCTGCTACTGCAACTGATGGTGACTTCTCGTTGTACATGATGAGAGTTATGTGAACCTTGCTAAAAATGAGTCGAGTTGGGTCATTGACAGTGGAGCATTACTACATGTGACATCACGAAAGGAATTCTTCACGTCTTATACACCTGATGACTTTGGAGTGTTGAAGATGGGTAATGATGTTGTGACTCAGGTTGTAGGCATTGAAGATGTATGTTTGGTAACCGACATTGGAGCAAAGTTAATGCTTAAAAATGTTAGACATGTTCCAAAAATTTGACTAAACTTGATCTCTACTGGAAAACTCGATGATGATGACTATTGCAACACATTTCATTGTGGTCAATGGAAGCTTACTAAAGGAAACATAGTGCTAGCTCGTGGGAAGAAGCACACAAGCCTGTACTTGCTACAAGCCTCAATTCCTACTGGTTCTGTAAATGTGGCAAATGATGATCTTGCAAAATTGTGGCATAGAATACTTGGCTATATAAGTGAAAAGGGCTAAGTTGTTTGATGAAGAAAAATGTTTTACTTGATTTGAAGTGTGTAAAATTGGATAGAAGTCCTCATTGTTTTGCAGGAAAGCAGACATCTTCCTTCAAGAAAATAAGGTTTGCTTTACCCTTTTCATTCTAATGTTTGTGGTCCATTAAAAGTTAAGACCTTTAGTGGTGCGCTTTACTTTGTTACTTTTATTGATGAGTATTCAGAGAAATTGTTGACATATGCTTTAAAAACAAAAGATCAGGTACTTGATATTTTTAAGAAGTTTCAAGCCTTGGTTGAAAGTCAATCTGGTAACAAGCTAAAGTGCTTACGTTCTGAAAATAGTGGTGAGTACAACGGTCCACATGATGAATATTATAAGGCATAAGGTATTTGGCATTAGTTTACACCAAAGAAGACTCCATAGTTTAATGGTGTAGCAGGGAGAATGAATATGACTTTGTTTAAGAGAATGAGGTGCATGCTTTCAGAGGCTAAGTTGCCAAAACACTTTTGGGTAAAGCTTTTTTACAGCTACACATGTGATTATTTCTTTGAATGGTGATGTTCTAGATAAGGTTTGGCTTGGCAAGGATATTTCTTATAGTAATTTATGTGTCATTGGTGTAAGGCATTTTTGCATGTGCCTAGTGATGAAAGATTAAAGTTAGAGTTCAAGACTCGCCAATGCAACTTTGTGGGCTATGGTCTTGACAAGTTTGGCTATAGGTTTTATGACCATATAGAGAAGAAATTGATTCCTAGCAAGGATGTAGACTTTGTTGAAGATCAAACAAATGAAGATATTCAGAAATCGCAGGAAACTACATCTCATAGTGGCTATGATCTGGTTGATTTAGATCTCCCTTCTTTGACTCCTGCAACTCCTGCACCAACTCTAACTGAGGATGTACAAGAAAGTGACAATGAAGGTCATGTACCCGAGGAAGATGATCCCCATGATAAAGATGTTGAGATTTATCATCATGCATCTCCTGAAACTCAAACAACTTCTGTAAGGCGATCTACCAGGGACCGACTTCCTTCCACTAGGTATCCTTCTTCTAAGTATGTTCTCATAACTGACGGAGGTGAACCTGAGACCTTTAAGTAGGCTATCGACAACGACAACGAGAAACTTTGGTTGGATGTAATGAAAGATGAGATAAAGTCATTGCATGATAACAACACTTTTGATCTAGTGAAACTACCGAAGGGAAATAAGGCGTTGAAAAAATTGTTGGTTTACCAGTAGAAGCAAGATGAAAATGCAAAGACACTATGGTACAAAGCAAGACTTGTTGTAAAACGATCCAACCAGAGAGTGAGAATAGACTTTGAAGAGATATATGCTCCAGTTGTCAAGATGTCTTCCATCAGAGTTGTTTTGGATCTTGCTGCTAGTTTGAATTTAGAAGTTGAGCAGTTGGAGGTGAAGACCGCCTTTCTTCATGGTGACCTTGAAGAAGACATTTACATGGAACAAACAGAGGGCTTCAAAGTTAAGGGGAAGGAAGAATATGTGTGCAGATTGAAGAAGAGCTTGTATGGTCTAAAACATTCTCCAAGACAACGGTGTCGCAAATTTGACTCTTTTATGGGGGAGCAAGGCTACAAAAAGAGATATAATGATCATTGTGTTTTCTTGTAGAAATTTGCTAACGATGATTTTATCATTTTGTTACTTTATGTCGATTACATGCTTATTATAGGGCAAAATATAGATCAAATTTTTTATTTGAAGCAACAGTTGAGCAAGACTTTCTCCATAAAGGAACTTAGGCAAGCGAAGCACATTTTGGGAATGAGAATTATTCGTGATCGCAAGGCTCGAAAATTATGGTTGTCGTAGGAAACATATATTCAGAGAGTGCTTAAAAGGTTCAATATGGAGAAAGAAACACCTATGAGTACTCCACATGTTATGCATTTTAAGTTGAGTTCTTAACGATGTCCTTCCACAACAGATGAGAAGGAAAATACGGTGCATGTTCCTTATGCTTTCACCGTAGGCAGTTTGATGTATGCAATTATTTGCACTCGGCCCAATATAGCTCATGATGTAGGTTTGGTTAGTATATTTCTTTCTAATCCAGGTAAAGAGCATTGGAGTGCTGTGAAGTGGATTGTGAGATACCTAAAGGGTACCGCTGATATGAAGTTTTGTTTTGGGAGTGACAAGCTTTGTCTCGTTGGTTATTCAGATTCTGATATGGTAGGAGATGTTGACTCGAGAAAATCTACTTCGGGTTATTTGGTCGCTTTTGCAGGGGGAGCAGCGTCTTGGTAACTAGGCTACAAAAATGTGTGGCTTTGTCTACTACTAAGTTGGAGTTTATTGCAGCAACATAGGCATGTAAGTACTTGTTGTGGATGAAACGGTTTGTTCATCAGCTTGAATTTACACAAAGACATATGTGTTTGCTAAGAATTCCACTATTCACGCAAAGTCAAAGCATATTGATGTGAGTATCACTGGATACACAATGTTTGTGATGATAAGTTGATTGAGCTTGAGAAAATTCATACCGATGATAATGGTTCCAACATGATGACTAAAGCTTTCCCAAAGGAAAATTTTGAGACTTGTCGTTTAATTCCCGGAATGACAACCTCCTCCACATAGTCAGGAGGGGGAGGTTTGTTGGGGATGGGTCCCTTCCTATGTGGAAAAACCCATATTTATTTGAAGAAATAAATGCTGCTACGGTATTTCATCTTTTTATTTGAAAAGGTGAGTTGTTGACCATTGGTGTGCCTTGGTAATTGCACCGTGATTGGCAGTAGTCATCATATTAAATAAGGTAATTGAATGGAGATTTCAATGTGTCTTTTTGATGGTATACATGTCCACATTTTGGGCAACATTAACATCAATTTGGACAGCATTGGTAAATAGATATCTACCATCCAATTTTGCTAGCTTCTCTGAGAAATTGTGGGCTACTTCTACTCCTTAGAGACTTCCTTTTTCTAGCCTTTTTTCGCGAGATCTCACAGCATTTCTGAGCTCTATTTTCTATTGATATTTATCACTTCTCTTGCTTTTGTTTTAATGTTGTTATTGCTAGCTGTTGTTGGGTAATTTAAGTATCCACTTTGTGACTTGGATTTGTGTATCACTCCATTACGATAATAAGAGAAGTTTAGGTGGACTCTGCATCGGTCCCATGGTTTTTACTCTTCACATGGAAGAGGATTTCCATGTTAAAAATTGGTGCGTGTTCTTGCTTTATTATTATCTCTTGTTCTGTTGATTATTAGCATTGATCAATGGTGATTGTGGTGCATATTGCTGGAAGTATATTAAAGTTGGGAGTATATTACTTGTGGCATTTTTTTGTTTGCGTGTGTCTTTCTTAACACAACAGACGTGCTCAAATTTTCAACAACAGTCGTTCACACAATAACAATAATAATTAAATAGCTTACTCGAAGTTGAAATATTATATGGATTAGCGTTAGAAAATAATCTAAATTATAACTATTCCTAAAGCCCAAATTGACCATTTGTTGAAAAGTAATTGAGCAATTACTATAAATGACCATGAATATTTAAATTGGTAGAACCAATTTTAAAAAAATATGATGGGAGGGAGTAAAAATTTAAACTTCTTTCAATTAAGTAAAAGAATCATCGAAAACATCGCATTGAAATATTGAAGGCATTAATAGATCTTAAAACGGGAAAAGTTCTTAATCCTAGCAATATACCCCCAAATGATTTGAACACTATCTAGATCCAGCTCCTCACGGCTCGGAACATAAAAATCGAGCCACTTTGATTTACAATTGCTATCAACCTAGAATGGATAAACAAAAAATAAAATTATAACCAAAAAAAATAATCACCAAATGCATAAAAGGGGGCACTGAAACATGCACACTATAACAATGTACATCTAAGTATATATGGAGTTGTCCAAAAAAACAAAGGGGCCATAGAAGTTTGGCAGGTTGTAATAAGGCATCTTTTACAAGTTAGAATTTGGGAGATTAGGATCCATAAGAACACAGGTCACAAGCCAAAGAAATTTTGTTAATCCAACAAGTCATAAGTTTTACTGAGATAGAACCTAGACCTTCGGAGAACATAATTTGGATTTTACAGGGCCTTAAGTCTTGGGTCGGGTTCGTTATTCACCATGCATTAGAAAAAGGAGCTTTTAGAAATGCACGCCTCGGTTAAGACTGACGAGTTTTCACTGAAAGCCAGTTTCAAAAATGTTCGTTTGTATTTGGAGACAATTTTAGTATGTCATAGTAACAACCTCTTAGATTATGAGAAGCCTTCTAGTAACATGGGGGTCATCATCCATAAGGCATAAAAAGAGGCATCTTAATGGTGAGGTTCTCAATCCAATAGACATAAAAGGAAAAATAAAATATTTTAGAGTGAACAACGTAGGTTCACCTGAGTATGGGAACTATCACATGTTAAAAAATAAATTAGACCATTACCTAAGGGGAAAACAATTATAATAATGTATCGACATAGGAAACATTTCTACTGAAAGATCAAAAAATATAGAGTTAATTAACTTCCTTAGATAGAAAATTATCCTACCTAACCTGACTTTAGCAGGTGAAGCAGCAGCTAAATGCCATCAAGAACTTCACATGGAGTTCAAAATGCCAAATTAACATGTCGCACATCGGTTCGATGGATTAAAAAAGAACTGAAAAGTGAAAACCAATCGTAACTTGCAACTCATACATTTCAAATGCAAATTCTTAAAAGATACAAACACCCATAAGTTATTAGTCATTTTTACTGCATATTCCCACGATTTTCAAAGCCTTTCTTCCTTGTCTTCATCTCTATTTGGAATGTCTGTATTCCGCTGAAGGATTCTCTCTTCATGTGGAAAACCTTGCATGAGGGATTACCCATATATGAGAATCTTCAGCGTATTGGCATCCCTCTTATGTCCAGGTGCAGATGCTACATTACTGGAAGCTCAGAATCTTCATTTGTTTGTTGGTTTCTGGATCTTATGCCAGGGCTATCTGGAATTACTTCGACAATCTGATGGGTTCCCGAGGCAATGCTACATCGATGGAAGATTTTCTGAGACTCTGGTGGGCCGGCGAATCGGGCAAATCTTTACGCTCTGTTCTTGAGCGTCTGATTCTTTGTCTTGTTTGCTGGCACATTTGGTGTGCTAGGAATAAGACAGTTTTTGAAGATGTTGAGATGGATCCTCCTACCATTATCAGGAAAGTCAGGAACGATGTGTTCCTAGATTTCCAAGGTAGACCTTTCAGGGGTGTCATCGGTTCCCTCTTTAGGAGGTTGGCAGTCACTTTGGATGTCTTATCGGTGAGTGCCAATCCTAGGGAAGGCATTGGTTGAGTTTTGTATTCTATTATTGCATCTGCTTTTATTTTAATTTTATCTGTATTTTTTCTATTCTTTTTCTGCTATTACACCCCATCCGAACTAATGTTGTTTGCTAGTTGTGCAGATCCTGTTTTTTAGGTTCTGGTTATGATGGGTCGAGAGCTGCTTGGTGCATTCGAAGTGGTCCCTGTAGCAGGTACTAGTGAAGATGATAGAAGTCCAAGAGGATTATCCATTTTCCTTGGCTTTGGGCTCGTTTCCCATCATGTTTTGCGGGTGCTGGAGGAGCCGGAGCTCTAGGAGATTCAAAGATGACTTTTGCGATCTTTGATGCTTTGTCGACTGCCTTTTTTGGAGGCCATGTCCCTTAGTTTCAGACTACGTCTTATATTGTTGAGTTTTGGTTTGCTAAACGACTCCTCTGCCTGTAGAGTTGTCTTCTTTTTAGTTATAGACTTTGGTCGTTGTTGTATTTAGGCCTAGTGATTTTATTTGGTTGCAGCGTTGTGTTTCCTCTTTATTTTTTATGTGTGCACGGTTTCTGTTTACCGGAAACCGTTTTTGTGAGCCATTGGAAAATGGCTAAATTCTCCGTTTTGTTATAATATTATTTAAAAAAAAATTGGAATAGCAATAGCAGACCGTTTATGTTTTTTGATATTTTCTTTCTTAATGTTCATAACCATGTCCATAGCTACCTACTATCAGGTCTCGATGAAGGCATATAATTATCAAATCTAGAAGGGCCATCAGCGTCTAAATGAGCAGGACATGGAAAGTGATTCAAATCTTCATTGGAATTTCTTAAAGGCTGCCTAAAGTGTTCATCATGTGGTGGCCTGAACCCTTCAGGCTTAAAGGGAGGTCTAAATCTATCATCGGACCTATTACTTGCAACTCCATTGGTTTTTGCTAGAGGTCGGTCTCAACAAGCATACACTGTAATATTATACTTCTCCAATACCACAGGTCGGTCTCAACAAGTATACACTTTAAGCTAAAATTAACTTGTTTCTTGTTTTTGTTTTTCATTTTCTTCTGGTTATATATATGTCATGATGAATTTCATCACACCAATGTACCTGATGGCAACATTATTTTTTAATCGTAATTCAAGACTTTGTTGGTTGGGAAGTTGAAGTAGAATTATTTTTCCCTTAAAGGAACAACAAAAGGTAATTTTAATCGTTAAATGAATAACATACATTTCTTTAAATTAAGAACCTGCATGATGGAGAAAAGGAACTCCAGCTTCACCAGTAATAGCATGAATATAACTAATACAAAAAAGCTATGTTACCCGCAAAGCGGATTCTGAGGTTTGGAGTGCCCAATGCAATTTATTAAATGGTGCCCCATGTTCTAAAATTTTGCACAATGGTATTGAAAGAAATACATATTTGTCAGCAATCTTAATGAAAAGGTTACAAATAATTGGTTCAAGTATAAAAAAATTGTACATACAAGACTTGAATTATATGTGAATGTAACTAGCCTTTATTTTCTTCAATTCGCCGGCATGATTACCGTGAAATATATACATAATCTTACGATAAATTCATCGTTCATCATAATTATAAATAAAAGTTGCATTTTTTTTACATAGTTAGCATTTAAAATCACAATATTTATGCTAAATTATTATTTTTTCCTTGTGTTTCTAGTAGAAACAAATTTGATTTTTTAATGAAGTGGAGATAAATCTAAATTTTCTTACTTTCCCACTGTCAATTTTCTATAGAAAAAAGTACGTGTTCTCATCTTTTGTTAAATTTGAGTATAAATATTCATAGCAAATTTCAAATTAATTTATTCAACAAAAGAAAAACCACAATCAAATCTTCTTCAAAATTTCTAATTGAAAAAAAAAATCAATGTATAAAAAATAAAACATAACATTTAGGAATTACGGTTCCGTACTTGAAGCCTCAAATCAAATTGCGCAATCAAATCTATCTGCTCTATATTCTTCAAAACAATTAACTAAATAAATCGGCGCATATATAATTGAAAATAACATTTAAGAATTAGGGTTCCTTACTTGATTTCCTTTCGTTCCCAGAATTATTTCTTTGCTTTCGTTCTTCGCCTCTCCCTTAAAGCATCTGGCGCATGCACTGTTCTTTTGTGAGGGAATACGCGATATATTTTTTTGTTCGATGCCTGCTGCAGCCGTTAGATGCCCCCTCTTCATTTTGATGCTACATGCGATGGCCCAGTTTGCACTGGGCCAAAGCCAGCTCTAGTTACCCGGTTTTGGGTTTGTCAAATCCTACGGCAACTAACATGCTTATCGGAGGGTCTACTTGTACAATTACGATAGTACCCCACTGATATTCACTGTTTACACTAATTTGTACCAAAATCCCGAGTTGTTAGTCATGTATTGAGTCTTAGAATCCACATTATTCCTTGCCAATGAGTCTTTGCTGGGTTCTGCTAACAGCACCAACTGCATGAGCTAAATTAGGCCTTGTGCATACCATAGCATACATATAAGGCTTCAAATTGCATTATAGTAAGGAATAGTGCACACATCCCTTTTGTTTTCATCCGATGTGGGACAAATATCTCTGAATAGCTTAAATTGAGAGCCTAATGGAGTAGCCACCGGTTTAGCATTCTCCATACCGAATCGAGATAGGACTTTCTCGATATACTGAGTTTGAGTGAGCCGCAAAACTCTTTGCATTCTATGATTCTTAATCTCCATCCCCAAAATTATTTATGCGTTTTCGAAATTGTTCTTCTCAAACTCGTTGCTGAGCTCTATCTTCAACTTTGAAATTCTAGTCATGCTATTAGAAGCTATCAATATATCATCAACATAAAGCAACGAATAGATGATGACATCATTACATTTCTTAAAATAAACACATTGGTCCTCAAAGCTTCTAGAGTAACCTTGTGAGATCGTAAACTTATCAAATTTCTTATACCACTATTTAGGAGACTCACTAATACAAACCTGGCATGTTGCTTCTGTTGTCTAACTTTGTTGCTTCTGTTCAACAACACAAGCAACTGCAGGAGACGCAATAAACCAAAAGTTGTTGCTTTGGCTTGGGAACAGAAGCAAAAAACATTTTTTGCTTCGGTTTCTTACCCCTATTGCTTCTGTTCAACATTAGAAGAAAATGAAGAAGACGCAAATAGATATTAGTTGTATGGAATATATAACTACGTTGACCGCACGAAAACATAAAAATGAATATATATATATATATATATATATATATATATAACTACGTTGACCGCACGAAAACATAAAAATGAATATATATATATATATTATCTGTCCAAATCAGTGTAAAATGGTGAAATATAAGTTGTATTGAATATTTGGGTAAGGTTCGACTATGGAATTATGTGTAAATATAATCCATTTTGAATTAATATATTTGTGGTGATCATTTGTAAGAATAAATGAAATTAACTACTATAAATGAGACCGCAAATAAGGAAATAACCATTATAACCAATATTGATTTGGGGAAAAACAAATGTGAATAGGAAAATGGTTACAATTCCTAAAAAAATTAGGATAATTGTTGTGGACCCCAATTTGGAAATTTAAATTATAATCGTATTTAGACATGAGGTTAAACTCAATGTAGTGTAAGCCTGCCCGGAACCAACCAGCAAATCCAGCAACCACAGGTAGTCAGTTTAATGTGAGGTGTCTAATGCATAAATATAATCATACTAAGGCATGAAGTTAAGTTCACTTGTGGTAGAATTCTGCTCAGAACCGACCGGCATATCCAGCATCCACAGGTAGTCAACTTAATGTGAGTGACCAAGTATGTAAATATATATACACACACACAACAGTCATTAAATAAATAAATAAATAAATAAATAAGAATATAATTGTCTATTGGGGTACAACAAATAAATGAGTTGGGACTGTTAAATAGTTGCCTTAGTAAAATATGATTGTTAGAGTCATAAAGAGCAATAATTAAAAAGAAAAGGGTGTAAAAAAGGGGATTGATGGATGTTTATTGTCGTTTAATACTAAGTCTAAATTAGGGAAGAAATTCAATAAATATCCTAAAGAAAAGGGAATATAATCTTCCTTATTTATGTCAATAAACTTATAATTAAAAATATAGTTGGACTTAGTAGGCTAATAATAATATAAGACATTATTAACCATATGAACTCGCAATACAAACAAATGGTGTACATATAGCATTTCCGTATAAAGAAAGTAAACAGGAATAACTTAATAACGAAGCCTACATTATCCCAAGAAAGGGAAAGGTGTTAAAGGCAAATGGGGTATGAACGAATAACCTTCGCGGGTAGTTCTCTTCCTTGGTTCTTAAGTAACTAGGGTTAAAGAGTCCACCAAGGAATAGGTTTTTCAGTACAAGGGTCTTAAATGGCAGGTGTGTGTTGGCCTACCCAAACCTAGAAATTAAAAGGGCCAGATATAGTCGTCTATCCTAGGGGAAGTAGTAAGTGACAAAGGAGGTTATCTGGTAAGGTCAGCTAGAAGGTATAACGAACAATAAAATACCTACTCTCACCTTATACGGGCAAAAGGTATATGCGTGAATGACGGAAGCCTTAACTAGTAGTGCCCGTAGCTAGTGCCCTCTGGTTTTATGTTAACATTTAATATATTATCGAGGGTTAATAAGTGACCAATAGGTTCGCCTAGGGTCTTAAGTGATCAGGGAGAATCCACTATATCTATCATTGATAGTGAGGTGTTAAATAATTAAAACATTTAAGATAAGGATATAGATAGAAACCCCAAAATTAGGGAGCCTAATCTCGATATAATTAACCAATTAAACTCTGGTATAAAGGCTTCACAAAAATGTGTGTAAATGTCCTATCTCGGTAATATAATTTGGGAATACTACTTTGGGCTAAATAGTAAAGTCATGCATAAACATTTACTAGGTTGGGCTAGAATCACTAACCTGGTTAGGCATAAAGCTTGGGTTGAGCGAAACGGAATATATCTGTGTTATAGACTATGTTTTACATTTCTTAGTCACCAGAACTTGTTGTTCTGACCCCCTCCTCATTACAACCTCTAGGTTTTATAGAGAAGGTTGGGTTCTCAGAGATATTTAAGTTTGGCTTTCGGTTCTCGTTCTCTCTCATGCTCGGTATTGACAAGGTGATTTACTTTGAAAATGGTAGTTTCTTGAGTTAATACTAATTTATCCTAGTTTGTTTCCATTGTGAATTATTTTATCGTACTCTAATTATGCTCATGCTCATTTATTGCAGGTACCAGATTACACGCTCCACGCTTGGATGTGTTTAAGTTTCGATTTTTGTCGAAATTTGGGTGTAGAAAAGTGTGGGGTGTTACATTTGGTATCAGAGCTTAGGTTAGACAATCAGAAGAATTAGTTAAACTAGGAATCGTGAGAGAATGTAATTTGATTTTCTTTTCTGTTTTCTTCGTCTTTCTTACTCGACTTTAATTTATTTCGACAAGGAAATTAGTCGTGGGCCTAATTATATATAATGGACTTTGAGTGGCTAAGATTTGAAATATGTTGAGTTCAGGTTTCTAGCTAATTCTGTCTTACCCCACAGTACGTTGGTAATCTAGTCGTGTAGAGCATAAGGAAGAAATATGGTGGATTCCATTGATTCGAGATTTGGAAACCGGAATAATATATGTTAATATAAAAAGTTAGCTACAACCGAGATAGTAATAAATTCCTGGTTTGGTTTCGTTGGTAGTTCCAGTTCGGACCATTACTCGATCCAAAATGGGGAAAAAAGCCCACGTTAATATGTCGTATCTATTTCGGAATTATAATTACGAGCTTTATCCATTTGTTACTTCATTAAGATTTTGAATCTACCTTTGTTGAAATATCCAATTGAGTTCTTAGCCTTATATTCGAGGAAATTTATTTTTAAAACTATTTGAAAAAGAATGAATTTCAATGATTTTGGAATACGGTTTTAGAAAATATTTTGCGAAGATATGGTTTTAAAATTCTTAATCTATTCTTTTTTTAAATTTTTTGGGGCCATTCAGTAATTTTAAAAAATATAGTCTAATTGGTAGGAAAGAAGGAATTAAAAATAACAAGGAATATACCATTAAAACTCAAGAATAATAAATATCTATTCCTTGTGATTTTCAGTATCCGTCTTCTTATATATATTGGATAATTTATTAAAATTAACAAAATTTATCTAAATTGTTTTAAATCTCCTTTTTTTAAACACATAAAGGTTTTACAGTTTGAAATATAAAACAGGAATATATATAGTAATAATAAATGGATTTATAAATACGAAACCGTTAGTTTATAAATAAATTCCATTTTTTGGAAAAGTTTTAAATTTTTCTTCGAAAAGGCTAAGGAAAATCCTTTGTCTGGATTTTGGGGTATTTAATTTTGTGAATCGTCTTTTGTTGTCAGCTAGGTAAGGGGAAAATCCATTTTAATTCATATTACGGATTTCTAGCTGAATTATTTTTGGAATTCATTTGTTCGTTATGTAGTCGTAGCATCATCGTTGAGACTATATATCCTTGGAGTTGGTTCAAGTTTAATTACGGTCTTTAAATACTGCAGTGATGAGGATAATTATTTTCGAATCACATTAAATCTTAAAACATGAAGCAGAACTATTGATATTTTAATCCGGCCTAATAAGGTCAAGATCCAACCTCTGTCCAAAGCCCATTGGGTAGTTGACCGTTTAGTGCTATACTAAATTGTCAATTAATTGATGAGTTTTGGTACAACTTGGACCTAGGATTCAACCATAAAAGCTGCATCCAAATTACCCCCTTAACTTCTTTCTTTCGTCCTCCCATACTCATCTAGCCGAACCATATCTCTATCCTTCTTCTCTTTCTTTGTTGTTGCCTCGTCTCCTCTTTTCCGCGCTTGTTTATGCATTAGATCTTGCCTTACTAGTACTCCAAGATCTCATTTTCTTCTCTCCGAACATTTCTTGGCCTATAACACCTAGTTGCACTATTTGATCTTACTCATACCATTTAAGTCTAACCCTTAGGGAGAGATCATTTGGTTGGGTTGGGATGAGCAAAAAGGTCTCACCGCTTTAGGGCTAAGAAAACTTGTCGTGGTAGTTGGACTTGCACTGGTCCATTGCTCGAGATCTTAGAATAGGGTTATTGTTTATGCTGCATCTGCCTTTGTTATTGTGACGGCCGGGAATTTCGCTCGATCCGAATCAGTCGTTAAACCGATCTAGACCGTTCGAAACCCCTGATCGTTTGAGAACAGGACAAATCAGAACACAAACAGAAGAACATTTCATTGCTATTACAACAATTCCATCAGATACAAGAATATACAGAGTATAAATGAATAAATTACATTCGATAAATATCAGAGATTACAATAAATTACATAGCAGCGGAAAATAATACAAAGCACAACTGAAGGTGATATACGGATACAGAGCTTTACGGATATCATTCCAGCTGTAAACCAAGATCCTGTGAATATAAATCTGCAAAACCAAAACTACTAGCTGCCCGTGCGGAAAATAGGGGCACCCAAAGTTTAGGTTAAAACAATAAACTCCAGGTCAGTCATGTGACTGGTGTGAGAACTAAAACAGTTATTAATACTTTACTTTAAAAGAGAGTAATTCAAGGGACCACGCCGTATAACACGGAACGGGTTTTCTCCCAAGAATACCAATGCATAGGACAAACAACGCAATGCTAAATAAAGAAAAATGAAGCTGTTATAAGACCCAGGTCCCATCACACAATGCAACGCAAGCCGGAGGATAGGGTTTTCCCTTATAACAGCCAAAGCATGCTTGATACGTTTAAAACAAATCATTTGATACTATAATAAGTGTATAGTGTCAAAACATTTTCAATCATAAATATAAATCATAGGCGGCATAGCTACCATCTACTATGTCGCCATACTAGTTCTACAATTAAAGCCGAATTACACGTATTGGAAATTGGATTCCGTCATGAGTCGAGGCAAGGGGCAAGCTCCTCTCCGCGCTCGAGACACTCTAGCAAATGTCCCAGGGCTACGCACTCTGGGCAACCCCTGGATGCTTCAGGGCCGGTCCTCACTTACGTTAGAGGATTAGTTATTCCTGAACACACGTTTCCCGGTCCTTACAGACCTATAATCGAGGCGCCTCATTCCAACAACCACAAAGGTGAAAAGTATATAAATGTCAGGGCTGGTAAGTCACTGACACCACCAAAGCTAGAAAGAAACGTCGTGCTCTCCCTGCAGTCCGTATCCCGTTTTTAACTCATACCGAGGTGTGAGGCTCGCGAATTCACGTTATACACAAAGCTGCCACGTAGGCCGTGCTTTGATCATCAACCACAAGACTCTGCTTTTCAACAAAAGCCTTGATCATTGCAACTTAGCATGCCACATAGGCAATTCATGCCATGCGACTGATGTCCATCGATATACAACCTCTGAGCTCGTACGTCTCAGAAAAGGGCGTTAAGCAAAAGAATAAATTCTCCGCCGCCAAACAGATGTATATTTAATAGAAATCAATCAACACAGAATAAAATCCAATGTCAGACACACAATCCATTTTCAAGTCCGTTCTGGGTCTGAACGAAACCGGAGGCACTTTCCTCGCATATCCATCCATCTCCAAGTACGTCTGGACGACCACCAACTATTTCCATCCTCTTGGGTGTACAGCCCAATCAGGATCGTCAGTAATTATCCAAACGATGTGGAGACTTCCGGTCTTCGACCACCGTCTTCATCTTCGACTTATCGTCGAATCGGTTATTCAGAATGGGTATAAACCCGGCCTTTCCGAACAACCCGCGTATATTAAAACGAATGTTACACAAACACAACATACGCCTCATCCCAATTCAGAATATTCTTAGGGAAAAGTTCCCATTAATTTTATCCAAGATAAATTCTTTAAAATTTATCCTTTAATATTCCTTTGGATGTCATTTCAAACCAGATTATGGTTTTCTAACTAGTCGAGATTAGCGAACCACACCGAAGTAATTATTTATTTTATTTCCCAATCCCAACCTATTCATCCCATGAAGCAAAACTGGTAATACTCCATATCTAACACCACAGTGTTGTCGGTAAAATTAATTACCATTTCACGTTCAAATCTAATTAAAGATTTAACTATCGCTTTGGAGCAAAACTGGAGATACCCCATTCTCGCTCATTTCTAAATTTGATAATTTAGATTATAGATTTACATTTCAATCTAATTGCAGATTCGTTAAAACTCCTTTTACTGGGTTAAAGAACTAGGTGTTATTTAAAACACAGTTCACGACAAACCCAAATCACATTCTATTTATTATCGGGTTAAAGAACTAGTGTTGTTTAAAAACACAGTTCACGATAAACCCACAAATCAATTCTAGTTTAATTCAAATCAAATATATTAGGAATTCCGATTATTTAAAACCCCTTTTTAAATCTAATTTATTTATTTAAAAATAAAACCCCGGGTTTTAAATTGAGTTCAAACTAGTTTATTTCGATAAAAATCTATTTCTATCTTTTCAAATATGGAGTTTTTCATCCCAATTTTTCCCAAATCATTTCTTATGATTTTACACAAATTATTACTATTTTTAATAATTTTATCAAGGCCCGTACAATCGATTTCCAACAACAGTCATCGAACTGCACTTACAGCGACCTTTTTCAAATTTGATTTGGACGTAACTCCAAATCCAGCTGTTAGATTTCAAATTTCTAATATTCGTTAGAAAGCTCTTTTCGATACGAACCCAACGGTTCCGGTTTTAGGAGAATCCGACGCCGGATCTCCCGTAATGTTCGTTTGAAATAAATGGTCGAAATTCACGAACTACCGCGGCGCGGCGCGTTCTATTCAGGCCATTATATTATATATATTATATATATATTTCGTCGATTACCATTTAAAACGAATTTTATAAATAGTTTTAAATTCGTTTCAAAAACAATTTCTGTGAAAACCCGTAACTTCACCGTAAAGGAAAGCGGCGGATAGTTCGAGAACAAGCCACAACAGAACGCAGACGGAAGAACGTTTCACTGTATATTACAACAATGCATCAGATTACAATAATATACAGAGCATAAATGAATATTATACAACACAAATTATCAGAGATTACAATAAATTACATAGCAGCGGAAAATAATACAATACACAACTAGAAGTAGATATACGGATACAAAGCTTTCCGGATACCATTCCAGCTGTAAACCAGGATCCTGTAAATATAAATCTGCATAACCAAAACTACTAGCTGCCCGTGTCAAAATAAAGGCACCCAGAGTTTAGGTTAAAACAATAAACTCCAGGTCAGTCATGTGACTGGTGTGAGAACTAAGACAGTTAATCTTTATTTTTAAAGTTAGGTAAATCAAGGGACCACGCCGTATAACACGGAACGGGTTTCCTCCCAAGAATACCAGTGCATAAAACAAACAGCGCGATGCTAAATAAAGAAAAATGAAGCTGTTATAAGACCCAGGTCCTATCACACAATGCAACGCAAGCTGGGGGATAGGGTTTTCCCTTATAACAGCCAAAGAATGCTTGATACGTTTAAAACAAATCATTTGATACTATTATAAGTGCATAGTGTATAAAACAACTTCAAATCATAAGTATCAATCATAGGCGACATGAGCGTCCCATGCCACTATGTCGCCATATATAGGTTTACAAATAAAACCGCAAATGTCACGTATTTGGAAATTGGATTTCCATCTATGAACCGAGGCTAGGGATCGTCCTCTACCGATTCGAGACTGTCTAGCCCGAGTCTCAGGGACAGAACGCATCGACCCTTGGAGCGACAGGGCCGGTCCACCGATGTGGATTAGACGAAATCCTGAACACTACGTCTCTCCGCCCTTTGGGGCGTAAATGAGCCAACGAATGACTCCATCGGACCCGGATCGTCCGATCAAACCGAGGCGCCTCGCAACAGCAACAACCACACAGGTGAAAAGTATATAAATGTCAGGGCTGGTAGGTCACTGACACCACCCTAGCTAGAAAGAAACGCATGTCCTCCCTGAGGTCCTCTCCCGTTTTTGGTTCACAACCGGGGTGCGAGGCTCGCGAATCAACGCTACACAAAGCTACGCCACAAAGGCCGTGCTTTGATCATCAACCACAAGACTTTGCTTTTCAACAGAAGCCTTGATCATTTGCATCTTAGCATGCCACACAGACAAACTATTCTATGCAACCGATATCAGTCACACAGAATGAAATCCGATGTCAGACACACGGTCCATTTACAAGTCCGTTCTAGGTCTGAACGAAACCGGAGGCACCTAGTACCCCGCATATCCATTGATCTCCAAGTAGTCTGAACGATCACCAACTGTTTCCATCTTCTTGGGTGTACAGCCCAATCAAGATCATCAGTAATTACCCAAACGACGTGAAGACCTCCGGTCTTCGACCATCGTCTTCATCTTCGACTTATCGTCGGATCAGTTATTCAGAATGGGATAAACCCGGTCTTCCCGAATAACTCGCGTATATTTTAAATAAGTGTTACACAAACACAACATACGCCTCATTCCAATTCATCAGTCACTAACCGTAAATTAATCAAGAGAATAATTCCCCAAATATTAACCCCGAAGGCCGAAACCAACATCAGATCAATATTCAGAAAACCATTCTACTTGGCTAACCGACAGTTAGTTTCTAAATTTCACATTCATAGGGAAAGGTTCCCATTAATTTTATCCAAGATTAATTTCTTGAATTTATTCTTTAATCTATTTTTGAATATCAATTCAAAACTAGTCAGGATTAGCGAACCTTACCGAAGTAATCATTTGTTTTAATTTCCCAATCCCAACCTATTCATCCCATGAAGTAAAACTGGTAGTACTTCATATCTAACACCGCGGTGTTATCGGTAAATTCAATTACCATTTCACGTTCAAATCTAATTAAAGATTTAACTATCGCCTGGAGCAAAACTGGTGATACTCCATCCTCGATCATTTCAATCTAATTAAAGATTCATTAAAACTCCACTTAGTTTTAATCGTTAACTGGGTTAAAGAATCCGTGTCATTTAAAACACGGTTCACGATAAACCCAAAGTCACATTCCATTAATTATCGGGTTAAAGAACGAGTGTTATTTAAAACACTGTTCACGATAAACCCAAAAATCAATATCAATTCAATTCCAATTAAATATTATTTAATTGGTACACTTCATTAAATCCAAATAAAAAGATTTAATCTTTTCTCTACTGGGTTCAAGAACAGTGTTAGTGAAGACCCCATTCACGACAAACCCAAATCACATTTGATATTCAATACAAGGCTCTGAATAGAAAATATATCGGCTTATATTCAATATCAAATTCTACGATTAACAAATGTCGTATTGGAAATAACGATATAAATATATATCTTTCAAATTTCCATAACAATATCGGTATAATCACGAAATCCAACATCGAAATATTCCGAAGACAATTTCGATTCAAACCCATTCCAATGCAATCATTGGAAATTCTGGTTATTTTCAAAACCATTTCAAATTCAATTTATTTATTTAAAAATAAATAGAATTATAATTCTAGTTCAAAACTAGTTCATTTCAATAAAAATTTATTTTTATCTCTTCAAATATGAAGTTTTTCATCCCAATCCTTTCTTATGATTTTACACAAATTATTGCTTTTTTTAATAATTTTATCAAGGCCCGTACAGTCGATTTCCATCAACGGCCATCGAACTGCACTTACAGCGACCTTTTTCAAATTTGATTTGGACATAATTCCAAATCCAACTGTTAGATTTCTAATTTCTAATATTCGTTGGAAAGCTCTTTTCGATACGAACCCAACGGTTCCAGTTTTAGGAGAATCCGACGGTCGGATCTCCCGCAATGTTCGTTCGAAGTCAATGGTCGAAATTCGCGAACTGTCGCGGCGCGGCGCGATATATTCAGGCCATTATATTACATATATAATATATGCTTTGTCGATTACCATTCAAAACGTGCTTTATAAATCGTTTTAAATTCATTTTCAAAACGGTTTCAACTTCATATTCAATTTCAAATCAAAATTGAATATTCCAATATAAATTCGTTTTAAATTCCTTTCAAATCGATTTCAATTCAATTCATTTATATTCGAATTCAATTTCAGTTCGATTTCAATTCGAATTCATTTTCAATTCGAATTCATTTCTATTCCATTTCAATTCGAATTCATTTATATTCAATTTCAATTCAAGTTCATTTATATTCGAATTTCAAATTATTTCAGTGTATTTCGAATTTCAAATCAATTCAGTGTATTTCGAATTTCAATTCACTTTAAATATAATTCGAATTTCAATTCACTTTAAATATAATTCGAATTTCAAATCTATTCAATATTCATTGAAGAATGAATAAAATCGATATAAATATCGTTCACGTCGAAATGGCGTCAATCTAACCAACACGGCTTCATATGTTTCTATTTTCAAATATTCTATTTCAAATATTTCTATTTCAAATAATTTTATTTCAAATATTTTTATTTCGAAACTGGAATGAGGCCCAATCAATTACCATATAATGTTAATTATATGGATTTTCTACAACACATGTATAAAATAACAACGATGAATAATCAACCATCATCCAAAGTGCATTCTACACTGTATAAGCATCAAATATAAATATTCGACGCTTATAACAGTCTGTCAATCAATCGATCGACATACAACTAAACAATCGGGATTAGTGTACGTCAAATATCATCCCAATACCCGTGTGGGGTTTCAAACAATCAAACACAGATTTTAGTTGTGCAGTTGGGCGATGTGTAAAATTTATCGACCCAATCAATATCAGTCAAATCAGTGTATATAAACAAATCGGCCGATTTGTTTATAAATATTTATTTATTCATATTCACGTTAAAAATTATATTTTTAACGATAAAACATTTTATTCCAACACATGAATTTCTATTATTCATTTACACAATAAAATGATATTTTTATTTTTCTAACTCATTTTAGAAAATTTCGGCGGCATAACGGCACGATACTAGAAACGGGACGAGGCCTGGCCTTATCCCCGGTCTAGTGAAGGCCCACGCCATTCACACATCAATCAAATCAATTTCATTTCACCAAACCATTCAATTCAAACCAAATAATCTAACCAACTACACAACCAAACAATTAAACAAACATGCCATCCATGGTCTGTGGATGACGGGTGTCGGGTGCTACTAAACACCGTCTGCATCCTAGTATATATATATATATATAACTAGAAAAAGGAATTGAGAGGTGAGAAATTCTCACAAATTGCTAATCCAACGCCACGGCTCTTCTTAGATAGAAATCTTCGTCGTTCTTGCCTCTTGTCACTTTCTTCATCCGTATTCACTACATATATAAAAATCGAATTCTTACTTCGCTATTCAATATATAAAAATCGAATTTTTACTTCGCTATTCAACATATAAAAATCGAATTTTTACTTCGCTATTCAATATACAAAAATCGAATTTTTACTTCGCTATTTAATAAATAAAAATCCTATTTTTACACCGTTACTATATATAAAGATTTCGCCTTTTCCATTTCAAAAATCTAATCTTTTCTATTTTTAAAAAACTAACCTTTTCTATTTCAAAAATCATATCTTTTCTAGTTTAAAAATCATATCTTTTCTATTTTAAAAATCTTATCTTTTCTATTCATAACAATCTAATTTTTAAAATGCGAATTCCTTTAACAAAAACTGATTTTTTTATTTAAAACTAGTTATTTTAAATTTGTAAAAATAAATAACTAACCAAATTGAACAAATTAAAGGCTTACAGTCGAAGAGGGGGCTGGAATCTTGGCGTCGGGCTGCTGTGTAGCGGGGCGGAGGGGAGTGCTCGCGGAGGTCGGACAATCGGCGTTAGGGCATGGTCTTCGCGGTGGAGGGATTGGGCGCGGCTGTCATACGGCTTTGAGGGGCGATTTGAAGTAGAAGAGAGAGAGAACGAGGGGGTCGAGGGTGGAGCGGAGGTGCGGTTTGGGTGGGGGTGCGATCGACAGTCGGTGGGGCCATGGGGTTTGGGGCTTTGCGATTGGGGATCGGTTTAGGAGAGAACGGGGGGAGAAAGAAGCAGAGGAGGAGCGACTGGAGGATCGGTGGGGGCGGTCGGCGTCTGGCGCCGGTGGTGGCGACTCCGTCGAGGTGGGCGACGGGCTCAGCGCCCTCTTTCTTTTTTTCTTTTTTTTTAAATCGATTTCTGCCTTTGACGGTGTGAAGGAGAAAAGAAAAGGGGCTAGGGTGTAAACTATAAATAATATAATTATTTTATTATTTAATTCATTAATTTGTTGACTTTACATTTGAACTCCAAACGAAACCTAACGACTGTCGCCCCTAGCTAATTACCCCCATTCCGAACACAATGGGATATGTTTCGCAAGCCAATTCGACTATTACGCTCAGTTTCCATTTAAATTAAAATATAAATCAGTTAAAATTGAGTTTGAACGTACATTTTAAATTACCGGGGTCACATACGGACTTTAAAAATTCCCAAAAAATATTTTCTAGCTTCGTATTGACGATACGGTCCTAACAAAACTAATTTCGTCGAATTCTGAGACCGTTTGAAAAATGGCCAATTTCCAGTCGATTAAATTCAACTGAAACTGGGCCAACGCGTTTAACTGTGCCACGCTCACATATTGATTCAGAAAATTATGAATTTTGAAATCTAGCAATAATTTGACATCATGGATCCAACAAAACTGGTTTCGTCGAAAACCGAGGTCGTTTGCAAAATGTCCATTTTTAAAGGCCTGAATTTCATAGCGACTATTCAGAATTTTCAACTGGACATATCTTTTTATCCCCGCTATGAAATTTTGATTTTTCGGATTCGTTGGAAAGATATCATCAAATAGATCTTATTATTTTTGATTTCACTAAAATCCGGATTGTTTTGCACCCGGTACGTTCAATTGAAGTTTGAAATCGAATTATCGAACTACCGCGCCATTTTCAATTCCTTTTATAAATATATATAAATATTTATATTCTATCGTCGATCTATATAACTATATACGATTGAATTTTATTCAAAAGAAATTTTCTCGTCGATATTGTTTAAAATAATTCATTTTAAATAATCAAAATTCGCTAAAATTGCCAAAATAAAATTTTTAAACTGGCCCAGATTTTCGGGTTATTACAATCTCCCCCACTTAAAACTTTTCGTCCCCGAAAAGGAAAAAAGTCGAAAGTGGTTTGATTAATCAACTCTACGTTCGATCTGGCTTCCATTCTCCAACTTTTCAGTTTCTGAGAATTTCCAAAAATTTCAAAAATTTGGCTAACACCCTAAATTTTCGAAAAATTTCGCCATAACCTCCCCTGCACCGGGAGCCACGGGAAAATCCCGAAATTGTCAAACAGGCCTTCTGATCTCAAAAAGAAAAAGAAAAAGCCAAGCGGCTAGCCAATAGGCTCATAAAATCATCATCACCCAAACAAATCAGTAAATTATGTAGTAAACATGTACCTATTTGTCGGGCAAACAAATTTTATTCTCTGCTCTAGCCTCCTTGCTATGACCTGTTCAATGTAAGTACAAGTATATGCAAGCAAATGCGACCAAATTTCAATACAATTCAATATTTGATACAATTAGGCGTAATGGTTCAAAATTATCAAACAAATAAACAAACAACACAAACATCAATCCATTAGTTGATTAGCATTTGAAATTTATAACTTTGATACATAGTCAAAAATCAGATTTTTGATGCCAAATCACAACAATAGGCCCTATCTAATTTTGGTTCTCACACCAGTCTAAAGGAAATATATAGATATCACACCTTCGACACTCGAATATAAATGCTGATGATGATGCACCATCATCAGGATCATCCCCGGGTGACTAGAGTGTGGTTCTATATCTATCCAGTATATTAAAACTTCGAATATATGTTTGCAAGGCGCATATGCAAAAATCTTTTTATACTGGACTGTCCAAATCAATACAAATAAATAATCAAATACGAATAATTGATTTAGATTTTCAAAACAAAATTTTTTTCACTTTAAAAATATACTCGTCACACTCGTTCTAGGATACTACTGATCCCATCTCTAACGAGTCATTCCCATTGGATATTACTAATCCAACATCTGATGAATTCTTTCGTATGGTTCTAATGTGTCTTGTTCTCTGAGCTTTGTAAACCAAAGCTCTGATACCAACTGTGAAAACCCGTAACTTCCCCGTAAAGGAAAGCAGCGGATAGTTCGAGAACAAGCCACAACAGAACGCAGACGGAAGAACGTTTCACTGTATATTACAACAATGCATCAGATTACAAGAATATACAGAGCATAAATGAATATTATACAACACAAATTATCAGAGATTACAATAAATTACATAGCAGCGGAAAATAATACAATACACAACTAGAAGTAGATATACGGATACAAAGCTTTCCGGATACCATTCCAGCTGTAAACCAGGATCCTGTAAATATAAATCTGCAAAACCAAAACTACTAGCTGCCCGTGTCAAAATAAGGGCACCCAGAGTTTAGGTTAAAACAATAAACTCCAGGTCAGTCATGTGACTGGTGTGAGAACTAAGACAGTTAATCTTTATTATTAAAGTTAGGTAAATCAAGGGACCACGCCGTATAACACGGAACGGGTTTCCTCCCAAGAATACCAGTGCATAAAACAAACAGCGCGATGCTAAATAAAGAAAAATGAAGCTGTTATAAGACCTAGGTCCTATCACACAATGCAACGCAAGCCGGGGGATAGGGTTTTCCCTTATAACAGCCAAAGAATGCTTGATACGTTTAAAACAAATCATTTGATACTATTATAAGTGCATAGTGTATAAAACAACTTCAAATCATAAGTATCAATCATAGGCGACATGAGCGTCCCATGCCACTATGTCGCCATATATAGGTTTACAAATAAAACCGCAAATGTCACGTATTTGGAAATTGGATTTCCATCTATGAACCGAGGCTAGGGATCGTCCTCTACCGATTCGAGACTGTCTAGCCCGAGTCTCAGGGACAGAACGCATCGACCCTTGGAGCGACAGGGCCGGTCCACCGATGTGGATTAGACGAAATCCTGAACACTACGTCTCTCCGCCCTTTGGGGCGTAAATGAGCCAACGAATGACTCCATCGGACCCGAATCGTCCGATCAAACCGAGGCGCCTCGCAACAGCAACAACCACACAGGTGAAAAGTATATAAATGTCAGGGCTGGTAGGTCACTGACACCACCCTAGCTAGAAAGAAACGCATGTCCTCCCTGAGGTCCTCTCCCGTTTTTGGTTCACAACCGGGGTGCGAGGCTCGCGAATCAACGCTACACAAAGCTACGCCACAAAGGCCGTGCTTTGATCATCAACCACAAGACTTTGCTTTTCAACAGAAGCCTTGATCATTTTCATCTTAGCATGCCACACAGGCAAACTATTCTATGCAACCGATATCAGTCACACAGAATGAAATCCGATGTCAGACACACAGTCCATTTACAAGTCCGTTCTGGGTCTGAACGAAACCGGAGGCACCTAGTACCACGCATATCCATCGATCTCCAAGTAGTCTGGACGATCACCAACTGTTTCCATCTTCTTGGGTGTACAGCCCAATCAAGATCATCAGTAATTACCCAAACGACGTGAAGACCTCCGGTCTTCGATCATCGTCTTCATCTTCGACTTATCGTCGGATCAGTTATTCAGAATGGGATAAACCCGGTCTTCCCGAATAACTCGCGTATATTTTAAATAAGTGTTACACAAACACAACATACGCCTCATTCCAATTCATCAGTCACTAACCGTAAATTAATCAAGAGAATAATTCCCCAAATATTAACCCCGAAGGCCGAAACCAACATCAGATCAATATTCAGAAAACCATTCTACTTGGCTAACCGACAGTTAGTTTCTAAATTTCACATTCATAGGGAAAGGTTCCCATTAATTTTATCCAAGATAAATTTCTTGAATTTATTCTTTAATCTATTTTTGAATATCAATTCAAAACTAGTCAGGATTAGCGAACCTTACCGAAGTAATCATTTGTTTTAATTTCCCAATCCCAACCTATTCATCCCATGAAGTAAAACTGGTAGTACTTCATATCTAACACGACGGTGTTATCGGTAAATTCAATTACCATTTCACGTTCAAATCTAATTAAAGATTTAACTATCGCCTGGAGCAAAACTGGTGATACTCCATCCTCGATCATTTCAATATAATTAAAGATTCATTAAAACTCCACTTAGTTTTAATCGTTAACTGGGTTAAAGAATCCGTGTCATTTAAAACACGGTTCACGATAAACCCAAAGTCACATTCCATTAATTATCGGGTTAAAGAACGAGTGTTATTTAAAACACTGTTCATGATAAACCCAAAAATCAATATCAATTCAATTCCAATTAAATATTATTTAATTGGTACACTTCATTAAATCCAAATAAAAAGATTTAATCTTTTCTCTACTGGGTTCAAGAACAGTGTTAGTGAAGACACCATTCACGACAAACCCAAATCACATTTGATATTCAATACAAGGCTCTGAATAGAAAATATATCGGCTTATATTCAATATCAAATTCTACGATTAACAAATTTCTTATTGGAAATAATGATATAAACATATATCTTTCAAATTTCCATAACAATATCGGTATAATCACGAAATCCAACATCGAAATATTCCGAAGACAATTTCGATTCAAACCCATTCCAATGCAATCATTGGAAATTCTGGTTATTTTCAAAACCATTTCAAATTCAATTTATTTATTTAAAAATAAATAGAATTATAATTCTAGTTCAAAACTAGTTCATTTCGATAAAAATTTATTTTTATCTCTTCAAATATGAAGTTTTTCATCCCAATCCTTTCTAAATCATTTCTTATGATTTTACACAAATTATTGCTATTTTTAATAATTTTATCAAGGCCCGTACAGTCGATTTCCATCAACGGCCATCGAACTGCACTTACAGTGACCTTTTTCAAATTTGATTTGGACATAATTCCAAATCCAACCGTTAGATTTCTAGTTTCTAATATTCGTTGGAAAGCTCTTTTCGATACGAACCCAACGGTTCCGGTTTTAGGAGAATCCGACGGTCGAATCTCCCGCAATTTCCGTTCGAAGTCAATGGTCGAAATTCGCGAACTGTCGCGGCGTGGCGCGTTCTATTCAGGCCATTATATTATATATATAATATATGCTTTGTCGATTACCATTCAAAACGTGCTTTATAAATCGTTTTAAATTTGTTTTCAAAATGGTTTCAACTTCATATGCAATTTCAGATCAAAATTGAATATTCCAATATAACTTCGTTTTAAATTCCTTTCAAATCGATTTCAATTCAATTCATTTATATTCGTATTCAATTTCAGTTCGATTTCAATTCGAATTCATTTTCAATTCGAATTCATTTCTATTCCATTTCAATTCGAATTCATTTATATTCAATTTCAATTCAAGTTCATTTATATTCGAATTTCAAATTATTTCAGTGTATTTCGAATTTCAAATCACTTCAGTGTATTTCGAATTTCAATTCACTTTAAATATAATTCGAATTTCAATTCACTTTAAATATAATTCGAATTTCAAATCTATTCAATATTCATTGAAGAATGAATAAAATCGATATAAATATCGTTCACGTCGAAATGGCGTCAATCTAACCAACACGGCTTCATATGTTTCTATTTTCAAATATTCTATTTCAAATATTTCTATTTCAAATAATTTTATTTCAAATATTTTTATTTCGAAAATGGAATGAGGCCCAATCAATTACCATATAATGTTAATTATATGGATTTTCTACAATACATGTATAAAATAACAACGGTGAATAATCAACCATCATCCAAAGTGCATTCTACACTGTATAAGCATCAAATATAAATATTCGACGCTTATAACAGTCTGTCAATCAATCGATCGACATACAACTAAACAATCGGGATTAGTGTACGTCAAATATCTTCCCAATACCCGTGTGGGGTTTCAAACAATCAAACACAGATTTTAGTTGTGCAGTTGGGCGATGTGTAAAATTTATCGACCCAATCAATATCAGTCAAATCAGTGTATATAAACAAATCGGCCGATTTGTTTATAAATATTCATTTATTCATATTCACGTTAAAAATTATATTTTTAACGATAAAACATTTTATTCCAACACATGAATTTCTATTATTCATTTACACAATAAAATGATATTTTTATTTTTCTAACTCATTTTAGAAAATTTCGGCGGCATAACGGCACGATACTAGAAACGGGACGAGGCCTGGCCTTATCCCCGGTCTAGTGAAGGCCCACGCCATTCACACATCTATCAAATCAATTTCATTTCACCAAACCATTCAATTCAAACCAAATAATCTAACCAACTACACAACCAAACAATTAAACAAACAAGCCATCCATGGTCTGTGGATGACGGGTGTCGGGTGTTACTAAACACCGTCTGCATCCTAGTATATATATATATAACTAGAAAAAGGAATTGAGAGGTGAGAAATTCTCACAAATTGCTAATCCAACGCCACGGCTCTTCTTAGGTAGAAATCTTCGTCGTTCTTGCCTCTTGTCACTTTCTTCATCCGTATTCACTACATATATAAAAATCGAATTCTCACTTCGCTATTCAATATATAAAAATCAAATTTTTACTTCGCTATTCAACATATAAAAATCGAATTTTTACTTCGCTATTCAATATATAAAAATCGAATTTTTACTTCGCTATTCAATAAATAAAAATCCTATTTTTACACCGTTACTATATATAAAGATTTCGCCTTTTCCATTTCAAAAATCTAATCTTTTCTATTTTTAAAAAACTAACCTTTTCTATTTCAAAAATCATATCTTTTCTATTTTAAAAATCATATCTTTTCTATTTTAAAAATCTTATCTTTTCTATTCATAACAATCTAATTTTTAAAATGCGAATTCCTTTATCAAAAACTGATTTTTTTTATTTAAAACTAGTTATTTTAAATTTGTAAAAATAAATAACTAACCAAATTGAACAAATTAAAGGCTTACAGTCGAAGAGGGGGCTGGAATCTTGGCGTCGGGCTGCTGTGTAGCGGGGCGGAGGGGAGTGCTCGCGGAGGTCGGATAATCGGCGTTAGGGCCTGGTCTTCGCGGTGGAGGGATTGGGCGCGGCTGTCATACGGCTTTGAGGGGCGGTTTGAAGTAGAAGAGAGATAGAACGAGGGGGTCGAGGGTGGAGCGGAGGTGCGGTTTGGGTGGGGGTGCGATCGACAGTCGGTGGGGCCATGGGGTTTGGGGCTTTGCGATTGGGGATCGGTTTAGGAGAGAACGGGGGGAGAAAGAAGCAGAGGAGGAGCGACTGGAGGATCGGTGGGGGCGGGCGGCGTTTGGCGCCGGTGGTGGCGACTCCGTCGAGGTGGGCGACGGGCTCAGCGCCCTCTTTCTTTTTTCTTTTTTTTTTAAATCGATTTCTGCCTTTGACGGTGTGAAGGAGAAAAGAAAAGGGGCTAGGGTGTAAACTATAAATAATATAATAATTTTATTATTTAATTCATTAATTTGTTGACTTTACATTTGAACTCCAAAAGAAACCCAACGACTGTCGCCCCTAGCTAATTACCCCCATTCCGAACACAATGGGATATGTTTCGCAAGCCAATTCGACTGTTACGCTCAGTTTCCATTTAAATTAAAATATAAATCAGTTAAAATTGAGTTTGAACGTACATTTTAAATTACCGGGGTCACATACTGACTTTAAAAATTCCCAAAAAATATTTTCTAGCTTCGTATTGATGATACGGTCCTAACAAAACTAATTTCGTCGAATTCTGAGACCGTTTGAAAAATGGCCAATTTCCAGTCGATTAAATTCAACTGAAACTGGTCAAACGCGTTTAACTGTGCCACGCTCACATATTGATTCAGAAAATTATGAATTTTGAAATCTAGCAATAATTTGACATCACGGATCCAACAAAACTGGTTTCGTCGAAAACCGAGGTCGTTTGCAAAATGTCCATTTTTAAGGGCCTGAATTTCATAGCGACTATTCAGAATTTTCAATTGGACATATCTTTTTATCCCCGCTATGAAATTTTGATTTTTCGGATTCGTTGGAAAGATATCAGCAAATAGATCTTATTATTTTTGGTTTCACTAAAATCCGGATTGTTTTGCACCCGGTACGTTCAATTGAAGTTTGAAATCGAATTATCGAACTACCGCGCCATTTTCAATTCCTTTTATAAATATATATAAATATTTATATTCTATCGTCGATCTATATAACTATATACGATTGAATTTTATTCAAAAGAAATTTTCTCGTCGATATTATTTAAAATAATTCATTTTAAATAATCAAAATTCGCTAAAATTGCCAAAATAAAAATTTTAAACTGGCCCAGATTTTCGGGTTATTACAATTTCAACCTTTATTTCAATTCAAATCAATATTGAATTCTTACTTAAAAATTTGTTTTAAAATTCATTTCTATTCAATTCAATTTGAATTCATTTCAATTCGTTTTCAGTTCAATTCGAATTCGTTTTCTATTCAATTCAATTCGAATTCGTTTTATATTCTATTAAATCTGAATTCGTTTCAATTCAATTTGCTTTTCTATTCAATTCCATTCAAATTGGTTTTCTATTCGATTCAAATTCGTTATGTATTCAATTGAAATCAAATTCGTTTTCTATTCAAATCAAATTCGTTATATATTCAATTGAAATCAAATTCGTGATATATTCAATTCAAATTGGTTTTCTATTCAATTCAAATTCGTTATGTATTCAATTGAAATCAAATTCGTTTTCTATTCAAATCAAATTCGTTATATATTCAATTGAAATCAAATTCGTGATATATTCAATTCAAATTGGTTTTCTATTCGATTCAAATTCGTTATGTATTCAATTGAAATCAAATTCGTTTTCTATTCAAATAAAATTCGTTATATATTCAATTCATTTCGAAATCGTTATATATTCACTTCATTTCGAAATCGCTATATATTCAATTCATTTCGAAATCGTTTTCAATTCAATTCATTTCGAAATCGTTATATATTCAATTCATTTCGAAATCGTTATATATTCAATTCATTTCGAATTAAAATCTATATAAATATCGTTCACGTCAAAATGGCGTCAATCTAATCAACACGGCTTCATATATTTCTATTTTCAAATGTTCTGTTTCAAATATTTCTTTTTCAAATATTTCTATTTCAAATATTTCGTTTTCAAATATTTCGTTCAACACATGACTAATCTCAACGGATGAGTACGGTCAACACATTAACCTTTATATTATATTGGTAAAGATGTAAATTTTATTATAGAAATATTTCGTTCAACACATGACTAATCTCAATGGATGAGTACAGTCAACACATGAACATTTAAATTATAATATTCTTTATTTTCTAAATTGGAATGAGGCCCAATCAATCACCATATAAAATTAATTATATGGATTTTCATACATCACATGTATATAATAGCATTGAAAAATAATCAACCATCAATCAAAGTGCACTACACTGTACAAGCATCAAATATAGATATCTAACGCTTATAACAGCCTGTCAATCAATCGATCGACATATTTAATCAATCAGGGTGAGTGAACTTCAAATTTCATCCCAATACCCGTGTGGGGTTTCAAACAATAAAACACATATTTTATTTGTGCAGTTGGGCGATGTGTAAAATTTATCGTCCCAATCAATGTCAGTCAAATCAGTGTACATAAACAAACCGTCCGGTTTGTAAATGAATATTTTATTTTGTTCACTTCACGTTAAAAATTATATTTTTAACGTTAAAACATTTTATTTTAACATATGAATTTCTATTCAGTTCATTTACCCAATAAAAATGATATTTTTATTTTTCTAACATATTTTATAAAATTTCGGCGGCATAACGGCACGATACTAGAAACGGGACGAGGCTTAGCCTTATCCCCGGTCTAGTGAAGGCCCACTCCATTCACACATCAATCAAAATCACCAAACAACCAAATTCAAATCAAATCATCTAACTAATTTATGCAACCAAACAAACAAGTCCATGGTCTATGGACGATTGTGTCGGGTGCTACTAAGCACCGTCTGCATCCTAGTATATATATATATAACTAGAAAATAAATTGAAGAGTGAGAAATTCTCACCAAAGCTATCCAACTCCACGACACTTCATTGATAGAAATCTTCTTCATTCTCGCCTTTTTATCATCTTCGTTGCCCGTAGTCACTACATATATAAAAATCACACATTTTTATATTTTGATGTCTTTAAAATAAAAATCACATTTTTATTTGTTCACTTTCAATTTGAAAATCATATTTTTATAATCGCTTCATACATTTAAAAATTGAATTTTTTTACATCGCTATTCAATATATAAAAATCGAATTTTTTACAATCACGCTATATGGATAAAAATTATATTTTTAATTCGCTATTCTCTATATAAAGATTTCGCCTTTTCATTCTTAAAAATCTAATCTTTTGCCTTTTAAAATCGAATCTTTTGCCTTTTAAAAATCGAATCTTTTGCCTTTTAAAAATCGAATCTTTTGCCTTTTAAAAAATCTCATCTTTTCACTTTTAAAAATATCGTCTTTTCACTTTTAAAAATATCGTCTTTTCACTTTTAACACTATAAAAATCACATTTTTATTTTGCTACCTATATAAAGATGATATTTTTAATACTTTAAAAATATAAAAATCATATTTTTACTAAATAAAAGTATAATCCTTTCAATTTTAAAAATCAAATCTTTTATATTTTAAGGATCTAATCTTTGCTATTAAAAAAAAATTACATCCACGTTAAATGAAAAATTACTTCTTTAATTTCAGTTTAAAAGAACAGTTTTTAAAACCATACTAGTTTAATTTCTAAACTAATTACATAAAAGAAAGTAAAAGTAAAACAAAATAAAATAAAATAAAAAAAGGAGACTTACAGAGGGGGGTGCGCCATCGCTCAGGCGAAGGAGGGGGAGGTCGGCTTGGCAGTGGGGTCCATCCAGAGGCGGCGGCGGCTTTGGCAGGCGCAGGCGCGGTGGGGTCGTTGGTCGCGTACAGGGAGAGGGGAGAGGAGGAGACGCGCGTGGGGGAGGGGCGGTCTGTACTGGCGGACGGCGGAGGGAGAAGGCGGAGGTGGCCAATCGGAGGCGGCGCGGTGGTTTAGGGGGGCGGCGAAATCGATTTCCTTTTTTTTTATTCTGTAAAATGAATTATAACGAGGGAGGAGGGCCAGAGAAATAGAGAGGGCGAGGAGAGAGAGATTTAATTTTTAATTTATTTAATTAATTTATTTTCTAAAAGTTGACTTTTACATAGGACCTCGAAACGAGGCCCACCGCCTGTCGTCCATAGCGTTTTACCCCTATTCCGAACACAATGGGATATGTATCGTAGGCTGATTCGATCGTTTCGATCAGTTTCCGTTGAATTTACATTTAAATCTATATATTCTATTTTAAACATACATTTCAATTTACCAGGGTCACATACAAACTCCATAAATTGCATAAAAATATTTTCTAGCTTCGTATTTACGATACGGTCCTAACAAAACTAGTTTCGTCGAATTCTGAGACCGTTGGAAAAATGGCCATTTTCCAGTCGATTAAAATCAACTGAAATGGTCAAACGCGTTTTCCTTTGCCACGCTCACATATTGATTCGAAAAATTATGAAATATGGAATCTAGCAATAATTTAACACTGCGGATCCAACAAAAGTGGTTTCGTCGAAATCCGAGGTCGTTTGCAGAATTCCCATTTTTAAGGGCCTGAATTCCATAGCGACTATTCAGAATTTTCAACTGGACACATCTTTTGATTTCCGCTATGAAATTTCAATTTTTCGGATTCGTTGGAAAGATATTCTCAATTAGATCCTAATGTTTTTGGTTTCACTAAAATCCGGATTGTTTTGCACCCGGTACATTCAATTGAAGTTTGAAATCGAATTATCGAACTACCGCGCCATTTTCAATTCTATTTATAATTATATATAGTTATTTATATCCTAACGACGACGTATATAATATATACGTCGAATTCAATTCAAGACATTATTCATCGTTATTATTTAAAATAATTCATTTTAAATATTCAAAATTCGCTAAAATTGCCAAAATAAAAATTTTAAACTGGCTCAGATTTTCCGGGTTATTACAATCTCCCCACTTAAAACTTTTCGTCCCCGAAAAGGAACAAAGTCGAAAATGGTTTGATTAATCTGCTCTACGTTCGATCTGGCTTTCATTCTCCAACTTTTCAGTTTCTGAGAATTTTCAAATTCTTCAAAAATTTGGCTAACACCCTAAATTTTCGAAAAAATTCGCCATAACTCCCCCTGCACCGGGAGCCACGGGAAAATCCCGAAATTGCCATATAGGCCTTCTGATCTCAAAAAGAAAAAGAAAAAGCCAAGCGGCTAGCCAATAGGCTCATAAAATCATCATCACCCAAACAAAACAGTAAATTATGTAGTAAACATGTACCTATTTGTCGGGCAAACAAATTTTATTCTCTGCTCTAGCCTCCTTGCTATGACCTGTTCAATGTAAGTATATGTATATGCAAGCAAATGCAACCAATTTTCAATACAATTCAAAATTTGATGCAATTAGGCATAATGGTTCAAAATTATCAAACAAATAAGCAAACAACACAAACATCAATCAATTAGTAAATTAGAGTTTCAAATTCATAATTTTGATATATATACAAAAATCATGTTTTTGATGCCAATTCACAACAATGTGTTCTAGCTATATTGGTTTTGGTTCTCACCCCAGCCTAATGGAAACATATAGAAAGAACACCTTCGAAACACGAAACTAATTACTAATGATGACGCGTCAATCATCAGAATCAGGTCCGGGCGACTAGAGTGTGATTCTATATCTATCCAGTATATTAAAACTTCGAATATACGTTCATGACGCGTATATACAAAACCTTTATATATTGGATTGTCCACATTCAAAATAAATAAATAATCAAATACGTTTAAAACGATTTAAATTTCAAAACAAAATTGTTTTCATTTGAAAAATATACTCTTCACACTCGTTCTAGGACACTTCTGATCCTATCTCTAACGAGTCATTCTAATTAGATATTACTAATCCAATATCTGATGAATTCTTACGTATGGTTCTAATGTGTCTTGTTCTCGAGCTCTGTAAACCAAAGCTCTGATACCAAATGTGACGGCAACGCGAAATCCGGTAGGCTTTGCAACCATCCCTTCATCCTCCATTGCAGTAGGTAAAACCCACCGCGGCTCACACCGGTCCCCCAATCCCTTGTTTTACGGCGACCCTCTCGAGTCTCGCGCCTATTGGCGAACCAATGCCCTCCCCAGCGACATGCAGGGGTAAGAGTCTCCCGTTCGCCACCAAACCGCGAAGCGAGAACCCCCTATCATGCGTACCCGGCCTACTAAGGGCCAACAACAAGAACTGGTAATACTCCATATCTAACACCACAGTGTTGTCAGTAAAATTAATTACCATTTCACGTTCAAATCTAATTAAAGATTTAACTATCGCTTTGGAGCAAAACTGGCGATACTCCATTCTCGCTCATTTCTAAATTTGATAATTTAGATTATAGATTTACATTTCAATATAATTGCAGATTCGTTAAAACTCCTTTTACTGGGTTAAAGAACTAGGTGTTATTTAAAACACAGTTCACGACAAACCCAAATCACATTCTATTTATTATCGGGTTAAAGAACTAGTGTTGTTTAAAAACACAGTTCACGATAAACCCACAAATCAATTCTAGTTTAATTCAAATCAAATATATTAGGAATTCCGATTATTTAAAACCCCTTTTTAAATCTAATTTATTTATTTAAAAATAAAACCCCGGGTTTTAAATTGAGTTCAAACTAGTTTATTTCGATAAAAATCTATTTCTATCTTTTCAAATATGGAGTTTTTCATCCCAATTTTTCCCAAATCATTTCTTATGATTTTACACAAATTATTACTATGTTTAATAATTTTATCAAGGCCCGTACAATCGATTTCCAACAACGGTCATCGAACTGCACTTACAGCGACCTTTTTCAAATTTGATTTGGACGTAACTCCAAATCCAGCCGTTAGATTTCAAATTTCTAATATTCGTTAGAAAGCTCTTTTCGATACGAACCCAACGGTTCCGGTTTTAGGAGAATCCGACGGCCGGATCTCCCGTAATGTTCGTTTGAAATAAATGGTCGAAATTCACGAACTGCCGCGGCGCGGCGCGTTCTATTCAAGCCATTATATTATATATATTATATATATATTTCGTCGATTACCATTTAAAACGAATTTTATAAATAGTTTTAAATTCGTTTCAAAAACAATTTCAACCTTTATTTCAATTCAAATCAATATTGAATTCTTACTTATAAATTCGTTTTAAAATTCATTTCTATTCAATTCAATTTGAATTCATTTCAATTCGTTTTCAGTTCAATTCGAATTCGTTTTCTATTCAATTCAATTCAATTCGAATTCGTTTTATATTCTATTAAATCCGAATTCGTTTCAATTCAATTCAATTTTCTTTTCTATTCAATTCAATTCAAATTGGTTTTCTATTCGATTCAAATTCGTTATGTATTCAATTGAAATCAAATTCGTTTTCTATTCAAATCAAATTCGTTATATATTCAATTGAAATCAAATTCGTGATATATTCAATTCAAATTTGTTTTCTATTCGATTCAAATTCGTTATGTATTCAATTGAAATCAAATTCGTTTTCTATTCAAATCAAATTCGTTATATATTCAATTGAAATCAAATTCGTGATATATTCAATTCAAATTGGTTTTCTATTCGATTCAAATTCGTTATGTATTCAATTGAAATCAAATTCGTTTTCTATTTAAATCAAATTCGTTATATATTCAATTGAAATCAAATTCGTGATATATTCAATTCAAATTGGTTTTCTATTCGATTCAAATTCGTTATGTATTCAATTGAAATCAAATTCGTTTTCTATTCAAATCAAATTCGTTATATATTCAATTCATTTCTAAATCGTTATATATTCACTTCATTTCGAAATCGCTATATATTCAATTCATTTCGAAATCGTTTTCAATTCAATTCATTTCGAAATCGTTATATATTCAATTCATTTCGAAATCGTTATATATTCAATTCATTTCGAATTAAAATCGATATAAATATCGTTCACGTCAAAATGGCGTCAATCTAATCAACACGGCTTCATATATTTCTATTTTCAAATGTTCTGTTTCAAATATTTCTTTTTCAAATATTTCTATTTCAAATATTTCGTTTTCAAATATTTCGTTCAACACATGACTAATCTCAACGGATGAGTACGGTCAACACATGAACCTTTATATTATATTGGTAAAGATGTAAATTTTATTATAGAAATATTTCGTTCAACACATGACTAATCTCAACGGATGAGTACAGTCAACACATGAACATTTATATTATAATATTCTTTATTTTCTAAATTGGAATGAGGCCCAATCAATCACCATATAAAATTAATTATATGGATTTTCATACATCACATGTATATAATAGCATTGAAAAATAATCAACCATCAATCAAAGTGCACTACACTGTATAAGCATCAAATATAGATAGCTAACGCTTATAACAGCCTGTCAATCAATCGATCGACATATTTAATCAATCAGGGTGAGTGAACTTCAAATTTCATCCCAATACCCGTGTGGGGTTTCAAACAATCAAACACATATTTTATTTGTGCAGTTGGGCGATGTGTAAAATTTATCGTCCCGATCAATGTCAGTCAAATCAGTGTACATAAACAAACCGTCCGGTTTGTAAATGAATATTTTATTTTGTTCACTTCACGTTAAAAATTATATTTTTAACGTTAAAACATTTTATTTTAACATATGAATTTCTATTTAGTTCATTTACCCAATAAAAATGATATTTTTATTTTTCTAACATATTTTAGAAAATTTCGGCGGCATAACGGCACGATACTAGAAACGGGACGAGGCCTAGCCTTATCCCCGGTCTAGTGAAGGCCCACGCCATTCACACATCAATCAAAATCACCAAACAACCAAATTCAAATCAAATCATCTAACTAATTTATGCAACCAAACAAACAAGTCCATGGTCTGTGGACGATTGTGTCGGGTGCTACTAAGCACCGTCTGCATCCTAGTATATATATATATAACTAGAAAAGAAATTGAAGAGTGAGAAATTCTCACCAAAGCTATCCAACTCCACGACACTTCATTGATAGAAATCTTCTTCATTCTCGCCTTTTTATCATCTTCGTTGCCCGTAGTCACTACATATATAAAAATCACACATTTTTATATTTTGATGTCTTTAAAATAAAAATCACATTTTTATTTGTTCACTTTCAATTTGAAAATCATATTTTTATAATCGCTTCATACATTTAAAAATCGAATTTTTTTACATCGCTATTCAATATATAAAAATCGAATTTTGTACAATCACGCTATATGGATAAAAATTATATTTTTAATTCGCTATTCTCTATATAAAGATTTTTCCTTTTCATTCTTAAAAATCTAATCTTTTTCCTTTTAAAAATCGAATCTTTTGCCTTTTAAAAAATCTCGTCTTTTCACTTTTAAAAATATCGTCTTTTCACTTTTAACACTATAAAAATCACATTTTTATTTTGCTACCTATATAAAGATGATATTTTTAATACTTTAAAAATACAAAAATCATATTTTTAATAAATAAAAGTATAATCCTTTCAATTTTAAAAATCAAATCTTTTATAGTTTAAGGATCTAATCTTTGCTATTAAAAAAAATTACATCCTCGTTAAATGAAAAATTACTTCTTTAATTTCTGTTTAAAAGAACAGTTTTTAAATCCATACTAGTTTAATTTCTAAACTAATTACATAAAAGAAAGTAAAAGTAAAACAAAACAAAAAAAAGGAGACTTACAGAGGGGGGGGTGCGCCATCGCTCAGGCGAAGGAGGGGGAGGTCGGCTTGGCAGTGGGGTCCATCCAGAGGCGGCGGTGGCTTTGGTAGGCGCAGGCGCGGTGGGGTTGTTGGTCGCGTACAGGGAGAGGGGAGAGGAGGAGACGCGCGTGGGGGAGGGGCGGTCTGTACTGGCGGACGGCGGAGGGAGAAGGCGGAGGTGGCCAATCGGAGGCGGTGCGGTGGTTTAGGGGGGCGGCGAAATCGATTTCCTTTTCTTTTTTCTTTTTCTTTTTTTATTCTGTAAAATGAATTATAACGAGGGGGAGGGCCAGAGAAATAGAGAGGGTGAGGAGAGAGAGATTTAATTTTTGATTTATTTAATTAATTTATTTTCTAAAAGTTGACTTTTACATACGACCTCGAAACGAGGCCAACCGCCTGTCGTCCATAGCGTTTTACCCATATTCCGAACACAATGGGATATGTATCGTAGGCTGATTCGATCGTTTCGATCAGTTTCCGTTGAATTTACATTTAAATCTATATATTCTATTTTAAAAATACATTTCAATTTACCAGGGTCACATACAAACTCCATAAATTGCATAAAAATATTTTCTAGCTTCGTATTGACGATACGGTCCTAACAAAACTAGTTTCGTCGAATTCTGAGACCGTTGGAAAAATGGCCATTTTCCAGTCAATTAAAATCAACTGAAATGGTCAAACGCGTTTTCCTTTGACATGCTCACATATTGATTCGAAAAATTATGAAATATGGAATCTAGCAATAATTTAACACTGCGGATCCAACAAAAGTGGTTTCGTCGAAATCCGAGGTCGTTTGCATAATTCCCATTTTTAAGGGCCTGAATTCCATAGCGACTATTCAGAATTTTCAACTGGACATATCTTTTGATTCCTGCTATGAAATTTCGATTTTTCGGATTCGTTGGAAAGATATTCTCAATTAGATCCTAATGTTTTTGGTTTCGCTAAAATCCGGATTGTTTTGCACCCGGTACATTCAATTGAAGTTTGAAATCGAATTATCGAACTACCGCACCATTTTCAATTCTATTTATAATTATATATAATTATTTATATCCTAACGACGACGTATATAATATATACGTTGAATTCAATTCAAGACATTATTCATCGTTATTATTTAAAATAATTCATTTTAAATATTCAAAATTCGCTAAAATTGCCAAAATAAAAATTTTAAACTGGCTCAGATTTTCCGGGTTATTAGAGTTATACTTTGTTTGAATAGGTTCTTTCGAAGGCAATCGTTATTTTGGAGATGAAGATTTATGCTATATGTTCATGGTTTTTCAGTGGAGGATCTCGATGAGATTTTAGAGAAATCCGTGTTGAATGCGGATTTGAATAGTCTCTTGTCTGACTAGCCTCAGAGACTTTGCAGCAAATATCTTTTTCTTGATGTCAGTTTTTGTGTTTGAAATCTATGTTTACACTGCCCATGTAGACATGTAACGCATTTAGCACATCGTTCTATAAACGGGAAGTTATGACTGGGTTTGTCTCGTGATGCGGAAATTTATCCTTTGCTTGATCGATGGCGTAACCATCATTTAGTACCGCATCATATTCAACTCGGCTTGTTGTTCTTCTGTGTTGTCTCATGGAGTTACTTTCTATTATTTCACCTATCTGTCTTGTCTTTAGACAACATTTGATGGATTTTCATGAGAATTAGTTTTTTGGTAGGTTTCTTTTCTCCCATAAATTCTCTCTTAGAAGAGATAGTGATGTGGGAACCTACAACAACATCAACAGTGTTTGTGACACGAGATTGAGCATTTTGCTACCATAATATGGTTATTCAAAGACAATAGAAAGTGATTTGAGCTCCAGCCGCGGAGTAAGGCATCTCGTTGTTTACAGTCATTGTTTTGAGAGTTTGGTGTGTTGTTTTATCCCTTTCTAGCATCGGGTTCATGGTTGTGGTAATTCGTGCTTGTAACTGTTAGTGTTGTTTAAATCGCACGACTTAGGTTAATGAGATTTCTATGTTTGGAGATGTTTAGGCCGTTCACGCGTGCCTGTTTGAATGAAATCTCATTTTCGTATCTAAACTAACAATTGTCCTAAAGCTGGAAAGAATAGAATTCTGTGTTGGATAAATTTTAGCAAAGGACCGGTTTTGCATTGATTTTCATGACTGTTATATAAATAAATAAACCACCGTTCCTTACTAAAAGCTAAAATTTATTTTTTTGGTCTTTTTGTATGTAATCTCAGTTTTCGCATTTTTGGCATAACTGATTTTCTTTTTCACCAACATGTGATTTGAATCATTTAAGTTTCCGCAAATACATTTTTTGAAGTTTTTGGTAAATGTTGTTTGAAAAAAAAACATTTTTATCATTTTCTTATTTTATAGGGAAATGAAACAGTTTTGAAAGGAAAAATTCAAAATAAACAGGGCAAGTTTTCAAGCGAAAATTTACTTTTATGAAAATTTTGATTTTTGGTCACATGAACGGGGTAAAGATGTTTGGATGCTTTGTGTGCGCGTTTTAGCGTGCAATAGGACTAACGATATGATAAGAACGTTAACGACAACAAGGAAAAGGCTGTTTTGGGCTTAGAAACATTGTTTTTGTACCTTGCCAACGATGCGCGCGAGCTATTAAATAACTCGTTTTACGTTCAAGAGCTTGTTTTAAGCCTCCTTTATAGTGTATAGATGGAAACTTTGGGAGTATTTTGGGTAAATAAGGTGAAAATTCCCAATATGAATATTGATTTCAAGGACTCCTCTTCTTATCCCTTTCTTCTTCCCACTATGTTTTTTTTAAATAAGCGATTGGAAATCAGTGCCGATCCAAAACGATTTGAGTGCCTTTTACGCTACTTCATACTTGATTCTCATCTCCTTCGTAAAAGCCACGATTCTAATTTGCATAAAACATTTTGACGAGATTTGGGTAACATACTTCATTGTTATCCCGGGCGTCAACCAAGCTTAGAACTTCATTTTGATTGAAAAGAGAAAGAACATCATAAGAGGGAAAATCTTCAAACATAGCGAAGGCTCCCGTGTTGAGTTTTCCATTTGCCATATAGTCAACATAGTCTGGAATAGCTTCTCTATCATTGTAGAGATGACCTTTGAGGGTTTTGGTCAATCTCACGGCTTTTGGTGTGCTAGAAGAAGCCATTAAAGAATCGTTTTGAAGAGTATGGATATGAAGAAAGTTGTTTGAAATTTGAATGAGAGGTAGAGAGAATAAGATTGAATAGATAATAAATAGAGATTGAATGAGAATAACTTTTCTGAAATTAAAGACGCCTTTCCAGACCTTGGGAGTTGGTGAAAAGTATGTGGGAAGTTTTGAAAGTTTAAACTTTTGATATTCAAAATTTGAATTCCATTTACTGACCTATATGTCGACATGTCGATTTCTGTATGTCGACTACATATTGGTTTTCAAAAGACATGTTGATTTGATTTTGTTTTTATTATATTAATGTTTTATATTTCAGATTTATTATTTCCTGAAATAATATTAATCCTATCAAAACATCCAAAATTCATATTATTATTTTATTTACTATTTATTATTTTGAATTCAAATTTCAAATTTGAATTTTAAAGCTTAAGTTTGAATTTTAAAATTTTAAATTCAAACATGGAAAACAAACAAAACATCAATTTATCTAAACCAGCTAAAAAAGTTAAAATTAATTAAGGTGTATCTAGTTTTTAGATCCATTTCTTTGACATTTTTTGAATTCTGAATTGTTGTGAAACACATTTGAATTTCCAGTTTCTGGCTCTTCATCACTTGATGATGAATCTAAATCGTCTAAAGTTGTTGCATATGCTCTCTTTCTCTTCTTTGACGAATTATTATTGTCTGTTTGTTGATTTGATTTATCTGGATATGGACACATTCTCTTTATATGACCCGGTTTGTTGCAGTTATAACATCTGTCATCATTTCTTCCCGAATTTCCTTAATTGTTTCTCCGAAAATTATTTCTCCTTTTATATCCTAGAAATTTTCTGAAATTCCATGTCATTAAAGCAATTTCTTCATTGTCCTCACTACTTGAATCAGAACCATTTGTTGTTGCTTTGAATGCTATAGATTTCTTTTCTATGGGTTTATTTTCCTTTCTTTTCTGTAACCGAACTTCGAACGATATCAAATTCTCTATTAACTCCTCAATCTTCATTTCACTGACATTATTGGCTTCTTCAATCACCAATGTTTTCTGATCCCATTATGGTGTCAATGAATTAAGTATTTTACTGACTTTGTCTTCTTCTGAATAAAATTTTCCCAATGCTATTAACGAATGCACGATCTCCTGGAATTTGCAATACATATCAGAGATGGATTCATTCTCATTCATTTTAAATAAACTCAAACTGATTAATTAGCATTGATATCTTTGTATGTTTAACTTTATTGGTTCCTTCATGAGTAACTTGTGATGTTCTCCATATTTCATAAGCAGATTTACAAACTGGCACTTTATTAAATTCATTTCTATCTAATGAACAGAACAACATATTCATGGCTTTAGAATTACTTTGTGCAACAGCCTTTTGTTCATTAGTCCATTATGCAAAATTAGTAGTGGATTCAACATATTCAGTCTGTGTGTTATTCCATGTGTCTAATCCCACTAATTATAAATATATTTTCATTCTACATACCCAATATTAATAATTACTACCATTAAATAGTGGTGTTCTAACTACGGACTGAGCCTCTACAAAAGAACTATTATTACCATTATCACTTGCCATTTAATATTTTCAAAAATCAGATTATGAACTTTTTGAAAACCTATGCTCTGATATCAATTGTTATGGAATGCAGATCTTAAGGGAAAATAAAAATTAGAAGGGGTGAATAGTGTTTATAAAGAATTTATGAAAATCTTAAACTTAGCTGATCTACTATATGAATCACACAATGATTATCACATCAGAGGTGATCACAAACACAGAAACAACCACATACACAGAAATAGATAAATATAAAATGCAAAAAAGGAAAGAACACAGCTGATTTTATACTGGTTCGGATTACTCCTACATCCAATCTCACGCAATGCTGGATTGCGTATAGTTTTATTATTGTCAATATCCAAATACAACCTCTTGATTTCACGGCTACAAGGTTAATACCGCTCCCTTTCCTTGATTTCAGGGCTACAAGGAACACACCCTTTACCAGACAATTCCCAAATGATTACAACAACCCTATAACTTTTCAATAGCACTTCAATTCAGAGAGTATTTTATAGAGATTGAGAAGAGAAGAAGTTTGATATAATTTGAGTAAAAATCGGAAAAGTATAAGTGTAGAAATAGAGAAAATAATGAATATTAATGGTCGTAAATAAAGGGATGAAGATGGAGAAGAAAGAATGAATAAAAATTTAAAATCATCCCCTATTTATAGTGTCCCAAAGGTTGCAACGTTTCTAAAATGTTTCAAATAGTGAAAAGACACTTCCTTTGAAAATTGAAAAATCTGACAGTTATATGTCGACATGTCTAATTATGTATGTCGACATATATATATATATATATATATATATATATATATATATACATATACATATATTGTTTTGATTTATAAAACTATTTTTCAAGTGTTTAAACATATATATTATTCTGGAAATCCTTGAATCAAAACTTTGTAACTTAAATGAATATTCTAAAGTGTAAAATCATATGGAAACATAATAATATATTATATAAACATATTTATAAATTTATAAGATTTAAAAACTATAAATAAATATATATATATATATATATTGAAACTTTATAAACATATATGTTTGAAATCATAAGTGAGATAATAGCTTGAAATCATTTAGAAAAAATAACTTTAAATCAGAATCTGAATTTTGAAAATAGAATTTGAAATTTGAAAATCAGAATTTGAACCTGGAGTGCTATTCTGAGTCTTACGTATAAACTAGACTCAATTACTTTATTTTTCTTGAGCTCTTGAAATCTTGATGCCTTGATAACTTGATAACTCATGAGTCTTGAATTTCTTTTGAATTCTTAATCTCTGGGCACTCTAAAACTGTACAACATTCAGTATTAAAGTCCTGTACACAAACCCTGCATATATATGTATATATATTCTAGATAGAAATATTAGTATATATTTTATAATCAATCATAATTGAAATACGGTTGTTGTCATTAAACCTCCATTCTCCGATAATAGCTTTGGTTAATATATTTTCCCTTTGATAAGAACAAGTTATGTGATTTACCTAAATTTCACCCTTTTGAACCAGTTCTCTGAAGAAATGTATATCGATTTCTACGTTTTTGGTTCTCGCATGTTGAATTGGATCCTTGGTCATATACACAACACTCTTGTTATCACACCATAATATAGGCTTTGTATTATATTTCAGTTTAAGCTCATCCAATAGTGATTGTAGTTATTTAGTCTCTGTTATAACATTTGTTATGCTTATATATTCTACTTCAGTGCTAGATCTAGAGATTGTAGGTTGCTTTTTCTAACATTATGAGATTAGACTATGTCCAAAGTATATACAGTACCCACTTATAGACCTTCTGTCATCAGAGTCAAACGCCAGTTAGCATCTACATAACCTGTTATATTCAGAGATAGGCTGGTCTTTAGCGTTATACCAAATAACATATAATTTTTTTACCTGCCATCCAGTGCATAGTGCACACCATATGTTTCTCTATGAACTAAGAGGCTTTATCAACACTAAAAGAAATGTCGGATCTTATTATAGTAGCATATTGTGATGCCCCTACAACACTTCTGTATTCAGTGACATTAGATATAGATTCTCCCCTAAATTTAGAATAGTGTAAGCTGCTTATCCTAGGAGTTGGTTGGGGATTAGCATTTATCATTTTTGTTTTGACAAGTAGCTTAGTAATATATTTTCTTTGGCCCAGTGTCATTTCAATATTTGATCTTTTGACCTTTATGCCTAGAAAATAACTCAATTCTCCTAAATCTTTAATAGAGAATTGTTTGTTGAGATATTGGGTTAGACTATCAATATCAGCAGGGTTACTGCCAGTAACAATTAAATTATGTACATAAATTAGTATGTAGACAGTTGATGAGCTATTTATTTTGACAAACAGTGAGTTATCAGATTTTGTTGATTGATAGCCTGATTTTGATAAAGTGCTCTTTAGTATATCAAACCAAACTCGTATTGCTTGTTTCAAACCATAAATAGCTTTATTGAGTTTACATACATAGTTGTGATTTTCATTGTAACCCTGTGTTTGACTCATGTAAATTTCCTCCACCCGAATGCCATTTAGAAAAAAATTATTAACATCTACATGTTTTATATGTCATTTCTTGCATAAGGCTATAGTAAGAACTAATCTAATAGTTGTTGGCTTTACTACAGGTGAGAAGGTTTGGTTGAAATCAATCCCATATTCCTGTATAAAGTCTTTAGCTACTAATCATGCCTTATATTTATTTATAGTCACATCTGGGTTTCTCTTTAATCTGTATGCCCATCTGCATTCTACCACATTTTTATTAGCAGGTGGACATACTAGAATCCAAGTTTTGTTTCTAATGAGAGAACTATACTCATCATCCATTGTTGTCTTCCAGTTTTTATTTTTAATTGCCAGTTTAAAAGAATCAGGTTCATTAACACTGGATAAGGATGCAAACACTATTGGTTTAAAAATACCACTTTCCCCCTTGTAATCATTGGATGTCCTGACTGCATTTGAGGCTCATTTGGTGGTGAGTTTCATTGTTTTCATATTCTGATGAATATTCTAATCTTGTAGCTTGAGTGTTTATAGTATTTTTAGAACTTCGTTTCTATTGCTCTTCTGATTGTGCAAGAGTGTGAGAGGCGTGGCTGAGTGGCTATGAACATTCTTGCCTTCTGAGCTAGAGGGTAATAATACAACAGCATCAACGGCTTCACTTCCTTTCGTCTATTGCCATGTTTCAGAGTATGTTGGGATTCTAGGTATAGATGCTTTAGCATTGTTCACTTTGCTTGTGGTTTTTATTTCTTTGCTGCTGAATGAGAATGTCTTCGCATTGAACACTACATGCATGCTTACATATATTTTCATGTATCATCAAGGCACCTGTATCCTTTTTGGTTAATAGTATAGCCCAAAAAAGTACAAGGTTTAGACCTGAAATTCGAATTATTAGCATTATATGGCTTAAATATGGAAAACACGGACATCTAAATGTTTTTAAGAAGTGATAATCTGGTTTAACATTGTATATCTTCTCTAATGTGTAAGATTATTCAATACTTTCAGTTGGTTACTTGTTAATTAGGTATACTGAAGTATTAAAGGCCTTTGGCCAGAATTTTAAAGGTAGTTTTGCTTGAACTAACAATGTTAAACCTGATTCCACTATATGTCTTTGTTTACGCTTAACTAGACCATTTTGTTGAGATGTATAAGGGTAAGTTGTTCTATGAACTATGCCTTTCTTCAGAAAGTAGTTATTTAAACTTTTAAATTCACTGCCACCATTAGACTGTAATATTTTAACAAAGACATTAAGTTGCTTTTCAATCATGACAATAAAGTTGATCAATGCATTATATGTTTCAGATTTAGACATTGAAAAGTAAATCCATGTGAATCTAGAAAATGCATCAACAAATGATATATGATATTTGTAACCGAAATCTGAACATATGGGTGTTGGACCCCATAAGTTTGTAGCAACAAACTGAAGAGGTTCAGTATATTTGGTACTTGAATCAATAAAAGGGAGTTTATGACTCTTTTCCTTTAGGAAAAAATCAAATATATATTGGAAAGAGACAGGATCATGCATTATATTGTTGTTAGATAGAATTTCATTATAATTTTACTTAGATGACAAAATTTACAGTTCCAAAGATCAAAAGTGTTTTTGCTGCTATCAGCTTTCCCCATCTCATTCAAATTACGACATTTATCTTCCTTTTTGGCACTATTGCATCTGACTGAATTAAACTTGTACAGGCCTCCAATCATATTACTCTGTAAAATGGTTTCTTTAGCTAGAATGTCTCTAACCAGGTAGCACTTGGGATAAAATTCAAAAAACACATCATTATCTTAATTAAATTAAGATACACTAATTAAATTCTTTTTGATTTTTGATACCCTTAGTAAATTATGCAGATATAAACGCTTTTTACCCTTTAGACATTGTAACAACCCACATTCTACGTATCGGAGGATCGTAGAATATTTATTTTATTTTCATACGAAGTCATATGGTCATGTAACTTTGGGAGGCGACTATTGGGTCATTTTACATGTTCACGGTTTTTGCCAAATTTTAAATGACCGTTTTGCCCCTAGCGAATCTTGTTTCGCTTATAACTTTTGATTGGCAAGGGGTTTTGACCTAAAACCACTTCCATTGGATTCAGATGATGGTTTGCCATTTTGTAGAGTGGTCACATTAATCAAACGGACTTATCGTTTAGGAGATATGGCTGAAACAAAGTTTGGAAGATGAAAAACATCCTAATCGGGCTTAATAGGGTGATTAGCAGCTAGGCCCATAAATCATTTCGGGATTAGGGTTACGGGAGGGATGAAAGGAGTTAGAGAATGATTCATTTTCATTTTCTCAGCTGCTACAAACATTCCCTAAACCCTAGTAATGGCCTCCATCTTCTAAATCTTCCTCTAATTGCTTTCTAATCACTAATTAAGCAAATCTACATCAAATCAAGTCGGATTAGCATCAAAATCGAGATAGAGCTGCTACAATACATAGGAATCCATGTCAAATCAGTGGATTTTTCAGATCTATAATTTATTTGTGGTAAGGTGAGTGATTAGCATGTTTATTCACTAATTATGGCTAATTAGGGGTGATTAGTGATAATTAGCCAAATTATAACTCAGAAAAATATGAAAAATAGGTGTAAATTCTAAAATATTATTTTATGTCAATGACATAAATTTGGGTTAATTTGGATTAAATTTGCTAATCCTATAGTTAAACATGGTTAAGGGGATTAAGGGGAAAATCATGGATTTGGGTATGTTTGATCCTAAATAACACACATTATTGATGTTTTGATGCTTGTGATTGATTACACATGTTATTACTGCTATTTGGTATGCTTTGAGATTGCCTAAGAAAGTTAGAATGGTCGAAAATGTCGTCGTGTGGCGTAAATAGCTTGTTGTTAGAAGTGTAGGAAATGAGATCAGATCGGATCGGCTCGAGCTACACGAACTAAACTGGCTCGTCCCCCCGCATGACCGACCCGCTCACCTGGAGAACTCCACGAGCCACTTGCTGGAGCCAAAGAGCCCCGACCCCGATCCGCTCGCACCCGAAGACCTACGAACCGACCCAGACAGTTTCATACGAATCGACCCAAACCGATGAAGGCTCTACCCACGAGCCAATGGAGGACCCCGACCCTGAAGGGACTCACGAGCCGACCCAACTTGAGAAGGAGCTCGCAACCCGACCCGGTGGAAGAGTGCGACCCGACCCGAACCGAAGTGATGACCACATACCGAATGAGGAGAAGAAGACCGAACCAGGGTGATGACCACAGACCGAACGAGGAGAAGAAGACCGAACCGAATGGAAGCTTGTTTTCCGAACCAAACCGAAGGAGACTAAAACCCAAGATGCAAAGGAAGTCCAATTGAGAAGTCATTACTCAGGATCTAGCTGGAAACCAACGAGTTAACTTCTAGAGTTGGGCTTTGCTGCGGGACGTGTGCATAGGGGTTATCAATATCCATAACTTTGGTTCACTATTGAGAGAGGGGGCATTAACTATGGACCAGTGCAGTGGGGTCAGAGGTTGTATGGAGTTGGACTCCATTAGGGCTCCAAAGGAAAAAGTGGTCGTAGTGATAGTTGTATGGAGTGGGACTCCATCATAGCCCCAATAGTTCTAGTGATCAAAGTGGTGCATATCGTATGCTTTTCGCACTGAGTGAGAGATGTAAGAATGGTTGTTATGTTTTATGTTTGCCATCATTATGACGCACACACGCCTATTTTTATACTATATGTTAGTGTTACTTTATATTACTATACTTCTTGTGGTGCTAACTCTTTGGTTGCAGGTCTAGGTCAGGTATGATTATTTATACTTGTTATTGTTTTATTTTGCTGCTATTGCTCATACCAGACTTTCATCTGACCCAGAGTTTTTATGTCTCTTCTTATTACTTTGGGTTCTCCTAAATGAGCAGACTAGAGACAGGTTAGGTGGTTATGCATGAGTAGTTGTCCAGAGACGAGCAGGAGGCTTCCACGTACTATTTACATATATTCTCCCTATGTTGCTGCTGGTCACTACTTTGGGCATTAGTAGTGTACCTCTTCTATTTTGCTTTAGAGACAGTATTTTGAAGTTGTAATAATGGTTTGGATCATAAGCTATAATTTGGATTCCGCTACTTTGATGGATATGGTTTAGTTTTTTCAGCTTATGCACTGTCTCGCCTGTTTTATATCAAGTTATGTTATTATTTTATTTTATTCTATGAGTTGTGAGATATACTATAGGTTCTTGATGATTCATAGTTTCACATCCCTTTCTTTAGACGATCGTCCTGTGCTAGTTGGACATTGGCACTTTCAAGGGAAATGTCGGCTGGTGTGGGGCGGGTCGTCACACTTGGTATCAGAGCCTAGGTTGCATAGTTTAACCTAGGGAAGACATCAAAGAGAGATAGTATACATATGTGAGAGCGTGTATTTGTGATATTTTGTTTTTCAAAAGCTATATATATACTATTAGTATATCTAAGAATGAAGTCGCACTACACGGGCATCATTAAGAAGTTGGTTAATCATTTTCTCTTTACAGATTGAACAATGAGCCGCAACACGAGGAGTATGACGAGGAACCCCGCATCGGGAGTTGAAGAGGGAACAGGTTCAGGGGCCAACAATTGGAATGTCCCTGATATAAGGACGATGTTTACTGCCTTCATGCGAGAGATGCTTAGGGATGCTCAGGGAGCAGTTCCTAATGCTGCTAATGGTGGTGGTGCAGTAGTGCAGGTGCCTAGAGCCAACTTCGCCAAGCTTAGCAAGGATTATACTAGTCTTGGTGGAAAGTCGTTCCACGGAACAGAATCGGCTACGGTGGTTTAAGATTGGCTGGATAGTTGTGAGCGCATCTTCGAGGATTTGGGGACCGATGATGCAATGAAGTGAAAGCTAGCATCGCGTCAACTTCAAGGACGGGCTATGAATTAGTGGAATGCCATTAAAGAGACTACTCCTGAGGATCAAGTTACTTGGAATCAGTTTAAGACCCGCTTTAGTGACAAGTTTATTCCAGGTGCTCAGAAATCAGAATTTTTTAGAGTTTAAGCAAAATGGTAGGTCAGTCTCGGAATATATTAGTGAACTCGACACCTTATCAAAGTATGGATTATCTCTTATCGATACTGCTGAGAAGAAGAACGAGAAGTTCATAAATAGCTTAGATGAGTACTTGGGGAAAGACTTATCAACCAAATCGACGAGACATTCGAATTTATTGTGGGAAAGACATTGGGATCATAGAGCCTTTACCCTAAGTTGAAGACCGAGGTTGTTGTTACATCTACAGGAGAGCCAAAACCGCAGGCAAGCGGTGAAGGCAAGAAGAATTCCCAGAACAAAAGGAAATAGAATCAAACCAAAGATGGTCAGAAAAAGAAGGATAAGAAATATACAAAGTGTTTTAGCTGTGGCAAGAAGGGCCACTATGCCAAAGATTGTCGAGCAAAGCTAGCGGGTAGGAAGTGCTTCAACTGTGGCCAAGTGGGACATCATAAGGATAAATGTCCACAAGCTCCTAAAGAGAAGCAGATCGTGAAAGCTTATGCCATCAATGCTGCTACTTCTTCGTCGAATACCCCAACTGCGGCGGAGAATGGAAAGGGTGTCATTATTTAAGGTATGCTTTTTGTTTATGATGTTCATGTTCGAGTATTGTTTGATACCGGGGCTTCCCATTCCTTCGTATCTAGTGAACTAGTAGATAGGTTAGAATTGCAACCCGAGGTAGTCGATAGACCTTTGACTGTAATGAACCCGATCGGTGGTTCGACTAGCCTTAGTATGATTTGTCATAATTTGGTCTTATCGAGTCACGGATATATATTTTTGCTTGTGATTGCTTTGTTTTGGGCTTTACTGGGTTTGGCATTATATTGGGAGTCGATTGGCTCCAAAGGTATGGGGTGGTGGTAGACTGTGAGGGGTCTTCGGTGACCATTAGAGCAGATGATGGGCGGAGGGTGGTATTGGGTAGCCTACCTAGTGATAGGGTGATGGCTAGTTTTCTAAATTCCCTCGGCATCCCGCATGATGAGTTATCAGATGTGCCTATTGCTGGCGAGTATCCGGACATCTTTGGGGAAGTGACCGGACTTCCACCACACCGAGAGATCGAGTTTCGGATTGATTTAGTGAAAGATGCCAAACCTATTGTGACGTCACTTCATTGTATGGCACCAATGGAGCAGCGAGATCTCGAGGTGCAAGTAAGCGATCTTTTGAAGAAGGGATTTATCCGAAGAAGTGTTTTCGAGTGGGGAGCACTGGTTTTGTTTGCTACTAAGGCACATGGTTCCCTTCGCTTATGTGTGGACTAGCGCAAGCGGAACAAGGTGATTAGAAAGAATAAGTATCATCTTCCACAGATAGATGATTTTTTTGATCAGTTAAATGGAGCAAGAGTTTTCTCCCAGATAGATCTCGTGACAGGATTTCATCAGCTTCGAGTAGCAGCTGAGAGTATACCAAACAACATTTCGGACGACGTCTGGATTCTATGAGTGGTTGGTCATGCCATTCGGGTTGACCAATGCACCCGCATATTTTGTGGATCTTATGAATATGGTTTTTAGGGATCAATTAAATAAGTTTGTTCTTGTGTTCATGGATGATATCTTGGTTTACTCAAGGACAGAGGAAGAACACAAGGAATATTTTAGGACAGCGATAGAGGTGTTGAGGAAACACCAATTGTAAGCGAAATTTTCTAAATGTCACTTCTGGAGGAGGGAAGTGAGATTCTTGGGCCATGTTGTTTTATAGAATGGTATTGCTGTGGACCCTGCGAAGGTGGTTACAGTACACGATTGGTCTACACTCATTTCAAAAATTGAAACTAGACTTTCAAGATGGAAAGCAAACTCCTTATCCTCTGCTGGTCATCTTATACTTGTTAAACATGTCCTCTCATCCCTTCCAACTTATTGGATGTCCTTTCACAAACTCCCTATCTGGGTAATTAACAAAATTGATTCAATTCATAGCTCATTCTATGGAATGGTGGTAAACTGAAAAAACTTATCAATTGGAAAACGGTTTGTCTCCCAATAAATCATGGTGGTCTTGGAATTCTAGATCTTTCAACCTTTAACCTTGCACTACTTGCCAAATGGCTATGGCGAATCCTCTCACCAAGACAATTCATCTGGAAAGATTGGATCTTGACTGGACTGTATGATTTGAATCCCTTCCTCATCCTTCGCTTTAGACCAGATGCTAGACCCTCGCCATTCTGGAAAGGAATATTATCCACCATTGTTGGAGTAAAATCTCTTTTTCATATAAAAGTTAACAATAGTGAATCCTGTCTTTTTTGGTTGGAAACTTGGGGAGAACAGATTCCTTTTTCCACTCTTTTCCCTAACCTTGCAGCACTAAACCAATATAACCTGTTGACGGTGGCTCTGGCTCACGAAATTGGCCCAACGGGCTTTTTGACTTCATCATTTCTTGGACTTGAGTATCTAGAGGAGATTATTTCTATTGGGCAAATCCTTAACACTTCTCGATTAAATAATGAACCTGATTCATTCTCATGGGCTTTGGGCCCATCTAATACATATTCAGTCGTGGCCTGTTATAAATACTTGATCCATCCAGGCCGATGTTTCTCTTTCTCTCGCATATGGAGATGTCACTTACCTCCTCGAGTGATCTTCTTTCAATGGCTTCTCATCCATAATCGCATCAACACAAGAGACAGACTCCATCGCTTCAATAACAATATTGATCCTATATGCGTACTGTGTAATCACCACAATGAATCTCCTTCGCATCTTTTCTTCGAATGCGATTTTTCCTATGCAGTGTGGGTTGCAATCAGTTCCTCCATTCTTGGCTTCATCTCTTCCATCAACTCATTCTTCGAATATTGGCAGCATAATCCCCCTGATCCCATTCTGGATACCCTAGTGGCTTTATTTTCATGTATATTTGGTTAGAACGCAATGCAATCATCTTTGGCAGACCCTTGAAACTTTTGATGGGAACATGTTATCACTTCCTACATCTTTTCGAAACATGGACAGGATCATCTAGACACGCTCGCTTCAAGCTTGCTCTTCCCATGCCGCAGTCTCCTGGATTACAAGAAAGCAGCTCCCTCTTCCCTATATGATTTCAACAGTAGCTAACTATTATTGTCTATGGTGTATTTTTGCTGTGTAGTTGTGACAGCCCGCCCCGCACCAACCGACATTTACTCCAAAGGTGCACTGTACACATGTCCAGTTAGCACGGAACAGGTCGTCAGAAGGAAAGGGAAGAAGGAAATGAACTAACAAGGAACCTGTAGAATGTCTCACAGCGCATAGAACAAAATATAATAATAACATACTTGACATAAAACAGGTGAGACAGTGCATAAGCTGAAACAACTAACATAGCAGCGGAAAATCCAAGTACATCTTATGATCCAAAGTTAAACATTATTACAACTTTTCAAACTGTCTCAAAAGCAAAATCAAGATAAAGGAGGTACACAACTAATGCCCAAGTAGCGACCACCAACGACACAGGGAGAATATCTATATATCATACGTGGAAGCCTCCTGCCCGCCTCCGAATCAGCTACTCGCGCATCACCAGCTAACCTGTCTCTAGTCTGCTCGTGTGAGCACCCAAAGTAATAAGAGGAGACATAAAACTCTGGGTCAGACATAAAGCCTGGTATGAGCGATAAGCATTTAAACAGAACAATAACAGGTAGACTAAAACATACCTGAACCTGGACCTGCAACCAAAGAGTTAGCACTACCTACTGTACAACACTCTAAGGTGCCATATCAAACGGTGTAAAGATACGGAGGTGGGGGGGTATGCATGTCATAGTGATGGCAAACAATCAAGCATAGCAACCATCCTCACATCTCTCACTCAGTGCGTAAAGCATACGATATTCACCACTTCAATCGCCCAACATACCTTGCTACGATCACTTTGCCCCATGAAGTCATAAATGGCTTCACTGCACTGATAACGTAGCCACAAATCCTTCGCTATGTCCACTTTGCCCCATGGAGTCACAAGGACCCCACTGCACTGCTCATAGCCTTACTAATCCTTACTATGTCCACTCTGCCCCATGGAGTCACAATGACCCCACTGCACTGGCTCATAGTCTTACTACGCATCACTTTGCCCCTCGAGTCGTAATGACTCTACTGCACTGATAACGTAGTCTTGCTACCATCACCTTGCCCCTCGAGTCATAATGACTCTACTGCACTGATAAGTAGCCCATCATCCATTTTTAGTGGTGAATCGAAGTTATGAACGTCGACAACTCCTTAGCACACGTCCCGCAGCAAAGCCCAACTATGAAGTGAACTCATTGGTTCCCAACTGGATCCTGAGCTCTAACTTCCCATTTGGACTACCTTTGCATCTCGGGTTATTGGTCAATACTGGGTCGGGTCGGGTTCCCCTTCAAGCTATCGGTTCGGGTCGGGTCCACTACGTTGCGTCGGTTCATGGTCTTCCTCTGGTAACGGTTCGGTTCAGGTTCACTCCATCGCGTCGTTTCGGGTCGGGTGTCCCCCTTCGGGTCGGGTTGGGTTGCCATCTCCCATCCAGTTCGTGTTCCCGCTCCGATCAGCTCCCTCGTTCTTCATATGCTCCGATCTGATCCCCCTCTTTTAGTCGATCTGATCCCAGTTCAATTAGCATGACCTTCCTTTTTGCCAGGTTCCTCAAGTGTCAAGTTCCGATCCGATCGAATCCCTTGCCCAGTTCACTTATCCGATCCGAGCCCCCATATCCGATCCGATCCGAAAACCTGCACTGTTTACTGAAACTTTTCCAGCAAGTGTTTTACGCCATTCGACGACGTTTTCGACCATTCTAACTATTGAAATGAATCACAAAGCATATCATACAGTCATATCAACATGCATAATCAATCACAAACAACAAAACATCAATATGATAGGTTAAAATGGATCAAACATGCCTAAAACCCCATATTTCCCCTTAAGCATGTTTAGGTGAAACTAATGATAGGATTAGCAAAACTTAACCAAATTAACCCAAATTCATATCAGAGGTCTAAAACATCATTTAAGAATTTATGAACATTTTTCCAGAATTTTATCATGTTTAAATTCGCTAATTAACACTAATTACCCTTAATTAGCCATAATTAGTGAGGGACTATGCAAATCACTCACCTTAGCCACAAATAAACTAAGATCTGAAATAAATCTCTGATTTGATGCGAATCCCAATGCTAAACAACAGCTCCAATGTTGATTTGGTGTAGATCTTCTTTGATTTGATGTTGCTAAGCTTAATCCTTGATTAAAAGATGATTTGGAGGTGATTTAGAGGTTGGATGCCATTTTTAGGGTTTCTTGGAGATAAGTGGAGGCTAGAAAACTGAAATGGAATGATTCTCTAACTCATTTCAGCCTCCCCATAACCCTAATCCCGAAATGGGTTATGGGCCTATCCACTAATCACACTATTGGGCCCGGTTAAGCAGTTTTTCACCTTCCAAACCTTATTCCAGCCATATCTCCCAAACGGTAAGTCCGTTTGGCTATTATGACCACTCTACGGAAAGGTAAACCATCAAACAAATCTAATGGAAGTGGTCTCAAGTCAAAATCCCTTTCCAATCAAAAGTTATGGCCAAAACAAGATCAGCTAGGGGCAAAACAGTCATTTAAAAATCGACAAAAATCATGAACATGGGAAATGACTCCAATGGTTGTTTCCCAAAGTTACATGACCATACGACTTCATATGGGAAAGAAATAAATATTCTACGATCCTCCGATGCGTAGAGTGCGGGTTGTTACATTCTCCCCCCCTTAAGAAATTTCGCCCCCGAAATTCCCTAACCAAAACACACAAAAGGGTCCCGCATGCCTATCAACCATAAAACAACAATCAAACATGCAAAACAAGCAAAACAAGTCTATCCTAGCATGCGGAATAACTAAATCGCGAAGTAAGTCTTACCAGGCAAAGAGTTCTGGATACGTCTTTCTAATGCTCTCCTCTGTCTCCCAAGTACAATCATTCTCGTTCTCGCCCCACTGAACCTTGACTAGCTTCACCGCCTTCCTTCGAAGTTGCTTTGTATCGTGCCCCACAATACGAATCGGCTTGCGGTTCCCAACCGCCTCGGGTTCTACTTCGAAGTCCTCTAACTGATCAGGTGAAATAGTCATATCTGAGTCGTGAACGAACTTCCTCGGTTAGGAAACATGAAATACAAACACCAAGTCACCAACAGAGAATTTTAAGTCTCTTCTCCTCTTATCAGCATAACTCTTCTACCTATCTTGGGCAGCTTTCATTTGTTGTTGAATGGTTTTGATCTTATCTGAAGTTTCCCTCACCACATCTGGTCCAAGCATAAACTTCTCGTTAGTCTCTGTCCAACATGATGGTGAGTTGCACGGTCTTCCGTACAAAGCTTCATATGGAGCCATACCGATACTGGATTGGTAGCTATTATTATATGCAAACTCTACTAGATGCAAATGGCCATCCCATGATCCACCAAAATCCAATATACAAGCTCTCAAGAGATCTTCCAATATACGATTCACCCTCTCCGTCTGACCATCGGTCTGAGGATGATATGCAGTACTAAGATGTAATTCTGACCCTAGAGCCTCTTGTAAGCTCTTCCAAAACCCACTAGTGAACAACGGGTCTCGGTCACTCACAATGCTTTTAGGTACTCCATGAAATCTCACTACCCACTTCATATACAATTCTACCAACTTAGCTGCCATTCTGGTTGATTTAACTGGTATAAATCTTGCACTCTTAGTCAATCGATCCACAATTACCCAAATGCTATCATATCCTGATCTAGTCCTTGGTAAACCATCGATGAAATCCATCGAGACTTGCTCCCATTTCCATTCGGGAATTTCTAATGGTTGCAACAACCCACTAGGCTTCTTTTGCTCGGCTTTAACTAGCTGGCAATTCATGCATTTGGATATAAACTTCCCAACGTCTCTTTTCATCCCTTCCCAGTAGTAAGTCCGTCTCATGTCTCAATACATCTTATTACCACCGGGATGTATAGCCAGTTTTGAGTGATGACATTCCCTAAGCACTTCATCTCTCAAACCATTCACGTTGGGTACAACTAGTCTTCCATTCTTTCTAAGCCATCCTTCTCGATCAAGCCCATACAAATTCATCTCCTCACCGTCGATGTTCATCTCTAACTTGGAGATGATTTCTAAAAGATTAGGATCGTCCCTCTGGCTGGAACCAATCCGCTCTATCAAAGTGGGTCTGATCGCCAAACTAGCTAGCATGACTGGATCCAATCCGCACTTTGGTCTGAAATCAAACCCCGTGATATACTCCAGTTGCTTCCATTCAAGAAACATTGCCCCTAAACTGGCATGTCTCCTACTCAAGGCATCGGCTACCGCATTACCTTTCCCAAGTGTGTATGCGATATCAAAATCATACGAAGCCAAGAACTCTAACCATCTCTACTGACGGAGATTCAGATCTTTCTAAGAGAAGAGATACTTTAACGATTTATGATCGGTAAACAACTCGAATCTTTCTCCCAAGAGATAGTGTCTCCACATCTTTAATGCGAACACAATCGCCGCCAATTCCAAATCATGGGTAGGATACTTCTTCTCATGCGGCTTTAGCTGCCGACTAGCATAAGCCACAACCCTACCCCCTTGCATCAACACAGCACCTAGTCCGGTACCACAAGCATCCGTGTATACCGTCATCTCTTCATTCCCTTTAGGAATGACTAACACTGGTGCACGCGTCAACCTTTCTTTTAGACTCTTGAATGCATTCTCACACACTCCGTCCCAGACGAAGGACTGACTCTTCTTAGTCAACTGAGTCAACGGTGTTGCTATCTTGGAGAAGTCCTGGATAAACTTACGATAATATCCAGCTAAACCCAAGAAACTTCTTACATCTGTTACATTCTTGGGTGTAGGCCAATCCTGTACCGTAGCCACCTTCGCAGGGTCCACGGCAATACCATTCTCTGAAACAACATGACCCAAGAATCTCACTTCCCTTCTCCAAAAGTGACACTTAGAGAATTTCGCTTTCAATTGGTGTTTCCTCAACACCTCCATCACTATCCTCAAGTGTCCCTTGTGTTCCTCCTCTGTCCTTGAGTAAACAAGGATATCATCTACGAACACAAGAACAAACTCATTCAATTGATCTCTGAATACTCGATTCATAAGATCCACAAAATAGGCTGGTGCATTAGTCAACCCAAATGGCATGACCAAGCACTCATAGAATCCAGACGGCGTCCTAAATGACATTTTCGGAACACTCTCATCCGCTACTCGGAGGTGATGAAATCCTGTCGCGAGGTCCAACTAGGAGAACACCCTTGCTCCCTCCAGTTGATCAAACAAATCATCTATCCGCGGTAGAGGATACTTATCCTTCCTCGTCACCTTATTCAACTCGCGATAGTCCACACACAAACGAAGGGAACCATCTGCCTTAGTGGCAAACACAACTGGTGCTCCCCACTCGGAGACACTTCTTCTAATAAATCCCTTCTTCAAAAGATTGCTGACTTGCACCCCGAGCTCTCGCTGCTCCCTTGGTGCCATACGACGAAGTGGCATCACTATAGGTCTGGCATCTTTCACTAAATCAATACGGAACTCAATCCCTCGGTGTGGTGGAAGCCCGGTCACCTCCTCGAAGACGTCCGGATACTGGCCAACCACGGGCACATCTGACAGTTCATCCTGCGGGATGTCGAGGGAATTTATAAAACTAGCCATTACCCCATCACTAGGTAGACTACCAAACACTACCCTCCGCCCATCATCCTCCCTAACTGTCACCAAAAAGCCCTCACGGTCTACCACCACCCCGTATCTTTGGAGCCAATCGACTCCCAATATAATGCCATACCCAGTAACCCAAAACAAAGCAATCACAAACAAACATACATCCATGACTCGATAAGACCACATTTCGGCAAATCATACTAAGGCTAGTCGAACCACCAATCGGGTTCGTCACAACCAATGGTTTATCGACTATCTCGGGTTCCAGTCCCAACCTATCTACCAGGTCACTAGATATGAAGGAACGGGAAGCCCCAGTATCAAACAAAACTCGAACTGGTACATCATAAATAGAAAACATACCTTGAATAACAACATTCTTTCCTTTCTCCGCCGCAGTTGGGGCATTCGACGAAGAAGGAACAGCATCAATAGCATATGCTTTCACAATCTGCTTCTCCTTTAGAGGTTGCGGACACTTATCCTTATGATGTCCCACTTGACCACAGTTGTAGCACTTCCTTTCCGCTGGCTTGGCCCGACATTCTTTAGCATAATGGCCCTTCTTACCACAGCTGAAGCACTCAACTTCTTTCTTGCTCTTTTTCTGGCCATCCTTAGATTGGCTCTGCTTCCTCTTATTCTGAGAGTTATTCTTGCCTCCACCGCTTGCTTGCGGCTTCAGCCCTTCTGCAGATGCAGCCTCAGTCTTTGACTTAGGGTAAAGACTCTCTGATCTTAAAGCTTTCCCCACAATCGATTCAAAAGTCTCATCGATGTGGTTGATAAGCCTTTCCCCCAAGTATCCATCCAAACCAGTAATGAACTTCTCATTCTTCTTCTCAGGAGTATCGATAAGAGATAGTCCATATTTTGACAAAGTGTCAAACTCAGCAATATAGTCAGAGACTGCCCTACCACTCTGCTTGAGTTCCAAGAATCTCTTAAACAACACTGACTTCTGGGCAGCTGGAATAAACTTCTCGCTAAAGCGAGCCTTGAACTGATCCCAAGTAACCTAATCTTCTGGAGTACCTGTTCTAATGGCATTCCACCAATTCATCGCTCGCCCTTGCAGCTGACGAGACGCTAGCCTTCTCTTCATCGCATCCTCAAGACCCAAGTCGTCGAAGATACGATCACAACTTTCCATCCAATCTTGAACATCTATGGCCGACTCCATCCCGTGGAACGGCTTCCCACCAAGGTTAGTGTAATCCTTGCACAACTTGGCGAAATCGACCATAGGCACCTGTACTACTGGGCCAACACCAACTCCGGGATTGGGAACTGCCCCTTGCACTTCTCTAAGCATGTCTCTCATGAGGTCAGTAAACATCGCCCTCATGTCAGCAGCATTCCCATTATTGGCTCCCCTATCAGCACTTCTAGCATATCGGCTCATCGTCAATCTATAAAAGGGAAATGATTAACGACCCCATAGTGGTGCTAGTGCAGTACGACTTCATTCTTATACTACTAATAGTATATATATATAGCCTTTGAAAACCAAAGTAATCACAAATATGCACTATCATATACGTACTATCTCTCCCTAGTGTCTTTCCCTAGGTTAACTACGCAACCTAGAGCTCTGATACCAAGTGTGACGGCCCGCCCCGCACCAACCGACATTTACTCCAAAGGCGCGTTGTACACATGTCCAGTTAGCACGGAACGGGTCGTCAGAAGGAAAGGGAAGAAGGAAATGAACTAACAAGGAACCTGTAGAATGTCTCATAGCGCATAGAACAAAATATAATAATAACATACTTGACATAAAACAGGTGAGACAGTGCATAAGCCGAAACAACTAACATAGCAGCGGAAAATCCAAGTACAGCTTATGATCCAAAGTTAAACATTATTACAACTTTTCAAACTGTCTCAAAAGCAAAAGCAAGATAAAGGAGGTACACTACTAATGCCCAAGTAGCGACCACCAATGACAAAGGGAGAATATCTATATATCATACGTGGAAGCCTCCTGCCCACCTCTGAATCAGATACTCGCGCATCACCAACTAACCTGTCTCTAGTCTGCTCGTGTGAGCACCCAGAGTAATAAGAAGAGACATAAAACTCTGGGTCAGACATAAAGCCTGGTATGAGCGATAAGCATCTAAACAGAACAATAACAGGTAGACTAAAACATACCTGGACCTGCAACCAAAGAGTTAGCACTACCTACTGTACAACACTCTAAGGTGCCATATCAAACGGTGTAAAGATACGGAGGTGGGGGGTGTGCATGTCATAGTGATGGCAAACAATCAAGCATAGCAACCATCCTCACATCTCTCACTCAGTGCGTAAAGCATACGATATTCACCACTTCGATCACCCAACATACCTTGCTACGATCACTTTGCCCCATGAAGTCATAAATGGCTTCACTGCACTGATAACGTAGCCACAAATCCTTCGCTATGTCCACTTTGCCCCCATGGAGTCACAAGGACCCCACTGCACTGGCTCATAGCCTTACTAATCCTTACTATGTCCACTCTGCCCTGTGGAGTCACAATGACCCCACTGCACTAACTCATAATCTTACTACGCATCACTTTGCCCCTCGAGTTGTAATGACTCTACTGCACTGATAACGTAGTATTGCTACCATCACCTTGCCCCTCGAGTCATAATGACTCTACTGCACTGATAAGTAGCCCATCATCCATTTTTAGTGGTGAATCGAAGTTATGAACGTCGACAACTCCTTAGCACACGTCCCGCAGCAAAGCCCAACTATGAAGTGAACTCATTGGTTCCTAACTGGATCCTGAGCTCTAACTTCCCATTTGGACTACCTTTGCATCTCGGGTTATTGGTCAATACTGGGTCGGGTCGGGTTCCCCTTCAAGCTATCGGTTCGGTTCGGGTCCACTACGTTGCGTCGGTTCATGGTCTTCCTCTGGTAACGGTTCGGTTCGGGTTCACTCCATCGCGTCGGTTCGGGTCGAGTGTCCCCCTTCGGGTCGGTTCGGGTTGCCATCTCCCATCCAGTTCGTGTTCCCGCTCCGATCAGCTCCCTCGTTCTTCATATGCTCCGATCCGATCCCCCTCTTTTAGCCGATCCGATCCCAGTTCAATTAGCATGGCCTTCCTTTTTGCCAGGTTCCTCAAGTGTCAAGTTCTGATCCGATCAAATCCCTTGCCCGGTTCACTTATCCGATCCGAGCCCCCATATCCGATCCGATCCGAAAACCTGCACTGTTTACTGAAACTTTTCCAGCAAGTGTTTTACACCATTCGACGACGTTTTCGACCATTCTAACTATTGAAATCAATCACAAAGCATATCATACAGTCATAGCAACATGCATAATCAATCACAAACAACAAAACATCAATATGATAGGTTAAAATGGATCAAACATGCCCAAAACCCCATATTTCCCCTTAAGCATGTTTAGGTGAAACTAATGATAGGATTAGCAAAACTTAACCAAATTAACCCAAATTCATATCAGAGGTCTAAAACATCATTTAAGAATTTATGAACATTTTTCCAGAATTTTATCATGTTTAAATTCGCTAATTAACACTAATTACCCTTAATTAGCCATAATTAGTGAGGGACTATGCAAATCACTCACCTTAGCCACAAATAAACTAAGATCTGAAATAAATCTCTGATTTGATGCGAATCCCAATGCTAAACAGCATCTCCAATGTTGATTTGGTGTAGATCTTCCTTGATTTGATGTTGCTAAGCTTAATCCTTGATTAAAAGATGATTTGGAGGTGATTTAGAGGTTGGAGGCCATTTTTAGGGTTTCTTGGAGATAAGTGGAGGCTAGAAAATTGAAATGGAATGGTTCTCTAACTCATTTCAGCCTCCTCATAACCCTAATCCCGAAATGAGTTATGGGCCTATCCACTAATCACCCTATTTGGCCCGGTTAAGCAGTTTTTCACCTTCCAAACCTTATTCCAACTATATCTCCCAAACAGTAAGTCCGTTTGGCTATTATGACCACTCTACGGAAAGGTAAACCATCAAACGAATCTAATGAAAGTGGCTTCAGGTCAAAATTCCTTTCCAATCAAAAGTTATGGCCAAAACAAGATCAGCTAGGGGCAAAACAGTCATTTAAAAATCGAAAAAAATCATGAACATGGGAAATGACTCCAATGGTTGTTTCCCAAAGTTACATGACCATACGACTTCATATGGGAAAGAAATAAATATTCTACGATTCTCCGATGCGTAGAGTGCGGGTTGTTACAGTAGTTTTATGCTATGTGTGCTACTTCCTGATGCATATATTATGTTCTATGTTTGTATTATCTTTTTTGGCCTGCTAGGTCTACACTTATTATGCCACTGGTTGGGCCTGTCAACCATTTTATATTATTAGTTACTATTTACGCGTAACCGGCTATGTAGTTTCACGCTACACACCCGTCTTGCTCTAAAAAAAGATTGGTCTACGCCCAAGAATACAACGGATGAGAGAAGTTTCTTGGGGTTAGATGGATATTATCGTAAGTTTATCCAAGACTTCTCCAAGATAGTTGCACCGTTAACTCAGTTGACCAAGAAGAATCAAGCTTTCGTCTGGGACGAAAGGTGTGAGTATGCATTTAACAGTCTAAAGGGAAAGTTAATGTGTGCACCAGTGTTACTTATTACTAAGGGGAACGAAGAGATGATGGTATACGCGGATGTCTGCGGTACCGGGCTAGGTGTTGTACTAATGCAAGGAGGTAGGGTTGTGGCTTATGCTAGTCGGCAACTGAAACCACATGAGAAAAGATATCCTACCCATGATTTAGAATTAGCAGCAATCGTGTTTGCATTGAAGATGTGGAGACACTATCTCTTGGGAGAAAGATTCGAGTTGTTTACTGATCATAAGTCATTAAAGTATCTTTTCTCTCAAAAGGATTTAAATCTTCGCCAGTAGAGATGGATAGAGTTCTTAGCTTCATATGATTTCAATATCGCACACGCACTTGGAAAGGTCAATGCGGTAGCTGATGCATTGAGTAGGAGACATGCCAGTTTAGGGGCCATGTTTCTTTAATGGAAGCAAATGGAGTATATCGCGGGGTATGATTTCAGACCTAAGTGCGAATTGGATCCAAAGATGCTAGCAAGTTTGACGATCAGACCGACTTTGATTGAACGGATCAGTTCCAGTCAAAGGGACGATCCTAATTTATTGGAAATTATCTCCAAGGTAGAGATAGGTATCGACGGTGAGGAAATGAACAGCTATGGACTTGATCGAGAGGGATGGCTTCGAAAGAATGGGAGACTGGTAGTACCCAACGTTAATGGATTGAGAGATAAAGTGCTTAGAGAATGTCATCACTCGAAATTAACTATACATCCCGGTGGTAACAAGATGTATCGAGACATGAAGCAGACCTACTACTGGGAAGGGATGAAGAGATACGTTGGGAAGTTTATATCCAAGTGCATGAACCGCAAGCTAGTTAAAGCCGAGCAAAAGAAGCCTAGTGGTTTGTTACAACCGCTGGAAATTCCCGAATGGAAATGGGAACAAGTCTCAATGGATTTCATCGATGGTTTACCAAGGACTAGATCGAGTCACGATGACATTTGGGTGATTGTGGATCGATTGACCAAAAGTGCAAAGTTTATACCGGTCAAGTCGAATAGAACGACATCTAAGTTAAAGGAGTTGTATATGAAGTGGGTAGTGAGACATGGAGTACCTAAAGGTATTGTGAGTGACCGAGATTAGGGCTATCAGCGAATACTTTCAGATACGGATAGTGCTATCCGTATTCGAAATCATTTTCAGATATCAGATATCCGTATCCACGGATACGGACGGATATTGGATAATTATCCTACCTGCCAACGATCGATAAATCATGAAATATAAATGAAAATTTATAGTTTAACATAATTATTTTTCAATTTCTTTGATCACTAAAGTGTTAAAAATAAGCAAATATGATGAAATTAAATAGATTTGAGTAACTAATATGCATTTAGTGCATATGATATAAACCTTCGACTTAGTGAATCAATAAATAAATTTGATTCATTATACTAAAATACATATAATTTTGAGCATAATGTTAAAAATATTCGGATGGATAACTTTCGGATGCGGAAATCTATGTATCCGTATCCGCATCCGGTTTTCGGATATCAGATATTTATCCGCTTTTCGGATACGGATTCGGACGGATATCGGATTTTTCGGGTACCCGTTGCCAGCCCTAACCGAGATCCATTATTTACTAGTGGGTTTTGGAAGAGCTTCAAGAGGCTTTAGGGTCAGAATTACATCTCATTACTGCATACCATCCTCAAACTGACGGTCAAACAGAGAGGGTGAATAGTGTATTAGAGGATCTCTTGAGAGCTTGTTATTGGATTTTGGAGGATCGTGGGATGACCATTTGCATTTAGTTGAGTTCGCATATAATAATAGCTATCAATTCAGTATTGGTATGGCTCCATTTGAAGCTTTGTACGGAAGACCGTTATACTCACCATCATGTTGGTTAGAAATCGGTGAGAAATTTGTGCTTAGGCTAGATGTAATAAGATAAACTTCCGATAAGATCAAGGTTGTTCAACAACAAATGAAAGCTGCCCAAGATAGACAGAAGAGTTATGCTGATAAAAGGCGAAGAGATTTGAAATACTTCGTTGGCGACTTAGTATTCATCAAGATTTCTCCATTGAAGAGTGTGATTCGGTTTGGTAAGAGAGGGAAATTGGCACTAAGATTTTTGGTCAATTTCCAGTTCTCAAACAAGTTGGGAATTTAGCATATAAAGTTGAGTTACCTGACAAGATGGCTGGAGCGCACAACGTATTTCATGTTTCCCAGTTAAGGAAGTTCGTGCACGATTCTGATATGACTATTTCACCAGACCAGTTGGATGATATCGAGATAGAACCCGAGGCAGCTGGAAACCGCAGACCGGTTCATATTGTCAAACACGATACGAAACAACTTCGAAGGAAGACGGTGAAACTGCATAAGGTCCAGTGTGGTGATAATGAGAATGACTGTACTTGGGAAACCGAGGAGAACATAAGGAAGTCGTATCCAGAGCTCTTTACCTGGTAGGATTTTAAATTACGATATAGTTATTCCCTTGTTAGTAAACCGCATGCTAGGATAGGCTTGTTGTGTTATTATGTATGTTTGATTGTTTTTAAATGGCTGAAAGGCATGCGGGGGCACCATTGCATGTTTTGGTTATGGAATTTCGGGGGCAAAATTTCTTAAGGGGAGGGAGAGGGAGAATGTAACGACCCACATTCTACGTATCGGAGGATCGTAGAATATTTATTTTATTTTCATACGAAGTCATATAGTCGTGTAACTATGGGAAACGACTATTGGGGTCATTTTCCATATTCGCGATTTTTGCCAAATTTTAAATGACCGTTTTGCCCCTAGTGAATCTTACTTCGCCTATAATTTTTGATTGGTAAGGAGTTTTGACTTGAAACCACTTCCATTAGATTCGGATGATGGTTTGTCATTCCGTAGAGTGGTCATATTAATCAAACGGACTTACTGTTTGGGAGATATGGCTGAAATAAGATTTTGAAGATGAAAAACATCCTAATCGGGCTTAATAGGGTGATTAGCAGCTAGCCCCATAACTCATTTCGGAATTAGGTTTATGTGAGGGCTGAAAGGAGTTAGAGAATGATTCAGTTTCAGTTTCTCAGCCGCCACAAACATTTCCTAAACCCTAGTAATGGCCTCTATCTTCTAAATCTCCCTCTAATTGCTTTCTAATCACTAATTAAGCATATCTACATCAAATCAAGTCGGATTAGCATCAAAATCGAGATAGAGCTGCTGCAATACATAGGAATCCGTGCCAAATCAGTGGATTTTTCAGATCTATAATTTATTTGTGGCTAAGATGAGTGATTAGCATGTTTGTTCACTAATTATGGCTAATTAGGGGTGATTAGTGATAATTAGCGAAATTATGACTTAGAAAAATATGGAAAAATACGCATAAATTCTAAAATATTATTTTATGTCACTGATATAAATTTGGGTTAATTTGGATTAAGTTTGCTAATCCTATAGCTAAACCTGGTTAAGGAGATTAAGGGGGAAATCATGGATTTAGGTATGTTTGATCCTAAATAACACACATTATTGATGTTTTGATGTTTGTGATTGATTATACATGTTAATACTGCTATTTGGTATGCTTTGAGATTGCCTAGGAAAGTTAGAATGGTCGAAAATGCCGTCGTGTGGCGTAAATAGCTTGCTGTAAGAAGTGCAGGAAATGAGACTGGATTGGATCGGCTCGCGCTACACGAACCGAACTGGCTTGTGCCCCCCATGACCGACCCGCTCACCTGGAGAGATCCAGGAGCCGCCTGCTCGACCCAAAGAGGCCCGACCCCGATCCGCTCACACCCGAAGACCCACGAACCGCCCTAGACAGTTCCACACGAATCGACCTGAACCGATGAAGGCTTGACCTAGAGCCAATGGAGGACCCTGACCCTGAAGGGACTCACGAGTCGGCCCGACCCGGCGGAAGACTGAGACCCGACCCGAACCGGGGTGATGACCATGGACCGAACTAGGAGAAGAAGACCGAACCGAGATAATGACCACAGATCGAATGAGGAGAAGAAGACCGAATCGGGGTAATGACCACGGACTGAACGAGGAGAAGAAGACCGAACCAAATGGAAGCTTGTTTTTCGAACCGAACCGAACCGAGCCAAAGGAGACTAAAACCCGAGATGCAAAGGAAGTCCAAGTGAGAAGTCATTACTTAGGATCCAGCTAGGAACCAATGGGTTAACTTCTAGAGTTGGGCTTTGCTGCAGGACGTGTGTATAAGGGTTATCGATATCCATAACTTTATTTCACTATTGAGAGAGGGGGTATTAAATATGGACCAGTGCACTGGGGTCAGAAGTTGTATGGAGTTGGACTCCATCAGGGCTCCAAAGGGCAAAGTGGTCGTAGTGATAGTTATACGGAGTGGGACTCCATCAAAGCCCCAATAGTTCTAGTGATCAAAGTGGTGGATATCGTATGCTTTTCGCACTGGGTGAGAGATGTGAGAATGAATGCTATGTTTAATGTTTACCATCACTATGACACACACACTCCTATTTTTACACTATATGTTAGTGTTACCTTAGAGTATTGTACATCTTGTTGTGCTAACTCTTTGGTTGCAGGTCCAGGTCAGGTATGATTATTATACCTGTTATTGTTTTGTTTTGCTGCTACCGCTCATACCAGACTTTTGTCTGACCCAGAGTTTTTATGTCTCTTCTTATTACTCTGGGTGCTCTTAAACGAGCAGACTAGAGACAGGTTAGGTGGTTATGCATGAGTAGCTGTCCGGAGATGAGCAGGAGGCTTGCACGTACTATTTACATATATTCTCACTGTGTTGTTGTTGGTCACTACTTTAGGCATTAGTAGTGTACCTCTTCTTCTTTTCTTTAGAGACAAGATTTTGAAGTTGTAATAATGGTTTGGATCATAAGCTGTATTTTGGATTCCGCTACTCTAATAGATATGGTTTAGTTTTTTTCAGCTTATGCACTGTCTCGTCTCTTTTATATCAAGTTATGTTATTATTATATTTTATTCTATGCGCTGTGAGATATACTACAGGTTCTTGATGATTCATAGTTTCACATCCCTTTCTTTTGATGATCGTCCTGTGCTAGTTGGACATTGGCATAGCGCATTTCGAGGGAAATGTCGGCTGGTGCGGGGCGGGCCGTCACAGAGATGCATTGCCAACATGAGTAACAGGAATATGCTTACCATTACCCATTAAAATTGAATGATTACATTTGTACTCCTTGCCTCCAAGATTCAAATTTTCTAGATTATTTGTTTTGTGATGGGTTGCTTTTGAATAAGGATACTAACTATCATCTTGTAGAGTTTCCACCTTTGTAGTGTCATTTTGATTGCTGTTTCTATTAATTTTGCCGTGACTTGTGATGTCTGATTGAGCCTGAGCAATGTTATCATTGCGATTATAGTTATTTCTCTTATTATGATTTTCTGTGTAGCTTGAGTTGGTTCTGAAATAATACTTTACAATAGTATGACCTAGCTTTTCACAAATTTGACACTTAGGTCTATTGTCACTATTCCATCTACCTTTTCCTCTGGCTCTTCCTGAACTGCCACCTCTCTGGTATGCTTGCTCATTTTTGTTGTTACTTGATTTTTTTTTCCTTAAAGCCAATAGTAAAATTCACAGTATAGTCTGTTTCTTGAAGTCTTTTTGCATTTATTATTGCTTTATGTGATAACCAAATTGAGTTTACTTCATCAGCCGGTGGTAAAGCTTTTTGAGATGTTATTACTGCAACTACACCTTCATATTCATTGTTTAGACCATTCAATCAGTCACATAATTTCTTGACTTTTGAGATATATTCTCTCATTGATAGGTTATCCATCTGGATGATTTGCAGTTGATATTTTAATGTAGAACCCTTGCAGATGATTGACTATTAAACTCTCTTTCAACTATAGTCTATATATCATTAGATGAATTACACCCAATTACCTATGGCAACATATTTGCACTTATTTAAGATAGTAGTCACGAACTGGTTAATCTGCCTTGCTTGCGATATTTAACATACTTTTCATTGGCCAATGTTTTATTGTTTTCATCAGTGATGAATTTTGTAGGAATATCAACTGTTCCAAGAATATACCCTTATAAACTGTATCCTTGAATTATTGTCTCAACTTGTAACTTCCAAAGAAGATAATTATCTTCTTCAAGATGTACAGTAATTAGTTGGCTTTTTGGACCAATTACTTTTTTAACTAATTGTGTACAGGTGCATTTGTGTTGAGAGGATCAATGCCAATACCATTATCAGAAGCCATTGAGACAGATTCATCACCCATTGCAAACAAGGAACAAATAATAGAAAAATGAAGAAATCAAAATACAAGATGCAGGGAATGATGCTGAAACTAACCAGAAATTAAAAGAGATAACCTAAATAGGTATGCAGCAGCCAGAACTACTTTGATGATGAACAGTCTCTTTTCTTTTTTAATGAAAGCTTTTCTGAAGAGTTCTCTGCCGTGGCTCTTGATGTTTAGAGATTTTCTTGATTGCTTTCTAGGTGACTTTCATTGTTGATAGAGAATATTATGAATTGCTCTATTGCAGTTTGATTTTGATCACGATCATAATTTCAGGCAAGGCATAGTTTAGTGAAATTATATTCCCACTTAAACGATGAGTGAATAAACTCTGATGAGCAATACTCAAATGATGATGATATATTCCAATGAGTAAACTTCCAAGATATTAGCAGTGGAAATATGATGTCGTGAGGATGCGAAATGGAGATGACGCAGAATGAAATAACCTTAAAGACAGAAAGTTGCAGAATGTTGAATTGTACTGAGAAGAAAAGTTGTAATTGTATTTTTGATTCAAACAGACTTAACGATACATAGCTTGCATATGTATTTATATAGTGTAACCGAACAAAAAAAATGGGCTAAGCCCAGGCCCATACAAAAGCTTAGAAGTAAATAACACTGCCTTATATCGATAACGACTTTTGAGAAATATCATTCTTCTATTAGTGATCATCATCTTTAGTGGATCCCATACAAAAGCATAGGAGGATAGAAAGAACATTCACACTATTACTAGCAGGAGTCGAAAGGCATATTGTACATTGGTGTAAGTGGATATTAGTGACTCAACGATTTGCTCAAAACCAGTGGCGGAGCCAGGATTTTTTTTTTTTTTTTTTCCATGTTGACCTAAATCAAAATACTTCAACCTAAAATCTTATAATAATGTAGATCAATTCACTTTAGAATATTTGTTTTGATTAGAAGATTCAATTCAATATCCACAACAATTTTAGAATCCGACGCGGACAATCTCCATACAGTATTATAGTCATATCCACCACCACAAATCGCATGGTGGATCAGGTAACATGCATATAATTCTACTTGCATTAAACCAGTTGGCCATTTGACTGTCAATACACTGAACAATGCCTAATACTTTCGCCAATATTATGCAAATAAAAGGGTTTAAACAAAGTTTTGTAATACATTCAAGTTGCTTCACAATACCCAATTCTACATACCTTTTTTGCAACAAACAAGCCGATTACAACACAAAAACAATTCACCCTAAAATCGCATAAATCAAATGAGTGAATCGAAATCACTCACCACCCATTTGTAAATTGGAGCGTCGATTTGAGACCACAAGCTGGAAACCCTCATTATCAACCAGAGGACCCTGAGCCGCTGAAGTATTCTTTGGAGAATTTGGTACTAGGGTTTCTGGATCGGACAGGACTTCCACATGCAGATGTACACGCAAATTCCCTCTACGTTGACATGTCAGGGTGAGGAAGCGGATTTGTATGGCTGGAAGAAGGATCCCGAGTAGGGCAGGTCGGAGCAAGTTTCGGCGAGTGCGGATGAGGCGAGAAAGGGGGTTCGAAAGGGGGAGGAGGTTGAGGTTGAGTCTGCCATGCGTATTGAAGCAACAAAGGAGATCGAACAGCTTCTTCTTTTTCTTTTCATTTTTGTCATTGCAAGCAACGCTGGGAAGCTTTAATGTGTGTTTTTTTTTTTTTGTTTTTTTTTTTTTTTGTTTTGTAAATTCCTTTGGGGAGAGAGAAGGGGGGAGGGGGGAGGACGTGCCCACCCCAAGCTTTATGTGCCTCCGCCCTGCTCAAAACACTCAACAGTTTGGCAAGTGGTCTTCAGTACTGATTCTCAAGATATTAAATCTTCGTTTGATTGATTTGCATGCATTTCTACATGAGATTCGTTAGCCAGGACGTGCACAAATTGAAGACCATGCAACTACCAAAATTACAAACGTAGAAGGCAAATAAAGCTATTAGTCAAAATAAGGGCACAAAATCATATTAATTTGCCCTTAAATGAATCAAAGAACATTTGTTTATTACAAAGATACAGATCAAACATGCTTCTTTAACAAAGACTACAAAAGCAATGTCAAAATGAACGTTCTCACCTAAGCACATCAATTACATCCAAGTTCGTAAATTTTGATACATTCAGAAACCAAACCAGACTAAGCATCCCATAAAAAAAAGACCTTGATAACATGTGCAAAACAACCTCAATAAAATCTCCATTATGGTAATAAGCTCTTAATTTAATGGTAGATTGCATTGCCTTCAATTCCCGTAATTTGTTAACCTGAAAAGAAAAGGACATTATCATAAGAATAATCAATTATTATCTACAGTTTGCATCAAATGCATGCATAGTGGATTTTTTAAGTAAAAATATATTGTGCTTTGCTAAGTTGATAAATGACCTTGTATGGCAATTAAAAAGGAAACATGACTTAGCTTGCTGGATTGAATATGCGTCCTCGTGACAATTAAACAATTGATTCTCTATTGCTATGAGTGAATCTTGGCTTCCATTTAAAAGGCTAAATTAATGGGAAGATTTTAATCCTAAAAACGGAAAATGAAATATTAAAACATGGATTACTAAGCTATAATAGGGTATTTGTACATATTTAATGTGTTCCTTAAATGAAGACTATCAAATTAGTTTGTTCGTTCAACTTCTAACAAAGAAGAAATCAGTTGCACCATAAAAGAGTATAATTGCGAACAATTATTCATAGATAATAAATAGGTTGATCAAGAAGCAAACTTCATACAAATCAATAAAGCTTAGGATCATATTCATTGACAATTTGACAACATACCTCAAATCCCTGCCATTGTACCCAACTCCAACACGGATCTATCCTAATATGCAAAAAATCATATCATTTTCAAAAATATACAAAAATAACGAGTGAAAAGAATGATGTGTTATAATATTACTGGTATGATTAACATACCAAAGAAACGAACATATCAGAAATTTGTAAAGATGTAACAGCCATTAGGCATGCCTACTAGAATATCCACGGTGCAAGTTTATGTGGAAGCAGCTAGAAATACTAATTTATTTGAATTAAATTAGAAGTTGCAAAGACCGTCTTGGTATTTTCAGCTAGGGAAATGATTCGCAAAAAGAGAGTGAATTAATTCTTCTAGATAGTCCAATCACCTGGCATGTCATGTAGTTACTTATAAATTATCAACCGGAAAATATAACTTAACAGAAAATGGTAAGAATAATTTACTAATGTATATGTTAAAAAAGACAAGTATATGCAACAAATATGAAAATAAAGTCATAAGGTTTGGCATTTCATATTAATAAGAAAGCATTTGATAGGATAAAGTAAGTAAAGATAAACAAATCTTATTCGAAATTAGTAATACAGAATAAATTCTTTACTTAAATAAGCTATTGTTGTATTGTCTAAACCCCTACATATTATCTTTTGAACATAGTTATCGGTTCTGTAGCAGAAATTCTAAAAGTTGTGTATTACACGACATGTAACATATACTAACCTTATAAAGTAGCTTCCTTCCCAAAGTAGGAGGTGTCATGTATGCGATGTATGTGCAACACCGACATTACTTCATCTGTGATAAAAACAATGTTTCAAGAAACCGAGTAGATTAAATCAATTCTAAAACTAGCCAGGTTTAATTCAAACGATCAAAATAATTGTTAATGTTAATATCAAACAATCATGGAAGTAAGGATAATTTAATTAAGATAAGCAGAATAAAAGGATATTAATGGATAGTAGGACTATGATTTGTTTGCATTAAGTATGATGATTGGCTGACAACTCTAGATGAACAAAATGTTCTGGCATATGTTTCTTACCATTCATAAAACAGTGTCATATGTTTCGCATCAATGGAGTGATGCAATCCCATAAACAATAAGAAAAAAAAAAAAAAAAAAAAAAAATCTGTTCTTCTATCAAGTTCTTAAGCATCAATCAACATTCTTTATTATTATTACTGCAAAAATAATGGGGTGTTTCAGCTTACAACAACAGCGAACCAATTCAAACATGTTCGTGCAATGGTCAAGTGACATAAGAAACTTAATACATTTTTGGTATGTTTCATGTTTAGAACATATTTTACAGAAATATTGAAAAGAGAGAAACTGGTATATTTTCACTGGTGTTGATTAGCCAAAAAGAGGAGGAAGTTTGCACAGTTATAACTCCATCTAAAGAATTAGCAAGGCAAATTGACAATAATGATTAGGGCTGCAAACAGATGCGGGTAGTGCTGTTTTTGCATCTGTATCCAAAAATTAAAATCTGCATCCGTATCCAAAAATATCTGTATCCGCGAATATTTTCAGCTATCCAAAAATATCTGTATCCGCTTTGGGGGACAAGGAATCTGAAAAAATATCTACACCCGTTACGTAAATTATGATTTACTTGTACCGATAACTGAAAATAATCGACAATTTCACGGATATTTAAGCTTATTTGTAATTGTTTAAAGTTTAAAAATTAAGTATAATTTGAAAGCAAAAAATGGATATTCGATTCCACAACGGACAGATATTTTTTTGAATGCGGACAGTACCATATCCATATTTGTATCCAGAAACGTTTTCGGATATCGGATATACATATCCGCTTTTTGAATAGCGGATATTTTTCATATTTTCAAATACGAATATAGACGGATTTCCGATTTTTTGAGTACTTATTGACAAGCCATATGATGATTACCATAAAAATGGAAATGATGCTCCAACGATAACATGTCTGGATATAATTTCATACTAAAAGATCTTGGTTGCATTTGCAAGACTTCACAAACAAATTTTAACTCCTAGAAAGCTTCACAAAGTATTAAAGAGAAATTGATTACACTTGATGCATGAAAGTAGGTATTCAATTTCGGGTTAGTGCATAGTTATGAAAGGCGCGCGCCATGGCGCACGGCGCGGCGTTTACGCCATTTTTGTTTGCGGCGCGGCGCATATGAAAAGGCGCACCAAATGGTGTGCGGCGCATAAATGGCGCATGGCGCAAAATGGCACGACTTTTCTTTATTTTGTGGGTTTTTTTTCTTTTTCAAACTGCTATAACTACTACTACAAATACTTTTACCATCACTACAACCACCATCACAACTACTATTACTATTATTATCATAATGATATAAAATATGAAAAAAATTGTTAATATCTTTTTTTAGTTATATGAAAACATAATTACATCATCATTATTTCATATACGATTATCATCAGCGAGTTAATAACCTTACAATTATGTAATTGGCTGATCTTAGCATTCCGATATTTAGAACTGACATATGTTTTATTATCCAACTTAGTTTAGATTCCTTTTAATATTGTCAGAAGTATATAATTTAATGTATAAAAGATCATAAAATATTGTCTAGCATTGATGCAAAAGCAAATGAATGAAACTCTGAAGCCGTGAACGATATATCAAGAGAAGCAATTTTGGAGGAAGAAAAAATATATTCTCATAGGATAAGCATTCAAGCAGCTCTGAAACATACCATTGGATTTTATTTTACTTTTTGCATATACGTAAATATGTCCAATGTCTTTGTACGATTTGTCTATAACATAAAAATATTTCATGATTTTGTATTAGTTAAACACAATTAAGCATTAAAAAGAATGTATAAATATTCATGACACTGTTGGTCCAGTATCTTTGAATGATATTGATGATTGTAATTAATGGTTAACTGAATATATGGCCGATATTGAAGATGAGCTTGTGTTCGATGATGAGGATGACCTGACTTGGTGTGTTGCTGCTAGAGCAGCAAGAGTGGAGAGATTCAGTTTTTTAGCTCATCTTTAATGTGTATTATTATTTTTGATTTGAAAACTATTGTGCTTGAAATTTTATGCTTTATGTTTTTTTTTGTAAAATACATAAAAAAAAATTGTTGCGTATATTTTAGCAAAAATAGATTTTTTTTAAAATCTTTTGTTAAAATATTAATTATATTTAAAAAAATACATGCGCAGTAAATTAAAAAGGCGTGCGCCATTTGCCGCGCCGTGCTCCAAGGCTCCAGAGAGGGTTTGCGCCTTTTTGCGCCGTGCGCCATTAATAACACTGGGTTAGTGCTACATTAATGCAATGCCAATTTTCCATAATCTAACTTTTGAATCTTGTTTTCATTTGGTTGGACATGTAATCCTAACATGTACGAGGTACAAGTGTTCTGCATATTCTTATAACTACAGAAATCATAAGATGCTCAAGACTTCTAAATATTTTATAGTGTACAAACAAAGACCACTTACACATTTAAGAGCCGTACTATTTTTGAAAAAGGATAAAATTGTTTGCTCTTTACTCTTCATCTGTCCATTAAAGGTGTCTATAATTTTCACAATAAAAGAAACAACGACCAACATAGCATAATAGACAGATTTCAACATTAATTTTGCGAATGTAGAAACATTCTGAACTAGCATAAATTAATTATATTAGAGAAAAACTAGTCACTATTGTTGGAATAAATTTCATTAAATGTCAGTAAGGTAGAACCCAGTGCACAAGGCTTCCCGTACAAAGAACAGCTCTGGGGAGGTCGATAGTACGCAACATTTCCCTCGCACTGCGAAGAGGCTATTTCCGGATTCGAACCCGGATGCCCGGACCACTAGCCAGGTGACCTTACCAATACGCCAAGGTTCCACCTCAAATTTCATTAACTATCAATACTCCATAGATTTTTTAGTAATATGATTCCATGTAAAAATGTATGTACATTTACTTCTTTTGTTGTATTCTAAAACAGAGATGATCTGTTACAATTTTACCCAACACAAAATGCTTCAGATAATTCATATTGAAAACATAAAATATTAATGGCCACAAAAACATGGCTTTGCTCACAAACTCACATACATCCATTGGACGTTCCGAACGTGTTGGTACTAATATTACTTTTAATTTCCTATGAGAAATGTTAATGCGATAACAAAAGATGCAAAAGGTGATAACAACAAAGGCAAATACAAAACAAAATCATGATATTTTTTAAATGATGTGTATTTCTTAAAAAAATACCGAAAAAGGAAAGTCTTTCAATGGTCCCCAATTGGCTATGCCCATGATGTTGTTTAACCCATGAAACAGATAGGTTATCGTTAAACATGAGGATATCGTAAAATAAGTTAATGAAAAGAAACAGGTTTCAAATGTATCTTGCTCCCAACTGTCCTCCAACCCGATTAAGTTTCAATTAAAACATTAACAAGCGTGAAATTGAGTTATGTTACAATATAAATGAAACCGAAGTAGCAAAAAATAATAGAAACTAAAGTCAGGATAGACATATCACATACATTCAAATGTATGTAAATGCGTTTGTGTGTGTATGTTATAAGCATGAGTGTGTATGTATAACTGAACATGAACTTACAACAACGAAAGAAACCAGTGCCTTGAGAACTAGGAGCTATCTATGGAGATTACTTGACTGCCAACAACAATGCCCTTGTTTCTTTTGTACCCTTGGTATAAGTTTCGTTTTACTCCATTACTCAGAGGAACTAATAAGGCAGTAGATAAAAAACATTTTTTTCAAGAGCAGTCTAACTTTAATCATTACAAATGCCGTTCATATAAATATGTTCTATCACAATATAGTCGTTATCTATACAAGTAAAAGATTAATTGACAGTACTGAGCTTTAAATGTGAGCACAGATGTACGAAATACTACCGGGGACAGATGATGGATGTTCATCACGGTTTATTAGTTCAAAAGTTTCGTATAAGCAAGTCTTCTTTTATTATTTTTATGGCATATATTCTTTTTATCAAGAAGTTTAAGTTATGTTTAAAAAAAAAAAAATTACACGAGCACTGCAAGAGCTGATATGTAGCAATGAAGTGCTGAGATAGGCGTTGAAGAAATGAAATCATGCATGCAAAACTGAAAGAAAAAAAAACATGGCAGAACTATGAGCATGCGGTTTTCTGGTATATTTTAATAATATTTTAGAGGATCAGTATCTAATGGTGGTAATTATTATGCAACAACTTAACTTGTTACTAATACAACTTGAAATAGGGAAGAATAAAGGGTGCAAGCATTTATACTTAACATACATCCGTAACGTGATTGATGAAAACAGAAATAAGGAACTTTAATGGCATCAATGATTAATAAAATGAAGATGAATACGAGTTTACAATCTGGTTTTAATGGGCAGATGCACTCTTATTGTATGGAAAATTAGGCTTTGTGTACACATTCGCTCAGCATATAATATTTAATTCATGTAATAATTGTGTTTTGTGAACCCAGCTGTTTAAATTGTCTAATAGCATGCTCTGTTCCCTCCTGTAGTTGAAGATCTTTTTTTTTTTTTTACTGTTTTGATTTGGAGTTACTGCTGATAAATTTGTGAGAAGTTACTAAAAATGTATTCTTTCAATTAAGAGGAAGCTGATGAAACAGGAAAAAGTATTAATTATGTTTTCTGCGAATATAGAAACTCATAGACTGGAATCAAGTTCTCTCTTGTCTTGAAGCACAGATTTCGTCCAAATATTTTTTACTTTAATATAGATAACAATCAAAAGCTATCATTTTTCCACGCAATACAAAATTTATAACGCACTATAGCCTTGCTTGAAGCCGGCTCTCCTTATATTAAACATTATAGCAAGTCCCCAGAATCAACAGAAAAAAGAATTCCTTTGCGGCTTACCGCTTACCTATCTTTCTCCAAAATCCTCTCTGCTCTCTAATACAAAAGTATAATATGATTTTCGTCTCTTGCGTCCCTGAACTAGCCTTCTTTACTAAGATTTTTTTCTTTCTAGGTTTGTTCTTACATCTTAAATTATGCATGAAGATATTCTGCATCTTCCTGAATGCGACATTTCTTTCTTTTGTGAAAGTATTTTTAACCTAATCCTTGCCAAATGATTGTTTTGCCAATGAGGGATTTCTAGCCACTCCATGAATCAAAGAACTGAACACGTTTCCTATGCCGATTGCCGCTCCCGTTGAAGCAGGGCTCAATCCTGGCAGGCGGTGGAAACTACCAAGCTGGAGTACGGTAGGGGCAGAGGGAATTTCCGGTGGAACGGTGAAATGCGTAGAGATCGGGAAGAACACCAACGGCGAAAGCACTCTGTTGGACCGACACTGACACTGAGAGACGAAAGCTAGGGGAGCTACAACAACTTACTTGCTATCTGACCGAAGATATGCTATGCTAAACAGGAGATATGCGAAAGAGGGAGAATACACTACATCGGATATGGTTGTAGTAGCATCGGTTATTGCTCTGGTTACGAATGACCCAATCCAATCTATCTATGGCCCTAGAAAGAAACGCCTTCCTTAATTTATTCCAAAATGAAGTCTACAGCTTCCGACTTGCTGATCTTATAAAGCCAAAATAACGTCCCTTTCTTGGCAGATTATCCTCTAAAGGGTCAGAAAGTAGAACAAACATGACATTCCAATCGCCTAAAAAACTTCAACGTATGCGCCTTTCAAATTTATTAAAATACTATTTCACCTTTCACAATTGTTGTAATACTCCAGTATATGTTTCGAAAACAACATATAATTTCATCCTCATGCTTCTATGGCTTCAATGTTTTCGCTTAAGACATTTGAACTATCGCTTGATATCCTAATGAGGATGAGAGAAGTCTTGAAGTGACATTAAACGAATAGTAACCATGGAAAGATGTCATATTTAACAAAAGATTACGAACACCAATTTGAAGTGCTCCATTCAAAGCACAAACAAAGACAATTTTTTTTAAAAAAAAAGAACTAATCTTGAATTAGATATAAATAGGTAACTAAAAGAGTTAAAAAAAGAGATGGTGAAAGTTGCGGACACGTATTATTGAAAATAACCTGCCCGGATGGATGGATTTAAACCAACGGTGGCCTCTTTTAATCAAAACCTTCTCTACGATCGACTACTATGTCAAAATAATGATTGACGAATTAACAAATAGAATCAAAAAAGGTTCCTCAGCCAGAATTAGGGTTTAGAAGAGGAAATGTAAAAAAATAAGCTTAGGTTGTATATTCTTAGTTACTGGTTGAAGGTTTTGTCCACGGACCTAGATCTCGAGGGTAGTTAATTGTTTTTTCAGGGGCATTTTAATATGCCCTTATTTGTGGTATCAAAGACAAGATCACCAATTTTAATTGTTTTTTCAGGGCAATTAACTCCACAGAAAACAAGATCACCTATTATAGTTTCAATGATTATATGCTCACAGCTGCCTTTATTACTCCCAGCGCTAGAAATTACCTTCTCAACTTGCTTACCTAAGTTTCCTGTGCTCACTGCACTCCTTTTCCTTTTGTTCTTATCGACTGCCTGCCACCGGACGTTGCCTTGGATTTCACCTTGTAGTTGCCAATATTTTACTATATTCTTTGCCTTTGTCAACTGGGTTAAAAGTAACTTTTGAATTGGCACATCAACATTTTTCTCCTTCACTTCTACACGTTTTTTTGTACAGTGATCAACAACCTCTTTATCCGGCGTGACATTCACCAAGCATTTGGCATAAGTTAGTCTCTCAAATCTTTCAGTAAACCCATCCATACAAATTAATGTGCGCATGCAACTTGTTAAGCAGTTGACGCCTAGGTGCAACCAGGCAAATAGAGGGATGTTGTGAAGTTGGGTCCAAACAGGAACCGAAGAGATGCTACCACAAACGTTACTCACCATAGGGTCATACGGTTTGATGATAAACAACTTGTTTTTCATAACTATAGGATCACTTTGGAGAATCTTATTCATGTTCTCTTGACATGAGAACAAGAAAAGAGAGACATTGCAATTAGATTTAGCTTTGATTTAGCCTTTGAGCTACCTTACCTTTTTGAGGTGATATAAAGCTATTAAGTAAAGCAGAGGCCTATCCACAAAGAAACCAACAAGACATTCTTGCCAAAAAAGTGTGTCAGCATCAACAACATCTGTGGATCACACTAATAAGTTGCCAAAAAAAGAAGGGATGATTTCAAAAGAAATGTACTTCCCCATGTTTTTAGGCTTCGCCTTGAATAGGGAAGTCGATGACTGTTGAACGTCAGTTGAAGAAAGAGAAGAAAAAGGGTAGGAGGAAGATATATTGACAAGCAAAGATGAAATGGACAGAGGTTTGGTAGGCAAAACAGAAGAGGGGAGTGATGAAAGCAAAGGAGGAAGCACAGAAGGCACATAAGGTGAGAGGGTCAGGGGACGATTTGAGAGGAGGCGGCTTGACAGAGATAGGGAAATGGGTCAGGGGCTGATTTGAGAGGAGGCATGACAGAGATAGGGAAATGAATGTGGTGATAGGAGAGGAAGGGGTTGAAAAGGGAAAATGGGCAGCAATCATGAAAGGAGGAAAAGGGTGATAAACCTCCACCTTACTGATCACACAGTTATTTTAACAATATAAAACTAATTTTTGGAATGCCAATTATATTACACATAATAAACTATTCATATAATCATTAAAAACAAATAATAAAATGTACATATTTATAAAATCATTTTTAGGTTTTATAATTCATAATAAGGATAGACGAACTAAAACAACTACTAAGCCATAAATCCCAAAATAAGTTGGGGTTGGCTAGACATGGAACCCAAAAAAAGAAGGTTAAAAGCTTCCGTAAAAGTAAAACAAAGTTTTCAAAAAAAAAACTATGGTTTCGGTATATGGATTGCTAACTTCCATGCAATCCTACCCGATGCCAGCTCTTCAGATATACTCCAATTTCTTAAGTTTCTTTTTACTATCTCATCCCATGTCATTTTAGGTCGACATCTACCTCTCTTTGGGCCTTCGGCGCAGACTATAATTCCAACACACACAGGTGCATTCTGCGGTTTTCGTTGGAGATGTCTGAACCATCTCACGCGGTATTGGACTAACTTCTCTTTCACAGGTGCAACTCCAAGTTTGTGCTAAATATCATCATTTCTAATCCGATCTCGTCTGGTATGCCCACAGCTCCAACGCAGCATACGCATCTCTGCTACACTTATCTTTTGGACGTGTTGCCTTTTAGTAGGCCAACATTCTGCACCATATAACATTGCAGGCATGATTGTTGCTCTATAAGACTTTCCTTTAAGCTTACGAGGAATCTTCCTATCATAGAGAATGCCAGATGTTAGTCGTCATTTCACCCGTATGCTTGAATATCCTGTTTGAATTCTAAAACTAACATCTCTATCAATCTCCACATCAAACTGCAAAATAGATCCTAAATATCGAAAGGATCCCTTCTTAAGTACTACTTGATCGGCTAGGGTGGTCTCTCCGTCATCTGACCTGACACCGTTGAACTCACACTTCATATACTCTGTTTTAGTTCTGCTAAGCCTAACTTTAAAAAACGATTTTATAATATTTGAACATGGAAAAGTCTATTTAGACACAATTTTGACACAATTGATGACCTAATTGATCTCCGCCATTGGAATGCCCCCTAAATTTCACAACTCCACATAAGGACAAAAAGATCCAATGGTTGAGACTGTGTCTTTACACTTGCGTCTAATTTTGTGTTCCAATAGCCGCTCTCTTTAAACATATATTGAATTATATAAGTATTGTATTTATTTATATATATACACAATTAATATCTATTATAAGTTAATAAATATAAAAAAATTAAATTTTGTATAGAAAGTAAAGTCCAATAACAAGTAATTTATAAACATAAATAAATATATCACGTGTATAACCAATATAATTGTCATGACTACATTTACCTAAAAAAACATAACTAAAACACTCACCAATAATATGTACATATACACGATTTCAATGTGAACAACGTGTGTATGTGTGTGTGTGTGTGTGTGTGTGTGTGTATATATATATATATAATATGAACAATGTATATATATATAAACAATATGTGACATTATATCAATAATGAGTTGAAGTTTACCAATGAATGATGTCTTTGAGTCCATGTAGAAGTAGTGAATTCTCTTCTTTATGTATCTCTATCTCCCAATCTGTCAAGTTGCTAATTTGGAATCTGCAACCTTCTATGGTCAAATAACGTTTTATTTAACTTGAAATAATTTGAGATTGTAAAGAAACGATCTATAAATGTATTTTGGTTTTAAAAAAGAAGGAAAATGGCAACCAAAAGAGAGCAGACGATAATATGTTTAGAGATCTATATATATAGCCATGTACAAGAGGGATACTTAGACAATCTTATCACCTGATCACTCTTAATCTTAGCCATCGATCTCTAGCTCGATACCTTTTTTTGCCCACCCCTTATGAGCACCCAAACCAGCCAACTTTACTCTATCATCATTGCCTAATTTTGGCCTAAATTAAATATACACTTGTATATGATTTACTACGTTATCGAGATCTCGCATCGATTAGTGTGTATATATATATACAACATTTTGTAAGTTCCAAGTCATATTAAAATCTTATAATTAAAATTTCATAAATATTAATTAATTTAACTAATTTATAACAATTATAAACTAATTAAATCGTTTGGTCTTAAGAGAATTCATCATTTCGACTACGTAACTCTTGGGTGTAAAATTGATCTGTAGCTAACATCAAACAATTCGAATGTTAATGTTTGCACATCATTTAGCAAGTGGTGTGACAATATGGCTGAGTTCATCACTTGCACATTTTTGGTAAAATCATGTTTTATCTTAGTAAGCATTACCCAGTTATGATAAATACATATACACCAATCTCTTTATCCAAATTGTTTAATTTGGACAAATGGAAATTTGTAATGGACAAATTCCAATATCATCCACATTCAAATCTCCAGTCCAAACTAATCATGTTGTAACTTAGTAAACGCTGCCCAGTTATAATAAATATATATATACACCAATCTCTTTATCCAAATTGTATAATTTGGACTAATGGAAATTTGTAATGGACAAATTCCAATATCATCCACATTCAACTCTCCAGTCCAAACTAGTGAGTGACCCGTGATGCATACACGACCAATGCCATATCTCCATACTTTATAGAGATTTCTATTTTAATAGTCATAATATATTGTTAATAACCTATGTTTAAGGTTTCACCGGGTGCATTGATATATCCACCAAATGGTATAGTGTATGACATCTATGCACATGCATAACAAGATGTTAACTCCGGATTTTACGACCTCATACGTTTTTTTTGTTGCATGATATGTAATTTCATATTCACTTTTAAACTGCATGAATATTGTAATCAGTGAAAGCTTCATTTCAAACTTACAATGATATGCATGCGATTTGATGATTGCCAGAACATTCGCATAGTTTTCATTGCTAGTATCACATGATTGCTAAATTGATCTTTCACTTCATAAGGTTTTGCATCATTAATGTCGATGTTATCTACACATTATTATGTTGGCATTGATTCATTATGTAATTCGTGAACCAACCACCTAACTTTTGGAAGAAAGTGAAACCAAGGACGGGGAAGTATTTCACTATACTATCAGTGACCATAACCTTTGTTAATTTTGCAGCTATCGATTTTGGGTAGCTCTTCTTTTAGTATTTCTCACATTTTCATACGATTAGATCGTAAGTGCCTGTTACTACACTATGATTATGACAATGAGTTGAAGCTTTTTTTTTCAATCGGTAATTTCCAATCTGTCATAGGTGACTGTAACAGGTTATACATATAAAACAGTTATATACGTTGCAGGATACGTTGAAAAAACACTATAATGGGTATGTCGCATGTTGAGTTAAAGCTCCTACTCTAACAAATATTGTAGGATATGTTGAAAAAACACTATGATGGATACACATATAAAACAGTTATATATGTTTTAATGTGTTATTGACATATATTATTTTTCAATAATTATTATAGATAAAATTTTCGTGATTTATTTATCCCAGACCTGAATAACGTAATTACTTACGTGAAGAATATACTAAGTCAGACCACGTTGAAAGTGGAATCTTGTGGGGGACCAATTAAAAGTATGTATTTTTTCTTATTTAATCTATTTTATCTTATTTAATATAATATTGTATTTAAATAGATGCTAAAAACTAAATGATAATATCAAAATCTATGTATGTAAACATTACTACGATTGAAAAGCTATTTCATCATCATTACCTAAAACTGTACAACCAGATTTACCAAGGTATATTCCACACAACACTAATCACAAATTATAGAGATTATCATTGGAGTTATTTAAAAATTAATAAAAAAGATTCGCTTGATATATTTTTTCCTGTTTGTTCCAAAGCATTTTAGTTTCCAAACAACTATAGATTATATAGCCACCATGCAAGATTGATGCTAATCGTATATGATCATGTTTATCTTAATGTTGTGTATGCGTTTTGTGATTCCACAGCTAGGTTAATAAGGTGAATAAGAACAGTAATATGGTGTTTTTTTCATCCAGTTCTAAAATCCAATATTTTATATAGACAGAATACTTGATGTTTTATTCCTCAATTCATATAAAAAGTCTTTTTTGTACTTGTTTTACAATACTAGAGAATCTTTATCTTTCTCGTCGATTTTGCATCCATGCATCTTCACTTCCATACCAGGATGTAATGGAACTTTATAGCTTGATTGAATTTTTTAAAAAAAGTATAAAGCTGATGAAATAAAATGGTTTAAAAATATAAACGTTTATAGGCAGTAGTTTGCAAACATTTTCAAAGCATTAAGATATACTTTGATTAACATGAATGTGCATGCATTATTTCCTTTATTTCGAAGAAATATGAATTATATGTTGTTTCATTTATAATTTATACTTGTTACATCGGGTCATAGTCATAAAGATTTTCTTAAGTTGAATTGTAGCGTTTAAAATAAGATTTGCGAAAGCTAGATGGTATATTAAATGGATTTATAAGGGTGCTATGAGTATATTTTATCTTAAACGGACTCTACGAAGGATCTAAAGGGGAATATGATAGACAAGTCCCGAAAAAAACTTAGAAAGTTGGGTTATGAACCCCAAAAAAGAAGCATTATGTATCAAACTATGAAGAAGGCAACAAACAAGTAACATTGATAATTGACAGTACCATTATTTAGAATGACAACCTCTTAGGCTCCTTGAAGTGCACAAAATACCATCGTTTAAACAACAGTTCACATGTGGTTTTATAGACAAATTCGAAAAGGACAAAAATCCTATAATTAGGAGAACTTTGACTATAATGATATTCTATTTCAGACGGCTCGGAAAGTACGCAAGCAACGTATTACATACATACATACATATGTGTGTGTGTAATATTCTAGAGTGTGGACTGTTGTAACTCAAAGATATTGGACTCTAACTTGGTGTAGTAATAATCTAGCTCGAGGATGTTGGGTTATACTTAGGATAAGACGCACTGTAAGTTGTAGATGATGGGTTGTGGTTTGGAGAAGTCGTACTATATAATTGCTTTGTTTAAAACTAACAAGTGACATGCCAATGCAATAAATTGAACTGATGCCACCATTGCTAAATGCAACTTAACAGACCGTGCAATGCTTCAACCCAAACAACTCATCTACTATAACTAATATCCTTCATGCAAAATTAGTTGTATCGTAAAAGTAACAATTATATCATCTAATTTTATTGGAAATACATGAAATAAAGGTCTTCTGGAAAACAAATAAATCAGGGAAGAATGTCCAATAGGTGGATTCCATTGTCGATGGTTGCCAATCATAGGTCTTCTACAAAACAATGAGTTGAAGCTTAAACGGACTCTATGAGTTGAAGCACCTGTTGCAGTCATTGTCATAATGCCTAGTTTAAGGTTAAACAAACCCTAATTTTTCACTTTTTCAATCGATAGTTGCCAATCTATCAAGTTGTTAGTAACAGGTGCTTTATAGGTCTTCTAAAAAACAAGTTGAAGCTTTTTTCCGACTTGTCTATCATATTCCCCTTTAGATTCTTCATAAAGTCCGTTTAAAATAAAATATATACTCACAGCACCCTTACAAATCCATTTAATATATCATCTAGCTTTCGCTAATCTTATTTTAAACGCTACAATTGAACTTAAGAAAATCTTTATGACTATGACCTGATTTAACCAGTATAAATTATAATAGAAATAATTGATAATTCAAATTTCTTCTAAATAAAGGAAATAATACATGTGCATTCATGTTAATCAAAGTATAACTTAATGCTTTAAAAACGTTTAACTACTTCCTACAAACATTTGTATTTTTAAATCATTTTATTTCATCAATTTTTTACTTTTAAAAAAATAAAATTTCAATCAAACTACAAAGTTCTATCACATCCTAGTATGGAAGCGAAGATGCATGACTACAAAATCGATGAGAAATATATAAAGATTCTCTAATATTGTAAAACAAGAACAAAAGAAGATTTCTTATATAATTCGAGAAATAAAAAATCAAGTATTTTGCTGATATATACATCGAAACAATGTTAACATTAATGAAGTGAGGGGCTAAAATGAAATATTTGGATTTAGAATTGGATGAAAGAAAAATACCCATTACTGTTCTTATTCACTTTACTAACCTAGTTTTGCAAACACATATACAACATCAAGACAAACATAATCATATACAATTAGCATTAATCTGTATGGTGGTGGCTTTATAATCTATAGTTGTTTGGAAACTAAAATACTTTGAAGCAAACAACAAACAAAAGATCAAGTGAATCTTTTTATTGATTTTTAAATAACTCCAATGGTAATCTCTATAATTTGTGATTGGTGTTGTGTGGAACATACCTTGATAAACCAAGCTGTACAGTTTTAGGTGATGATGATGAAATAGCTTTTCAATCGTAGTAATATTTATATATGTATATTTTGATATTATCATCTGGTTTTTAATATCTATTTAAATACAACATTACATTAAATAAGATAAGATAAAATACATTGAATAAGATAAATACATACATCTAATTAGTCACTCACAAGATTTCACTTTTAACGCGGTCTGACTTAATATATTCTTCACGTAAGTAATTACGCGATTCGGATCTATGATAAATAAATCACGAAAATTTTATCTATAGTAATTATTGAAAAATAATATATGTCAATAGCACATTAAAACATATATAACTGTTTTATATGTGTATCCATTATAGTGTTTTTTCAACATACCCTACAATATTTGTTAGAGTAGAAGCTCCAGAACCCATTATGTACAACAATGAGAGCTTTGCAGATGTAACCAAACCAAAATCTAAATAATCAATTTTATGTTTACTTTCCTTGGTTTTTAACTTTGATTGTGGATCAACAGCTAAATAATTGTTATATGTTGTCGTACTTAGATGGTCTTTCAGACTTCTAAGTTTTAATATATACTCTTTTTTTAACATTTTTAACGATGTAAATGTTCGGCTCCTATCCATGATCAAAAGTCATAGCAAACATAAGCTATTGAATAAATATATGTTATATTACATGCATATAAAAAATCATTATCACCACCAAAAATTAAATAATTAAATGCATTTCACATCAGCCTCAGATGGTGTTATTAGAGGCCAAGACAAGTATTTAGGTGCCTCTGTAGCTATGAGAGACAAATTAATTATCACTTCTAAAACTATGCCCCTAATAGTATATAGGGGCAAGTAAACCTTTTAATTTGCCTCTAGTACATTGCTTTCTATGTTGGCAAATGTTATGTTACTCCAGTAAAGGCAAAAATAATTTCCTCAAAAAGCTTTAAGTATGGAAATAAAAACTGCCTTTAATGCTATAGATAAATATACCCCTAATAATGCTTCTACTAATAATTAAACAAAAGAAAGAAATAACATACAATTGTACTTCTTCAAAATTAACAAATATATGTACAAATCACAATACATGCATCCAATTTAAATTATGTGTCAAATATAAAAATGCATATATATAGACAAACTCAACAAGAGGAGATGCCATCAAAAATATAATTCATATAACAAAATTGTAGTACATAGTCAATTCATCACAAGATGTAGCAAGTATACAACTTAGATAAGAGCAAATTGCGCTCGTAATATAAAATGTACAAATATAAATACAAATAATACTTTTTAGAAGTTTATTTCCTTGAAAATAAATCTACATAAGATTGATTTGGACCGAACTTCCCTACAAAGAGCAACAATAAATATGCTTCTAACCTTATTTCCAAACTGGCCTCACTGCCAACTAATTTATCTCTGTTCATATAACATAAAATAGACACGTACATGAGAACAAGTGTTATTTAACCTAGACTTACATCATGAAACATTTGGTGAGCCTATAATATGATAAGAGAGAAATAAAAGGTAATTTAACCAAATTAACATAGAATGTTAGTGAATGTAATAATAAACAGTGTTAAAATGTATGAAGGTACTTTGCAGAAAGAAGGCATGCTTGAACTTTAAATACACGTTGATGATTGGGTAACCATCAGAAGATGTGCTAGGATGAATAAAAATGTAAGAAAAAAAATCTCAAGTTCCAAACAACAATAATCAAAGAACTAAAAGTGAAAATAAAGATTCGAATAAATTTCCTAACTAATCAGTTCTACTCCTAGAAGTGATGAAATTAGCAGGTCACTGGTATCATCTCAGGTGGAAGTCAAGTGATGAAATGGTTCATCTACTTTAACTTTAACATGGTTTGAAATGCATTTAGTAATACCACTCAAGTTATACTAGCACTATGTTCATATTTTATAATTGAAGGATATATCAACTGACTAAGGTACTATATAACATATATTCTAATTGATGACACTGAAAAACTGCATATTTTATAACTGTAGGATACTCTATCAACTGACCCACGTACTATATAACATAATATTCCAATTGATGACGCTGAAAAATTGCTTTCAACTATGGATTGTAAAAGAGATATAAAGATCTAAACAAGGGTTTGGCTTATGTTATGAAACTAACTTTAGCGTCCATTGATTTTATTTTTTTAAGATTCTAACCAATCTAACATTAACAGGATGACAACAACAATGTTATCACAGATAAACCTAAAAGTCAAGCTATGGTCTTACGTGGGCAAAAGGGAGAGCCAAGAGGTGTTGCAACTAAAATAAGTTTCACATAGTGGCAGTATATTTTACACAATTGGTCAGTCATCCCCTCAAAAACTACTACTTGCACTTAATAATAGTCACTCCGAACAGGATAATTATATGCTCATGCTAATTAAGGCTTAATTTTTTTTGGTAGAATCTGAAAGAAAATGCAAGAGCGATGTAGTAAATATCATCGATTATAATGACAAACGTTGAGAGAAACAGATACGAATAGTTCAAACTATCATTTCAACATTTATAGTGTCATCCAATCATCTATAATGGAATGATCTAATTAGCTTTCTATAATGTAGTCACTATTCATTCTCGTGTTTGTGTGTGCTGAAATGTTTTTCTTCTCATTGACATCTAATGTACTTATATTTTTCTATTTATGCCATAATTGACTAATAATACGGACATTAAATTTGTTTTGCAAAAGCCTCCAATAACCCAAAATTTGGTAGTGTGAAAAAAATTATAATAACGTACCCCTAAATTATAACTTGTTATTAGCACTTCAGCTTCTTTGACATGACAGGGTATTGTTTTCCAATCCTTTGGCATGGCGACGGATATTGTTTTCCAATCATGTTTCTACTGTCATTTTAATAACAAAAGCATAATAGTGACTTTATCATGTATTATACAAATATAAACAATTAAAAAGAAAGTTCTTGTATAACGCACTATAAATGTTCATTCTTACAATATCACTCAAATACTGACACAAAGCTATGCATCTTCGTGCACTAGCGGCTAAAGCAGTATAACTTTCTCCAATTTTTATTAATTTTGTTTCTTCGTCACTAGTAACGGCATAAATATCATCTGCATCTATGGTAAAAATAAAAAAATAAATATTACAATTATATACAAATTTGAAAAATAAAATTAATTAAAAAGAATACATCCATTTTTACGTTGATCTTCCATCAACAACAATTACAAACTCGTCCTTAAATATCATTGCAGCAGCAGCAGCTCCCTACAATTTTATCTACCAAAATTTAATTTAAATCACTAGTGTAAATCATATAACCTCTTTTAAATTTAAATCACCAGCATAAATCATATACCCTCTTTTAAATTTAAATCACTAGTATTAAGTAAATAATTAATGAAATAAGAACAAAAAAAATAACGTGATAAGACGTTGAAATCAGTGTTCCCTTCGTTTGCAATAATGTAATGTCGTCTGTTATAATTTTGCAAAAAATAACATGAATTGTTTATTAACTTGTAAACTTTTTATATATGTGAAAATTAAGTTCTAAACAAATACCAGTGAAAATTGTAAAATATTAGTATATTGTTTTAGATGTCTATATGAAATGTTAAATATTTAAATTGGTAGTAAATAGACAACGGATATAATTACTACTTTTTAGCATTTAATCATTATATTTGGTGTCTATCAAATCTTTTCATAAATGGTTGGCTGAGATCACACACACATTATATATATATGGACTGTTGTTGATTCTTTCTCATATATATATATATATATATATATACATACATATTATATATGTGATCTCAGCTAACCATTTATTAAAAGATTTATTAAATACCAAATAGAATGATTAAACATAAAAATATAGTAATTATATTCATTGTTTATTTACTGCCAATTTAGAATTTTAACATTGCATATAAACATCTAAAATAGTATACTAATATTCTACAATCTTCGCTGGCATTTTTTAGAACTTAATTTTCACACATATAAAAAAGTTTACAAGTCAATAAATAATTAATGTTATTTTCAGCAAAATTCTAACATACGATATTACATTATTGCAAGCAAAGGGAACATGGAATTTCAACGTCAGACAGAAGTAAATCTATCACTTTATTTTTTTTGTTCTTATTTTATCAATGATTTACTTAATATTAGTGGTCTGAATTTAAAAAGAAAATATGGGATTTACGCTAATGATTTAAATTAAATTTTAGCAGAAAAATGGAAAGAGTAGTTGTTATTGCAATGATATTCAAGGACGGGTTTGTAATTGGTGTTGTTGGAAGACCAACGGAAAAGGTATGTATTCTTTTTATTTAATTTTACTTTTCAAATATGTATATACTTGTAATATTTGTTTTTGTATTTCAACCACAGATGTGAATGATATTTATGTCGTTACCAGTGACAAAATAATGAAATTAATAGAAATTGGAGTAGGTTATATTGCTTTGGCCGGTAATGCACGAAGATATAGCTTTGTGTCAGCATTTAAGTGATCTTGTAAGAATAAACATTTATAATAAATTATGCAAAAAAAAAAATCTTTTTTAATTGTTTTATTTGCTTGTATAATACATGATAAAATTCAACATTATACTTTTGCTATTAAAATGACGGTAGAAACATGGTTGGAAAACAATACCCGCCATCACGCCAAATGATTGGAAACAATACATCTAACATGCCAAAGGAGCCGAAGTGCTAATAGCAGGTTATTATTTAAAGGTACGTTAATACATATGTTTTTTCCACACTACTGAATTATGGGTTATTAAATTCTTTTGCAAAACAAATTTAATGCCTCGTTTATTAGTCAACTAATGGCATAAATGTTCAAATATAAATACACTAGACATTAATGAGAAGAAAAACATTTTAGCACACACAAACACAGGAATGAATAGTGATCACAATACAGAACGCTAAATAAATCATTTCATTATAGATGACTGGATTACACTACATAAATGTTGAAATGATAGTTTGAAGTGAACAATTCTAATCTATTTCTCTCAACATTGTCATTATAATCTATGATGTTTACCAGATAGCTCTTGCTATTTATTCCATATCCTACCAACCAGTTGTGTAAAATATACTGCCACTGTGTGGACTTGCTTTAGCGATAACAATAGCACGAGAAATTTGATGAAACTGTTATCAAATGGATTCAAAACAAATGAATCGGATAAATGCGTCTATATAAAATATTCAGATATTGGATGTCATTGTTTGTCTTTATGTTGATGATTTGTTGATCCTTTGGAATAATAAGACCATAATAAAATCTACGAAGGATATGTTTGTCTTTAGTGGTTTTGTAATAACGGTGTAGGTCATAAATCACTGTGTACTAGTCTTTCTAGTTTGTGAATATATATGTTATTTCCTCTATTTTTGTTACTTTTTCTTTAAAATGAATGATGTAACACACACACATATATGTATGTATATATGTATGTATGTATATAATTTACCATCTACACCAAATTAAAAAAGAGTGTTGTTAGAAACTTCTCCAAGGCACATATACACTATCAAACTAAACGTAGATGATTGTAATCAAGAAGAAAGAAACATGTATCTTGATGGAATATTCTAGGTTCAGCAGAAAGAAAGCACATAAGATGTGAATGATAGCTGGAAAATGATGCTTAACCATGAACTAAATAATTGTGAAATTAAAAGTTGGATTTATAATCAAAAGCAATACCTAGGTATAAAAGGTAGAGAAAACAAAGGAGTCTGATGAAATACAAATTTGCAGGGCAAGTAAACCAAAATGATACTCGGTAATAATAGAAGAAAAACCAGAAAGGACTAAAAAAGTTCCACATCAAAAGGTGCAGACAAAGTTCATAAAACTGCAACCGTTATTGCTAAAACACAAAAAACGATCATAATTTTTGATAGTTTAGGGTGTTATGGAATAGACAACTGATGGAAGGGGGAAAATGCACATAAAATCTAAAATTACACGATAATCAATACAATAAGTAATATGTTATATCTTGCAAGGATTATAAAATTGACATAAACATAAGAGATTCAAAATTTATGATATGACAGAATGTATGAACGTCGATTCTTAAATTCTTAAGCTAAAATATCTCTCTGATGTTTGTTTAGAATTAATAAGTTAACAAAGTATGACACACATACAATGTGGACTAGCAGAATTAGTACTAACATTAGGTGAAAAGACACAAGCAGAGTGCTAACATTAAGCAAATACTAACAAAACAGGCAGTGCAAACTTAAAACAACTGGATCAAATAACTAAATTGAAATCGGTAGTTAACATGAAGTCAACCTAAGGGACCGTTTGGCAAGTGAAAGCAGAAATGCTTATGCTAATACGGAAGCACTTCTACTTTTAAAAAGTCAAAATGCTTTTTTGATACAATAACGACTTATAGGTCAAAAGGATAAAATGTCGATCTGGATATAATATATATATATATATAGACACACACACCACACTCATAGCTTTTTGGTTTTTGCATTAGAATTTTAAAACAAAATATAAGATAATTCAAATTTTTATAATTATATATTACAATATCTAACTAAAAATCATATAAATGGTATTCTGTAATATAAATCACAAAATATGTGAAAAATGAATCTAAACATAATATATGTACTTGTACATTGTTCACACATAAACAAAGCAACTAAATTTGAACGTCTTTAATTGCACACGCTTTACATTTCGTTGAAAAATCACTGAAACATTTCGTTAAAAAATATAGCTACATTGCAACTTAACTCATCTATTACATTTATATCTGCTTTAACATTTTGTGCATTTTTTTCTTCTTTGTTTTTCTTTCCTCTATTTTTGCACATTTACCCATCAACTCCTCGCCTGAACACTATTTCCAACCTACACACTGCAAGTGACTTGTTCACCAATTCCAAAAAAAAAAAACTTCAATAACCATCCGCTTTTTCTACAAACACAACAATTTCCCTAGGCACCCAACAGCCACCAACACCATGTCATTCTTCTCCAACATTCACTTCAAACACAACGAAACAAAAATCACACCACACGTAACTAAACAAACAACTCAACTCATTTCACTTGCAAACATCTCAAACGAACAACCTTATCATCCTCTGCAGTACACAACAAAAACTACTCCTCAAATCACCTTCTTCTCTGATGCACTTCACTGCCTTCCTCACCACTCCTACAACCCAACAAACAACCATCACAGACACTTGCTCCTCCTCACCCAAACACCACAAATACTGCACCTTCCATCTCCCACTTCACCAACTCATCTCTGCAACCCAACTCCTGCTAACGCAACTTCACCCGACTTGCAACAGCCAACTCTCCCTAATTCCATTCACTCAGTCATCTCAATACACAGACACCAGTGACGGTACTACACAGTAGATGAGGTGGGCAACTGCCCCACCCAAGATTCTGAAATAGTAATGCTTACTACTATAACAAAGAATATTGATTGTCTATTATCTACTCCATCAAATACAAACTAGTGTTCTATTATGTGAATATAGATTGGCGTGACAAGCATTCAATAGTTATTGCAAATAAAATCAGTTTACAGATGTATGTTATTATGGAAGTTTGATCCTATATATTGAAACCACTTTATAAATGTTCGCACACTGCAATAGGAAATTCTGGTTTCGTCGCTGACAGACACCCAAACAATTTCTTCTCCGATCAAACAAACTGTAACCTACCCTGCCCAAAACCCACCTGAACCCTCAAATACGGTTCACAATCTCACGAAATAAGGTAACCCTAGTCAATAAAACCCATCGATTGCAATCTGCTACGCAACATACAAATTGGATCGTATGTCATAAGTGAAGAACCCAAACCGAGAACGAATGGTTCGAAATTGAAAACGAGAAGAACGAATTGAAGAAAAGAAAGCGTACCTTTCGTCGAAAGAAACGAAGAAAAGCTTGTCGTTATCCATGGACCAAGAAATGAAGCAAAGTCGCCTTAGCCCTAATATGAGCGAATGCAGTTCGCTTTGGGGTTGGAAGCTTCTTTCATACTGCTGTGAAAAATCTGGTACCGTTGGCCAAAGGGGTATTTGAGCGGAGTATTTGAGCGGCACACTATAATGAACTTTTCGGCGGGTATCTTAAACCTTCTTATGGATACAAATACAGCTATAAATAAAAATACAGTTACAACTGCAGATACAAATACAAATATAGTTATGAATACAAATAAAATTAGTGTAGCCCAGCAGCAACACATGCATCTCTAATGGTATCTCAAAGTAATGACATTTCCTCGTACTCATTTCGATATACCCTTTCAGAGCCTCTATGCGTCGTATTTCTCATAGCGTAATATTCCTCCAAGTACTGATCAGAGATTTTTCAGGATCATCATCAAAAACCATAAAATCTGGGACACCACTATTATATTTGCGTATGAAGTTGTGTAAGGTCATTGCAGATACGACAACTTTGACTTGAGTTTTAAATCGATACGCAGACATACAGTTGAAAATGGTAAAAAAAATCCAGATGCCAAAAGTTCTTTCTACGGCCATCCGTAAACTCGAATGGTATAAATTAAACACTTCATTGGCTGATTTTGGTTGATTCATGGTTTCACGAAAATGCAGAATGTGATACCTCATATTCCGATACGGTGGTAAGTATACAGTCTGTAGTGGATAACCGGAGTCAACCAAATATTACTGTCCAACTAGAGGTTTAGGGAAGTTAGAGTTTCTATCATTTGTAACATCATTAAAAATTCTTCTATCGTGTGCAGTCTCTTCTCAACCAGCCCCAACATACGTAAACTGAAAATCGAAATCACAAACCGCTAATATATTTTGAGTTACAAACCCCTTTCTTTCGATATACGGGATAATCGGATCAGCGGGTAAATGTGCGGATACGTATGTACCATCTATAGCACCAATACAGTTTTTGAAATAAAGATAATATCGATTCGAAGTTCTAATGTGTTGTGGAACGGTATGAAATTGTTGATTCCCTGACTTTATTATATCAGCAGCTAGTAATTGAAAAGCGCTAAGCACTGCATGAAAACAAACGGAAATTGTGTTATCTGACCGTTGAAACCTTTCGCTAAGTTGTCTATTTGAAAGCCCAGTAACCATTGTGTAAACGAAAATTCCAACCATTTCGAGGACACAAATATCTCGTTTAGAAGAGAGACCATGATGCTCCAGTTTTTCACATAATGCTTAAAAACAAAGCCTTTTCATTCGAAAATTAACTTGACAACGTTGTTGGTGACCATTTAGAATATCATTGATCCAAGCTCACCTAGTAAACTCAGAAGTATTAATTCGAGTCATATGATTTCTACTGACATTCAGACACAATGATATCCCATAGAGATCAATAATATCGTCGTAATCGGATGATGAGTCGGAAGAAGATAATATTTATGTTGAAGAAGAAGAAGAAGATGTGAAGAAGGTAAGAATGTGAAGAAGGTAAGGGGTTGTTTAATAGGCAAGGAATAGAGACGTAGGAATTCAAGTCGTTGGCGTCTGCCCAGTGTTTGTGCTGAGCGGAGAAATTTGCGATCGCGTCCGACGCGAACATGTTGCTCAGCGTGGCACAAATTGGCTGCGAACGGACCCTTAGCTTGGTCATGGCCTATGGGTAAACTTTGTTACCTTGTTTGGTTTTGATGAAGCCACATTGTTAATCATTTAAAAAAAGTGTGATTTAGTAAAATAAAAGGACGAGTTTACACGTATATATGTAAATTAACCAAACATTAACGTTAATTAATGCATAAACATTAAATAAGATAATCCAAATAATAAAATTAGATAATTAGTGTTATCCAAAAGTGATATGAAAACTAATATAGTGAAACTATAAATTTTTCCTTTGTGATAACGATTATTATTAATATAACAACATATGATGAAAATATAATATACATCGTTAAAATAAAAAATCAGATAGGAGGGGTTGCATTGCTATGGAAACCTTAGTTAGTTTACAAAATTTTCAGAAAGAATAAAATACAGTTCAAATGTCTATAGTCAATAGACAAAGGAAGCATCATGTTTGAAACCAGCCTGACACATACACTACATGGATGGCAAAATAGATGCATTAACAATTAATGCTCAGGCGAAGTTAAATGACATGAGTAGCTTGTAGGCTGCAGGGCTTGCATGAACTATATGTGCATTACACAATTTAAGGAACAAAATGAGTACTAACAGGTCAAGACAAGGACACACGCAATGTAATGAATCAACGCTAGGACAACAATATGAGTACTTTGTATGTCCATATGCATGTTCAGTTTTTTTTCTCTCTCTTTTTTTTAATAACAACCAAGCACGGTGAATTTTGCTGCAAGCCATCTAAGGCAACAATGTGCATATTTTAGGAACCAATTTTTAGATCATGGACACCCATAAACTAAGCATTAAAATGTAACAACCCCAAAATCAAGCGAAAATCAACACAGTAGCAAGGTAACCCTTCAATATTTAGTTTAAAACCGAAATTAAATTACTTGGTTCAAGATTAATCGTGAGGGGGAGACTCAGCTTAAATCAATTATATTTTGAGTTTTCAACATTAATTACGATAGATGCGAAGATTTGAAGTATAGTTTGGTGACTGACCGAAGACGGAGTGGATGACGGAGAGGACGGACCGAAGACGGTGTGGATGACGGAGAGGATGGATGGATAGTGTATGAATCAATTTGTATCGTTCTTCCATTGTTTATTAAAATACGGAAAATGGTAAAAAAATTGTTTTGTGTTTTTGTGTGTTAACTTTGTTTTGTAAAACAATCGTTTTTTCACAATATGTGTCTGTTGCTCGTACTTTTGTGTATGCCAAAATCGAAAATTAAAAAATGCAAACCAAACGCTACCTAACATTTTTGCTTGTTGAACTTTAGGCGTAGCTTGTAGGTGCAACCTATTGTTGTTTCGTAGGATCTTTTGATTTCACTTTTTTATATAAAAAAGGGAAAAAAAAACTTTCAATGTTGAAGACAAACCATGCTGAGTTTGTATGTGTCATGACCCATAGTTTGCTTGTCTAGTTTGCTGAAGATTTATTGTCGTAGTTCATGCTTTAACAAGATCCCTTTAGTAAAATCCAAGATCTAGTCCACTTTAACGAAAAGGAAATCGAAATCAAGAACAATTCCTAAACAAATCACGTCTCATTGGATTCGACTTCAGGTTTAGTTCTAATGTGTCTTGTTCTCTAGCTTTGTAAACCAAAGCTCTGATACCAACTGAGACGACCCAAACTCACCCTTACGGGAAAGCCCAGATTGAATTGAGAACACGACGCATCAGACCAAAACTACATAACATTTCATTGTTATTACAACAATTTACATCAGAGTACAAGAATATATCAGAGTATGAATAATTATTACACAGCGGAAAATTATCAGAGATTAAAATACACAAATTTAAATGTATAAATACAAGGTACCGCGGAAAATACATCAACTAATACAACTGAATGAAATACATGGATACAAAGCTTTTCGAATATGGCTCCATTTATAATACAGGATTCTGTGAAACGAAATAATCTGCAAAATCAAAACTACTAGCTGCCCATGTGGAAAATATGGGCACCTAGAGTTTAGGTAGAAACAATAAACTCTGAGTTAGTCATGAGACTGGTATGAGAACTAAAACGGTTATTAAATCTTTATTTTAAAAGTTAGGAAATCATGGGACCACGCCGTATAACACGAAACGGGTTTACTCCACATGAATCTTAGTTTAAAATAAAACAACGCTATGCTTTTTTGGAAAAAATGAAGCTATTATAAGACTCAGGCCCCATCACACAATGCAACGCAAGTCGGAGGATAGAGTTTTACCTTATAATAGCCAAACATGCTTGGTACGTTTTAAAACAAATAATTTTGGTATTACTATAAGTGTATAGTGTCAAAATAATTTCAAATATAAATGTATCAATCATAGACAACATGAGCGTCTCATCCCACTATGTCGCCATATAGGTTTACAATTAAAACCGAAAAATCTCTTATTGAAAATTGGATTTCCGTCATGAAACAAGGCAAGGGATCGTCCTTACCGAATTCGAGACAATCTAGACCATGTCTCAGGACTCATACTCAGTCGAGCCCTTAGATCTTCAGGGTCGGTCCACGCTTACTTTAGTTGATTGGTTATTCCTGAACAATACGTTTTCCCGTCCTATGGGACGTAAAATCTGGTCGGTATGTCGACCATCGTATCCAAGATACCTCGCTTTCCAACAACCACATAAGTAAAATGTTTGAGCTTTATACCATGACACCACTTCTAGCTAGAAAGAAATGCATGTTCTCCCCATAGTCCTTCATCCCATTTCTGGTTCATACCGGGGTGTGAAGCTCGCGAATTAACGCTATACACATAGCTGTGCTAATTAAAGCTGTGCTTTGATAATCATCCACAAGACTTTTCTTTTCAACAAAAGCCTTGATCCATGCAACTCAGCATGTCACACTGTCAATCCATACCAAACCACTGATTTTCACAATATATAACCTCTAAGCTCGTACGTTTCAGAGAAGGGTGTTAAGCAAGAGAATAAATTCTCTGCCACCAAATAGATATATATTTAGCAGAGATCAACAAATACAATATAAAGGAATACAATGTCAGACACACTATCTATTTTAAAGTCCGTTCTAGGTCTGAACAAAACCGAAGGCACCTTATTTCTCGTCCAATATGTCCAATACAGGAGAGAGGTCCTCGTATATCTGGTCGATCTCCAAGTACGTCCGGACGATCACCACCTATTACATTGTCTTGGGTGTACAGCCCAATCAAGACATCAGTAATCATCCAAACAATATGAAGATCCCCAGTCTTCAACCACTGTCTTAATCGTCGACTTTTAGTCGTCATATTAATTATTCAGAATGGGTTAAACCCGGTCTTTCCGAATAACTCGCGTATTTTATAATCAATAATCAAGTGCTATAAAAACATATCATATGCCTCATTCCAATCCAGAATATTCTTTTATTCAAATATTCACATTTTTAGGGAAAGATTCCCATTAATTTTATCAAAGATAAGTTCATTAAAACTTATACTTAAATCTTCCTTTGGATATCATTTCTAAAGATTTTATTTTATCCTTTATCCATTCTAAACCAAATTAAGGTTTATAAAACTAGTCGGGATTATCGAGCCATACCGAAGTAATCTTTTATTTTATTATCCCAATCCCAACCTATTCATCCCATGGAGAAAAACTAGTAGTACTCTATATCTAACACCCATGGTGTTATCGGTAAATTTAATTACCATTTCATGTTTCAAATCTAATTAAAGATTTATCTATCGCTTGGAGTAAAACTGGCAGTACTACTCCATTCTCGATCATTTCATGAATTCGATAAATTTAATTATCCTGTTCTCATTTTAATCTAATTAAAGATTCTTTAAAACTCCATTTCAGTTTTAATCTCAAAAATCATTACTTAATAATGCTTTAAATTTTAGGGAATTTAATCCTGCTTTTAACTGGGTTAAAGAACCAATGTCATTTAAAACACAGTTCACGATACACCTAAACCATCTTCCATTAACTATGGAATATTCATGGAAAATAGATCAACATATAATCGGTATAAATTTCCGTATCAGACTTATAATATATATGGAATAGCGGCAAAGCCTTTTAAATTCCATATATAGTAACGTTCTTCCTTCACAGAAGCTCATATCGATTATTACCAAATCGAATTCCATTCAATTCCAATTTCTTTTATTAAATTGGAAAACTTTACTTTGGAAAATTCCATTAATCTTAATTAAAAGATTATAAATTCCAAATCATAGCTTCACTGTTAATCGGGTTAAAGAACAAATGTTATTTAAAACATTCTTCACGATAAACCCAAAAATCATTACCATTTAATTCCAATTATATCAATTAATTGGGAAACTTCATTAAATCTTGATTAAAAGATTTATCCTTTCGTGACTGGGTTTAAGAACACTTTATTAAAGACACCATTCACAACAAACCCAAAATCCAATTTGATATTAACTACAAGACTCCGAATAGAAAATAATATCGGCTTATATTCAGTATCAAATTCCGAAACCAACGGATATCGTATTGGGAATAATGATATCTATATCTTCCAAATTCCTCAACAGTACCTGTATAATCACGGAATCCAATATCGAAATATTTCAAAGATTATTTCCATTCCAAATCCATTCAAATTTATTCATTGGAAAATCCTGGTTAATTTAAAACCATATACAAATCCAATTTATTTATTTCTAAAAACCATTGGATTATTATTTTAGTCAATAACTTGTTCATTTCGATAAAAATATATTTTTATCTTTTTAAACATGATTTTTTCATCCAAAATCTTTTCAAATCATTAATTATGATTTTACATATTTTTTCCATATTTTTAGTAATTTAAATATTGCTATTTCAGTCGGTTTCCAATAACGGCCACCGAATTGCATCCATAGTGACCTTTTCTGAAATTGATTTGGACATAATTTGAAATCAAACCGTTCAAATTTAAATCTCTTATATTAATTGGAAAGCTCTTTTCGATACGAACCCAACGGTTTTGGTTTTAGGAGAATCCGACGGTCGAATCTCCCATTACATCAATTTGAAGTTAATGGTCGAAATTCGCGAACGGTCGCTGTGCGGCGTGTTCTATTCAGGTCATTTAATATATATTATATATATTTCGTCAATTTTCATTTAAAACGTACTTTATAGATTCGTTTATAAATTCATTTTAGAACGATTCCAACTCCATTTTCAATTTTAAACCAAAATTGAATATTCCATATCATTATAATTTTAAAATGATAATATTTTCAAAATATTTTGAAATCAATCGTATTCATTATCAAATGAATAAAATCGATCGATAAACCCGTTCGGGTTAAAATAACGTATATTAACTTAACTCGGCTTCATATACTTCAATATTTTCGTGTCCATCCAAAATCGGACATCAAAATCACATTTTGATTATTCACTGAATATTATTTTAAAATATTCGTTAATTCTGAACTGGAATCAGACTCAGTTAATTACCATATAATTTCAGTTATATGGATTTCATACATCGCATGTATACAACAATAATGATAAACACTCATTAAAAATTCATACAACATCCAGAGTGCATTTTGCAAATGTATAAGCATTAAAGTAAATAAATAACGCTTATACAGTCTGTCAACCCATCGATTGACAGACAGCTAAACAATTAGGATTAGTGTATGTCAAATATCATCCCAAACCCGTGTGGGGTTTCAACCAACAAATATTGTTTATTATTTGTGCAGTTGGGCGATGTGTAAAATATTATCGTCTCATTTAATGTCAGTTAAATGGGTGTACATAAACAAACCGTCCGATTTGTAAATGAATATTTTATTTTATTTTATTTTCATGATAATTTTTATATACATTTTATATAAATAATTTTAAATACAACAATATCAATCAATGACCATCCCAATCACAATCCAAACAAACAATCAACCATGGATTGTACAAAAAATAGTGTCAGGAGCTACTAATCCCCATCTGCAACCTATTATATAATAACTGTAAAATAATTTGAGAGAGAGAGAGTTCTCACGTTGGGTTCCACTCTGTCATTCTTTTATTTTTTTAATTCCAGTTCTGTTTGGATTTGGATTTGAATTTGCCTCAAATGCCAACGTGCTCCGTTTTGGTTTTGGTCAGCTCCATCGCGAAGCTCTCATTTTTCTAATTTCAACGCAACTGAAATCGTCTAATTTTGATAAGAATTGGAAAAGATATAGTAGTTTATACTTTAATTACATAATTAAGCTAATTTAATTAATAATTAAATTATTAATCCACCTTCCTCTCTTTATCGTTCACTCCAGGCTCGAAAACAACCCAATGTCGGTTTTAATTTGCTCCCGCCGCCATCACCATAGTGGACCGGATCCCGATCAGGCCTTGCCACCTCGACCGTTGTTACACCCCACATCCGTTAAGGTCACTCACAAAGGGAATGCCTTAACTTCAGTGGAGCATTATGTGTATTGGAACAAAAATATTACAAGATAGACATATATAAAACAGCGGAAAGTAAAGTGGAAGTACTTCAAATCATTTATTAAATATAATTGTTTACAATAAAAGCCCATCAACTTCCAATACCCAATTACATAGCTAAAATATCTGTCTTGCTCAAAAACAAAGAAGCATAAAAATAAATTCTGATATTCCCCAATAAAGCAAAGCAAGCCATAGCCAAGGGAAATCCAAGCCGTACGTGAAAGAGCCTTGGAGCTTAGTAAGATCCGAACTAAGCTGTATTCCCACCCTGCGAACCTGGGAAGGGGGGGAACGGAAGAAAAAGAGGCGAAACAAACCGCGTCAGTCATAAAGACTGAGTAAGTCCTAGTGACTTTCAGCATAAAAACAGGTAAAGATAACATGGCATGGATAAACTGAAAGTAAACATAAGCATGATGACAAGATAAGCTACAGGCACGATAACTAAGAATAACATCATAGGATTTCCGTCATGTATAACATTGCAAGGTTCCCATTCAATATGAACTAAGTATAGTTTCGCAAGATTTCTATCAAGCATCGCAAGATTTCTCTGCTTCACCATTAAAATGATATCTATTTGCTCTGCACCACCAAACTAGTGTCCCAACTAGTAATCTATATAAAATGATAAAATCATAACGTGATCCCCATCCCCGAAATTAAGGTTGCTTTCACGTGTACATCTATTATTTATTACCTAGATCTAATCTAGGGTTTTCTATCGAGCGCTTCCTAGATTCAACCAGGATTTATGCCACCTAGGTCCAACCTAGGGATTATGCTACCTATTGAACACTTTTCAGATTTAGGGTTTATGCCACCTAGGTCCAACCTAGGGATTATGCCACCTATGTGTGTCATACGGCCCCCAATGATTGTGAATACCTATGTTGGTCCCACCATGGGGTGTATCAAGACCCATGGCGGCGGCCCGACGCAATTCTAGAAGACATAGGTTATATACTGGTGCCCCCAGTGCTCTGTTTGTCTGCTCTGAAGTGTGTGCACGCCCGCACTCCATTAGAACCCACACTGTTGCACCCATCGCCGTCGCTTTGACCGCTTACAATCAGCCCAGTAATCGTGCCCTACCCTGCCTAATTTCAGGGTACCATGATACCTATTAGGGTTACTGCTGAAATGGGTCCCCGTTACTAGGGTTTCCTACTGGTTAAGTTTGTGGGCCTATATATACAGATATTACCCACCTTCTCGTGATGTACTTAACTCACCGATTCAAGCATGCTTATTAATGGTTAAGTTTGTGGGCCTATATTTACTAATATTACCCACCAACCCGATATGTACTTAACCCTCTCCATCCATCACGCTAAGTTGGTTAAGTGTTTTCTCTTGTTTTACTTTACCCTACCACACATCATGTTATATCAGTTTAATGTTGTTCCTTATGTTACTTTACCCTACCGCAAGCCTTGTTATACTGGCTAAGTGTTCTCCCTTGTGTTAACTTAACCCCACCGCATGTCATGTCATATTGGTTAAGTGTACATTGACTTAGCCCACCTACTTATCATGTTGTGACGGTTAAATGTTACGCTCTGTTGTTACTTAACCTTACCATGCATCACGTTATATTGGTTAAGTGCATGTTAACTTAACCCCATCCACCAGTCATATTATAATGATTAAGTGTTACCCTCGTGTGTTTACTTAACCCTACCACGCATCAGGTTATATCGATTGGGTGTTGTTATCAACCTATTCAAGTTAGCCCAACCCATCCGCTAGTCATGTTATAACGGTTAAGTGTCATTAGCCTAGCCACGTTACTGAACCCACCCATTCATATCATATTGGTTAAGTGTCATTAGTCTAGTCATATTACTTAACCCACCCATTGGTCTGATTAACAGTTATGTTGGTTGAGCCTACATTTATAAGTTTTACATGTTCTTAACTCATACCGGTTAGGTCCACATTTATATGTCAAATTTCCATGTCATCCCACCTAACCCTCTAACCATACCCGCATCTTATTATGGTTAGTATTCGTTAATTCATTCGTTATGACGAACGAATCATGACCTCTCACATTAGACCGAGCATTTTGTGGCCAGTGGATTTGTCGGGCGGATCCGGGCAGGTTTACACCACAAATTGGGTCTAACCTCGTGTCATAAACCGTTACGCCTACAATTTGGCCTTCGACCTCTCACATTAGACTGACAAATTGTGGCTACCGGATTTGTCGGGCGGTTCAGGGCAGATTTACACCACAAACTGAGTCTAACCAGTTCATGTGTTTAACATATAGAAATGTTCATGTTCACGTTTTTGCCCCAAATCGTATTCCCAAATTATTATCATAATTCACCATAAGGTTATGCCAAGTTATAGCCTTTTATTTACAATACATGCCAATTACCCAAAACCCAACTTAGGCGCGTTCATATTAAACCTCTACTAAGTCATAAATTATCATATATGTTTCAACTCCAAATTTTACATAATTAACATATGCCCAAGTTCTAGATTACATGTAAATTTTACATATGCCCAATTCGTACCAAATTTACATATGTTCAATTTATGCCGTTTTACATGTATGCCAATTTTATGCCATTTTACCATGTCAAGTTCTAGCCAAAATTACATGTATCAAGTTTCATACCCAATAAACCCAAATCATGATTCATGATGGAGTTATCCCAAACTATAATCTTTTTATTACAGTACATGTCAGTTGCCCAAGTTCATAATACATGTTTATGCCAACTATCAAGTTTACGATTGCTTCCATGTTCAAATTCCCAATTCTGCATATGCCTAATTAACATAACCCCAATCTTTTGATTTAATTTACATAGTCCCAAACTCGTGATTTAATTTACATGCCAATTCATGTATGCCCAAACTTGCAATTTCAATTATATTGACAATACCCAAATATCCAAATTCATGTTAATGGTAGTAATACCCAAATATCCAAATTTTATGTTATGCCATCGATTCCACCAAACACATCTATTCCACTAGGCAATATTCCAATATTTCCCCTATATACCATCGCACGTATATCATAGTTTAGGCCTAGGTCCGAAATTGACCTTGGTTCAAAAGAAAATAAATAGGGGAAGGTAGAATTTTGCATAAAAATAAGATCAAAGAGAAAAATATCATCACAGGCATAAAGATTACAACTTAGTAATAATATCAATATGAATCAAGAAAACTGATTTACAACAGGCTGAATAGATCATAAACTAGACATGGGAATAAAGATAGACAAGTCTCAAAACTCAAGATCCAAGAAGCAACAGAAATAGATCGATAAACATACTCAAATCCAATTTCACTTCATCACGTGCCCATATTATATTTAAATATTTTAATCTGAAAATAACTAGAACTTACAGGGCATTACTAACGAATTAAGAACTGAAATTGTAATAGAACGTTGTAGTAGTGTTGATTTATTGTTTGAACCATTGTTGAAGCTTTGTTCTTCGAACTGATTTGAGTTTGAATGCTTAAACTTTAATTTAGGGGCGGGGCCATGGTTCAAGAGGGAGTTCAGCAGCATAATAGTGTAAGAAAGTTTTTTTGTGAATTAGGTTAGGACTTAGGGTGTTTTTATAGGTGTAGCAACTAGTTTAGGCCCTTAGATTAACCCTAGAATCATTCTGGACCATCAAAACATGTCTCAGGCTTCAAAAATGAGTTCTGGGTCAAAACAGGCCGACCATGTCGACCTGCAAGGGGGGAGGTCGACTACATGGTCGACCTGGGGGGTAGGTCGACCCTAGGGTCGACCACATGGTCGACCTGGTCCTGTGTTGCCTAAAATCTGCTGAATCTTCTACAGGCCATAACTTCTTCATCCGGACTCCGTTTTTCGAAAACTCGGACTCTATTTCATGTAAAATTTCGAGACTAACGCAATGGGGCAACCCGTTTCCCATGATTTTTATTTTAAAATTTAATTCTTCCTTGATTTATGGTTTTAACATGTTATTAAAATTCGGGTTGTTACATTCTCCCCTCCTTAAAGGATTTTGTCCCCGAAATCTTCAAGTTAAGAAGAATGTGTCCTACCAACCAATCATCCATCTACTCAATCATCAATCACAGGAATCCATTGTCCTTAAAAGATTTCTAATGTTGTATGAACATATGTAGAAAGTGTGTATATGTTCCTTATCTAATGCAAATGATCAGGCCTGATTGATCTCTTTAATATGTTTAGTGTCATGAATCCAACATGTATGCAAATAGTCCTAGTCACATAAACACTATATGTGTGCACAAACATCCATCCATATGCAACATCCACATGATAACATATTTAATTTCATCCATAAACAAGTATAAACACTCTTGCATATGCAATATGAAAAATGTGACTGAGCCGATCTAGTGCCTAATGTGTGTTCATGCATCCACGAGCAACAACTAGCAACCACTTGCAACCATCAACCATAACATGTCTCAAACACATGTTTACATCCATTATTTCCTACCTAAAGGTATAGCCGAATGATAGAAGCAAGTAAAGAAAAACTTTGTACCCTAAACACCAGCCCAAAACCAATATATATGATTCTAGGAAACCAAGCATGATAAACTCCTTTTAGGTCGCAAGAAATCCCTTCCTAAAACCAACCCATATCCTATAAAGTCCAAAAAGTTTAGTCAACCCAAGGGATATCCTCGAACCCCAACATATATCACAACCAGATGAGTCATACTCCTTATGGGGTTTGCAACAGAAATAAGATTGAGAATAGGACCGAGAGGATATACATAAAAGATAGCATGCAAGTAAGCTCTACAGGAAAAGAAGGATCAAGGATATACTCTTAAAAAGAGATATGATGCGCGTATCTAGTCTTCAATCTTCTAAGTCGCATTTCCTTGAGCTTAACTCCATTGTGCTTTGTCCGTCTTTAACTTCATAATTTCGTAGCTTCTTAATTCTTGTTTCCAAAATATGAGTTGGAACTCATTTCACTGTTGTCTCTCGTCCCATTTTCCCTTATCCTCCTTCTAATATACTCGGCTCAAACATAACTGCGTACTCATGGTTTCATGCAAGCTCTCCAAAATTCACTAGTGAATCCTGGATCTCGTTTATAGGGTATTCCACGCAGAAGGATTATCTCTTGCAAATAAACAGATGTCAACCATGTTGCCAAATGTACTTACTAAGGTGATTTCCTATAATTCATGCATAAGCGAAATGAACCATCCACCTTGGTGGTGAACACTACTCGGGATCAATAGATGTATCAAGAGATTCTAGGTAACTAAGCATGGCAGAACCCTAAGGGTTACACTAGACTTCGAGGGCATTACCAAGGCAAGTCAAGAATCTAACTACCCTCTTTTCATACTCAAGAATGGCACCATTACTGGATAACCACTCCATCCCTAGAATCAACCCATAGCCCAAAAAAAAACATAAGCATTACTTCTAAACTCAACACTTAGCATAGACATTCCCAAATCCAAACGTGTCATGAATAAATGAGCCGATTCCCTAACAGGATTTGAGAATAAAATGGGATCCTCTACTACGCTAGTACTAAGGTGCAGAGACTCAACTATCGAAGCAGAAATAAAAGGATGCGATGTACCATAATAAAAAAGGGTACGAACAGGATAGAAAGATAAACTAGACTTTCCTACAGAAACATTTCTACCTTCTTGTTCTGAGCCTCATTCGCCTTAACCACTCTTATCCCCACTTATATAACGTGTTAACAGGTCTCTCGGGAACTACCTCCATCGCACGACAACCCTACAAAGCTTGAAATAAGATTAGTCGCAGATGGAACTAATGTGACTACAGATGGAGGAAAGAAAGGAAAATGGATTCAAACAAGGAAACAAAGGATAATGCTAATGGCCTTTGGGGAATAGCCTTTAAAAATAAAAAATTTCTTGAAAAATGCTTCTTTGCAAATGGTTTTGAAAATAATTTCAAAAGGTTTTAAAAAATTTTGCCCAGTCTGGTAACCTTCTGCTCTGATACCAAATGTCACACCCCACATCCGTTAAGGTCACTTACAAAGGGAATGCCTTAACTTCAGTGGAGCATTATGGGTACTGGAACAGAAATATTACAAGACAGACATATATAAAACAATGGAAAGTAAAGTGGAAGTACTTCAAATCATTTATTAAATGTAATTGTTTACAATAAAAGCCCATCAACTTCCAATACCCAATTACATAGCTAAAATATCTGTCTTGCTCAAAAACAAAGAAGCATAAAAATAAATTTTGATATTCCCCAATAAAGCAAAGCAAGGCATAGCCAAGGGAAATCCAAGCCGTACATGAAAGAGCCTTGGAGCTTGGTAAGATCCGAACTAAGCTGTATTCCCACCCTGCGAACCGGGGGGGGGGGGGGAACGGAAGAAAAAGAGGCGAAACAAACCGGTCAGTCATAAAGACTGAGTACGTCCTACTGACTTTCAGCATAAAAACAGGTAAAGATAACATGGCATGAATAAACTGAAAGTAAACATAAGCATGATGACAAGATAAGCTACAGGCACGATAACTAAGAATAACATCATAGGATTTCTGTCATGTATAACATTGCAAGGTTCCCATTCAAGATGAACTAAGTATAGTTTCACAAGATTTCTATCAAGCATCGCAAGATTTCTCTGCTTCACTGTTAAAATGATATCTATTTGCTCTGCACCACCTAACTAGTGTCCCAACTAGTAATCTATATAAAATGATAAAATCATAACGTGATCCCCATCCCCGAAATTAAGGTTGCTTTCACTTGTACATCTATTATTTATTACCTAGATATAATATAGGGTTTTCTATCGAGCGCCTCCTAGATTCAACCAGGATTTATGCCACCTAGGTCCAACCTAAGGATTATGCTACCTATTGAACACTTCTCGGATTTAGGGTTTATGCCACCTAGGTCCGACCTAGGGATTATGCTACCTATGTGTGTCATACGGCCCCCAATGATTGTAGATACCTATGTCGGTCCCACCATGGGGTGTATCAAGACCCACGGTGGCGGCCCGACGCAATTCTAGAAGACATAGGTTATACTTCTAGTGCCCCCAGTGCCCTGTTTGTTTGCTCCGAAGTTTGTGCATGCCCGCACTCCGTTAGAACCCACGCTGTTGCACCCACCGTCGTCGCTTTGACCGCTTACAATCAGCCCAGTAATCGTGCCCCACCCTGCCTAGTTTCAGGGTACCATGATACCTAATTGGGTTACTGCTGAAATGGGTCCCCGTTACTAGGGTTTCCTACTGGTTAAGTTTGTGGGCCTATATATACAGATATTACCCACCTTCCTGTGATGTACTTAACCCACCGATTCAAGCATGCTTATTAATGGTTAAGTTTGTGGGCCTATATTTACAAATATTTCCCACCAACCCGATATGTACTTAACCCTCTCCGTCCATCACGCTAAGTTGGTTAAGTATCGGTTAAGTGTTGTTCCTTGTGTTACTTAACCCTACCGCAAGCCTTGTTATACTGGCTAAGTGTTATCCCTTGTGTTAACTTAACCCCACCGCATGTCATGCCATATTGGTTAAGTGTACGTTGACATAGCCCACCTACTTATCATGTTGTGACAGTTAAATGTTACCCTCTGTTGTTACTTAACCTTACCACGCATCACATTATATTGGTTAGGTGCATGTTAACTTAACCCCATCCACCAGTCATATTATAATGATTAAGTGTTACCCTCGTGTGTTTACTTAACCCTACCACGCATCAGGTTATATCGATTGGGTGTTATCAACCTATTCAAGTTAGCCCAACTCATCCGCTAGTCATGTTATAACGGTTAAGTGTCATTAGACTAGCCACGTTACTTAACCCACCCATTCATATCATATTGGTTAAGTGTCATTAGTCTAGTCATATTACTTAACCCACCCATTGGTCTGATAAAAGTTATGTTGGTTGAGCCTACATTTATAAATTTTACATGTTCTTAACTCATACCGGTTTGGTCCACATTTATATGTCAAATTTCCATGTCATCCCACCTAACCCTCTAACCATACCCACGTATTATTATGGTTAATATTCCTTAATTCATTCGTTATGACGAACGAATCATGACCTCTCACATTAGACCGTGCATTTTGTGGCCACTGGATTTGCCGGGCGGTTCCGGGAAGATTTACACCACAAACTGGGTCTAACCTCGTGTCATAAACTGTTACACCTACAATTTGGCCTTCAAACTCTCACATTAGACTGACACTTTGTGGCTACTGGATTTGCCGGGCGGTTCCGGACAGATTTACACCACAAACTGAGTCTAACCTCATGTCAAAGGTTCATTAATGGTCGTATTCCGCCCAAAACCCCAATATCAGTTCATGTGTTTAACATATAGAAATGTTCATGATTCACGTTTTTGCCCCAAAACGTATTCCCAAATTATTATCATAATTCACTATAATGTTATGCCAAGTTATAGCATTTTATTTACAATACATGCCAATTACCCAAAACCCAACTTAGGCGCGTTCATATTAAACCTCTACTAAGTCATAAATTATCATATATGTTTCAACTCCAAATTTTACATAATTAACATATTCACAAGTTCTAGATTACATGTAAATTTTACATATGCCCAATTCGTACCAAATTTACATATGTTCAATTTATGTCGTTTTACATGTATGCCAATTTTATGCCATTTTACCATGTCAAGTTCTAGCCAAAATTACATGTATCAAGTTTCATACCCAATAAACTCAAATCATGATTCATGATGTAGATATCCCAAACTATAATCTTTTTATTACAGTACATGTCAGTTGTCCAAGTTCATAATACATGTTTATGCCAACTATCAAGTTTACGATTGCTTCCATGTTCAAATTCCCAATTCTGCATATGCCTAATTAACATAACCCCAATCTTTTGATTTAATTTACATAGTCCCAAACTCGTGATTTAATTTACATGCCAATTCATGTATGCCCAAACTTGCAATTTCAATTATATTGACAATACCCAAATATCCAATTTCATGTTAATGGTAGTAATACCCAAATATCCAAATTTTATGTTATGCCATCGATTCCACCAAACACATCTATTCCGCTAGGCAATATTCCAATATTTCCCCCATATGTCATCGCACGTATATCGTAGTTTAGGCCTAGGTCCGAAATTGACCTAGGTTCAAAAGAAAATAAATAGGGGAAGGTAGAATTTTGCATAAAAATAAGATCAGAGAGAAAAACATCATCACAGACATAAAGATTACAACTTAGTAATAATATCGATATGAATCAAGAAAACTGATTTACAACAGGCTAAATAGATCATAAACTAGACATGGGAATAAAGATAGACAAGTCTCAAAACTCAAGATCCAGGAAGCAACAGAAATAGATCGATAAACATACTTAAATCCAATTTCACTTCATCACATGCCCATATTATATTTAAATATTTTAATCTGAAAATAACTAGAACTTACAGGGCATGACTAACGAATTAAGAACTGAAATTGTCATAGAACGTTGTAGTAGTGTTGATTTATTGTTTGAACCATTATTGAAGCTTTGTTCTTCGAATTGATTTGAGTTTGAATGCTTAAGCTTTAATTTAGGGGCGGCGACCATGGTTCAAGAGGGAGTTCAGCAGCATAATAGTGTAAGAAAGATTTTTTGTGAATTAGGTTAGGACTTAGGGTGTTTTTATAGGTGTAGCAACTAGTTTAGGCCCTTAGATTAACCCTAGAATCAATCTGGACCATCAAAACATGTCTCAGGCTTCAAAAATGAGTTCTAGGTCAAAACAGGCCGACCAGGTCGACTTGTAAGGGGGGGAGGTCGACCACATGGTCGACCTGGGGGGTAGGTCGACCCTAGGGTCGACCACATGCTCCCCAGGTCGACCCCCAGGTCGACCTACCTGGTCCTGTGCTGCCTAAAATATGTTGAATCTTCTACAGGCCATAACTTCTTCATCCAGACTCCGATTTTCGAAAACTCGGACTCTATTTCATGTAAAATTTTGAGACGAACGCAATGGCACAACCCGTTTCCCATGATTCTTATTTTAAAATTTAATTCTGCCTTGATTTATGATTTTAACATGTTATTAAAATTCGGGTTGTTACAACCGCCGCTCCTCCCTCTCCCTCCGCCTCCACTGGCGCCCAGATCGATGCAGCCGATGGCCTCAAAAATCCCTTCAAGGTCGCCTTTTTCTAGTGCAAAATTTGAACGATATTCTCAACCATGAACGATCATCGCCGTATGTAGCTTGAGATCTGAAGAAGCTTTATAATTTTCGTTTTATAACATGTTGAATTTATTGAATGGATTTTGAAAGATTTGGGGACAAAAATTGCAACTCCCAGGCCATTGATTTGTTCAAACGACGGCGGGTCTTGATTTTTAGGGCTAGGGTTTGAATGTGAAAAAGGTTATATGTATAAATATATTTAAATAATATTTTAATTCCAAAACGTGAGTTTTCGCATTTGAACTCCAAATCAAACCCATCAACTATCGCCCCTAGCTAAATACCCCACATTCCGGACACACTGGGATATTACTTGTATGCCAGTTCGACTGTTTCGATCGGTTTTTATCAAAATTAAAATATAAATCAATATATATTGAATTTAAACGTACATTTTAATTTTCCGAGGGCACATTGTGGCTCAAAAAATTATAGAAAAATATATCTAGCTATATTTTGATGATACAGTCATAAAAATACTTATTTCGTCGAATTTGGAGACCGTTTGAAAAATGGGCATTTTCTGGTCGATCCAATTCAAAGCGAAACTGTTAAAACACATTTAAATTTACCACGCTCACATATTAATTCCAAAAATTATAAATTTGAAACCTAACAATAATTTGACATTCCGGATCCAACAAAAGTTGTTTCGTCGAAACGGAGGTCGTTTGCAAAATGGCTATTTTTAAGGGCTATAAATTATATTAAACTATATATAAATTCCATAGCGACTATTTTAATATTTAAACTGGACATAACTTTCAATTTATAATATGAAATCCCAGTTTCTTACCTACGTTAGAAAGATATAACTAAAAAGATTCAAATATTTCTTGTTTGACGGAAATCCAATTTATTTTGAATTTTGTACATTCAATTGAAATTTAAAATCAAAATTTCAAACTACCGCACTATTTCGAACTCTATTTATAATTAAAATAAATTTATACGTTTAAAATACAATTTAAATAAATTTTAGTCATTATTATTTAAAATAATTCATTTTAAATATTCAAAATCCCCAAAAATAGCTAAAATATTTTTTTTTAATTGGTTTAGAAATTCCGGGTTGTTACATAAGGCTATGAGCAATTCTATTTGGAATTGTTTGTGATAAGTGTAGGTTCGGTTGTGATTCAAGGAAGTGTGAAGTTTGGGTATGAAAAGGAGTAACATGGCGTTCTCTTATTTGGAACCTTAATGGTGAGCCAATCTACTGTCGTGGTCCAAGAGTTTGATATGGGAATGGGACGGAGTCTGTAGCAAGTTTAGACCTGGAAGAAGAAGTGGTAAAAAGGGGTTTACATGAATATAGCAAGGATTAAGGAAAACTTAATCATGTTACTTAATGGTAATAATGATGGATTAATTTAATTTAATTTATATAATATATAAAACCGTTATCATACAAATTATATAATTATTGCACATGTATACAGAATTAAACACGACAGGCGACGCTGGAATTGCATCGAGGAATACAACAAGTATGTGTGAGAATTGTGGGCTTTGGAACTAACTGGAATTTTATATAGTTTTAAATGATTGTTTGAAACTATATAAAACAACACTGAATCATCGACCAAAACAAAATGTGAGTTAACTCTCACGCTTTCTCAAATATTATGATGTGTTAAATTCATACTTATCATTAATGGTATAAAATTGTGTGATTGGATGATTGAATGGTTTATTATTTGTTGATTGATGGTTGTTTGATTGATAATTGTCGTTATTTATATTTTAATAATTTAGAATAGAAATTCTATTGCATATGCATCTATCAAACGATGTTATGATCTATGATGCAGGGAAGAACAGGTTAGAGGAATCCAACCAGATTCCTCAAATATTGTCTGTCATTTATTTCGTATGTTTATATAAAATTGTTGTCTCAAGTAACATTAAATCTTGTTTGAATATTAATTGTTTGAATTAGATGTTGATTGGTTGAATTGTATTCAACGTTGATATATTTTAATCAGTATACATTATTGATTAAATGATTGGCAGCAGATAGCCTAAATCCATTTTTAAAAGACGTCGTTTGTCGTTAGGTGAATTGACGAGATTTGAAGTTATAAAATTTATTTTTATAACTAAAGCTAGATTTTTAACATATATTTTTATAAGTTATTATAAATAGAAGTTATATTTATAAACAAACGTTTACTTTTATTTTATAAATTATTACAAAAGAATATTTATAGCAAATTCTTATGTTCACTAAGTTTTTATAACCTATTGAAGTTAGAAATAAATATACAGATAATAAATTGAAATAATTGTTCGTATGGAACAATTAAGTGATTTTATTGAATTAATTATATTATCAATTAATTCAAGGAGAGAAATTAGTTGGAATCAGTTAACAAGTTAACTGATAATTTTCAAGTTGGCCAAGTCAACTGTTTTGAATTAAAATTGATTATTAGATTAAATTGTTTAAAATTAATCTAATAGAAATGGTTTTGATGAATATTTTTTCAAGCTAAATAAATGTTCCTAAAAGCTAATAAATCTTTTAATTAACCGCATTTAAAATAATTATTGAATTGTTTATTATTAATGAAGTTAATTATTATTTTAATAATATTTTAAAAGTAATTAGCTATTCTATTTTAGTTAATCAAGAAGTTAACTAAATCTACTGTAGTTAACGATGAAATCTGTAAAGACCCGTAAATTCCCGCTCTTTGGATCGACCATAAACCACACAAGTCTGACCCAAAAGGTTGGAAATCTACGAATACTTCAACTTTGGGAATACAACACATTAGAACAACAACAACATACTTTTATTACATCATGATAATATAACATCAGAGTACAGAATATATCAGAGTACATCAAAATTAAAATACAGCGGAAGAAAATTTTACAATAAATTTAATACAATACAGTGCAGCGGAAATAAAATAGATACAGCGAAAGACAACTATGCTCTGGACACAGCTTTAAGCTTCAATCCAGAATCCTGCTCAAGAAGTAAATATCTGCAAAAAGCTACTCGACTGCCCATATGGAAAAAGAGGGCACCCGAGTTTGCAAAGGTGGAAACAAACAACGGGTCAGTCATGGGACTGGTGTGAGAATTCTTAACTAATTTAACTAATAGTAATAAAGCAAATCCAAGGACCACGCCGCTGACGCGGAATGGGTTTACTCCAATGGGTTGTCGTGCATAACTTAAAATGACAAAACAAACAATAAGTAAATCGTAAAACAACGCTATGCTTTTGAGAAAAATGGAATCACCATAAGACCCAAGTCCCATCACACAATGCAACGCAAACCAGAGGATAGGGTTTTACCTTATGGTGATTAAACATGCTTGGTACAATAAAAAACGAATTTGATATTATTATTAGTGTATATTAGTTTTCAAAAACAGTTCAATCATAATGTATCAATCCTAGGACACATAGATACCATAATACTATGCTTCCATACTACTAATACAATCAAATCCGCATGAGGTCGTATTGGAAATTGGGTTTCCATCATGAGTCAAGGCTAGGGAGGAGCTCCTTACCGATTCGAGACACTTTATCTAATGTCTCAGGATCCACCGCAGTGAACCCTTGGATAGCTGCAGGGCCGGTCCACACATACAGCTTTGTGGATTGGCAATTCCTGAACACACGTTTTCCCGGTCCTATAGGACCTATCATCCGAGGCGCCTCTTTCCATCATCCACATAAGTAAAATGTCGGGCCGTGTTAAAACCCAAACACCACTTCTAACTAGAAAGAAACGTGTTGCTCTCCCTGCGTTCCCTTCTCCCGTTTTAGACTCCGCCGGTGTGTGAGGCTCCCGAAGTCACGCTATACACAAAGCTATGCCTAAACAGGCTATGCTTTGATCATCCCACAAGGCCTGCTTTTCAACAAAGCCTTGATCATATGCATCTTAGTATGCCACATCGTCACTCCATATCACACACCAATCCTTTGCCGAAATATATGAAAGGGTGTTAAGCAAGAGAATGAATTCTCTGCCACCAAACATTCATACATTCGACAGAAAATCAATAAATACAATATAAAGGAGTACAATGTCAGACACACATTCCATTTATAAGCTTATGCTCTGGGTCTGAGTGAAAGCCAAATCCGTACTAATCAACACTACGTCCGGACGGCCACCATTTTAGCCCTTTCAAGGTAGCTACTCCAATCATGGGCGTCAATGGTAACTCATCCATTCGATGTGAAGATCGTCGGTCTTGTACCGTCTTCAACTCTTCGACCGTTAGTCGCCGTATTCATTATTCAGAATGAGTTAAACCCGGTCTTTCCGAATAACTCACATGATTTAAAATTAGGTGCTATATATAAACCACATCAACGCCTCATTCCAATTTAGAATATCCTTTTAATAAAGTATTCACATTATTAGGGAAAGGTTCCCATAAATTTTATCAAAGATAAATCTTTCAACTTATTCTTTAATCTTCCTTTATTCACCTTCAATCTAATTAAAGATTTATTTAAAACTTTATTAAGTTTTAGTCCTCTAAAATCATTGTTAAATGACTAATCACTTTTCTGGAATTAATCTTATTTTTAATCCGGTTTTAAGAACTGATGTTATTTAAAATATAGTTCACGAGAGACCCCATTTCATGTTTCATTAATTCCTAATTTAATATAATATTAGGCATCTCTTTTTTTAGAAAATTTCATTTATTCGTAATTAAAAGATTAATTAATAACAAATTAAAATTCCACTATTGATTTGAGTTTCAAGAACTAATGCCATTCAAACATTGTTCACAAACAACCCATAATCAATTTCCTTTTTATTTCAATTATATTTAATAATTGGAAATCTCATTTAAATCTAAATAAAAAGATTTTCCTTATTTTTACGTATTTTAAAACGTTTATAAATTCGTTTCCAAGACGATTCCAACTTTTATTCCAACTATAATCTAAAAATTGATTATTCTATAGTTTATCCTTTTATAATATTATTTTTGAAATTCCTCTTTTAATAATCATTATAAAATGGATAAAATAAATCGATAAACTCGTTCGTTTTTTTTTTAAAATGCGTTGCTATTTTTAAAATGGATTAAATAGCCCAACTCATTTTCTTATCCATTTGTATTTTATAATGGGCTAGACCTCTCACATTAAGCCTACGACTTGTGGATGCTGGATGTGCCAGTCAGTTCCGGGCAGACTTATTCCACAGGTTGGGCTTAACCTCGTGTCATGGCCCGTTTCGTATTTGTGCACTTGGACCTCTCACATTAGGTTCAACATTAGTGGCTGCTGGATATGCCGGTCGGGTCCGGGCAGACTTCCACCACGAATGTAACCTAACCCCGTGTCCAAGCACAATTATAATTTATAATTATAATTATTTCATTGGGAATTATTATTTTAAAACATTCTAATTGAATATTAGATTAAAATATATTTTTTATCCTAAATTGGAATGAGACCCAAATCAAATACCATTAATTAATGGATTTCATACAACGCATTTGTGAAATAATGATAAACATTCCTTTATCACCAAAATAACATTCCAATAACATTCAGATAACATTCACACAACATTCAAATGACATTCAAACAAAATCCAAATAATAATATATTATTTGTGCACTTGGGCGATGTGTGAAAATATCATCCTAATCAACATATACAAGTAAGGCAACTTGTATATGGCACATTTTACACTAAAAATGTAATTCTTTTTCTAATGCCACATTTTACATTAAAAATGTTAATTCTTTTAAATGCAACATTTTACACCAAAAATGTTAATTCTTTTAAATGCAACATTTTACACCAAAAACGTTAATTCTTTTAAATGCAACATTTTATAAAATAAAAATGTTACTTTTTCCTATGTTAATATTTTATACATAAAAAAGAAATGAGATTTTATTATGTTATTTTTTCATATGCTAGAAATGTTACTTTTCTAATGACATAACTTGACACTAAAAATAATGTTCATTTTTAATGAATTAACATATCACTAAATTTATATTTCATTTTTGATGATTCTACATAACACTAAATTTATGTTACATTTTTAATGACATAACTTGACACTAAAAATAATGTCCATTTTTAATGAATTAACATATCGCTAAATTTATGTTTCATTTTTGATGATTCTACAAAACACTAAATTTATGTTACATTTTTAATGACATAACTTGACACTATAAATAATGTCCATTTTTAATGAATTAACATAAAGCTAAATTTACGTTTCATTTTTGATGATTCTACCTAACACTAAATTTATGTTACATTTTTAATGACATAACTTGACACTAAAAATAATGTCCATTTTTAATGAATTAACATATCGCTAAATTTATGTTTCATTTTTGATGAAACTTAATGACAGTAAAATTATGTACATTTTTCATAAAACTTAGTTACACTAAAAATTATATTCACTTTTCATGAAACTTAACAACGCTAAAGATATGTTTATTTTATGTCAATTTCATATCACCTTCATATTTCTACATATGATATCAACTAATATTTTGGTGTCAATGTTTCCATAACGATTCCTACATATGGCAACAACTAATATTTTGGTGTAAATATTTTCATGACAATTCCATATTACTACATATGACAACAACTAATATTTTGGTGTCAATATTTTCATGACAATTCCAACATATGGTGTACATTCCATAATACTACATGTAACAATATTCTAAATCTTGATGTCGACATTCACAATATAATTCACATCAACACATACTAGTCCATTTAAAAATTGAATCTTTTTAATAGAAACAATCTTGTGTAAACCTCATAATTTCTACAACAGTAATTTAACAATAAATTGAATCAACACATACTATTCCATTTTATTTTCAACTAAATTTAACATTGAAAATTTCCCTTTTTAATTTCTATAACAATAATGGTTTTATTGTTGACACATCAATCCTCAACAAAAGGGTATATTTTGATTTAACAATTGTGTTTAAACAAATATCATCACCTCAACACATCTACAGAACAACATCAATCAATTCAGATTTCATAGTAATCCACAATATGAATTTCACAATATACATATATAGAATTCACATGGTGAGGGATAATATTTAATTTAAATAATTAAATATAGAAATCTCACATTGATCGGGTTTCAGAAATCATTCGTGTTCAAATTTGGTTGGATTTTCAAAGTGCCCTGTTCTGGTCCTGGTCAGTTCCGTCTTGTAGATCTCGTTTCTACGATTCTAACGCAACTGTAATTTCTGAATTTTGTTTTCAAACGAACAAGTTATGGTTTTTTACAAAATTGAATTACATAAATAATATTATTAATTTTATAATATATTACATATCCTTCCTCTTTCTTGTTTATACTTCCAGAAAACATTCGACCCATATTCACCAGAAAAACGCCGCTTTTGCAAAACCGCCACAGTCGAACGGAGCCACCAGAGATGATCATGGCCGCTAAGTATATTGATCTTGACGTGCTCTTTTATTTTTGTTTTATAGAATTCATGAAATCATTTGTGGATTGAGAGAAAATGTGGAATCAAAATTGGAGATCGCTGGCCTTCCATTAGAAATGGGCGGTGGCCATTGATTTAGTTTAGGGCGGCGGCTGATAAGAAATGGGATTTGGGTTAAGGAAGTAAAAATGATATTATATAGTGGAGGAAATTATTATCTTTATTCCTTTATTTAATTAAAATTTTTATTTATTTATATATGAGGTCTGAAGATTATAAATATATAAAAAGAAGAGAGAACAAAAGGTGAATAAATGGAATAGTTTCGTATCTAAAAATGAATTTGAATGATAAATAGAAGAGGAGAGAGAGTAGAGAATAAATGCACAAGTTATTTCCCCTATATGCCTCTTTGTATTTATAACAAATTAAATGCTTTCCTTTTTTCTAATTGTTTAAGTTATGCAACCTTTTTAAATTTCAAAACACGCAATATTAAATAACGTAATGACATGTTTACGTATTATAACATAATGACATGTTGTCATAATTTATTTAGAATCTACATATTATTTCAAATCAACTTATTCAATGCTTATGCAAGAATAAATAAATGATTATACATAAATGGAGTTGATTTGTTTTCGAGGAGAGATAATAAAAGGAAAGGAAGAACAAAGAAAATAGAAGGATGTTTAAGAAATAAGAATACATGTGTGAAAATAGAATGAAGAGTAATAAATTAATAGATAAATAAAAGAAATGAATGCGTAATTAATGGAAGAAATTATGTTTTGATTTTGTTATTAATTATCATAAAACTCTTATATTAATTTTTTTTATCAAGTGTTTGAAGTTAATTATTACAAATATACATACAACTTGATATTAATTTCAATTGTAATAAATCACTATTTATCTAATTACAAATAAATGTTTATTAGACATAAATTTCAAATCATACCTAAATAACATCTTAATTTTATTTAAAGTTTTTTCTTTTATTTTTTTATTTATTTTTCTTTTTTTTCTGAAGCAATTTCTGTCAAAATTTCCTCAAAATAAAATTTTAAATTTACCCCAAAATTCAGGGTTGTTACAGTCTCTCCCACTTAAAATCTATTCGTCCTCGAAAAGGAATGAAGCTAAAAGTCGTTTAGTTACATAATTCTACTTTTAATTTAGTTCTATATTTGATTTGGTTAAATTGTTACCATTCATGTTATTAGTTAAACTAATTATCCAATAACACAACCATCAATCAATTAGTTGATTAACTTTAAAAATATATATATATATAACTTTATATATTCAAAAATCATATTTTCTAACATATATTATAATTACAAATACGTTAATTATAAGCTTGTCACTCTCAACTCATTCTAGGGCATTATTAACCCCATCTCTAATGAGTTTCCTCATTCTAGGATACTGCTGATCTTATCTCTAATGTGTATTCTTATTGGATATTACTAATCCAATCTCTGATGAGTCTTTTGTTCAGTTCTAATGAGTTGTACCCCAAAGATTTGAGCTAACCAGAGCTCTGATTGTAACGACCCAGAAAATCTGAACCAATTTAAAAATTTTAAATTGGCTAAAATAATGGATTTTCAAATATTTAAAATAAATATTTTAAATAATAGCGATGAAAACTGAGTTTGAGTCGACAATTGAAAACGAATATAATTAATTATAATTATAAACAAGGCCTGAAAAGGCGCTGCAGTTTCAAAAATTGAATTCAAACTTTGTCGGACTGTACCGGGTGCAAAACAAAACGGATTTTAGTGAAACCAAAAACATTTAAATCTGCTAGTGAATACCTTTCTAACAAATCTGAAAAATCGAATTTTCATAACGGAAAGCAAAAGTTATGGCCAAATGAATTTTCAGAAAGGTCGCTATGGGATTTATATAGCCCGCGAAATTGGCCATTTTGCATACGACCTCGGAATTCGACGAAACCACTTTTGTTGGATCCGGGATGTGAAGTTATCGCTAGGTTTCAAATTTCATAATTTTTGAAGCTAGTATGTGAGCGTGGCAAAGGAAAACGTGTTCTGATTAATTACAGTTAAATTGGATCGACCAGAAATGGGTCTTTTGCAAACGGTCTCAGAATTCGACGAAACTAGTTTTGTTGGGACCGTATCACCAAAACATAGCTAGATTTATTTTTCTAGAATTTTTTGAATTAGTTTATGGCCCTGGCAAATTGAAATGTACGTTTAAATTGAATATTGAATGTAATATATTTTAATTTGAAGGAAAACTGACTGAAACAGTCGAATGGGCTTACGAAACATATCCCATTGTGTTCGGAATGGGGGTAAAACGCTAGGGACGACAGTCGTTGGGTTTGGATTGGGGTTCGCAAGAGGCAAGGGGTATTTTCGGATTTTTAAAGTTTATAAATAAAAAAAATCTACTCGTCCACGTCAGACCCCCCCCCCCCCCGCTTCTCTCTCCCCGATAAACGATTTACGGCGGAAACCGCTCGTGCCTTCTCTCCTCCGTTCCTCCTCCTACAAGCAAAATTACGCCTTCCTCCTATTGAGGATTTTTTAGAGCTCGGAGAGATCTTCAAATTCATATAAGGAGCAGCAATTATAGTCGTGTAAATCGGCCGAATCACCTCCGTGAAGTTTCGACGTTGAAACCGCCGCCACGACCGCTGGGGCCCACTGAGTTGGCCCTCCTCCCTGGCGCACGTGCGCCTCACGTAGGCCTTCGACCCTGCGCAACCCGATCGTGGAACCATTGCACGGATTGATCGAAAAATTCAAACCTAGTTCTGAAGATTTCTGAAAGGTAACGGCTGTTTAATTTAAAAACTGATTTTAATAGTTTAAAACCGTTGCAAACTTTGAAAAATCATATCTTTTTGCTTTGTGGTCGAAATTCAGTGGAACAAGAAACAGTGGACTCGTGTGGACGTCTTCTACATTTTAGAAGAGACCGCATATTTTTCTGAGCCTTCTGCTATTTTTGGTGGAGTGGAACCCAATGTGAGATTTCTAATTTATAAAAAATATGGAAAACGACGATGTATAAATTATATAGTCGATGTATGAGTTATATAAGCGTTGTACACCTCTTGTATAAGCGTTGTATAAGTTGTACGTTCGATGTATAAGTTATGTATGCGTTGTAAAAATTATATATGTGTTGAAATAGAAGTGAATTGCTATATATATATATATACATATATATATATATATACGCCCCTCGTCCACAAACCATGGACGATATTTATTGATTGTGATTGGTGTGAAAATTGATTGATAGCGAATGGTTGTTTGGGATTGTTTGTGGTTGATATTGATTGATTGTGGTTGAAAAATACCCATTTGTGGTTGAGAAATATTTGGTTGAAACCACATAAGATTAGTTTGTGGAAATGAAATAAATATATACATGCCGCCTGCGTGCGAACTAGATGCATGATCCCCATTGTCAAAAACCGCGAGGTTTTAAGGTAGAGCGAGGAGCCGTACTAGGGACGGTCCCGGTTTTAACTACCCTGCCGTTATGCTGCCGAAATTTTGAATAATATTCGTGTGTTTGAATTATTTTCATTTGTTAAAACTATATTTATTCGTTGAATAGAAAACCTTCATGTGTTGAATTGAAATTCATTCGTTGATTAGAAATTCATGTGTTGAATGGTATTCGTGTTTTAAATATAAAAATCACATTTTTATCTATATATATAAACTATAGAAAACCTTTATGTGTTGAATCGAAATTCATTTGTTGAATAGAAATTCATGTGTTGAATGGTATTCATATTTTGAAATAAATTATTCAATAATAAAAATCACCTTTTTATCATCTATATGAACTATGTAAGATAATCTCGTTTTAAAAGAAATTGTTTTATAATAAAAAAAATCCTTTTATATATATATATTACCTATATAAACTATATAAAATAATAGTGGTTTGAAAAGAATTGTTTTACAATAAAAATCACATTTTTATTATATACATGAATTGTTGAAATGTGAAGTGTTAAAAATAGCCACTCGTTCAAATAAATATGCATGAGTTGAAGTATTCATTAATTAGCTAATGATATGATTTTTGCCTATGCATGCAACATTAGAATGAATGGTGCTTTTAAACCAAATTGAATCAAATATGAAATTGAATGGAAAACGATAAGTGATAAGAACTGTATATATGTACATGCATATTTATTGAACAAGTTATAGCAAAGGGGCTAGAGAAGAGGAATAAAATTTTGTGTCCAACAAATAGGTACACATTTACTGTTTTGTTTAGGTGATGATTTTATGAGCCTGTTGGCTAGCCGCTTGGCTTTTTCTTTTTCTTTTTGACATGAGACGCCCGTGTGGCTATTTGGGAATTTTCCCAGCCCCTCCCGTACAAAGGAGGTTATGGCGAAATTTTCCAAAATTTAAAGGCGTTAGTGAAATATTTGAAGTGGAAACAATATAGGAATTTTGAATGAACAATATTTATATAAATATAAATAAAATTAAAACGAAACCTGGCCGTGTAGTTCGTGATTTGAAACCGTGATTTCAAACAACTAGTGCGGGAAATCCGACCATTGGATTTTCCCGAAACCGCAAGTGTTGGGTTCGCCTTGAAAATATCTTTCCAACAGCACCAAATTTGTAGAAATCCAACGGTTGGATTGTCTGGAATGTTTAATTCAAATCTGAAGAAAAACAGCGCCAGAATCGATTGTATATATATATATATATATAATTATATTTAATCGAATCACGACGCTGTAGTTCGTATTTCGAAATCGAAACTTCAAACGATTATACCGGGAGATCCGACCGTCGGATTTTCCCGAAACTGGAACCGTTGGATTCGTTTTGAAAAGATCTTTCTAATGATGTAAATTTTGTGAAGATCCAACGGTTGGATTTTCAGATATGTGTAAATCAAATCTGAAGAAAAACAACGCCACGGTCGCGTTATGGCCCGAAGCGTCGTTTTGAATATATTGGCTATTTTAAAATAAATAAAAATAGCGATAAATCATTATAAAATATTATAAACAATATGGATGTGATTTAGAAATTAACTGAAGGTTGGCTAAGTCGAATGGTTTCCTGGGTGTTGATCTGATGTTGGTTTCGGCCTTCGGGGTTAATATTTGGGAAATCGTTCTCTTACTGATTGACGGTTAGTGACTAATGAATTGAAATGATGCGTGTATATGTTAGTGTTGCACTTGTTTATTATATACGCGAGTTGCTCAGAAAGACCGGGTTTTTCCCATTCTGAATAACTGAATCGACGATAAGAAATCGAAGATGAAGACGGTGGTCGAAGACCGGAGATCTTCACCTCGTTTGGATGGTAACCGAGGTCCTGATTGGGAGGCATCCCGAAATATGGATAATGAGTGTTGATCGTCCCGACGTACGTGGTGATCGATGGGTTTGCGAGGTATTTAGTGCCTCTGGTTTCGTTCAGACCCAGAACGGACTTGTAAATGGACTGTGTGTCTGACATTGGATTTTATTCTATGTTGATTGATCTCTATTAAATATACATCTGTTTGGCAGCGGAGAATTTATTCTTTTGCTTAACGCCCTTCTCTGAAACGCACGAGCTCAAAGGTTGTATATCGATGGACATCAGTCGCATGGCATGAATTGCTAATGTGACATGCCTAAGTGATCGGGGCTTCTGTTGAAAAGCAAAGTCTTGTGGTGATGATCAAAGCACCGCCTGTGGGGCGTAGCTTTGTGTATAATGTGAATTCGCGAGCCTCACACCCCGGTATGAACCAGAAACGGGAGAAGGACCTCAGGGAGGGCATGCGTTTCTTTCTAGCTAGGGTGGTGTCGGTGACCTACCAGCCCTGACATTTATATACTTTTCACCTGTGTGGTTGTTGTTGTTGCAAGGCGCCTCGGTTAGATCGGACGATCCGGGTCCGATGGAGCTATTCGTTGGCTCATTTACACCCCAAAGGGTGGGGAAACGCGGTGTTCAGGAATTTTAATCCACATCGGTGGACTGGCCCTGACGATCTAAGGGCCCACCTGAGTCTGGGTCCTTAGGGGCGGGTTAGAGCGTCTCGAATTCGGTAAGGACTATCTTTTGCCTTGGTTCAGGACGGAAATTCAATTTCCAAATACGACATCGTGCGAATTTGATTGTATACCTATATATATGACGACATAGTGGTATGGGGCATTAATGCCGTCTATGATTGATAGTTATGATTTGAAATTGTTTTCAAAACATATAAACACTAGCAATAATATCAAATGCCGTTGTTTTATTCGTATCAAGCATATTTTGGCCGTTATAAGGTAAAAACTCTATCCTCCGGTTTGCGTTGCATTGTGTGATGAGAACTGAGTCTTATAATGGCTTCATTTTTATAAAAAGCATTGCGATGGTTAAAAGAATGATTTGTTTTAAAGCACTGGCAATCCAATGGAGTAAACCGGTTCCACGAAAGTGGCGTGGTCCTGTGATTAGCCATATTATAAATGTGTTGAGTAGATTTCTCATACCAGTCCCATGACTGACTCGTAGTTTGTTTCACTTTCAAACTCGGGTGCCCCTTTTTCTACACGGGCAGCCTTGTATTCAGGTTTAGCTGGCTTTCTCTGGATAGCTGGAGCTGAAGATGGATTCTATCATTTATCTCTTTTTATGCTGTTCAGCTCCTATTGTACATAGTCTGTTTGTTTTTCCGCTGTAGACATTTATGTATAGCTGAACTGTATTTGTACTAAGTAAGATCCTGTATACTGTGAAACTCTGATGATTACTTTTATCCAGTATATTTTGTTGTTCATTATCTGGTGTATTTATTTAATTCTGTTCTGCTGTTATCTGTTTCTGTGTTATATTCCACGGATTACCCTTGCCGCCGTCAGGATGGGGTTTGGGGTCGTCTCAGATACCAACTGTAAAGACCCGTAAATTCCCGCTCTTTGGATCGACCATAAACCACACAAGTCTGATCCAAAAGGTTGGAAATCTACGAGTACTTCAACTTTGGGAATACAACACATTAGAACAACAACAACAACAACAACAACAGACTTTTATTACATCATGATAATATAACATCAGAGTACAGAATATATCAAAGTACATCGAAATTAAAATACAGCGGAAGAAAATTTTACAATAAATTTAATACAATACAGTGCAAATAAAATAGATACAGCGGAAGACAACTATGCTCTGGACACAGCTTTAAGCTTCAATCCAGAATCCTGCTCAAGAAGTAAATATCTGCAAAAAGCTACTCGACTGCCCATGTGGAAAAAGAGGGCACCCGAGTTCGCAAAGGTGGAAACAAACAACGGGTCAGTCATGGGACTGGTGTGAGAATTCTTAACTAATTTAACTAATAGTAATAAAGCAAATCCAAGGACCACGCCGCTAACGCGGAACGGGTTTACTCCAATGGGTTGCCGTGCGTAACTTAAAGTGACAAAACAAACAATAAGTAAATCGTAAAACAACGCTATGCTTTTGAGAAAAATGGAATCACCATAGGACCCAAGTCCCATCACACAATGCAACGCAAACCAGAGGATAGGGTTTTACCTTATGGTGATTAAACACGCTTGGTACGATAAAAAACAAATTTGATATTATTATTAGTGTATATAAGTTTTCAAAAACAGTTCAATCATAATGTATCAATCCTAGGACACATAGATACCATAATACTATGCTTCCATACTAGTAATACAATCAAATCCGCATGAGGTCGTATTGGAAATTGGGTTTCCATCATGAGTCAAGGCTAGGGAGGAGCTCCTTACCGATTCAAGACACTCTAGCTAATGTCCTAGGATCCCCCGCAGTGAACCCTTGGATAGCTGCAGGGCCGGTCCACACATACAGCTTTGTGGATTGGCAATTCCTGAACACACGTTTTCCCGGTCCTATAGGACCTATCATCCGAGGCGCCTCATTCCATCATCCACATAAGTAAAATGTCGGGCCATGTTAAAACCTAAACACCACTTCTATCTAGAAAGAAACGTGCTGCTCTTCCTGTGTTCCCTTCTCCCGTTTTAGACTCCGCCGGTGCGTGAGGCTCGCGAAGTCACGCTATACACAAAGCTATGCCTAAACAGGCTATGCTTTGATCATCCCACAAGGCCTGCTTTTCAACAAAGCCTTGATCATATGCATCTTAGTATGCCACATCGCCACTCCATATCACACTACCAATCCTTTGCCGAAATATATGAAAGGGTGTTAAGCAAGAGAATGAATTCTCCGCCACCAAAAATTCATACATTCGACAAAAAATCAATAAATACAATATAAAGGAGTACAATGTCAGACACACATTCCATTTATAAGCTTATGCTCTGGGTCTGAGCGAAAGCCAAATCCGTACTAATCAAAACTACGTCCGGACGGCCACCATTTTAGCCCTTTCAAGGTAGCTACTCCAATCATGGGCGTCAATGGTAACTCATCCATTCGATATGAAGATCGTCGGTCTTGTACCGTCTTCAACTCTTCGACTGTTAGTCGCCGTATTCATTATTCAGAATGGGTTAAACCCGGTTTTTCCGAATAACTCGCATGATTTAAAATTAGGTGCTATATATAAACCACATCAATGCCTCATTCCAATTTAGAATATCCTTTTAATAAAGTATTCACATTATTAGGGGAAGGTTCCCATAAATTTTATCAAAGATAAATCTTTCAACTTATTCTTTAATCTTCCTTTATTCACCTTCTATCTAATTAACGATTTATTTAAAACTTTATTAAGTTTTAGTCCTCCAAAATCATTGTTAAATGACTAATCACTTTTCTGGAATTAATCTTATTTTTAATCCGGGTTTAAGAACTGATGTTATTTAAAACATAGTTCACGAAAGACTCCATTTCATGTTTCATTAATTCCTAATTTAATATAATATTAGGCATCTCTTTTTTTAGAAAATTACATTTTTTCTTAATTAAAAGATTAATTAATAACAAATCAAAATTTCACTATTGATTTTAGTTTCATGAACTAATGCCCTTCAAACATTGTTCACAAACAACCCATAAATAATTTCCTTTTTATTTCAATTATATTTAATAATTGGAAATCTCATTTAAATCTTAATAAAAAGATTTTCCTTATTTTTACGTATTCTAAAATGTTTATAAATTCGTTTCCAAGACGATTCCAACTTTTATTCCAACTATAATCTAAAAATTGATTATTCTATAGTTAATCCTTTTATAATATTATTTTTGAAATTCCTCTTTTAATAATCATTATAAAATGGATAAAATAAATCGATAAACTCGTTCGTTTTTTTTTTAAAAATGCGTTGCTATTTTTAAAACGGATTAAATAGCCCAACTCATTTTCTTATCCATTTGTATTTTATAATGGGCTAGACCTCTCACATTAAGCCTACGACTTGTGGATGCTGGATGTGCCGGTCGATTCCGGGCAGACTTATTCCACTGGTTGGGCTTAACCTCGTGTCATGGCCCGTTTCGTATTTGTGCACTTGGACCTCTCACATTAGGTTCAACATTAGTGGCTGCTGGATATGCCGGTCGGGTCCAGGCAGACTTCCACCACGAATGTAGCCTAACCTCGTGTCCAAGCACAATTATAATTTATAATTATAATTATTTCATTGGGAATTATTATTTTAAAACATTCTAATTGAATATTAGATTAAAATATATTTTTTATCCTAAATTGGAATGAGACCCAAATCAAATACCATTAATTAATGGATTTCATACAACGCATTTGTGAAATAATGATAAACATTCCTTTATCACCAAAATAATATTCCAATAACATTCAGATAACATTCACACAACATTCAAATGACATTCAAACAAAATCCAAATAATAATATATTATTTGTGCACTTGGGCGATGTGTGAAAATATCAGCCCAATCAACATATACAAGTCAGGCAACTTGTATATGGCAGTGTAACATATTTGAATTATCATAAATAATAATAAATTAACATTAATTAGCATGCTACCTATTTTCAAAATTCAAACATTGTGTCACATCCAAACATCAATTCACAACATATCATGCATGCCACAGAAATAATTCTAAGTTTTTATTCACATCTAAAATGTGAATAAAATATACTTTCTTAATTCATGTCTTTTACTTAGACCATACATTTCTAACATTAATGATATTTTTATTTAAACCATTCATTTCTAACATTAATGATATATATCTAGAGAATAAATTTCTAATATTAATGATAATTATATTTAGACAATACATATCTAACATTAATGATATACATATTTAGACAATACATATTTAACATTAATGATATACATATCTAACATTAATGATATTCATATTTAGACAATACATATCTAACATTAATGATATTCATATTTAGACAATACATATCTAACATTAATGATATTTATATTTAGACAATACATATCTAACATTAATGATATTCATACTAGTGAGACATCTTAACAAAAATGATATTTTTATACTAATGTGACATTTTTAACAAAAATGTAACTTTATTCCTAACACAACATATTTGGCTAAAAATGTTATTATTTTTATAATGCAACATTTTTGACTAAAAATGTAATTCTTTTTCTAATGCCACATTTTACACTAAAAATGTTAATTCTTTTAAATGCAACATTTTACACCAAAAAGGTTAATTCTTTTAAATGCAACATTTTACACCAAAAATGTTAATTCTTTTAAATGCAACATTTTACACCAAAAAGGTTAATTCTTTTAAATGCAACATTTTATAAAATAAAAATGTTACTTTTTCCTATGTTAATATGTTATACATAAAAAAAATGAGATTTTATTATGTTAATTTTTCATACGCTAGAAATGTTACTTTTCTAATGACATAACTTGACACTAAAAATAATGTCCATTTTTAATGAATTAACATATCGCTAAATTTATGTTTCATTTTTGATGATTCTACATAACACTAAATTTATGTTACATTTTTAATGACATAACTTGACACTAAAAATAATGTCCATTTTTAATGAATTAACATATCGCTAAATTTATGTTTCATTTTTGATGATTCTACATAACACTAAATTTATGTTACATTTTTAATGACATAACTTGACATTAAAAATAATGTTCATTTTTAGTGAATTAACATATCGCTAAATTTATGTTTCATTTTTGATGAAATTTAGTGACAGTAAAATTATGTTCATTTTTCATAAAACTTAGTTACACTAAAAATTATATTCACTTTTCATGAAACTTAACGACGCTAAAGATATGTTTATTTTATATCAATTTCATATCACCTTCATATTTCTACATATGATATCAACTAATATTTTGGTATCAATGTTTCCATAACGATTTCTACATATGGCAACAACTAATATTTTGGTGTCAATATTTTCATGACAATTCCATATTACTACATATGACAACAACTAATATTTTGATGTCAATATTTTCATGACAATTCCAACATATGGTGTAAATTCCATAATACTACATGTAACAATATTCTAAATCTTGATGTCGACATTCATAATATAATTCACATCAACACATACTAGTCCATTTAAAAATTGAATCTTTTTAATAGAAACAATCTTGTGTAAACATCATAATTTCTACAACAATAATTTAACAATAAATTGAATTAACACATACTATTCTTTTTTATTTTCAACTAAATTTAACATTGAAAATTTCCCTTTTTAATTTCTATAACAATAATGGTTTTATTGTTGACAAATCAATCCTCAAAAAAAGGGTATGTTTTGATTTAACAATTGTGTTTCAACAAATATCATCACCTCAACACATCCACAGAACAACATCAATCAATTCGGATTTCATAGCAATCCACAATATGAATTTCACAATATACATATATAAAATTCACATGGCGAGGGATAATATTTAATTTAAATAATTAAATATAGAAATCTCACATTGATCGGGTTTCAGAAATCGTTCGTGTTCAAATTTGGTTGGATTTTCAAAGTGCCATGTTCTGGTCCTAGTTAGTTCCATCTTGTAGATCTCGTTTCTGCGATTCTAACGCAACTGGAATTTCTGAATTTTGTTTTCAAACGAACAAGTTATGGTTTTTTACAAAATTGAATTAAATAAATAATATTTTAATTTTATGATATATTACATATCCTTCCTCTTCCTCGTTTATACTTCCAGAAAACATTCGACCCATCGTTCACCAGAAAAACGCCGCTTTTGCAAACCCGCCATAGTCGAATGGAGCCACCAGAGATGATCATGGCTGCTGAATATATTGATCTTGACGTGCTCTTTTATTTTTGTTTGATAGAATTCATGAAATCATTTGTGGATTGAGAGAAAATGTGGAATCAAAATTGGAGATCGCTGGCCTTCCATTAGAAATGGGCGGCGACCATTGATTTAGTTTAGGGCGGTGGCTGATAAGAAATGGGATTTGGGTTAAGGAAGTAAAAATGATATTATATAGTGGAGGAAATTATTATCTTTATTCCTTTATTTAATTAATATTTTTATTTATTTATATATGAGATCTGAAGATTATAAATATATAAAAAGAAGAGAGAACAAAAGGGGAATAAAAGGAATAGTTTCGTATCTAAAAATGAATTTGAATGATAAATAGAAGAGGAGAGAGAGTAGAGAATAAATGCACAAGTTATTTCCCCTATATGCCTCTTTGTATTTGTAACAAATTAAATGCTTGCCTTTTTTCTAATTGTTTAAGTTATGCAACCTTTTTAAATTTCAAAACATGCAATATTAAATAACATAATGACATGTTTACATATTATAACATAATGACATGTTGTCATAATTTATTTAGAATCTACATATTATTTCAAAATCAACCTATTCAATGCTTATGCAAGAATAAATAAATGAATATACATAAATGGAGTTGATTTGTTTTTGAGGAGAGATAATAAAAGGAAAGGAAGAACAAAGAAAATAGAAGGACGTTTAAGAAATAAGAATACATGTGTGAAAATAGAATGAAGAGTAATAAATTAATAGATAAATAAAAGAAATGAATGCGTAATTAATGGAAGAAATTATGTTTTGATTTTGTTATTAATTATCATAAAACTCTTATATTAATTTTTTTTATTATCAAGTGTTTGAAGTTAATTATTACAAATATACATACAACTTGATATTAATTTCAGTTGTAATAAATCACTATTTATCTAATTACAAATAAATGTTTATTAGACATAAATTTCAAATCATACCTAAATAACATCTTAATTTTATTTAAAAGATTTTTTTATTTTTTATTTTTTTATTTTTTCTGAAGCAATTTCTGTCAAAATTTCCTTAAAATAAAATTTTAAATTGACCCCAAAATTCAGGGTTGTTACAAAATCAATTATTACAGAAGTTAATAGTAGTTAAGATGGTTACTTTTAAATGGAATTCATTCAATGAGTATTCGTTTTTATACCGAGATTTTAATTGAAATTTTGGAGAGAATTTTAAAAAGGGTTTATAATAAATCCAACTTCATAAACACAGCTTATTAAAGAGGTGCAAGGCTTATGCGATGGTTTGGAATAAACGTTTACTTAATAATCGTATTAAGTGAAATAATTGCAATCGGAAAGTGGTTTTATAATAAACCCAAGGTTTATAAGCAAAGTTATTTAAAGCTAATGTGATGTGTTTTAAATAAGCATTTATTTAATAGCCAAATTAAGTAAAATAATTTGAAATGGGAGAAGAGAGTTTCAAAGTCCAAAGATAAGTTGTTTAACTGGGTTTTTGTGAAGAGTTCGTAAATGGATATTTGAAATAAAATCCAATTTTGATTTTATAATAAGAGGCTTGGTGGATTTATAAAAGGAGAATGTAATTACAAAGAGATCGTAAATGTAAGAATGGTTCATAAAACCAAGCAATAAATAAGATTTTTGATGGTTTATTATTGGTTTTTTGAATTTCAAGCTCTTATCTATCTTAAGATAAGAACGTTGTCGGTCAAGATCCGAGAGGTAATTAGAATACCACAACTTGAATGACTTCACTATTATCGAGAGATTGTATTAGTTTGTAGTGGTAGAAGATGTTGGAAACGATTTATTAATTCTATACGAAAAATATTACAACATTGATTTGCAAAGAAGTTAGAAATTAATAAAAGAATTTGGTTTTATAATAACAATGTATTATTTGATGTTATTTTTGCCTGTGTAAGATCTCGTAATGAAATCTTTATCGATTGGTTAAGTACTATAAAAATATTTCCTTAACTAATGGAATTGAAAAGAGATTTTGTAATTTATGTAGATATTTCCGAAGTAAAGGAAATAAGAAAGAGATTTTTTTGGTAAATATGCCATTATTTAAATATAAGTTTATGGTTATGTTTTTAGAGTAACGAAAAGTAAATAGATTCGTCAAGATAAGAATATAAAATCGATTTTAATCGATGAAATGTTTAACGAAAATCTTAATATAAGGGACCTGAGTTGCCAAGGTACTTAGCTAAACTGTTGGATTTGAAAGTTAAAGAACCAACTATCAAATGAATATTCATTGGCCCTATTTGACGTGTTAGTTTGAAGAGACCTGGGTGGGAACTAGTCCTAAAAACACTTCGAACCAACTTTGCGTTTGCAAACTAACATGCAGGTATCCTATGAAATGGTTTAAAGACGTAGATCTTTGGAGCGAAAGATTTACTCGCTGATGTCTCTGGTTAATTACCGAGTTTCGTGGCATTAAACCTCTTGTTCTGAGGTATCTTTAATTTGTTCAGTCCTAGAACGAACTGGTATAGAAGAATGTATGACAGAGTATTTCCTAAGATCACGTACGTTGATTTTTACAAATATATCAAGTTTGGTGGCAGAGAATTTATTCTCTTTGCTTAACACCCAGAGTTATTTGTGGACGTCATTAGTTATTTTACGGATTTGACGATGTGGCATTCAAAGGTGGAATGTGCTATTCTGAAAGATAAGCGTGACCTCAAGCCTCATCACCCGGGAAATGATAGAAGTCGGGCAGGCAGCATGGCCAAGTGGGTCATTTCCATTAAGGGTATTATCACTCGATCTAGAGAAATTCCTTTTGCTTCTTATTTTATTCGCTGTTGTATGCTTTCGGTAACGTATCTGATCACAACCGTGGGTGATAATATGCTCGATACACTCAAGCTAAATGAGTGACCAGTCATGTGTGGGTTTCAAGATGTTCTTGTTGAACCCCAGTGTATCCCCTCTAGAGTACACTAATCGAAAGGTGGTCCCATACCTTGTCATGTTGGAAATCCAACCTCCAATAAGCGCATGCGGTTTTTGATTATATATTAAATATGTGGAGCGTGAGATGTAAGCGTTCTGCTAGATGGTTATTTATTTGTGGTTTGATAGACATTATTATAATATAACCAGTTTTTTATATCAAAAATGTTTTGGGTTATCGTAAGGTAAAAATCGTCCATGTTTATGTGTGGACTGGCCTTACGATTGTCTTTTTTTCTTTCAAGGGTTTTATAAAATTAAACAAATTGTTTGTTATATGAATTTATCACTGAAAGTATTCCAGACTGATCAAAGGGTTAATTTTCCTTTGCTTGAAATGTGCTCGGGTCAGACCGAGAATATTTCTAGGTTAGGTATTACCTGAAGCTTCAAAGAAGGAGCTGAGGACGAGACCTATTCCCGTAATTTCTGGAACTAATTTATTGTTATTGTGTGTGTTGTATTTGGTGTATACTCTGATGCTGTTTAATCATATATATACATATATATATATTGTTTTCTCTTTGTGTAAAGAGATTTGATATATTATATTTTATTCATTCCGCTGTGAGATTCTGATCGTCTTATTCTTCTATTCTAACATTATTTCTTTCCTTCCTCGCCCTCTAATTCTTTCTCCTAACAATCCAATTTCCTATGCTATTTGAGTTAGACATGTGTAGTTAAATGTCAGCTTAAATAATACAGAAAAGTTAGATCGTTATATTTGGTATCAGAACCGAAGGTTGAGTAATAACCATGGCTCTGTGGCGTAACTCAATAGAGATGGGGTTAGAAATACCCTAGATTGAGTTTTTTTTGTGTGTGTTTTTTTGTGTGTGTATGAGTGCGTATTTGTAGATTTTATATACAATGATTTTATATTGTGTTGATTAATCTGTTGCCTGGTATATGAATTCCAGATCGATGCGTTTAGTTGACGTGGTCGATAGGGTTTTATAAATGCTTGAACAAGGCAAATTGACATAATATTGTTTTTAAAGTGGGTGAATGAAATAATTTTACCCAAAATTATATTTTTATATAAAGGAATAATTTTCTTAAATTATTAATGTGATTGGTTGTTATTATTTTAATCAAATGAGATTATAATATTAAGTTGGTTATATATATACAAAATCAAATTTGTATATGAATTCAATATACAAATGAACTGAATTAAAATTGGATTCAGACAAGAATTTGAGAATTTAAATCTCGGTTGTTTAGAAATATTTTCTTAAGTATCTTTAAAAAGTAATATAGCATTACTTGAAGGTATTTTTGAATAAGTATGGTTTTAAATAGACTTTGAAAGTGATTAAGCACTGAATTCGCTTCAGTGGCAAGAAATTAATTCTGATAATGGATCGCGACATTATCGGTATTCATTTTCAAGTTTCTGAGTGACGGATTTCTACCATAATAATTCGTTGATGGAAAATTTGTTTGAGCGAAATAAAGTTGTTTTAAAAATTCAAATATTCTGAATTTTCAAAATTGTTATAAATATATGTATGTATATTTATATTATTTTAAGGGAGTTGAAATAAAATCCAGGAATTCGAATTTTGAATTTAAAATTTAACTTGTATAAATTAAATATATTAAAATAATGGAAGTAAATCGAATGAATTGAAATTTAACATAAGATAAGTTAAATTGAATTGTAACATCCCGTATTTTTGTTAACACTAAAGTAACGAATTAAAGAATATTTAATTTTAAATGTGAGAATAAGGGAAATGGGCTACGCCATTGTGTTCATCTCGGAATTCTGGTTGAGATAGAGTCCGAGTTTGCGTGAATTGGACTTCGTATGAAGAAGTTATGGCGATCGGAAGATTCAGAAAAATTCAAACAAATTTCAAAAATTCAAATTCAAACTCAGATTGGGCTAGGCGGGAAAATTCCCTCTAGGGTCCAGGTCGACCGGGCGGTCGACCTACCCATACTGGTCGACCAAGGGGTCGACCTGCCCCCGCCCCCCGGGCAGATTTGAAAGATGACGATTTTCTGACTCTTGGCTGAGTCATTAGGGCTCACTTGTCACCCTATCTTGACTGAATGGCTGTGGTTTATTCTATGTTGATCGGATGGCCTAAATTAATCTTAAATTCTACATAAACACATGTAGACTCAAAACCTAAAATCAAATAAAAATTTAGAACCATGGCCTCCGTGCTGTCACCTTGCAACCTAGAGTAGCCGCCACCATTTGGGAGAAAGAAAAGCTAATCAACTCAATTCTATTCAACGCAAATCTAAATAACAACGAATTTGTCTTCTTCAAAGGAAAGCTAAATCAATTTCAGAACTCAGATTTCAGAACGCAAGACCTTCTTTGAGTTGTGAGTTCGATTTCTTTAATAAGATAATTAACAATTTAATTAGGTTGAGTTATGATTTGGGTTATGTTGTGAATCATTGACCGTTGTGTTATTATCTATGTTGTAAATCTATGATGTTATTATCTATGTTGTAAACCTGTGATGTTATTATCTATGTTGAAAATCTATGTTAATTGTTGGCTTATGTACAATCAATTCATAATGATGCTTCATATGCTAGTTTGGTTATGTTTGTTGGAACTATTTCGTATGTAAATTTAACTTGATAATTCTATATGCAAGTTTGGATGTTAATTTAGATATGAATCATATGCAAGTTAATGAGAATCACATACCACCTTACATGTTTCATGACATCTATTTTATGTGCAAGCTTGGATCTAAAGTTTAGGCTAAGACATGTGTGAGTTATATGCTAGTATATAAAATTCTATATGCTAATTTACATGTAGATCTTAATTTACATGTTTAGATGCAAGTTTACACCATAGTTTATGTTGCATAAATCATATATGCAATTATATATATATATATATATATATATATATATATATATATATATATATATATTGGAGTATGAATCATGTAATGTAAGCTTGTGACTATTGCCTATGCAAGTTTACACCTTATGATTAGATCTATGACATCCATAGTTTATGCAAGTTTGTGACTTTGGCCTATGCAAGTTGTAGATGAAAAACCTTATTCACACATGCAAGTTCACCCCTTATGTTTAGATCTAGTTTTTGTTCTATGCATGTTGTGATGTTTTCTCTTTATTCCATAAGTTAGACTATTCGAGTCTAACATATATTTCACGTTAAACGAACAAACGTACAACGTGGGGCAATGGGATAATATTAAAAGATTTAATATTGAGAATTGGCATAAATGCCTTAAATGTGATGTTAATTGGTATAATTTTATATACCATAAATAGATGGACATAATTAAGGTGTTAATTATGGACATAGTTAAAGTTTTAATTGATTGACAATTTGAATAGGGAAATTAATTCAAATTGGGGATAATTAATTATGTAATTAATCGCTTAAGACACGAGGTTAAACTCTTTTGTGGTGTAAGACTGCCCGGACCCGCCCGACAAATCCAGCAACCACAAATGCTAGTCTAATGTAGGAGGTCTTAGGCATAAATTAAATGTGTAACAGTTGTAAAGACACGGGGTTAGGCTCGTTTGTGGTGTAAGACTGTTCGGACCCGCCCGGCAAATCCAGCTGCCACAAATGCCAGTCTAATGTGGGAGGTCTTTACAAGGTTACGGTCTTAATGAATTAAGAAACACTTAACCAGATAAACATGTAGTGGGACATGAGGGGGTTAAGTGGGTGCCTTGGGTGGCATTTGAAATACGATTAGATGCACTTAACCAAGATTGAAACATGTAAGAAGACATGAATAAGAATGGGGTTAAGTGGGAAAAACCTTAGAGGGGACCAAACATAGGTGGAAAGCTTGTGTCATGCATGGGGGCCCTTTTCAAACCAGTAACCCATTAAGTATCTTTGTGGGCTCGACCCAAGTCGAGGACGGGACACGCTACTGGATTTGATTGTAAGAGGTCAAAATGGGTCAGCGGTGGCAACGCAAGTCCAACGGGTTCATATGCGTGTGTGGGCCCGGGCTGGTAGGTAAGACGTTGTTGCATCGTGTAGATATAAGCCGTGCATTTTTGGTTGTATCGGGTTGCCACTTTGGGGAGTGATACACCCCACTATGAGGCCATCACGGGTATCTACGAGTTAGGGAGCCGATCGAATGGGGGTAGTGGGTACACCTAGTGGAGATAGAGGCAGACGGCACCTATAGAGGTAGCTAGGGGTACACAAAACTACCATTAGCAGTACTAAGTTCTGTAGGCAGGATCAACCTTTAGGGTGACTAGTAGTGGTGCAGTATAATAATTATCTTATAGTGATTAAGGGCGCCTTTAACGTTATCTTTGTTCGTCTTATTTCCCTGTCATATCCAATTGTTCACAGTCATTTCCTTATTTTCCAGCTTATGCCTTAGCCTAGTTATTTTGATAATTATATTGTTAAAGTTATCGCACTCGTCAGACTTTATGTCTGGCCCCCTTTTCTTTCCACCTCTTTTCTTCCTTTTCCCCCTCAGGTTTGCAAGGAGGGAATACTACAGCTTAGTGCCGATTTCTTTCAGTTGCTTGAAGAGAGTAGATGTATCACTTGGGAGTCTCTCATCTTTATGGCTTTGCTTATGCTCAGTGGTGATTTATGCATTAATGTTATTTAAGTATTTGCTTCTTTATGTACTTTGAAGTTTTTGGAAAAGACTATTAATCCTGATGTAATGGTTTTGGAGACTACTTATGTAAACTCGTTTTGAGTTATGATGCTATGAAATAAGTTTTAACTTTCGTTGTGTTGCTTTATTTATTTCTTCTTGTAATTTATCTGTTCTATACAACAATAACGCTTCATGGACATTGATGCATTCCCTTTGTGAGTGACATTAATGGACATGGGGTGTTACACGTGGTATCAGAGCTATGATTACAAGAATAGATAAAAAGTTTTGAAAAGTGTTTTCAAAAGTATTATTTTCCTAGAAAGTATTTTCAAAAACTTGTTTTAAAGAAGCTATTTTCAAGGAAAGTTTACTTTAAAGAGCATAATCCCCGCAAGCCATACATCTCTCTTTCGCTTCCCTTGTTTTAAAACTCTTTCTTTTTCTTTTCAGCATGTCTGGAGCATCTGAGATACCGGAGGGTGTTCATGTATCCGATTAGTTTCGTCAATATCTCGAGGCTAGGGCTGCTACCGCGGGTCCAACCAACGTTCCTCCTCCTCCTCCCCCAGCTCCAGTCATTCCTCCGCGTGGAGATACTTTCTCCAAGATATGTAAAGACTTTCGATCGATGGGTGGAAAATCTTTTAGTGGGTCTGAAACGTTCATTGAAGCTAGAAATTGGTTGAAAGAAGTGGAGGATCTATTTGGCATTTTCGATTTGGACGATTGTAAGAAGGTCCAATTGGCTGCTTGGTTGATGAAGGACGAAGCTTTGTTTTGGTGGGAGGTCACTAATGGAGAGCGTCCAGTTGATACATGGCCGGATTTCAGGTGTAGGTTTGAGGCAAAGTTTCTCCCACGGACTGAATAGAATTTATATATGGAAAGATTTTTGGCGTTGAAGCAAGGGAATCTATCAGTGAAAGAATACGTCAACAAGTTCAATCAGTTGGCGAGATTTGGCTTGGTCTTGGTGAATACACCCGAAAAGAAGGCCCTGAGATTTGTTACGGGTTTGAACGAGCCACTACATGGGTTAGCTATGACCCACATCCCTATAGGGGGCACCTTTGAGAGGCTAGTTGATATGGCGCTTATGCATGAAGAGGAGAAAGGCGCCAATGCTAATAAGGCACCTAAGAAGAAAGGAGATCAAAAGAAACCACAACAACAAAACAATAAGGGCGGGAAGAACAATAATGGCAAAGGAAAGAAGAAGTGCTTTAATTGTGGGACACCAAGCCATTTGAGTAAAGACTATAGAAAAAGAAGAAGACTGGTTGTTTCCACTGTGGAGAGGCAGGTCATCTAGTTAAGGACTGCCCAAGGAAACAGGGACAAGGGCAAAGAACTTCTAGAGGGCAGCTTCAGGCTCTCATGGCACTGGGGCAGGCAAGGGAGCAGGTCCAGGCTCTCGCGGTCCCACCGCTACAAGAACGAGGTAGAAACATTTCCATTGAGAGTTTAGTTTTTCTGTTTAATCATCATGTCCGTACTTTATTCGATTCTGGTGCATCACATTCGTTTATCTCTACATCATTAGTTGAAACACTGCACTTAAATACTAGTCTTGTTGCGGATCCCATTGTAGTCTCAAATCCTATTGGTGGGTCGGCTCATTTATCCATGGTCTGTAGGGATTTGAGATTGTCGATCTTAGGCGTTAGTTTTGAATGTAATGCTTTTGTGCTTGGTTTCATGGGCTATGGGTTGATTCTAGGGATGGATTGGCTAGCTAGATATAGTGCCATCCTAGATTGTGAACGAAGGGTAGTAAAATTGTTGACTCGTAGTAGAAAGACCCTTTATATTTCTTGTGACCCTAGAGGATCGGTGATGCTTAGTTATCTTGAGTCACTTGACGCATCCAATGATGATTTACATTCTGTTCGTATAGTCCGTGAATATGTTGATGTCTTCGATGAGGTGAGGGGTCTACCCCCAAAATGTGAGATAGACTTTCGTATTTATCTTGTAGACAATGCAAAACTAGTATCTCTTCCAGTACGCCACATGGCTCCTCGTGAAAGAAGGAAGCTCAATAAGCAAGTAGGGGAGTTGCTTGAGAAGGGGTTCATAAGATGTAGTATATCGGAGTGGGGTGCTCCAGTAGTATTTGCCACGAAGGCGGATGGGTCCCTTAGACTTTGTGTGGACTATAGAGAACTTATTATTAAGAAGAATAGGCACCCACTGCCGAGGATTGACGATCTCTTCGATCAGTTAGTTGGTGCCTCAGTGTTTTCGCAGTTGGACTTAGCCACTAGTTTCCATCAGTTGAGAGTGGTTGAGGATAGGATAGACAAGACTGCCTTTAGGACTCCGGACGGTTTCTATGAGTGGCTAGTAATGCCCTTCGGTTTGACAAACGCCCCCGCATACTTTGTTGACTTAATGAGTAGGGTGTTTAGGGAGTACCTTAATAAATTCGTGGTGGTCTTTGTGGATGACATCTTGATCTTTTCTAAGAGCGAGGAAGAGCACGCCCTACATCTTAGGGAAGTATTGGAGACCCTTCAAGCACATAATCTTAAAGCTAAATTTTCTAAATGTCACTTTTGGTGGAAGGAAGTGCGATTCTTAGGGCACGTGGTTTCCAAAGAAGGGATAGCTGTGGATCCCGCAAAGGTAATGGCCATCCAAGATTGGAAGGTCCCTAAAAATGCTACAGAGGTGAGGAGTTTCTTGGGGTTGGCCGGCTACTATAGGAAGTTTATCAAGGACTTCGCAAAAATATCAACCTCATTGACACACTTGACGAAGAAGAACCTAGTTTTCACGTGGGATGTAGATTGTGATGATGCGTTCCAACGTTTAAAGAGAGCTTTGACCACAGCCCCAGTCTTAGTGTTGCCAGATGGGAGTAAGCCATTTACCGTTTATACCGATGCTTGTGGGACAGGACTAGGCGCAGTCTTAATGCAAGAGGGGAGGGTAATAGCCTATGGAGGAAGGCAGTTGAGAGTGCATGAGAAAAATTACCCTACACATAACCTAGAGTTGGTCGCAATTGTTTTCGCGCTTAAGTCTTGGCACCATTATCTTCTTGGCGAGAATTTCGAATTGTTCACAGACCACAAATCGCTAAAATACTTGTTCTCTCAGAAGGACTTGAACTTAAGGCAGCAAAGGTGGATGGAATTCTTAGCATCCTACGATTTCGAGATAGCATATACCCCTGGCAAGGGTAACGTAGTGGTAGACGCCTTAAGTAGGGAAAGGTTGTCCTTGAGTCCGTTGTTTGTTGAGCGACAAAGCTCAGAGTTCATCTCTATGTTTGACTTTAGACCTTCCATTGACTTTGTACCCGGTTTGCTAGCATCCTTAGAGGTCAGACCTACGCTTTTGGGACGGATTGGTGAGGCACAACGAGATGACCCACAGTTGGTTGAGTTGGTAGAGAAGCTCATAAGGGAGAGTCATTGAGCCATCTCTGTAGGTATACCCTAGATAAGGGTTGGTTACGTAGGGACGGTAGACTTTGTGTACCACGAGACGAGAACTTGAGGAAGACCATTCTTGATGATGCACATCGTTCGAAGATGACCATTCATCCTAGAGGGGACAAGATGTACATGGACACGAGACGAGTTTACTTTTGGGCCGGTATGAAGAGGGATGTGGCCGAGTTTGTCGCTAGATGCTTGGTGTGCCAACAAGTAAAAGCAGAGCAAAAGAAGTCCGGTGGGTTGCTTCACCCATTGGAAATCCCACAATGGAAGTGGGAGAGTGTCTCGATGGACTTTGTTGACGGGTTACCGAAATCAAGGAAGGGTAATACGGGGATTTGGGTCGTGGTAGACAGACTTACTAAGAGCGCTCATTTCATTCCCGTGAAGAGTAAGAGGACTGCTCCATGGTTAGCCTCCGTATACATTCGAAAGATAGTTCGTTTGCACGGTGTTCCTTCTAGCATAGTGAGAGATCGCGATCCTATCTTTACTAGCGAGTTTTGGAAGAGCTTGCAAGAGGCGGTAGGGACTCAGTTATGTTTGAGCACCGCATATCATCCTCAGACGGACGGCCAGACCGAGAGGGTGAATCGTATTCCAGAGGACCTTTTGAGGCTATGTGTTTTAGACTTCGGAGGTACATAGGAGGAGCATCTTCCTTTGGTGGAGTTCGCGTATAATAATAGTTTTCAGTCTAGCATTGGCATGGCACCTTTCGAGGCTCTTTATGGAAGGCCTTGTCGTTAACCTACATGTTGGTGGGAATCTACGGATAAGATCTTACTTGGGCCCGATATGATTAGAGAGACTTCGGAAAAGATCGATTTGATTCGAAGGAGGATGAAGACGGCGCAAGATAGGCAGAAGTCGTATGCGGACAAGAGGAGGACAGATCTTGAATTTGATATTGGGGACATGGTCTTTATCAAGGTGTCTCGATTACAGAATGTTGTTCGCTTTGGGTCTGTTGGGAAGTTAGCATCAAGGTTCGTAGGTAAGGAAAGGATTGGACAGATGGCGTATAGAGTGGAGTTGCCCGAGAGACTTAGTGGTGTACACGACGTATTCCATGTATCACATTTGAGGAAATGCTTGCACGAGACCGCGGAAGTGGTAGAGCCGAGCTTGCTTAGAGAGGTGGAGATAAAGCGTGATTTGACGATTAGACGAGCTCCTACATGCATTCTTAGGTCGGAGATTAAGAAGTTGAGGAATCTAGAGGTCAAGTTAGTCAAAGTGCAATAGGGAGATGATGAGAGCAATGCTACTCGGGAGATGGAAGAGAAGATGCGTTCATTGTACCCTTTTCTTTTTGAGGGTATGTCTTTTAATTTCTCCTTTATCGCTTAGCTTGTACGCGTTTTATCCTTAGTATGTCTTCTCACTAGTATCTTTGACCTTTAGATAGGGTAGTCCTATGGTTGAAACATGTGTATGAGACATGTTATGTATGGTGGATGCATGTGGATGTAAGTGTTTGCTAGTGGTTGCTCGTGGATGCATATACACACACTTTAGGCACTAGATCGGCTCAGTCACTTTCATATTGCATATTGCATATAAATGGATGTATTTAGTAACATGAATGTACATTGAATGCGTGTATCATATGGATGTTGCATTTAAATGGATGGTTGTGCACACATGTAGTAACGATATGTATAGGATTCTTTGCATACATGATGGATACATGGTACTATCATTATTTGCATTAAGGAGGTCGACTGAATCAGTGGACCACCTGATTTTGCATTAGTATACGAACATATACACACACTATGCATATGTATATGAAAAGCATTAGAAATCTTGTAAGGACCATGGTTGCTAGTGATTGGATGGTAGGATACGTTCTTCTTGACTTAGAGATTTCGAGGACGAAATCCTTTAAGTAGGGGAGAATGTAACACCCCGTATTTCTGTTAACACTAAAGTAACAAATTAAAGAATATTTAATTTTAAATGTGACTCTTGGCTGAGTCATTAGGGCTCACTTGTCACCCTATCTTGACTGAATGGCTGTGGTTTATTCTAGGTTGATCGGATGACCTAAATTAATTCTAAATTCTATATAAACACATGTAGACTCAAACCCTAAAATCAAATAAAAATTTAGAACCATGGCCGCCATGCTATCACCTTACAACCTAGAGTAGCCGCCACCATTAGGGAGAAAGAAAAGCTAATCAACTCAATTTTATTCAACACAAATCTAAACAACAACGAATTTGTCTTCTTCAAAGGAAAGCTAAATCAATTTCAGAACTCAGATTTCAGAACGCAAGACCTTCTTTGAGTTGTGAGTTCAATTTCTTTAATAAGATAATTAACAATTTAATTAGGTTGAGTTATGATTTGGGTTATGTTGTGAATCATTGACCGTTGTGTTATTATCTATGTTGTAAATCTATGATGTTATTATCTATGTTGTAAAGCTGTCATGTTATTATCTATGTTGAAAATCTATGTTAATTGTTGGCTTATGTACAATCAATTCATAATGATGCTTCATATGCTAGTTTGGTTATGTTTGTTGGAACTATTTCATATGTAAGTTTAACTTGATAATTCTATATGCAAGTTTGGATGTTAATTTAGATATGAATCATATGCAAGTTATTGAGAATCATATACCACCTTACATGTTTCATGACATATATTTTATGTGTAAGCTTGGATCTAAAGTTTAGGCTAAGACATGTGTGAGTTATATGCTAGTATACAAAATTCTATATGCTAATTTACATGTAGATCTTAATTTACATGTTTAGATGCAAGTTTACACCATAGTTTATGTTGCATAAATCACATATGCAAGTATATATATATTGGAGTATGAATCATGTAATGTAAGTTTGTGACTATTGCCTATGAAAGTATACACCTTATGATTAGATCTATGATATCCATAGTTTATGCAAGTTTGTGACTTTTCTTATGTGAGTTTTAGATGAAAAACCTTATTCACACATGCAAGTTCACCCCTTATGTTTAGATCTAGTTTTTATTCTATGCATGTTGTGATGTTTTCTCTTTATTCCATAAGTTAGACTATTCGAGTCTAACGTATATTTTACGTTAAACGAATGTACAACGTGGGGCAATGGGATAATATTAAAAGATTTAATATTGAGAATTGGCATAAATGCCTTAAATGTGATGTTAATTGGTATAATTTTATATACCATAAATAGATGGACATAATTAAGGTGTTAATTATGGACATGGTTAAATTTGTAATTGATTGACAATTTGAATAAGGAAATTAATTCAAATTGGGGATAATTAATCGCCTAAGACACGAGGTTAGACCCTTGATATTTTTCAAACGGACTCAAAATTCGACGAGACATGATTCTTTGGAAGTGCAATTTTTTAACATAGCGGGATTTCAAATTTCATAATTTTTGGAGTTAATATGTGGTTGTGCGACTAGAATGAAGTTTGGAGAGTACAATTAATGCATGGACTTAACTAGTCACTTCATGCTACATTCCTTAACCAATAGGAATTCGAAACCTCTCTACCCTCGTTGCAAAGTGTCACTCTCTAAAATAGATGTTATTTCAGGTGCTTATGGCCATTTTAATTTAATTTTAGTGTTTAATTTCATTTCATTTACCTAAACTCCACTTCTAAGCTTTAAACACCACTTTAATGGCTTCTGTAACGGCCCACAAATCCGTACTATCTGAGTTGACTAATAACACCATACGTCCAACCCAAATTGCACAGAATTACGAATCATTATTAGAAAGAAGTTAGAGGATGAGAAATAGAAAGAAAGAAATATTAGAATAAAAGAAAACGAAGATCACAAACTCACAGCGGAACGAATAAAATATATTATATAACATAACTTTTGAAATACAAATCAGTAACTGTATATACATACCACTATCAGAGCACAACAGTTATTCCTGGAATAGTTATAAACACCTGTTTCCAGATACAACGTAGTACACAACGGAAATACGATAGTCTATAGCTAACTGGTGAAACCTCCTGCTTCCAGATCCTCCAAATGAATTTGTAAAATCTCGACTACTTGACTACCGTACAAATTTGGGCATCCAAGAGTTTAAGGAAAACAAACAAAATAAACTCTGGGTCAGTCATGGGACCGGTGTGAGTAAACTCCAACCATTTGTTTAACTTTCAAAATCTTTTCGAAAGAATTGATAATAGTAAGACCAGCCCACACATAAACATGGACGGTTTTTACCTTACGATAACCCAAACACTTTGATACAAAAATCCAGTGATATTATAATAGTATCTAAATCAAATAAATAACAATCTAGCGGAACGCTTGCATCTCACGCTCCATATATACTATAAAATCAAAAAAACGCAGGGTGCTTATTGGAGATTGGATTTCCAACATGACAAGGTATGGAACCACCTTCCGATAGTGTATCTCTAGAGACGAATACACTGGGTTCAATAAGAACGTCTTGCAACCCGGCCCACACATGACCGACCACTCATTTCGCTTGAGTGTATCGAATGTATATCACTAACGGTTGGGATCAGCAACCATTTCCCGAAAAGGGACAACATCGATAGATTAAAAAAGTAAAAGGAATTTCTCTAGATAGGTGATTATACACCCTAATGGGAGCGACCCACATAGCCATGCTGCCGGCCCGATTTTTGTCATTTCCCGGTTGTTGAGGTCTGAGGCTACGATTACTTATCATTCACTGATAGCACAATCACTTTGAATGCCACATTGTCGGATCCGTAAATCATTAATTGATTTGCACAAATATATTTTGGATATTATGCTAAGAGGATAAATTCTCCGCCACCATATATATATCTATACAGACCAACATATGCGATCACTGGAAATACTCTGTCAGACATTCATCCATTTACGTTCGTTCTGGGATTGAACGAAACCGAGGGCACAATTTCTATTAATAGAAAAAGCCCTTGCACTTTACTCTGTCTTTGATTATCTTCATATAATCTGATTCACAACGCTACTGTCAATACAGAGTGGTTCTCGGATAATAATCCAATCGGTCTCTCCATATTGACAACGATATTGGCAAACACTTCGATAGTCGGTTATTCAACTATCGAAGAATAACAAACATCCATTCGTCCATAACATCAAACCATCACCGGGCCTTTAAAATTAATATTTTATTAATTAAAACGCTTCTCCATTTCCTTATCCATATTCGTTAACATGATATTTTCGATAATAATCTTCTTGGCCTCTTACGCTATTTGGAAAACATTTCCATATATCGTCTTCTTTTATTTTCTATATTTAGAAAATATCTTCTATTTATAATTGGAAAACATTCCCATTTACTTATCTCTTGCTCGACTCATTTAGTTCTACTCTTAGGAAATATATATTGTTATATTTCCAAAATTCCATTTATTTGGTTTAAACGAATGTTGTGTAAAACATCATTACACCCAAAATATTTCATTCAACTATCTTTTATTCAACCATTGATCTTCGAGACTGGATCTTGGCTATTTATCGGTTAAAAGTGAAATCAATCGAGTTTGGGTAAAATTACCTCTTAGACATTGACTGAAAACATCCTTAACTTCAAAACAGACAAGACCATTATTCCCGAATAATCAACACCATAAAAACCAATTATCCATTTCTAAACACGTACACGCTTCTCTTTATATTTTAACAAATCTAATTTATAGATTTCCTTTTTGTTTATAATGTTCTATTTTTAAGTTTATTTACTTATCGAATTCTATATATATCTATACATTGATTTCTAACTATCAAATTTTCTTAAAAATATTCTAACTCCTTAAATTTCCGGAAAATTTCGCCATAACCTCCTTTGTACCGGGAGCACCGGGAAAATTCCCAAACCGCCACACAGGCCTTTCCAATCAAAAAGAAAAAGAATAAACCAAGCGGCTTGCCGATACGACGCATAATACCTCATATGGAATTTAAACGTGTACCTTTTTGTCGGGCACACGAATTATAAATCTTCATAAACTTCATTCCATACATGTCTAACACATGTTCACCTGTTTTCAATTCAACTCAATCCAATCGTTTGAATTCATTTTCGCCCATTTATTCTTTAATTAGCTTCTTAGCTGTAACAACCCGTAAAATCTGGGCCAGTTTAAAATTTTTATTTTGGCAATTTTAGCGAATTTTGAATATTTAAAATAGATTATTTTAAATAATAGCGACGAGAAATCTATTTTGAATAGAATTCGACGTATATATTTATATACGTCGTCGTTGGAATATAAATATTTATATATAATTATAAATAAAATTGAAAATGGCGCGGTAGTTCGATAATTCGATTTCAAACTTCAATTGAATGTACCGGGAGCAAAACAATCCGGATTTTAGTGAAACCAAAAATAATGGAATCTAATAGTGAATATCTTTCCAACGAATCGGGAAAATCAAGATTTCATATCGGGAATCAAAAGATATGTCCAGTTGAAAATTCTAAATAGTCGCTATGGAATTCAGGCCCTTAAAAATGGACATTTTGCAAACGACCTCGGATTTCGACGAAACCACTTTTGTTGGGTTCGTGATGTTGAATTATTGCTAGATTCCAAATTTCATAATTTTTCGAATCAATATGTGAGCGTGGCATAGGAAAACGTGTTTTGACCATTTCAGTTGATTTTAATCGACTGGAAAATGGTCATATTTCAAACGGACTCAGAATTCGACGAAACTAGTTTTGTTAGGACCGTATCGTCAATATGAAGCTAGAATTTATTTTTCTGGAATTTTTCTAGTTAGTATGTGACCCCAGTGATTTGAAACGTACGTTTAAAATTCAATATAGTGATTTAAATGTAAATTTAACGAAAACTGATTGTAACAGCCGAATCAGCTGATGATACATATCCCATTGGGTTCGGAATGGGGGTAAAACGCTATGGGCGACAGGCGGTGGGCCTCGCTTCGAGGTCGTGTGTGAAAGTCAACATTTTGCAATATAAAATAATTAAATTAAATAAAGAAAAAAAAATCTCTTCTCCCCTTAAATTCCGCTGGCCCCCCCCCCTCTTTTCATTTTCAATCGGCATTGGAAAAAAAAAAAAAAAAACACGATGAACGAAGACTGCGACCTCCAGCACGCCACTCACCCATCGCCGCCGCATCCCTTGGCGATCTCCTCCTCCTCAGACCCCGACGCAGGCTCCCCTCCTTCCGCCGTCCTCCTCCTCTCTCCACTCCTTCCTCCAACGAAACCACCACCGTACCCCAATTTTCCCCAACCCGTGAAGACCACCGCCTCCGCCCACTACAGCCACCACCGCAAGCCCCTCCGACGAAGCTCGCCTCCCCTCCGCTGCTTCCTCCCCCAAAACCGCACGCCAACGCCGCTAAACCCCCCCTTCTCCGATTTAGGACAGCGACTGCTCCTCCCCCCCTGTAAGTAAACTGATTTTTATTTATATTTTAAACTGATTTTTATTTATATTTTAAACTGATTTTTATTTATATTTAAAACTGATTTTTATTTATATTTAAAACTGATATTTAAAAAGGAAATAAAACTAGATTTTTATAGAAAATAAAATGATTAGAAAATGTCATTGTTTTGTAAAAATAAAAATATTATCTTTTATATGTAAAACTAAAATCTTTTCTATGTGAATAGCGAGAGAGAAATATATATTCTTTTATGTTAAATGGTGTAATGAAAAATGTGATTTTTATATAAAGAACTTCGAATGAAAAATGTGATTTTTATATAAAGAACTTCGAATGAAAGATGTGATTTTTATATAAAGAACTTCGAAAGAAAAATATAGTTTTTATGTTTTGAACTTCGAAAGAAAAATATAGTTTTTATGTTTTGAACTTCGAAAGAAAAATATAGTTTTTATGTTTTGAACTTCGAAAGAAAAATATAGTTTTTATGTTTTGAACTTCGAAAGAAAATATAGTTTTTATGTTTTGAACTTCGAAAGAAAATAGAATTTTTGTATATTGAACTTCGAAATAAAATGTGATTTTTATATATTGAATAACATAGTAAAAATTCGATTTTTATATATATTGAATAGCGAAGTAAAAATGTGATTTTTACGTATGTAGTGAAAGCAGCAACGAAGGTGACAAAAAGGCGAAACGGCGAAGACTTCTGCAAATGAAGTGCCGTGGAGCTAGGATAGCTTTCGGTGAGAATTTCTCACCTTTCAATTTCTTTTCTAGTTATATATATATACTAGGATGCAGACGGTGCTTAGTAGCACCCGACACAATCGTCCACAGACCATGGACTTGTTTGTTTGGTTGCATAGCTTAGTTATATGATTTGATTTGAATTTGGTTGTTTGGTGAATTTGATTGATGTGTGAATGGCGTGGGCCTTCACTAGACCGGGGATAAGGCTAGGCCTTGTCCCGTTTCTAGTATCGTGCCGTTATGCCGCCAAAATTTTCTAAAATATGTTAGAAAAATAAAAATATCATTTTTATTGTGTAAATGAACTGAGTAGAAATTCAAGTGTTGAAATAAATATTTTTGACGTTAAAAATATAATTTTTAACGTGAAAGTGAATAAATAAATATTTATAAACAAATCGGCCGATTTGTTTATATACACTGATTTGACTGATATCGATTGGGTCGATAAATTTTACACATCGCCCAACTGCACAAATAAAATCTGTGTTTGATTGTTTGAAACCCCACACGGGTGTTGGGATGAAATTTGAAGTTCACTCATCCTGATTGATTAAATGTGTCGATCGATTGATTGACAGGCTGTTATAAGCGTTGGATGTCTATATTCGATGCTTATACAGTGTAGTGCACTTTGGTTGATGGTTGATTGTTTATTATTGCTATTATATACATGTGTTGTATGGAATCCGTATAATTAACATTATATGGTGATGGATTGGGCCTCATTCCAATCGGGAGAATAATGAATATTATAAAAGAAAATTCATGTGTTGAATATAAAGAAAATAGTCATGTGTTGACGATGTTCATGTGTTGAGTGAAATATTTTAAATAAAATAAATTATATCTTTATCATATTTAAAATTAGAACTACTTCCTAGTAGAAGCCTAATTAAAATCAAACGATAGATACCATAGTTTTATAAAATATTTTACATAACAAAAATAGTGAGGTGTCGACAGGACTCATGTGTTGAGATTAGTCGTGTGTTGAAAGAAATATAGATTCATGTGTTGAATGGGATAAATATTCATTTATTGAATAGAATAAAGAAGTGGTGTAAAATATAAAGCCGTGTTGATTAGTTTTGCGCCATTTTGACGTGAACGATATTTATATCGATTTTATTCGTTTTATAATGAATATTGAAAAGTGATTTCAAAATTAAATATTTTGAAATGAATTCAAATTGAATTAGATTGAAATTGAAATTTAAAACGAACTGAAAGTGAATTGAAATCAATTTGAAACGAATTCGAATGAGATCAAATAGAAAGTAAATTCGAATTGAATTGAATTGAAACGAATTTGGATTTGAATTTGAATTGAATTGAAACGAGTTAGAATTTGAATTGAATTGAAATGAACTCGAATTGAATTGAAATCAAATCGATTTGAAATTGAATGTAGTGTTGAAAGGGTTTTGAAAATGAATTTAAAACGATTTATAAAATTCGTTTTAAAAGGAAATCGACGAAATATATATAATATATATATTATATATATATAATGGCCTGAATAGAACGCGCCGCGCCGCGGTAGTTCGTGAATTTCGACCATTTATTTCAAACGGACATTGCGGGAGATCCGACCGTCGGATTCTCCTAAAACCGGAACCGTTGGGTTCGTATCGAAAAGAGCTTTCCAATGAATATGAGAAATTTGAAATCTAACGGTTGGATTTGGAATTATGTCCAAATCAAATTCGAAAAAGGTCGCTATAAGTGCAGTTCGATGGCCGTTGTTAGATATCGACTGTACGAGCCTTGGTAAAATTATTAAAAATATCTATAATTTGTGTAAAATTATAATATGTGAATTGGAAAGAATTGGGCTGGAAAATTCCGCATTTGAAGGTAAAAATAGATTTTTATCGAAATGAACTAGTTTTGAACTAGAATTAAAATCAATTTATTTTTGAAATAAATAAATTGAATTTGAAAGTGATTTTGAAAATAATCGATAATTTCCAATACGTGGATTGGACTGGAGTTGAATCGAAATTATCTTCGGGATATTTCGATGTTGGATTTCGTGACTATACAGATATTGTTATGGGAATTTGAAAGATATATTTTATATCGTTATTTCCAATACGATATATGTTGGTTTCAGAATTTGATATTGAATATAAGCCGATATATTTTCTATTCAAAGCCTTGTATTTAATATCAAATGTGATTTGGGTTTACCGTGGATCGTGTTTTAGATGACATTGGTGCTTTAACCCAGTTAAAGGCAAGATATTGATTTTTGAGAAGATTAAAACTAAGTGAAGTTTTAACGAATCTTTAATTAGATTAAAATGTGAATTGATAATTTTAATTATCAAAATCTGAAAAGTGATCGAGAGTGGAGTATCACCAGTTTTGCTCCAAAGCGATAGTTAAATCTTTAATTAGATTTGAACGTGAAATGGTAATTAATTTTACCGATAACACCGTGGTGTTAGATGTGGAGTATTACCAGTTTTCTCCATGGGATATATAGGTTGGGATTGGGAAATAAAATAAATAATTACTTCGGTGTGGTTCGTTAATCCCGACTAGTTTGAAATGATATCCATAGGAGGATTAAAGAATAAATTTAGAAGAATTTATCTTGGATAAAATTAATGGGAACCTTTCCCTAAGAATGTGATTTTGTGGATAAGATAATATTCTAAATTGGAATGAGCCGTTTGTTGTGTTTGTGTAACATTCGTTTATTATATACGTGGGTTATTCAGAAAGGCCGGGTTTATACCCATTCTGAATAACCGATTCGACGAGATGTCGAAGATGAAGACGGTGGTTGAAGACCGGAAGTCTTCACATCGTTTGGGTGATTACTGATGATCTTGATTGGGCTGTACACCCAGGATGAGGGAATCAGTTGGTGATCGTCCAGACGTACCTGGAGATGAATGGATATGCGAGGAAAGTGCCTCCGGTTTCGTTCAGACCCAGAACGGACTTGTAAATGGACTGTGTGTCTGACATTGGATTTTAGTCCGTGCGATTGATCTCTATTAAATATACATCTGTTTGGCGGCGGAGAATTTATTCTCTTGCTTAACGCCCTTCTCTGAGACGTACGAGCTCAGAGGTTGTATATCGATGGACATCAGTCGCATGGAGTGAATTGCCAGTGTGGCATGCGTAAGTGGCAATTGATCAAGGCTTCTGTTGAAAAGCAAAGTCTTGTGGTTGATGATCAAAGCACGGCCTGTGTGGCGTAGCTTTGTGTATAACGTGAATCCGCGAGCCTCACAGCCCGGGATGGTGGTAAACTGATGGTTTGATCAGTATACATTTTTAGTGTAGTGGATTCGGTCGACCGATATTGAGCTTTGTGCTCGGAGGGATAGAGTAAGCGGTGTTTTCTCTTGCTGGGACGTAAGCCGCGGTGATACTTGAGTCCCAAAAGTGCGGATGTGCATAGCGGTGTTTTCTCTCGCTGAGACGTAAGCCGCGGTGATTTGTACTACGCGATAGATCTTTCGAATCAGGAGCCACCATAATGGAAATCCAATTTCCAATACGTGTATTTCGGCTTTATTTGTAGAGCCTAGTATGGCGACATAGTGGGATGGGGCACTCATGCCGTCTATGATTTATATTTATGATTGAAATTGTTTTTGACACTATACACTTATTATAGTATCAAATGATTTGTTTTAACCGTATCAAGCATTCTTTGGCTGTTATAAGGGAAGAAAGTGCCTCCGGTTTCGTTCAGACCCAGAACGGACTTGTAAATGGACTGTGTGTCTGACATTGGATTTTAGTCCGTGCGATTGATCTCTATTAAATATACATCTGTTTGGCGGCGGAGAATTTATTCTCTTGCTTAACGCCCTTCTCTGAGACGTACGAGCTCAGAGGTTGTATATCGATGGACATCAGTCGCATGGAGTGAATTGCCAGTGTGGCATGCGTAAGTGGCAATTGATCAAGGCTTCTGTTGAAAAGCAAAGTCTTGTGGTTGATGATCAAAGCACGGCCTGTGTGGCGTAGCTTTGTGTATAACGTGAATCCGCGAGCCTCACAGCCCGGGATGGTGGTAAACTGATGGTTTGATCAGTATACATTTTTAGTGTAGTGGATTCGGTCGACCGATATTGAGCTTTGTGCTCGGAGGGATAGAGTAAGCGGTGTTTTCTCTTGCTGGGACGTAAGCCGCGGTGATACTTGAGTCCCAAAAGTGCGGATGTGCATAGCGGTGTTTTCTCTCGCTGAGACGTAAGCCGCGGTGATTTGTACTACGCGATAGATCTTTCGAATCAGGAGCCACCATAATGGAAATCCAATTTCCAATACGTGTATTTCGGCTTTATTTGTAGAGCCTAGTATGGCGACATAGTGGGATGGGGCACTCATGCCGTCTATGATTTATATTTATGATTGAAATTGTTTTTGACACTATACACTTATTATAGTATCAAATGATTTGTTTTAACCGTATCAAGCATTCTTTGGCTGTTATAAGGGAAAACCCTATCCTCGGCTGCGTTGCATTGTGTGATGGGACCTGGGTCTTATAACAGCTTCATTTTTCTTTATTTAGCATTGCGCTGTTTGTTTCATGCACTAGTATTCTTGGGAGGAAACCCGTTCCGTGTTATACGGCGTGGTCCCTTGATTTACCTAATGATTTAAAATAAAGATCAATAACTGTTTTAGTTCTCACACCAGTCACATGACTGACCTGGAGTTTATTGTTTTAACCTAAACTCTGGGTGCCCCTATTTTCCGCACGGGCAGCTAGTAGTTTTGGTTTTGCAGATTTATATTCACAGGGTCCTGATTTACAGCTGGAACGATGCTCGGAAAGCTCTGTATCCGTGTATCACTTCTAGTTGTGATTTTGTATTATTTTCCGCTGCTTTGTAATTTATTGTAATCTCTGATATTTCTGTGTAATTTATTCATTTATACTCTGTATATTCTTGTATCTGATGGAATTGTTGTAATAACAATGAAATGTTCTCCTGTATGCGTTCTGTTGTGGTCTGTTCTCGAACTATCCGGCACTTTCCTTTACGGGGAAGTTACGGGTCCTTACAGTGGTATCAGAGCTTTGGTTTACAGAGCTCGAGAACAAGGCACATTAGAACCATACGAAAGAATTCATCAGATATTGGATTAGTAGTATCCAATTAGAATGACTCGTTAGAGATAGGATCAGTAGTATCCTAGAACGAGTGTGAAGAGTATATTTTTTTCAAATGAAAGCAATTTTGTTTTGAAAATTTAAATCTCTTTATACGTATTTGATTATTTATTTATCTTGAATATGGACAATCGAGTATATATAGATTTCGCGTATACGCGTCATGAACGTATATTCGAAGTTTTAATATATTGGATAGATATAGCATCACACTCTAGTCGCCCGGAGATATTATTGATGATAGCGATCGCATCATCAACATTTATGTTCGTGTTTCGAAGGTGTGATTTTCTATATATTTCCATTAGACTGGTGTGAGAACCAAAACTTATATAGCTAGAATACATTGTTGTGAATTGGCATCAAAACATGATTTTTGTATATGTATCAAAATTATGAATTTGAAACGTTAGATTCACTAATTGATTGATGTTTGTGTTGTTTGTTTATTTGTTTGCTAATTTTTGAACCATTAGACCAAATATTGATTTGTATTGAAAATTGGTCGTATTTGCTTGCATATACATATACTTACATTGAACAGGTCATAGCAAGGAGGCTAGAGTCGAAGAATAAAATTTGTTTGCCCGACAAATAGGTACATGTTTACTACATAATTTCCTGTTTTGTTTGGGTGATGATGATTTTGTGAGCCTATTGGCTAGCCGCTTGGCTTTTTCTTTTTCTTTTTGAGATCTGAAGGACCGGGGAAGCTATTTGAAATTCCCCGATGCTCCCATTGCAGGGGAGGTTATGGCGAAATTTTTCAAAAATTTAGGGTGTTAGCCAAATTTTTGAAATTTAGAAAATTCTCGGAAACTGAAAGGTTAGAGAATGAAAGCCAGGTCGAGCGTAGTGCTGATTAATCAAACCACTTTCGACTTTGTTCCTTTTCGGGGACGAAAAGTTTTAAGTGGGGGAGATTGTAACAACCCGTAAAATCTGGGCCAGTTTAAAATTTTTATTTTGGCAATTTTAGCGAATTTTGAATATTTAAAATAGATTATTTTAAATAATAGCGACGAGAAATCTATTTTGAATAGAATTCGACGTATATATTTATATACGTCGTCGTTGGAATATAAATATTTATATATAATTATAAATAAAATTGAAAATGGCGCGGTAGTTCGATAATTCGATTTCAAACTTCAATTGAATGTACCGGGAGCAAAACAATCCGGATTTTAGTGAAACCAAAAATAATGGAATCTAATAGTGAATATCTTTCCAACGAATCGGGAAAATCAAGATTTCATATCGGGAATCAAAAGATATGTCCAGTTGAAAATTCTAAATAGTCGCTATGGAATTCAGGCCCTTAAAAATGGACATTTTGCAAACGACCTCGGATTTCGACGAAACCACTTTTGTTGGGTTCGTGATGTTGAATTATTGCTAGATTCCAAATTTCATAATTTTTCGAATCAATATGTGAGCGTGGCATAGGAAAACGTGTTTTGACCATTTCAGTTGATTTTAATCGACTGGAAAATGGTCATATTTCAAACGGACTCAGAATTCGACGAAACTAGTTTTGTTAGGACCGTATCGTCAATATGAAGCTAGAATTTATTTTTCTGGAATTTTTCTAGTTAGTATGTGACCCCAGTGATTTGAAACGTACGTTTAAAATTCAATATAGTGATTTAAATGTAAATTTAACGAAAACTGATTGTAACAGCCGAATCAGCTGATGATACATATCCCATTGGGTTCGGAATGGGGGTAAAACGCTATGGGCGACAGGCGGTGGGCCTCGCTTCGAGGTCGTGTGTGAAAGTCAACATTTTGCAATATAAAATAATTAAATTAAATAAAGAAAAAAAAAATCTCTTCTCCCCTTAAATTCCGCTGGCCCCCCCCTCTTTTCATTTTCAATCGGCATTGAAAAAAAAAAAAAAAAAAACACGATGAACGAAGACCGCGACCTCCAGCACGCCACTCACCCATCGCCGCCGCATCCCTTGGCGATCTCCTCCTCCTCAGACCCCGACGCAGGCTCCCCTCCTTCCGCCGTCCTCCTCCTCTCTCCACTCCTTCCTCCAACGAAACCACCACCGTACCCCAATTTTCCCCAACCCGTGAAGACCACCGCCTCCGCCCACTACAGCCACCACCGCAAGCCCCTCCGACGAAGCTCGCCTCCCCTCCGCTGCTTCCTCCCCCAAAACCGCACGCCAACGCCGCTAAACCCCCCCCTTCTCCGATTTAGGACAGCGACTGCTCCTCCCCCCCTGTAAGTAAACTGATTTTTATTTATATTTTAAACTGATTTTTATTTATATTTTAAACTGATTTTTATTTATATTTAAAACTGATTTTTATTTATATTTAAAACTGATATTTAAAAAGGAAATAAAACTAGATTTTTATAGAAAATAAAATGATTAGAAAATGTCATTGTTTTGTAAAAATAAAAATATTATCTTTTATATGTAAAACTAAAATCTTTTCTATGTGAATAGCGAGAGAGAAATATATATTCTTTTATGTTAAATGGTGTAATGAAAAATGTGATTTTTATATAAAGAACTTCGAATGAAAAATGTGATTTTTATATAAAGAACTTCGAATGAAAGATGTGATTTTTATATAAAGAACTTCGAAAGAAAAATATAGTTTTTATGTTTTGAACTTCGAAAGAAAAATATAGTTTTTATGTTTTGAACTTCGAAAGAAAAATATAGTTTTTATGTTTTGAACTTCGAAAGAAAAATATAGTTTTTATGTTTTGAACTTCGAAAGAAAATATAGTTTTTATGTTTTGAACTTCGAAAGAAAATAGAATTTTTGTATATTGAACTTCGAAATAAAATGTGATTTTTATATATTGAATAACATAGTAAAAATTCGATTTTTATATATATTGAATAGCGAAGTAAAAATGTGATTTTTACGTATGTAGTGAAAGCAGCAACGAAGGTGACAAAAAGGCGAAACGGCGAAGACTTCTGCAAATGAAGTGCCGTGGAGCTAGGATAGCTTTCGGTGAGAATTTCTCACCTTTCAATTTCTTTTCTAGTTATATATATATACTAGGATGCAGACGGTGCTTAGTAGCACCCGACACAATCGTCCACAGACCATGGACTTGTTTGTTTGGTTGCATAGCTTAGTTATATGATTTGATTTGAATTTGGTTGTTTGGTGAATTTGATTGATGTGTGAATGGCGTGGGCCTTCACTAGACCGGGGATAAGGCTAGGCCTTGTCCCGTTTCTAGTATCGTGCCGTTATGCCGCCAAAATTTTCTAAAATATGTTAGAAAAATAAAAATATCATTTTTATTGTGTAAATGAACTGAGTAGAAATTCAAGTGTTGAAATAAATATTTTTGACGTTAAAAATATAATTTTTAACGTGAAAGTGAATAAATAAATATTTATAAACAAATCGGCCGATTTGTTTATATACACTGATTTGACTGATATCGATTGGGTCGATAAATTTTACACATCGCCCAACTGCACAAATAAAATCTGTGTTTGATTGTTTGAAACCCCACACGGGTGTTGGGATGAAATTTGAAGTTCACTCATCCTGATTGATTAAATGTGTCGATCGATTGATTGACAGGCTGTTATAAGCGTTGGATGTCTATATTCGATGCTTATACAGTGTAGTGCACTTTGGTTGATGGTTGATTGTTTATTATTGCTATTATATACATGTGTTGTATGGAATCCGTATAATTAACATTATATGGTGATGGATTGGGCCTCATTCCAATCGGGAGAATAATGAATATTATAAAAGAAAATTCATGTGTTGAATATAAAGAAAATAGTCATGTGTTGACGATGTTCATGTGTTGAGTGAAATATTTTAAATAAAATAAATTATATCTTTATCATATTTAAAATTAGAACTACTTCCTAGTAGAAGCCTAATTAAAATCAAACGATAGATACCATAGTTTTATAAAATATTTTACATAACAAAAATAGTGAGGTGTCGACAGGACTCATGTGTTGAGATTAGTCGTGTGTTGAAAGAAATATAGATTCATGTGTTGAATGGGATAAATATTCATTTATTGAATAGAATAAAGAAGTGGTGTAAAATATAAAGCCGTGTTGATTAGTTTTGCGCCATTTTGACGTGAACGATATTTATATCGATTTTATTCGTTTTATAATGAATATTGAAAAGTGATTTCAAAATTAAATATTTTGAAATGAATTCAAATTGAATTAGATTGAAATTGAAATTTAAAACGAACTGAAAGTGAATTGAAATCAATTTGAAACGAATTCGAATGAGATCAAATAGAAAGTAAATTCGAATTGAATTGAATTGAAACGAATTTGGATTTGAATTTGAATTGAATTGAAACGAGTTAGAATTTGAATTGAATTGAAATGAACTCGAATTGAATTGAAATCAAATCGATTTGAAATTGAATGTAGTGTTGAAAGGGTTTTGAAAATGAATTTAAAACGATTTATAAAATTCGTTTTAAAAGGAAATCGACGAAATATATATAATATATATATTATATATATATAATGGCCTGAATAGAACGCGCCGCGCCGCGGTAGTTCGTGAATTTCGACCATTTATTTCAAACGGACATTGCGGGAGATCCGACCGTCGGATTCTCCTAAAACCGGAACCGTTGGGTTCGTATCGAAAAGAGCTTTCCAATGAATATGAGAAATTTGAAATCTAACGGTTGGATTTGGAATTATGTCCAAATCAAATTCGAAAAAGGTCGCTATAAGTGCAGTTCGATGGCCGTTGTTAGATATCGACTGTACGAGCCTTGGTAAAATTATTAAAAATATCTATAATTTGTGTAAAATTATAATATGTGAATTGGAAAGAATTGGGCTGGAAAATTCCGCATTTGAAGGTAAAAATAGATTTTTATCGAAATGAACTAGTTTTGAACTAGAATTAAAATCAATTTATTTTTGAAATAAATAAATTGAATTTGAAAGTGATTTTGAAAATAATCGATAATTTCCAATACGTGGATTGGACTGGAGTTGAATCGAAATTATCTTCGGGATATTTCGATGTTGGATTTCGTGACTATACAGATATTGTTATGGGAATTTGAAAGATATATTTTATATCGTTATTTCCAATACGATATATGTTGGTTTCAGAATTTGATATTGAATATAAGCCGATATATTTTCTATTCAAAGCCTTGTATTTAATATCAAATGTGATTTGGGTTTACCGTGGATCGTGTTTTAGATGACATTGGTGCTTTAACCCAGTTAAAGGCAAGATATTGATTTTTGAGAAGATTAAAACTAAGTGAAGTTTTAACGAATCTTTAATTAGATTAAAATGTGAATTGATAATTTTAATTATCAAAATCTGAAAAGTGATCGAGAGTGGAGTATCACCAGTTTTGCTCCAAAGCGATAGTTAAATCTTTAATTAGATTTGAACGTGAAATGGTAATTAATTTTACCGATAACACCGTGGTGTTAGATGTGGAGTATTACCAGTTTTCTCCATGGGATATATAGGTTGGGATTGGGAAATAAAATAAATAATTACTTCGGTGTGGTTCGTTAATCCCGACTAGTTTGAAATGATATCCATAGGAGGATTAAAGAATAAATTTAGAAGAATTTATCTTGGATAAAATTAATGGGAACCTTTCCCTAAGAATGTGATTTTGTGGATAAGATAATATTCTAAATTGGAATGAGCCGTTTGTTGTGTTTGTGTAACATTCGTTTATTATATACGTGGGTTATTCAGAAAGGCCGGGTTTATACCCATTCTGAATAACCGATTCGACGAGATGTCGAAGATGAAGACGGTGGTTGAAGACCGGAAGTCTTCACATCGTTTGGGTGATTACTGATGATCTTGATTGGGCTGTACACCCAGGATGAGGGAATCAGTTGGTGATCGTCCAGACGTACCTGGAGATGAATGGATATGCGAGGAAAGTGCCTCCGGTTTCGTTCAGACCCAGAACGGACTTGTAAATGGACTGTGTGTCTGACATTGGATTTTAGTCCGTGCGATTGATCTCTATTAAATATACATCTGTTTGGCGGCGGAGAATTTATTCTCTTGCTTAACGCCCTTCTCTGAGACGTACGAGCTCAGAGGTTGTATATCGATGGACATCAGTCGCATGGAGTGAATTGCCAGTGTGGCATGCGTAAGTGGCAATTGATCAAGGCTTCTGTTGAAAAGCAAAGTCTTGTGGTTGATGATCAAAGCACGGCCTGTGTGGCGTAGCTTTGTGTATAACGTGAATCCGCGAGCCTCACAGCCCGGGATGGTGGTAAACTGATGGTTTGATCAGTATACATTTTTAGTGTAGTGGATTCGGTCGACCGATATTGAGCTTTGTGCTCGGAGGGATAGAGTAAGCGGTGTTTTCTCTTGCTGGGACGTAAGCCGCGGTGATACTTGAGTCCCAAAAGTGCGGATGTGCATAGCGGTGTTTTCTCTCGCTGAGACGTAAGCCGCGGTGATTTGTACTACGCGATAGATCTTTCGAATCAGGAGCCACCATAATGGAAATCCAATTTCCAATACGTGTATTTCGGCTTTATTTGTAGAGCCTAGTATGGCGACATAGTGGGATGGGGCACTCATGCCGTCTATGATTTATATTTATGATTGAAATTGTTTTTGACACTATACACTTATTATAGTATCAAATGATTTGTTTTAACCGTATCAAGCATTCTTTGGCTGTTATAAGGGAAGAAAGTGCCTCCGGTTTCGTTCAGACCCAGAACGGACTTGTAAATGGACTGTGTGTCTGACATTGGATTTTAGTCCGTGCGATTGATCTCTATTAAATATACATCTGTTTGGCGGCGGAGAATTTATTCTCTTGCTTAACGCCCTTCTCTGAGACGTACGAGCTCAGAGGTTGTATATCGATGGACATCAGTCGCATGGAGTGAATTGCCAGTGTGGCATGCGTAAGTGGCAATTGATCAAGGCTTCTGTTGAAAAGCAAAGTCTTGTGGTTGATGATCAAAGCACGGCCTGTGTGGCGTAGCTTTGTGTATAACGTGAATCCGCGAGCCTCACAGCCCGGGATGGTGGTAAACTGATGGTTTGATCAGTATACATTTTTAGTGTAGTGGATTCGGTCGACCGATATTGAGCTTTGTGCTCGGAGGGATAGAGTAAGCGGTGTTTTCTCTTGCTGGGACGTAAGCCGCGGTGATACTTGAGTCCCAAAAGTGCGGATGTGCATAGCGGTGTTTTCTCTCGCTGAGACGTAAGCCGCGGTGATTTGTACTACGCGATAGATCTTTCGAATCAGGAGCCACCATAATGGAAATCCAATTTCCAATACGTGTATTTCGGCTTTATTTGTAGAGCCTAGTATGGCGACATAGTGGGATGGGGCACTCATGCCGTCTATGATTTATATTTATGATTGAAATTGTTTTTGACACTATACACTTATTATAGTATCAAATGATTTGTTTTAACCGTATCAAGCATTCTTTGGCTGTTATAAGGGAAAACCCTATCCTCGGCTGCGTTGCATTGTGTGATGGGACCTGGGTCTTATAACAGCTTCATTTTTCTTTATTTAGCATTGCGCTGTTTGTTTCATGCACTAGTATTCTTGGGAGGAAACCCGTTCCGTGTTATACGGCGTGGTCCCTTGATTTACCTAATGATTTAAAATAAAGATCAATAACTGTTTTAGTTCTCACACCAGTCACATGACTGACCTGGAGTTTATTGTTTTAACCTAAACTCTGGGTGCCCCTATTTTCCGCACGGGCAGCTAGTAGTTTTGGTTTTGCAGATTTATATTCACAGGGTCCTGATTTACAGCTGGAACGATGCTCGGAAAGCTCTGTATCCGTGTATCACTTCTAGTTGTGATTTTGTATTATTTTCCGCTGCTTTGTAATTTATTGTAATCTCTGATATTTCTGTGTAATTTATTCATTTATACTCTGTATATTCTTGTATCTGATGGAATTGTTGTAATAACAATGAAATGTTCTCCTGTATGCGTTCTGTTGTGGTTTGTTCTCGAACTATCCGGCACTTTCCTTTACGGGGAAGTTACGGGTCCTTACATTAGCCTATTTCACTTATTATTTGAACATATCACGTTCAAATATAAATTAATTTATTTTCAAAACAATCGAATGCCATTTCTAATTCAAGTTTCATATTCGATTTCGAATATGAATTTACAAACCCTTTTTTCTGATCCGAAGTCCAATTTCGATTTAAAATTCCATTAACTAATTTTTCCTTACATTAGTTAATTCTACTCAACAATTAAACATCTGGTTTGATTTTGTTTCAAAAATCATTTCATTACTTCACTCGAGTTCAGATATTATTTATAACTCAAATTTGGATTTTTCCTAAATGAAATTCGGATTTTATTTGCTCAAAATCATTTTATTTATTTAAATAAACCATTATGGTTTTATAATGGTTCTGGCGCTGTTTTTCTGAAAATTTGATTTTGACATAACTCAAAATCTATTCGACGAAATCCAGATTTTTCTCCTCTATCAGAAAACTATTATCAAATCGGTCCTGACGTTTCTTGTTTCAAAGAATTCCGACTTCAATTGAGTTTTGTATACTCAATTGAAGTTCAAATCGCCAACTTACGAACTGTCGCACTGCAGCGAGTTCATTTTAATTATATTTATATATATAAACGTTTAGACTTCATTTATATATAAATTCCAACTCTATTTTGACATAATTTTAATATATATATAATCAGTTTCCCAATTCAACATAATATTTTGGATTATCTATAATTGTCGATTTTTCCTTACTCGGTAATATTTTTATTTATACTTTGATTTTCTATATTTAGTTCCAACTCCTTTTTACAAATTATAATCCTTTGGATTTATTTCTATTCTGTTTAAAAATCAGCATTCTGAAATATATTTCGTCGTTCCCCTTTCGAAATGATTTCAACTTTCTATAATCAAATTCCATTTCAATTCTCTTTGAATTTTCTGTATTCAAATTCCATTTGAATTCTCTATATTCAAATTCTATTTTTAAATTCATATTTGAATTTAAATATTCAAATTATCTCTTGATAATTTATTCATCTTATTTATAAACATCATTTTATAAATTTCCTTGTTTTATTTTATATAAGTCTATTTCGAAATCTATTAAAAATCAAAATCTTATTTTAGAAATTTCTATTTTAAATAACTCATATATATAACACCCAATTTGTTTTCATATTCAATTTAACTTCTATTTAAATAAATTCGAATTAATCGAATTTAAATCCTAAATCCTTACGGATTTATTTTAGTTCAATTTTATATTCTAAACATCAGAATAAATTCCATCGTTTATTTATTTAAAACGATTTCCCCATTTCTATTTTTAAATTCACATTTGAATTTAAATATTCAAATTATCCAATGATAATTTTCCCATTTTATCTATAAACACTGTTTATAATTTCATTTCAATGATCTGATTATCCAATGAAAATCAATCTATTATATTTATAAACACCATTTATAAATTCACTTCAATTTCTTGTATTATTTAATTTATAAACATCGTTTATAAAATCAATACTTGTTTTATTTATTTATTTTCAAAACAAGTAAATATTTTTAGCCCATTCTAAATTCAAATTCTATTTTAGAAATTAGATTTTTCCTTTTTAAATCTCAGAATCTCTTTCACAATATTTTTATAAATCAACATTTTGGCCCCAGTGATATTTAAACAATCAAACCACTCAATTATCAATCAACACATCATATATGATAATATATTTGAAACAAACAAATAATAATATTTTTGAGGAATCCAGTTGGATCCCTCCAACCCGTTTTCCTGCATCCACAGACGCTAGTTAACAAAAATAATACCCATCCTGCTTCGAGGCAGGATATCGCGGTATAGAAGGTCATCCACTATCATAGCGTGGGGCGTATAGAGTAATCATCCGCTAATGGTACCGCGGGCATCCGCTAATGAGACTGCGGGAATATCCAACCACCAATATATATATATATATATATATATATATATATATAATAGCACACCAAGCCTAAATAACTAATATATTTAAGATGCACAAAAATATTAAATGCAACCAAACAAGCAACAAACAATTATTTTTAACTGATAAAAATAATTCTAAATAAAAGGTGAGTGAGATTTACTCTCCTGATTTTAATTATCAAAAAAGTGATCGTGTTTTGATTAAATTAAACAAATGTTTAATTTAACCAAAGATCCCAGTTGTCTCGAAATTACTCCAATATGACTTGTACATGTAGTCTTCGCCCATATGAATTCAACAAAATTTGTTTCGCACGAATCTGCTATTGTATGAGATATATATTAACGTTACAAGTTCATATACATTTTTAATTAAATAAAATCGTTAACCAACTAACTACTTAAACAAATTCCTTATTAACCTTTCCTAAGTTTCCTTGAACACGAGCCAAAGTTGGCCTCAAGGCTGACTGCGAAAGAATTCGAACACCCTCCGTCTTAAACTAAAGCTCTTTGATAACTTTAATACCCATAGTCTTAGCCATATAGTAATTGACTTAGAAATGGCCTCAAGGGAAAATGCTGGGACCCTAGATCAACTTGGTTCACTTTGGCTATCTCATAAACATGCTTCAGGATGATGCTCGATGTTAAACATGTCTAAGCCTTCGAACTCCCCTGTTCGATCCCAACAGCCTTCTTCCTTTTCTCCTTTATCCTACCTCCACTAATATTCCACGAGCTCGATTACCCAGATCAACAATGACCTTATCTTCTCGAATCCTTCCATGTCCGTACCATAAACCCACGCCGTACCCCTAAATCAAAACACATCATTGACGTCTTCCTGTAGCTCACGCAACAATTATCGATCACTTTCATCACCATACCCCCCCCAATTTATGTCATTTGCAACCCCACATCAGTCCGAGTGTCGCACCACTACTACGTCTCCCTATCTCGGCCTCAATCACCCACCGTTCGAGGCCATAGGTCACTACTTCCGACCTTGAGCAACCTCGCACGATCCCTGAAGGCCTTAATTATACGATCTAAATAAATCAAGGATTCTTTGATTTTACCGAGGACTTTATTTTAAAAGATTTTTTTATCGTTCTGAAAGAATATGGCAAAGGGGAAATGTAAAGGAAAAGGGTAATTCGCGAATTTATAAGAAAAGAAGAGAGGGACAGTTTAAGCGGCTCAAGGAATCGATTTCGATATTTAGGAATTGTTTGAATAATTTGAAAGGAAGATGGAGCTTAGATTTGTTTTCTAGAGAACGAGAAATAGCAAAAGAAAGGGGGAGGGTGTCGCGATATAAATATCGAAGAATACTTACTGTAGAAGGAATAGTATGGTAGGTTAAGGTACAATGTAATTAATTTCGATTTGATTTCTATTAAATGCGATTTGAAATAAAGAAATTTTTATCCCTTTTAAATAGGTATCGATTTGATTTCATGTTTATCTACTAAAATAATATCATGGTCCATTACTTGAAATTACGAACCTTTATTTTTACGCATCGACTGACATTATAATGTTATAACGCTATTTTGAATTCAATGAGATAGATTATTCAATTTAATTTGAACGTATATAAAATAACCATATTAAATTGATATAATTTAAATTCAAAACAATTTATTCCTAGATAATATATTATTATTATTATCGTATAAATTCAAATAGAATTTAATTTCATTATCTGAATTGTTTTGATTTAGTTTTATCTTTTTCGTATTACGATAATCATTTATTTTCGAAATGAATCGTATTTCGATTATTTAATCGATAACTGAATATAAAATTTCAATTATATTATCATCTCAATATTTAAACGATATTAAATATTTAAAATAAACTGTTTGAAAAATCTGGGTCATTACAACTTCCCTCCTCCTTTTAGCCCCATGCCGCCCACACCAATCCCCCACCGCCGCCACGACCTACTATTGCAGGACCCCATCCGCCTCCGCAGCCGTCACCAACGCCAATCCCCCTATCTCCCCCTTAAAACCCTCTTAGTTCTCTTTTAATTTGTAAAGCTACCTCCTTTAAGCTTTAAACCTACGTCTACCACCTCCTAGCTCCTCTAAGTGAACCCCACTTGCCACGCAGAACCCTTAAACGCGTACTACGTCAACCCCCACTGTGGATCCCCATCGCCTCCTCTTTCCCTTAAACCCTTAAAAATCTTAGCTTTCTTACTTAAAACTCAAGTGTGAGTGAAATCGAATGTATTCGAATGATCATTGGCTAGTTCGAGCAGAGAATGTGACATCTTTAACTTATAGCAAGCTCATAGAGTTCATCATTGAAGTATCCTTGTGTTAGCATGGCTGGTGTGAGAGATATTTAATTTTAATTATTTAATTAGATTGTTAAACGTAGGTTGCAAGTTAGTTAAACCATAAATAATTTGGTTTAGTATGTGGTTAAATTAGAATTAATCTGAAAAATAATTTGGTAGTTGAATTGAGATAAATAACAAGTTATAATGTTATTAATATGCTAATGATATGAGAACTCTGAATTTTATTTGGTTAATTAATGCAACTTGTTATATGGTATATGGTAGCTCACATTACAAGTTATTTGAAAACCAGACGGATGAATGGATGATTGTTTATGCTATGATTTGCATTTGATTTTGAGTTAATTAACATGTTAGAAATGATGTTAAAATATTTATGGTAGTTGAAATTGGATTAAATATCCATTTAGTAGTCGGGCGACTTGTTTATGTTCACCTATTTTTAGTGATATCGATTGGGTTGAATAATAACTTGAGCTGAGTAAGTATGATTGATTTGGATTGAATAAATAATTTGTTAATTGATTATTTATTCCTTGAAAACCCCACACGAGTATTGGGATGATATTTGACATACACGAATCTCAAGTATGTTGGTTGCAACTATTGTTAGATGTATAAAATCCATATAAGTGGAGTTATATGATGTTTAGTTAAATGTTATTCCAATCCGGAATAAATATGAATATTTTAATAACAATAATACTTAGTGAAAAGTTGAAGTTTGATTCAGACGTCCAATTTTGGATGGATGTGTAGATATAAAAATATCGATGAATATTTGTAACTATAACAGATGGTTTTGAAGTAAATATAATGTAATTAAGGCACATCAAAGTTTTAAATTCAAAATAGATAGTAAATTTTCAAAGTGAAGTTCAGTTAGGATAGTAGCCAAAATTTTAAAAGAAGTTTTCTTTTGAAAGTTTCTCGTTTATTTTTATAATGACTATAAGGAAAATCTGAGCGTATAATAACAACTTTCGAAAAATAATGTTATTTGATTCATTAAAATAATATTAAAGTTGATCGTATAGTGAAATATGTGATTTCGAAGAGAAACGGTTGAAACGAGTTTTCAATGATGATTATGTATATTTTATAAAATTTATAAAATTGGTTTGGAATGGTTTTGATTTATTTTTAAATTATGAATCGAATCTGGATTGAATAAAACGTGTCGCGCAGCTATAGTTTACGAACGTCAACCCATAACTTCGAATTGACGTATCTGGAGATCCGACCATTGGATTCTTCTAAAATTGGAAACGTTACATCCGTAATGAAAAGATCTTTCAAATGAAATAAGAAGTTTTGAAATCCAACAGTTTGATTTTAAAATATGTCCAAATCTGTTTTGGAAAAGGTCGTGATAGATGCAGTTCGATGGCCGATATTGGAAACCGATTATAAGGCCTTAATAAAATTATTAAAAATATTAATAAATTATGTTAAATCATAATAAATGATTTAGAAATATTTATGAATGAAATACTCCAAGTTTGGAAAAGATATTTTATCTGAATGAACTAGTTAACAACTAGAGTAAAGAACCAAAAGGAATACATGATGATTCCTGAGAATACAGTCTAGTATCATCAATGAAATCTAATTGGAAATTGTTCTGTTAGGCAAGGGATAGGAAGTACCAAAAGGACATCGGATATGCGACTAAGATCAGATGATGTTTTATAGAGTTAAGTAATCCAATGATTTTAAAATAACTTATTGGATTGAGAATGATTTTAATATAACCTGAGTTTTCCAATGTATATATTGGAAAGGATTTGAATGGAAATAATGTTCGAATGTTTCGATACTGGATTCCGTGATTATACAGATATCGTCGAGGAATTTGAAAGATATGATATCGTTATTCCAAAATGGTATCTATTGATTTCAAAATTTGGTATTGAATATAAATCGATACGATTTTTTCAAAACTTTATACTTAATATCAAATTGGATTTTGGGTTTGTTGTGAATGGTATCTTGAATAATACTTTTCTTAAACCTAGTTGATAATGAAATAAATCTTTTGATTAAGATTTAGTGAAGTTTTCTAGTTTAATGAATTAAATTGGAATTGAATGGAATTCGATTTAATAATAATCGAGATAAGGTTCTTTATAGGAAGACCTTTACTATGACTAGACTTCAAAAGGCTTTGTCGTATTCCACTTATAGTATTAGTCTGATACGGAAATTTATATCGACTATGAATGATCCGATTTCCGTTAAGCTTCCATATTAAATGGAAGATGATTTTGTGCTTATCGTGAACGATGTTTTAAATGACATTTATTCTTTTACCCGGTTAAAGGCAGGATTAATTTCCTAAAGTTGAATAATCATTAAGTAATGATTTTTGAGATTAAAACTAAGTTGGTGTTTTAATGAATCTTTGAATATATTTGAACGTAAAATGGGGTAACTAAATTTACCAATAACACGATGGGTGTTAGATATGGAGTACCACCAGTTTTTCTCCGTAGAATGAATAGGTCGGGGTTGGAATAATGAAATATATGATTACTTTGTAAGGCTCGATAATCCCGATCAGTTTTACAAACTTTAATTTGGTTCAAGTTGTGAAAAGATATTACAAAATCTTTTGGAATGACATCCAAAGAAAGATCTAAACAATAAGTTTAAATGAAATAATCCTTGATAAGATTAACAGGAACCTTTCCCAGAGTAATGAATATTTGAATAAAAGAATATTCTGAATTGGAATGATATGTGTGTTATCTTATTTATCTCATGATTTTAAAGATGAGCGAGTAATTTAGAAAGACCAGGTTTAACCCATTTTGAATAATTGTTACGATGATTAAAAGTCGAAGAATGAAGATGGTGGTTGAAGACCGGAGATCTTCACATCGTTTGGGCTGTTGTTGATGTCTCGCTCGGAAAGTACACCCAAGTAGAGGTTATAAGTGGTGGTCGTCCAGACGTACTTGGAGATCAACCGGATATTCGAGGACCTCTCTCCTGTATTGGGGATACGAGATGAGTAAAAAGGTGCCTCCGGTTTTGTTTAGACCCAGAACGGACTTGCAAATGGATTGTATGTCTGACATTGTATTTTATGTTGTATTCATCTATCTCTGCTAAATATATATCTATTTGGTAGCGGAGAATTTACTATCTTTCTTAACACCCTTTTATGAGACGTATGAGCTTAGAGGTTATATATTGATGGGAATCAATGGTATGGTATGGATTGACAATGTGGCATGCTGAGATGCATGGATCAAAGCTTTTGTTGAATAGCAGAGCCTTGTGGATGATGATCAGAGCATAGCTTATATAGCTTAGCATTGTGTATGGCGTTATTTCGTGAGCTTCACATCCCGGTATGAGTCAAAAAAGGGACGAGCGACCGTAAGAGGACATGCGTTTCTTTCTAGCTAGAATTGATATCATGGTATAAATCCTAAACATTTTACTTATGTGGATGTTGGAAGCGAGGGCCTTCGGATATGGCTGCATAAGGCCAAGATGGTCGACGTATTGACCAGGAAGTCCGATAGGACCAAGAAACGTATAGTTCAGGTAATGCTAATCAGTGACGTACCGCTGACCGACCATGCCGATCCAAGGGTCACATGCATGTGGTCTTGGACATCTTGCTAGAGATGGTCCAAATAGGATGAGGAGGGATCCCTTGCCTTGGCTCATGATGGAAACCCAAATTCGAATACGTAATTTTACGATTTTAGTTTTATACCTACGACAACATAATACGATGGGGTATTGTATCATCTAAGATTGATACATTTATTTTAGAAATTGTTTTTAACATTATGCACTTATAATAATATATAGAATATTTGTTTTAAAGCGCATCAAGCATGTTTGGCTATTATAAGGTAAAACTCTATCCTCTGGCTTGCGCTTGCATTGTGTGATGGGACCTGAGTCTTATAATAGATTCATTTTTCAAAAAGCATTGTTGGTTTTGTTTTAATGATATTCATGTAGAGTAAACCTGTTTCATGTCATACGTCGTGGTCCTATGATTCTCCGGCTTTTAAAGTAAAGTTTCAATAACTGTTTTTTAGTTCTCACACTAGTCTCATGATTGACTCGGAGTTTATTATTTTTACCTAAACACTGGGTGCCCATATTTTTCGCATGGACAGCTAGTAGTTTGGGTTATGCAAATCTTCTTTTTCACGGATCCTGGATTATGGCTGGAGCTATACTCTGGATTGCTTTGTATCCTTGTATTCCCTTCAGCTTTGTTAGTTGATGTCTTTCTGCTACACATTGTACTTATGTATTATATTTTCGTTAATCTGTAATTTATTCTCTGCTATTTATTACCGTTGGGTGTCTTATATTTTCCGCACTCTGATATGCCTTGTACTCTAATGAAAATTGTTGTAATAGCAACGAAAAGTTCTCTTGTTCTATGTTCTGATGTGTCGTGCTCTCATGACGATACGCCATTTTGAACGAACTTGGTCGGTTTAGCGATTGATTCGGACCGGGCAAAAATCGGGGCAGTACGGTTTGGTATTAGAGCTTTGGTTTACAAAGCTCGAGAACAAGGCACATTAGAACCAGACTAAAGAACTCTTAGAGATAGGATTAGTAATATCCTATTAAAGAATACTCATTAGAGATGGTTTCGATAGTATCCTAGAGTGAGTGACTCATTAGAGATGGGGTTAGTAATTCTCTAGAATGAGTTGAGAGTTATATGTTTGTAAGAGACATATATATGATTATTATATATAATCTGATTTTGGAAGTATACTTTGAGTATATCAAAAGTTTATATTTTGATAACATACATGATTTGAAAGTTAATCAATCAATTGGTTGTTGGATGTGATGTTTGATTTCTTGTTTAATCACTTAAGATTTTCTGATTAGGGTAAGTAAACGAAACCTTCAGCGATTTTGGATAGTCTGAATTCTGACACACCTTAGGATTTAAACTTATAATAAGAGTTTGAATATTTTAGTTAACGTCGAGATTAGACTATCGAGTGTAGGAAGATTTTTCATATACACCTGGCTAGCATATATCTGAAGTCTTAAATATACTTGATTGATATAGAATCACATTCTAATCGCTTGAGAATGATTCTGTTGATGGAAACTGCATCGTCAGTGTTTATTTTTGTGTTTCGAAAGTGGGATGACTGTATAATTCCAATTGAAACGTCGAAATATACTTAAAATGATTTAAGTAAGTATTTGGAAATGATAAGAGATTTAAATTTAACTAATACTAGTTAAATATATTGAAAAGGTAAAAGTAAATCAAATGAATAGAAATTTAACTCAAGGGAAGTTAAATAAATTTGGAATGATAAAACGAATATGGTATAGAAGCTAAATTGAGCCGAATCAAATTTAATGTTGAATTGATTTGAAATTAGTTGGAATCTGATATAATATATATGTTGGACAGGTTATTGATTAGGAGCTAAGAAGAGAAATTAAATTATATGCCCGAAAATCAGGTATATATTTACTGTATTGATTAGGGTTGATGATTTTATAAGCCGATTGATAATACGCTTGGTTTTTGGATTTTCTTTTTGATTGATGAGATCACCTAGAGGTAGGTTGTAGTTGTATCGGTTGACCAGTTACAAAGGAGGTTATGGAGAAAATATTCGAAAATTTAAGGTCTTAACCAAATTTCGAGAAATTTGAAAGTTCTTAGAGAACCGAAAAAGTTAAAGAACTTGAGTCAGAACGAAGGCTGAGTTGGTTAAGTAAACGACCTTTAGTTACTTCGTTCCTTTTTGGGGATGAAAAGGTTTAAGTAGGGGAAATTGTAATGACCTGTATTTTTGGTCAATTTAAAATTTGAATAATTTTTTATTGGATATTTAAATAGGTAATGCTAATTTGGACTCGATAAATCATTTTGTGATCTATTTGACTTAAAATAGGGTTAGTAATTTTTTTAAATCAATTTAAAAATTAAGAGTTTGAAAATCGATGTTTTAAAGCTATATTGATTGCCTATAAAAGGACCATTTTTTAGATAGTCTCGGAATTTGACAAAACCGCTTTTATTGGATTTGGAATGTCGAAACATGTTAGGATTTAACATTTCAAGTTAAACGGAGTTCATATGTGAGCGTACGATATATAAACGTAATCTGAAATTTCAATTGAAATTCAGTTTAAGTCAGAGATAAGGCGATTTTTCAAACGAACTCAGAATTTGACGAGACTTGATTCGTTGGAAGCATAATTCTATAGCATAGCGAGATTTCTAATTTCGTAATTTTTGGAGTTAATAGGTGGTTGTGCGACTAGAACGGAGTTTGGAGAGTATAATTAATGCATGGACTTAACAGGTCACTTCATGCTACTAGCCCCATACCGCCAACCCCAATCCACTACCATTGTCGTGACCTGCTATCACAGATCCCCCTCCGCCTCCACATCCCTCACCTATGTGGGTCCCCACTCTCCCCCTTAAAACCCCACTAGCTCTCTTTTAATTTGTAAAGCTACCTCCTTAAAGCTTTAAACCTAAGACTACCACCTCCTGGCTCCTCTAGGTGGACCCCGCTTACTACATAGCACCCCCGAACCCCTGCCACGTCAGCCTCCACCGTGGGTCCCCCTTGCCTCCTCTAGCCCTTAAACCCTTAAAAATCTTAGCTTTCTTACTTAAAACTCAACTGTGAGTGTATTCGAGTGATCATTGGCCAGTTCGAGTGAAAAAGGTGTCATTTTTAGATCATAGCAAGCTCGTAGAGTCATCGTTGAAGTATCTTGGTGTTATCATGGTTGGGGGGGAAGCTATTTAACTTTAAGTAGTTAATTAGATTGTTAAACGTAGGTCGCAAGTTAGTCAAACCATTAATAATTTGGTATAGTATGTGGTTAAGTTAGAATTAACCTGAGAAATAACTCAGTGGTTGAATTGAGATAATTAACAAGTCAGAACACTGTTAATATGATAATGATGAGAGAACTCTGATTTTTTTGGGTTAATTAACATAAATTGTTATACAGTGTTGACCATCCTTTTAGTAAGGCCGCTAAGATTCATTGACATCATAGGTTTCAGTCAAGTTGACAAGAAGGACCAAGTAGCCCTAACCGAGGAATTGGTCGATCCATGGATGGATTGGTCAACACCTGAAACTTAAGCCGAGCACAAGAATCTGATATGCAAGCCAACTGGAGCCGTGATCTTCGGACCAAATGGATCAGGTCTAGTTTAACTCCATGTAAAATATCCTCCTGAAGATTTGGTCTTAATCATGCTTGATCGTTCCCAGTCATCCTCAATGGTAGGATCAGCTGCTACCTGTTACTTCTCATTCAAATCATGCCATCCTGTACGAGAAGAACTCCTCTTGGGGATCTCCTAAGATACGGATCAGATAACACACGCAACAACAAATTTAAATATTGTAGCATCTATAAATAGACCTTCGGGACTCAAAAGAAGGATCTTTTGGCCAATTTCTAGTTATATCTTCATTGTAACTATTCACTGTAATAGATCATCTGATATAAGAAGATTATAAAGCTGGCGTAGGCTTATTAACGCCAAACCACTATAAATCTGTATGTGATTGCTTTTCCACTTCATATTTCATTTATTTGTTTTCGTTTATTCTCTACAATTTTATCTCTTGGGTGTTGTGCCAATTTTTGGTGTCAACACTTTGGTGTTTTCCGTGAGAAGGTTGATATTCTTAGCATTTGAAGGATTTTGCTCTACTTTTGGATCGCCAAGTCTGAGACAAGATCCTACGTTTTTCCTAACATCATTGAACCATGGTTGCTAAATCCTCAACAGTGCCACTGGAAAGCAGCCTCTGGCTGCAACATCAACAGATGTGGTCAGGGGATTAACCGTTCCGAACCCTACTCCGGACCAACCCACACTACCATTTCGGTGCAACCCTCCACAGCGAATCAAGCTTACCTATCATCTTTCGCTACCCATGATGAGTTTATGACCATGATAAATCTACTCCGGGAAACCACAGAAGCCTTAAATGCTCACATACGGGAGAAGCAATGATGTAAGATATGAACCGTATGTCGAGACACTGCAAAGAATTTAGAAATCATCAATTTTTCCCTTATCGACTAGACCAAAAATCGGAAAGATCATCATCATCTGGGGAAAGTAGAGGCCGTTGTCAACCTCAATTCCCGTTGGAAAGTCTAAAAAACGTACGATAATTGCATTTGGAAGGGCATTCAGATTAGCCAGGAGTAGTGGATCAAACTCAGGTCGATCTGGATAACTTGGAAGATGTCGATCCAATGGCTCGACAGGATCGAAGTGCCTCTCCTTCGGCTCACCAAAACAATGCTTAAACAACCCAAGCTCCCTTCCATCCCCTTGATGACTTGTGAACGACCGGGATGCCCCGAGAAGTGAAAGGGCCACCTGGACGGCGACTCGGGCGATGTTGCCTGAAGAGGAAGCAGGGAGGGGTCGGTCGGTCGAAGAGGCAGATCGATGGACACTTTTCCCTTCAGATTTAACCACCATGGTACGATAGATCATGAATGACAGCAAAGGGTATAAGAATGGAGATTGGGGGATCGACCGAAGCCATACGCTATTTATAGATGACATGCAGAATTTCCTAAAAGATTCAATATTCCCCAGATGAGCCACTACAAGGGAACTACCGACCCGCAACAACACCTGATGAGGTATTCGTGGATTATGGAGGTCGTTATAGCTCAAGACACCATCAAATGCAAATCCTTTCCTATTTTCCCAAGAAGGGTAGCGCTTATGTGGTTCACTCGGCTTCCCCCGAGACTAGTTCCAAACTTCAAAGACCTAAGTGTGAAGTTCCTGAATCAATTCTGCCTCCACGCTTCCAAGTCGAAGCATGTTATGGCCCTTTCCATAATAAAGAAAGGAATGGGTGAATCCATGAGGAACTATCTCAGTCGATTTAACCGGGCAATAACCGAGGTGAGCAATCCCAATCACGAAACAGTCTTAATGGCCACAATAGACGGCATCAACAAAAGGATGGGGTTTGGAAAGTACTTGATTGGAAAGCCTCCAACATTGATTCAGAAGCTTTATGAGAAGGCTAACATATGATTACGATAGGAAGATGCGCAGCTGGAGGAGGAAGATGGACTGAAGGACATTGCCAATAAAGTCCTCTGGAGTAATGTAGCGGTAAAATAGTTCGGGGATAATTTCGGAAAGATGGAAGTGAATGTTGGAAATCAAGGCAAACGAAATGGTAACGAATCGAAAGGGAACAATGAAAACCCTGGATAAAGAGGGAATTCCAGAAAGCGACCCCGATTCCAAGTCTTTGAAAGCTATAGTACATTGAATGATACGCTTTGACACATGAAGTACAGTTCAATACAAGAAGCCGCCTTTGCGTGAATCCACAAAAAGGAGCGGGCGACAAGGAAGTTTTGTTTGTTCCATAAAATTTATGGGCAAGCAACTAATGAGTGTCGCCACCTCTGGGACATTGTGGAAAAGCCAAATCGAGAAGGAAAGCTCGATGAGTATATGGTGACCTCGAGAGACAGGGGGAAAGGAACATCGGCTCCCAAGCAAAGTTCAGGCGGCGCCAAGAGCCACAACCTAGGAAAAGGCGAAGGGAATAGTGATCAACGCCATTATTGGAGGACCTCATCCAACGGGGCATAGCGTTCGGACTATGGAACGATATGCAAGTTCCGCAAAAATTTTGAATGTTGCAAAGACCAGCGTCCCTGAAGCTGCAAGCCGTATAAAGCAGAGAAAGGCGATAATCAATGATATTATTTTCCACGATCGAGGGTCGATCGGTGTAGAAGCCCCGAGTATCGACCCGTTAGTCATAACGACCATTATTGGCCCAGCTACAGTACGAAAAGTTTTAGTCGACAATGGGAGTTAGATAAATATTTTGTTTAACAAAGCTTACGACCAGATAAAGTTGGTGTTAATAGACTTGAAACCATGTACGAGTTAGATACGTGGTTTTAATGAATCATCTACCGAGCTGGTAGGTCTGATCGATCTACCAGTAGTGTTAGGAATTGAGGGTCGCCGGAGAGTGTAAATCCTCCTGTTTGTTGTAATGAATAAGAGCTCCCAGTATAACGCATTCCTGGAGCGACCGGACCTAGCAGAGTTCCGAGCTTGTGTTGCTCCATGGTGCCTGCTTTTGAAATTCTCGACCGATGGAGCGATCGTGTGACGGCCCGCCCCGCACCAGCCGGCATTTCCTCCGAAAGTGCGCTGTACACATGTCCAACTAGCACATAACGATCGCCAAAGAAAGGAAAAAAGAGAATGGACTAATCGGAAACCTGTAGAATGTCTCACAGCGCATGGAACAAAATATAATAATAATGTACTTGACATAAAACAGGCGAGGCAGTGCATAAGCTGAAAACTAAACCAACATAGCAGCGGAAATCCAAATACAACTTATGATCCAACATCATTATTACAACTTTAAACTGTCTCTAAAGCAAAAGAAAGCTAAAGTAGAAGATTCACTACTAATGCCCAAGCAGTGATCTTCAACAACACAGGGAGAATATCTATATGTATCATACGTGGAAGCCTCCTGCTCGTCTCCGGATCAACTACTCGTGCACACCCAGCTAACATGTCTCTAGTCTGCTCGTGAGAGCACCCAAAGTAATAAGAAGAGACATAAAACTCTGGGTCAGACAAAAAGTCTGGTATGAGCGATAAGTAGCTAAACAGAACAATGACAGGTATACTAAACCATACCTGAACCTGGACCTGCAACCAAAGAGTTAGCACAACATACCGTACAATACTCTAAGGTGCCACTGAACATATGGTGTAAAGATAACGGGGGTGGGGGTGTGCATGTCATAATGATGGCAAACAAATCAAGCATAGCAACCATCCTCACATCTCTCACTCAGTGCGTAAAGTATACGATGTCCACCACTGTCAATCACTAGACCCATCGAAGTAGTGACGGAGTTCGACTTGTACAACTACTGCTACTGCCAAGCTTACCCCATGGAGTCATGATCAATCTTTACAAATGACCCTACTTCATTGGTCTATAGCCCTTTAGTCGTACCTAGGCCACTACGGCCCTGAATCCGTTCACGTACTCCCTACACATAGTGATTCAAAGTTACAGACATCGACAACCCCTTAACACACGTCCCGCAGCAAAGCCCAACTCATGAGGTCGACACGTTGGTTCCCAACTGGATCCTGAGTACGAACTTCCCATTGGACTACCTTTGCATCTCGGGTTACTGGTCTCCTTCTCCAGATCGGTTCGGCTTCCCCTTCTCTTCACTACGGATCGTGCTCTCCAAAGTCATTTGGTTCGGATCCACTCCCCCATCTCGTAACGGTTCGGATCGGCTATGGTCATCACATCGGGTCAGATCGAACTCCTCCAGCGGTTCTGATCGTGATCCACACCTCCTGGCTTCGTGGAAAACTCCTCTGGTTCGGTCCTTCTTCCCAAGCACTCCGGATCGGGTCGGGTCTCTCAAGCTTCTCCATGGTGCATCGGTTCGGGTCGGAGTGGCGTACGAGAGGCGGATCGGGTCCAGATCGTCTTGCGGATACAACAGCTTGGAGGGGCGGTTCGGTTCGGGCTCCTTCCTCCGATCCGATCCGGATCGGCTAGATTCCGACACTTTTTCCAGCGACTATTTACGCCATTCGACGGCGTTTTCGACCAATCTATCACTTCTAGACAATCACAAAGTATACCATACAGTCATAGAAACATGTACAATCATTCACAAACACCAAAACAATAATTTGGTAAGGTTAAACGGATCAAACATAGCCAAAATCCCATATTTTCCCCTAAGCATGTTTAGGCAAAACTAATGATATGATTAACAAAACTTACCCAAATCAAACCAAATTTCTAACAGAGGTATAAAACATTATTTCCAAATTTATAAACATTTTTCCAGATTTTTAACATGTCTAATTCCGTTAATCTTCACTAATTACCCTTAATCAACCATAATTAGTGCAAAATTATGCAAATCACTCACCTTGGCCACAAGCAAAACCTTTAGAACTGAAACTCTACTGTTTGGGCGCGAATACCAATGCAACACAGCAGCTCTACCTCGATTCTTGTGCTAATCCGCCTTAATTTGATGTTGCTAAGCCTATTCCTTGATTAGAAAGTGATTTGGAGGTGTTTTAGAGGTTGGAGGCCATTGTTAGGGTTTCTAAGAGGTAAGCGGCGACTAGAAAACTGAAATAGAATGAAAACCTAACTCATTTCAGCCTCCCCATAACCCTAATCCTGAAATGGGTTATGGGCTCATTTACTAATCACCCTATTTGGCCCGGTTAAGCAGTTTTTTCACCTTCCAAACTTTATTCCAGCCATATCTCCCAAACGGTAAGTCCGTTTGGCTAATGTAACCACTCTACGGAAAGGTAAGCCATCATCCGAAGCCAATGGAAGTGGTTTCAGGTCAAAACTCCTTTCCAATCAAAAGTTATGGCTAAAATAGTACCGGCTAGGGGCAAAACGGTCATTTAAAAATCGGCAAAAATCTTGAACATGGGAAATGACCCCAATAGTCGTCTCCCAAAGTTACAAGACCATACGACTTCGTATGTGAAAGAAATAAATATTCTACGATCTTATGATGCATAGAATGCGGGTCGTTACACTCTCCCCCCTTAAGAAATTTCGTCCCCGAAATTCCTTAACCCAAAACATACAAAGGATCCCACATGCCTATCAATCATATATAACAACCAAACATGCAAAACAAACAAAACAGCCTATCCTAGCTTGCGGAAAGACTAAATCGAAACTGAAATCTTACCAGGTGAAGAGTTCTGGATACGTGTTCCTAATGCTCTCCTCTGTCTCCCAATTACAGTCATTCTCATTCTCGCCCCACTGAACTTTGACTAGATTCACCGCTTTCCTTCGAAGTTGCTTTGTATCGTTCCCAACAATACGCATACACTTGCGGTTCCCAACTGCCTCGGGTTCAACTTCGATATCATCCAACCGATCAGGTGAAATAGTCACATCTGGGTCGTGTACGAACTTCCTTAACTGGGAAACATGAAATACGTTGTGAACTCCTGCCATTTTCTCTGGTAAGTCAACTTTGTATGCCAAATTCCCAATTGCTCAAGAACTGGGAATGGACCAACAAATCTTGGTGCTAACTTGCCTCTCCTGCCAAATCGTATCACGCTCTTCAACGGAGAAATCTTGACAAACACCAAGTCTCCAATGGAGAACTTTAATTCTCTTCTCCTTTTGTCTGCATAACTCTTCTGCCTATCTTGGGAAGCTTTCATTTGATGTTGGATAACCTTAATTTTGTCTGATGTTTCTCTTATCACATCGGGTCCAAGCACAAACTTCTCACCAGTTTCTACCCAACATGACAGTGAGTTGCACGGTCTTCCGTACAAAGCTTCAAACGTAGCCATACCAATACTGGATTGATAACAATTATTATATGAAAACTCTACTAGATGCAAATGGTCATCCCATGATCCACCAAAATCCAATACACAGGCTCTCAAGAGGTCTTCTAACACCCGATTCACCCTCTCTGTTTGACCATCGTTTTGAGGATGATATGTGGTACTGAGATGTAGTTCTGATCCTAATGCCTTTTGTAAGCTCTTCCAAAATCCACAAGTGAACAACGGATCTCGGTCACTCACAATGCCCTTGGGTATTCCATTAAATCTCACTACCCACTTTACATATAGTTCAGCTAACTTAGCTGTCGTTCTATTCAACTTGACGGGTATAAATCTTTACACTTTTGGTCAATCGGTCCACAATCACCCAAATGCTATCATGGCCCGATTTAGTCCTTGGTATCCCATCAATGAAATCCATTGACACTTGTTCCCATTTCCATTCTGTAATTTCCAATGGTTGTAACAAACCACTAGGCTTCTTTTGCTCAGCTTTAACTAGCTGGCAGTTCATGCATTTGGATATAAACCTCCTAATGTCTCTTTTCATCCCTTCAAAGTAGTAGGTCTGCTTTATGTCTCGATACATCTTGTTACCACCGGGGTGTATAGTCAATTTTGAGTGATGACATTCTCTAAGCACTTCATCTCTCAATCCATTGACATTGGGTACAACTAATCTTCCATTCTTTCAAAGCCATCCATCTCGATCAAGCCCATACCTGTTCATCTATCTGTCAATTCTCATCTTTAACTTTGAGATGATTTCCAATAGGTTAGGATCGTTCCTCTGACTGGAACCAATCCGCTCAATCAAAGTGGGTCTGATCGTCAAACTTGCTAACATTTATGGATCCAATTCGCACCTTGGTCTGAAATCATACCCAGAAATGTACTCCAGTTGCTTCCATTCTAGAAACATAGCCCCTAAACTGGCATGTCTCCTACTCAATGCATCATCCACCGCATTGCCCTTTCCTGGTGTGTATGCGATGTCGAAATCATAGGAAGCCAAAAACTCTAACCATCTTTGCTGTCGGAGATTTAGATCCTTTTGGGAGAAGAGATACTTTAACGGTTTATGATCGGTAAACAACTCGAATCTTTCTCCCAAGAGATAATGTCTCCACATCTTCAGTGCAAACACGATCGTTGCCAATTGTAGGGTATCTTTTCTCATGCGGTTTCAATTGCCGACTTGCATAAGCTACAACCCTACCTCCTTGCATCAATACAGCTCCTAGTCCGGTACCACATGCATTCGTGTATACCGTCATCTCTTCATTCCCCTTAGGAATGACTAACACTGGTGCACATGTCAACTTTTCCTTTAGGCTCTTGAAGGCATTCTCGCACCTTCCATCCCAGACGAAGGCTTGATTCTTCTTGGTCAACTAAGTCAACGGTGCTGCTATCTTGGAGAAGTCTTGGATAAACTTACGATAATATCCAGCTAATCCCAAGAAACTTCTTATGTCCGTTGCATTCTTGGGCGTATACCAATCTTGTACCATAGCCATCTTCGCAGGGTCCACGGCAATACCATTCTCTGAAACAACATGGCTCAAGAATCTCACTTCCCTCCTCCAGAAGTGACACTTAGAGAATTTTGCTTTCAACTAGTGTTTTCTCAACACCTCCATCACTATCCTCAAATGTTCCTTGTGTTCTTCCTCTGTCCTCGAATAGACCAAAATATTATCCATGAACACAAGGACAAACTTATTCAACTGATCTCTAAATACCCTATTCATATGATCCACAAAGTATGTTGGGGCATTGGTCAGCCCGAATGGCCAACCACTCATAAAATCCAGATGGCGTCCGAAATGCCGTTTTAGCTATACTCTTAGCTTCCACTCTAAGCTGATGGAAACCTGTCGCGAGATCCAACTGGAAAAATACTCTCACGCCACTCAACTGATCAAACAAATCATCTATCCGCGGTAGAGGATACTTGTTCTTCCTCATCACTTTATTCAACTCGCGGTAGTCTATACACAAATGAAGGGAATCATCCGCCTTGGTAGCAAACACAACTGGTGCTCCCCATTCAGAAACACTCCTTTTGATAAATCCCTTCTTCAAAAGATCGCTGACTTGCACCCCGAGCTCTCGCTGCTCCCTTGGTACCATACGACGAAGTGGCATCACTATAGGTCTGGCATCTTTCACTAAATCAATACGGAACTCAATCTCTCGGTGTGGTGGAAGCCCGGTCACTTCCTCGTAAACGTCCGGATACTGGCCAACCACGGGCAAACCTGACAACTCACTATGCGGATTGTCGAGGGAATTCAGAAAACTAGCCATTACCCCATCACCGGGTAGACCACCAAGCACTACCCTCCGCCCATCATCCGCTCTAGCTGTCACCAAAAAGCCCTCACAGTCTACCGCCACCCCGTATCTTTGGAGCCAATCGACTCCCAAAATAATGTCAAACCCGGTAAAGCCCAAAACAAAGCAATAATAAACAAACATGCATCCATGATTCGATAAGACCACATTACGACAAATCAAGCTAAGGCTAGTCGAACCACCAATCGGGTTCGTCACTACTAAAGGTCTATCGACAATCTGGGGCTCCAATCCCAACCTATCTACTAGGTCACTAGATATGAAAGAACTGGAAGCCCCGGTATCAATCAAAACTCTAACAGGAACATCATAAACAGAAAGCATACCTTGAATAACAACATTCTTTCCCTTCTCGGCCGTAGTTGGGGCATTCGACGAAGAAGGACTAACATTAAGGGCATATGCTTTCACCATCTGCTTTTCTATAGGGGGTTGCGGACACTTGTCCTTGTGATGTCCCACTTGGCCACAGTTGAAGCACTTCCTATTCGCTAGCTTGGCCCGACAATTACTAGCATAATGGCCCTTCTTACAACAGCTGAAGCACTCAACATCTTTCTTATTCTTTTTCTGGCCATCCTTATTCTGGTTCTGCTTCCTCTTATTCTGAGAACCACTCTTGCCTCCACCACTTGCTTGCAGCTTCGGCTCCTCTGCAGATGTAACCTCAGTCTTCGACTTAGGGTAAAGACTCTCTGACCTCAATGCTTTCCCCAAAATCGATTCAAACGTCTCATCGATGTGGTTAATAAGCCTTTCCCCCAAGTACTGATCCAAGCCAGTTATGAACTTCTCGTTCTTCTTCTCGGCAGTATCAATAAGAGATAACCCATACTTCGACAAAGTGTCGAATTCGGCAATATACTCCGAGACAGCTCTGCCATTCTGCTTGAGCTCCAAGAATTTCTTAAACAACACTGACTTCTGAGCAGCCGGAATGAACTTATCGCTAAAGCGAGCCTCAAACTGCTCCTAAGTAATCTGATCCTCGGGAGTAGCTGCCTTTATAGCATTCCACCAATTCATTGCCCGTCCTTGCAGCTGACGGGACGCTAGCCTTCTCTTCATCGCATCCTCGATACCCAAGTCTTCGAAGATACAATCGCAGCTATCCAACCAATCCTGAACATCCGTAGCCGACTCTGTTCCGTGGAACGACTTCCCACCAAGACTAGTATAATCCTTGTTCAGCTTAGCGAAATCGGCCCTAGGCGCCTGCACTATCGGATCACCACCATTACCATTATTGGGAGCTGCCCTCTGCACGTCCCTAAGCATCTCCCTCATGAGGTCAGTAAACATCATCCTCATGTCAGCAGCATTCCCATTATTGTCTCCTCTACCGGCACCTCTTGCGTATCGGCTCATCGTTCAGTCTGTAAAGAGAAAACAATTAACCATCTCCATAGTGGTGCTAGTGCAGTGCGACTTCATCCTTAGCTATACTAATAGTGTGTATATATATATATCTTTTAAAACCCAAAATAATCACAAATACAGGCTCTCATATACGTATACGATCTCTCCCTGGTGTCTTTCCCTAGGTTAACTACGCAACCTGGCTCTGATACCAAGTGTGACGGCCCGCCCTGCACCAGCCAGCATTTCCTCCGAAAATGCGCTATACACATGCCCAATTAGCACAGAACAGTCGCCAAAGAAAGGAAAGAAGAGAATGAACTAATCGGAAACCTGTAGAATGTCTCACAGCGCATGGAACAAAATATAATAATAATTTACTTGACATAAAACAGGCGAGGCAGTGCATAAGCTGAAAACTAAACCAACATAGCAGCGGAAATCCAAATACAGCTTATGATCCAACATCATTATTACAACTTTAATCTGTCTCTAAAGCAAAAGAAAGCTAAAGTAGAAGATACACCACTAATGCCCAAGCAGTGATCTTCAACAACACAAGGAGAATATCTATATGTATCATACGTGGAAGCCTCCTGCTCGTCTCCGGATCAACTACTCGTGCACACCCAGCTAACCTGTCTCTAGTCTGCTCGTGAGAGCACCCAGAGTAATAAGAAGAGACATAAAGCTCTGGGTCAGACAAAAAGTCTGGTATGAGCGATAAGCAGTTAAACAGAATAAGGACAGGTATACTAAACCATACTTGAACCTGGACCTGCAACCAAAGAGTTAGCACTACATACTGTACAATATTCTAAGGTGCCACTGAACAGATGGTGTAAAGATAACGGGGGTGGGGGTGTGCATGTCATAATGATGGCAAACAAATCAAGCATAGCAACCATCCTCACATCTCTCACTTAGTGCGTAAAGTATACGATGTCCACCACTGTCAATCACTAGACCCATCGAAGTAGTGACAGAGTTCGACTTGTACAACTACTGCTACTACCAAGCTTACCCCATGGAGTCATGACCAATCTTTACAAATGACCCCACTTCATTGGTCTATAGCCCTTTAGTTGTACCTAGGCCACTATGGCCCTGAATCCGTTTATGTACTCCCTACACATAGTGATTCAAAGTTATAGACATCGACAACCCCTTAGCACACGTCCCGCAGCAAAGCCCAACTCATGAGGTCGACTCGTTGGTTCCCAACTGGATCCTGAGTACGAACTTACCATTGGACTACCTTTGCATCTCGTGTTATTGGTCTCCTTCTCCAGATCGGTTCGGCTTCCCCTTCTCTTCACTCCGGATCGTGCCCTCCAAAGTCATTTGGTTCAGATCCACTCCCCCATTTCGTAACGGTTCGGATCGGCTGTGGTCATCACATCGGGTCGGATCGAACTCCTCCAGCGGTTCGGATCGGGATCCACACCTCCTGGCTTCATGGAAAACTCCTCTGGTTCAGTCCTTATTTCCAAGCACTCTGGATCGGGTCGGGTCTCTCAAGCTTCTCCATGGTGCATCGGTACGGGTCGAAGTGGCATATGAGAGGCGGATCGGGTCTAGATCGTCTTGCGGATACAATAGCTTGGAGGGGCGGTTCAGTTCGGGCTCCTTCCTCCAATCCGATCCGGATCGGCCAGATTCCGGCACTTTTCCAGCAACTGTTTACGCCATTCGACGGCGTTTTCGACCAATCTATCACTTCTATACAATCACAAAGCATACCATACAGTCATAGAAACATGTATAATCATTAACAAACACCAAAACAATAATTTGGTAAGGTTAAACGAATCAAACATAGCCAAAATCTCATATTTTCCCCTGAGCATGTTTAGGCAAAACTAATGATATGATTAGCAAAACTTACCCAGATCAAACCAAATTTCTAACAGAGGTATAAAAGATTATTTCCGAATTTATAAATATTTTTCTAGATTTTTAACATGTCTAATTTCGTTAATCTTCACTAATTACCCTTATCAACCGTAATTAGTGCAAAATTAAGCAAATCACTCACCTTGGCCACAAAATAAAACCTTTAGAACTGAAACTCTACTGTTTGGGCATGAATACCAATGCAACACAGCAACTCTACTTGACTCTTGTGCTAATCCGCCTTGATTTGATGTTGCTAAGCCTAATCCTTGATTAGAAAGTGATTTGGAGGTGTTTTAGAGGTTGGAGGCCATTGTTAGAGTTTCTAAGAGGTAAGCGGCGGCTAGAAAACTGAAATAGAATGAAAACCAAACTCATTTCAGCCTCCCCATAACCTAATCCCGAAATGGGTTATGGGCCCATTCACTAATCACCCTATTTGGCCCGGTTAAGCAATTTTTTCACCTTCCAAACTTTATTCCAGCCATATCTCCCAAACGGTAAGTCCGTTTGGCTAATGTGACCACTCTACGGAAAGGTAAACCATTAAGGGATGAACCAATGGAAGTGGTTTCAGGTCTAAACTCCTTTCCAATCAAAAGTTATGACCAAAACAATACCGGCTAGGGGCAAAACGGTCATTTAAAAATCGGCAAAAATCATGAACATGGGAAATGACCCCAATAGTCATCTCCCAAAGTTACATGACCATACAACTTCGTATGTGAAAGAAATAAATATTCTACGATCCTATAATGCGTAGAATGCGGGTCGTTACAGATCGGAACGGTGCGCTGGGACCGAGTGACAAGACGAGCTTGCTATTTAGCAGAATGGAAAGAATTGCGATGCAAGGATAGCAAGGAATATGAAGATAATCATCCCCTTCAGAGTGGAAGGAAGCATAATAACTACAAAAAACATCCCGGCCAGGACTGTCCATTTGCCAACTCGAGGACATCGATCCAAGGGAGGACGAAGAACCGGGATGTAGGAAGGCAGCCCCAAATGATACTACTGTGGAGATCTCGGTCGAGATGACGACCCGACTAGAGTCTTGAATATCGGATCCCACCTTGACCCCTTCGGGCCAGAGAGTTATCTGAATTCCTCCGTGACAACCTTGACGTGTTCGCGTGGACTCATGCTGACATGTGTGGCATCTCACCCTCTATCATGACTCATTCTCTCAGCATCGACCCGAAGTATACTCCTGTGAAGCAAATAAGGCGGATGCTCGACCCAGATAGGTCCGCGACTCTGAAGGAAGAAATTGGAAAGCTCCAAGCTAATGGGTTTATCCGAGACACAAATTACCCCAAGTGGATAGCCAACCCTGTGCTTGTAAAGAAGGCTAATGGGAAGTGGCAAACTTGTATCGACTTCGAATTTAAATAAAGCTTGTCCTAAAGATAGCTTCCCATTGCCCATGATCGATCAGTTGGTCGACTCAACCGCAGGACATGAACTCCTCTCATTTATGGATGCTTACTCAGGTACAATCAGATTGCAATGCATGTCCCAAACCAAGAACATACCGGCTTCATAACAGATCCCGGACTATATATTATAATGTAGTCATGCCTTTCGGATTGAAGAATTCTAGGGTGACTTATCAGCATTTAGTCAACTGAATGTTTCATGATTGGATAGGAAAAACAATGAAGTTTATGTGGATGATATGTTGGTGAAGTCCGGGTAATCATCCGACCACGTCAGGGATCTGTCAAAGATGTTTGGCATTCTCCGAAGATATGGGATGAAGCTCAATCCCTTCAAGTGTTCTTTTGGAGTAGCATAGGGGAAGTTTTTGGATTTCATAGTTAGCTGCCGAGGGATCGAGATCAATCCCGATCAGATTTTAGCCATTAAGGGAATCCAGGAACCCAGATGAATTAAGGACATGTAGAGTTTGGCAGGAAAGGTGGCCGCTATGGGTAGATTCATATCTAAAGCAACCCACAAGCGTTTGCCTTTCTTTGAATTGATCAAAAGAGGGAAACGAAACTTCGCCTGAACACCTGACTGTGTCAAGGCCTTTTAGAATTTACTCGGCCATTTGAGAAACCTCCTATCTTATCCAAACTGATATATTTGGTGGTGTCCATGCATGCAATCATCTCGGTCCTAATCCTTGAAAATGATTAGGTCAATGACTAATCTATTATGTGAGCAAGAAACTGACAGGAGCTGAACGCAACTATCCAAAGATTGAAAAGCTCGCCTATAGTATGTTGATTGCATCACGAAAGCTCCGACATTACTTCCAGGCTCACCCTATCAAAGTGTTCACCGACCAACCACTACGGCAAGTCTTGCAACAACCTAAGGCAAGTGGAAGACTGCTCAAATGGAATATCAAGCTTAGCCAATTTGACCTGACCTTTGTCCCGTGGAATTTTATTCGGGGCCAAGCACTGGATGATTTCATTGTTGAGTTCACCACTTCGAAAGACGACAACTTGGAGGACAGTACGAAGCCTCTAGATACCGAATTGAGATCAGGCACCTGGAAGTTGTATACAGATGGTGCGTGTAACGATCGACGTTCCGGTGCTAGCATAGTATTATTATCTCCTGAAGGATGGTCGATCTATTATGCCCTGAGACTGAATTTCTTGGTCACAAACAATGACTCCGATTATGAAGCCATGATTGCCGGGCTCAAACTGACGAGGGACTTAAGAATAGCATTACTTAATATTTTCTATGATTCACAACTGATCGTATTTCAGGTTCAGAAGGAGTATTAGACTAAAGAAATCCGACTTGCCGCCTATCTCAAGCCGGTCGAAGAAATACTACATGGCTTTGATCAGTATGACATTTCCCATATTATAAGAGAGGAAAACCAGAAGGCAGACAGGCTGGAAAAACTCGCCAGTTGTAACACCCTGCCTCCGTTAAGGTCACTCACAAAGGGAATGCATTAACTTCAGTGGAGTGTCATAAGTGTATAGAACAGACAAATTACAAAATAGACGAAATTTAAACAGAGGAAAATAAATAAAAACTTTACTTTATTAATAAAACAGCAACTTGGTAAAATAGCTTGTACAAAGATTGTTTTCCAGCAACAAAACACCAATACCCATTACAAGAAAGCATCTGTCTTGTTTAACAAAATAAAGAAGCATGAAATGACAATGATATTCCCCAATAAAGCATGAGCCAGCCATAGCTATGGAAAGGAGAGTCCAAAGCAATACATCTTCTATCTTCGAGCTTGGAAAGAAAACTGAGCTAAGTGGTAATATTCCCTCCTTGTGAACCGGGGGGGGGGGGGGGGGGGGGAAGAAAAGAGAGCGAAACAAAACAATGTCAGACATAAAGCCTGGTAGTCCAGTGACTTTCAGCATGTAAATAGGTAAAAGCATCATGACATGAATAAACTGGATACTAGTCATAACCATGATAATAAGCATCGAAAGACAACAAATGATGATCGTTAGATATGACAATGTAAGATACACTGAATGTGCTTCGGTTCTTTCTCTGATTTCCTATTTTCTCTGCACCACCCAACTAGCATCCTAACTAGTGTCTTTTATAGAACGATTCGTATTCCCTACTAGTGTCCCAACTAGTATCCCGTGAAAAAGGGTCTATGTCCCCTACTAGTGTCCCAACTAGTATCCTATGTTATATAATAAGGTGATCCCAACCCCGCAATTGTGGTAGCCTTCAAGTGTACATCTAGTATGAGGATCTTACCTCAATCGGCCTAATTGCCATGATGATGTTAGATGTAACCTTACTACCCTGTCGATCGATTCCCTACTTGTATTAATTTTCCTTTTGTCTGTCTCAATTGGCCCTCTCTTCCATGTAGATACCCTATGCTGGTACCACCATAAGGTGTATCAATCCCTATGATAGACACCCAACACGATTCAAGATGCACAGTGTATAACCACTGGTACCCAGTGCCTGCTTTTTCCACTCCGGAGTACATGCACGCCCGTAATCCATCGAAACCTACAATGACGTACCCCATGCCGCTATTTTGACTGCTTATAATCAACCTAGTAAACGTGCCCCACCCTTCCTAGTTCAGGGTACCATGATATATCTATGTGGGTTACTACTGAAACGGATCCCCGTCACTAGGGTTTCCCAGGGTCTATTCATATATCCCCAAATTGGCTAAGTGGTATACATCCACTCAAGTTAACTTAACCCATCCACACGTCATGTCATGTTGGTTAAGTGTTTCTTATTAACTTAACCCTTCTCATTCATCATGTTGTAATTGGTTAAGTGTTTTCTATTAACTTAACCCTGTTCATTCATCATATTATATTGGTTAAGTGTTTCCCCTTAGCTTAACCCCATTCGTTCATCATGTTATATTGGTTAAGTGTTTCCCTCTTGTGTTAACTTAACCCTACAACTTGTCATGTTACACTGGTTAAGTGTTGCCCTTTTGTGTTACTTAACCCTACCACTTGTCATGTTACATTGGTTAAGCATTGCCCTATCACACATCATGTTATATTGGTTAAGTGTTGCCCTCTTATGTTAACTTAACCCTACCATTCTTAGCATGCTCGTTTATTAGCATTAATTCATTCATTAATGCCTCAACCTCTCACATTAGAACTATTGTTTGCGGTTGCTGGATGTGCCGAGTGGTTCCGGGCCGACTTCTACCACAAACTCATTCTAACCTCGAGTTGTGGGCTTAATGCACTAACCTCTCACATTAGATCTATATTGTTGCGGTCGCTGGATGTGCCGGGCGATGCCGGGCAGTCTTACACCGCAACTCAATCTAACCTCGGGTTAGGCACGTTCATCTTTAGCCAATTTACATATATACTATACATGTCCAAGTCTAGATTTTATATGCTAATTATCCCAAATTCACCAAACTAGTCATGTTCCAATTCCCAAGTTATGCCCAAAAAATTCAATTACAAGTTATTACTCAAAATAAATTACACCCAATCTTCCCAAATTTGCAATAATAGTCATGCCCAAAATCATAATATACATTATGCTTGGCGTCCCAACCAATAGTTATGCCCAATCTAGATTTAATATTCCAATTTACAGTTTCCACCCAGTCAAGATTTAATATTTCAATTTATCCCAAGTTCGCAACAATAACATTTATACCCCAAATCACAAGTTACAAATTATGTCCAACAATTTCACCGAATATGTTATGTCCAATTATTTCACCGAATACATTGTCCCCAATATTTACCCAAAATATTCCCCGTAATTCGCGATTTTATCCTAGGTTCGAAGGTAACCTAGGTTCATAAATGAAAAAGAAAATAGGGGAGGAGAGAGAGAGAGAGAAGGATCATAAAATAAGAATAGACATAAAAATAAGCATGTAACAACAGACCTAATACAAGAGACTTAGATCCAACAAAGATAGATTCTTGAATAAACTGATACAATTATTATCGCAGGCATAAGAATAACATCACGAACCAAAGAGGATTATAAACCTGATGTCCAACAAAGATAGGCCTGATTTAATCAATAAAAATAACCTCTAAGGCATGTAAAGACATAGATTCACTAGTAGGATAGGGATAAATCTAAAAAGATTATCTTACAATCTGGCATAAACTTCGATTCATTTTATTACATGTCAAGATTAAAGTCAGGTATTCAAATATGAAAATAACGTGAACTTACATTGCTAGGATTAAGAAAAGATAATTGAATCGTTGTTGTTGTTGCAAAACTAATCTTCTAATTTGATTTGAGGCTCTCTAATTTTCTTCTTGAATTTAGGTTGAAGAATGACGGCTAGGCTAGTTTGGGGATGAACAACATGATGACGCCATAGCCTTTAAGAAATAGAATTAGGGTTGGGTTATCAGTGTATATATAGATGTCTAGGATTATTAAGAGCCTTTAGTTCAACATAGGGTCCATCCAAACCATCCAGTCCAAGAGAATGCGTCATCAGGCCAATTAGAAGTTGCCATGTAGCCCTACAATTCAGAAATTCATCACTGCCTCGTCAGCCATATACAAAATGAAGTATTTCACCCAGATCTGGGGGGGGGGGGGGGTCGACACCCCTATGGGGGGGGTTGACACCTATGTCGATACCCCTTAAGGTGGGTTGACACCCTCTGACGGGAATTTTCCCGGCCGGCCTGTTTTTGGTTGATTTTGAATTTCGAACCCATTTTTGACTTTCTGGATCTATTTCTGAAGTACTAAACCAAATATATATATTCTCCCCTACACGTATACGAACTTCTAAGGCTTATAACTTCTTCATACAGTGTCCGATTTACGCAAACTCAAACTCTATCTCAAGCCGAATTCTGAGACAAACGCAATAGCATAACCCGTTTCACTTAATTCCCACTTTTAAAATTAAGTATTCTTTAATTCGTTATTTTAATATTCACAGAAAATATGGTTTGTTACATTCTCCCCTCCTTTAAAGGATTTCATCCTCGGAATCTCTAAAATAAGAAGAATGTATCCTAACATCCAACATCCATCTACTCAACCATCAATAACAGGCATCCATTGTCCTTAAAAAGATTTCTATTGGTTTCATGATCATATGCATAGTGTGTGTACATGGCCTTATCTAATGCAAAATCAGGTGGTCTATTGATTCAATTGACCTCCTTAATGTGAATTATGTCAGTGCTATGAGTCCATCATGTATGCAATTACTCATAATTGTATTTTATAACTTCTACATAATGCCCAATCATTCATACAAATGCAACATCCATATGATAACACATCAAGTTTCAATCCATATACAAATACATATATGCATGTGCAATATGAAAGTGACTGAGCCGATCTAGTGCCTAATATGTGTGTTTATGCATCCACGAGCAACCACTAGCAAACACTTACATCCATTTGCATCCACCAAACATAACATGTCTCAAACACATGTTTACATCCATTGGCTTCTACCTAAGGATCGAGGATAGGACTGAGAGGATATACTTAAAAGAAAAAGACTAGCATGCAAATAAACTTTACAGAAAAAGGAGAGATAAAGGATATACCCTCAAAAAGGGTATGATGCGCGTATCTAGTCTTCAGCCTTCTAAATCGCATCTTCTTGAGCTTTACCCCATTGTGCTCTAACTGTCTTAACTTCACGATTGCGTAGCTTCTTAATTTCTGTTTCCAAAATATGAGTTGGAACTTATTTCACTGTCGCCTCTCGTTCCACCCCTTCTCCTTCTAGTATACTCGGCACTACAACTTCTGTTGTGTCATGCTAAAAAGGCCTTCCAAAATGTCTTCCAAAATTCACTAGAGGGTATTCCATGTGGAAGAACTATCTCTTGAAAATAAACAGATGCTAACCATGTTACCAGGTGTAGTTATTAAGGTGATTAGAGGTCTCTTCTCTACTTAACTTATCCATTGCGTCAACTATTTGAGAGTCTTTTCTTTGTGAAGTCCCTATTTGATCCAAAAGTGTAGGTCTTACTCCTAGCGATGCCAATTACTAACTTAACCGAAGGTTTTAAAATCAAAGGTTGATATATATTCTGAACTTTTCCTTTTCACATAAAGAGGACTTGAAGTCAACCTTTTTCCTCTTAAGGCATCCGCTACGACCTTACCCTTCCTTCTTACATCAAAATGGCGCCTAGTCCCGTGCCGCATGCATCCATGTATACCGTAAACCTTTTACTACCGTAAAGTAAAGTCAAAACTAGGGCTGTTGTAAGAGCCCTCTTCGATCGTTGGAAAGCGACATCACAATCAATATCCTGAGCAAAGGTTAGATTCTTCTTCCTTAATCCAGTAAGTGGGGCTAATACTTTTTCAAAGTTCTTAGTAAACTTCCTATATTAGCACGCTGGTCGAAGAAAGCTTCTTACTTCTGTTGCATTCCTTGGGACCTTCCAGTCTTGCACCGTAACTACTTTTGCGGGATCTACTACTACCCCTTCTTTGGACACCACATGCCCTAGAAACCTTACTTCTCTCCAAAAATGACATTTTGGAGAACTTCGCCTTAAGTTGATGTGCTCGAAGTGTATCAATGACTTCTCTTAAATGCAAAACATGTTATTCCACGTTCTTTGAGAAAATCAAGATATCGTCCACAAAGACTACTACAAACTTATTAAGGAACTCCCTAAACACCCTATTCATCAAGTCAACAAAATAAGCGGGTGCATTCGTCAAACCGAAAGGCATGACGAGCCACTCAAAGAAACTGTCAGGGGTCCTAAAAGAAGTATTGTCTATACTATCCTTAGCTACTCTTAGCTGGTGAAACCCTGTAGCCAAATCTAGTTGGGAGAAAACAGACGCACCTATAAGCTGATCAAGCAAATCATCTATTCTTGGAAGTGGGTGTCCATTTTCTTAAGCCAGTTTGTTTAATTCTCTATAATCCATGCATAGGTAAAGTGAACCGTCCGCCTTAGTAACGAACACTACTGGAGCACCCCATTCAAAAATACTTCTCCAAATAAACCCCTTCTCAAGCAACTCTTTAACTTGCTCGCTGAGCCCTTCCTTTCCCTAGGATTCATGTGTCGTACAGGTAATGTAACTGGCTTTGCATTGTCCACTAGATATATACAGAAGTCTGTCTCATGTTTTAGGGGACATACCCCTAACCTAATCAAGAACATCTGCGTACTCATGGACTACTCCAACGGATCGCAAATCGTCAATAGATGCATCACGTGATTCTAGGTAGCTAAGCCGAACTGATCCCTTAGGATCGCACGAAATCTCGAGGGTATTCCCGAGGCAAGTCAAAAAGTCCAACTACCCTCCTTTCACAATTACTAGCTAACCAATCCATGCCTAGAATCAACCCATAGCCCATGAAACCAAAAACATAAGCATTACGCTTAAACTCAATACTTAATATAGCTATTCTCAAATCCTTGCGAACCAAAGATAAATAAGCTGAACTACCAATTGGATTTGAGAGAATATTGGGATCTTCTACTATACAAGTATTAAGGTGTAGAGACTCAACTATGGAATGACAATGATCTTGTACAAAGATTGTTTTCCAGCACCAAAACACAAATACCCATTACAACAAAGCATTTGTCTTGTTTAACAAAATAAAGAAGCATGAAATGACAATGATATTCCGTAATAAAGCATGAGCCAGCCATAGCTGTGGAAAGGAGAGTCCAAAGCAATATGTCATTTATCTTCGAGCTTGGAAAGAAAAATGAGCTAAGTGGTAATATTCCCTCCCTGTGAACCTTGGGGGGGGGGGGGGGGGGGAGGGTGGGAACGTAAGAAAAGAGAGCCAAAAAAAAATAGAGTCAGACATAAAGCCTGGTAAGTCCAGTGACTTTCAATATGTAAATAGGTAAAAGCATCATGACATAAATAAACTGGATACCACTCATAACCATGATAATAAGCATAGCAAAACAACAAACGATGATCGCTAGATATGACAAGGTAAGATACACTGAATGCGCTTCGGTTCTTTCTCCGATTTCCTATTTTCTCTACACTACCCAACTAGCATCCTAACTAGTGTCTTTTATAGAACGATTCGTATTCCCTACTAGTGTCCCAACTAGTATCCTGTGAAAAAGGATCTGTATCCCCTACTAGTGTCCCAACTAGTATCCTATGTTATATAATAAGGTAATCCCAACCCCGCAATTGTGGTAGCCTTCAGGTGTACATCTAGTATGAGGATCATACCTCAATTAGCCTAATTGCCATAATGATGTTAGATATACCCTTACTGCCCTATCGATCGACTCCCTACTTGTATTAATTTTCCTTGTGTCTGTGTCAATCGACCCTCTCTTGCATGTAGATACCCTGTTCTGGTCCCACCATAAGGTGTATCAATCCCTATGATAGCAACCCGACACGATTCAAGATGCACAGTGTATAACTACTGGTACCCAGTGCCTGCTTTTTCCACTTCGGAGTATGTGCACGCCCGTAATCCGTCAAAACCTACACTGACGTTCCCCATGCCGCTATTTTGACCGCTTATAATCAGCCCAGTAATCGTGCTCCACCCTTCCTAGTTCAGGGTAACGTAATACATCTATGTGGGTTACTGTTGAAATGGGTCCTGTTACTAGGGTTTCCTAGGGTTTATTCATATACCCCCCAAATTGGCTAAGTGTTATCCATCCATTCAAGTTAACTTAACCCATCCACACGTAATGTCATGTTGGGTAAGTGTTTCTTATTAACTTAACCCTTCTCATTCATCATGTTGTAATTGGTTAAGTGTTTTCTATTAACTTAACCCTGTTCATTCATCGTATTATATTGGTTAAGTGTTTCCCCTTAGCTTAACTCCATTCGTTCATCATGTTATATTGGTTAAGTGTTGCCGTATTGTGTTAACTTAACCCTACCACTTGTCATGTTACACTGGTTAAGTGTTGCCCTTTTGTATTACTTTACCCTACCACTTGTCATGTTACATTCTTTAAGCATTGCCCTATCACACATCATGTTATATTGGTTAAGTGTTGCCCTCTTGTGTTAACTTAACCCTACCATTCTTAGCATGTCCGTTCATTAGCATTAATTCATTCATTAATGCCTCAACCTCTCACGTTAGAATTGTTGTTTGCGGTTGCTGGATGTGCCGGGCGGCTCCGCGCAGACTTCTACCGCAAACTCATTCTAACCTCGGGTTTTGGGCTTAATGCACTAACCTCTCACATTAGATCTATATTGTTGCGGTCACTGGATGTGCCGGGCGATTCCGGGCAGTCTTACACCGCAACTCAATCTAACCTCGAAGTAGGCACATTCATCTTTAGCCAATTTACATATATACTATACATGTCCAAGTCTATATTTTATATGCTAATTATCCCAAATTCACCAAGCTAGTCATGTTCCAATTCCCAAGTTATGCCCAACAAATTCAATTACAAGTTATTACTCAAGATAAGTTACACCCAATCTTCCCAAATTTGCAATAATAGTCATGCCCAAAATTGCAATATACATTATGCTTGGCGTCCCAACCAATAGTTATGCCCAATCTAGATTTAATATTCCAATTTACAGTTTCCGCCCAATTTAGGTTTAATATTTCAATTTACCCCAAGTTCGCAACAATAACATTTATACACCAAATCACATTGTGCCCAATATTTACCCAAAACATTCCCCGTATTTCGCGATTTCAGCCTAGGTTCGAAGGTAACCCAGGTTCATAAAAGAAAAAGAAAATAGGGGAAGGGAGAGATTAGGAGCATAAAATAAGAATAGGCATATAAATAGTCATGTAACAACAGACCTAATACAAGGGATGTAACACCCCACATCCGTTAGTGTCACTCGCAAAGGGAATGCACTAAGTTCTGTGGAGCATTTAGGGTAAAAGATGCAGATAAATTACAAGACAGACAGAAATTAAACAGCGGAAAATAAAACTTTGTTTTATTGATAAAATAGTTTGTACAATGGTTTCTTTACAATATCAGAGTATCATCTGTCTTACAAAATAAAGAAGCATAAAAAAACAACATTTATATTCCCCGATTTCAGCAAGAGCCAGCCATAGCATCTGAAAAGAGAATCCAAGCAAACTTCGACAAATCTTCAAGCTGGGAAAGAGTGGCAGTCCAACTTAACCTGAGCTAAACTATTCCCTCCTTTACTACCTGGGGGGGGGGGGGGGGGAGGGGACGGAAGAAAAGAAGACGAAAGAAAAACAGAGTCAGACATAAAGCCTGAGTAAGTTCAATAACTTCTAGCATGTGAACATGGAAAACAAAACGACATGAATTAACTGAATACAAGATTACACCATGACGATAGGGTCAACAAGATTAGACAAGGTAATCACAAGATATGCTAAGATAAGATAAACTGGATACGCTTTAATACTTTCACCGCTTCGCTATTTCCTTGTTATACTGGTTTCTATATCTCTGCACCACCTAACTAGTGTCCCAACGATAACGTGATCCAAATCCCAGAATTTTCCATTGCCTTCGAGCATCCATTTATTATTTATTACCTAGATCTAATCTAGGGTTTTCTATCCAGTGCTTTCTAGATTCAACTAGAGTTTACGCTATCTGCTGAACGCTTCTCGGATTCAGGATTTATGCCACCTAGTCCAACTAGGGATTATGCTACCTGTCGAACGATGCCTCCAAGTCTAGGACACACTACCTAGAGTGGTATATGTTCCTATACTTCCCCACGCATGTATCGCGAATCGTTATCGCTTGTCTAGATGCACATGTCCTGTAATGTGCGGTCCGAGTCCTGTTTCAGGGCAAATCAAGGAATACAGAACTCGGTCGGGAGCTTTCAGATATCTACCGATGCAGATGCTAAGGTCTGTTTTTATTTCGGTGGCTATGGTCCCACTTGACCCCTCCCTCAACTAATGAAAGGCACACCTTGTAAAACGAGAACTATACGCCGACCCCCGGTGCCCCACTATCCTATGGCCATCCTCACCCATAACTAGATAGCAAGTATATGGTCTTTTGGAGTTCTCCGCCTTTCCGCTTCACGTATCTCGATTGACTGAAGATGGATGGTAGACGACGAGTCGCTATCACAGGGCTACCGTTTGCTCGCAAAATCACGCCGGTCCATCCTAGTCTTTAGGTTGCCATCTATTGCAACCAAGGCATACCCCTGGTTCTTCTACGCAGACCTTAACCTCCGTGGGCCCAGGCGGATCATCTGCAGCCTCACAGAGGGATACCAAGAGTACCCTCACGTCCCCTCGAAGCCTCGGGCTTCGTAACCCAATTCGTTGGAGCCTTTTTTCTATTCAGACGGACATTCACTCCTTGCCGTGTTATACTAAGAATTACTACTTAGTTTTACTAACTAAGATTTACCATTTAGTTTCCAGAATCGTTGTTTTCTTAACTAAGGTTTTCTACTTAGTTCCCTTTCCCGTCAATTTGGATTGGTTAAGTGTCATTAGTCAATTCAAGCCAACTTAACCCTCTTCATTTACCCTGTTAAACTAGTTAAGTGTTATCAGTAATTCATGTTGACTTAACCCCACCACAAACCAAGTTATATTGGTTAAGTATTCCTTATTACTTAACCTTACCCATTCACCCTGTATTGGTTCAGTGTTCCTTTTTAACTTAACCTTGCCCGTCTGTTCTAACTAACCTGTTATTAACGGTTAAGTATTATCCCTTCATGTTTTAGACTTAACCCTATTCCTTTATCAAAATCTGATGGTTAAGTGTTCATGTTTACTTAACCCTACGGTCCGGCCCAGCTAACATATCAAATTGGCTAAGCGTATTAAATCTTACTTAACTCCAACCTCTAGTCTAGTTAACATGTAAATTTGGCTAAGTATATTAACTTTACTTAATCCCACTTTCTAGACTAGTTAACATGTTAATTTGGTTAAGTGTCTTCTTAGTTAGTTAACCTCTACAAATCTTGTCTTGTTACCATGAGTTTGGTTAAGTGTCCCTGTGGACTTAGCCCTCCGTTCTAGCTTAACTGTGCTTAAGTTGGTTAAGTGTTCCTATGGACTTAACCCTCCCATTCTAGCTTAACTGTATGAACCTAACCCCACCTACCAGTCTTGTTATCATGTTGAGTTGGTTAAGTGTCTTAGTTAAGTTAACCTTAGCATTCTTTTTCTAGCTTTAACTAAATAAATTAAAGCCACGACCACTCACATTAGACAGATATTGTTGCGACTACTGGATGTGCCGGTTGGTTTCGGGCAGGTTTACATCGCAACTCAGTCTAACCTCGGGTTGGGCATATTCGTGTTTTCTAAGTTCAAAAGGGGTTTTGATTAGTTTTCAAATCAGGTTTTGAAAGTAACCATCCCGTCCCTCGGATCAGTTAGGGATAGCCAGGGAGAGCAGGAAACTTGTATTTTCCAAACTCAAGCCTAGACACTATCCTCTCTGTCACCCTAGAACTTTCTGGTGTTTCATTAAAAGAGATGTCGTTTAACAAACCTTTAATTTGTCTAAGTTTACATTTCTCATTTAGAACAAATTCTATAAGTAAATTATTCCTAATTTACTTATTTCCTAATTCCCCTTTTAATGTAAATTGTCAACATTCATTCTTATGGCCCATTTTCCCTCTAAATCATGTTTATGCTTTTTGTTATGTAAACTATACCAAATCAAGTGTCATTAACCATGATTTTGCTAATCCTGACAATTACTCCCAATTATGGCCAATTTCAAGTTTATGCCAATATACTTATCGAGCCAAATTAGCTAATCCAATTCTGATTTAACATTCTAATTCACGTCAAACTAGGCTTATTACTCTAGTTCACTATTCATGTAAATACTAGATTTACACGTCAATACAAGATTCAAATTACACATCTTATAATTTATGTCAAATTTATCCAATTTGCATTCGTATGAACATGCCATAATACATGTTCCCAATTTATGCCAATTTCCAAGTTAAACTACGTTTTAGTAAATTTCATATTTTGCCCCAAATCGCATTCCCACCGTTCGTACAATCGTGTTTCAATCTAGATTATAGATAAATCTAGGTTCGTAGCAAATAGGGAATGAACCAAAGATTGCTATGAAAAGGATAGATACAACAACTGGCATAAAATGGTTTTGAATAACGACGTAGGTTCAAGAACGTGGGTAGACCTAACTTAATAGGTAAATTCCCAAGGTCTAAAACCAAGAATAGACAGAGTAGGTTCAAGAACATGGGTAGACCTAACTTAATAGGTAAATTCCCAAGGTCTAAAACCAAAGAAAACCAAGGACAGGCAGAATAAATAATCGGGTTTAGACCCAATCTCATAATCACAAAGCTTAAACAACACTTTCCTAATCATGAATCATAGGTGTTTAATCACAGATGTCCTTGTTATGTCAAAGGCAATAGTTTATGTTTTCTAATCAAAGGCATAGGCTTAGTCAAGGAAATAATCCTCATAGTCACAGTCACAGTCATAGGCAATGTTCATAGTCATAGGCAATGTCCAAAGTCATAGGCAATGTTCATAGTCATAGGCAATGTCCAAAGTCATAGGCAATGTTAATAGTCATAGGCAAATGCTCATAGTCATAGTCTTATTTGTCCTCGAATCATAACAGTTCTTAATTAGGTTCAAGAATGTAGGCACTGATTCGAATAGGGAGAGAGAGAGAGATTTGGCATATTCTTTTATTCCTTTAATTTCATGTCACGAACAAAGAAAAACGTTCAAATCTAAAAATAACTGACTTACCAAGATTAGATTAGAACAGAAAGATGGCGTTGCTAAGATTCGTAGAAAAACAGTCGTTGAAGTCGTTTGAACCTCCTCTTGAATCCTAGCTTGACTTGAACCTCTTCTTGAAAATCTTTTAGCAGCATTTCGTCTTGGTTTATTTTATATATATTATTTTATTTATATATTTTAGAGGAGGAGGAGGAGCCATGACTAACAAGAATCTTTGCAGCATAAGGGTAGAAAAGAATTGTGAATAGAGAAGAAGACCAGGGCTGTTTATATAATTGCTCAAGACCTTATCGTACACGCAGCGCTTAGTCAGCATTGAACCTAGTTAAGAAAATAGTCCAGGTTCGCAGATGAATCTAGCCAAATCTTATCGTACATGCAGTGCTAAGTCAGCATTGGGTCCCACAAGCTGTTTTGGCGCAGAAATTTGAATTTCGAACTTTTGAATTCCTGGAATTTATTTAACTGTTTTATTCACATGAAATATTCTTATATGTATACAATTCCTTTAACGACCATTTTACGTGTATATATATACGCACAACTTTCATTTTATTTTCAAAATTCAAACGATGTTGCACCGTTATTTAATTCTTGCCATATTTCATTTACTATAGCCTTATCTTAAATTTTATCTTTCGTATACATATATTTCTGCATATATATATATATATATATATATTCTCATGTATATACATATATTTTCTTTATTTCCTTATATGTACGTTCTTATCCTTTCAAATTTTGAATTTGTATATGTACATATATTTGCATGTTCAGTTGGCCCTCTTTAAAACAGAGATAAAAATTATGCTGCCGCCGGGGTTCGAACCCCCGACCTCCATGTTACAAATCCAATGCCTTAACCAACTGAGCTATAAAGTCTTTTGTTAATAAGTCTTAGAACAATGATAATTATTGTTCTTTCCTTACTTCTCTTTTTCATGTTAGTTACAATACTTAAATTAAACCAATGCATGAATCTTTTTCTTTTAATGTTAATGCATTATGTTTGCAAATAAGTGCATGCAACATATTTACATCGCATGCAACCAATCTTTTTTTTCATATATTAATTAATTTTCATTATACATCACCATATTAATCCTATCTGTGGATATATATACATTTTTAATTACATTAAAAATACGGGGTGTTACATTCTCCCCCACTTAAAAGGATTTCGTCCCCGAAATCTTCTAGTTAGGAAGAATGTGTCCTACCATCCAATCACCCATCTACTCAACCATCCAATCACCCATCTACTCAACCATTCAATCAGAGGCATCCATTGTCCTTAAAAGATTTCTAATGCTTTCATGTTCATATGCATAGTGTGTGTATATGTCTTTATCTACTGTAAAATCAGGCGGTCTACTGATTCAGTCGACCTCCTTAATGCGAATCATGTCGGTGCCATGCGTCCAATCATGTATGCAAGCATCCCTAGTTACGTAAATACTACATGCGTGCACGGCCATTCATCCATATGCAACATCCATAGGATAACATATCAGGCTCAACTTAAATACATATCTGTAAATGCAATATGAAAACGTCCAAACTGATCTAGTGTCTAATACGTATGCATATGCATTCACAAGCAACCATTAGCAACCACTTGCAACCATCAACCATAACATGTTTCAAATACATGTTTACATCCATTGGCTTCTACCTAAGGATCAAAGATACGACCTAGGTGATATACTTTGGAAAGAGAGAAACAATTATGCGCAAAGCTCCTAAACAAAGAAATCAAGGATACACCCTTAAGAAAAAGGGTATGACGCTAGTATCTTGTCTTCTTGAGCTTTACTCCACTGTATCTTAACTAATTTAACTTCACGATTGTGAAGTTTCCGACCTCCAATTCCAAAATAAACAGATGTCAATCACGGTACCAAGTATACGTACTAAGATGATTAGAGGTTTCCCTCTTATCCGTCATGCCATAACTATAAGAGTCGAAAGGTCACTACGTGCTCTTTGGAGTGCCTACCACAACTATTCATCTCTCCCGCAAACCATCCAAACCGAACTCGACATTCCTCAAGTACAAGCCCCAAAGGCCTAAACCAATATCAGACAAGCACCCAAGGAATATCTCCCTCGAATTTAGACGATCTACGTCAGATGATATAAGCAATCTCGATAGCTATTCTCAAATCCCTACTAAAAAAATAAACTGGTCGGACCACCAATTGGATTTGAGATTCTAGTGGGATCTATCTACTATACAAGTACTATGGTGCAGAGACCCAACTATGGAAGTGGATATGAACAAATGAGAAGCGCTAGAACCTAAGGAAATAGCACGAACAGAAAACTAGACTCTTCCAACCGGACTGCCTTTCTCCTAGGTACGCTTGGTGGCGAAAGCATGTACTTGTCCTTATGAAAATCTTGTCCTCATTCTTGCCCTTGTCCTTAAGTATATGCCCTATCATACCCTAGTACAGATACTTCCTCTTGTCTTAGGTTTTATAATTTCTTCCTCCTTCGTGTGCTAAGTCTACGTCCATGAATTCCTCATCCTAGGGTTATGCTCCTTAGCCAAACTCCTTATCCCCTTCCGTGTGTAGTCATGTTGACAAATCTCTCAAAAAATGCCTCCATCGTCCGGAAAACCTTATAAGCTTTGAAAGAAAACTGCCCGTAGATGAAACAACTACGGCTATGGATGGAAGCCGGGCATTACTTTGCCCTTCGATGAGGTTACTCCCAGAAAGCCAGGAGCCCCAGAGACTCAAGAAAGAAGGAGACAAGAATTTAAACAGGGGAAGAGAAGATAGTGCGTATGGATTTGGGGAATATGCCTTTAAAACAAATCTCTTCTTTTGAAAATGCTTCTTTTAAAACCGTTTGAAAATAATTTTTCAAATCCTTTATCTGATCTGGTAACCTTCAGCTCTGATACCACGTGTAACACCCCACATCCGATAGTGTCACTCGCAAAGGGAATGCACTAAGTTCTGTGAAGCATTTAGGGTAAAAGATGCAGATAAATTACAAGACAGACAGGAATTAAACAGCGGAAAATAAAACTTTGTTTTATTGATAAAATAGTTTGTACAATGGTTTCTTTACAATATCAGAGTATCATCTGTCTTACAAAATAAAGAAGCATGAAAAAACAACATTTATATTCCCCGATTTCAGCAAGAGCCAGCCATAGCATCTGAAAAGAGAATCCAAGCAAACTTCGACAAATCTTCAAGCTGGGAAAGAGTGGCAGTCCAACTTAACCTGAGCTAAACTATTCCCTCCTTTACTACCTGAGGGGGGGGGGGAACGGAAGAAAAGAAGACGAAAGAAAAACAGAGTCAGACATAAAGCCTGAGTAAGTTCAATAACTTCTAGCATGTGAACATGGAAAACAAAACGACATGAATTAACTGAATACAAGATTACACCATGACGATAGGGTCAACAAGATTAGACAAGGTAATCACAAGATATGCTAAGATAAGATAAACTGGATACGCTTTAATACTTTCACCGCTTCGCTATTTCCTTGTTATACTGGTTTCTATATCTCTGCACCACCTAACTAGTGTCCCAACGATAACGTGATCCAAATCCCAGAATTTTCCATTGCCTTCGAGCATCCATTTATTATTTATTACCTAGATCTAATCTAGGGTTTTCTATCCAGTGCTTTCTAGATTCAACTAGAGTTTACGCTATCTGCTGAACGCTTCTCGGATTCAGGATTTATGCCACCTAGTCCAACTAGGGATTATGCTACCTGTCGAACGATGCCTCCAATTCTAGGACACACTACCTAGAGTGGTATATGTTCCTATACTTCCCCACGCATGTATCGCGAATCGTTATCGCTTGTCTAGATGCACATGTCCTGTAATGTGCGGTCCGAGTCCTGTTTCAGGGCAAATCAAGGAATACAGAACTCGGTCGGGAGCTTTCAGATAACTGCCGATGCAGATGCTAAGGTCTGTTTTTATTTCAGTGGCTATGGTCCCACTTGACCCCTCCCTCAACTAATGAAAGGCACACCTTGTAAAACGAGAACTATACGCCGGCCCCCGGTGCCCCATTATCCTATGGCCATCCTCACCCATAACTAGATAGCAAGTATATGGTCTTTTGGAGTTCTCCGCCTTTCCGCTTCACGTATCTCGATTGACTGAAGATGGATGGTAGACGATGAGTCGCTATCACAGGGCTACCGTTTGCTCGCAAAATCACGCCGGTCCATCCTAGTCTTTAGGTTGCCATGTATTGCAACCAAGGCATACCCCTGGTTCTTCTACGCAGACCTTAACCTCCGTGGGCCCAGGCGGATCATCTGCAGTCTCACAAAGGGATACCAAGAGTACCCTCACGTCCCCTCGAAGCCTCGGGCTTCGTAACCCAATTCGTTGGAGCCTTCTTTCTATTCAGACGGACATTCACTCCTTGCCGTGTTATACTAAGAATTACTACTTAGTTTTACTAACTAAGATTTACCACTTAGTTTCCAGAATCGTTGTTTTCTTAACTAAGGTTTTCTACTTAGTTCCCTTTCCCGTCAATTTGGAGTGGTTAAGTGTCATTAGTCAATTCAAGCCAACTTAACCCTCTTCATTTACCCTATTAAACTAGTTAAGTGTTATCAGTAATTCATGTTGACTTAACCCCACCACAAACCAAGTTATATTGGTTAAGTATTCCTTATTACTTAACCTTACCCATTCACCCTGTATTGGTTCGGTGTTCCTTTTTAACTTAACCTTGCCCGTCTGTTCTAACTAACCTGTTATTAACGGTTAAGTATTATCCCTTTATGTTTTAGACTTAACCCTATTCCTTTATCAAAATCTGATGGTTAAGTGTTCAAGTTTACTTAACCCTACGGTCCGACCCAGCTAACATATCAAATTGGCTAAGCGTATTAAATCTTACTTAACTCCAACCTCTAGTCTAGTTAACATGTAAATTTGGCTAAGTATATTAACTTTACTTAATCCCACTTTCTAGACTAGTTAACATGTTAATTTGGCTAAGTGTCTTCTTAGTTAGTTAACCTCTACAAATCTTGTCTTGTTACCATGAGTTTGGTTAAGTGTCCCTGTGGACTTAGCCCTCCGTTCTAGCTTAACTGTGCTTAAGTTGGTTAAGTGTTCCTATGGACTTAACCCTCCCATTCTAGCTTAACTGTATGAACCTAACCCCACCTACCAGTCTTGTTATCATGTTGAGTTGGTTAAGTGTCTTAGTTAAGTTAACCTTAGCATTCTTGTTCTAGCTTTAACTAAATAAATTAAAGCCACGACCACTCACATTAGACAGATATTGTTGCGACTACTGGATGTGCCGGTTGGTTTCGGGCAGGTTTACATCGCAACTCAGTCTAACCTCGGGTTGGGCATATTCGTGTTTTCTAAGTTCAAAAGGGGTTTTGATTAGTTTTCAAATCAGGCTTTGAAAGTAACCATTTCGTCCGTCGGATCAGTTAGGGATAGCCAGGGAGAGCAGGAAACTTGTATTTTCCAAACTCAAGCCTAGACACTATCCTCTCTGTCACCCTAGAACTTTCTGGTGTTTCATTAAAAGAGATGTCGTTTAACAAACCTTTAATTTGTCTAAGTTTACATTTCTCATTTAGAACAAATTCTATAAGTAAATTATTCCTAATTTACTTATTTCCTAATTCCCCTTTTAATGTAAATTGTCAACATTCATTCTTATGGCCCATTTTCCCTCTAAATCATGTTTATGCTTTTTGGTATGTAAACTATACCAAATCAAGTGTCATTAACCATGATTTTGCTAATCCTGACAATTACTCCCAATTATGGCCAATTTCAAGTTTATGCCAATATACTTATCGAGCCAAATTAGCTAATCCAATTCTGATTTAACATTCTAATTCACGTCAAACTAGGCTTATTACTCTAGTTCACTATTCATGTAAATACTAGATTTACACGTCAATACAAGATTCAAATTATACATCTTATAATTTATGTCAAATTTATCCAATTTGCATTCCTATGAACAAGCCATAATACATGTTCCCAATTTATGCCAATTTCCAAGTTAAACTACGTTTTAGTAAATTTCATATTTTGCCCCAAATCGCATTCCCACCGTTCGTACAATCGTGTTTCAATCTAGATTATAGATAAATCTAGATTCGTAGCAAATAGGGAATGAACCAAAGATTGCTATGAAAAGGATAGATACAACAACTGACATAAAATGGTTTTGAATAACGACGTAGGTTCAAGAACGTGGGTAGACATAACTTAATAGGTAAATTCCCAAGGTCTAAAACCAAGAATAGACAGAGTAGGTTCAAGAACATGGGTAGACCTAACTTAATAGGTAAATTCCCAAGGTCAAAAACCAAAGAAAACCAAGGACAGGTAGAATAAATAATCGGGTTTAGACCCAATCTCATAATCACAAAGCTTAAACAACACTTTCCTAATCATGAATCATAGGTGTTTAATCACAGATGTCCTTGTTATGTCAAAGGCAATAGTTTATGTTTTCTAATCAAAGGCATAGGCTTAGTCAAGGAAATAATCCTCATAGTCACCGTCACAGTCATAGGCAATGTTCATAGTCATAGGCAATGTCCAAAGTCATAGGCAATGTTCATAGTCATAGGCAATGTCCAAAGTCATAGGCAATGTTCATAGTCATAGGCAAATGCTCATAGTCATAGTCTTATTTGTCCTCGAATCATAACAGTTCTTAATTAGGTTCAAGAATGTGGGCACTGATTCGAATAGAGAGAGAGAGAGAGAGAGATTTGGCATATTCTTTTATTCCTTTAATTTCATGTCACGAACAAAGAAAAATGTTCAAATCTAAAAATGACTGACTTACCGAGATTAGATTAGAACAGAAAGATGGCGTTGCTAAGATTCATAGAAAAACAGTAGTTGAAGTCGTTTGAACCTCCTCTTGAATCCTAGCTTGACTTGAACCTCTTCTTGAAAATCTTTTAGCAGCATTTCCTCGTCTTGGTTTATTTTATATATATTATTTTATTTATATATTTTAGAGGAGGAGGAGGAGCCATGACTAACAAGAATCTTTGCAGCATAAGGGTAGAAAAGAATTGTGAATAGAGAAGAAGACCAGGGCTGTTTATATAGTTGCTCAAGACCTTATTGTACACGCAGCGCTTAGTCAGCATTGAACCTAGTTAAGAAAATAGTCCAGGTTCGCAGATGAATCTAGCCAAATCTTATCGTACATGCAGTGCTAAGTCAGCATTGGGTCCCACAAGCTGTTTTGGCGCAGAAATTTGAATTTCGAACTTTTGAATTCCTGGAATTTATTTAACTGTTTTATTCACATGAAATATTCTTATATGTATACAATTCCTTTAACGACCATTTTACGCGTATATATATACGCACAACTTTCATTTTATTTTCAAAATTCAAACGATGTTGCACCGTTATTTAATTCTTGCCATATTTCATTTACTATAGCCTTATCTTAAATTTTATCTTTCGTATACATATATTTCTGCATATATATATATATATTCTCATGTATATACATATATTTTCTTTATTTCCTTATATGTACGTTCTTATCCTTTCAAATTTTGAATTTGTATATGCACATATATTTTCATGTTCAGTTGGCCCTCTTTAAAACAGAGATAAAAATTATGCTGCTGCCGGGGTTCGAACCTCCGACCTCCATGTTACAAATCCAATGCCTTAACCAACTGAGCTACAAAGTCTTTTGTTAATAAGTCTTAGAACAATGGTAATTATTGTTCTTTCCTTGCTTCTCTTTTTCATGTTAGTTACAATACTTAAATTAAACCAATGCATGAATCTTTTTCTTTTAATGTTAATGCATTATGTTTGCAAATCAGTGCATGTAACATATTTACATCGCATGCAACCAATCTTTTTTTTTCATATATTAATTAATTTTCATTATACATCACCATATTAATCCTATCTGTGGATATATATACATTTTTAATTACATTAAAAATACGGGGTGTTACAAGGGATTTAGATCCAATAAAGATAGATTCTTGAATAAACTGATACAATTATTATCGCAGGCATAAGAATAACATCACGAATCAAAGAGGATTATAAACCTGATGTCCAACAAAGATAGGCCTGATTTCATCAATAAAAATAACCTCTAAGGCATGTAAAGACATAGATTCAATAGAAAGATAGGGATAAATCTGAAAAGATTATCTTACAATCAGGCATAAACTTCAATTCATTTTATTACATGTCAAGATTAAAATCCGGTATTCAAATATGAAAATAACATGAACTTACATTGCTAGGATTAAGAAAAGATAATTGAATCGTTGTTGTTGTAGCAAAACTAATCTTCTAATTTGATTTGAGGCTCTCTAACTTTCTTCTTGAATTTAGGTTGAAGAATGACGGCTAGGCTAGTTTGGGAATGAACAGCATGACGGCGCCATAGCCTTTGAGCAATAGAATTAGGGTTGGATTATGAGTGTATATATGGGTGTCTAGGATTATTAAGAGCCTTTAGATCAACGTAGGGTCCATCTAAACCATCTAGTCCAAGAGAATGCGTCACCAGGCCAATTAGAAGTCGCCACGTAGCTCTACGACTCAGAATTTCGTCACTGTCTCATCAGCCAAATACAAAACAAGTATTTCACCCAGATCTGGGAGAGGGGGGGGTCGACACCCCTTATGAGGGGTTGACACCCTCTGGCGGGAATTTTCCTGCCCAGCCTGTTTTTGACTGATTTTGAATTTCGAACCAGTTTTTGACTTTCTGGACCTATTTCTGAAGTACTGAACCCAATATATATATATATATATATATATATATATATATATTGTCCCCTACACGTATACAAACTTCTAAGGCTTATAACTTCTTCATACAGTGTCCGGTTTATGCAAACTCAGACTCTATTTCAAGTAGAATTCCGAGATGAATGCAATGGCGTAACCCATTTCGCTTAGTTTCCACTTTTAAAATTAAGTATTATTTAATTCATTACTTTAATATTCATAGAAAATACGGTGTGTTACACCATTTCCGACAACCTAAGTGAAGTAGAGATAGTCCCTATAGAGACCTTGTGCATCCTAGGCATAGATCAGATGGAGGTCTATCAATCAGAAGCCAAACCTGAAAAGGATTCCTAGATGACCCCCATTAAGAATTTCCTCATACACGACACTCTCCCCGAAAGAAGAAATGAGAGGCGAGATCTCGTGCGACAAGCCTCAAGGTACATCATCCAACAAGACCAACTTTATAGGAGGGGATTTTCCTTTCCAATGCTTCGACGTGTGGCTAATGATGATGTCAATAGAGTATTGAAAGAAGTGCATGAAAAAGAGTGCGATGCTCGTACAGGAGGACAAACACCGGCTAAGAAAGGGCTGCGATATGGATACTTCTGGCCGACCGTTAGCAAAGATGCTGCCAATTATTCCAGGCGATGTGATAAATGCCAGGTTTGCTCAAATTCCACGAACCCCATTGACAGAGCTCACTCAGATGGTCATCCCTTGGTCGTTCACTCTTTGGGGAATAGACATTATTGGAAGCTTGCCGATCTAAAATGGAGGTGCAAAATATGCAATCATGACTGTAGACTACTTTACAAAAAGGGACAAAGCCAAACAGATGACCACGATCATGGCAAAGTGAGCCATCAATTTTACTATCAAGAATATCATATGTTGGTTCAGCTTACCATGGACTATCATAACTGACAATAGAACTCGGTTCGACAGCTCGGTATTCAGAGACTTCTGTGAATGATATCACATCGAGAAAAAGTACACAACGATTGCGAATCTGCAATCCAATGGACATGTTGAAGCTGTCAACAAAATTATCAAATATATCTTAAAGAAACGATTATAACGAGCCAAAAAAATGGTTCGACAAGCTTCCTTTAGTCCATTAGGCATATCGAACCACTCATAAGACTGTCATCGGCCATACTCCATTTGCATTGTTTTATGGATCAAAAGCTGACATTCCCATAGAACTTGAAGTTCCTTCTAATATGACTACGTATTATGATCCGTTATCAATTAAATCCCTTCTCTTGGAATCATTAGACATGATTAATGAACAAAAGAGAAGAAGCAAAACTCCGCGCCGAAGCTCATTGACGGAGGGTCGCTCGATATTACAACAAGAAGGTCCGACCTAAGACCTTCGATGTTGGTTATCTTATTCTAAAACGGGTCAACCCTAATCCCGTACATTTGTGCCCCAAGTGGGAAGGGTCTTACATCATCCGACAAAAGCTTGATATTGGAACCTTCAGGCTAACGACGGTTCCCAAAGAACCTTTTCAAAGATCATGGAATGCTGAGCATTTATGACATTATCTTTTTAGGACTATTTGTTTTTCTCAGTATTTCATTTGTTTAAGTATTGTAATAAGATGTGTCTTATCACCCCTAATAGTCTATTAATAAAAGCTCCTTTCCTGCTCTATCTGATTATTATAATGACTGAATGTTGTGATTCGACCAACATCAGGTCAAAAGCCTACTCTCCGACCTACCGGTTCACGTCTCAACGAATTGACCTTGTTCAGGGATCGAACGGAAATGTGAGGAAACTAAATTTGAGCTTGAATGTTAGATCAAAATTTGGACCTAACACCCAAATTGTTCTGAAGCTTATAGAGTTTCAACTGAAGAATGAGGAAAAAGAAAATGACACACAGAATTTATAGTGGTTCGGCGTTAACGAGCCTACGTCCACTTTATATATTATTGATTATACTTTGCAAGCTAATACAATCAAGGATTTCTCTCAATACTCTAGTAGTCTGACAATAATGGCGGATTCAGTACTCAATATTGCCAAAAAGATCCCAAAAGATGCCAAGCTCTGGGATATTTATAGCTGATTTTGTCAGGCGGGTCGTGGTAACACGTGGCACGAATCCCGAGAACATCGAATCGCATCGCCACCGTCGAGGAAATAGTCAAATTAGCCGTTGTGGACAGGTGTCGTGATCCCCTTGAAAATCGGATCGTGCAGATGGGGAGAATCAGTCAAAATGACGGTTAGGGACACGTGTGGCTAGATCCGTGCGTCTCGGATCGCTGAAGACTAGCTCATGCTTGAACGAGTCAGAGGGTTCGCCACGCATCAGAGGATCGGATCGGTCTAATCTAGGCGACAATATATGTCCGGATCGAGTCGCATAGAGGTTTTGCTCCGCTGATGGAATGGGGGCGATCCGTCGAGACGTGATCCGATGGTGGGCGAGTCGATAGTGTGCGATCCGTTCCTTCATGTTCTTAGAGAACGTGGTTTCATGCTTTCCTCTTATGAATGATCCTGGGTGGCTTGGTCAAAAAGCTAGCCAACATTTTGCCCCCTCGAAGTATGTTTTATTGATGATGGAACATGCTTCGAAGTTATAGAATCGTCTTTTCATAGCGAGTCGCGAATCAGTGAACAATTCTCTTTCTGGGATTTTTCAGAGTCTTCATTACTGAATTTATCGATTCGGATCGCGGGCTCAAGTCGCGGTCCGTTAGCAAGACATTCATTTCGTTCTTTGGTGTGCATTTGGGCCTCAGAACGAAAAGGGCTCCTCCTCGAGTCGTGGTGGGCTTTTGGTTCGCGGCCCGCCGATTTTCGTGGATCGAATAGGACAAAGAAGGGGAGACAAACGGTCGCCCTTTTGCCTATATAAGCCGACCCTCCCCTCCTCACTTTCTTCCTTCTCTTTTCTGTCGTATCGTTTCGCCTGCATTGTTGAGGAACGATCCCTAGTTTTTCAAACTTTCAAAAATCCGATCACTTTCCCAATTTTTTAGAAAGGTAATTCCACCGAAAGAACCCTTATTCGTAAACGCCGCTGTTTTATGAATTTTTTCGACTGGTTTGAGGGAGAAACGATGGAATTTTGCGATTTTCTGGGGGAACAAGGGAGGCGCCATAGCTGATGGGCGTAGAGGTTGGAGTTCGGAAATGAGAAGGAGATGAGGAAGACGAAGGAGGAAGGAGAAGAGGGAAGGCCACTTTGGATCATGGGCAAGGAGAGGAAAGGAAGAAGATGAAGGCGAGTGGCGAGACGGAGGGTCGTGATGACGGTAGAGGCGCGTATCGTGGGGGGCTGCGACGATTCGGCAGAGACCCCGACCACTTAATTTCACGATCCGTTAAGGGGCAATCCCTTTGCCCTGCGATTCGAAGGGGGCGATCCCTCTACCATGCGATCCGAAGGAGGGCGATCCCTCTTCATGGCGATCCGACTCATAGTTCACGATCCAAAGAAATTTCAAACTTTAAGCGATGCCTTGTCACCATAAAATTCTGAACAGTTAGGCTAGGGCCTTGACGTTGGACTTTCTGGACTAAATGACCACATAATTTGACTGCATATGACGACTAATATTTTGATGATCTTGATTGCTTTCATGTTTTATTTTTAATGCACACACAAGCACACACCGGCACTTGCACACACGGGGGACGGGTAGTATTAATCTCATTGTTCATGTTTTCTCGTCCTAGCAGTAATGTCGAATAATCACTCTTCTTCAAGATCTGCAACAGAAGAGGAATCCGAGGTTCCTGAGCAATACAACCCCGAGATTCCTCCAATTAATCCAGGAGGTGAAGATTCTGGATCTGAGTACGAGGCCACGGAATCAGATCCGTCCGAAAGTACTTCATCTAGCGACGATTCTGAGATAGATGGGCGAGCCCCCGACGAGATTCCTGGCGCGCTCGGGATAGATAATTTTTTTGATTCTTTAGCTTCTAAGCTCGACGATATAAAGCTTAAAAGAATCTGCTTGAGACACGGGATTTCTTGGGATGATGTCTTGACGCCCGGAAACAAAGATAGACCCCACCTAGCTCCGGAAGGATATATGGCAATCAGTCGAACCATGTGCTTGGTAGGAGCTATTCCTCCGTTTCCTCCGATCGCCATCGAAACTTAAAGATGACTGGGTATTGCTCCGATGCAGCTTCATCCTAACGCCTACGCATCTCTATACACCCTATATGTTGCATACGTGGAGATCTTACACGCCGAACTTAAATTCAGAGATCTGACATTCTTCTTTCTTTTCAAGCACCGTTCTTCGGCAACTCCAAATTTCTCTTTCTTTGAATCGGTAGTGAATAGGAAGGTTCTGTACGATGGATATAGCAATATAGGGGATCCTAAGTCTGATTGGTTTTATATAAGGAAACAGGCTGGATGCTCACGAAGATGGCTCAAATCAAGTAAACTTTAAGCTTCTAATCGAATGTCTTGTTCAAGAAGTCTAGGCGTTAACATTCTCCCCCCTTTTTCTTTGTCTTAAACAGATCACGTCTTCCCGAAAACAGAGGGTCCACTATACAACAATCGATTGTCCATTCTTCTACAAAGTAGATCCGACTTTCTAAGGATCAAAAAATGCATTACTGATGACAATCTTCATAAGCATCGTCTTCTGGATAGAAGATTTGGACTTGGCACTGGCGGCAGACCTTATAAGTATGTGCCCCCAATGGAAGGAGAGGGAACTTCGCAAGCGGTAGGAACAACTAAGTTTCGCAAGAGTCCTTCTCCTCTAGTCATCCAAGACGATGAGGATCTGAACATATACAGAGGGGACGAGGTTCGCGGTGACGTGTCCAAGGAAATCCCGATTTCTACTCCAGTCGAACCCGTTTCTCCCGGTGATTTGACAGAAGAGCAGTTATTTGATGAGCTGAATAAAATTTCTCTACCCGATGATGTATATACAGAGAAGGACTTTGAAGGGGGGCCTTTCTTCCTTGCTTCTGAAGAGACCATCGCTCCAACTAGAGGACAAGAAACTGGTCAGATGAGCTTGTCTTCAGGCCCGGGTCTGTTAGGGGGAATTATATGGGATGCACAAATCACACACACTATCTGACTCTGCACTCTTATATCGTGGGTATTCAAAGTTTTAATATGCTCTTCTCTTTTTTTTGCAGGAACGATGTCCCGCAAGAAATCTTACTCTTATCTTTCTCTTCGTGAGGGCACACCCAGCCTTCATCCGGGTACTGAGCGCCCTCGTGGTCCTTCTCACAAGCCGACTTCCTCGCAACCTCGATCTCCACCAAAATCGACCTCTACCAAGCCTTCCAGTTATCGGGCAGTTCCTACAGGGGGAAAGAAACTTCCTAAAGAGTTAACTCCTCCAAAGAGTGCACCTTCCCACAGCCGGTCGTCCAAAAGGCATCACGAATCTAAAGATAGGGGCAAGGATCCATCCAAAGAGTCTGAAAAGGAGAGGAGTGACATCGTCCCTTCCAGCCAACCAGAGTTGGCTGCCCCCGGGTCACGGGATTACATGCACGGTCCCGAGATTCAAGGTAGGCTGGAAAAGCTGCGGGAACAATTCCCAGACATATTCTTTGACCGGATGACATTTGTTCCAGCCTTGGAACCGGTCCCCAAGAACTGGGATAGCGAAGTTGTCGGGCATATCCGCTATGTTCCCAGGCAATATGAGATGATGAAAAAACATGCAGTTAACCTTTCAGAAGTCATCCGATCGCTTGAAATAGAAGCACACAGATCTAAGGCAAAACTTGAAAACAACGAAAGGGCCAGGACCAAGATGGAGAAGGACCTGGAAGATGCTCAATCCTAGCTTGCTTTAGCACGTAGGGACGCTGAAAATTATAAGATTGAATTAGAGAATGCCAAGCAGCGCTTCCATTCGGAACTTGACTCCAATAGCCAAGAGAAAATGGCCTTAAAGAAGGAGGTTGAAGACCTCAAAATGGCTAATATCGAGTTGAAAACAGCACAAGGCCATTTTGAGGCCGAGAGAGCTGCTTGGGAGGCAGAAAAAGCAAGTTTAAAAGAAAGTTTGGCTTTGGATGAAGCAGAAAAGGTGATTTTAAATGATCAAGTCTCGGACGCGGAGAGACGGGCAACTCTCGCCGAAAAGAATGTTGAAAGTGCCATCGAATTGGCCACTGCTTCTAACAACAAGCTCCTCAAAAGAGAGAAGGAGATCGAGGGGTTTGAAGAGATGATTTTCGATTTCCTTGGCCAGGTTCTCAAAACTCGCAACATCTCGTGGATCCCGGATTACCACGTTACTTTAGCCAATTTATGGGATGCAATTGTTGAGGGTGAAAAGCATAGATTGGGGGTCGAAGAAATTGATGAGGATGAGTTGATGAAGATCATCTTAAGGGATAATGAGCCTGAGGACCTAGCAGAAGGTCGTCGTCTGATTCTAGCGGAGATGGAAATGGAGAGGGCCCTGGCTAAGGGTAAAGGCAAAGCTGATGAGGGTTCGAGTTCAGCTGTGGAGCCCAAGACCTCCGGGGTTGAGGAATACCATCCCGATGATCCATTAATCCCTTTGGGTCTAACTCCCGTGGTCATTGGATCCTCTGCAACTACTCAAGAGGGAGCATCTGCTGAAGGTATCTCTCTCTTTTCCCCACAACTTGTCAAAGCAATTGTGAATTGTTGTCTGGTAGAACAACCAATTGAATTAGTAATGTGTGTTCCTCCTGATACAGGTGGCGGGCCCGTCGAAAAAGGTGCTGAAAAAGAAAAAGAAGTGGAGAAGGAGGCTGTCTCGCCAAGCGCTGGTATTGATACATCAAAGCAGGTCGAGGTCACAATAGCAGAAAGAAGCATCTCGGCACCTAGCACTGACGTTCCCAAATATGCTGAGACCATCGAAGCCTTGAAAGACATGGATGGGCGCCATGTAGATGATGAAGAAGACATTATCTGTGCCAAAAAAGCCGACGATGATGATGACGAAACCTTGGCCAGCCGAAAGGCCAGGCAGGAGAAAGAGTTGGCTTCGAAGAAGGTGGGAGATGAGGCTTTGGACGTAGTACCTCTTGCAGAATTCGATCCCAAAACTGGGATGATTGTGAAAATCCAGCCCAAATCCATTAGCCGACAGCTTCATTTTGCAAATCCCGATGACTTCCCGGCTTCCCTTTCTGAGAGAAGGAAGAGAAAAGAGGTGGAAGAGGAGTCTTTAGAAGAGTCGGATATTCCTCTCATAGACAAAAGGAAGAGGAAGAAGGGGGATTAGTCCGATGCTGACAAGGCGAAGCTGGAGAGACAGAAACAAGAGAAGAGGCCGAAGCGTAAATAGGATATTGTTGCTTGTTGATATTTTGTCTTTAGGTTTTCCACCAGCCAGGAAGTGTAATTGTGAGACTGGCCCTCACTTTTCTTTCTAGGTTGTTTTTCACTTTGTTGGTTCGCAGTATATAAATAAAAGTTTATCTCTTTTTGCATCATTGTGTACCTGTATTCAAACAAACTTTCCATGTTTAGTCACAGGCCATCTAATAATAATTACAAATCAGCCAAACAACAGAAAGAAAAAAATTGTGCTGCGTTGCTATCTTAAAGTTCAGTATACATGTATGAGTATATGTGCCCCCAATCAGTTGTTATCATAGCGCCTGACTGGGGTTTACTAAGGATTGGTTAGTATTTTCGGCAGGTTGCCCCCTATTTCTGAATATGGGGGACTTAGAAGATTTCATAGGATAATTGTTCTTGTGGTACCGAATTTCTGGCACCTTTCTTAGTGCCCAATCACAGACTTCTTTATACTCTCCCGACGGTTGCCAAGGTTAGAGTTTGAATTCAGTAGTTCAGTCGGTCCCCAATCCTTCAGCAGGGAAGAAGTTCTTTCTCAGCGCTCAATCGGAGACGCTTTTATACTCTCTCTCTCTGGAGAGTTAGAGTTCGAGCTCAGCGATTCATTCGCTCCCCGATCCTTCAGCGGGGAAGGAGCTCTTTCTCAGTGCTCAATCAGAGACGCTTTTATACTCTCTCTCTCTCTAGAGAGTTAGAGTTCGAGCTCAGCGATTCATTCGCTCCCCGATCCTTCAGCGGGGAAGGAGCTCTTTCTCAGCGCCAAATCATGGACACTTTTATATTCTCCTGGCGGTCGCCAAGGTTAGACTTTTGCTCAGGCGGCTCCGATCATGGTACACCGCCATGCCTTGTGGATGTTATCTTCACATTCTTTATACTCCCTCTCGGCTCTGGAGAGTTAGAGTCACGGATCAAACGGTTTGCAACTATGCACGCTCATCAAACTCGTCCTAGGTTTATATTTTAATCCAAGCTTTGAGGACTAACACCAGTCGGACAAGTAGTTGGAGCGTTTGCCAAAGCTTTGAATTCCTCCGAACAGTCTACAGGAGGAATGGTTGGCACCAGACTTCGGGCACCTGCATTATCCACGCCAATTTCGATAAAAATAAACAGGCAAATAAAGATGCAATAAAGGTAAATGACACACAATATTTTTATAGTGGTTCGGTCGAATCATGACCTACATCCACTTTATAATTTTTTGCTTCAAGGAATCAAACTATTCTAGGCTAGTTGTGCCTTATACATGGTTTTCAACAAAGCAAAAGAACAGATTTGAAACTTTTATGCTAAGTATGGCCGTAAATGTTGGGCATTCCACACTCTGGGGATTTCCCTTCCATCTACGGTTGCCAGCTTGAAGGTTCCATTATCAAGCTTGCTCAAAATGGAGTACGGTCCTTCCCACTTCGCTCCCATATGAGTTGGGGGTGGAAAGACACGTTTCAGAACCAAGTCTCCGGGTTCCCAGGTTCGGGCTTGAACCTTTTTGTTGTAATATCGAGCGATCTGTTGCTTGCATCTCAAGGCGCGCAGGTCCGCCTCATCCCTCTTTTCTTCGATCATATATAGGGACTCAAGGAGCAATTCACTATTGGTCATCGGATCATAATAAGTCACCCGGTGAGAAGGTACCTTTATCTCAACCGGGATGACTGCTTCCGTTCCAAAGGCAAGGGAGAACGGGGTATGTCCTGTTGCCGATTTATATGTTGTCCTGTAGGCCCATAGTGCCAAGGGCAATTCATCAGCCCACATGGCTCTAGCCCGCTTCAGTCTTCTTTTCAGAATAGACTTAATCACTTTGTTCGCCGCTTCGACTTGTCCGTTCGATTGCGGGTGCGCCACAGAAGTGTATCGATTCTCAATGTGGTATTTTTGGCAGAAATTTCTGAATTCAGCACTATCGAACTGAGTTCCGTTATCCGTTATTACAACCTTTGGAATCCCAAATCGACAGATGATGTTTCTCACGATAAAGTTGATCACTCGTTTGGTTGTGATCGTAGTTAGTGGCTCAGCCTCGACCCACTTAGTGAAATAATCCATGGCCACAATAGCGAACTTTGCTCCGCCTCTTGCTATGGGGAGACTTCCAATGATATCAATTCCCCACATAGCAAAAGGCCATGGGCTCATCATTGTTTTTAACTAGTTAGGAGGTGCTCTTGGTATCTTTGAAAATCTCTGGCACGCATCACACCGTCGTGCGTATCTTGCTGCATCCTTGTTTATGGTAGGCCAAAAATAACCATGCCGCAACACCTTTTTTGCTAAAGTTTGCCCTCCAGTGTGGTCGCCACATTCGCCTTCGTGGACCTCTTGCAGCACACGTTTGATGTCATTGTGGGCTATACACCGAAGGAGGGGCATCGAAAACCCTTGTCTGTAAAGAACTCTGCCTTGCAGAACGTATCGGGCGGCTTTACAAATTACCTTACGCCTCTCGCTTTTCTTGGTCGGAAGCGTTCCATTCATCAGGAAATTCTTTAGAGGGGTCATCCAGGACTCCCTTTCTGGTTCCGTCTCTAGTATTAAGTAGATTTCCATTTGATCTATGCTAGGGGACCAAAGTACTTCAACAGGGGTAGCCCAGTCACTTCAGGATCGTCGGAACTAGCCATTTTTGCCAACTTATCCGCCCGCTGATTCTCTGACCGCGGAATATGAGATATGCTGTAGTGATCAAAATCATTCAGCAACTCTTTTACTTTCTTTAAGTATAAAATCAATCTTGCACTTTTAGCTTGGAATTTTCCAGTAACTTGGTTCACAACTAACTTGGAGTCGCAGAAGATGTTCAGCTTTGTGACTTCTAATTCCTTTGCGATCCTTAATCCGACTATCAGAGCTTCATATTCGGAATCGTTGTTAGTGGCATGAAACTCCATCCGGATAGCATAGGATATCAATCGTTTCTCTGGAGTTTCAAGCACTATTCCAGCGCCGGATCTTTCGTCATTCTTAGCGCCATCAGTATACAATCCCCAGGCATTGGGATCGAGAAGTAACCTTGAAGGATCAACTTCTTCGTTTGCTATATCTTCCTCAGGGACAGTGAATTCTGCTATGAAGTCAGCTATCACTTGCCCCCGGATTGACCGTCTGGGCTGAAAGTTCAAATCAAATTGACTTAACTCAATATTCCATTTGAGTAACCTTCCAGATGCCTCTGGTCTCTGTAGGACTTGCTTGAGTGTGAAAACCCGTAACTTCCCCGTAAAGGAAAGCGGTGGATAGTTCGAGAACACGCCACAACAGAACTCATACAGAAGAACATTTCATTGTATATTACAACAATGCATCAGATTACAAGAATACACAGAGTATAAATGAATATTACACAGAAATATCAGAGATTTAAATTACATTTAAATACATAGCAGCGGAAAATAATACAATACACAACTAGAAGAGATATACGGATACAAAGCTTTCCGGATATCATTCCAGCTGTAAACCAGGATCCTGTGAATATAAATCTGCAAAACCAAAACTACTAGCCGCCCGTGTCGAAAATAAGGGCACCCAGAGTTTAGGTTAAAACAATAAACTCCAGGTCAGTCATGGGACTGGTATGAGAACTAAAACAGTTATAAATCTTTATTTTTAAAGTTAGGTAAATCAAGGGACCACGCCGTATAACACGGAACGGGTTTCCTCCCAAGAATACCAGTGCATAAAACAACAGCGCAATGCTAAATAAAGAAAATGAAGCTATTATAAGACCCAGGTCCTATCACACAATGCAACGCAAGCCGGGGGATAGGGTTTTTACCTTATAATAGCCAAGAATGCTTGATACGTTTAAAACAAATCATTTGATACTATTATAAGTGCATAGTGTATAAAACAACTTCAAATCATAAATATCAATCATAGGCGGCATGAATGCCCCATACCACTATGTCGCCATATATAGGTTATACAATCAAAATCGCAAAGTCACGTATTTGGAAATTGGATTTCCATCTATGAACCGAGGCCAGGGATCGTCCTCACCGTCTTCGAGACAATCTAGCCCATGTCTCCGGAACAGCCGCAACTGCCCCTTGGAGCGACAGGGCCGGTCCACCGATGTGGATTATAGTGCCTGAACAATACGTTTCCCCGCCCTTTGGGGCGTAAATGAGCCAACTAAATGACTCCATCGGTTCGAGAACGACCGATCAATCCGAGGCGCCTCGCAACAGCAACAACCACATAAGTCAAACTCGTCAGGGCGTGTAAAACCACTGACGCCACTTCTAACTAGAAAGAAACGCATGCCCTCCCTGAGGTCCTCTCCCGTTTTTGGTTCATACCGGGTGTGAAACACGCGAAGTAAACGTTACACAAAGCTACGCCACAAAGGCCTTGCTTTGATCCTCACCACAAGACTTTGCTTTTCAACAGAAGCCTCGATCAATTGCCACTTAGGCATGCCACACAGGCAATTCACTCCATGCGTTTGATATCCATCAATATATAACCCCTGAGCTCGTACGTCTCAGAGAAGGGCTTTAAGCAAGAGAATAAATTTTCCACCGCCAAACAGATATATATTTAATAAAGATCAATCACACGGACTAAAATCCAATGTCAGACACACAGTCCATTTACAAGTCCGTTCTGGGTCTGAACGAAACCGGAGGCACCTAGTACCCCGCATATCCATCGATCTCCAAGTACGTCTGGACGATCACCAACTGTTTCCATCTTCTTAGGTGTACATCCTAATCAAGATCATCAGTAATCACCCAAACGACGTAAAGACCTCCGGTCTTCGACCATCGTCTTCACCTTCGACTTATCGTCGTATCAGTTATTCAGAATGGGATAAACCCGGTCTTTCCGAATAACTCGCGTATTATTTTAAATAAGTGTTACACAAACACAACATACACCTCATTCCAATTCATCAGTCACTAACCGTAAATTAATCAAGAGAATAATTCCCCAAATATTAACCCCGAAGGCCGAAACCAACATCAGATCAATATCCAGAAAACCATTCTGCTTGGCTGACCGACAGTTAGTTTCTAAATTTCACATTCATAGGGAAAGGTTCCCATTAATTTTATCCAAGATAAATTCCTTGAATTTATTCTTTAATCTTCTTTTGAATTTTGATTCAACTAGTCGGGATTAACGAACCTTACCGAAGTAATCATTTGTTTTAATTTCCGAATCCCAACCTATTCATCCCATGAAGTAAAACTGGTAATACTTCATATCTAACACCACGGTGTTATCGGTAAATTCAATTACCATTTCACATTCAAATCTAATTAAAGATTTAACTATCGCCTGGAGCAAAACTGGTGATACTCCATTCTCGATCATTTCAATCTAATTAAAGATTCATTAAAACTCCACTCAGTTTTAATCGCTAACTGGGTTAAAGAATCAGTGTCATTTAAAACACGGTTCACAATAAACCCAAAATCACATTCCATTAATTATCGGGTTAAAGAACGAGTGTTATTTAAAACACCGTTCACGATAAACCCAAAAATCAATATCAATTCAATTCCAATTAAATATTATTTAATTGGTACACTTCATTAAATCTAAATAAAAAGATTTAATCTTTTCTCAACTGGGTTCAAGAACAGTGTTAGTGAAGACACCATTCACGACAAACCCAAATCACATTTGATATTCAATACAAGGCTCTGAATAGAAAATATATCGGCTTATATTCAATATCAAATTCTACGATTAACAAATGTCGTATCGGGAATAACGATATAAATATATATCTTTCAAATTTCCATAACAACATCCGTATAATCACGAATTCCAACATCGAAATATTCCGAAGAAAATTTCGATTCAAAACCACTCCAATGCAATCATTGGAAATTCTAGTTATTTTCAAAACCATTTCTAATCTAGTTTATTTATTTAAAAATAAATAGAATTATACTTCTAGTTCAAAACTAGTTCATTTTGATAAAAATCTATTTTTATTCTTTCAAATATGGAGTTTTTCATCCCAATTCTTTCTAAATCATTTCTTATGATTTTACACAAATTATTACTATTTTTAATAATTTTATCAAGGCCCGTACAGTCGATTTCCATCAACGGCCATCGAACTGCACTTACAGCGACCTTTTTCGAATTTGATTTGGACATAATTCCAAATCCAACCGTTAGATTTTGAATTTTTAATATTCATTAGAGAGCTCTTTTCGATACGAACCCAACGGTTCCGGTTTTAGGAGAATCCGACGGTCTGATCTCCCGTAATTTCCGTTTGAAATAAATGGTCGAAATTCGCGAACTGCCGCGGCGCGGCGCGTTCTATTCAGGCCATTATATTATATATATAATATATATAATATATATTTCGTTGATTTCTATTTAAAACGAATTATATAAATAGTTTTAAAATTCGTTTCAAAAGCAATTTCAACTTCCATTTCAATTCAAATCAAAATTGAATTCTTCTTTATAAATTCGTTTTAAAATTCATTTCTATTCAATTCAAATTTCAATTCAATTTGAATTCATTTCAATTCGCTTTCAATTCAATTTGAATTCGTTTTCAATTCAATTTATTTCGAAATCGTTTTCAATTCAATTCATTTCGAAATCGTTTTCGATTCAATTCATTTCGAAATCGTTTTCAATTCAATTCATTTCGAAATCGTTTTTAATTCAATTCATTTCGAAATCGTTTTCAATTCAATTCATTTCGAAATCGTTTTTAATTCAATTCATTTCGAAATCGTTTTTAATTAAATTCATTTCGAAATCGTTTTCAATTCAATTCATTTTGAAATCGTTTTCAATTCAATTTATTTCAAAATGAATAAAATCGATATAAATATCGTTCACGTCAAAATGGCGTCAATCTAATCAACACGGCTTCATAAATTTCTATTTTCAAATATTCTATTTCAAATATTTCTTTTTCAAAATAGTTGTTATTATCAAAATATTTCGTTCAACACATGACCAATCTCAATGGATGAGTACTGTCAACACATGAACCTTTATTTTATATTGATAAAGATGTAAATTTTAATACTAAAATATTTCGTTCAACACATGACCAATCTCAATGGATGAGTACTGTCAACACATGAACCTTTATTTTATTTTGATAAAGATGTAAATTTTATTACTAAAATATTTCGTTCAACACATGACCAATCTCAATGGATGAGTACTGTCAATACATGAACCTTTATTTTATATTGATAAAGACGTAAATTTTATTACTAAAATATTTCGTTCAACACATGACCAATCTCAATGGATGAGTACTGTCAACACATGAACCTTTATTTTATATATTATTCTTTATTTTATAAATTGGAATGAGGCCCAATCAATCACCATATAATGTTAATTATATGGATATTCATACATTACACACATATAATAGCATTGAAAAATAATCAACCATCAACCAAAGTGCACTACACTGTATAAGCATCAAATATAGATATCTAACGCTTATAACAGCCTGTCAATCAATCGATCGACATATTTAATCAATCAGGATGAGTGAACTTCAAATTTCATCCCAACACCCGTGTGGGGTTTCAAACAATCAAACACAGATTTTAGTTGTGCAGTTGGGCGATGTGTAAGATTTACCGTCCCAATCAATGTCATTCAAATAGGTGTACATAAACAAACCGTCCGGTTTGTAAATGAATATTTATTTATTCACATTTACGTTAAAAATTATATTTTTAACGACAAAACATTTTATTTTAACATATGAATTTCTATTCATTTCATTTATCAAATAAAATGTTATCTTTATTTTTCTAACTTATTTTAGAAAATTTCGGCGGCATAACGGCACGATACTAGAAACGGGACGAGGCCTAGCCTTATCCCCGGTCTAGTGAAGGCCCACGCCATTCACACATCAATCAAATCCATTCATTTCACCAAACAATTCAGTTTCAAATCAAATCATCTAACTAATCTATGCAACCAAACAAACAAGTCCATGGTCTGTGGACGATTGTGTCGGGTGCTACTAAGCACCGTCTGCATCCTAGTATATATATATAACTAGAGAAAAGAAAGTGAAAGGTGAGAAATTCTCACCGAAAGCTATCCAAATCCCACGACTCTTCTTTTAGAGAAATCTTCATCGTTATCGCATCTTCGTCATCTTCGTTGCCCGTAGCCACTACATATATAAAAATCGAATTTTTACTTCGTTATTTAATATATAAAAATCGAATTTTTACTTCGATGTTCAATATATAAAAATCACATTTTTACTTCGATGTTCAATATATAAAAATCACATTTTTACTTTGCTATTCAATATATAAAAATCATATTTTTACTTCGATGTTCAATATATAAAAATCATATTTTTACTTCGATGTTCAATATATAAAAATCATATTTTTACTTCGATGTTCAATATATAAAAATCACATTTTTACTTTGCTATTCAATATATAAAAATCATATTTTTTTTCATTGAATAAAAATCATAGCTTTATACAGATAAAAATCTCGCCTTTTCACTACTAAAAATCCCATCTTTTACTGTACAAAAATCACGTCTTTTACCGTTTTAAAATCAAATAATTTTCAGTTTTAAACATCATATAAAAATCATTTTTTTAAAAATCATATAAAATCAGATTTTTTTTCCTATATAAATTCAGTTTTTATCACTACAGAAAAAAATCATAAAACTCACTTCTTTTTTTCCTCGTCAGTCGAACTTGGTTGGAGGATGGTCGGAGGTCACTTCGAGGATGGCGCACTCGCATGGACATGGGTGGCGGTGCCTCTGGCCAACGGCGCGGTGGGCTTGGTGCTCGAATTGGGTTGGGTGTTGAACGGGTACGGGAATTTGGGGGGGGGGGGGGCGCGCCGAGGTTCGATACAGCAGAGAACGGAGGGGAGAAGGAAGCGGAGGAGAGGCTAGGGGGAGGGGTGCGGTGCCCTGCGGCGGTTGACCGGAGAGAGGGGGGGGGGGGGTGGAGCTCGCACGGCGGCGGCGGCGAGGAAGTCGATGGCTTCGTCGATCGATTCTGGGGTTTTCGATTTTCTTTTTTCTTTTCCTGTTAATGATTCCTGTTTTGAACGTGGGGGGGGGGGGGGGGCAGAGTTAAAGGGGGTGGGAAGAGATTTTTTTTTTATATATATTTTTAATTTATTAAATTATTTAATTTGCAAAAAGTTGACTTTTACATACGACCTCGAAACGAGGCCCACCGCCTGTCGTCCATAGCGTTTTACCCCCATTTCGAACACAATGGGATATGTATCGTAGGCTGATTCGACTGTTTGAATCAGTTTCCGTTGAATTTACATTTAAATCCCTATATTGAATTTTAAACGTACATTTCAAATTACCAGGGTCACATACTAACTAGAAAAATTCCAAAAAAATATTTTCTAGCTTCGTATTGACGATACGGTCCTAACAAAACTAGTTTCGTCAAATTCTGAGACCGTTTGAAATATGGCCATTTTCCAGTCGATTAAAATTAACTGAAACTAGTCAAACGCGTTTTCTTTTGCCACGCTCACATATTGATTCGAAAAATTATGAAATTTGGAATCTAGCAATAACTTAACATCACGGACCCAACAAAAGTGGTTTCGTCGAAATCCGAGGTCATTTGCAAAATGTCTATTTTTAAGGGCCTGAATTCCATAGCGACTATTCAGAATTTTCAACTGGACATATCTTTTGATTCCCGCTATGAAATTTTGATTTTTCGGATTCGTTAGAAAGATATTATCAATTAGATCCTATTGTTTTTGGTTTCACTAAAATCCGGATTGTTTTGCACCCGGTACATTCAATTGAAGTTTGAAATCGAATTATCGAACTACCGCACCATTTTCAATTCTATTTATAATTATATATAAATATTTATATTCTAACGACGGCGTATTTAATATATACGTCCTAATTCTATATTCAAAATAAATTTTTGTCAATATTATTTAAAATAATTCATTTTAAATAATCAAAATTCGCTAAAATTGCCAAAATAAAAATTTTAAACTGGCCTAGATTTCCGGGTTGTTACAATCTCCCCCACTTAAAACTTTTCGTCCCCGAAAAGGAACAAAGTCGAAAGTGGTTTGATTAATCAACTCTACGTTCGATCTGGTTTTCATTCTCCCACCTTTTAGTTTCTGAGAATTTTCAAATTCTTCAAAAATTTGGCTAACACCCTAAATTTTCGAAAAATTTCGCCATAACCTCCCCTGCACCGGGAGCATCGGGGAATTTCAAATAGCTTCCCCGGTCCTTCAGATCTCAAAAAGAAAAAGAAAAAGCCAAGCGGCTAGCCAATAGGCTCATAAAATCATCATCACCCAAACAAAACAGTAAATTATGTAGTAAACATGTACCTATTTGTCGGGCAAACAAATTTTATTCTCTGCTCTAGCCTCTTTGCTATGACCTGTTCAATGTAAGTACATATATATGCAAGCATATGCGACCAATTCTCAATACAAGTCAATATTTGATTCAATTAGGCGTAATGGTTCAAAATTTATCATACAACTAAACAAGAAACACAAACATCAATCAATTAGTGAATTAGAGTTTCAAATTCATAACTTTGATATATAGTCAAAAATCAGATTTTTGATGCCAAATCACAACAATAGATCCTATATAGTTTTTGGTTCTCACACCAGTCAATAGGAAATATATAGATATTACGCGTTCGTCACTCGAATATAAATTCTAATGATGGAGCTCCATCATCAAAATCATCTCCGGGCGATTAGAGTGTAATTCTATATCTATCCAATATATCAAAACTTCGAATACACGCTAGCTAGGCGCATACGCAAAATCTTTATATTTTGGATTGTCCTAATCAATATAAAATAAATAATCAAATACGAATAATTGATTTAAATTTTCAAAACAAAATTGGTTTTCATTTTAAAAATATACTCTCTACACTCGTCCTAGGATACTACTGATCCTATCTCTAACGAGTCATTCTAATTGGATATTACTAATCCAATATCTGATGAATTCTTTCGCATGGTTCTAATGTGTCTTGTTCTCGAGCTCTGTAAACCAAAGCTCTGATACCAACTGTGAAAACCCGTAACTTCCCCGTAAAGGAAAGCGGCGGATAGTTCGAGAACACGCCACAACAGAACTCATACAGAAGAACATTTCATTGTATATTACAACAATGCATCAGATTACAAGAATACACAGAGTATAAATGAATATTACACAGAAATATCAGAGATTTAAATTACATTTAAATACATAGCAGCGGAAAATAATACAATACACAACTAGAAGAGATATACGGATACAAAGCTTTCCGGATATCATTCCAGCTGTAAACCAGGATCCTATGAATATAAATCTGCAAAACCAAAACTACTAGCTGCCCGTGTCGAAAATAAGGGCACCCAGAGTTTAGGTTAAAACAATAAACTCTAGGTCAGTCATGGGACTGGTGTGAGAACTAAAACAGTTATAAATCTTTATTTTTAAAGTTAGGTAAATCAAGGGACCATGCCGTATAACACGGAACGGGTTTCCTCCCAAGAATACCAGTGCATAAAACAACAGCGCAATGCTAAATAAAGAAAATGAAGCTATTATAAGACCCAGGTCCTATCACACAATGCAACGCAAGCCGGGGGATAGGGTTTTTACCTTATAATAGCCAAGAATGCTTGATACGTTTAAAACAAATCATTTGATACTATTATAAGTGCATAGTGTATAAAACAACTTCAAATCATAAATATCAATCATAGGCGGCATGAATGCCCCATACCACTATGTCGCCATATATAGGTTATACAATCAAAATCGCAAAGTCACGTATTTGGAAATTGGATTTCCATCTATGAACCGAGGCCAGGGATCGTCCTCACCGTCTTCGAGACAATCTAGCCCATGTCTCCGGAACAGCCGCAACTGCCCCTTGGAGCGACAGGGCCGGTCCACCGATGTGGATTATAGTGCCTGAACAATACGTTTCCCCGCCCTTTGGGGTGTAAATGAGCCAACTAAATGACTCCATCGGTTCGAGAACGACCGATCAATCCGAGGCGCCTCGCAACAGCAACAACCACATAAGTCAAACTCATCAGGGCGTGTAAAACCACTGACGCCACTTCTAACTAGAAAGAAACGCATGCCCTCCCTGAGGTCCTCTCCCGTTTTTGGTTCATACCGGGTGTGAAACACGCGAAGTAAACGTTACACAAAGCTACGCCACAAAGGCCTTGCTTTGATCCTCACCACAAGACTTTGCTTTTCAACAGAAGCCTCGATCAATTGCCACTTAGGCATGCCACACAGGCAATTCACTCCATGCGTTTGATATCCATCAATATATAACCCCTGAGCTCGTACGTCTCAGAGAAGGGCGTTAAGCAAGAGAATAAATTCTCCGCCGCCAAACAGATATATATTTAATAGAGATCAATCACACGGACTAAAATCCAATGTCAGACACACAGTCCATTTACAAGTCCGTTCTGGGTCTGAACGAAACCGGAGGCACCTAGTACCCCGCATATCCATCGATCTCCAAGTACGTCTGGACGATCACCAACTGTTTCCATCTTCTTGGGTGTACAGCCCAATCAAGATCATCAGTAATCACCCAAACGACGTAAAGACCTACGGTCTTCGACCATCGTCTTCACCTTCAACTTATCGTCGTATCAGTTATTCAGAATGGGATAAACCCGGTCTTTCCGAATAACTCGCGTATTATTTTAAATAAGTGTTACACAAACACAACATACGCCTCATTCCAATTCATCAGTCACTAACCGTAAATTAATCAAGAGAATAATTCCCCAAATATTAACCCCGAAGGCCGAAACCAACATCAGATCAATATCCAGAAAACCATTCTGCTTGGCTAACCGACAGTTAGTTTCTAAATTTCACATTCATAGGGAAAGGTTCCCATTAATTTTATCCAAGATAAATTCCTTGAATTTATTCTTTAATCTTCTTTTGAATTTTGATTCAACTAGTCGGGATTAACGAACCTTACCGAAGTAATCATTTGTTTTAATTTCCCAATCCCAACCTATTCATCCCATGAAGTAAAACTGGTAATACTTCATATCTAACACCACGGTGTTATCGGTAAATTCAATTACCATTTCACGTTCAAATCTAATTAAAGATTTAACTATCGCCTGGAGCAAAACTGGTGATACTCCATTCTCAATCATTTCAATCAAATTAAAGATTCATTAAAACTCCACTTAGTTTTAATCGCTAACTGGGTTAAAGAATCAGTGTCATTTAAAACACGGTTCACAATAAACCCAAAATCACATTCCATTAATTATCGGGTTAAAGAACGAGTGTTATTTAAAACACCGTTCACGATAAACCCAAAAATCAATATCAATTCAATTCCAATTAAATATTATTTAATTGGTACACTTCATTAAATCTAAATAAAAAGATTTAATCTTTTCTCAACTGGGTTCAAGAACAGTGTTAGTGAAGACACCATTCACGACAAACCCAAATCACATTTGATATTCAATACAAGGCTCTGAATAGAAAATATATCGGCTTATATTCAATATCAAATTCTACGATTAACAAATGTCGTATCGGGAATAACGATATAAATATATATCTTTCAAATTTCCATAACAACATCCGTATAATCACGAATTCCAACATCGAAATATTCCGAAGACAATTTCGATTCAAAACCACTCCAATGCAATCATTGGAAATTCTAGTTATTTTCAAAACCATTTCTAATCTAGTTTATTTATTTAAAAATAAATAGAATTATACTTCTAGTTCAAAACTAGTTCATTTTGATAAAAATCTATTTTTATCCTTTCAAATATGGAGTTTTTCATCCCAATTCTTTCTAAATCATTTCTTATGATTTAACACAAATTATTACTATTTTTAATAATTTTATCAAGGCCCGTACAGTCGATTTCCATCAACGGCCATCGAACTGCACTTACAGCGACCTTTTTCGAATTTGATTTGGACATAATTCCAAATCCAACCATTAGATTTTGAATTTTTAATATTCATTAGAAAGATCTTTTCGATACGAACCCAACGGTTCCGGTTTTAGGAGAATCCGACGGTCGGATCTCCCGTAATGTCCGTTTGAAATAAATGGTCGAAATTCGCGAACTGCCGCGGCGCGTTCTATTCAGGCCATTATATTATATATATAATATATATAATATATATTTCGTTGATTTCTATTTAAAACGAATTATATAAATAGTTTTAAAATTCGTTTCAAAAGCAATTTCAACTTCCATTTCAATTCAAATCAAAATTGAATTCTTCTTTATAAATTCGTTTTAAAATTCATTTCTATTCAATTCAAATTTCAATTCAATTTGAATTCATTTCAATTCGCTTTCAATTCAATTTGAATTCGTTTTCAATTCAATTTATTTTGAAATCGTTTTCAATTCAATTCATTTCGAAATCGTTTTCGATTCAATTCATTTCGAAATCGTTTTTAATTCAATTCATTTCGAAATCGTTTTTAATTCAATTCATTTCGAAATCGTTTTCAATTCAAATCATTTCGAAATCGTTTTTAATTCAATTCATTTCGAAATCGTTTTTAATTCAATTCATTTCGAAATCGTTTTCAATTCAATTCATTTCGAAATCGTTTTCAATTCAATTTATTTCAAAATGAATAAAATCGATATAAATATCGTTCACGTCAAAATGGCGTCAATCTAATCAACACGGCTTCATAAATTTCTATTTTCAAATATTCTATTTCAAATATTTCTTTTTCAAAATAGTTGTTATTATCAAAATATTTCGTTCAACACATGACCAATCTCAATGGATGAGTACTGTCAACACATGAACCTTTATTTTATATTGATAAAGATGTAAATTTTAATACTAAAATATTTCGTTCAACACATGACCAATATCAATGGATGAGTACTGTCAACACATGAACCTTTATTTTATTTTGATAAAGATGTAAATTTTATTACTGAAATATTTCGTTCAACACATGAACAATCTCAATGGATGAGTACTGTCAACACATGAACCTTTATTTTATATTGATAAAGATGTAAATTTTATTACTAAAATATTTCGTTCAACACATGACCAATCTCAATGGATGAGTACTGTCAACACATGAACCTTTATTTTATATATTATTCTTTATTTTATAAATTGGAATGAGGCCCAATCAATCACCATATAATGTTAATTATATGGATTTTCATACATTACACACATATAATAGCATTGAAAAATAATCAACCATCAACCAAAGTGCACTACACTGTATAAGCATCAAATATAGATATCTAACGCTTATAATAGCCTGTCAATCAATCGATCGACATATTTAATCAATCAGGATTAGTGAACTTCAAATTTCATCCCAACACCCATGTGGGGTTTCAAACAATCAAACACAGATTTTAGTTGTGCAGTTGGGCGACGTGTAAGATTTACCGTCCCAATCAATGTCATTCAAATAGGTGTACATAAACAAACCGTCCGGTTTGTAAATGAATATTTATTTATTCACATTTATGTTAAAAATTATATTTTTAACGACAAAACATTTTATTTTAACATATGAATTTCTATTCATTTCATTTATCAAATAAAATGTTATCTTTATTTTTCTAACTTATTTTAGAAAATTTCGGCGGCATAACGGCACGATACTAGAAACGGGACGAGGCCTAGCCTTATCCCCGGTCTAGTGAAGGCCCACGCCATTCACACATCAATCAAATCCATTCATTTCACCAAACAATTCAGTTTCAAATCAAATCATCTAACTATTCTATGCAACCAAACAAACAAGTCCATGGTCTGTGGACGATTGTGTCGGGTGCTACTAAGCACCGTCTGCATCCTAGTATATATATATAACTAGAGAAAAGAAAGTGAAAGGTGAGAAATTCTCACCGAAAGCTATCCAAATCCCACGACTCTTCTTTTAGAGAAATCTTCATCGTTATCGCATCTTCGTCATCTTCGTTGCCCGTAGCCACTACATATGTAAAAATCGAATTTTTACTTCGTTATTTAATATATAAAAATCGAATTTTTACTTCGATGTTCAATATATAAAAATCACATTTTTACTTCGATGTTCAATATATAAAAATCACATTTTTACTTTGCTATTCAATATATAAAAATCATATTTTTTACTTCGATGTTCAATATATAAAAATCATATTTTTACTTCGATGTTCAATATATAAAAATCATATTTTTACTTCGATGTTCAATATATAAAAATCACATTTTTACTTTGCTATTCAATATATAAAAATCATATTTTTTTCATTGAATAAAAATCATAGCTTTATACGGATAAAAATCTCGCCTTTTCACTACTAAAAATCCCATCTTTTACTGTATAAAAATCACGTCTTTTACCGTTTTAAAATCAAATAATTTTCGGTTTTAAACAACATATAAAAATCATTTTTTTAAAAATCATATAAAATCAGATTTTTTTCCTATATAAATTCAGTTTTTATCACTACAGAAAAAAATCATAAAACTCACTTCTTTTTTTCCTCGTCAGTCGAACTTGGTTGGAGGATGGTCGGAGGTCACTTCGAGGATGGCGCACTCGCATGGACGTGGGTGGTGGTGCCTCTGGCCAATGGCGCGGTGGGCTTGGTGCTCGAATTGGGTTGGGGGTTGAATGGGTACGGGATTTTGGGGGGGCGCGCTGAGGTTCGATACAGTAGAGAACGGAGGGGAGAAGGAAGCGGAGGAGAGGCTAGGGGGAGGGGTGCGGTGCCCTGCGGCGGTTGACTGGAGAGAGGGGGGGGGGGTGGAGCTCGCACGGCGGTGGCGGCGAGGAAGTCGATGGCTTCGTCGATCGATTCTGGGGTTTTCGATTTTTTTTTTATATATATATTTTTTAATTTATTAAATTATTTAATTTGCAAAAAGTTGACTTTTACATACGACCTCGAAACGAGGCCCACCGCCTGTCGTCCATAGCGTTTTACCCCCATTTCGAACACAATGGGATATGTATCGTAGGCTGATTCGACTGTTTGAATCAGTTTCCGTTGAATTTACATTTAAATCCCTATATTGAATTTTAAACGTACATTTCAAATTACCGGGGTCACATACTAACTAGAAAAATTCCAAAAAAATATTTTCTAGCTTTGTATTGACGATACGGTCCTAACAAAACTAGTTTCGTCAAATTCTGTGACCGTTTGAAAAATGGCCATTTTCCAGTCGATTAAAATTAACTTAAACTGGTCAAACACGTTTTCTTTTGCCACGCTCACATATTGATTCGAAAAATTATGAAATTTGGAATCTAGCAATAACTTAACATCACGGACCCAACAAAAGTGGTTTCGTAGAAATCCGAGGTCATTTGCAAAATGTCCATTTTTAAGGGCCTGAATTCCATAGCGACTATTCAGAATTTTCAACTGGACATATCTTTTGATTCCCGCTATGAAATTTTGATTTTTCGCATTCGTTAGAAAGATATTATCAATTAGATCCTATTGTTTTTGGTTTCACTAAAATCCGGATTGTTTTGCACCCGGTACATTCAATTGAAGTTTGAAATCGAATTATCGAACTACCGCACCATTTTCAATTCTATTTATAATTATGTATAAATATTTATATTCTAACGACGGCGTATTTAATATATACGTCCTAATTCTATATTCAAAATAAATTTTCGTCAATATTATTTAAAATAATTCATTTTAAATAATCAAAATTTGCTAAAATTGCCAAAATAAAAATTTTAAACTGGCCTAGATTTCCGGGTTGTTACATTGAGTGGGTGATCGGTGTATACGGTAATGGGATGCGCCTGAAAATAATGTCGAAGCTTTCTAGAGGCGATCAGTAAACTATACGCCAACTTTTCTATCCTGGGATAATTACGCTCTGCTGCCGTTAATTTTTTGCTCACGTAATACACAGGTCTTTGGATCTTATCCTCTTCTCTTACCAACGCTGAGCTGATCGCATGGGATGACACTGCCAGATACACGAATAAGTCCTCGTGATCCATTGGCTTAGATAATATCGGGGGTTTCTCCAGATGCCTGAGTAAATTCTGAAACGCTTCTACGCAGTCGGGCGTCCATTTGAAGTGGCGTTTCCCCCGCTTTATTAATTCGAAGAATGGGATGCACTTATCCGTAGCCCTGGAGATAAATCTGCTTAGTGCGGCCACTTTTCCGGCAAGGCTTTGCACATCCCTAATTTGCCTAGGTTCCTGAATGTTTCTGATTGCCGCGATCTGGTCTGGATTAATCTCAATCCCACGGGAACTGACGATGAATCCCAAGAATTTTCCGGAGGCAACACCGAATGAACATTTGGTTGGGTTGAGTTTCATTCCGTACTTTCGAAGAATGCCGAACATCTCTGCCAAGTCAGTAGTGTGTTGAGAAGATTGCTTGGACTTAACCAACATACCGTCGACGTATACTTCCATTGTTTTCCCGATCTGGTTATAAAACATTCTGTTGACTAAACGTTGATATGTAGCGCCCGCATTCTTCAAGCCAAAGGGCATCACCACATAACAATATAATCCCAGATCCGTGATAAAACTAGTGTGTACTTGATCTGGAACATGCATCGGAATCTGGTTATATCCTGAATAAGCATCCATAAATGAGAGAAGCTCATGACCCACCGTCGAGTCTACCAACTGGTCAATCCGGGGCAACGGGAAACTATCTTTTGGACAGGCTTTGTTCAAATCCGAAAAGTCGATACACGTTCGCCACTTCCCGTTGGCCTTCTTTACCAGGACTGGATTCGAAATCCAATCTGGGTAGGTCGAGTATCTGATAAATCCATTACTCTTTAGCTTTCCAACTTCTTCTTTCAAGGCAGCGGACCTCTCTGGGCCCAACATTCGCCTTTTTTGCTTTACCGGAGGATGTTTAGGGTCAACGCTTAAGGAATGGCTCATGATTGATGGGGATATCCCACACATGTCCGCGTGGATCCAAGAAAATACATCCAAGTTGTTTTTTAAGAAATCCATCAATTCTTTAGTGAGATTCGGATTTAACTGGGATCCAATCTTAAGGACCTTCTCCGGGTCACTGTCATCGATCGGTACATCCACAGTTGTCTCGTTGGGAGTCGCCATTCTTCCCCCGGGTTCTTGATCCTCTCTGGGATCTATATCCTCGGGCATCTCTCTGGGCGACTCTCCAACAACTATCCTCTTTGGTTGCTATAAGGTCTCCGCCCCCGTAGGGGGAGAAGCGCCTTTAGTTTCAATATCCCCTCCATTGCGAAGTAACTTTAGTTCGGCAACATAACATGCTCGCGCAGCAACCTGATCCCCTCTGACGATACCAATGCCAGCTTCTGTGGGGAATTTCAATAACAAGCACCAGGGGGCTATACAGGCTCTAAACTTTGCGAGGGTCGGTCGGCCCAAGAAGGCATTGTAGGGCGATTCAACATCCAAAACCACGAAGGGAAGGATTCTCACTCTCTGGCGTTCTCCTTCCCCAAGTGTAGCTGGTAACTCTACATATCCAATTGGAGCGGTAGATGCTCCGTCGAATCCACGGATCCATCCTTGGCAGGGCTTCAAGTCTTTTATTTCGAGATTCATCTAGTCAGACGTCCTTTTGAAAAGAATGTTGACAGAACTCCCGTTGTCCACTAAAACCTTATGAACAGTGGCTGGTCCAATAGGTACTGTAATTACAAATGTATCTTCAGTCGGAGCATGAACTCCGATGCTTTCTCGTTCTCGGAAAACGACATCGTCGGTCATCATATTTTGTTGCTTTACCGGGATATTGTCCTCAGGGTTGCTACACTCCCCTACCTCGAGGTGTTGCTTGGCTGCATTGACATATTGGTCTAATGCCTTAGAGCTATGCCCGGCAAGATAAAGTCCTCCGATCACGGTATTGATAACAATGTTCTTTCCCTTTTGCTGGGCAGTCGGCCTAGCAGCAAGTTGATTCTGGTTCTGATTCGGGGCCTGTACTGCTTGCCCTCTGTCTCTGGGCGTTACTCTGTATTCATCTAACTTTCCTTCTCGAAGCAGCCTTTCGACTACATCTCTTAGGTGACGGCATTCATTTGTCGAATGGCCGTGAATCTGATGAAAGAGACAAAACTTCCCCGTTTCACGTTCTTTCTCCGTCGACTCTCTGGGAGGTGGCCTCTTATTCTGGAGGACTTCATACGCATCCATGAAGATATTTTCCAGAGTATCATTTATTGGCGTATAACTCTCAAAGGCCCTGGGACGAGTCCTTCTCTGGGAGTCGTTCCCTCGGTTCCTCTTCCGGTTGTTGTCGTTACCATTATTATTGTTGTTACCTGACTGACGACCACCCTGATTCCGATTTCCGACATTAACTTCGACCTTCCCTGAGCTGTCTCCTGTCTGCTTAATGGCGACATTGCTCTGGATTTCCTCTTTATCGGTCGTTTTTTCCTTTCGGTTAGCATACACTTCTTCCCGGCGCAGGTGTACGTTGGCTTTTTCGTAGAATAATTCTCTAGTATGGGGCGGCTTGCTTGCCAGGTATCTCCCGAATTCAGTGTCTTTATCTACTCCGTCAATCAGTGCCGCGACAATGGTCGGTTCATGGGGGTCTTTGACTTCAGTAGCGGCCAAATTGAAACGGTCTAGGTACACCCTCAAACTCTCGCCTGGTCGTTGCTTGACAAGGAACAAATCAATCACACTTTTTGTCTTTTGTGCGTAGATACGGAATTGTTCTACGAACTTTTCACTCAACTCCCTGAAGCTAGAAATTGATCTTGCTGGCAAGCGAGTAAACCATAACAATGCTACATCCTCCAAGAATATGGGAAATGCCTTGCACTTGACCACATCAGAAGCTGCGGCAGCGGTCATTGACCAAGAATATCTCATTAGATGCTGGACGGGATCAGACCTGCCCGCGTATCGATTCATCTGTGGCATGTTGAAACGCCTTGGGAAAGTCGCATCCAAAATATCATCAGTGAAAGGGGTGTGACTGCGGTCGATTCCCCAATCTTCGTTCCGTTGTCCGCGGCTATCTGCTAGAATCTGATGGATCATGGCTGCAACATTTGCACTAGTCAGCGGAGGTTCAGGGTCAGCGCCTCTGGCTCGGCGGGGTTCTCTAATCTCTCTTCCGGGAGCAGTCACAAAATCCGGGGCTCGGATAGGGCTTTGTTGCCCCCTGTTACCATGAGCATGTGCGCGGCGATGGGGCTGAGGTAGTCTGTTATGTACAGGACTGTCCACATCTTGAGTCCTGGGAGTTGCGGCTTGATCGTTCACATTACGGTTTGAGGGCCCCGCCTCCAGTGCTTCTTCTTCCTGTGATGGAAGGGTTCCGAACCAAAGCTGCTCTATGTTTTCGGCTCTCTCATACGGTCGCCGTGGAGGTCTCGGCGATTCCTTAGACGAAGAAGAATATCCTGGAGTGAGTGGACGAACCGACGACATTCTTTGCCTTGCGAGCTCATCAAGCCTTCTATCCATAGCAGTCAAATTTTGTCGCAGGACAGAGCTTTCCTGCCTTTGGGCAGCCAATTCATCAAACAGTCTCTCCCACATTTCGGAAAAGCGAGAGAGATCCCCTTCAGTAACGGGAGTAGCAGGATCATATTGGTCATCATCACTTTCTCTTATGCGCAAAGAGCTTGAACCAGGTCGAGCGGAGGGGCCAGGACGGTAAGAGCGAGCCATAGGCTCCTTTCCAGGTCGAGTTGTAGTCTGATCATCAATTCGAATCGCTGTAGTTCGAGGATGGCGGCTCGCAACACCCCCCTGAAATTGATTCGCGGTCGCGGTGCGTGGAGGATTCGCGACGTTGCCTCGGGATCGAGTAACAACCCCTTCAGCAGTCCGGATCGCCTCGTTCTCGTCGACTCGGAGCGTGGCGTCTTCCTCGGATTGGTTCGCCCCCTGCGCTCCGCGATCCAGAGTCTCCTCGTTACCTAGCTCGTGCACACTCTCTTCAATTGTTTCATTGGTTTGCGAAGCTCGGGCTTCCTTAGATCTTTTTCCAGCCATGATATCCGAATCGCTGGAATCTTCAAAGAACTGAATAGTGAAACTTTAGGATTGTTTTCTCAGTGAAAGCACCAAAATGTTAGATCAAAATTTGGACCTAACACCCAAATTGTTCTGAAGCTTATAGAGTTTCAACTGAAGAATGAGGAAAAAGAAAATGACACACAGAATTTATAGTGGTTCGGCGTTAACGAGCCTACGTCCACTTTATATATTATTGATTATACTTTGCAATCTAATACAATCAAGGATTTCTCTCAATACTCTAGTAGTTTGACAATAATGGCGGATTCAGTACTCAATATTTCCAAAAAGATCCCAAAAGATGCCAAGCTCCGGGCTATTTATAGCTGATTTTGTCAGGCGGGTCGTGGTAACACGTGGCACGAATCCCGAGAACGTCGGATCGCATCGCCACCATCGAGGAAATAGTCAAATTAGCCGTTGTGGACAGGTGTCGTGATCCCCTTGAAAATCGGATCATGCAGATGGGGAGAATCAGTCAAAATGACGGTTAGGGACACGTGTCGCTAGATCCATGCGTCTCGGATCGCTGAAGACTAGCTCATGCTTGAACGAGTCAGAGGGTTCGCCACGCATCAGAGGATCGGATCGGTCTAATCTGGGCGACAATATAGGTCCGGATCGAGTCGCATAGAGGTTTCGCTCCGCTGATGGAATGGGGGCGATCCGTCGAGACACGATCCGATGGTGGGCGAGTCGATAGTGTGCGATCCGTTCCTTCATGTTCTTAGAGAATGTGGTTTCATGCTTTCCTCTTATGAATGATCCTGGGTGGCTTGGTCAAAAAGCTAGCCAACAATGTTGATGCTCAAACCTTCTGACCACACTTTGTAAACCAAAAGTGGGGAGACGCCGATGTAAATAACATGACTGTCTGTTTAAAACAACTCTGATTCTCTTTACTTGAGAAGGATTATATAACCACGGACGAGTGTGAAAGGTGCACCCCAACTAAAGAATACTTGATCCTTGTAACTCTAATCCTTAACAACTAAAGGTAGATTACAGAAGGACTTGCGTATCCATGACCATGATTCATCGACCTCCGAACTGGTCGAACCGATCTTAGGAACGATAGATAGACTTGATGACCAAATCGATCCCCCATGACACTAGGGGAATGAGGATAGACAAGTGATCTAACAATGATTTTCACTTAAATGATCCTCAGAGTTCGGAATCAATTAGAAACATTGATATTGCTCCCCTAGGACTTTCACAAATACTTAGACACATTAACATTACAAGTATTTGGGGAAACATGGGAGGATCATCTTCTTTTGGTGGAATTCGCTTACAACAATAGCTACCAAGCCACCATAGGCATGGCACCCTTCGAGGCTTTATATGGAAGACCATACCGATCACCAACTTGTTGGCGGGAGTCCATAGACAAGCTCATACTTGGGTCAGACATGATTAGAGAAACTTCATAGAAGGTGGATTTGATAAGAAGACGAATGAAGACTGCACAAGATAGACAGAAGTCCTATGCAGACAAAAGAAGGAGCGATGTTGAGTTTGAGGTTGGAGATAGGGTGTTCCTTAAAGTATCTCCTTTGAGGAATGTCATTCGCTTTGGGTCCGTAGGAAAGTTGGCACCAAGATTTGTAGGACCATTTCCTATCATTGAAAAGGTTAGGACGATGGCTTACAGAGTAGAGCTACCCGAAAGACTGGCTAGAGTTCATAATGTTTTTCATGTTTCTCAACTAAGAAAGTGCTTACATGAGTCTGCGGAAGTTGTGGAGCCAAGTATACTAGAGGAAGTAGAAGTGGAACGAGAAGCGATTGTGAAAATAGTTCCAACTCGTATCTTGGGTACGGAAGTCAAAAAGCTACGCAACCGTGAAGTCAAGCTTGTTAAAGTTCAATGGAGTGACGCTGAGGAAGACGCGACTTGGGAGACTGAGGTCAAGATACATGCAGCCTACCCTTTTCTTTTTTAGGGTACATCCTTGATCTCTTATTCCATAAGTTTATTCATGCTTGTATCTGCCTTTTTAAGTATATCTCCTCGGTCCTATTCTTTATCCTTAGGTAGAAACCAATGGATGTAAACATGTATTTGAAACATGTTATGATTGATGGTTGCAAGTGGCTGCTAGTGGTTGCTCGTGGATGCATATACACACACATTAGGTGCTAGATCAACTCAGTCACTCTCATGTTGTGCATATATGTATTTGTATATGGATTGAAATTTGGAATGTTACCATATGGACATTGCATTTGTATGGATGATTGTGCACTCAAGTAGAAAGTATGATTAGGAATAACTGCGTACATAATGGACTCATGGCACTGACATAATTTGCATTAAGGAGGTCAACTGGATCAGTAGACTGCTTGATTTTGCATTAGATAAGGACATATACACACACTATGCATACAATCATGGAAGCATTAGAAATATTTTAAGGACAATGGATGCCGATGTTTGATGGTTGAGTAGATGGACGATTGGATGGTAGGATATACATTCTTCTTGACTTGAAGATTTCGGGGACGAAATCCTTTAAGGAGGGGAGAATGTAACACCCTGTATTTATATGTTTATTAAAGTAACAAATTAAAGAATACTTAATTGTAAAGTGAGAATTGAGGGCAACGAGTTACGCCATTGCGTTCGTCTCGGAATTCTACTTGAGATAGAGTCTGAGTTTACGTGAATCGGACTCCGTGTGAAGAAGTTATGGAATTCAGAAGATTTCATGTTTAAACAGAAAATTATATAATTTAATAATTAAATAAAACAAAAATAGTTCGAATTTTGAAAATCACGTGAATCAGCTGGGGGAAAAATTCCCGCCCATAGGGGTCGACTCCCCCCGGGGGAGGTCGACATAGGTGTCGACCCCCCTATAGGGGTCGACCCCCTTGCCCAGATCCAAACAGTGATGATTTTCTAATCTGTTGCTGAGTCAATAGGGCATAGGTGGCAATTTCTGGATAGCTCTATCTAGTCTGGATGGTTCTAATTGCTTCTAGGTTTATCAAACGGCCCACATAAGTCTAAACCTCTATAAAAGCAACCCCAATCCTTAACCCTAAACCACACAATTTCATTCCAAGGAGCCACCATGATGTCCATGGTCAACCTAGCATAGCCACCATTCTTCTTCAACTAGGAAGTAAACTAGAAAGCAAGTTAGAAGCTACAAATCAAATCTAAATTAGAGAATCAATAGTCTACGTCAAGGGATTGCTTTTCAGTTTCAGAAAACAAATCCCAGAAAAAAAGATTTCCTTTGTTTGTAAGTCCTATTATTATTTAGACGTGAACAATTAGATGTTATGATTTGTAATAAAGTGAAAACTAGAGTTGTGCCTAGTTGAAAGATAATGGTGATGCTGGTTCATGTCTATTCTTGTAACGATTCTATCATGTATGCCTATGAGGCTATTGTGGTTTATTGGACTTATTATGTTGTATGTTAAACCAATCGTGTATTATATAAATTTGGTGACTCTTTCATGTTATGTTACATGCAAGTTTTTAGGCTAAGTCGTATATATGTTTAGATCTACATTCTCATAAGTTAGATCTATGATTATTGGATCCAAAATACAAGTTCACATCTACATATCTAATTGGATTTGTGTAATTCTATGTAAGTCCCCATTTATATGCTTAAGATTCATATTAATTGGATCCAAATTGCAAGTTTACATTTACATGCCTAGTTGGGTATGTGTAATTTTATATGCTTAAGATTCATATTAATTGGATCCAAAAAGCAAGTTCATTGTTTTATGCCAAATTTATAGGGCATATGTTTAGTTAGATCCTTATTATTTTATGTTGTGAAAATGGTACATGCTCCTTTCTTTTCCCTTTTGTTTATAAGTTAGGCAAAGTTATGAGCCTAACATTCTATGTGAATTTTGTGAACGTATAACGGGGGTAACGTTGGGAAAAACCTTAAATTTCATATTATTGGCATAGTTTGGCCCATAATCATATAAATGATTAGTGGCATAAAATGGTATAATTTATATACCTAAAGATTATGAATATGATTTAGAGGGTAAATGGGGCATGACTTGAAATGCAATAATTGTGGATAATTTACATATAAATATGAAGGGTAAATATGTAAATTAAGTAAAAGACGAACATGCCTAACCTGAGGTTAGATTGAGTTACGGTGTAAGACTGCCCGGAACTTCCCGACACATTCAGCAACTGTAACAATATAGATCTAATGTGAGAGGTTAGCGCATTAATCCCAAAAGAACCCGAGGTTAGATTGAGTTGTGGTGTAAGACTACCTGGAACCGACCGGCACATCCAGCGACCGCAACAATACATATCTAATGTGAGTGGTTGGTGCTTTAATGATTGAATTAAAGCTAAGACATGAATGGTAGGATTAGGTTAATTAAGGCAACACTTAACCTATACAACATGTTAACTAAACTGATGGGTGGGGTTAGGTTAATTTGAGAACACTTAACCATTTTAACATGTTGATTAGGAAACCCTAGTAATGGGGACCCATTTCAGCAGTAACCCACATAGATGTATCATGGTACCCTGAACTGGGCAGGGTGGGGCACGATTACTGGGATGATTATAAGCGGTTAAAACAACGGCGGGTGGTGCGTCAGTGTAGGTTCCAATGGAGTGCGGGCGTGCATGTACTCCAGAGTGGAAAAAGCAGGCACTGGGCATCAGTAGTTATGAACTGTGCATCTTGAATTGTGTCGAGTTGCCACCATAGGATTTGATACACCCCAGGGTGGGATCAGCACAGGTATCTACAATTAAGCGGGGCCGAATGACATAAGTAGTGAATATATACGAGTAGGATCCGATCGAAAAAGGGGATCATTTATCTTGAACACATGGTGCTAGTTGAAACACTTGTAAGTGGTGCAGAGAAATAGTAATGAGTGCGATACCATATTCAGTTTTATTATCTTATTTCTAGGGTGCTGTCCTAAGTTCAGTTTATTCATGTCATGATCCTTTTTCCTATTTGCATGCTAAATAATCACTGGACTTACTAGACTCATGTCTAACCCATTTTTCTTTCGTCTTCTTTCCTTCCGTTCGTCCCCCGGTCCGCAGGGAGGGAATACTTCAGCTTAGTTCAGACCATTTCCAGCTTGAAGAGAGTAGATGTATTGCTTGGATTCTCTTTCCTTAGGCTATGGCTTATGCTTCTTTATGTTTTAATCAAGATAGGGATTTTGTTGTAATGAATTGGAAGTTGGTTTGAGACAGTTGTTGTAATGTTTTGACTGAACCACGTATTTATGAAATAAATTTAGTTTTTCCGCTGTTTATATGTCTGTCTTGTAAATTATCTGTATATTTTACCTATAATGCTCCACCGAAGTTAAGGCATTCCCTTTGTGAGTAACCTTAATGGAGGTGGGGTGTTTCACGCCGCACCACGACCGTTCGCGAATTTCGACCATTGACTTCGAATTGACATTACGGAAGATCCGACTGTCGGATTCTCCTAAAACCAGAATCGTTAGGTTCGTATTAGAAAGAACTTTCCAATGTATATAAGATATTTGAAATCTAACGGCTAGATTTGGAAAAATGTCCAAGTCAAATTTGGAAAAGGTCGTTATGGATGTAGTTTGATGCCCGTTATTGGAAACCAACTGTACAGGCCTTGATAAAATTATTAAAAATATTAACAATTTGTGTAAAATCATAATAAATGATTTGGGAAAGAATTTGGATGAAAAATTCCACGCTGTAAAGGTAAACGTATATTTTTATCAAAATGAACTAGTTATTAACTAGAAAGATAATCAAACATTTTTAAATAAATAAATTGGATTTGTGAATGGTTTTAATCTAACCAAAATTTTCCAATGTATGAATTGCAATGGATATGAATAGAAATCATCTTCGAGAGATTTTGATACTGGATTCCGTGACTATACGGATATTGTGGAGGAATTTGGAAGATATATATATATATTTATATCCTTATTCCCCATACGATATGTGTTGGTTTCAGAATTTGATATTGAATGTAAGCCAATATAATTTCTGTTTAGAGCCTTATATTTAATATCAAAGTGGATTTTTGGTTTGTCATGAATGATGTCTTCAGTAACACTATTCTTAAACCCCGTGTGAAAAGAATAAATCTTTTAATTAAGATTATTAGAGTTTCCAGTTATATTTAGTAATTGGAATAAAATGGAATGTGAATTGGGTTTATTATGAACTGTGTTTTAAATGACATTCGTTCTTTAACCCGATTAACAGTGAAATATGATTTAGAATATATAAATCTTTTATTAAAATTTATTGGAAATTTTCCAAAGTAAAGTTTTCCAATTTAATATATTAAATTGGAATTGAATGGAATTCGATTTGGTAATAATCGAAGTGAGCTTCTATGGAGGAAGACTGTTAATATATATGGAATTTAAAAGGATTTGTCGTTATTCCATTTATGTTATTGGTTGGATACGGAAATTTATATTGATTATATATATTGATCTGTTCTCCGTGAAGATTCCAAGGTTAATGGAATGTGATTTTGGGTTTATCGTGAACTGTGTTTTAAATGACATTGGTTTTTTAACCCAGTTAAAGACAAGATTACATGTCTAGCATTATATTTCGAACCGTATTGTTGATCTATATTAAATATATATCTGTTTGGTGGTAGAGAATTTATTCTCTTGCTTAACACCCTTCTCTAAGACGTATGAGTTTAGGATTTTCAGCCCTGAAAATCGAAATAAATACCTTTACCGTAACTCATGCCGACCTTCCAAACACTGGAACTTTATAGAAAGAAATTAGAGGGTGAGATAAGAAAGAAAGAAATATTAGAATAGAAGAAGAAGAAGAATTAACGAAATACCCCACCTCCATTAAGGTCACTCACAAAGGGAATGCATTAACTTTTGTGGAGCATTATAGGTAAAAGATGCAGATAAATTACAAGACAGACAAATAAAGAAGATAAATAAAAATTTACTTCACTGATAAAATAGCAGCTTCTCCAATACCAAAACACCAATACCCAATACAACAAAGTATCTATCTTGTTTAACAAAATAAAGAAGCATAAAATAACAATGATATTCCCCAATAAAGCATGAGCTAGCCATAGCAGTGGAAAAGAAAGTCCAAAACAATACATCGACCATCTTCGAGATTGGAAAGAGAAATGGTCCAAACTAAGTTGAGCTATTCCTTCCCTGACTACCTGAGGGGAACGAAAGAAAAGAGGCGAAACAAACCAGGTCAGACATAAGTCTGGTAAGTCCAGTGACTTTCAGTATGTAAACAGGTAAAAGTAACATGACATGAATAAACTAAATATAAGATAATACCGTGATAACATGGATAACATAAGATTAGCATAAGATATGATAAGGCAAGATAAACCGAATGCGCTTCTACTCTTTCTCTGCTTCTCTACTACCCTGTTATTCTAATTTTGATATCTCTGCACCACTAACTAGTATCCTAACTAGTGTCTTTTATAGAATGGTTCGTATTCCCTACTAGTGTCCCAACTAGTATCCTATGTTATATAATAAGGTGATCCCAATCCCCGCAATTGTGGTAGCCTTCAGGTGTACATCTAGTATAAGGATCTTACCTTAATTAGCCTAATTGCCATGGAGATGTTAGATGTATCCTTACTACCTTAACCGATCGGCTCCTACTCGTATCGATCTAGTTCTAGTTTGTGTCGCTCAGCCCTCTGTTTGTAGATACCTGTGCTGGTCCCACCATAGGTTGTATCAAGCCCTAAGGTGGAAACCCGACACGGTCAATATGCACAGCTTTATATCTACTGACGCCTAGTGGCAAATTCTTCCACTTCGGAATACGTGCACGCCCGTGATCCCATCGGAACCTGCACTGCTGCACCACCTGCTGCTACTTTGTCCGCTTATAATTAGCCCAGTAATCATGCCCCACCCTGCCTAGTTCAAGGTACCATGATACATCTATGTGGGCTACTGCTGAAATGTGTCCCCGTTACTAGGGTTTCCTACTGGTTAAGTTTATGGGCCTATACATACAAATATTACCCACCTACACGAGATGTACTTAACCCTCCCACTGATTCAAACATGTTTATTTAACGGTTAAGTTTGTGGGCCTATATATACAAATATACAAATATTACCCACCTACCCAAGATTTAATTAACCTCCCCACTTATCAAGTCAATATGTATTATTGGTTAAGCTTGCCTTAACCCTATCCACTTTGTTTATGTAATATTATTTAAGTGCTGTCCATTCATGTTAACTTAACCCACCCGCACATCATGTTGTATTGGTTAAGTGTTTCCTATTAACTTAACCCTGTTCACTCATCATGTTATATTGGTTAATTGTTTCTTATTAACTTAACCCCACTCGTTTATCATGCTATATTGGTTAAGCGTTTCTTATTAACTTAACCCTTCTCATTCATCATGTTGTACTAGTTAAGTGTTTCCTATTAACTTAACCCTGTTCATTCATCATGTTATATTGGTTAACTTAACCCTGCTCACTTGTCTAATTAACATATTATAACGGTTAAGTGTTCTAAATTTACTTAACCCCACCCACTTGTCTAATTAACATGTTATAATGGTTAAGTGTTTTAAATTTACTTAACCCCACCCACTTGTCTAATTAACATGTATAACGGTTAAGTGTTCTAAATTTACTTAACCCCACCTTCTTGTCTAATTAACATGTTATAACAGTTAAGTGTTCTAAATTTACTTAACCCCACCCACTTGTCTAACTAACATGTTGTATTGGTTAAGTGTTGCCTATTCATATGTTACTCAACCTTACCATTCTTAGCATGTCTGTTTATTGGCATTAATTAATTTATTAATGCCCCAACCTCTCACATTAGAACTATTGTTTGCGGCAGCTGGATGTGCCAGGCGGTTCCGGGCAGACTTCTACCGCAAACTCATTCTATCCTCGGGTTTTGGGTTAAATGCGCTAACCTCTCACATTAGATCTGTGTTGTTGCGGTTACTGGATGTGCCGGGCGGTTCCGAGCAGTTTTACACCGCAACTCAATCTAACCTCGGGTTAGGCATGTTCATTTTTTAGCCAAATTACATACTTACCGTACATGTCCAAGTCTAGATTTTACATGCTAATTATCCCAATTTCACAAAATTAGTCATGTTTCAATTCTCAAGTTATACCCACAAATTCAATTACAAGTTATTGATCAAAATACGCTACACCCAATCTTCCCAAATTTACAATAATAGTCATTCTCCAAAATCACAATATACATTATGCTTGCCATCCCAACCAATAGTTATGCCCAATCTAGTTTTAATATTTCAGTTTGCAGTTTATGCCCAAAACTTGTTTACATGCCAATTAACCCAAACTTGTAGTTATAATGATAATAATGCCCCAATAGAAATTACAAGTTATGCCCAACAATTTCACTGAATATGTTATGCCCAATATTTAACCAAAATAGGTTATACCCAAATATTCCCCGTATTCCAATCGTTTGTATTTCGCGATTTCAGCCTAGGTTCGAAGGTGACCCAGGTTCATAAAAGAAAAAGGAAATAGGGGAAGAGAGAGAAGGAGCATAAAAATAAGAATAGGCATAAAAATAGGCATGCAACAACAGACCTAATACAAGAAATTTATATCCAATAAAGATAGATTCTTGAATAAACTGATACAATCATTATCGCAGGCATAAGAATAACATCATAAACCAAAAAGGATTATATGCCTGATGTACAACAAAGATAGGCATGATTGTATCGATATAATAACTTCTTAGGCATGCAAAATCATGGATTCGATAGAAAGATAGGGATAAATCTGAAAAGATTGTCTTATCATCAAGCATGGACTTAGATTCATTTTATTACGTGCTAAGATTATAATTAGGTATTTAAATCTGAAAATAACGCGAACTTACATTGCTAGGATTAGAAAAGAGAATTGAATCATTGGTGTTGTAGAAAATCTAATTTAATGTTGATTAAGCTTCAAAGTTGATTGTTGATGAAGAACTTCTAATATGATTTAAGTTTTTAAGGTGGTGGCTAAGAGAATTGAGAGTTCAACAGCATAGAGTCGTCATAAGGAATTGTTACGAATTAGGGTTTAGGTTTAGAGATGTATATATAGATGTCTAGGATTAATTCTAGCCTTTAGATTAATCTAGGATCAATCCAAACCATCCATGTCACAAAGACACCTGACCAGGCGAATCAGAACAAGCCACGTATGCCCTAAGACACCAAAAATCGTCAGTACCCAGATCTGGTTGATGGGGCAGACCCCTACAGGGGGTTCGACACCTATGTCGACCCCGGTGTCGATCCCCAAGAGCCTGAGTCCACATAGGTGTCGACCCAGCGGGACTCGGGTCGACACCCCAAACGTGGTCGGTTCCACGTTTCCTCCTCCCGCCTTCGCTATTTTGAATATTTTATTTTAATTCTTGTTTAAACTGAAATCTTCTAACCTCCATAACTTCTTCATACTGTACCGTTTTACGCAAACTCAGACTCTATATCAAGTAGAATTCCGAGACGAATGCAATGGTGCAACCGTTTCCCTTAATTCTTCCTTTAAAGATTAATTATTCTTAAATTATCTCTTATGTCTCGTTTTGTTTTAAAATTATGGGGAGTTACAATTAACACACACATAATCACAGAGTCTCACATCGCAGTGGAACAAAATATAATATAGAATAAATCTTTATTGAGAGCTTTTAAAAATACTTACAATTATTAGAGTACATCGACATCTCTGGACAATTATAATAATCTGCCCTATACACAACACAAAGCGGAATAGTAGCTATATAATATCATTCGTCTGACTCTTCTAGCTCGTCTGTGGACTTTGCAGCATCCGATAACCTGGACCTGTACACCTCAGTCTAACCCGAGCATTTACAAAACACCGGGTCAGTCTGGTGAACCAGAGTGAGAAAAACACACTACATTTAAGGGTATGACACAACTTGATTTTTAAAGTCAAAATCTTTTCAAATAAAAGGATAATCGTAAGACCAAATCCACACATAAATACGGATGGTCTTTACCTTACGATAACCCAATTTTTTTTTTGAAATCAATATTTTTTCTAATATTATAATAGTTTCTAAATACAAGAAAATATCAATCTAGCGGAACGCTTGCATCTCATGCTCCACATACATAGTATACAATCAAAACCGCGAGCGCTTATTGGATATTGGATTCCGACTACGACAAGGTACGAAACCACCTGCCGATAGTGTATCTGTAGATAGGAATACACTGGGTTCAACAAGAACGTCTTGCAACCCGGCCCACACATGACTAACCACTCATTTCTCTTGAGTTTATTGAATGTATATCACCAACAGTTGGGCTCAAACCACCGTTTCCTAAAAGGGACAAGATCGAAATAGATTAAAGAAGCAAAATGAATTTCTCTAGATATATGATTATACACCCTAATGGGAGCGGCCTACATAGCCATGCTGCATGCCCGATTTTTGTCATTTCCCAGTAGAAGAGGCTTGAGATTTAGACTAAGTTTTGAACATATGATCTCCACTCACGTTGAATGCCACATCGTCAGATCCGCCAGATATCACTAGTTGACGTCCACAAAAGTACTCTAGTAGGGAGCTAAGAAAATGGCCATTCTCTGCCACCAACTATGATACATTTGAAGAAATCAATGTACGTAATTCCTTTGGAAATACTCCGTCAGACATCCGTCCATACAAGTCATCCAGCAACAGGATGAACCGAAGGTACTCTCCTACTGCATCCAATATAGGAATCACCCCATGGATCAGTAGCGAGAATTCCTTGCAACCCGTAGGTTCCAACCACGACCAAACCATGGTTTATCTTTGGTTGCAATCCCAAAGATTATTAGCGGTTCTTCCATTTAATGAAGATCCACGGTCTTCAATGCTCCATCTCCATCATCTTCTAATATCTTCACGTATTTGTTGGTCGGAATGTTTTTCGAATATAAATTCGATCCCGGTCTTTCCGCACCAACAATCATATTGGACAAATTTGATAGTTTGTGGTTTAATTATCAAAATAAACAGTGATTTAATCATGGCAATCCAATGAGTTCACTGGATTAGTATTCAGCATCAATTGGCCATTATTAAATTACAAATTGACGAATTGCAAATTAAACTTGTAAATCTTTCAATAATTAAAAAAAATACGATATTAGATTCTAATTTAATATACTAATGCCCTCCAACTATTTCATAATAAATACCTAATAAAATGACTTATAACCATATTCGTTTTTCACTTAATTCTCCTTTCAAGACATTTGCAACATCATTCTTCGTTATTTGAATTTGGGGAAATCCGTTCAACTTATTATTCGTAAAGCTGTGTTATGAAATATTTTTTGTTTCGTTACTTGAAAACAAAATCCATGCTTATTCTTATAAAATAAAACTCAACTTTACGTTCCTTTTCTAACTCGGAAATATCGTTATAATTTCACGCCCCCTTTTTATTTCCCTTTTTCACTTTGGAATCCTCATTATATATATATATATATATATATATATATATATATATATTCCAAATCTTCATTACACTTTGCATTGTTATTTCAGTAATGGAAATAATAAATTATTACTAACTTCTTTAACCATTACCAACTCATATCCTCCTCAGATAATTCCGATGTCTTTCAAGTTGGGGTATTTTAATTGCCTCTCAGACCTTGATCAACAACGTTCATATCTTCAAATAAATATAAATTGTAATCCAAAACCAATAATCCATTCCAGTCTCAAAACAAATTCCATTTAACTATTTTATTCAAAATACAGTTTCATAAACCTTCTTCCCCTTTTTAACAATCTCTTTCTCGAGTATAACCCTTCTTTCTTAATTCCATAATTAAGTAATTTCTTATAAACAACATCTTTTTAACTCTGCCTCTTTAAACAAATTCCTTTATAGTTCGGATTTGGATATACAACCCTATGACCCACTTCTTTACCCAAATTCACTCTTACCAATCTCCTTTCAAATCTATTCAACCATTCCCTCTCTTTGGAAATATTATTTCAATTTTTACTTAATCTCATTTTTAGGTAACGTTAATTTAAAATTAACGCTTTTACACTTTAAATCTCATTTATATAACCCTGGTTTATTATAAACACTTTTACCTTAATTTTCTCTAACTTAATTCAAATAATTAAGTAACATTTATTTTAAGCTATTGTATTCGCTTGGGATTCCTTTTTAACATCGTTATAAAATTTCGGGTTTTAAATATAAAACCCGTACACAAACTCCGTTCACCATTCTACTGGAGTTCATTTCAACTTCAATTACTTTTTAAATGAATTTCCATTAAAAAGTAATTTCCTAAATTATTATTAATTAATATAATAATTTACTTCGATCATTTACTACTTCCGTAGTTAATTTCTTTATTAACTAAAATAAATAGTAGTTTCCTTTTTAAAACCTTATTAAAAGTAAACAAACATTCTTTAAACTATTAGACTAGATTAATCCAAACAAACTATTTTAATAACTAATTCTAGTTAAAAATGGTTAATTTAGTCAACTCTAAACACGGTTATCTCGTTGACTGATTCCAATTAGTTCTCTTTAAATTTATTAATAATATATTTAATTTAAATAATTCCATTTAGTTATTCTAAACAAAACAATGATCCACTTTTAATCGTCACGTTAATTTCTATTCACTTGTATATCAATTTGATTAACATCAGAATTTCCTTACAAAATAAACTAATAATTAATTATAAATTTAAATAATAAATAATGAATATTTATTTCCTTTTAATAAACTTTTATTCAAAATATATATTTCAAAATATATATCCAGTTATAAAATAATTTTTCTAACTTCATCCCTATCGATTTGCCTGACAGTAAATCAATATTTATAAAACAATTTGATTTCATAGGCCATATGCTGCCAAATACTCAACCAACACCCCCCATTGGTTTAAACTAAATGGATGTTGAATTTCCAATCAACAATCAAATCAATCACCCAACCAGATCAGTTCATATATGATAATACGAAAATAAATAATATATTTGAGGAATCCCGTTGGATCCCTCCAACCTGTTCTTCCCTGTATACAAATTGATTATCACAAATCAGAACATTCAATTCCATTTAACTGGTCACAATAAATAACGACCATTTAACCTCAACCACTTTACAAGCATCTCAAACAATTTAAACAATTTAAAAATGTTTATTTAAACGTGACCAATCAAGGTGAGTTACCTCTATTGGATCCAATCGTTAAAATAACAATTTGGTATTTTACTGAAATTAAACAACAGTTTAATATCATCGGTTGAAGTAACAAATAAATATATAACTAGTAAACAATCAACCGTCAGCAATAAGAGCACACAAAATAAAAACCGAATTTATATAAAATATAAATGGGAAGAACTGAGTGAGTTTAACTCACCTTGATTTGACTTATTGTTGAAACAGTTGGTTTTAATTAAATTAATCATATGTTTAATTTAATCAAAATTCCCGGTTGATTCCAAATCTTGGCCAGTTCCGTTCCATGATGAAGTATTCACCAGTACAATTCCAAGATAGCTTGTTTGGTTAAATTCTGATATCACATACACAAAATATAAAGATTATGGTTCACGGTTAAACTACAATAATAATTTCATAACTATAATTAAATATTTTAATTACTTTTTCTTAAATTAATCCGTCATGCCAATCAAATAAATTTCCAGCTCTTCGTTCCTTAGTGCTTTTCAAGCTGCACGAATTTAGAATATTTGGTTATAGGGTTTTTAGTTAAACAAATTAGTTTTTAATTAACATTGGTTGAATTAAATTACTTATGCTTTGGCCATTTTCAGAACAATTCCTGTATGCTCCACTCATTCAACCACAAGACGATAGGAATTAGAGCCACCACCATGACTACATTTATTTCCTCCTATTCACGATTAGCAAACAGTTAATTTTGCTATCATATAATTATTTATAAGTAATTACAGATTTAAACAGTGACCGATTACTTCGTTCTTTCCTTCTTGTTTGGGCTCCCTTCCACCTTAGTCATGCTATCGCTCTTCTACCTGTATGCTGCTTTACTATGTATATAAGTCAATACTAATTTACTTAATAATTTAATTGTTAAACATGTATTAGTTAAAGTAAATCAACAATTAAGTTATACTACATAGGTTCGAAGAAAGAACTGGCCGATCTAATTTTCACTTCCCCCAGGCTCGAAATCAAAAAGCCGTTGTTTCCCAAATTCCCAACACAGACCTTGACATTAACCCAACCGTCACGTCCTATTTCAGATCGCTAGTTATCAGATCCTCCCCTTCCAAACGTTTTTCCCCAGTCAACGCCCTGGCCAACAAACTCCTTCAACTGTTTCAATAAGCCGACTTTACCACTCACGTGCAAAACATCCACTTCTTTCGCCATTCAACACTCTCGTTCTAGGTTTCCTTCATCTACTTCAAACCACGCTGACATCCCCTTTCACAAAATCACGAGCGTGGTTGCTTCATAACCCCAAAACCTGAGACCGAACAGTCATATTACATTTCTATTAATTATACTAACTAGTGTTAAATAATGATTTGACTATGTTTTAATTACTCAGTCAATTTACGTTGGGTAAAGGTATACCGTATGCTTTCCATTTGTCTGAACCCACGCGCGATGCATACCACTCACTGCCACACTCTATTCAGACGACCGGAAACCCATCAACCAACGCTGGACGGCGCACCCTAGTCCCCTATACATTCGCCAGAGGTGCCGGCTGACTCGGCGTCACCAATTGCCAGAGAACAGCCTACGATAGCAACATCTTCTAGGTCAATTTGTAGCAAGCTGGAAGCTTTAAATCCGATCTTGGCCGTCCTCTAGAGAGCACTCACCGAGCTTGGGAATTCCATTGTTGGGAAGGTTTGGATTAGGTGAAAGTATCGATGAAAAATGGAGAAGTTCATTCAGTGTTTGAGAATTGTTGATTAAGTACAGTGGCGGCTAGTTCTGTGTTGACTTCAGCAAATGGTTTTTGACGCACAAAAATTACTAATGAGGGTATTTATATGGGTTGAGGATTTCAAAAATGTGGGGCGCACAGTGTTAATGAATTGGTGGCTAAGAAAACAAATGGTTTGGGAGCCAAGTAATGCACAGTGCAACGATGGCTTGGGACGCAAATTTAGTTAACTAAAGCAGCAAGGGTTTATGTATATCTCACTGTAGCCTTTTGGGAATGATTAATATTAATTTATTATAACGAAACTGGCGCGTGAGTTATCTTGTTAAAAATCACCATATACAACCTCCATTTCCCACAAAACAAGGTAATCCTATGTAACAACCCGGAAAATCTGGGCCAGTTTAAAATTTTTATTTTGGGCGATTATAGCGAATTTTGATTATTTAAAATGAATTATTTTAAATAATATCGACGAGAAATTTATTTTGAATAGAATTCGAACGTATATATTATACGCGTCGTCGTTAGAATATAAATATTTATATATAATTATAAATAGAATTAAAAATGGCGCGGTAGTTCGATAATTCGATTTCAAACTTCAATTGAATGTACCGGGTGCAAAACAATCCGGATTTTAGTGAAACCAAAAATAATGGAATCTAGTAGTGAATATCTTTCCAACGAATCCGAAAAATCAAGATTTCATATCAGGAATCAAAAGATATGTCCAGTTGAAAATTCTGAATAGTCGCTATGGAATTCAGGCCCTTAAAAATGGACATTTTGCAAACGACCTCGGATTTCGACGAAACCAGTTTTGTTGGGTTCGTGGTGTCGAATTATTGCTAGGTTTCAAATTTCATAATTTTTCGAATCAGTATGTGAGCGAGGCAAAGGAAAACGCGTTTGACCAGTTTCAGTTGATTTTAATCGACTGGAAATTGGCCATTTTTCTAACAGTCTCGGAATTCGACGAAACTAGTTTTGTTAGGACCGTATCGTCAATACGAAGCTAGAAAATATTTTTCTGGAATTTTTCGAGTTAGTATGTGACCCCGGTAATTTGAAATGTACGTTTAAAATTCAATATAGTGATTTAAATGTAAATTTAACGGAAACTGATTGTAACAATCAAATCAGCTTGCGATACATATCCCATTGTGTTCGGAATGGGGGTAAAACGCTATGGACGATAGGCGGTGGGCCTCGTTTCGAGGTCGTATGTGAAAGTCAACTCTTTAGGATAAAATAAATAAATTAATTAATAAAAAAAAAATATTCTCCCTCTCCTTATAAACCGCTGGCCCCCCCCCCCCTTTTTGTTCACTTCAGTAGGATCGAAAAAAAAAAAAAAAAATCAATCGAGCTCGGAGATCGACCGACCACCACCGTCGCATCCCCCTCCTCCGCCGCATCCCCCACCGATGACGGAAACCCCCCCACCTCGCGATGACGGAAACCCCCGCCCCCTCCATCTTCTCCTCCCGCTCCTTCTTCCCCGCCTGCCCCTCCCCTCCTCTGGCCAAAGACCGCACACCCCCCCTTCCTATCGCGATGAACGAAGAACCCCCCCCGATGGCCACAGCGCCGCCTCAGCGCCCCCCTGTAAGTTATTTTTAATTTATTTAATTTATTTTTTTTATTTTTATAAAACAGAATTTAAAACAGGAAATGTTTAAAAGGAAAAAAAAAATAATAAAAACTGATTTTGGTTTTAGGAGTTAAAACTGATTTTTGTTTTAAAAAGGAAAATTAAATACTGATTATATTTAAGTTCAAAAACTAATTTTGAAAAAGGTTTTAAACTGATTTTATTTTAAAACTTTAAGTTAGAAAAAGGTTTAAACTTTAAATAGAAAAGGTTTAAACTTTATAAAGATTTGATCTTTAAAATAGAAAAGCAAAAAGGCGAGGTTTTTGTTTAGAAGAAAAAGTAGGATTTTTAAAAAAAATAGAAAAGACTTTTTTTTTTATTTTTTTTTATTTTATAAAAGCGAAAACTATATTTTTATAAAGGCGAAAACCTTATTGTTAAAAATAGAATTTTTATATATTGAACTTCGATAGAAAAATTCGATTTTTATATATTGAAAAGCAAAGTAAAAATTCGATTTTTAAATATATGAAGTGATTATAAAAATATGTTTTTTTAATTGAAAGTGAATAAATAAAAATGTGATTTTTATTTTAAAGATATCAAAATATAAAAATGTGATTTTTATTTTAAAGATATCAAAATATAAAAATGTGATTTTTATTTTAAAGATATCAAAATATAAAAATGTGATTTTTATATATGTAGTGGCTACGGGCAATAAAGATGACGGAGATGCGATAGCGATGAAGATTTCTATCAAAGAAGTGCCATGGAGCTAGGATAGCTATATGTGAGAATTTCTCACCTTTCAATTTCTTTTCTATTTATATATATATACTAGGATGCAGACGGTGCTTAGTAGCACCCGACACAATCGTCCACAGACCATGGACTTGTTTGTTTGGCTGTTTGGTTATTGATTGCGATATTGGTTTGAATGTGGTTTGTGGTGTGAATAATCGAATCGATAAATTGGTTAGGATTAGACGTGCGCCGTTATAAGGCGAAGGAGTAAGGCTAGGTTAGACTCTTACTCCAAATTTTGTGGTTTGCATAGCGAATTGATTTGATTGATGTGTGAATGGCGTGGGCCTTCACTAGACCGGGGATAAGGCTAGGCCTTGTCCCGTTTCTAGTATCGTGCCGTTATGCCGCCGAAATTTTCTAAAATAAGTTAGAAAAATAAAAATAGCATTTTATTTAACGAATGAACTGAATAGAAATTCATATGTTAAAATAAAATGTGTTATCGTTAAAAATATAATTTTTAACGTGAATGTGAATAAATAAATATTCATTTACAAACCAGACGGTTTGTTTATGTACACCTATTTGAATGACGTTGATTGGGTCGATAAATTTTACACATCGCCTAACTGCACAAATAAAATATGTGTTTGATTGTTTGAAACCCCACACGGGTGTTAGGATGAAATTTGAAGTTCACTCATCCTGATTGATTAAATATGTCGATCGATTGATTGACAAGCTGCTATAAGCGTTAAATGTCTATATTTGATGCTTATACAGTGTAGTGCACTTTGGTTGATGGTTGATTATTCATCGTTGTTGATATATACATGTGTTGTAGAAAATCCATATAATTAACATTATATGGTAATTGATTGGGCCTCATTCCAGTTTCGAAAAAAAGAAATATTTGAAATAGAAATATTTGAAATAGAAATATTTGAAATAGAATATTTGAAAATAGAAATATGTGAAGCCGTGAGGATTAGATTGACGCCATTTTGACGTGAACGATATTTATATCGATTTTATTCATTTTAAAATGAATATTGAAAAGTGATTTCGAAATGAATTGAATTGAAAACGATTTCGAAATGAATTGAATTGAAAACGATTTCGAAATGAATTGAATTGAAAGTGATTTCGAAATGAATTGAATTGAAAACGATTTCGAAATGAACTGAATTGAAAACGATTTCGAAATGAATTGAATTGAAAACGATTTCGAAATGAATTGAATTGAAAACGATTTCGAAATGAATTGAATTGAAAACGATTTCGAAATGAATTGAATTGAAAACGAATTCGAATTGAATTGAAAGCGAAGTGAAATAAATTCAAATTGAATTGAAGTTTGAAATGAATAGAAATGGATTTTAAAACGAATTTATAAAGAAGAATTCAATTTTGATTTGAATTGAAATGGAAGTTGAAAATGTTTTTGAAACGAATTCAAAACTATTTATATAATTCGTTTTAAATAGAAATCGACGAAATATATATTATATATATTATATATATAATATAATGGCCTGAATAGAACGCGCCGCGCCGCGGCAGTTCGTGAATTTTGACCATTTATTTCAAACGGACATTGCGGGAGATCCGACCATCGGATTCTCCTAAAACCGGAACCGTTGGGTTCGTATCGAAAAGGGCTTTCTAATGGATGTTAGAAATTTGAAATCTAACGGTTGGATTTGGAGATACGTCCAAATCAAATTCGAAAAAGGTCGCTGTAAGTGCAGTTCGATGGCCGTTAATGGAAATCGACTGTACGGGCCTTGATAAAATTATTAAAAATAGTAATAATTTGTGTAAAATCATAAGAAATGATTTGTGAAAGTTTGGGATGAAAAACTCCATATTTGAAAAGATAAAAATAGATTTTTATCGAAATGAACTAGTTTTGAACTAGAATTATAATTCTATTTATTTTTAAATAAATAAATTGAATTTGAAATGGTTTTGAAAATAACCAAAATTTCCAATGATTGCATTGGAGTGGATTTGAATCGAAATTGTCTTCGGAATATTTCGATGTTGGAATTCGTGATATTACAGGTGTTGTTATGGAAATTTGAAAGATATATATTTGTATCGTTATTTCCAATACGACATTTGTTAGTCGTAGAATTCGATATTGAATATAAGCCGATATATTTTCTATTCAGAGCCTTGTATTGAATATCGAATGTGATTTGGGTTTGTCGTGAATGGTGTCTTCACTAACACTGTTCTTGAACCCAGTTGAGAAAAGATTAAATCTTTTTATTTAGATTTAATGAAGTGTACCAATTAAATGATATTTAATTGGAATTGAATTGGTATTGATTTTTGGGTTTATCGTGAACAGTGTTTTAAATAACACTTGTTCTTTAACCCGATAATTAATGGAATGTGATTTGGGTTTGTCGTGAATGGTGTCTTCACTAACACTGTTCTTGAACCCAGTTGAGAAAAGATTAAATCTTTTTATTTAGATTTAATGAAGTGTACCAATTAAATGATATTTAATTGGAATTGAATTGGTATTGATTTTTGGGTTTATCGTGAACAGTGTTTTAAATAACACTTGTTCTTTAACCCGATAATTAATGGAATGTGATTTGGGTTTGTCGTGAATGGTGTCTTCACTAACACTGTTCTTGAACCCAGTTGAGAAAAGATTAAATCTTTTTATTTAGATTTAATGAAGTGTACCAATTAAATGATATTTAATTGGAATTGAATTGGTATTGATTTTTGGGTTTATCGTGAACAGTGTTTTAAATAACACTTGTTCTTTAACCCGATAATTAATGGAATGTGATTTGGGTTTGTCGTGAATGGTGTCTTCACTAACACTGTTCTTGAACCCAGTTGAGAAAAGATTAAATCTTTTTATTAATGAAGTGTACCAATTAAATGATATTTAATTGGAATTGAATTGGTATTGATTTTTGGGTTTATCGTGAACAGTGTTTTAAATAACACTTGTTCTTTAACCCGATAATTAATGGAATGTGATTTTGGGTTTATCGTGAATCGTGTTTTAAATGACACCGATTCTTTAACCCAGATAATGATTAAAACTAAGTGGAGTTTTAATGAATCTTTAATTAGATTGAAAAGATCGAGAATGGAGTATCACCAGTTTTGCTCCAAGCGATAGATAAATCTTTAATTAGATTTGAACGTGAAATTTAGAAACTAACTGTCGGTTAGCCAAGCAGAATGGTTTTCTGGATATTGATCTGATGTTGGTTTCGGCCTTCGGGGTTAATATTTGGGGAATTATTCTCTTGATTAATTTACGGTTAGTGACTAATGAATTTGAATGAGGCGTATGTTGTGTTTGTGTAACACTTTTATAATATATACGCGAGTTATTCGGAAAGACCGGGTTTATCCCATTCTGAATAACTGATACGACGATAAGTCGAAGATGAAGACGATGGTCGAAGACCGGAAGTCTTCACGTCGTTTGGGTAATTACTGATGATCTTGATTGGGCTGTACACCCAAGAAGATGGAAACAGTTAGTGATCGTCCAGACGTACTTGGAGATCGATGGATATGCGGGGTACTAGGTGCCTCCGGTTTCGTTCAGACCCAGAACGGACTTGTAAATGGACTGTGTGTCTGACATTGGATTTTAGTCCGTGTGATTGATTTCTATTAAATATATATCTGTTTGGCGGCGGAGAATTTATTCTCTTGCTTAACGCCCTTCTCTGAGACGTACGAGCTCAGGGGTTATATATTGGTGGATATCAAACGCATGGAGTGAATTGCCTGTGTGGCATGCCTGAGTGGCAATTGATCGAGACTTCTGTTGAAAAGCAAAGTCTTGTGGTGATGATCAAAGCACGGCCTTTGTGGCGTAGCTTTGTGTAACGTATACCTCGCGTGTTTCACACCCGGTATGAACCAAAAACGGGAGACGGACCTCAGGGAGGACTTGCGTTTCTTTCTAGCTAGAAGTGGCGTCAGTGGTTTTACACGCCCTGACGAGTTTGACTTATGTGGTTGTTGCTGTTGCGAGGCGCCTCGGATTGATCGGTCGTTCTCGAACCGATGGAGTCATTTGTTGGCTCGTTTACGCCCCATAGGGCGGAGAAACGTATTGTTCAGGCACTATAATCCACATCGGTGGACCGGCCCTGACGATCCAAGGGGCAGTTGCGGCTGCTCCGGAGACATGGGCTAGATTGTCTCGAATCGGTTGAGGACTATCTTTTGCCTCGGTTCATAGACGGAAATCCAATTTCCAAATACGTGCCATTTGCGGTTTTATTTGTAAACCTATATATGGCGACATAGTGGTATGGGGCATTCATGCCGCCTATGATTGATACTTATGATTTGAAGTTGTTTTATACACTATGCACTTATAATAGTATCAAATGATTTGTTTTAAAACGTATCAAGCATTCTTTGGCTGTTATAAGGGAAAACCCTATCCCCCGGCTTGCGTTGCATTGTGTGATAGGACCTGGGTCTTATAACAGCTTCATTTTTCTTTATTTAGCATTGCGCTGTTTGTTTTATGCACTGGTATTCTTGGGAGGAAACCCGTTCCGTGTTATACGGCGTGGTCCCTTGATTTACCTAATGATTTAAAATAAAGATTAATAACTGTTTTAGTTCTCACACCAGTCACATGACTGACCTGGAGTTTATTGTTTTAACCTAAACTCTGGGTGCCCCTATTTTGACACGGGTAGCTAGTAGTTTTGGTTTTGCAGATTTATATTCACAGGAACCTGGTTTACAGCTGGAACGATATCCGGAAAGCTTTGTATCCGTATATCTCCTTCTAGTTGTGTATTGTATTATTTTCCGCTGCTATGTATTTAAATGTAATTTAAATCTCTGATATTTCTGTGTAATATTCATTTATACTCTGTATATTCTTGTAATCTGATGCATTGTTGTAATAAACAATGAGATGTTCTTCTGTATGCGTTCTATTTTGTCGTGTTCTCAACGATAGGGCGTTTCGAACGGTCTGGATCGGTTTAGCGACTGGTTCGGACCGAGCGAAATTCCTTGCCGTCACAGTTGGTATCAGAGATTTGGTTTACAAAGCTCAGAGAACAAGGCACCTTAGAACCATACGAAAGAATTCATCAGATATTGGATTAGTAATATCCAATTAGAATGACTCGTTAGAGATAGGATCAGTAGTATCCTAGAACGGGTGTGAAGAGTATATTTTTCAAATGAAAACAAATTTTGTTTTGAACATTTAAATCAATTATTCGTATTTGATTATTTATATTGATGTGGACAATCCAGTATATATAGATTTTGCGTATACGTCTGATCCGCGTGTATTCGAAGTTTTAATATACTGGATAGGTATAGAATTACACTCTAGACGCCCGGAGATGGTTCTGATGATTGATCGATCATCATCCGAACTTATGTTCGTGTTTCGAAGGTGTGATTTTCTATATACTTCCATTAGACTGGTGTGAGAACCAAAACATATATAGTTAGAACATATTGTTGTGATTTGGCATCATAAAACATGATTTTTGTATATGTATCAAAATTATGAATTTGAAACTCTAATTCACTAATTGATTGATGTTTGGGTTGTTTGTTTATTTGTTTGCTAATTTTAACCAATTAGCCTAATTGAATCAAATATTGAACTGTATTGAAAATTGGTCGCATTTGCTTGCATATACATGTATATCATTGAACAGGTCATAGCAAGGAGGCTAGAGCCAGAGAATAAAATTTGTTTGCCCGACAAATAGGTACATGTTTACTACATAATTTCCTGTTTTGTTTGGGTGATGATGATTTTGTGAGCCTATTGGCTAGCCGCTTGGCTTTTTCTTTTTCTTTTTGAGATCTGAAGGACCGGGGAAGCTATTTGAAATTCCCCGATGCTCCCGGTGCAGGGGAGGTTATGGCGAAATTTTTCAAAAATTTAGGGTGTTAGCCAAATTTTTGAAATTTTGAAAATTCTCAGAAACTAAAAAGTTAGAGAAAGGAAGCCAGATCGAACATAGAGTTGATTAATCAAACCATTTTCGACTTTGTTCCTTTTCGGGGACGAAAAGTTTTAAGTGGGGGAGATTGTAACAACCCGGAAAATCTGGGCCAGTTTAAAATTTTTATTTTGGCGATTATAGCGAATTTTGATTATTTAAAATGAATTATTTTAAATAATATCGACGAGAAATTTATTTTGAATAGAATTCGAACGTATATATTATACGCGTCGTCGTTAGAATATAAATATTTATATATAATTATAAATAGAATTAAAAATGGCGCGGTAGTTCGATAATTCGATTTCAAACTTCAATTGAATGTACCGGGTGCAAAACAATCCGGATTTTAGTGAAACCAAAAATAATGGAATCTAGTAGTGAATATCTTTCCAACGAATCCGAAAAATCAAGATTTCATATCAGGAATCAAAAGATATGTCCAGTTGAAAATTCTGAATAGTCGCTATGGAATTCAGGCCCTTAAAATGGACATTTTGCAAACGACCTCAGATTTCGACGAAACCAGTTTTGTTGGGTCCGTGGTGTCGAATTATTGCTAGGTTTCAAATTTCATAATTTTTCGAATCAGTATGTGAGCGTGGCAAAGGAAAACGCGTTTGACCAGTTTCAGTTGATTTTAATCGACTGGAAATTGGCCATTTTTCTAACAGTCTCGGAATTCGACGAAACTAGTTTTGTTAGGACCGTATCGTCAATACGAAGCTAGAAAATATTTTTCTGGAATTTTTCGAGTTAGTATGTGACCCCGGTAATTTGAAATGTACGTTTAAAATTCAATATAGTGATTTAAATGTAAATTTAACGGAAACTGATTGTAACAATCAAATCAGCTTGCGATACATATCCCATTGTGTTCGGAATGGGGGTAAAACGCTATGGACGATAGGCGGTGGGCCTCGTTTCGAGGTCGTATGTGAAAGTCAACTCTTTAGGATAAAATAAATAAATTAATAAAAAAAAAAAATATTCTCCCTCTCCTTATAAACCGCTGGCCCCCCCCCTTTTTGTTCACTTCAGTAGGATCGAAAAAGAAAAAAGAAAAAAGAAAAATCAATCGAGCTCGGAGATCGACCGACCACCGCCGCCGCATCCCCCTCCTCCGCCGCATCCCCCACCGATGACGGAAACCCCCCCCCCCACCTCGCGATGACGGAAACCCCCGCCCCCTCCATCTTCTCCTCCCGCTCCTTCTTCCCCGCCTGCCCCTCCCCTCCTCTGGCCAAAGACCGCACACCCCCCCTTCCTATCGCGATGAACGAAGAACCCCCCCCCCCGATGGCCACAGCGCCGCCTCAGCGCCCCCCTGTAAGTTATTTTTAATTTATTTTTTTTATTTTTTTTATTTTTATAAAACAGAATTTAAAACAGGAAATGTTTAAAAGGAAAAAAAAAATAATAAAAACTGATTTTGGTTTTAGGAGTTAAAACTGATTTTTGTTTTAAAAAGGAAAATTAAATACTGATTATATTTAAGTTCAAAAACTAATTTTGAAAAAGGTTTAAAACTGATTTTATTTTAAAACTTTAAGTTAGAAAAAGGTTTAAACTTTAAATAGAAAAGGTTTAAACTTTATAAAGATTTGATCTTTAAAATAGAAAAGCAAAAAGGCGAGGTTTTTGTTTAGAAGAAAAAGTAGGATTTTTAAAAAAAATAGAAAAGACTTTTTATTTTATTTTTTTTATTTTATAAAAGCGAAAACTATATTTTTATAAAGGCGAAAACCTTATTGTTAAAAATAGAATTTTTATATATTGAACTTCGATAGAAAAATTCGATTTTTATATATTGAAAAGCAAAGTAAAAATTCGATTTTTAAATATATGAAGTGATTATAAAAATATGTTTTTTTAATTGAAAGTGAATAAATAAAAATGTGATTTTTATTTTAAAGATATCAAAATATAAAAATGTGATTTTTATTTTAAAGATATCAAAATATAAAAATGTGATTTTTATATATGTAGTGGCTACGGGCAATAAAGATGACGGAGATGCGATAGCGATGAAGATTTCTATCAAAGAAGTGCCGTGGAGCTAGGATAGCTATATGTGAGAATTTCTCACCTTTCAATTTCTTTTCTATTTATATATATATACTAGGATGCAGACGGTGCTTAGTAGCACCCGACACAATCGTCCACAGACCATGGACTTGTTTGTTTGGCTGTTTGGTTATTGATTGCGATATTGGTTTGAATGTGGTTTGTGGTGTGAATAATCGAATCGATAAATTGGTTAGGATTAGACGTGCGCCGTTATAAGGCGAAGGAGTAAGGCTAGGTTAGACTCTTACTCCAAATTTTGTGGTTTGCATAGCGAATTGATTTGATTGATGTGTGAATGGCGTGGGCCTTCACTAGACCGGGGATAAGGCTAGGCCTTGTCCCGTTTCTAGTATCGTGCCGTTATGCCGCCGAAATTTTCTAAAATAAGTTAGAAAAATAAAAATAGCATTTTATTTAACAAATGAACTGAATAGAAATTCATATGTTAAAATAAAATGTGTTATCGTTAAAAATATAATTTTTAACGTGAATGTGAATAAATAAATATTCATTTACAAACCAGACGGTTTGTTTATGTACACCTATTTGAATGACGTTGATTGGGTCGATAAATTTTACACATCGCCTAACTGCACAAATAAAATATGTGTTTGATTGTTTGAAACCCCACACGGGTGTTAGGATGAAATTTGAAGTTCACTCATCCTGATTGATTAAATATGTCGATCGATTGATTGACAAGCTGCTATAAGCGTTAAATGTCTATATTTGATGCTTATACAGTGTAGTGCACTTTGGTTGATGGTTGATTATTCATCGTTGTTGATATATACATGTGTTGTAGAAAATCCATATAATTAACATTATATGGTAATTGATTGGGCCTCATTCCAGTTTCGAAAAAAAGAAATATTTGAAATAGAAATATTTGAAATAGAAATATTTGAAATAGAATATTTGAAAATAGAAATATGTGAAGCCGTGAGGATTAGATTGACGCCATTTTGACGTGAACGATATTTATATCGATTTTATTCATTTTAAAATGAATATTGAAAAGTGATTTCGAAATGAATTGAATTGAAAACGATTTTGAAATGAATTGAATTGAAAACGATTTCGAAATGAATTGAATTGAAAGTGATTTCGAAATGAATTGAATTGAAAACGATTTCGAAATGAACTGAATTGAAAACGATTTCGAAATGAATTGAATTGAAAACGATTTCGAAATGAATTGAATTGAAAACGATTTCGAAATGAATTGAATTGAAAACGATTTCGAAATGAATTGAATTGAAAATGAATTCGAATTGAATTGAAAGCGAAGTGAAATAAATTCAAATTGAATTGAAGTTTGAAATGAATAGAAATGGATTTTAAAACGAATTTATAAAGAAGAATTCAATTTTGATTTGAATTGAAATGGAAGTTGAAAATGTTTTTGAAACGAATTCAAAACTATTTATATAATTCGTTTTAAATAGAAATCGACGAAATATATATTATATATATTATATATATAATATAATGGCCTGAATAGAACGCGCCGCGCCGCGGCAGTTCGTGAATTTTGACCATTTATTTCAAACGGACATTGCGGGAGATCCGACCATCAGATTCTCCTAAAACCGGAACCGTTGGGTTCGTATCGAAAAGGGCTTTCTAATGGATGTTAGAAATTTGAAATCTAACGGTTGGATTTGGAGATACGTCCAAATCAAATTCGAAAAAGGTCGCTATAAGTGCAGTTCGATGGCCGTTAATGGAAATCGACTGTACGGGCCTTGATAAAATTATTAAAAATAGTAATAATTTGTGTAAAATCATAAGAAATGATTTGTGAAAGTTTGGGATGAAAAACTCCATATTTGAAAAGATAAAAATAGATTTTTATCGAAATGAACTAGTTTTGAACTAGAATTATAATTCTATTTATTTTTAAATAAATAAATTGAATTTGAAATGGTTTTGAAAATAACCAAAATTTCCAATGATTGCATTGGAGTGGATTTGAATCGAAATTGTCTTCGGAATATTTCGATGTTGGAATTCGTGATATTACAGGTGTTGTTATGGAAATTTGAAAGATATATATTTGTATCGTTATTTCCAATACGACATTTGTTAGTCGTAGAATTCGATATTGAATATAAGCCGATATATTTTCTATTCAGAGCCTTGTATTGAATATCGAATGTGATTTGGGTTTGTTGTGAATGGTGTCTTCACTAACACTGTTCTTGAACCCAGTTGAGAAAAGATTAAATCTTTTTATTTAGATTTAATGAAGTGTACCAATTAAATGATATTTAATTGGAATTGAATTGGTATTGATTTTTGGGTTTATCGTGAACAGTGTTTTAAATAACACTTGTTCTTTAACCCGATAATTAATGGAATGTGATTTGGGTTTGTCGTGAATGGTGTCTTCACTAACACTGTTCTTGAACCCAGTTGAGAAAAGATTAAATCTTTTTATTTAGATTTAATGAAGTGTACCAATTAAATGATATTTAATTGGAATTGAATTGGTATTGATTTTTGGGTTTATCGTGAACAGTGTTTTAAATAACACTTGTTCTTTAACCCGATAATTAATGGAATGTGATTTGGGTTTGTCGTGAATGGTGTCTTCACTAACACTGTTCTTGAACCCAGTTGAGAAAAGATTAAATCTTTTTATTTAGATTTAATGAAGTGTACCAATTAAATGATATTTAATTGGAATTGAATTGGTATTGATTTTTGGGTTTATCGTGAACAGTGTTTTAAATAACACTTGTTCTTTAACCCGATAATTAATGGAATGTGATTTTGGGTTTATCGTGAATCGTGTTTTAAATGACACTGATTCTTTAACCCAGATAATGATTAAAACTAAGTGGAGTTTTAATGAATCTTTAATTAGATTGAAAAGATCGAGAATGGAGTATCACCAGTTTTGCTCCAAGCGATAGATAAATCTTTAATTAGATTTGAACGTGAAATTTAGAAACTAACTGTCGGTTAGCCAAGCAGAATGGCTTTCTGGATATTGATCTGATGTTGGTTTCGGCCTTCGGGGTTAATATTTGGGGAATTATTCTCTTGATTAATTTACGGTTAGTGACTAATGAATTTGAATGAGGCGTATGTTGTGTTTGTGTAACACTTTTATAATATATACGCGAGTTATTCGGAAAGACCGGGTTTATCCCATTCTGAATAACTGATACGACGATAAGTCGAAGATGAAGACGATGGTCGAAGACCGGAAGTCTTCACGTCGTTTGGGCAATTACTGATGATCTTGATTGGGCTGTACACCCAAGAAGATGGAAACAGTTAGTGATCGTCCAGACGTACTTGGAGATCGATGGATATGCGGGGTACTAGGTGCCTCCGGTTTCGTTCAGACCCAGAACGGACTTGTAAATGGACTGTGTGTCTGACATTGGATTTTAGTCCGTGTGATTGATTTCTATTAAATATATATCTGTTTGGCGGCGGAGAATTTATTCTCTTGCTTAACGCCCTTCTCTGAGACGTACGAGCTCAGGGGTTATATATTGGTGGATATCAAACGCATGGAGTGAATTGCCTGTGTGGCATGCCTGAGTGGCAATTGATCGAGACTTCTGTTAAAAAGCAAAGTCTTGTGGTGATGATCAAAGCACGGCCTTTGTGGCGTAGCTTTGTGTAACGTATACCTCGCGTGTTTCACACCCGGTATGAACCAAAAACGGGAGACGGACCTCAGGGAGGACTTGCGTTTCTTTCTAGCTAGAAGTGGCGTCAGTGGTTTTACACGCCCTGACGAGTTTGACTTATGTGGTTGTTGCTGTTGCGAGGCGCCTCGGATTGATCGGTCGTTCTCGAACCGATGGAGTCATTTGTTGGCTCGTTTACGCCCCATAGGGCGGAGAAACGTATTGTTCAGGCACTATAATCCACATCGGTGGACCGGCCCTGACGATCCAAGGGGCAGTTGCGGCTGCTCCGGAGACATGGGCTAGATTGTCTCGAATCGGTTGAGGACTATCTTTTGCCTCGGTTCATAGACGGAAATCCAATTTCCAAATACGTGCCATTTGCGGTTTTATTTGTAAACCTATATATGGCGACATAGTGGTATGGGGCATTCATGCCGCCTATGATTGATACTTATGATTTGAAGTTGTTTTATACACTATGCACTTATAATAGTATCAAATGATTTGTTTTAAAACGTATCAAGCATTCTTTGGCTGTTATAAGGGAAAACCCTATCCCCCGGCTTGCGTTGCATTGTGTGATAGGACCTGGGTCTTATAACAGCTTCATTTTTCTTTATTTAGCATTGCGCTGTTTGTTTTATGCACTGGTATTCTTGGGAGGAAACCCGTTCCGTGTTATACGGCGTGGTCCCTTGATTTACCTAATGATTTAAAATAAAGATTAATAACTGTTTTAGTTCTCACACCAGTCACATGACTGACCTGGAGTTTATTGTTTTAACCTAAACTCTGGGTGCCCCTATTTTGACACGAGCAGCTAGTAGTTTTGGTTTTGCAGATTTATATTCACAGGAACCTGGTTTACAACTGGAACGATATCCGGAAAGCTTTGTATCCGTATATCTCCTTCTAGTTGTGTATTGTATTATTTTCCGCTGCTATGTATTTAAATGTAATTTAAATCTCTGATATTTCTATGTAATATTCATTTATACTCTGTATATTCTTGTAATCTGATGCATTGTTGTAATAAACAATGAGATGTTCTTCTGTATGCGTTCTATTTTGTCGTGTTCTCAACGATAGGGCGTTTCCAACGGTCTGGATCGGTTTAGCGACTGGTTCGGACCGAGCGAAATTCCTTGCCGTCACATCCTAGCATAAAAAAATATTCCAGACCCGATGGGATAAGTTTCGTCAAATTCCGAGGTCAATTGTGAAAAGTCCTTTATAATTATTGATGAAAAATCAAGCGTTTAAAATTCCTAAAATTATAGAAAAATTCCAGTAAGTTTGAAACCTTGACATTTAATTAGACCTCTTCCTAACGGATCCAATGAATCTTCTTTCGTCCAAATCGGAGTTCATTTGGCCAGTCGTTTATTCATTTAAAGTTACCCCTGTCTGAATTGACCAAAATAATATAATTGATTTGCGCGTTTATCATTGCCACGATCAAACGGTAAGTCCGATTGACATGAAAATTGAAATTTATACAATAAGTAATTAATACAAATCCAGTGACACCAGTTTCATTGCATTTTGAGACTGTTTCCCGTTACGTTATTTTCATACGCACCCCAATGCTATTTTAGACACCAAATCACTCCGTCCTCAAAAATAACAAACTATATACCTATCCTGACTCTAAATGTCGATACGAACTCAATGGAACTTTTTTCGTGGCTTAATTCGATCATTTGCTCAAGTTACACACAAAACCCCCTCTATTAAGTTAAATTAAATTAATTACGCGCTAAAGAAAATGGACGGGCGTTTATGGCTACCATGGTCACATACGACATCGGTTTGCCATGCAAATTAATACTGTACAACAATTTAACGTTACGGTTCCAATGACACTAGTTTCATCGCAATCGAAGACCGTTTGCAAAATGGCTATTTTAAAGGCCTATAATTTAATAACGATTTCCATAACGACTATTTTAAAATTTGATTTAGCCATAACTAACAATATATAACACGAAATCTGGATTTTTCTCTTCCATATGAAAATTATAGTCAACATGATCCCAACATTTCTTGTTTCATAGAAATCATACTTATATCGGATCCTGTATATTCGATTAAAGTTCGAAACTCCATATTACGAATTGCCGCGCCATTTCGAGCTCGTTTTATAATTATATATTATATAACCTTCAAACTTTGTTTTAATAATGAACTAAATATTAAAATCCATTAATATTCCAAATATAATATTTAAAATAATAAATTAAATTAAATATTTGACTGCCAAAAATACGAGACGTTACATTCTTCCCCCCTTAAAATAATTTCGTCCCCGAAATTGCTAAGGTAAGAAAAATGCTACAAATCCCGTTAATTTACAAATCCAATTTATTTTCAATCGAAAACCAATTAAATAATGTAATTATATATTTTTCAAAATATCTAAAAAAAAAAAATCTAACACATTAAATTCATGGAAAAAATTGGTACTCCTCTGCATGGAGTGACATCTGCGATATTGTAAGAACAAATAATATATATACATCGACCTACAAGGTCGGAAAACAAAAATGAAAACCCAAAATTTTATATTTTCGCGCAGGCGTACCTTTTACGAGTGCTACTAAGAACAATTTCTCAATGTATATATGATTTAGTCAACGAATATCAATCTGCCTAACCATCTGGCACCTGTACTTAACTCAATTCGCATATAAGTTATAAAAATATGAATTTTTGAGAAAATATTTCACTAATCAACAAGTGTAACTAGTCCAATTCAAAAATCAAACAGATAGCATCAATTCACGTTCAAATACATGGTTAAATCACAAATTTTAATTCATATGCACTTTCATTCCAGTTTAATTATACTGGAAATTATTTATTAGTTTACGATTCATTTAGCTCCATTAAATTGTTGATTATTCCATTCAAACTAACTATCATCCAAGAACGAACAATTTCCAATCAACAACCAATACACAACCAAATCAATTGAATTTACATTCAATATCTATATTTTATTTTGGGTTTCACATATTTAAGTATCAATCGATTAATACTCGATTTGTTTCTATTTAATCATTATCTATTAAATTTTCAAATTCTTAATAATTTTGATTAATTTTAATATCAATCTTGATGTTAATTCCACTTAACTAGGTTAAGTTTCAAATTCAAATCCTTAATCCAATTTGAATCTCGTATTACAATTCGTATACACAATTTTACATATGTGAATTTCCTCTGGTCATATTAAATGATTCCAATTCATAATCAAATTCGAATTCTACCAAATCAGTCAACAAACCCATATCTTAATAATTTAATATTTTTTAAACAATATATAATTTGGGTAAAATTATTTCATTTACCTACTTTACAAAATGATACTTTATCCACTGCCAGTTCAATGCTTCTCAACACTTGAACCGATCAACCAACACAATACAAAACATTTGTAGATAAAATTTACAATTACGCTGTAACACCCCACATCTGTTAAGGTCACTCACAAAGGGAATGCCTTAATTTCAATGGAGCATTATGGGTACTGGAACAGAAATATTACAAGACAGACATATATAAAACAGCGAAAAGTAAAGTACAAGTACTTCAAATCATTTATTAAATAGAATTGTTTACAATAAAAGCCATCAACTTCCAATACCCAAATACATAGCTAAAATATTTGTCTTTCTCAAAAACAAAGAAGCATGAAAATAAATTGTAGTATTCCCCAATAAAGCAAAGCAAGCCATAGCCAAGAGAGATCCAAGCAGCACATGAAAGAGCCTTGGAGCTTGGTAAGATCCGAACTAAGCTGTATTTCCCCCTGCGAACCTTGGGGGGGGGGGGGGAAGGGAAGGGGAGGGGGGAACAGAAGAAAAAGAGGCGAAACAAACCGGGTCAGTCATAAAGACTAAGTCCTAGTGGCTTTCAGCATAAAAACAGGTGAAGATAATATGGCATGAATAAACTGAAAGTAAACATAAGCATGATGACAAGGTAAGCTACAGGCACGATGAATCAAGTATAACATTGCAAGGTTCCCATTCAAGATGAATTAAGTATAGTTTCGCAAGATTTCTCTGCTTCACCACTATAATAACCCGGAAATCCGAGTCAATTTAAAATTTTTATTTTGGCAATTTTAGCGAACTTTGAATATTTAAAATAGATTATTTTAAATAATATCGACGAGAAATTTATTTTGAATAGAATTCGAACGTATATATTTATATAGCTCATCATTAGAATATAAATATTTATTTTAAATTATAAAAGGAATTGAAAATGGCGTGGTAGTTCGATAATTCGATTTCAAATTTCAATTGAATGTACCGGGTGAAAAATAAACCGGATTTTAGTGAAACCAAAAATATTAGAATCTATTTGTGAATATCTTCCCAACGAATCCGAAAAATTGAAATTTCATAGCGGGAATCAAAAGATATGTCCAGTTGAAAATTCAGAAAAGTCGCTATGGAATTCTGGCCTTTAAAAATGGAGATTTTGCAAACGACCTCAGATTTCGACGAAACCACTTTTGTTGGATTCGCGATGTCAAGTTATTTCTAGGTTTTAAATTTCATAATTTTTTGAATCAGTATGTGAGTGTGGCAAAGGAAAACGCGTTTGACCAGTTTTAGTTGATTTTAATCGACTGGAAAATGGCCATTTTACAAACGGTCTCAGAATTCGACGAAACTAGTTTTGTTAGGACCGTCTCGTCAATACGACGCTAGAAAATATTTTTTGGGAATTTTTAGAGTTAGTATGTGGCCCCGGTAATTAGAAATGTACGTTTAAAATAGAATATATGGATTTAAATTTTGATTTAAAGAGAAGTTGATCGAAACGAAAAAACTGGCTTACGATACATATCCCATTGTGTTCGGAATGGGGGTAATTAGCTAGGGACGATAGGCGGTGGGTCTCGTTTCGAGGTCGAAATAAAAAGTCAACTTTTTTTTGAAATAAAATAATATAAAAATAAAACTCTCTCCTCTCCCCTCTCTCTCTATAATACTAGACCCCCCTCCCCCGTATTATTTATCAAACAAAAGATAAAAAGAAAAAAAAGAAATTAAAAATCGCGCCTGAGACCTAGCCCGCCGCCCTCCCTCCCTTGCGATTACCACCTCTGCTAGCATCCCACACCGCCGCCGCTTGCTCCGCCCTCCCCCCTCCACTTCGCCGGACCCCCATCTCTCTCCTCCTCCCCTCCCCTTCTCTTTGCTCCCCCAATCCGATTCGCAATGACCCCAAACCCCCACCGCGCCTGATCGCCATCGCACTGGCCCACCACTCCACCTTCGCCAGATCCGACGATGCTCCGGACTCCCCCTCGGCGACTGCTGCATCCACCTATTCCTTTTTTTAAAAAAAAACCGTAAGTATCTTTATTTAATTTTGTTTGTTTATTCAGTTTTCTTTTCTGTTTTTTATATAACGTATAATAAAAGTATTGGTTTTTATAGTGAAAGAAAATTGATTCTATAGTGAAAGAAAATTGATTTTTATAGCGAAAGGGCAGTGATTTCTATAGCGAAAGAGAATTGATTTTTATTATGGAGAAGCGAACCTAAAGATTTGATCTTTATTATATGATTAACATGATAAAAATACGATTTTTATATTTTTAGAATATTAAAACTATGATTTTTATAATATGCAAAGGTTAAAAATATAAATTTTATTATATAAAAAGGTTAAAAATATAATTTTTATATCATAGAAAGATTAAAGATATAATTTTTATATAAGGAAGATAATAAAAATATGATTTTTATATAATAGAGAATATAAAAATATTATCTTTTTATATGTAGCGAAATAAAAACCTGATTTTTATTATATATATAGTGAAGTGAAAATGTGATTTTTATAGCGATGATATAAAAATTCGATCTTTTTGTATGAAGTAGAAATATAAAATAAAAATTTTATATAGAAAGAAGCATTGTAAAAATACATATGAAGTGAAATAAAAATATGATTTTTATTTATTAGAATGAAAAAAAAAATGTAATTTTTATTATAAACAACGTGAAAAGGACTGCATTGGAATTTCAAGCCGATCCAGATGATTCAGCAGTTCAAAAGCGAAGCACGGCGGAGTGGAACCCTCTGTGAGAACTTCTCACCTTTTTAATTTTGTTTTCTAGTTAATAATATATACTAGGATGCAGACGGTGTTTAGTGGCACCCGACACCCGTCGTCCACAGACCATGGAAGGCTTGTATGCTTGTTTGTTTGATTTTGATGTGTAGTTGATTGTGTGATGTGATGTGAAACGAAATAAAATATTTATATAGTTAAGAAATATTTTGTAGTTGAAAATAGAATTTTAACGTGTATATGAAATGAAATAAAAATAAACAAATCGGACGATTTGTTTATATACACACATTTGACTGATATTGATTGGGACGATAAATTTTACACATCGCCCAACTGCACAAATAAAATATGTGTTTGATTGTTTGAAACCCCACACGGGTATTGGGATGATATTTGACGTACACTAATCCCAATAATTAGTTGTATGTCGATCGATTGATTGACAGACTGTTATAAGCGTTAAATATTTATATTTGATGCTTATACAGTGTAGAACGCACTTTGGATGATGGTTGATGATTTATCGTTGTTGTTAGATACGTGTGGTAGAAAATCCATATAATTAACATTATATGGTAATTGATTGGGCCTCATTCCATATTGGAAATAGAATATTTGAAAATAGAAACATTTGAAATAGAAATATTTGAAATAGAATATTGGAAAATAGAAATATATGAAGCCGTGTAGATTAGATTGACGCCATTTTGACGTGAACGATATTTATATCGATTTTATTCATTTTATAATGAATATCGAAAGTGATTTCAAAATCTAATATTTTGAAAAGAATTGAAATTCAAACCGGAACTGAATAGAAATGAATTCAAATTGAAATTGAATAGAAATGAATTCGAATTGAAATTGAATAGAAATGAATTCAAATTGAAATTGAATAGAAATGAATTCGAATTGAAATTGAATAGAAATGAATTCAAATTGAAATTGAATAGAAATGAATTCGAATTGAAATTGAATTGAATTGAAAATGAACTGAAATTGAATTAGAAATCAATTTGAATTAAATCGATTTGAAATGAAATTAAAATGAATTTATGTTGAAAAATTTCGATTTCGATTTGAATTTGAAAGAGAAGTTGAAATCGTTTTGAAAGCGAATTTAAAACGATTTATAAAATATGTTTTGAATGGAAATCGACGAAATATATATAATATATATATATATATTATATATAATGGCCTGAATAGAATGCGCCGCGCCGCGGCAATTCGCGAATTTCGACCATTGACTTCGAATGGATATTACGGGAGATCCGACCGTCGGATTCTCCTAAAACCGGAACCGTTGGGTTCGTATCGAAAAGAGCTTTCTAACGAATATTAGAAATTTGAAATCTAACGGTTGGATTTGGAATTATGTCCAAATCAAATTTGAAAAATGTCGCTGTAAGTGCAGTTCGATGGCCGTTGATGGAAATCGACTGTACGGGCCTTGATAAAATTATTAAAAATAGTAATAATTTGTGTAAAATCATAAGAAATGATTTGGGAAAAATTGGGATGAAAAACTCCATATTTGAAAAGATAAAAATAGATTTTTATCGAAATGAACTAGTTTTTAACTAGAACTATAATTCTATTTATTTTTAAATAAATAAATTGGATTTGAAAAGGGTTTTTAAAGTAACCAGAATTTCCAATAATTGAATTGGAATGGATTTGAATCGAAATTGTCTTCGGAATATTTCGATGTTGGGTTTCATGATTATACAGTTATTGTTATGGAAATTTGAAAGATATATTTATATCGTTATTTCTAATACAATATTTTTGTTGGTTGTAGAATTTGATATTGAATATAAGCCGGTATATTTTCTATTCAGAGCCTTGTATTTAATATCAAATGTTATTTCGGTTCGTCGTGAATGTTGTCTTTATTAACACTGTTCTTGAACCCAGTTGAGATAAAGATTAAATCTTTTTATTTAGATTTAATGAAGTGTGCCAATTAAATAATATTTAATTGGAATTGATATTGATTTTTGGGTTTATCGTGAACAGTGTTTTAAATAACACTTGTTCTTAAACTCGATAATTAATGGAAATGTGATTTTTGGATTTATCGTGAACAGTGTTTTAAATAACACTTGTTCTTTAACCCGATAATTAATGGAAATGTGATTTTGGGTTGTCGTGAACGGTATCTTCAATAATACTGTTCTTACCCCTAAAGGAGTTAAGAAAATCACAAACTAACTGGAGATAAGTTAAGTTGAATGGTTTCAGAGGTATTGATCTGACGTTGGTTTCGGCCTTCGGGGTTAATACTTAGGGAATTGCTCACTTGCTATTTTACGGTTAAGGACTGACTGAAATGTGATTTTGGGGTTTATCGTGAACCGTGTTTTAGAGGAAACTGATTCTTTAACCCAGTTAAAGATTAAAACTAAGTGGAATTTTGATGAATCTTTAATTAGATTGAAAAGATCGAGAATGGAGTATCCCCAGTTTTGCTCCAGGCGATAGTTAAATCTTTAATTAGATTTGAACGTGAAATGGTAATTGAATTTACCGATAACACCGTGGTGTTAGATATGAAGTATTACCAATTTTACTTCATGGGATGAACAGGTTGGGATTGGGAAATTAAAACAAATGATTACTTCGGTAAGGTTCGTTAATCCCGACTAGTTTGAATTGATATTCAAAAGTAGATTAAAGAATAAATTTAAAGGATTTATCTTTGATAAAATTAATGGGAACCTTTCCCTAAGAATGTGAAATTTAGAAACTAACTGTTGGTTAGCTAAGCAGAATGGTTTTCTGGATATTGATCTGATGTTGGTTTCGGCCTTCGGGGTTAATATTTGGGGAATTATTCTCTTGATTAATTTACAGTTAGTGACTGATGAATTGGAATGAGGCGTATGTTGTGTTTGTGTAACACTTGTTTATAATATAAGCGAGTTATTCGGAAAGACCGGGTTTATCCCATTCTGAATAACTGATACGACGATAAGTCGAAGATGAAGACGGTGGTCGAAGACTGGAGGTCTTCACGTCGTTTGGGTGATTACTGACGATCTTGATTGGGATGTACACCCAAGAAGATGGAAACAGTTGGTGATCGTCTAGACGTACTTGGAGATCGATGGATATGCGGGGTACTAGGTGCCTCCGGTTTCGTTCATACCCAGAACGGACTTGTAAATGGACTGTGTGTCTGACATTGGATTTCATTCTGTGTGACTGATATCGGTTGCATAGAATGGTTTGCCTATGTGGCATGCTAAGATGCAAATAATCAAGGCTTCTGTTGAAAAGCAGAGTCTTGTGGTTGATGATCAAAGCACGGCCTTTGTGGCATCGCTTTGTGTAGCGTTGATTCGCGAGCCTCACACCCCGGTGTGAACCAAAAACGAGAGACGGACCTCAGGGAGGACATGCGTTTCTTTCTAGTTAGGAGTGGCGTCAGTGGTTTTACACGCCCTGACGAGTTTGACTTATGTGGTTGTTGCTGTTGCGAAGCGCCTCGGTTTGATCGGACGATCCGGGTCCGATGGAGTCATTTGTTGGCTCATTTACGCCCCCATAGGGCGGAGAGACGTATTGTTCAGGCATAATAATCCACATCGGTGGACCGACCCTGACGATCCAAGGCTTGTCTGCGCGCTTGCCTGAGACTCGGACTAGATAGTCTCGAATCGGTAGAGGACGATCCCTGGCCTCGGTTCATAGATGGAAATCCAATTTCCAAATACGTGATTTTTCGGTTTTAATTGTAGACCTAGTATGGCGACATGATATATGGTACCCATGCCGTTAATGATTGATATTTATGATTTGAAGTTGTTTTATACACTACGCACTTATTGTAGTATCAAATGATTTGTTTTAAACGTACTAAGCATGTTTGGCTATTATAAGGGAAAACCCTATCCCTCGGCTTGCGTTGCATTGTGTGATAGGACCTGGGTCTTATAATAGCTTCATTTTTCTTTATTTAGCATTGCGCTGTTGTTATATGCACTTGTATTCTTGGGAGGAAACCCGTTCCGTGTTATACGGCGTGGTCCCTTGATTTACCGAACTTTAAAAATAAAGATTAAAAAGTGTTTTAGTTCTCACACCAGTCCCAAGACTGACCTGGAGTTTATTGTTTTAACCTAAACTCTGGGTGCCCTTATTTTGACGCGGGCAGCTAGTAGTTTTGGTTTTGCAAATTTATATTCACAGGATCCTGCAGTTGGAATGATATCTGAAAAGCTTTGTATCCGTATATCTCTTCTAGTTGTGTATTGTATTATTTTCCGCTGCTATGTAATGTATTGTAATCTCTGATATTTATCGAATGTATTTTATTCATTTATACTCTGTATATTCTTGTATTTGATGGAATTGTTGTAATATATAATGAAATGTTCTTCCGTCTGCGTTCTTTTGTGTGTTGTTCTCGAACTATCCGCGCTTCCCTTACCGGGGAAGTTGCGGGTCTTTACAACCACTAAAATGATATCTATTTGCTCTACACCACCTAGCTAGTGTCCCAACTAGTAATCTATATAAAATGATAAAATCATAACGTGATCCCAATCCCCGAAATTAAGGTTGCTTTCACGTGTACATTTATTATTTATTACCTAGATCTAATCTAGGATTTTCTATCGAGCGCTTCCTAGATTCAACCAGGATTTATGCCACCTAGGTCCAACCAAGGGATTATGCTACCTATTGAACACTTGTCGGATTTAGGGTTTATGCCACCTAGGTCCAACCTAGGGATTATGCTACCTATGTGTGTCATACGGCCCCCAATGATTGTAGATACCTATGCTGGTCCCACCATGGGGTGTATCAAGACCCATGGTGGTGGCCCGACGCAATTCTAGAAGGCATAGATTATACTACTGGTGCTCCCAGTGCCCTGTTTGTCTACTCCGAAGTGTGTGCATGCCCGCACTCCGTTAGAACCTACACTGTTGCACCCACCGCCGTCGCTTTGACGGCTTACAATCAGCCCAGTAATCGTGCCCCACCCTGCCTAGTTTCAAGGTACCGTTGATACCTGATTTGGGTTACTGCTGAAATGGGTCCCCGTTACTAGGGTTTCCTACTGGTTAAGTGTGTGGGCCTATATATACAGATATTACCCACCTTCCCCGTGATTTACTTAACCCACCGATTCAAGCGTGCTTATTAATGGTTAAGTTTGTGGGCCTATATTTACTAATATTACCCACCAACCCGATATGTATTTAACCCTCTCTGTCCATTACGTTAAGTTGGTTAAGTGTTTTCTCTTGTTTTACTTAACCCTACCACATATCATGTTATATCGGTTAAGTGTTGTTCCTTATGTTACTTAACCCTACCACAAGCCTTGTTATACTGGCTAAGTGTTCTCCCTTGTGTTAACTTAACCCCATCGCATGTCATATTGGTTAAGTGTACATTGACTTAGCCCACCTACTTATCATGTTGTGACAGTTAAGTGTTACCCTCTGTTGTTACTTAACCTTACCACGCATCACGTTATATTGGTTAAGTGCATGTTAACTTAACTGTAATGGCGCGTTTTGTTAGCTGTCGAATAATTAATTTATTTAATGATTTATATATCGATTTGGCGATATCGATAACTTAAAGTACAACGTTCGAACTTATAATTTATAATTATAACTAAAACAAACCTGAAACGTCGCGGCAGTTCGCAATTTGGCGATTTGAACTTCAACTGAATGTACAGGATTCATTTTAAGCCGGATTTCTATGAAACAAGAAACGTGTGGAGCTGGTGGAGTATATTTTTCTAATGGAAGAGAAAAATCTGGATTTCGTTGTGTAGATTTTGATTTACGTCCAAATCAAATTTCAGAAAAGTCGCTATGGAATTCCTTTATAATTCGTAACGCTTTATATACGTTATAAAAGGATTTTCGATATAAACTGAATATCGATAAATCTAAAATCTGAAATACCAAGTTGTAAATTCTGATATGATACTCTAGAGCTGGACGATATCATATGTGAATATATACGATAATATAAATTTATTTATATTTAATTTTCTTTATTTAAATATATTTATATATTTAAATGGATTATTCAAGGGTCTAAAAATAGCCAGTTTTGCAAACGAAGTCGGAATTCAACGAAACTAATTTTGTTGGATCCGCAATGTCAAATAGTTGTTAGATTCCAAGTTTCGTGATTTTTAGAGTCACTGTGTGGCCGTACGGATTTTTAGAGTGTAAAACAGTCAGTATTTTGACAGTTAAAAATATGCTGTGTGAGCATACGGAGTCGGAATTCGACGAATCCAGTTCCGTTGGGTCCGTAATGTCGAAGTCTACCTACGTGTCCAGTTTCGTGGTTTTTGGGCATCGTGTGTGGTCACACGGATTTTTAGAATGCTTAAACGAATATAAAACAATGAAATAAATATCTCAAATTTTTTCTAAGGACTAAAACTGGCCACCCAACACCTTGTACATCCACTAATCTCAACAACCCTCCTCTATAAAACACAGAACAATGTTCCCAAGCCGCCAGGAAAAATAAACAGTCCAACAAGCAAAATCCCAATACAAGAAAATCAAAACAAACTCAAACAAAAATAAATAAATTATGTACTACATATATTAGTGATCCTTGACAAATTTTCTTCATACCCGTACCCACCAGGAAGGGTCCGATGTTATTCTATTGCGTCGAAGTTTCTACAGTGAATTAGGGTTGGGGAAAACTCCACGTTTGTGCATCAATTCACGAAATCGAGTTGATGTTTGAACTCGTGAGGTAGTCTCGAACATGGGGTGAATCTCTGGTTCGATTTGGTGCTAACAAGTTTCGGTGTTGTAGCTGGGCGATGCGGGTTCGCTAATAATCACCTTCCGTTCGAGTTGGATGATTTTGGTATGGGGGTGTGCGGCTGGAGATGAGGAGTGTCGAGTGATTTTTGTTTTGGAATTTCGTGAAGGATTGAGGTGCAAATGGAAGGGAGAAAGAACGGAAATGGGGAGGTTTTGCTGATGAAGGAATTCGCGATTTGGGGGAGATGATGTAGGTGGCCATGGATATTAAGAAGGGTACTGGGCCTTAGTTCAAAAGTTAAGCCCAATTAGTTTAAATATCCATGTTTTTATTTCGAATTAAATGCGTTAACTTGTGAATGCGATATCTTGGTCATACAATATCAGATTGACGAACCGTCAGTCACGTCGGGATCGTATGGACGAGCACTCCACAATGGAACTGACCGCGAGTCGATTGGAGTCCGTTACAATTTATAGCAAAATAAATTGTCTGAATCAAGCGATGGTTATCGTTATTGACGATGATCGTCCAAAGTGAGTAAATCTCACAAACTCCAAACAGTTTTATTTTCACGTTGTATTCTTAGAACTGTTAAAATATTGTCTGTTTGACTGTGTGTTGATTGTTTGCTTGAACTGCTAGTCAGTTAGTAGAGATTTTATATATATATTTACGTATATATATATATATATATATATAAACCGTCAAATAGTTATATGTTGATTCTGTTTATCAGAATATTATACTGGTGTTGTTTAACATCTGTGGATGCAGGGAAACAGGTTGGAGGAATCCAACTGGATTCCTCAACAGTTATTTTTACTATGATTTATGTATTGTGATATATAAATGTGATGTATATAATCTGTTGTGATTACGTGTGGTTGGACGATATTCATCGTTGTTAGGTGATGTGTTAAAAACCATAAGAAATACCAGAGTGTGATAAAAAGAGTTAAACAAAGTAATTGGTTAGGTTAACCAAAGCAAAGTTAGTCGAGTTAAACAAAGTAATTGGTTAGGTTAACCAAAGCAAGTTAGTCGAGTTAAACAAAGTAATTTGTTAGGTTAACCAAAGCAAAGTTAGTCGAGTTAAACAAAGTAATTTGTTAGATTAACCAAAGCAAGTTAGTCGAGTTAATCAAAGTAATTGGTTAAGTTAACCAAAGCGAGTTAGTCGAGTTAATCAAAGTAATTGGTTAAGTTAACCAAAGTAAATTAGTTAAGATAAACTAAGCAGTTAATCGAAGTGAATTAGTTAAGTTAAACTAATTGGTAAATCAAAGTGAATTAGTTACGTCAAACTAAGTGACTTAGTTAAGTTAAACTAATTTGTAAATCAAAGTGAATTAGTTGCGTCAAACTAAGTGAATTAACTAAGTTAAACTAAGTGGATTAGTTCAATTAATCGAGACAAGTAAATCAAGTTAGGTTAAACCATTTGAGTTAACCAGTTAGGTTAAACCATTTGAGTTAACCAGTTAAAGTTTACCAGTTAAAGATAAACAGTTAGAGTTGACCTGTTAAAGTTGACCAGTTAAAGTTGACCAGTTAGAGTTGATCAGTTAGAGTTACTCAGTTAGAGTTGACCAGTTAGAGTTGACCAGTTAGAGTTGTCCAAGTGGAGTTAATCGAATTTAGTTATTCGAGAAGAGTTAAATCGAATTTAGTTATTCGAAAGGAGTTAATCAGTTTGAGTTAAGTTAATCGATTTGAATTAAGTTAAATCGAAATGGAGTAAATCGATTAGAATTAAGTTAATCGAGTTAGAGTAAATCGAATATTAGTTATTCGAAGGTAAGTTATTCGAAGGATTAAATCAAATTAAGTTAATCGATTAGAGTTGAGTTAATCGATTTGGGTTAAGTTAAGTTATCGAGTTAAGTAATCGAGTTAAGATTTATCGAGTTAAGTAATCGAGTTAAGATTTATCGAGTTAAGTAATCGAGTTAAGAAATCGAGTTGAGATAATCGAGTTAAGAAAATCAAGTTGAGTTAATCGAATAAGTTATTCGATAAGAGTAAATCCATTTAAGTTAATCGGATGTTAGTTATTCGATAAGAATTGACACATTTAAGAAAATTGAATATTTGTTATTCGATAAGAGTTAATGAAATAGAGCCAACCAAGAAGAGTTATTAGAATATTAGTTATTCGATAGGAGTTAATCGAAATAGAGTTTATCGAATATAAGTTATTAAAAAGGGAAAGTACTATTTACTTTCCAGGGTTTAAATCAAGATTTAGTTATTGATTTAGAATTTAGGTGTCTGTTAAATTATTCGAGTTAGGAAATAAATTTATAATTTAGGATAGATATTTTAGGGGTTGGAATTATAACGTTATAGTTATAATCAAACGTTGTCATATAATAAGTGGATTCGTAACCTGAATCCGAGAATTTGCGTAAACAGATGATTGTAAAAAGTGAGTGATGAGCTTCATCTATTTCACAGTAAAGGACGTTGTTCAATTAAGGTCTGCGAGGTAATTATACCCCAACTTGATTGACTTCAGAATTGACAAAGGAATAGTTGTGGTTCGATAGAAAAGGTTGATTTGAAATATAGTTAAGTAATAAGCGATTAATGGATTAAGCGTAACGATGTTTTATACAATGTTCATTTGAAATCCGTAAATGAGTTTTGGGAACGTTTTCCAAATATAATCAGATATGTTTTCTAAACATAGAAAATGAAATGTTTTCATGATAAGAATTTAAGAAATAGAGTTAAGCAAATTCAGAAACTGACTGGAGAGGGTAAGTTGAATGGTTTTCTAAGTGACGATCTGAGGTTGGTTTCAACCTTCTAGATTGATACTTAGAGAATTGTTCTCATACTAGTTACAGTTAGGGACTGATAGTTGCGAAATAATAGTGATGTGAAAATAAGCTATGGAAATGTTTTCCAATGATTAATAACATATATTTTCTAAATATATGAAATAAGGAAATATATGTATATGATGATTGATCGATCGAATTTCCATTTGGAAATAAGATCGTTGTTTGTACACCGACATGTTTTCATTTGACAGTTGAATCACAGACTATCAAAGTTTTGACCCTATTTACGTTGTAAATATGGAGAGACCGGTTGGATTATTATCCGAAGAACCACTCCGTATTAGCATAAGCGTTGCGAATCAAGTATGCTGAAGATAATTGAAGACGGAGTGAAGTGCAAGGGCTATTGTGAAAAGCCTAGGTAGGATGGATTCACTGAATAGTGCCTTTGGTTTATTCAGTCCCAGAACAACGTATATGGACGAGTGTCTGACAAAGTATTCTTAACGAATCATATGTTGATCTCTTTAAATGTATTACGTTGGTGGCGGAGAAATTCGTTTCTCTTAGCTTTTATACCCGTGATGCCTTGAGAAATCGATAATGATTTGGCGGGTATGACGATGTGGCATTCAAAGTAATTGAAGAAATAATCTGTCAAAGTGATAAACGTGTCCTCAAAACCGGAAAATAACAGAAGTTGGGCTAGGCAGCATGGCTAGTTGGGCCATACCCAAGCAGGGTGTATTATCACCATCTAGAGAATATTCAATTGTACTTCTTTATAATCTATTTCAATGTTGTCCCTTATCGGGAAGGATGGTTGCTGATCCCAACCATCGGTGATAATATATTCGTTACACTCAAGCTAAATGAGTGGACGGTCATGTGTGGCCGGGTTGCAAGACGTTCTTGTTGAACCCTAGTGTATCTCCTCTAGAGTACACTGATCGGAAGGTGCTCCCATACCTTGTCTGTTGGAATCCAATCTCCAATGAGCGCTCACGGTTTTATTTGTATACTATGTATGTGGAACGTGAGATGCAAGTGTTCTGCTAGATTGATATCTATTTGTATTTAGACATTATTATAATATCAGAAAGATATCCTTTATTTAACCAAGTGTTGGAGTTTTATTCACACCAGTCCCATGACTGACCCGGAGTTTATTTTGTTTGTTTCCCCTAAACTCTTGGGTGCCTAAATTTGTACGGGCAGTCAAGTAGTCGGGATTTTACAGATACACTTGGAGAGCTTGGAGCAGGAGGCTTCAAGATTATAGCTATTATTATTCCGCTGTGTTGTTAAGTGTTGTACTTTGAAATGGTATGTATATACGAGTACTAATTTGTATTTCAAAGTTATGTTATATTTTATTCGTTCCGCTGTGAGATTCGTGTTTACTCTGATGATGTAAGTTCTTCTTCTTCTATTCTATTAGTTCTATCTTTTCTTCCTCACCCTCTACTTTCTTTCACTAACGTCCCGGAATTTTCGACTCTCGAGGATTCGAAAATTTCCAGCCGTTACGGTTGGTATCAGAGCTTAAGTTAAGTGATTACCTTGGCTCTGTGGCATAACTCGATAGAGATGGGATTAGTAATATCCTAGATTGAGTTTGAGTGTATATATATGAGCGCGTAATTGTTACTCAATATAAAATGGTTTTATATTGTGGAGACTCATTGGTTGAGTGGCTTATGAATTCTGGTCGATCAGTTGATCCACTGTATCGATAAGGGTTACTAAACACTCGAATACGATGAACCGTCATGGTATGTTTTGAAAGAGGGTAAATGAAATAATTTTTACCAAAATATATTTTTTTATAGAAGAAATATATATCTTGAAATTATTATAGTATATTGATTGTGTTGGTTGTTATTATAATCTAATAAGATTATAAAAGGGTGAAATGGTTATAAATGACCAATCAGAATTCATATGAATGTAATATATGAAATAGTTTGAATTAAATATGAATTTAAATCAGAATTTGGAATTTAAAATAAGGAAATTTTAAGTTCATGGGAGATTTTGAAATGTTTTCAAGCAGTGTGAAAAATATTTGAAATGTATTTCAAAATGAAAAGGTTTAAATGATTTTTAAAAGAAATATACTATTAAACTCACTTCGATAGCTGGAAAATAGATTCTGATGATGAATCTAGACATCATCAATGTTCATTTTCGAGTTCTAAGTGACGGATTACTACCAAAGGTTTTGTTTTTGAATTGTTTTGAGAAAACAAGTTGTTTAGAAATTCAAAGGTTTTGAATTGGCATTATGATTTCAAATTGATTTGAAAGAAACCCAGGAACTTAAGTTCTGGAATTAAAATTTAACTAATGAAGTTAAATAAAATGAGATGGTAAAAATAAATTGAAATTTAACTTGAACCGAGTTAAATAAAATTGAATTGGATTAGAGATAATCTAGAATGGAACCAAATTGATAAGTCAATAATTTGGAATTTGATATTAGAGTTCGAATGAAATTCGATTTGGATTTGAGGATATGAACTGATTGGAGATCAATTGGAATGGATAACATTGGTATATGTTGAAGTGGTAGCAGATGCAAGGGATAGAGTTAAATGCCCGACAAAAAGGTACAAGTTTATATCATATATGAGTTTGGATTTTATGAGCCGAATTAGCAAGCCGCTTAGCTATTTTGATTTCCTTTTGGATTGGAGGAGGCCTAGAGAGGCGAGTTGTGGTTTGTCATATTGACCAATACAAAGGAGGTTATGGCGAAATTTTTCGAAAATTCCAGGCGTTAGAACATTCTCATGATTTATGGAAATTCAGTTAGCCAGAATGAATTAATAATTTAATTGAAAATTTAATGGTTCAGTTGAAACTGGAGTTGAGAGGTAAACAAAAAAAGGATTTTTAAATCTAGTTAGTAGAGTTAGTAGCATCTTTCTAACTTAGCAATTTCGAGGACGAAATTATTTTAAGGGGGGAAGTCTGTAATGACGCGTTTTGTTAGCTGTCGAATAATTAATTTATTTAATGATTTATATATCGATTTGGCGATATCGATAACTTAAAGTACAACGTTCGAACTTATAATTTATAATTATAATTAAAACGAACCTGAAACGTCGCGGCAGTTCGCAATTTGGCGATTTGAACTTCAACTGAATGTACATGATTCATTTTAAGCCGGATTTCTATGAAACAAGAAACGTGTGGAGCTGGTGGAGTATATTTTTCTAATGGAAGAGAAAAATCTGGATTTCTTTGTGTAGATTTTGATTTACGTCCAAATCAAATTTCAGAAAAGTCGCTATGGAATTCCTTTATAATTCGTAACGCTTTATATACGTTATAAAAGGATTTTCGATATAAACTGAATATCGATAAATCTAAATTCTGAAATACCAAGTTGTAAATTCTGATATGATACTCTAGAGCTGGACGATATCATATGTGAATATATACGATAATATAAATTTATTTATATTTAATTTTCTTTATTTAAATATATTTATATATTTAAATGGATTATTTAAGGGTCTAAAAATAGCCAGTTTTGCAAACGAAGTCGGAATTCAACGAAACTAATTTTGTTGGATACGCAATGTCAAATAGTTGTTAGATTCCAAGTTTCGTGATTTTTAGAGTCACTGTGTGGCCGTACGGATTTTTAGAGTGTAAAATAGTCAGTATTTTGACAGTTAAAAATATGCTGTGTGAGCATACGGAGTCGGAATTCGACGAAACCAATTCCGTTGGGTCCGTAATGTCGAAGTCTACCTACGTGTCCAGTTTCGTGGTTTTTGGGCATCGTGTGTGGTCACACGGATTTTTAGAATGCTTAAACGAATATAAAACAATGAAATAAATATCTCAAATTTTTTCTAAGGACTAAAACTGGCCACCCAACACCTTGTACAGCCACTAATCTCAACAACCCTCCTCTATAAAACATAGAACAATGTTCCCAAGCTGCCAGGAAAAATAAACAGTCCAACAAGCAAAATCCCAATACAAGAAAATCAAAACAAACTCAAACAAAAATAAATAAATTATGTACTACATATATTAGTGATCCTTGGCAAATTTTCTTCATACCCGTACCCACCATGAAGGGTCCGATGTCAGTCTATTGCGTCGAAGTTTCTACAGTGAATTAGGGTTGGGGAAAACTCCACGTTTGTGCATCATTTCACGAAATCGAGTTGATGTTTGAACTCCTGAGGTAGTCTCGAACATGGGGTGAATCTCTGGTTCGATTTGGTGCTAACAAGTTTCGGTGCTGTAGCTGGGCGATGCGGGTTCGCTGATAATCACCTTCCGTTCGAGTTGGATGATTTTGGTATGGGGGTGTGCGGCTGGAGATGAGGAGTGTCGAGTGATTTTTGTTTTGGAATTTCGTGAAGGATTGAGGTGCAAATGGAAGGGAGAAAGAACGGAAATGAGGAGGTTTTGCTGATGAAGGAATTCGCGATTTGGGGGAGATGATGTAGGTGGCCGTGGATATTAAGAAGGGTACTGGGCCTTAGTTCAAAAGTTAAGCCCAATTAGTTTAAATATCCATGTTTTTATTTCGAATTAAATGCGTTAACTTGTGAATGCGATATCTTGGTCATACAATATCAGATTGACGAACCGTCAGTCACGTCGGGATCGTATGGACGAGCACTCCACAATGGAACTGACCGCGAGTCGATTGGAGTCCGTTACAATTTATAGCAAAATAATTTGTCTGAATCAAGCGATGGTTATCGTCATTGACGATGATCGTCCAAAGTGAGTAAATCTCACAAACTCTAAATAGTTTTATTTTCATGTTGTATTCTTAGAACTATTAAAATATTGTCTGTTTGACTGTGTGTTGATTGTTTGCTTGAACTGCTAGTCAGTTAGTAGAGATTTTATATATATATTTACGTATGTATATATATATATATATAAACCGTCAAATAGTTATATGTTGATTCTGTTTATCAGAATATTATACTGGTGTTGTTTAACATCTGTGGATGCAGGGAAACAGGTTGGAGGAATCCAACTGGATTCCTCAACAGTTATTTTTACTGTGATTTATGTATTGTGATATATAAATGTGATGTATATAATCTGTTGTGATTACGTGTGGTTGGACGATATTCATCGTTGTTAGGTGATGTGTTAAAAACCATAAGAAATACCAGAGTGTGATAAAAAGAGTTAAACAAAGTAATTGGTTAGGTTAACCAAAGCAAAGTTAGTCGAGTTAAACAAAGTAATTGGTTAGGTTAACCAAAGCAAGTTAGTCGAGTTAAACAAAGTAATTTGTTAGGTTAACCAAAGCAAAGTTAGTCGAGTTAAACAAAGTAATTTGTTAGATTAACCAAAGCAAGTTAGTCGAGTTAATCAAAGTAATTGGTTAAGTTAACCAAAGCGAGTTAGTCGAGTTAATCAAAGTAATTGGTTAAGTTAACCAAAGTAAATTAGTTAAGATAAACTAAGCGGTTAATCGAAGTGAATTAGTTAAGTTAAACTAATTGGTAAATTAAAGTGAATTAGTTACGTCAAACTAAGTGACTTAGTTAAGTTAAACTAATTTGTAAATCAAAGTGAATTAGTTACGTCAAACTAAGTGAATTAACTAAGTTAAATTAAGTGGATTAGTTCAATTAATCGAGACAAGTAAATCAAGTTAGGTTAAACCATTTGAGTTAACCAGTTAGGTTAAACCATTTGAGTTAACCAGTTAGGTTAAACCATTTGAGTTAACCAGTTAAAGTTTACCAGTTAAAGATAAACAGTTAGAGTTGACCTGTTAAAGTTGACCAGTTAAAGTTGACCAGTTAGAGTTGATCAGTTAGAGTTACTCAGTTAGAGTTGACCAGTTAGAGTTGACCAGTTAGAGTTATCCAAGTGGAATTAATCGAATTTAGTTATTCGAGAAGAGTTAAATCGAATTTAGTTATTTGAAAGGAGTTAATCAGTTTGAGTTAAGTTAATCGATTTGAATTAAGTTAAATCGAAATGGAGTAAATCGATTAGAATTAAGTTAATCGAGTTAGAGTAAATCGAATATTAGTTATTCGAAGGTAAGTTATTCGAATTAGTTATTCGAAGGAGTAAATCAATTAAGTTATTCGAATGAGTTATTCGAAGGAGTAAATCAAATTAAGTTAATCGATTAGAGTTGAGTTAATCGATTTGGGTTAAGTTAAGTTATCGAGTTAAGTAATCGAGTTAAGACTTATCGAGTTAAGTAATCGAGTTAAGATTTATCGAGTTAAGTAATCGAGTTAAGAAATCGAGTTGAGATAATCGAGTTAAGAAAATCAAGTTGAGTTAATCGAATAAGTTATTCGATAAGAGTAAATCCATTTAAGTTAATCGGATGTTAGTTATTCGATAAGAATTGACACATTTAAGAAAATTGAATATTTGTTATTCGATAAGAGTTAATGAAATAGAGCCAACCAAGAAGAGTTATTAGAATATTAGTTATTCGATAGGAGTTAATCGAAATAGAGTTTATAGAATATAAGTTATTAAAAAGGGAAAGTACTATTTACTTTCCAGGGTTTAAATCAAGATTTAGTTATTGATTTAGAATTTAGGTGTCTGTTAAATTATTCGAGTTAGGAAATAAATTTATAATTTAGGATAGATATTTTAGGGGTTGGAATTATAACGTTATAGTTATAATCAAACGTTGTCATATAATAAGTGGATTCGTAACCTGAATCCGAGAATTTGCGTAAACAGATGATTGTAAAAAGTGAGTGATGAGCTTCATCTATTTCACAGTAAAGGACGTTGTTCAATTAAGGTCTGCGAGGTAATTATACCCCAACTTGATTGACTTCAGAATTGACAAAGGAATAGTTGTGGTTCGATAGAAAAGGTTGATTTGAAATATAGTTAAGTAATAAGTGATTAATGGATTAAACGTAACGATGTTTTATACAATGTTCATTTGAAATCCGTAAATGAGTTTTGGGAACGTTTTCCAAATATAATCAGATATGTTTTCTAAACATAGAAAATGAAATGTTTTCATGATAAGAATTTAAGAAATAGAGTTAAGCAAATTCAGAAACTGACTGGAGAGGGTAAGTTGAACGGTTTTCTAAGTGACGATCTGAGGTTGATTTCAACCTTCTGGATTGATACTTAGAGAATTGTTCTCATACTAGTTACAGTTAGGGACTGATAGTTGCGAAATAATAGTGATGTGAAAATAAGCTATGGAAATGTTTTCCAATGATTAATAACATATATTTTCTAAATATATGAAATAAGGAAATATATGTATATGATGATTGATCGATCAAATTTCCATTTGGAAATAAGATCGTTGTTTGTACACCGACATGTTTTCATTTGACAGTTGAATCACAGACTATCAAAGTTTTGACCCTATTTACGTTGTAAATATGGAGAGACCGGTTGGATTATTATCCGAAGAACCACTCCGTATTAGCATAAGCGTTGCGAATCAAGTATGCTGAAGATAATTGAAGACGGAGTGAAGTGCAAGGGCTATTGTGAAAAGCCTAGGTAGGATGGATTCACTGAATAGTGCCTTCGGTTTATTCAGTCCCAGAACAACGTATATGGACGAGTGTCTGACAAAGTATTCTTAACGAATCATATGTTGATCTCTTTAAATGTATTACGTTGGTGGCGGAGAAATTCGTTTCTCTTAGCTTTTATACCCGTGATGCCTTGAGAAATCGATAATGATTTGGCGGGTATGACGATGTGGCATTCAAAGTAATTGAAGAAATAATCTGTCAAAGTGATAAACGTGTCCTCAAAACCTCACAACCGGAAAATAACAGAAGTTGGGCTAGGCAGCATGGCTAGTTGGGCCATACCCAAGCAGGGTGTATTATCACCATCTAGAGAATATTCAATTGTACTTCTTTATAATCTATTTCAATGCTGTCCCTTATCGGGAAGGATGGTTGCTGATCCCAACCATCGGTGATAATATATTCGTTACACTCAAGCTAAATGAGTGGACGGTCATGTGTGGCCGGGTTGCAAGACGTTCTTGTTGAACCCTAGTGTATCTCCTCTAGAGTACACTGATCGGAAGGTGCTCCCATACCTTGTCTGTTGGAATCCAATCTCCAATGAGCGCTCACGGTTTTATTTGTATACTATGTATGTGGAACGTGAGATGCAAGCGTTCTGCTAGATTGATATCTATTTGTATTTAGACATTATTATAATATCAGAAAGATATCCTTTATTTAACCAAGTGTTGGGGTTTTATTCACACCAGTCCCATGACTGACCCGGAGTTTATTTTGTTAGTTTCCCCTAAACTCTTGGGTGCCTAAATTTGTACGGGCAGTCAAGTAGTCGGGATTTTACAGATACACTTGGAGAGCTTGGAGCAGGAGGCTTCAGGATTATAGCTATTATTATTCCGCTGTGTTGTTAAGTGTTGTACTTTGAAATGGTATGTATATACGAGTACTGATTTGTATTTCAAAGTTATGTTATATTTTATTCGTTCCGCTGTGAGATTCGTGTTTACTCTGATGATGTAAGTTCTTCTTCTTCTTCTATTCTATTAGTTCTATCTTTTCTTCCTCACCCTCTACTTTCTTTCACTAACGTCCCGGAATTTTCGACTCTCGAGGAGTCGAAAATTTCCAGCCGTTACATTAACCCCCTCCACCAGTCATATTATAATGGTTAAGTGTTACCCTCGTGTGTTTACTTAACCCTACCACGAATCATGTTATACCGATTGGGTGTTATCAACCTATTCAAGTTAGCCCAAACCATCCGCTAGTCATGTTATAATGGTCAAGTGTCATTAGCCTAGCTATGTTACTTAACCCACCCATTGGTCTGATTAACAGTTATGTTGGTTAAGCCCACATTTATAAGTTTTACATGTTCTTAACTCATACCGGTTAGGTCCATATTCACATGTCAAATTTCCATGTCATCCCACCTAACCCTCTAACCATACCCACGTCTTATTATGGTTAGTATTCCTTAATTCATTCATTATGACGAACGAATCATGACCTCTCACATTAGACCGTGCATTTTGTGGCCACTGGATTTGTCGGGCTGTTCCGGGCAGATTTACACCACAAACTGGGTCTAACCTCGTGTCATAAATCGTTACGCCTACAATTCGACCTTCGACCTCTCACATTAGACTGACACTTTGTGGCTACTGGATTTGCCGGGCGGTTCCGGGCAGATTTACACCACAAACCGAGTCTAACCTCATGTCAAAGGTTCATTAATGGTCGTATTCCACCCAAAACCCCAATATCAGTTCATGTGTTTAACATATAGAAATGTTCATGATTCACGTTTTTGCCCCCCCAAAACGTATTCCCAAATTATTATCATAATTCACTATAAGGTTATGCCAAGTTATAGCCTTTTATTTACAATACATGCCAATTACCCAAAACCCAACTTAGGCGCGTTCATATTAAACCTCTACTAAGTCATAAATTATCATATATGTTTCTATTCCAAATTTCACATAATTAACATATGCCCAAGTTCTACATTACATGTAAATTTTACATATGCCTAATTCGTACCAAATTTACATATGTTCAATTTATGTCGTTTTACATGTATGCCAATTTTATACCATTTTACCATATCAAGTTCTAGCCAAAATTACATGTATCAAGTTTCATACCCAATAAACCCAAATCATGATTAATGATGCAGTTATCCCAAACTATAATCTTTTTATTACAATACATGTCAGTTCCCCAAGTTCATAATACATGTTTATGCCCATTATCAAGTTTACAATCGCTTTCATGTTCAAATTCCCAATTCTACATATGCCTAATTAACATAAACCCAATCTTTTGATTTAGTTTACATAGTCCCAAACTTGTGATTTAATTTACATGCCAATTCATGTATGCCCAAACTTGCAATTTCAATTATATTGACAATACCCAAATTTCAAATTTCATGTTATGCCATCAATTCCACCACACACATATATCCAAATAGGTAATATCCCAATATTTCCCCGTATACAAATCGCACGTATATCGTAGTTTAGGCCTAGGTCCGAAATTGACCAAGGTTCATCAAAAGAAAATAAATAGGGGAAGGTAGAATTTGTATAACAATAAGTACATAGAGAAAACTGGCATAAGAACATCGTTTCAGGCATAAAAGTTAGATCTTGATAATAATATCAACATGAATCAAGAAAAACTGATTTACAACATGCTGAATAGATCATAGGCTTGACATGAAAAATGAAAATAGAAAAGTCCCAAAACTCAAGATCCAAGAAGCAACAGAAATAGATCTGAATAAATAAACATACTTAAATCTAATTCCACTTTACTCCATGGCCATATTATAATTTAAATGTTTAAATATAAAAACAACTAGAACTTACAGAGCATGACTAGTGAATTAGGAACTGAAATTTTCATAGAACGTTGTAGTTGTGTTGATTTATTGTTTGAACCATTGTTGAAGCTTTGTTCTTCGAATTGATTTGAGTTTGAATGTTTGTACTTCAATTTGGGGGCGGCGACCATGGTTCAAGAGGGAGTTCAGCAGCATAATGGTGTAAGGACGATTTGATATGAATTAGGTTAGGTCTAAGGGTGTTTTTATAGGTGTAGCAACTAGTTTAGGCCCTTAGATTAACCCTAGAATCAATCCGGACCGTCAAAACATGTCTCAGGCTTCAAAAATGAGTTCTAGGTCAAAACAGGCCGACCAGGTTGACCTGTAGGGGGGGAGGTCGACACTACGGTCGACCTGGGGGGTAGGTCGACCCTATGGTCGATCTGGGGGGGGGGGGGGGGGGGGTAGGTCGACTCCCTGGTTCAGTCCTGCTTGAAAACTGCTGAAACTTGTACAAGCCATAACTTCTTCATCCGGACTCCGATTTTCGAAAACTCGGACTCTATTTCATGTAAAATTTTGAGACAAACGCAATGGCGTAACCCGTTTCCCCTGATTCTGATTTTAAAATTTAATTCTGCCTTGATTTCTTGTTTTAATATGTTATAAAAATACGGGTTGTTACATACGCTCTCATATATATACACTCAAACTCGATCTAGGGTATTACTAACCCTATCACTATCGATTTCTACCACAAAGCCAAGGTTATTACTAAACCAATAGCTCTGATACCACTGTAACGACCCAAGGATTTTTAGCGTTGAAAATCGACATAAATACCTTTACCAAAACTCATGCCGACCTTCCAAACACCGAAAACACTGGAACGTTTATAGAAAGAAATTAGAGGGTGAGATAAGAAAGAAAGAAATATTAGAATAGAAGAATAAGAAGAATTAACACATACATAATCACAGAGTCTCACATCGCAGTGGAACAAAATATAATATAGAATAAATCTTTATTGAGAGCTTTTAAAAATACTTACAATTATCAGAGTACATCAACATCTCTGGATCGTTATAATAATCTGCCCTATACACAACACACAGCGGAATAGTAGCTATATAATATCATTCGTCTGAACTCTTCTAGCTCATCTCTGGACTTTGCAGCATCCGATAACCTGGACCTGTACACCCCGGTCTAACCCGAGCATTTACAAAACACCGAGTCAGTCTGGTGAACCAGAGTGATAAAAACACACTATGTCTAAGGGTATCACACAACTTGATTTTTAAAGTCAAAATCTTTTCGAAGAAAAGGATAATCGTAAGACCAAATCCACACATAAATACGGACGGGCTTTACCTTACGATAACCCAAAACATTTTTGAAATCAATAAATTTTCTGATATTATAATAGTGTCTAAATACAAAAAAATATCAATCTAGCGGAACGCTTGCATCTCATGCTCCACATACACAGTATACAATCAAAACCGCGGGCGCTTATTGGATATTGGATTCCGACTATGACAAGGTATGGAACCACCTACCAATAGTGTATCTCTAGAGGGGAATACACTGGGTTCAACAAGAACATCTTGCAACCCGGCCCATATATGACCGACCACTCATTTCTCTTGAGTGTATCGAATGTATATCACCAACGGTTGGGCTCAAACCACCATTTCCCGAAAGGGACAACATCTAAATAGATTGAAGAAGCAAAATGAATTTCTCTAGATAAGTGATTATACACCCTAATGGTAACGACTCACATAGCCATGTTGCCTTCCCGATTTTTGTCATTTCCTGGTTGATGAAGCTTAAGTTTAGATTAACTTTTGAAAATCTGGTCTTTACTCACTTTGAATGCCACATCGTCAGATCCGCCAGATATCACTAATTAACGTCCACAAAAGTACTCTAGTTGGGAGCTAAGAGAATGGCCATTCTCTGCCACCAACTATGATACGTTTGAAGAAATCAATGTACATAATTCCTTTAGAAATACGCTGTCAGACATCCGTCCATACAAGTCATCCAGGAACAGGATGAACCGAATGTACTCTCCTACTGCATCCAATATAGGAATCACCCCATGGATCTGTAGCGAGAAGTCCTTGCAACTAGTAGATTCCAACCACGACCAAACCACGGTTTATCTCTGGTTGCAATCCCAGAGATTATTAGCGGTTCTTCCGTTTAATGAAGATCCACGGTCTTTAATGCTCTATCCCCATCATCTTCTGATATCTTCACGTATTTATTGGTAGGAATAGTTTTCGAATATAAATTCGATCCCGGTCTTTCTGTACCAACAATCGTATTGGACAAATTTGACAATCTGTGGTTTAATTGTCAAAATAAACATTGATCCAATCATGGCAATCCAATGAGTTCACTGTTTCAGTACTCAACATCACTTGGCCATTTTTAAATTAAAAATTGACGAATTGCAAATTAAACTTGTAAATCTTTCAGTAATTTTAAAAAAATACGATATTAGACTCTAATTTAATATACTAATGCCCTCCAACTATTTCATAATAAATACCTAATAAAATAACTTATAATCATATTCGTTTTTTACTTAGTTCTCCTTTCAAGACATTTGCAACATCATTCTTCGTTATTTGAATTTGAGTAAATCCGTTCAACATATTGTAAAGCCGTGTTACGAAATATTTTTGGTTTCATTACTTGAAAATAAAATCCGTGCTTATTCTTATAAAATAAAACTCAATTTTATGTTCCTTTTCTAACTCGGAAATACCGTTATAATTTCACGCCCCCTTTTTATTTCCCTTTTTCACTTTGGAATCCTCATTATATATATTTTCCAATTCTTCATTACACGTTGCATTATTATTTCAGTAATGGAAATAATGAATTATTACAAACTTCCTTGACCGTTACCAACTCATATCCTCCTCAGATAATTCCGATGTCGTTCAAGTTGGGGTATTTTAATTACCTCTCAGACCTTGATCAACAATGTTCATATCTTTAAATAAATATAAGTTATAATCCAAAACCAATAATTTATTCCAGTCTCAAAACAAATTCAATTTAACTATTTTATTCAAAATACAGTTTCATAAACCTTCTTCCCTTTTTAACAATCTCTTTCTCGAGTATAACCCTTCTTTCTTAATTCCATAATTAAGTAATTTCTTATAAACAACACCTTTTTAACTCTACCTCTTTAAACAAATTCATTTATAGTTTGGATTTGGATATACAACCCTATGACCCACTTCTTTACCCAAATTCACTTTCACCAATCTTCTTTCAAATCTATTCAACCATTCCCTCGCTTTGGAAATCTTATTTCAATTTTTACTTAATCTCATTTTTAAGTAACATTAATTTAAAATTAACGCTTTTACACTTTAAATCTCATTTATGTATCCCCGGTTTATTATAAATGCTTTTATCTTAATTTTTTCTAATTTAATTCAAATAATTAAGTAACATTTATTTCAAGCTATTGTATTTGCTTGGAATTCCTTTTTAACTTCGTTATAAAAATTCGGGTTTTAAATATAAAACCCGTACACAAACTCAATTCAACATTCAACTGGATTTCATTTCAACTTCAATTACTTTTTGAATGAATTTCCATTAAAAAGTAATTTCCTAAATTATTATTAATTAATATAATAATTTACTTCGATCTTTTACTACTTCCGTAGTTAATTTCTTTATTAACTAAAATAAATAGTAATTTCCTTTTTAAAACCTTATTAAAATTAAACAAATATTCTTTAAACTATTATACTAGATTAATCCAAACAAACTATTTTAATAATTAATTCCAGTTAAAAATGATTAATTTAGTCAACACTAAACACGGTTATCTCGTTAACTGATTCTAATTAGTTCTCTTCAAAATTATTAATAATATAATTAATTTAAATAATTCCATCTAATTATTCTAAACAAAATAATTATCTAATTTTAATCGTCAGGTTAATTTCTATTCACTTGTATATCAATCTGATTAACATCAGAATTTCCTTATAAAATAAACTAATAATTAATTATAAATTTAATAATAAATAACGAATATTTATTTCCTTTTAATAAAAATTTATTCAAAACATATATTTCAAAATCTATATCCAGTTGTAAAATAAATTTTATAACTTCATGCCTGTTGATTTGCCTGACAGTAAATCAATAATTATAAAACAATTTGATTTCATAGGCCATATGCTGCCAAATACTCAACCAACACCGCCCGCTGGTTTAAACTAAACAGATGTTGAATTTCCAGTCAGCTATCAACAATCAAATCAGTCACCCAATCAGATCAGTTCATATATGATAATATGAAAATAAATAATATATTTGAGGAATCCCGTTGGATCCCTCCAACCAGTTCTTCCCTGTATACAAATTGGTTATCACAAATCAGAACATTCAATTCGATTTAACTGATCATAGTAAATGACGACCATTTAACCTCAACCACTTCACAAACAACTCAAACAATTTAAACACGTTTATTTAAGCGTGACCAATCAAGGTGAGTTACCTCTATTGGATCCAATGGTTAAAATAATGATTTGGTTTTTACTGAAATTAAACAACAGTTTAATTTCATCGGTTAAAGTAACAAATAAATATATAACTAGTAAACAGTCAACCGTCAGCAATCAGAGCACACAAAATAAAAACCCAATTTATATAAAATATAAATGGGAAGAACTGAGTGAGTTTAGCTCACCTTGATCTGAATTATTGTTGAAATAGTTGGTTTTAATTAAATTAAATAGATGTTTAATTTAATCAAAGATCCCGGTTGATTCCAAATCTTGCCCAGTTCTGTTCCATGATGAAGTATTCACCGGTACGGTTGCAAGATAGCTTGTTTGGTTAAATTTTGATATAACATGCACAAAATATAAATATTACGATTCACAGTTAAACTACAATAATAATTTCTTAACTATAAATAAATATTTTAATTACTTTTTCTTAAATTAATCCATCATGTTGATCAAATAAATTTCTAGCTCTTCGTTCCTTAGTGCTTTTCGAGATGCACGAATTTAGAATATTTTGGTTATAGGGTTCTAATTAGTTTTTAATTAAAATTGGTTAAATTAAATTACTTATGCTTTGGCCATTTTCAGAACGATTCTTGTCTGCTCCATTCATTCAACCACAAGCCGATAGGAATTAGAGCCACCACCATGACTACATTTATTTCCTCCTATTCACGATTAGAAAATAGTTAATTTTGCTATCATATAATTAGTTATAAGTTATTACAGATTTAAACAGTGACTGATTACTTCGTTCTTTCCTTCTTGTTTGGGCTCCCTTCCACCTTAGTCACGCTATCGCTCTTCTACCTGTATGCTGCTTTACTTTATATATAAGTCAACACTAATTTACTTAATAATTTAATTGTTAAACATGTATTAGTTAAAGTAAATCAACAATTAAGTTATACTACATAGGTTCGAAGAAAGAACTGGCCAATCTGATTTTCACTTCCCCCAGGCTCGAAATCGCAAAGCCGTTATTTCCCAAATTCTCCACACAGACCTCGACATTAACCCAACCGCCACGTCCTATTTCAGATCACTGGTTATCATATCCTCCCCTTCCAAGTTTTTTCCCCAGTCAACGCCCTGGCCATCAAACTCCGTCCAACGGTTTCAATAAGCCGACTTTACCACTCACGTGCAAAACATCCACTTCTTTCCGCCATTCAACACTCTCGTTTCAGGTTTCCTTTATCTACTTCAAACCACGCTGACATCCCCTTTCACAAACTCACGAGCATGGTTACTTCATAACCCCAAAACCTGAGACCAAATAGTCGTATAACATTTCTATTAATTATACTAACTAGTGTTAAATAATGATTTGACTATGTTTTAATTACTCAGACAATTTACGTTGGGTAAAGGTATACCGTCTGCTTTCCATTTGTCTGAACCCACGCGCGATGCATACCACTCACTGCCGCACTCTATTTAGACGTTTGGGAACCCATCAACCAATGTTGGACGGCGTTCCCTGGTCCCCCATACGTTCTCCAGAGGTGCCGGCTGACTCGACGTCACCGATTGCCAGAGAACAGCCCACGATAGCAGCATCTTCTAGGTCAATTTGTGGCCAACTGGAAGCTTTAAATCCGATCTTGGCCGTCCTCTAGAGAGTACTCACTGAGCTCGAGAATTCCATTGTTGGGAAGGTCTGGATTAGGTGAAAGGAACGTTGAAAAATGGAGAAGTTCGTTCAGTGTTTGAGAATTGTTGATTAAGTAGAGTGGCGGCTGGTTCTGTGTTGACTTCAGCAAAGGGTTTCGACGCACGAAAATTACTAGTGAGGGTATTTATATGGGTTGAGGATTTCAAAATCGTGGGGTACACGGTGTTAATGAATTGGTGGCCTAGAAAACAAATGGTTTGGGAGCCAAGTAATGCACAGTGCAACGATGGCTTAGGACGCAAATTTAGTTAAATAAAGCAGCAAGGGTTTAAATATATCTCACTATAGCCTTTTGGGAATGATTAATATTAGTTTATTATAAAGAAACAGATGTGTGAGTTATCATGTAAAAATCACCATATACAACCTTCGTTTTCCACAACACAAGATAATCCTAGCATAAAAAAATATTTCGGACCTGATGGGATAAGTTTTGTCGAATTCCGAGATCGATTGTGAAAAGTCCTTTATAATTATTGATGAAAAATAAAGCGTCTAAAATTTCTAAAATTACAGAAAAAATCCAATAAATTTGTAACTTTGACATTTAATCAGGCCTCTTCCTAACGGATCCAATGAATCTTGTTCCGTCCAAATCGGAGTTCATTTGGCCAGTCGTTTATTCGTTTAAAGTTACCCTTGTCTGAATTGACCAAAATAGTATAATTGATTAGCGCGTTTATCATTTCCACGATCAAACAATAAGTCCGATTGACATGAAAAATGAAATTTACACAATAGTTAATTAATACAAATCCAGTGACACCAGTTTCGTCACATTCTGAGATTGTTTCCCGGTACGCTATTTTTGTACCCACCTCAATGCTATTTTGGACACCAAATTACCCGGTACTCAAAAATAAAAAACTATATACCTATCCTGACTCTAAACGTCGATACGAACTCAATGGAACTAGTTTCATGATTTAATTCGATCGTCTTCTCAAGTTACACATAAAAACCCCTCTATTAAATTAAATTAATTACGCGCTAAAGAAAATGGACGGGCGCTTATGGCTACCATGGCCACATACTACATTGGTTTGCCATGCAAATTAATACTGTACAACAATTTAATGTTAAGGTTCCAATGATACTAGTTTCATCGCAATCGGAGACCGTTTGCAAAATGGCTATTTTAAAGGCCAATAACTTAAAAACGATTTCCGTAGCGACTATTTTAAAATTTTATTTATCCATAACTAACAATCTATAACACAAAATCTGGATTTTTATCTTCCATATGAAAATTATAGTCACAGGATCCCAACGTTTCTTATTTCACAGAAATCCGACTTATATTGGATCTTGTATATTCGATTAAAGTTCAAAACTTCATATTACGAACTCCCGCGTCATTTCGAGCTCATTTTATAATTATATAAATATATAAAATTCAAAATTTGTTTTAATAATGAATTAAATATTAAAACCCATTAATATTACAAATATAATATTTAAAATAATAAATTAAATCAAATATTTGGCTGCCAAAAATACGAGTCATTACATTAGAGGTTATATATTGGTAGAAATCAATGGTATGGTGTAGATTGTCGATGTGGCATGTTTTTGTTTCCAAAGTTAAATAATCATTGAATAATGATTGTTGGAAGAATAAAACTAAGTGGAGTTTTAATGAATCTTTAATTAGATTGAAATGATAATGTGAAATTTTAAATTATCAATTTTGGGAAATGATCGAGAATGGAGCACTACCCGTCTTACTCCAGACGATAGCTAAATCTTTAATTAGATTTGAAAGTGAAATGGTAATTAGTTTTACCAATAACATCGTGGGTGTTAGATATGGGGTACTACCAGTTTTTCTCCATGGGATGAATAGGTTGGAATTGAGATTAATAAATACATGATTACTTCGGTAAAGTTTGCTAATACCGACGAGTTGATAAACCTTAAGTTGGTTTAGAATTGATAAAGGATAAAACAAAATCCTTTGAAATTGATATCCAAAGGAAGATTAAAGAATAATTTTGAAAAAATTTATCTTTGATAAAATTAATGGGAACCTTTCCCTAAAAATGTGAATATTTGAATAAAAGAATATTCTGAATTGGAATGAGTCGTATGATATGTTTTCATAGCACTTGATTATTGATTATGAAATACGCGAGTTATTCGGAAAGACCAGGTTTAACCCATTCTGAATAATTAATACGACGCTAAAAGTCAACGATGAAGATAGTGGTTGAAGACCATAGTTCTTCACATCGTTTGGACGATTACTGATGTCTTGATTGGGATGTACACCTAAGACAAGGTATTAAGGGGTGATTGCCCAGACGTACTTGTAGATCGACTGGATATGCAAGGACCTCTCTCTCCTGTATTGGACATATGGGACAAGGAATAAGGTGCCTCCGGTTTCATTCAGACCGAGAACGGACTAGTAAATGGATGTGTGTCTGACATTGGATTTCATTATGTATTGATTGATTTCTATTAAATATATATCTGTTTGGTGGCGGAGAATTTATTCTCTTGCTTAACACCCTTCTCTGAGACGTACGAGCTAAGAGGTTATATATTGATAGACATCAGTTGTATGACATGAATTGTCAGTGTGGCATGCTGAGATGCAAATGAACAAGGCTTTTTTTGAATAAAAGGGTCTTGTGGATGATGATCAAAGCATAGCTTTAATTACAATAGCTCTGTGTATAGCGTTAATTCGCGAGCCTCACAGCCTGGTATGAGTAAAAAATGGGATCGTGACTGCAGGGAGTGCATGCGTTTCTTTCTAGCTAGAAGTGATGTCATGGTATGGAGCCAAAACATTTTTACTTATGTGGATGATGGATTGTGAGGCACCTCAGATTTGAGTCCCTAGTGGCTCTTGATATGGTCGACATACTGACTATTTTTGAGGTCCAATAGGACCAAAAAACGTGTGTTTAAGAATAATCAATCCACTAATGTAAGTGTGGACCGGCCCTGAAGCATCCAAGGGTTGCCTAGAGTGTGTAATCCTGAGGCATTTGCTAAAGTATCTCGAATCGGTGAGGAGCCATCCATTGCCTCGACTCATAGATGGAAATCCAATTTCCAATACGACATTTTTCGGTTTTAGTTGTAGAGCTAGTACGGCGACATGATATATGGTACCCATGCCGTCTATGATTGATACATTTATATTTGAAGTTGTTTTTGACACTATGCACTTATAATAATATCAAATGATTTTTTTTAAACGTACCAACCATATTTGGCTATTATAAGGGAAAACTCTATCCCCCGGCTTGCGTTGCATTGTGTGATGGGACCTAAGTCTTATAATAGCTTCATTTTCCAAAAAGCATTGCGTTATTTTATTTTTAATTGAGATTCATGTGGAGTAAACCCGTTCTGTGTTATATGGCATGGTCCCATGATTTACTTTATTTTAAAGTAAATATTTAATAACTGTTTTAGTTCTCACACCAGTTCCATGACTGACTCGGGGTTTATTGTTTTAACCAAAATCTGGGTGCCCATATTTTCCAGACGGGCAGCTAGTAGTTTTGGTTTTCGCAGATATTTCTTTTCCCAGGATCCCGGATTACAGCTGGAGCTATATTCGGAAAGCTTTGTATCTGCGTATTTCTTTCAGTTGTGTAGTTGATGAACTTTCCGCTGTACATTGTATTTATACATTTGAATTTCCGCTGCTATGTATTTTAAATCTCTGATATTATTTTATGATGTATATTATTTATTCTCTAATATTCTTGTACTTTGATGTAAATTGTTGTAATAACAATGAAATGTTCTATTGTTTGTGTTCTGATGCATCGTGTTCCAAATTCAATCCAGGCTTTCCCGTAAGGGGAAGTTTTGGTCATTTCATTGTGGTATCAGAGCCAGGTTTCGATCCTGGGACCTGTGGGTTGAGAACACGACAAGTCAGAACACAAACAATAGAACATTTCATTGCTATTATAATAATTACATCAGAGTACAAGAACATAATAGAGTATGAATAGATAATATGCAGTGGAAAATACAATATCATAGATTAAGAATTTACATAACAACGGAAAATACATCAACAACACAACTTGGAGAAATACACGGATACAAAGCTTTCCGAATATAGCTCCAGCTGTAAATCCAGGATCCTAGGAAAAGAATCTACGAAAACCAAAACTACTAGCCACCTGTGTGGAAAATATGGGCACCCAGACTTTAGGTAGAAACAATAAACTCCGAGTCAATCATGGGACTGGTGTGAGAACTAAAACAGTTCTCATAACTTTACTTTAAAAGTTGGGAAATCATGGAACCACGCCGTATAATACGGAATGGGTTTACTCTACATGAATACTAGTTTAAAACACAAAACAATGCAATACTTTTTGAAAAATGAAGCTATTATAAGACTCAGGTCCTATCGCACAATGTAATGCAAGCCAAAGGATATAGTTTTCCCTTATAATAGTCAAACATGCTTGGTACATTTAAAATAAATCATTTTGATATTACTATAAGTGCATAGTGTCGAAACAATTTCAAATATAAATATATCAATCATAGACGGCATGGGTACCATATATCATGTCGCCATACTGATTCTACAACTAAAACCAAAAGCCACGTATTGGAAATTGGATTTCTATATGTGAGTCAAGGCAAGGGATGGCTCCTCACCGATTTGAGACACTCTAGCAAATGCCCTAGGATTACACCCTCGGGGAAACCCTGGATCTTCAGGGCCAGTCCACACTTACGTTAGTGCATTGGTTATTCCTGAACATACGTTTCCCAGTCCTATCGGACCTCTAAAATAGTCAGTACGTCGACTATACCAAAAGCCAATAGAAACTCAAATCCGAGGCGCCTCGCAATCCATCATCCACATAAGTAAAAATGTCTGGGCTCCATATCATGACACCACTTCTAGATAGAATGAAACGCATGCACTCCCAGTAGTCATGTTCCTGTTTTTGACTCATACCGGGTGTGAGGCTCGCGAATTAACGCTATTTACAAAGTCGTGCTTTTATCATCAACCACAAGACTCTACTTTCAACAAAAGCCTTGATCATTTGCATCTCAGCATGCCACACCGACAATTCACGCCATGCAACTGATGTCTATTAATATATAACCTCTAAGCTTCGTACATCTCAGAGAAGGGTGTTAAGTAAGAGAATAAATTCTCCGCCATTAAACAGATATATATTTAATAAAAATCAATCAACACTGGATGAAATCCAATGTCAAACACACATCCATTTACAAGTCCGTTCTGGGTCTGAACGGAATCGGAGGCACCTTATTCCTCGTCCCATATGTCCAATACAGGAGAGAGGTCCTCGCTATCCGGTTGATTTCCAAGTACGTGTGATAACCCCAAACTTCCATAGAACGAAAGTAAGGATAATCATTGGAATATAACATATTTACAACAACAGCAGATCTCATATAATAGCATAACACATAAATCATAGCAGCGGAAATAGAAATGCCATCAACATTACAACATCAGAACATCAGAGTGGCACAGTTACAGGATACAACTCAGCATATAATGTCTCAGCGAATAGAAATAGGTCTAGAAACACCGTCAAGTACAACATGGATAAACGATGTCTAAATGTCTTAAAGTAGAAATAAAAGATAAAAATGATCTTCATCTTCTGTCCATAAGAATATTCCAATCCATCACATGCCCAAAATAACTTGAACCTGTCACTTGCCTGCTCGTGTGAAAAAAGGGCACCCCCGAGTTTGTAAAATGAAACAAACTACGAGTCAGTCATGAGACTGGTATGAGAAATCTTTCCTAACTTATCTAACAAATATGGCTAATCACAGGACCGCGCCGCTAACGCGGAACGGGTTTATTCCATTAGATTGCCAGTGCATAAATTAAATAAATTTTTATTTAAAACAATGCAATGCTTTTTAGAAAAATGATATCATTATAAGACTCAAGTCCCATCACACAATGCAACGCAAACCGGAGGATAGAGTTTTACCTTATAATGATCAAACATGCTTGATACGTGTAAAATAATATTTAATATTATTATTAGTGTCTAATCAGCTTTCAAAATATTTTCAAAGTAAATGTGTCAATCCTAGATGGCATAGCTACCATATACTATGTCGCCATATATAGGTTTACAATCAAAACCGTAATGTCGTATTGGAAATTGGGTTTCCATTATGAGTCAGGGCTAGGGATGATCTCCTTACCGATTCGAGACACTCTAGCAAATGTCTCAGGATTCGGACGTTGGCGAACCCTTGGATCCTGCAGGGCTAGTCTACAAATACTTTAGTGGATTAGTTATGCCTGAACACACGCTTCCCGGTCCTATTGAACCTATAAATTGGCCACTATCGACCAATATAACAGAGGCCTCGTAATCCATCATCCACATAAGTAAAAATGTCTGGGCTCCGTACCATGACACAACTTCTAGCTAGAAAGAAACGTGTGCACTCCCTACATTCCCTTATCCCGTTTCTGACCCCTACTGGGGTGTGAGGCTCGCAAAGTAACGCTATACACAAAGCTACGCCTAAACAGGTCGTGTTTTGATCATCAACCACAAGGCTCTGCTTTTCAACAAAAGCCTCGATCATTTACATCTTGGCATGCCACATTGATAATTCATGCTCTGCGATCAATAACTATCAATTTACATGGAATGAAATCCAATGTCAGACACACATCCATTTACAAGTCCATTCTGGGTCTGAACAAAACCGGAGACACCTTATTCCTCGTCCCGTATGTCCAATGCGGAAGAGAGATGCTCGCTTGTCTGGACAATCAACAAGTACGTCCAGACAACTACCACTTTAACCCTTTACTGGGAGCTACCCAATGTCGGGCATCAGTAGTCGTCCGTTCGATGTGAAGATCGCCGGTCTTCAATTACCATTTTCAATATCTTCGATTTAAACCGCCGTATGATTATTTTGAAATGAGGTTGAACTCGGTCTTTTCAAATAATTCTTGTATATATATAATTTAAATCATTTCATATCATTAATATTATTTTATAACGATTTATCGCTATTTTTATTTATATAAAAATAGCCCAATTTAATTTAACGACACTTCGGGTCAATAGGCGGCCCTGGCGCTGTTTTTATCCAAATTTGATTTACACATTTCTCGAAATCTAACCGTTGGATTTTAACAGAATTTATGTCGTTGGAAAGATCTTCCCAAAGCGGACCTAACGGTTCCAGTTTTGAGAAAATTCGATAGTCGGATCTTTCGGTATAACAGTTTAAAGTTACGATTCCGAAACGCGAACTACCGTGTGCGATTCGTTAAATTTTAGTTTATATATATATATATATTATATTATACATAAATATAAATCATTCGAGGATTCCACTAACGTGTTTGACATGCCAAATAAAAGGATGTTTTATGTGCATAATATATCTACATGTTTATAATGTCAAATAAATATGTAATTTATTTACATGACAATTTCTACATTCCTAATGTCAAATAAAATGTAATTTATTTACTTGACATTGTTGCTAATGAAAAATAAAAGATAATTTTTATTTTCATTGTTTGTGTGAAATTTTTATTTTTAACTTTAACAAATAAAAGAAATACTTTTATTTGTATATAGTTTCAATGAATAACATGCCACATAAAAATGTTTATTTTAATTTTCATACAAATTCTATGTATAACTTAGCAATGAAAATGTCTCTTTAATTTGCATACAAATTCTAATGCATACTTTGACAATAAAAATGTCACTTTAATTTGTACACAAAATCTATTGTAAAAAATGTCACTTTAACTTGCATACAAATTCTAATACTAACAATAATTGACATTTTTATTTTGTTGACCATTCTATTTCAACAACACAAATAAAAATGATATTTCTATTTTTTTGTCAATTTCATTTCAACAAAATGATTAAAAATGATTCTCTCATTTTTGTTGACAATTCTATTTCAACAAAATGAATAAAAATGATTCGTTCATTTTTGTTGAAATAGAAATTTTTGTTGATAATTCTATTTCAACAAAATGATTCAAAATGATTTATTCATTTTTGTTGACAATTCTATTTCAACAAAATGATTAAAAATGATCTTTTCATTTTTGTTAACAATTCTATTTTAACAAAAGGAATAAAAGTGATAACTTCATCTTATCGACAATCCCATTTCAATAAAATAAATAAAAGTGATGACTTCATTTTGTTAACAATTCTATTTTAACAAAATGACTAAAATTGATTCATTCATTTTTGTTGACAATCTTTCAACAAAATGAATAAAAATGATTCGTTCATTTTTGTTGACAATTCTATTTCAACAAAATGATTAAAATGATCCATTCATTTTTGTTGACAATTCTATTTCAATAAAATGCATAAAAATGTTTCTTTCATTTTTGTTGACAATTCTATTTCAACAAAATGAATAAAAATGATATTTTCATTTTTGTTGACAATTCTATTTCAACAAAATGCATAAGAATGATTATTTCATTTTTGTTGACAATTCTATTTCCACAAAATGAATAAAAATGATATTTTCATTTTTTTTGATAATTCTATTATAACAAAATGAATAAAAATGATATTTTCATTTTCGTTGACAATTTTATCTCAACAAAATGCATAAAAATGATTCTTTCATTTTCGGTGACAATTCTATTTCAACGAAATGAATAAAAATGATATTTTCATTTTTGTTAACAATTCTAATTTAACAAAATGAATAAAAGGGATATTTTCATTTTTGTTGACAATTCTATTTCTACAAAATGATTAAAAATGATCGTTTCATTTTTGTTGGCAAATTTATTTCAACAAAATGAATAAAATGATATTTTCATTTTTGTTGACAATTCTATTTCAACAAAATGAATAAAATGATATTTTCATTTTTGTTGACAATTCTATTTCAACAAAAATGATTAAAAAGTGATTCATTCATTTTTGTTAACAATTCTATTTCAACAAAATGCGTAAAAGTGATAACTTCATATTGTTAACAATTCTAATTTAACAAACTGAATATAAGGGATATTTCATATTGTTAACAATTCTAATTTTAACAAAATGAATATTTTTGTTGCAACACAAATCTGTTTAACCAAAAATGTTATTTTTATTTTAACACAAATCTACTTAACAAAAATGTTATTTGTGTTTTGAAACAAATCTGTTTAACAAAAATGTCATTTTTGTTTTGACTATTTAATTTCAACAAATATGATATTTTTGTTCGACAAGTTTTATTTCAGCAAAAATGTAAATTTTGTTTCAACTATTTTATTTTGACAAAATGTCAATTTTGATTTAACTATTCTATTTTGACAAAAATGTCAATTTTGTTTCAACAAATTATATTTTAATAAAAAATGTAAATTATGTTTCAACCAATTATATTTTGACAGAAATGTCAATTTTGATTCAACAAATTATATTTTGATAAAAAGGTAAATATTGTTTCAACCAATTATATTTTGACAAAAATGTCAATTTTGATTCAACAAATTATATTTTGATAAAAATGTAAATTTTGTCTCAACAAAAATGATATATTTGTTTACAACAATTTTATTATAACAAAATGATATAATTTTTTTCAACAATTTTATTATTACAAAAATGATATATTTGTTTTCAATAATTTTATTATGACAAAAATGATATATTTGTTTCCAACAATTTTATAATAACACAAATGATATATTTGTTTTCAACAATTTTATTATAACAAAAATGATATATTTGTTTTCAACAATTTTGTTATAACAAAAATAATATATTTGTTTTCAACAATTTTATTATAACATAATAATCATCAAATCAACACATCTACATAACAACATCAATCATCAATCCCAGATCAAATCACGTATAACACCAAATAGAATTTAACCACGGATTGGAAGAAAATCACAATCATAATTAATTAATTTTAATTATATATATAAAAATAGAATTCTCACAGTGTTTTTTAATTCTGCACAATTCAGAACTGAAATTTGCCCAAAATCTTATTTGCTCCAAATTCGTTCTAGTCTGTCAGGAATGTAGATCTCGGATTCACGATCCCGATGGTTCTGAAAACTTCCAATTCTGAATTCGTTTGAGTAAGTTATGAATTTATTTAGATAATAACATTTTAAAAATAATTAATTAAATAATAAAAATAGAAAATACCCTTCTTCTTCTCAAATCAGACCAAGGCCGTCAACTCATCTATTTATTTCGATCCTAGGGTTCAAGTTTCTGATCACCTTAATCAACTTCACGACGATCGGAGGGTGCCACGTCAGAGGGGAACGAACGATGCTCCAGGTGGACCCCACAGTGGTGGGTGCGATGGGCGGCGGTGCAAACCCGCTGACTTTGGGGTTCCAATTCGATCACAATACACGACGGTTTTTGATCAACTCCGTATGAGATTGAAGCTTATGAAGTCCTCTACAATAATGTCTAAAGGAGTGGGAAATTTTATAGTGTGGATTGAAAGAAATTAGTCGAGGAAGGGAAGAACATTTCTAGCCATTGACAGGGAAGGAGGTTGCAGCTACAATATTGGGTATTAGGGTTTGCTAATGTATATTTATAATAAAATAATATTTAATTCCTAGTTTTGCAAATAATCCCATTAATCCTCAATAGCTCCAAATTCAGCCCAACAAGAGTTGTTCCTACCCAAATGCCTCTGTTCCGGACACAATGGGCCAGGTCCCGTCAGCCCAATCGATCATTTTCAGTCTGTTTTCTTTAAATTAAAGTATAAGTGTAAAGACCCGCAACTTCCCCGTAAAGGAAAGCGTCGGATAGTTCGAGAACAAGCCACAACAGAACGCATACAGAAGAATATTTCATTGTATATAACAACAATGCATCAGATTACAAGAATATACAGAGTATAAATGAATATTACACAGAAATATCAGAGATTTAAATTACATTTAAATACATAGCAGCGGAAAATAATACAATATACAACTAGAAGTAGATATACGGATACAAAGCTTTCCGGATATCGTTCCAGCTGTAAACCAGGATCCTGTGAATATAAATCTGCAAAACCAAAACTACTAGCTGCCCGTGTCGAAAATAAGGGCACCCAGAGTTTAGGTTAAAACAATAAACTCCAGGTCAGTCATGTGACTGGTGTGAGAACTAAAACAGTTATTAATTCTTTATTTTAAATCATTAGGTAAATCAAGGGACCACGCCGTATAACACGGAACGGGTTTCCTCCCAAGAATACCAGTGCATAAAACAAACAGCGCAATGCTAAATAAAGAAAAATGAAGCTGTTATAAGACCCAGGTCCTATCACACAATGCAACGCAAGCCGGGGGATAGGGTTTTCCCTTATAACAGCCAAAGAATGCTTAATACGTTTAAAACAAATCATTTGATACTATTATAAGTGCATAGTGTATAAAACAACTTCAAATCATAAGTATCAATCATAGGCGGCATGAGCGTCCCATGCCACTATGTCGCCATATATAGGTTTACAAATAAAACCGCAAAGTCACGTATTTGGAAATTGGATTTCCGTCTATGAACCGAGGCAAAAGATAGTCCTCAACCGATTCGAGACAATCTAGCCTACCATGTCTCAGGAACAGCCGCAACTGCCCCCTGGATCGTCAGGGCCGGTCCACCGATGTGGATTATTATGCCTGAACAATACGTCTCCCCGCCCTTTGGGGCGCAAACGAGCCAACGAATGACTCCATCGGTTCGAGAACGACCGATCAATCCGAGGCGCCTCGCAACAGCAACAACCACATAAGTCAAACTCGTCAGGGCGTGTAAAACCACTGATGCCACTTTTAGCTAGAAAGAAACGCAAGTCCTCCCTGATGTCTGTCTCCCGTTTTTGGTTCATACCGGGTGTGAAACACGCGAGGTAAACGTTACACAAAGCTACGCCACAAAGGCCGTGCTTTGATCATCAACCACAAGACTTTGCTTTTCAACAGAAGCCTTGATCATTTGCATCTTAGCATGCCACACAGGAAAACCATCCTATGCAACCGATATCAGTCACACAGAATGAAATCCGATGTCAGACACACAGTCCATTTACAAGTCCGTTCTGGGTCTGAACGAAACCGGAGGCACCTAGTACCCCGCATATCCATCGATCTCCAAGTACGTCTGGACGATCACCAACTGTTTCCATCTTCTTGGGTGTACAGCCCAATCAAGATCATCAGTTATCACCCAAACGACGTGAAGACCTCCGGTCTTCGACCACCGTCTTCATCTTCGACTTATCGTCGTATCAGTTATTCAGAATGGGATAAACCCGGTCTTTCCGAATAACTCGCGTATATATTCTAAAAGTGTTACACAAACACAACATACGCCTCATTCCAATTCATTAGTCACTAACCGTAAATTAATCAAGAGAATAATTCCCCAAATATTAACCCCGAAGGCCGAAACCAACATCAGATCAATATCCAGAAAACCATTCTGCTTAGCTAACCGACAGTTAGTTTCTAAATTTCACATTCATAGGGAAAGGTTCCCATTAATTTTATCAAAGATAAATTCTTGAATTTATTCTTTAATCTATTTTTGAATATCAATTCAACTAGTCGAGATTAACGAACCTTACCGAAGTAATCATTGGTTTTAGTTTCCCAATCCCAACCTATTCATCCCATGAAGTAAAACTGGTAATACTTCATATCTAACACCACAGTGTTATCGGTAAATTCAATTACCATTTCACGTTCAAATCTAATTAAAGATTTAACTATCGCCTGGAGCAAAACTGGTGATACTCCATTCTCGATCTTTTCAATCTAATTAAAGATTCATTAAAACTCCACTTAGTTTTAATCATTATCTGGGTTAAAGAATCAGTGTCATTTAAAAACACGATTCACGATAAACCCAAAATCACATTCCATTAATTATCGGGTTAAAGAACAAGTGTTATTTAAAACACTGTTCACGATAAGCCCAAAAATCAATACCAATTCAATTCCAATTAAATATCATTTAATTGGTACACTTCATTAAATCTAAATAAAAATATTTAATCTTTTCTCAACTGGGTTCAAGAACAGTGTTAGTAAAGACACCATTCACGACAAACCCAAATCACATTCGATATTCAATACAAGGCTCTGAATAGAAAATATATCGGCCTATATTCAATATCAAATTCTACGATTAACAAATGTCGTATTGGAAATAACGATATATATATCTATCTTTCAAATTTCCATAACAACATCTGTATAATCACGAAATCCAACATCGAAATATTCCGAAGACAATTTCGATTCAAATCCATTCCAATGCAATCATTGGAAATTTTGGTTAACTTCAAAACCATTTCAGATTCAATTTATTTATTTAAAAATAAATAGAATTAAAATTCTAGTTCAAAACTAGTTCATTTCGATAAAAATCTATTTTTATCTTTTCAAATATGGAGTTTTTCATCCCAATTCTTTCTAAATCATTTCTTATGATTTTACACAAATTATTACTATTTTTAATAATTTTATCAAGGCCCGTACAGTCGATTTCCATCAATGGCCATCGAACTGCACTTACAGCGACCTTTTTCGAATTTGATTTGGACGTATCTCCAAATCCAACCGTTAGATTTCAAATTTCTAATATTCATTAGAAAGCTCTTTTCGATACGAACCCAACGGTTCCGGTTTTAGGAGAATCCGACGGTCGGATCTCCCGTAATGTCCGTTTGAAATAAATGGTCGAAATTCGCGAACTACCGCGGCGCGGCGCGTTCTATTCAGGCCATTATATATAATATATATATATTATATATATTTCGTCGATTTCTATTTAAAACGAATTATATAAATAGTTTTGAATTCGTTTCAAAAACATTTTCAACTTCCTTTTCAATTCAAATCAAAATTGAATTCTTCTTTATAAATTCGTTTCAAAATTCATTCCTATTCAATTCAAATTTCAATTCAATTTGAATTCATTTCAATTCGTTTTCAATTCAATTTGAATTCGTTTTCAATTCATTTCGAAATCGTTTTCAATTCAATTCATTTCGAAATCGTTATATATTCAATTCATTTCGAAATCGTTATATATTCAATTCATTTCGAAATCGTTTTCAATTCAATTCATTTCGAAATCGTTTTCAATTCATTTCATTTCGAAATCGTTTTCAATTCATTTCATTTCGAAATCGTTTTCAATTCATTTCATTTCATTTCGAAATCGTTTTCAATTCATTTCATTTCGAAATCGTTTTAAAATCGATATAAATATCGTTTACGTCAAAATGGCGTCAATCTAATCAACACGGCTTCATATATTGATATTTCCAAATATTCCATTGCGAATATTTCTATTTCAAATATTTCTATTTTAAAACTGGAATGAGGCCCAATCAATTACCATGTAAAGTTAATTATATGGATTTTCATACAACACATGTATATAATAGCATGGAAAAATAATCAACCATCAACCAAAGTGCACTACACTGTATAAGCATCAAATATAGATATCCAACGCTTAAAACAGCCTGTCAATCAACCGATCGACATATTCAATCAATCGGGATGAGTGAACTTCAAATTTCATCCCAACACCCGTGTGGGGTTTCAAACAATCAAACACATATTTTATTTGTGCTGTTGGGCGATGTGTAAAATTTATCGACTCAATCAATGTCATTCAAATAAGTGTACATAAACAAATCGTCTGGTTTGTAAATGAATATTTATTTATTCACATTCACGTTAAAAATTATATTTTTAACGCTAAAACATTTTATTCCAACCTATGAATTTCTATACAATTCATTTATTCAATAAAATGATATTTTTATTTTTCTAACTTATTTTAGAAAATTTCGGCGGCATAACGACACGATACTAGAAACGGGACAAGGCCTAGCCTTATCCCCGGTCTAGTGAAGGCCCACGCCATTCACTCATCAATCAAATCAATTTCATTATGCAAACCACAAAATTTGGAGTAAGGGTCTAACCTAGCCTTACTCCTTCGCCTTATAACGGCGCACGTCTAATCCTAACCAATTTATCGATTCGATTTTTCACACCACAAACCACATTCAAACCAATATCGCAATCAATCACCAAACAGTCAAACAAACAAGTCCATGGTCTGTGGACGATTGTGTCGGGTGCTACTAAGCACCGTCTGCATCCTAGTATATATATATAACTAGAAAAAGAAATTGAAAGGTGAGAAATTCTCATATATTGCGATCCTAGCTCCACGGCTCTTCATTTGCAGAAGTCTTCGTCGTTTCGCCTTTTTGTCACCTTCGTTGCTGCTTTCACTACATATGTAAAAATCGAATTTTTACCTCGCTATTCAATATATAAAAATCATATTTTTATCTCGAAGTTCAATATATAAAAATCATATTTTTAGTTCAAAGTTCAATATATAAAAATCGAATTTTTATTTCAAAGTTCAATATATAAAAATCGAATTTTTATTTCAAAGTTCAATATATAAAAATCGAATTTTTATTTCAAAGTTCAATATATAAAAATCGAATTTTTATTTCAAAGTTCAATATATAAAAATCGAATTTTTATTTCAAAGTTCAACATATAAAAACTAAATTTTTCTTTCGAAGTTCAATATATAAAAACTATATCTTTCTTTCGAAGTTCAATATGTAAAAACTATATTTTTCTTTCGAAGTTCAATATGTAAAAACTATATTTTTCTTTCGAAGTTCAATATGTAAAAACTATATTTTTCTTTCGAAGTTCAATATGTAAAAACTATATTTTTCTTTCGAAGATCTATATATCAAAAATCATATTTTTAGTTTGCTATTCAATATATAAAAATCGAATTTTTAGTTCGAAGTTCAATATATAAAAATCATATTTTTATCTCGAAGTTCAATATATAAAAATCATATTTTTATTCGAAGTTCTATATATCAAAAATCATATCTTTACCCCTTTTTTTTATAACGCCATTTTCAATATAAAGATTATATATTTTTTTTTCCTTTTCTATAACATAAAAATTATATTTTTATTATCTATAACTATAAATAAAAATTGTTTCTTTATCTACCAAAAATCAAATCTTTTTATATTTAAAAATATAATCTTTTCTAAACTAAAGACCAAATCCTTTTCATATCAAATATCGAACCTTTTTCATAGTAAAGATCAAATCTTTTCTTTTACTTTTTAAGTTTAAATCTTTTCTATTTTAAAGTTTCAAATCTTCTTTCCTTTTTAACTTTAAAATGTAAATCAGTTTTTAACTTTAAAATGTAAATCAGTTTTTAACTTTAAAATGTAAAACAATTTTTAACTTTATAAAATTCAGTTTTTAAAAAAAATCCTAATTAATTTTAAACTCTAAAATAAAAATAAAATAAAAGTAAAAATAGATATGCTTACCGTATGCGAAGAGGGGGGGGCATCGGCTTCGTCGAGGGGGGGCTTCGCTTCGTCGAGGGGGGGGGGGGGCTTCGCTTCGTCGAGGGGGGGGGGGGGCTTCGCTTCGTCCAGGGGGGGCTTCGCTTCGTCCAGGGGGGGCTTCGCTTCATCCAGGGGGGGCTTCGCTTCGTCCAGGGGGGCTTCGCTTCGTCCAGGGGGGCTTCGCTTCGTCCAGGGGGGCTTTGGGGGGAGGGGATTTTAAATCGACGAGAGGGGACGGGGGTATGGAACAACGGCGAGGGGGAGGGGGGTGCGGTGGTCGTTGGGGGCCAGGCGGAGGACGCGGGGGGGGGGGGGGGTGCGAGGCTCGGCGGTGGCTCGAGCGGCGATCCCGCTGGCGGAGCGATTGTGGTTTTTTTTTTTTTTTTCGATCATCTGATTTGTGAAGAACTGGGGGGGGGCCAGAAATAAAAGGGAAGGGTTTATATTCTTCTTTTTTTTATATATATATATAAATATTTAATTATTATTTAATTTGAAAGCGGCTTGTTTATTGGTCTGAACCCCAATTCAAACCCAACGACAGTTGCCCCTAGCTAAATACCCCAATTCCGAACACAATGGGATATGTTTCATAAGCCAGTTCGGCCGTTTCGATCAGTTTTCGTCAAAATCAAAATATAACTCTATATATTGAATTTGAACGCACATTTCAATTTACCGAGGCCACATACTAACTCTAAAAATTCTCGAAAAATATTTTCTAGCTTCGCATTGACGATACGGTCCTAACAAAACTAATTTCGTCGAATTCTGAGACCGTTAGAAAAATGGCCAATTTCCAGTCAATTAAAATCAACTGAAACTGGTCAAACGCGTTTTCCTTTGCCACGCTCACATATTGATTCGAAAAATTATGAAATTTGAAACCTAGCAATAACTTAACATCACGGACCCAACAAAACTGGTTTCGTCGAAATCCGAGGTCGTTTGCAAAATTGCTATTTTTAAGGGCCTTATATATATAAAAATATATATAAATTCCACAGCGACTATTTCTAATTTTAAACTGGACATATCTTATCATTTCTAAGATGAAATCTCAGTTTGTTAACTTCGTTACAAAGATATAGTTATACAGATTCAAATATTTCTTGTTTCGTTCAATTTTGACTTATATTGAATTCTGTATATTCATTTGAAATTAGAAATCGAATTTTCGAACTACCGCGCCATTTTCTATTCCTTTTATAATAATATATAATTATTTATATTCTAACGACGGCGTATATAATATATACGTTATAATTATATTCAAAATAAATTTCTCGTCGATATTATTTAAAATAATTCATTTTAAATATTCAAAATTCGCTAAAATCGCCGAAATAAAAATTTCAAACCGGCTCGCATTTTACGGGTTGTTACAATCTCCCCCACTTAAAACTTTTCGTCCCCGAAAAGGAACAAAGTCGAAAGTGGTTTGATTAATAAGCTCTACGATCGATCAGGCTTCCATTCTCCAACTCTTTAGTTTCTGAGAATTTTCAAAATTTCAAAAATTTGGCTAACACCCTAAATTTTTGAAAAATTTCGCCATAACCTCCCCTGCACCGGGAGCATCGGGGAATTTCAAATAGCTTCCCCGGTCCTTCAGATCTCTAAAAGAAAAAGAAAAAGCCAAGCGGCTAGCCAATAGGCTCATAAAATCATCATCACCCAAACAAAACAGGAAATTATGTAGTAAACATGTACCTATTTGTCGGGCAAACAAATTTTATTCTCTGGCTCTAGCCTTCTTGCTATGACCTGTTCAATGATATATATATGTATATGCAAGCAGATGCGACCAATTTTCAATACAGTTCAATATTTGGTTCAATTAGGCATAATGATTCAAAATTATCAAACAAATAAACAAACAACACAAACATCAATCAATTAGTGACCTTAACGTTTCAAATTGATAATTTTACTATCTATAAAGAAAATCACGTTTTGATGCCAAATCACAACAATGTATTCTAACTATATAAGTTTTGGTTCTCACACCAGCCTAATGGAAATATATAGATATCACACCTTCGTCACTCGAAAATAAATACTGGTAACGCTGCAGCATTATCAGAATCATCCCCGGGCAACTAGAATGTGATTCTATATCTACCCAATATATTAAAACTTTGAGTATACGTTTGCAAGGCGTATATGCAAATTCTTTATATATTGAATTGTCCAAAATCAATATAAATAACTAATCAAATACGAATAATTGATTTTAAATTTTCAAAACAAATTTTGTTTTCATTTTAAAAATATACTCTTCACACTCGTTCTAGGATACTACTGATCCTATCTCTAACGAGTCATTCTCGTTGGATATTGCTAATCCAATATCTGATGAATTCTTTCGTATGGTTCTAATGTGTCTTGTTCTCTGAGCTTTGTAAACCAAAGCTCTGATACCACGTGTAAAGACCCGCAACTTCCCCGTAAAGGAAAGCGTCGGATAGTTCGAGAACAAGCCACAACAGAACGCATACAGAAGAATATTTCATTGTATATAACAACAATGCATCAGATTACAAGAATATACAGAGTATAAATGAATATTACACAGAAATATCAGAGATTTAAATTACATTTAAATACATAGCAGCGGAAAATAATACAATATACAACTAGAAGTAGATATACGGATACAAAGCTTTCCGGATATCGTTCCAGCTGTAAACCAGGATCCTGTGAATATAAATCTGCAAAACCAAAACTACTAGCTGCCCGTGTCGAAAATAAGGGCACCCAGAGTTTAGGTTAAAACAATAAACTCCAGGTCAGTCATGTGACTGGTGTGAGAACTAAAACAGTTATTAATTCTTTATTTTAAATCATTAGGTAAATCAAGGGACCACGCCGTATAACACGGAACGGGTTTCCTCCCAAGAATACCAGTGCATAAAACAAACAGCGCAATGCTAAATAAAGAAAAATGAAGCTGTTATAAGACCCAGGTCCTATCACACAATGCAACGCAAGCCGGGGGATAGGGTTTTCCCTTATAACAGCCAAAGAATGCTTAATACGTTTAAAACAAATCATTTGATACTATTATAAGTGCATAGTGTATAAAATAACTTCAAATCATAAGTATCAATCATAGGCGGCATGAGCGTCCCATGCCACTATGTCGCCATATATAGGTTTACAAATAAAACCGCAAAGTCACGTATTTGGAAATTGGATTTCCGTCTATGAACCGAGGCAAAAGATAGTCCTCAACCGATTCGAGACAATCTAGCCTACCATGTCTCAGGAACAGCCGCAACTGCCCCCTGGATCGTCAGGGCCGGTCCACCGATGTGGATTATTATGCCTGAACAATACGTCTCCCCGCCCTTTGGGGCGCAAACGAGCCAACGAATGACTCCATCGGTTCGAGAACGACCGATCAATCCGAGGCGCCTCGCAACAGCAACAACCACATAAGTCAAACTCGTCAGGGCGTGTAAAACCACTGACGCCACTTTTAGCTAGAAAGAAACGCAAGTCCTCCCTGATATCCGTCTCCCGTTTTTGGTTCATACCGGGTGTGAAACACGCGAGGTAAACGTTACACAAAGCTACGCCACAAAGGCCGTGCTTTGATCATCAACCACAAGACTTTGCTTTTCAACAGAAGCCTTGATCATTTGCATCTTAGCATCCCACACAGGCAAACCATCCTATGCAACCGATATCAGTCACACAGAATGAAATCCGATGTCAGACACACAGTCCATTTACAAGTCCGTTCTGGGTCTGAACGAAACCGGAGGCACCTAGTACCCCGCATATCCATCGATCTCCAAGTACGTCTGGACGATCACCAACTGTTTCCATCTTCTTGGGTGTACAGCCCAATCAAGATCATCAGTTATCACCCAAACGACGTGAAGACCTCCGGTCTTCGACCACCGTCTTCATCTTCGACTTATCGTCGTATCAGTTATTCAGAATGGGATAAACCCGGTCTTTCCGAATAACTCGCGTATATATTCTAAAAGTGTTACACAAACACAACATACGCCTCATTCCAATTCATTAGTCACTAACCGTAAATTAATCAAGAGAATAATTCCCCAAATATTAACCCCGAAGGCCGAAACCAACATCAGATCAATATCCAGAAAACCATTCTGCTTAGCTAACCGACAGTTAGTTTCTAAATTTCACATTCATAGGGAAAGGTTCCCATTAATTTTATCAAAGATAAATTCTTGAATTTATTCTTTAATCTATTTTTGAATATCAATTCAACTAGTCGAGATTAACGAACCTTACCGAAGTAATCATTGGTTTTAGTTTCCCAATCCCAACCTATTCATCCCATGAAGTAAAACTGGTAATACTTCATATCTAACACCACAGTGTTATCGGTAAATTCAATTACCATTTCACATTCAAATCTAATTAAAGATTTAACTATCGCCTGGAGCAAAACTGGTGATACTCCATTCTCGATCTTTTCAATCTAATTAAAGATTCATTAAAACTCCACTTAGTTTTAATCATTATCTGGGTTAAAGAATCAGTGTCATTTAAAAACACGATTCACGATAAACCCAAAATCACATTCCATTAATTATCGGGTTAAAGAACAAGTGTTATTTAAAACACTGTTCACGATAAGCCCAAAAATCAATACCAATTCAATTCCAATTAAATATCATTTAATTGGTACACTTCATTAAATCTAAATAAAAAGATTTAATCTTTTCTCAACTGGGTTCAAGAACAGTGTTAGTGAAGACACCATTCACGACAAACCCAAATCACATTCGATATTCAATACAAGGCTCTGAATAGAAAATATATCGGCCTATATTCAATATCAAATTCTACGATTAACAAATGTCGTATTGGAAATAACGATATATATATCTATCTTTCAAATTTCCATAACAACATCTGTATAATCACGAAATCCAACATCGAAATATTCCGAAGACAATTTCGATTCAAATCCATTCCAATGCAATCATTGGAAATTTTGGTTAACTTCAAAACCATTTCAGATTCAATTTATTTATTTAAAAATAAATAGAATTAAAATTCTAGTTCAAAACTAGTTCATTTCGATAAAAATCTATTTTTATCTTTTCAAATATGGAGTTTTCATCCCAATTCTTTCTAAATCATTTCTTATGATTTTACACAAATTATTACTATTTTTAATAATTTTATCAAGGCCCGTACAGTCGATTTCCATCAATGGCCATCGAACTGCACTTACAACGACCTTTTTCGAATTTGATTTGGACGTATCTCCAAATCCAACCGTTAGAATTCAAATTTCTAATATTCATTAGAAAGCTCTTTTCGATACGAACCCAACGGTTCCGGTTTTAGGACAATCCGACGGTCGGATCTCCCGTAATTGTAAAGACCCGTAACTTCCCCGTAAAGGAAAGCGTCGGATAGTTCGAGAACAAACCACAACATAACGCATACAGAAGAACATTTCATTGTATATTACAACAATGCATCAGATTACAAGAATATACAGAGTATAAATGAATATTACACAGAAATATCAGAGATTAACAATAAGTTACATAGCAGCGGAAAAATAATACAATACACAACTAGAAGAGATATACGGATACAAAGCTTTCCGGATATCGTTCCAGCTGTGAACCAGGATCCTGTGAATATAAATCTGCAAAACCAAAACTACTAGCTGCCCGTGTCAAAATAAGGGCACCCAGAGTTTAGGTTAAAACAATAAACTCCAGGTCAGTCATGTGACTGGTGTGAGAACTAAAACAGTTATAATTCTTTATTTTAAATCATTAGGTAAATCAAGGGACCACGCCGTATAACACGGAACGGGTTTCCTCCCAAGAATACCAGTGCATAAAACAAACAGCGCAATGCTAAATAAAGAAAAATGAAGCTGTTATAAGACCCAGGTCCCATCACACAATGCAACGCAGTCGAGGATAGGGTTTTCCCTTATAACAGCCAAAGAATGCTTGATACGTTTTAAAACAAATCATTTGATACTATTATAAGTGTATAAAACAACTTCAAATCATAAGTATCAATCATAGGCGGCATAAGCGCCCCATCCCACTATGTCGCCATATATAGGATTACAACTAAAACCGCAAGATCACGTATTTGGAAATTGGATTTCCGTCTATGAACCGAGGCAAAAGATAGTCCTCAACCGATTCGAGTCAATCTAGCCCATGTCTCAGGATCAGAGCTCGAGTGACCCTTGGAGCGACAGGGCCGGTCCACCGATGTGGATTAAAATGCCTGAACACTACGTTTCCCCGCCCTTTGGGGCGTAAATGAGCCAACTAAATGACTCCATCGGTTCGAGAACGACCGATCAATCCGAGGCGCCTCGCAACAGCAACAACCACATAAGTCAAACTCGTCAGGGCGTGTAAAACCACTGACGCCACTTTTTATCTAGAAGGAAACGCATGCCCTCCCTGAGGTCCGTCTCCCGTTTTTGGTTCATACCTGGTGTGAAACACGCGAGGTAAACGTTACACAAAGCTACGCCACAAAGGCCGTGCTTTGATCATCACCACAAGACTTTGCTTTTCAACAGAAGCCTTGATCATTTGCATCTTAGCATGCCACACAGGCAAGCCATCCTATGCAACCGATATCAGTCACACAGAATGAAATCCGATGTCAGACACATAGTCCATTTACAAGTCCGTTCTGGGTCTGAACGAAACCGGAGGCACCTAGCACCCCGCATATCCATCGATCTCCAAGTACGTCTGGACGATCACTAACTGTTTCCATCTTCTTGGGTGTACAGCCCAATCAAGATCATCAGTAATTACCCAAACGACGTGAAGACCTCCGGTCTTCGACCATCGTCTTCATCTTCGACTTATCGTCGTATCAGTTATTCAGAATGGGATAAACCCGGTCTTTCCGAATAACTCGCGTATATATTATAAAAGTGTTACACAAACACAACATACGCCTCATTCCAACTCATTAGTCACTAACCGTAAATTAATCAAGAGAATAATTCCCCAAATATTAACCCCGAAGGCCGAAACCAACATCAGATCAATATCCAGAAAACCATTCTACTTAGCTAACCGACAGTTAGTTTCTAAATTTCACGTTCAAATCTAATTAAAGATTTAACTATCGCCTGGAGCAAAACTGGTGATACTCCATTCTCGATCTTTTCAATCTAATTAAAGATTCATTAAAACTCCACTTAGTTTTAATCTGTGACTGGGTTAAAGAATCAGTGTCATTTAAAACACGGTTCACGATAAACCCAAAGTCACATCCCATTAATTATCGGGTTAAAGAACAAGTGTTATTTAAAACACTGTTCACGATAAACCCAAAAATCAATATCCATTCAATTCCAATTAAATATTATTTAATTGGTACACTTCATTAAATCTAAATAAAAAGATTTAATCTTTTCTCAACTGGGTTCAAGAACAGTGTTAGTGAAGACACCATTCACGACAAACCCAAATCACATTCGATATTCAATACAAGGCTCTGAATAGAAAATATATCGGCTTATATTCAATATCGAATTCTACGACTAACAAATGTCGTATTGGAAATAACGATACAAATATATATCTTTCAAATTTCCATAACAACACCTGTAATATCACGAATTCCAACATCGAAATATTCCGAAGACAATTTCGATTCAAATCCACTCCAATGCAATCATTGGAAATTTTGGTTATTTTCAAAACCATTTCAAATTCAATTTATTTATTTAAAAATAAATAGAATTATAATTCTAGTTCAAAACTAGTTCATTTCGATAAAAATCTATTTTTATCTTTTCAAATATGGAGTTTTTCATCCCAAACTTTCACAAATCATTTCTTATGATTTTACACAAATTATTACTATTTTTAATAATTTTATCAAGGCCCGTACAGTCGATTTCCATTAACGGCCATCGAACTGCACTTACAGCGACCTTTTTCGAATTTGATTTGGACGTATCTCCAAATCCAACCGTTAGATTTCAAATTTCTAACATTCATTAGAAAGCTCTTTTCGATACGAACCCAACGGTTCCGGTTTTAGGAGAATCCGACGGTCGGATCTCCCGTAATGTCCGTTTGAAATAAATGGTCGAAATTCGCGAACTGCCGCGGCGCGGCGCGTTCTATTCAGGCCATTATATTATATATAATATATATATAATATATATTTCGTCGATTTCTATTCAAAACGAATTATATAAATAGTTTAAAAATCGTTTAAAACCTATTTCAACTTCCATTTCAATTCAAAGCAAAATTGAATTCTTCTTTATAAACTCGTTTCAAAATTTATTTCTATTCAATTCAAATTTCAATTCAATTTGAATTCATTTCAATTCGCTTTCAATTCAATTTGAAATCGTTTTCAATTCATTTCGAAATCGTTTTCAATTCAATTCATTTCGAAATCGTTTTCAATTCAATTCATTTCGAAATCGTTTTCAATTCAATTCATTTCGAAATCGTTTTCAATTCATTTTGAATTCGTTTTCAATTCAATTCATTTCGAAATCGTTTTCAATTCAATTCATTTCGAAATCGTTTTCAATTCAATTCATTTCGAAATCGTTTTCAATTCATTTTGAATTCGTTTTCCATTCAATTCATTTCGAAATCGTTTTCAATTCATTTTGAATTCGTTTTCAATTCAATTCATTTCGAAATCGTTTTCATTTCATTTTGAATTCGTTTTCAATTCAATTCATTTCGAAATCGTTTTCAATTCAATTCATTTCGAAATCGTTTTCAATTCAATTCATTTCGAAATCGTTTTCAATTCAATTCATTTCGAAATCGTTTTCAATTCATTTTGAATTCGTTTTCAATTCAATTCATTTCGAAATCGTTTTCAATTCATTTTGAATTCGTTTTCAATTCAATTCATTTCGAAATCGTTTTCAATTCATTTTGAATTCGTTTTCAATTCAATTCATTTCGAAATCGATAAAATCGATATAATATCGTTCACGTCAAAATGGCGTCAATCTAATCAACACGGCTTCATAAATTTCTATTTTCAAAATAGTTGTTATTATCAAAATATTTCGTTCAACACATGACCAATCTCAATGAATGAGTACTGTCAACACATGAACTTTTATTTTATAATATTCTTTATTTTTCAAATTGGAATGAGGCCCAATCAATTACCATATAAAGTTAATTATATGGATTTTCATACAACACATGTATATCATAGCATTGAAAAATAATCAACCATCAACCAAAGTGCACTACACTGTATAAGCATCAAATATAGATATTCAACGCTTATAACAGCCTGTCAATCAATCGATCGACATATTTAATCAATCAGGATGAGTGAACTGCAAATTTCATCCCAACACCCGTGTGGGGTTTCAAACAATCAAACAAATATTTTATTCGTGCAGTTGGGCGATGTGTAAAATTTATCGTCCCAATCAATGTCATTCAAATAGGTGTACATAAACAAACCGTCTGGTTTGTAAATGAATATTCTATTTTATTCACTTCACGTTAAAAATTATATTTTTAACGATAAAACATTTTATTCCAACATATGAATTTCTATTCAGTTCATTCTTTAAATAAAATGATATTTTTATTTTTCTAACACATTTTAGAAAATTTCGGCGGCATAACGGCACGATACTAGAAACGGGACAAGGCCTAGCCTTATCCCCGGTCTAGTGAAGGCCCACGCCATTCACACATCGATCATATCAATTTTATTATGCAAACCACAAAATTTGGAGTAAGTGTCTAACCTAGCCTTACTCCTTCGCCTTATAACGGCGCACGTCTAATCCTAACCAATTTATCGATTCGATTTTTCACACCACAAATCACATTCAAACCAATATCGCAATCAATCACCAAACAGTCAAACAAACAAGTCCATGGTCTGTGGACGATTGTGTCGGGTGCTACTAAGCACCGTCTGCATCCTAGTATATATATATAACTAGAAATAAAATTGAAGGGTGAGAAGTTCTCACAGATAGCTATCCAAGCTCCACGGCTCTTCATTTGCAGAAGTCTTCGTCGTTTCGCCTTTTTGTCACCTTCGTTGCTGCTTTCACTACATATGTAAAAATCGAATTTTGGCTTCGTTATTCAATATATAAAAATCGAATTTTTACTTCGATGTTCAATATATAAAAATCGAATTTTTATTTCAAAGTTCAATATATAAAAATCGAATTTTTATTTCAAAGTTCAATATATAAAAATCGAATTTTTATTTCAAAGTTCAATATATAAAAATCGAATTTTTATTTCAAAGTTCAATATATAAAAATCGAATTTTTATTTCAAAGTTCAATATATAAAAATCGAATTTTTATTTCAAAGTTCAATATATAAAAATCGAATTTTTATTTCAAAGTTCAATATATAAAAATCGAATTTTTATTTCAAAGTTCAATATATAAAAATCGAATTTTTATTTCAAAGTTCAATATACAAAAATCGAATTTTTATTTCAAAGTTCAATATATAAAAATCGAATTTTTATTTCAAAGTTCAATATATAAAAATCGAATTTTTATTTTTATATTCAATATATAAAATCTAATTTTTTTTTTACATAAGGAAAAACCTAACCTTTGATTTAAATAAAAAGCTAAACTTTGTTTTAAATAAAAAGCTAAACTTTGATTTAAATAAAAAGCTAAACTTTGATTTAAATAAAAAGCTAAACTCTGATTTAAATAAAAAGCTAAACTTTGATTTAAATAAAAAGCTAAACTCACTGTTGTTCCTTTTCAGAGGAGGTGGAGGCTGCTGGAGGTGGCGCTGGTGGTGGGGATGGTCGGCAGAGGTCATGGCGGTCGGAGTAGCAGGCAGAGGCGGAGGTGGGGCATTGGCGGCGCGGTAGTTGCCGCAGTCGGAAAAGGGGGCTCGCGAAGGGTCCCTGGCTCACCCAATTTAAACAACGGAAGGGATTTGGGGGGGGCTCGAACGTCGAGCCAAGCAGGAGGGAGGGCGTCGCCATCTCGGCGGACGTGGCATCGCCAGCGCGCGGCGGCGCTTGAAGATTGGGGGGGGATGGTGTCGGGTTTCCTAGGGCACGAGTTTTTTTTTTTTTTTTTTTTTTTTTTTTTAGAAATGACTGTCGGGGAAGAAAAGAAGGGGGGGGTTTATAAAACTTATATTATTTAATTTATTTATTTTTAATTGAAAAAGGTTGACTTTCACAAACGACCTCTAAACGAGGCCCACCTCCTGTCGTCCATAGCGTTTTACCCCCATTCTGAACACAATGGGACATGTATCGTAAGCTGATTCGGCTGTTACAATCAGTTTTCGTTAAATTTACATTTAAATCCTTATATTGAATTTTAAACGTACATTTCAAATTACCGGGGTCACATACTAACTAGAAAAATTCCAGAAAAATATTTTCTAGCTTCGTATTGACGATACGGTCCTAACAAAACTAGTTTCGTCGAATTCTGAGTCTGTTAGAAAAATGGCCAATTTCCAGTCGATTAAAATCAACTGAAACTGGTCAAACGCGTTTTCCTTTGCCACGCTCACATATTGAATCGAAAAATTATGAAATTTGAAACCTAGCAATAACTTCACATCCCGGACCCAACAAAACTGGTTTCGTCGAAATCCGAGGTCGTTTGCAAAATTGCTATTTTTAAGGGCCTTAATTCCATAGCGACTATTCAGAATTTTCAACTGGACATATCTTTTGATTCCCGATATGAAATCTTGATTTTTCGGATTCGTTGGAAAGATATTCACAATTAGATCCCATTATTTTTGGTTTCACTAAAATCCGGATTGTTTTGCACCCGGTATGTTCAATTGAAGTTTGAAATCGAATTATCGAACTACCGCGCCATTTTCAATTCTATTTATAATTATATATATAAATATTTATATTCTAACGACGACGTATATAATATATACGTTCGAATTATATTCAAAATAAATTTTCTCGTCGTTATTATTTAAAATAATTCATTTTAAATAATCAAAATTCGCTAAAATTGCCAAAATAAAAATTTTAAACTGGCCCAGATTTTCGGGTTGTTACAATCTCCCCCACTTAAAACTTTTCGTCCCCGAAAAGGAACAAAGTCGAAAGTGGTTTGATCAATCAACACTACGTTCGATCTGGCTTCCATTCTCCAACTCTTTAGTTTCTGAGAATTTTCAAAACTTCAAAAATTTGGCTAACACCCTAAATTTTTGAAAAATTTCGCCATAACCTCCCCTGCACCGGGAGCATCGGGGAATTTCAAATAGCTTCCCCGGTCCTTCAGATCTCAAAAAGAAAAAGAAAAAGCCAAGCGGCTAGCCAATAGGCTCACAAAATCATCATCACCCAAACAAAACAGGAAATTATGTAGTAAACATGTACCTATTTGTCGGGCAAACAAATTTTATTCTCGGCTCTAGCCTCCTTGCTATGACCTGTTCAATGATATATATGTATATGCAAGCAAACGCGACCAATTTTCAATACAGTTCAATATTTGATTCAAATAGGCTAAATGGTTCAAAATTAGCAAACAAATAAACAAACAACACAAACATCAATCAATTAGTGAATTAGAGTCTCAAATTCGTAATTTGATATATATACAAAAATCAGATTTTTGATGCCAAATCACAACAATAGGCCCTATCTAATTTTGGTTCTCACACCAGTCAATAGGAAATATATAGATAACCCACTCTCGCCAGTCGAACACAACACAGATGACGATGCCTCATCATCAGAATCATCTCCGGCAACTAAAGTGTGATCCTATATCTATCCAGTATATTAAAACTTCGAATACAAGCCGCTAAGCGTGTATGCAAAATCTTTATATACTCGATTGCCCAAATTCAATTTAAATAGACTATTCAAATACGAATACTTAAGATTTGAATTTCCAAAACAAAGTGGGTTTTTCACTTTTATTTTCAAAAACAACACTCTTTCGACTCGTTCTAGGACACTACTGATCCCATCTCTAACGAGTCATCCTCATTGGATATTACTAATCCAATATCTGATGAATTCTTTCGTATGGTTCTAATGTGTCTTGTTCTCTAGCTTTGTAAACCAAAGCTCTGATACCACGTGTAAAGACCCGTAACTTCCCCGTAAAGGAAAGCGTCGGATAGTTCGAGAACAAACCACAACATAACGCATACAGAAGAACATTTCATTGTATATTACAACAATGCATCAGATTACAAGAATATACAGAGTATAAATGAATATTACACAGAAATATCAGAGATTAACAATAAGTTACATAGCAGCGGAAAAATAATACAATACACAACTAGAAGAGATATACGGATACAAAGCTTTCCGGATATCGTTCCAGCTGTGAACCAGGATCCTGTGAATATAAATCTGCAAAACCAAAACTACTAGCTGCCCGTGTCAAAATAAGGGCACCCAGAGTTTAGGTTAAAACAATAAACTCCAGGTCAGTCATGTGACTGGTGTGAGAACTAAAACAGTTATAATTCTTTATTTTAAATCATTAGGTAAATCAAGGGACCACGCCGTATAACACGGAACGGGTTTCCTCCCAAGAATACCAGTGCATAAAACAAACAGCGCAATGCTAAATAAAGAAAAATGAAGCTGTTATAAGACCCAGGTCCCATCACACAATGCAACGCAGTCGAGGATAGGGTTTTCCCTTATAACAGCCAAAGAATGCTTGATACGTTTTAAAACAAATCATTTGATACTATTATAAGTGTATAAAACAACTTCAAATCATAAGTATCAATCATAGGCGGCATAAGCGCCCCATCCCACTATGTCGCCATATATAGGATTACAACTAAAACCGCAAGATCACGTATTTGGAAATTGGATTTCCGTCTATGAACCGAGGCAAAAGATAGTCCTCAACCGATTCGAGACAATCTAGCCCATGTCTCAGGATCAGAGCTCGAGTGACCCTTGGAGCGACAGGGCCGGTCCACCGATGTGGATTAAAATGCCTGAACACTACGTTTCCCCGCCCTTTGGGGCGTAAATGAGCCAACTAAATGACTCCATCGGTTCGAGAACGACCGATCAATCCGAGGCGCCTCGCAACAGCAACAACCACATAAGTCAAACTCGTCAGGGCGTGTAAAACCACTGACGCCACTTTTTATCTAGAAGGAAACGCATGCCCTCCCTGAGGTCCGTCTCCCGTTTTTGGTTCATACCTGGTGTGAAACACGCGAGGTAAACGTTACACAAAGCTACGCCACAAAGGCCGTGCTTTGATCATCACCACAAGACTTTGCTTTTCAACAGAAGCCTTGATCATTTGCATCTTAGCATGCCACACAGGCAAGCCATCCTATGCAACCGATATCAGTCACACAGAATGAAATCCGATGTCAGACACATAGTCCATTTACAAGTCCGTTCTGGGTCTGAACGAAACCGGAGGCACCTAGCACCCCGCATATCCATCGATCTCCAAGTACGTCTGGACGATCACTAACTGTTTCCATCTTCTTGGGTGTACAGCCCAATCAAGATCATCAGTAATTACCCAAACGACGTGAAGACCTCCGGTCTTCGACCATCGTCTTCATCTTCGACTTATCGTCGTATCAGTTATTCAGAATGGGATAAACCCGGTCTTTCCGAATAACTCGCGTATATATTATAAAAGTGTTACACAAACACAACATACGCCTCATTCCAACTCATTAGTCACTAACCGTAAATTAATCAAGAGAATAATTCCCCAAATATTAACCCCGAAGGCCGAAACCAACATCAGATCAATATCCAGAAAACCATTCTACTTAGCTAACCGACAGTTAGTTTCTAAATTTCACGTTCAAATCTAATTAAAGATTTAACTATCGCCTGGAGCAAAACTGGTGATACTCCATTCTCGATCTTTTCAATCTAATTAAAGATTCATTAAAACTCCACTTAGTTTTAATCTGTGACTGGGTTAAAGAATCAGTGTCATTTAAAACACGGTTCACGATAAACCCAAAGTCACATCCCATTAATTATCGGGTTAAAGAACAAGTGTTATTTAAAACACTGTTCACGATAAACCCAAAAATCAATATCCATTCAATTCCAATTAAATATTATTTAATTGGTACACTTCATTAAATCTAAATAAAAAGATTTAATCTTTTCTCAACTGGGTTCAAGAACAGTGTTAGTGAAGACACCATTCACGACAAACCCAAATCACATTCGATATTCAATACAAGGCTCTGAATAGAAAATATATCGGCTTATATTCAATATCGAATTCTACGACTAACAAATGTCGTATTGGAAATAACGATACAAATATATATCTTTCAAATTTCCATAACAACACCTGTAATATCACGAATTCCAACATCGAAATATTCCGAAGACAATTTCGATTCAAATCCACTCCAATGCAATCATTGGAAATTTTGGTTATTTTCAAAACCATTTCAAATTCAATTTATTTATTTAAAAATAAATAGAATTATAATTCTAGTTCAAAACTAGTTCATTTCGATAAAAATCTATTTTTATCTTTTCAAATATGGAGTTTTTCATCCCAAACTTTCACAAATCATTTCTTATGATTTTACACAAATTATTACTATTTTTAATAATTTTATCAAGGCCCGTACAGTCGATTTCCATTAACGGCCATCGAACTGCACTTACAGCGACCTTTTTCGAATTTGATTTGGACGTATCTCCAAATCCAACCGTTAGATTTCAAATTTCTAACATTCATTAGAAAGCTCTTTTCGATACGAACCCAACGGTTCCGGTTTTAGGAGAATCCGACGGTCGGATCTCCCGTAATGTCCGTTTGAAATAAATGGTCGAAATTCGCGAACTGCCGCGGCGCGGCGCGTTCTATTCAGGCCATTATATTATATATATAATATATATAATATATATAATATATATTTCGTCGATTTCTATTCAAAACGAATTATATAAATAGTTTAAAAATCGTTTAAAACCTATTTCAACTTCCATTTCAATTCAAAGCAAAATTGAATTCTTCTTTATAAACTCGTTTCAAAATTTATTTCTATTCAATTCAAATTTCAATTCAATTTGAATTCATTTCAATTCGCTTTCAATTCAATTTGAAATCGTTTTCAATTCATTTCGAAATCGTTTTCAATTCAATTCATTTCGAAATCGTTTTCAATTCAATTCATTTCGAAATCGTTTTCAATTCAATTCATTTCGAAATCGTTTTCAATTCATTTTGAATTCGTTTTCAATTCAATTCATTTCGAAATCGTTTTCAATTCAATTCATTTCGAAATCGTTTTCAATTCAATTCATTTCGAAATCGTTTTCAATTCATTTTGAATTCGTTTTCCATTCAATTCATTTCGAAATCGTTTTCAATTCATTTTGAATTCGTTTTCAATTCAATTCATTTCGAAATCGTTTTCATTTCATTTTGAATTCGTTTTCAATTCAATTCATTTCGAAATCGTTTTCAATTCAATTCATTTCGAAATCGTTTTCAATTCAATTCATTTCGAAATCGTTTTCAATTCAATTCATTTCGAAATCGTTTTCAATTCATTTTGAATTCGTTTTCAATTCAATTCATTTCGAAATCGTTTTCAATTCATTTTGAATTCGTTTTCAATTCAATTCATTTCGAAATCGTTTTCAATTCATTTTGAATTCGTTTTCAATTCAATTCATTTCGAAATCGATAAAATCGATATAATATCGTTCACGTCAAAATGGCGTCAATCTAATCAACACGGCTTCATAAATTTCTATTTTCAAAATAGTTGTTATTATCAAAATATTTCGTTCAACACATGACCAATCTCAATGAATGAGTACTGTCAACACATGAACTTTTATTTTATAATATTCTTTATTTTTCAAATTGGAATGAGGCCCAATCAATTACCATATAAAGTTAATTATATGGATTTTCATACAACACATGTATATCATAGCATTGAAAAATAATCAACCATCAACCAAAGTGCACTACACTGTATAAGCATCAAATATAGATATTCAACGCTTATAACAGCCTGTCAATCAATCGATCGACATATTTAATCAATCAGGATGAGTGAACTGCAAATTTCATCCCAACACCCGTGTGGGGTTTCAAACAATCAAACAAATATTTTATTCGTGCAGTTGGGCGATGTGTAAAATTTATCGTCCCAATCAATGTCATTCAAATAGGTGTACATAAACAAACCGTCTGGTTTGTAAATGAATATTCTATTTTATTCACTTCACGTTAAAAATTATATTTTTAACGATAAAACATTTTATTCCAACATATGAATTTCTATTCAGTTCATTCTTTAAATAAAATGATATTTTTATTTTTCTAACACATTTTAGAAAATTTCGGCGGCATAACGGCACGATACTAGAAACGGGACAAGGCCTAGCCTTATCCCCGGTCTAGTGAAGGCCCACGCCATTCACACATCGATCATATCAATTTTATTATGCAAACCACAAAATTTGGAGTAAGTGTCTAACCTAGCCTTACTCCTTCGCCTTATAACGGCGCACGTCTAATCCTAACCAATTTATCGATTCGATTTTTCACACCACAAATCACATTCAAACCAATATCGCAATCAATCACCAAACAGTCAAACAAACAAGTCCATGGTCTGTGGACGATTGTGTCGGGTGCTACTAAGCACCGTCTGCATCCTAGTATATATATATAACTAGAAATAAAATTGAAGGGTGAGAAGTTCTCACAGATAGCTATCCAAGCTCCACGGCTCTTCATTTGCAGAAGTCTTCGTCGTTTCGCCTTTTTGTCACCTTCGTTGCTGCTTTCACTACATATGTAAAAATCGAATTTTGGCTTCGTTATTCAATATATAAAAATCGAATTTTTACTTCGATGTTCAATATATAAAAATCGAATTTTTATTTCAAAGTTCAATATATAAAAATCGAATTTTTATTTCAAAGTTCAATATATAAAAATCGAATTTTTATTTCAAAGTTCAATATATAAAAATCGAATTTTTATTTCAAAGTTCAATATATAAAAATCGAATTTTTATTTCAAAGTTCAATATATAAAAATCGAATTTTTATTTCAAAGTTCAATATATAAAAATCGAATTTTTATTTCAAAGTTCAATATATAAAAATCGAATTTTTATTTCAAAGTTCAATATATAAAAATCGAATTTTTATTTCAAAGTTCAATATACAAAAATCGAATTTTTATTTCAAAGTTCAATATATAAAAATCGAATTTTTATTTCAAAGTTCAATATATAAAAATCGAATTTTTATTTTTATATTCAATATATAAAATCTAATTTTTTTTTTACATAAGGAAAAACCTAACCTTTGATTTAAATAAAAAGCTAAACTTTGTTTTAAATAAAAAGCTAAACTTTGATTTAAATAAAAAGCTAAACTTTGATTTAAATAAAAAGCTAAACTCTGATTTAAATAAAAAGCTAAACTTTGATTTAAATAAAAAGCTAAACTCACTGTTGTTCCTTTTCAGAGGAGGTGGAGGCTGCTGGAGGTGGCGCTGGTGGTGGGGATGGTCGGCAGAGGTCATGGCGGTCGGAGTAGCAGGCAGAGGCGGAGGTGGGGCATTGGCGGCGCGGTAGTTGCCGCAGTCGGAAAAGGGGGCTCGCGAAGGGTCCCTGGCTCACCCAATTTAAACAACGGAAGGGATTTGGGGGGGGCTCGAACGTCGAGCCAAGCAGGAGGGAGGGCGTCGCCATCTCGGCGGACGTGGCATCGCCAGCGCGCGGCGGCGCTTGAAGATTGGGGGGGGATGGTGTCGGGTTTCCTAGGGCACGAGTTTTTTTTTTTTTTTTTTTTTTTTTTAGAAATGACTGTCGGGGAAGAAAAGAAGGGGGGGGGGGGTTTATAAAACTTATATTATTTAATTTATTTATTTTTAATTGAAAAAGGTTGACTTTCACAAACGACCTCTAAACGAGGCCCACCTCCTGTCGTCCATAGCGTTTTACCCCCATTCTGAACACAATGGGACATGTATCGTAAGCTGATTCGGCTGTTACAATCAGTTTTCGTTAAATTTACATTTAAATCCTTATATTGAATTTTAAACGTACATTTCAAATTACCGGGGTCACATACTAACTAGAAAAATTCCAGAAAAATATTTTCTAGCTTCGTATTGACGATACGGTCCTAACAAAACTAGTTTCGTCGAATTCTGAGTCTGTTAGAAAAATGGCCAATTTCCAGTCGATTAAAATCAACTGAAACTGGTCAAACGCGTTTTCCTTTGCCACGCTCACATATTGAATCGAAAAATTATGAAATTTGAAACCTAGCAATAACTTCACATCCCGGACCCAACAAAACTGGTTTCGTCGAAATCCGAGGTCGTTTGCAAAATTGCTATTTTTAAGGGCCTTAATTCCATAGCGACTATTCAGAATTTTCAACTGGACATATCTTTTGATTCCCGATATGAAATCTTGATTTTTCGGATTCGTTGGAAAGATATTCACAATTAGATCCCATTATTTTTGGTTTCACTAAAATCCGGATTGTTTTGCACCCGGTATGTTCAATTGAAGTTTGAAATCGAATTATCGAACTACCGCGCCATTTTCAATTCTATTTATAATTATATATATAAATATTTATATTCTAACGACGACGTATATAATATATACGTTCGAATTATATTCAAAATAAATTTTCTCGTCGTTATTATTTAAAATAATTCATTTTAAATAATCAAAATTCGCTAAAATTGCCAAAATAAAAATTTTAAACTGGCCCAGATTTTCGGGTTGTTACAGTAATGTCCGTTTGAAATAAATGGTCGAAATTCGCGAAATACCGCGGCGCGGCGCGTTCTATTCAGGCCATTATATATAATATATATATATTATATATATTTCGTCGATTTCTATTTAAAACGAATTATATAAATAGTTTTGAATTCGTTTCAAAAACATTTTCAACTTCCTTTTCAATTCAAATCAAAATTGAATTCTTCTTTATAAATTCGTTTCAAAATTCATTCCTATTCAATTCAAATTTCAATTCAATTTGAATTCATTTCAATTCGTTTTCAATTCAATTTGAATTCGTTTTCAATTCATTTCGAAATCGTTTTCAATTCAATTCATTTCGAAATCGTTATATATTCAATTCATTTCGAAATCGTTATATATTCAATTCATTTCGAAATCGTTTTCAATTCAATTCATTTCGAAATCGTTTTCAATTCATTTCATTTCGAAATCGTTTTCAATTCATTTCATTTCGAAATCGTTTTCAATTCATTTCATTTCATTTCGAAATCGTTTTCAATTCATTTCATTTCGAAATCGTTTTAAAATCGATATAAATATCGTTTACGTCAAAATGGCGTCAATCTAATCAACACGGCTTCATATATTGATATTTCCAAATATTCCATTTCGAATATTTCTATTTCAAATATTTCTATTTTAAAACTGGAACGAGGCCCAATCAATTACCATGTAAAGTTAATTATATGGATTTTCATACAACACATGTATATAATAGCATGGAAAAATAATCAACCATCAACCAAAGTGCACTACACTGTATAAGCATCAAATATAGATATCCAACGCTTAAAACAGCCTGTCAATCAACCGATCGACATATTCAATCAATCGGGATGAGTGAACTTCAAATTTCATCCCAACACCCGTGTGGGGTTTCAAACAATCAAAAACATATTTTATTGGTGCTGTTGGGCGATGTGTAAAATTTATCGACTCAATCAATGTCATTCAAATAAGTGTACATAAACAAATCGTCTGGTTTGTAAATGAATATTTATTTATTCACATTCACGTTAAAAATTATATTTTTAACGCTAAAACATTTTATTCCAACCTATGAATTTCTATACAATTCATTTATTCAATAAAATGATATTTTTATTTTTCTAACTTATTTTAGAAAATTTCGGCGGCATAACGGCACGATACTAGAAACGGGACAAGGCCTAGCCTTATCCCCGGTCTAGTGAAGGCCCACGCCATTCACTCATCAATCAAATCAATTTCATTATGCAAACCACAAAATTTGGAGTAAGGGTCTAACCTAGCCTTACTCCTTCGCCTTATAACGGCGCACGTCTAATCCTAACCAATTTATCGATTCGATTTTTCACACCACAAACCACATTCAAACCAATATCGCAATCAATCACCAAACAGTCAAACAAACAAGTCCATGGTCTGTGGACGATTGTGTCGGGTGCTACTAAGCACCGTCTGCATCCTAGTATATATATATATAACTAGAAAAAGAAATTGAAAGGTGAGAAATTCTCACATATTGCGATCCTAGCTCCACGGCTCTTCATTTGCAGAAGTCTTCGTCGTTTCGCCTTTTTGTCACCTTCGTTGCTGCTTTCACTACATATGTAAAAATCGAATTTTTACCTCGCTATTCAATATATAAAAATCATATTTTTATCTCGAAGTTCAATATATAAAAATCATATTTTTAGTTCAAAGTTCAATATATAAAAATCGAATTTTTATTTCAAAGTTCAATATATAAAAATCGAATTTTTATTTCAAAGTTCAATATATAAAAATCGAATTTTTATTTCAAAGTTCAATATATAAAAATCGAATTTTTATTTCAAAGTTCAATATATAAAAATCGAATTTTTATTTCAAAGTTCAACATATAAAAACTATATTTTTCTTTCGAAGTTCAATATATAAAAACTATATCTTTCTTTCGAAGTTCAATATGTAAAAACTATATTTTTCTTTCGAAGTTCAATATGTAAAAACTATATTTTTCTTTCGAAGTTCAATATGTAAAAACTATATTTTTCTTTCGAAGTTCAATATGTAAAAACTATATTTTTCTTTCGAAGTTCTGTATATCAAAAATCATATTTTTAGTTTGCTATTCAATATATAAAAATCGATTTTTTAGTTCGAAGTTCAATATATAAAAATCATATTTTTATCTCGAAGTTCAATATATAAAAATCATATTTTTATTCGAAGTTCTATATATCAAAAATCATATCTTTACCCCTTTTTTTTTTATAACGCCATTTTCATTATAAAGATTATATATTTTTTTTCCTTTTCTATAACATAAAAATTATATTTTTATTATCTATAACTATAAATAAAAATCGTTTCTTTATCTACCAAAAATCAAATCTTTTTATATTTAAAAATATAATCTTTTCTAAACTAAAGACCAAATCCTTTTCATATCAAATATCGAACCTTTTTCATAGTAAAGATCAAATCTTTTCTTTTACTTTTTAAGTTTAAATCTTTTCTATTTTAAAGTTTCAAATCTTCTTTCCTTTTTAACTTTAAAATGTAAATCAGTTTTTAACTTTAAAATGTAAATCAGTTTTTAACTTTAAAATGTAAAACAGTTTTTAACTTTATAAAATTCAGTTTTTAAAAAAAATCCTAATTAATTTTAAACTCTAAAATAAAAATAAAATAAAAGTAAAAATAGATATGCTTACCTTATGCGAAGAGGGGGGGGGGGCATCGGCTTCGTCGAGGGGGGGGCTTCGCTTCGTCGAGGGGGGGGGGGGGCTTCGCTTCGTCGAGGGGGGGGGGGGCTTCGCTTCGTCCAGGGGGGGCTTCGCTTCGTCCAGGGGGGCTTCGCTTCGTCCAGGGGGGGCTTCGCTTCGTCCAGGGGGGGCTTTGGGGGGAGGGGATTTTAAATCGACGAGAGGGGACGGGGGTATGGAACAACGGCGAGGGGGAGGGGGGTGCGGTGGTCGTTGGGGGCCAGGCGGAGGACGCGGGGGGGGGGGGGGGGGGGGGGTGCGAGGCTCGGCGGTGGCTCGAGCGGCGATCCCGCTGGCGGAGCGATTGTGGTTTTTTTTTTTTTTTTTTCGATCATCTGATTTGTGAAGAACTGGGGGGGCCAGAAATAAAAGGGAAGGGTTTATATTCTTTTTTTTTTATATATATATATAAATATTTAATTATTATTTAATTTGAAAGCGGCTTGTTTATTGGTCTGAACCCCAATTCAAACCCAACGACAGTTGCCATTAGCTAAATACCCCAATTCCGAACACAATGGGATATGTTTCATAAGCCAGTTCGGCCGTTTCGATCAGTTTTCGTCAAAATCAAAATATAACTCTATATATTGAATTTGAACGCACATTTCAATTTACCGAGGCCACATACTAACTCTAAAAATTCTCGAAAAATATTTTCTAGCTTCGCATTGACGATACGGTCCTAACAAAACTAATTTCGTCGAATTCTGAGACCGTTAGAAAAATGGCCAATTTCCAGTCGATTAAAATCAACTGAAACTGGTCAAACGCGTTTTCCTTTGCCACGCTCACATATTGATTCGAAAAATTATGAAATTTGAAACCTAGCAATAACTTAACATCACGGACCCAACAAAACTGGTTTCGTCGAAATCCGAGGTCGTTTGCAAAATTGCTATTTTTAAGGGCCTTATATATATAAAAATATATATAAATTCCACAGCGACTATTTCTAATTTTAAACTGGACATATCTTATCATTTCTAAGATGAAATCTCAGTTTGTTAACTTCGTTACAAAGATATAGTTATACAGATTCAAATATTTCTTGTTTCGTTCAATTTTGACTTATATTGAATTCTGTATATTCATTTGAAATTAGAAATCGAATTTTCGAACTACCGCGCCATTTTCTATTCCTTTTATAATAATATATAATTATTTATATTCTAACGACGGCGTATATAATATATATGTTATAATTATATTCAAAATAAATTTCTCGTCGATATTATTTAAAATAATTCATTTTAAATATTCAAAATTCGCTAAAATCGCCGAAATAAAAATTTCAAACCGGCTCGCATTTTACGGGTTGTTACAATAAGTCATTTATTTATTTAATTTGAGCATACATTTAAATTTACCGGGGCCACATACGAACCCCAAAAATTCCCAAAAAATAGATCTAGCTATATCTTGACAATACGGTCCTAACAAAATAAATTTCTTCGAATTTGGAGACCGTTTGAAAAATGACCCTTTTAACGGTCAATTAAATTCAATAGAAATTATTGAACACGACTTAATTTACCATGCTCACATATTAATTCCAAAAATTATGGAAAATTAAAGTTAGCAATAATTTGACATTCTGGATCCAACAAATTTGGTTTCGTCGAAAACGGAGATCGTTTGTAAAATGGCTATTTCTAATAGCTTTAACATTATTTAAAAATGGAATTTTTAAATTATGGCACATTTTCTAACAAAATTACTTAAATAAAAATTTTAAATTGGTTCCGATTTTCTGGGTTTTTACAATCTCTCCCACTTAAAAACTTTTCGTCCCCAAAATGGAAACAATAGCAAAGTAGGAAACAAAACGGAAAATGCAAAATATTGTAAATGTACCTCAACACAAGAGCTACTCGAAGATATCCACTCTGCACTTGGGATAAGCCTATTTGATGCTATCCTCAGTCTCCAATGTACAGTCTCTAGGATCCCCGCTCTACTGCACTTTGACTAAGCGGATCCTCTTGTTCCTCAGAACTCGGGTCTCTTTGCCAACAATATTCACTGGCTCCCTTCTTACTGCTAAGCTCGGGGTAATCTCCAAAGGTTGGGCTGCTTCCTCCACAGTCAAGTCTGGTTCATGTACATGCTTCCAGAGTTGAGACACATGGAATACATCATGCACTCCTGGAAATGCCAGGCAACTGCACCCTATAAGCAAGAGTTCCAATCCTTTCGAGAATAGGAAATGGACTAATGAATCTCGGCGCCAACTTCCCAATCTTCCCAAAACGAACTACTCCTCTCAATAGGGAAACCCTCAAGTAAACATAATCATTAACAGAGAACTCTAAATCCCTTCTTCGTGAGTCTGTATAGCTCTTCTGTCGGCTCTGGGCAGTCAGTAGTCGCTTTTAAATGAAATTGACTTTATCTGCTGCTTCATGAATCATGTCGGGACCCAATACTAACCGATTGCCTGGTTCCACCCAACATGCGGGAGATCTGCATGGCCTGCCATGTAATGCTTCAAATGGCGACATCTGCAAGCTTGCTTTGTAACTGTTATTATAAGAGAACTCAACCAAATGCAAGTGATTTTTCCGTGACCCGCCAAAATCAAGAATTCATGCTCGCAACAAGTCTTCAAGTATATGGTTCACCCTCTCAGTCTGGCCAAATGTCTGAGGATGATACGCGATGCTCAAATTCAACTTTGTCCCTAGCTCTTCTTGGAATGCTTCCCAGAATTCACTAGCAAATATCGGATCACGATCACTAACAATGCTACTGGGAACTCCATGTAGTCTGATAATCTCTCTGAAATAAAGCTGCACCAGACTTCGAGCTGTTCTATTAGATCTAACAGGAATAAAATTGGCGGTCTTCGTGAAACAATCTACAATCACCCATATATTGTCATTACCTTTTTTGGTATGGGGCAAGCCATCAATGAAATTCATAGAAATTTGGTCCCACTTCCAACTTGGAACCTCTAGCGGTTGCAACAATCCTGCAAGCTTCTGTTGATCGTTGTTAACTTGTTGGCAAGTGGAACATCTGCTAACATATATGGAAATGTCCCCCTTCATAGATCTCCACCAAAATGTGTGCTTGAGATCATGACACATCTTGCTCACCCCTGGATGAATACTAAGCTTAGATTTGTGACATTCATCCATTACTTCCTTTCTGAGCTCGGGAAGGTTCGAAACACAAATTCAGCCTAACAGCCTCATAACCCCTTTGTTGTAAATCTGGAAACTCGTGGGTTCGCCTTCCCGAACTCTCTTGCTAATCCTGTGAACAAACTCATCATTCTTCTGAAGAGCAGAGATATTATCAATCAAGGAAGGTATAATGATGAGATTGGCGATGATAAGATTGGCGCTGGCCGCATTCATTCTGCTGAGCGCATAGGCTATAACATTGGCTTTCCCTGGAGTATACAAGATGTCCAGATCATAGGCCGCAAGAAATTCTAACCAACATTGCTGCCTCAAATTCAAGTCCCTTTGGGTGAACAGATATTTCAAGGATTTATGATCTGTATATAATTCGAACTTCTCACCCAAAAGATAGTGCCGCCATATCTTTAAAGCAAACACGATGGCCATCAACTCAAGTTCATGAGTAGGGTATCTCTTCTCATGCAGTTTCAACTGACGGCTAGCATAAGAAACTACTTTTCCTCTTTGCATTAACACCGCACCAATACCTTCAATGGAAGCATCAGTATAGATTGTCAAATCTTTGTTGCCATCAATAATGGTCAACACGGGAGCAGTGATCAACCTCAATTTCAGCTCTTGGAAGGCTACCTCACATTCAAGCATCCAATTAAACTTCGTATTTAAGCTTCGTTAATGGACAAGATAGCTTTGAAAAATCTTTAACAAATTTCTGATAATAGCCAGCCAATCCTAGGAAACTTCTGACTTCTGTAGGAGTGCTAGGCTACTTCCAATCTTGAATGGCTGAGATCTTGCCTTGGTCTACTGAAATGCCTTTCTTTGATACAATATGGCCGAGGAGCTTTACTTCTTCTTGCTAGAATATGCATTTAGAGAATTTGGCTTTTAACACATTCTTTCTCAGAATTTCCAAAACTTCTTTCAGATGCTTTTCACGCTCAGCAGTGGATTTAGGGAAGATTAAGATATCATCGATGAAAACCAGCACAAATTTATTCAAGACATCCCGGAATACTCTGTTCATCAGATCGACAAAGTAAGAAGGAGCGTTACATAAGCTGAACGGCATTACTAGCCACTCATAGAATAAGTCTGGCCCTCTGAAAGCTGTCAAAGGAACACATTCTTCGGCAATGCGAAATTGATGGAAACCTGTAGCTAGGTCCATTCTAGAGAATACTTGCGCTCCATTCATGTGGTCCAATAGATCATCAATACGCGACAACGGATATTTGTTTTTCAGCATTTGCTTATTGAGGTCACGGTAATCCACACATAGTCTGAGGGTACCGTCTGACTTTGCGACAAACACCACTGCTGCACCCAAATTTGAGAAGCTAGGCCTGATCAGACCTTTCCAAAAAAGCTGTTTAGTTTGATTACTCAGCTCTTCGTTTTCTTTCAGTGCCATTCTATGAATAGGATGCACAACTGGCCTTGCATTCATAACTAAGTCAATCCTGAAGTCGATTTCTCAGCGTGGAGGTAAGCTATTAACTTCTTCAAACACATCTGCATAATCTTTGACAACAGGAATATCCTTAATAGAAGCAGGGGTAACTTCTAGAGAAGACCAGAATTCTTTCCTATCAGTTGCTGAGCCGTGGAATGGTAGATCAATAATATCTCCAAATTTTGTTTTAATTTTGACTATTCTTTCAGCGCATAGTACCTCAGCTTCATACTTTGTTAGCCAATCTAGTCCAAGTATGATACCATATCCGGAGAAATCCATGACGATCAAACTAAAAGGGAACTAGAAATAGGAATAAGAAACAGGCACCCTACAATATTGATCGAGAATAAGAGAACCTCCTATCGGACTATGGGCTCTACTCGATTCTTTAAGGTTTATTGGTTTAAGTTTTAACTTTTTAATTGTGTCACTAGAAATGAAACTTCGTGATGCACCAGTGTCAAACAAAACTGTAATAGGAATGTTCTTAATAGTAAGGGTACCTCCTAAAACATCGGGTTTACCTGCTCCCTCATAAGAAGCTGGTGCAGCCGCTCCATCGTATACATGAGCCACCTCAGATTTCTTCAGCAGTGGACAATTCTTGATAAGATGCCCTAGCTTGTGGCAATTAAAGCATTCTCTGGTACCGCGAGAATTCTGGCCAGGACCTGACTCATTCCTCCTTGGTTTCTTTGGAGCTCGGCATTCGTAATCAAATTGTCCCATCTTCTAGCAGTTAAAACATCTCACCTTGCCCTTTTTTTCTTCCTTGAGGCTTGGCGGCTGAAGAGTAGCTCACCTACGGTTTCTTTTCAGACTGCTTCCTCTAATTGTTAGTTTGATTCTTCTCCCGATCTTGTTGAGAATTCCTGTCATTTTCTTCATATCGACAAGCCATCTCACTACCTCGTTAAATGGAAGCTTAATATGTGTTGCTACTCTGTTAAGATACATCCTTGAAAGGTCATTGATGAATCTCTTATTATTCTGGAATGGGTCCTGAATTAATTCAGGAGCATATCGTGAAAGCTCTTCAAATTTCTGCACATACTCAGAAACAGTCCTATCTCCTTGTTTCAAGTTAGCAAACTGATCGTGAAGACGCTCGACTTCTTTCCGAGGAACGGATTTCTCGTTAAAGAGATCCTTGAATTTTGTCCAAGACATGTCGTCCTCAGTACCTCTAATTGTAACAGTTCCCACCAATTCCGAGCCTCATCCTTCAATAGCCACGATGCCATGAATCGCTTACGGTGGTCTTCAAGTTCCAAGCCTCCAAATGTCTTCTCACATGTCTTGAGCCATGCTTGAGCTTCCATCACTGACTCTCGGCCTGTGAACGACACGCCACCCAAATTCCTGAACTTCTTCGCTACTTGTCCAGGTCAAATGGCTTTGGGGGTGGAGGTGGTGGTGGTGCTACAACCTCAGGATTGGGCTGATCCTAAGCAATGGGGGTTTCGCCCTTTCCCGGTCCTCTAGCTCCACCTCTGCCTCTGGCTCTTGATCTTGTGCTCATTTTTAGTCAGTTTTGTACCACCAAGGAAAGAGTCAGACCAACAGAAATGATAATTTTTAAGGAATGGTAAGAGTAAGGACATATGGAAAGATGATGATGTAATGACTAATTAATATGTGCTATTCTGCTGTGCTCATTATAGGACATTACTAATCTTATCTCTAATGAGCTATTCTCCTTAGAATATTGTTGATTCTATCTAGACGAATTGTTTTAAATATGTTATACTCTGAAACTAAGGTTAACCTTTAGCTCTGATGCCAACACTGATAACCCCAAACTTCCGTAGCACGAAAGCGAGGATAATCATCGGAATATAACATATTTACAACAACAGCAGATCTCAGATAACAACATAACACATAAATCACAGTAGCGGAAATAGAAACTTATCAACATCAGAACATCAGAGTGGCACAATTACACGATACAACTCAGCATATAAAGTCTTAGCGAATAGAAATAGGTCTAAAACACCATCAAGTACAACATGGATAAATGATCTCTAAATATCTCAAAGTAGAAATAAAAGATAAAAATGATCTTCGCCTTCTTTCCATAAGCATACTCCAATCCAACACATGTCCAAAATAACCTGAACCTGTCACTTGGCTGCCCATGTGAAAAAGAGGGCACCCGAGTTTGCAAAGTGAAACAAACTACGAGTCATCCATAGGACTGGTATGAGGAATCTTTCCTAACTTATCTAACAGATATGGCTAATCACAGGACCACGCCGCTAACACGGAACAAGTTTATTCCATTGGATTGACAGCATATAAACTAACTAATTTTTTATTCAAAACAGCGCAATGCTTTTTAGAAAAATGAAATCATTATAAGACTCAAGTCCCATCACATAATGCAACACAAACCGGAGGATAGAGTTTTACCTTATAATGATCAAACATGCTTGATATGTGTAAAATAATATTTAATATTATTATTAGTGTCTAATCAGTTTTCAAAATACTTTCAAAGTAAAGCATCAATCCCAGGCGGCATAGCTACCATATACTATGTCACCATATAAAGGTTTACAATCAAAACCGTAATGTCGTATTGGAAATTGGGTTTCTATCATGAGTCAAGGCTAGGGATGATCTCCTTACCGATTCGAGACACTCTAGCAAATGTCTTAGGATTCAGACACTCGCGAACCCTTGGATCCCGCAGGGCCGGTCCACAAATACTTTTGTGGATTAGTTATGCCTGAACACACCTTTCCCCGTCCTATTGAACCTATAAATTGGCCACTATCAACCAATATAACCGAGGCCTTGTAATCCATCATCCACTTAAGTAAAAATGTCTGGGCTCCATACCATGACACCACTTCCAGCTAGAAAAAAACGTGTGGACTCCCTGTGTTCCCTTATCCCATTTCTGACTCCTATCGGGGTGTAAGGCTCGCGAAGTAACGCTATACACAAAGCTACGCCTAAACAGGCCGTGCTTTGAACATCAACAACAAGGCTCTGCTTTTCAACAAAAGCCTCGATCATTTGCATCTTGGCATGTTACATTGATAATTCACGCCATACGATCAATAACTATCAATATATAACCTCTGAGCTCATGCGTCTCAGAGAAGGGTGTTAAGCACGAGAATAATTCTCCACCACCAAACAGATATATATTAAACAGAAATCAATTTACATGGAATGAAATCCAATGTCAAACACACATCCATTTACAAGTCCGTTCTGGGTCTGAACGAAACCGGAGACACTTATTCCTCGTCCCGTATGTCCAATACGGAAGAGAGGTGCTCGCTTATCCGGACAATCAACAAGTACGTCACAACTACCACTTTAACCCTTTACTGGGAGCTACCCAATGTCGGGCATCAGTAGTCGTCCATTCGATGTGAAGATCGCCGGTCTTCAATCACCATCTTCAATATCTTCGATTTAAATCGTCGTATAATTTTTTGAAATGAGGTTGAACTCAGTCTTTTCAAATAATTCTCGTATATATATAATTTAGATCATTTCAAATCGTTAATATTATTTTATAACTATTTATCGCTCTTTTTATTTATACTAAAATAGCCCAATTTAATTTAACAACGATTCGGGTCAATAGGCTGCCCTGGCGCTGTTTTTATCCAAATTTGATTTACACATTTCTCGAAATCCAACCGTTGGATTTTAACAAAATTTATATCATTGGAAAGGTCTTACCATAGCGGACCTAACGGTTCCAATTTTGAGAAAATCCGACGGTCGGATCTTTCGATATAATCGTTAAAGTTACGATTCCGAAACACGAACAAATGTACGCGATTCGTTAAATTTTAGTTTATATTTATCTATACTATATTATAATTATCGAGTTACAGTGGAGCGCTCTCAAGCCTCCAATCTAATTAAAACTAAACCGCCTCCCCCTTCTTTTCGTGAACCCTCTACTCCTCATCTCCAGCCGTACCTTCTATCCCAAATTGCTCTGAGCAGCCTCCTCCTCTTTTTCCATGTTTCTCTTCTCTGTCCCCATCTTCTGCCCCGAAACATTGCCTTTCCCTTTGGCCGTACTCAACCCCGTGCCTATCTCGCCCCTCAAAGAATCACCGTTATTCTCCCTCTAATACTCCACCGCATGCCTGTAGGGCGTTCTATTTCTGTAAATTCATCGTTTGCTTAGGATTTCTCTTCCCATTTCACCACAAATCACCAAACCCTAACCCTATAAAATTTTTACCTTCCGCTGGCTTTCTCCATGGTCAACTGGGCATCGCATCGTTACAAGGTATAATCCTATTACCATTTTTGCATTTCATGCGTATATCATATATGTATAAAAACCCGCTTTTCTGAAAACACCAACATGATTCATCCACTGTCCAAGAAAATTCATTGGCTTCTTCATTGCAGATTTTATAGGCTGCTTGCACTAGCTGGATTAAAGGTTCTCTTAGATTTTCGACTGCTAATGGTTTACTCTGATTGGAAAGATCAAATCTGTTCATTTTTTAGGTTTATTTCTTATGCTATATTAAATTATATTTCTTTTTGTTTTTCCTTTTTTCTAATAGTCGATTGTAAAAAATTTAACGAAAATTGTAAATTTGGAATATATATTAACATCTGATAATTGATAATCTTCAAGTTTCCTGAAAAACACTGGCGTGTCCACTTGCATGCAATGCAAGTACAAAATCCAATATAACATGTCAATAATTGTTTTTCTTTTCCTGCTGCTTACTTATGATTTGTTTTAGTAGTTAGTAGATTAAGCTTTTAATAAGTGTGCTACTATTCACACCCCGTTTTACTCTTTTGGCCACCAAAACTAAAAGCACCCCGATATTTACAATTATCCTCTGCTGGTCACCGGTTAATTTAATAACCAAAAACTGAAGTCACCAGCACCTTCAACTAAAGCACACAAATAATTCAAGAAAAATAAAATAAAATAATCCATTTTCATAACCACATTAGAGATTTTAATTTTTATACATAAGTACTTACTTCGTAGGTTGTGAAATGATTCATCAAATCAACATTTATATCTTTTTGGTCATTTGATCTAACATCTTGCATCGTGTTATCACAACCATCATGTTTATCATCCAATTTATCATCATTCAAATACTTCATCTATCAAATGACAAAAAATAAAATAAAGTTAATGTATTAATTTGTAAAAGAAGATATGTAAGTTATACGGACAAAAACCCTACAAGTCAAAACTTACATTATCATTCTCTATTACAACATCGTCAAATTTAATGTCCTCCAAGCTTGAAATTTCCTATGGAGTGTAAAAATATCCTAAAACGCAATGAAAAACACTAATAATCATTAAAAACTCTAACAACATGTTCTATATTATAAATAAAAACAATAAAAATCAAGAAATTGTAACCTCTTTTTTTATTTTCATCTTCCATCCTTAGTAGACAAAAAGAATATCTGTTTTTGTTAGGGTTTAGGGTTTGAAATTGTAGAGAAATATGTGATTTTTTGGAGAAGTTAGGTGGTGAATAATTGAGTGAAGGAATAAAATTTAGTGGCCAGAAGAATATAAAAAATATTCATTTGTATTAAATGTATAAAGGTGGTCGAAAATATAAACCGGGGTGTGAATAGTAGCACCCTTTAATAATAAGAATGAAGTAAAGTGGACGCATGTTGCAATCTATTGTGTTTTAAATAAATTCAAAATAAGCACACAATCGAAACAAACATCATCTAATTCTTTGCAGTTTACAAATGTCTTAATTTCTTAATCTCACTAGTTATATATTATGTGCCTTTAAAAAGACTAGCAAGTCCGTGACGTTAATGGATTAGATCGAAATCTTCGCTATGTAGAGTAAATTTGACTTCGTAATGTCAGTGTTTATCTAAGGATGCATACATTATTTTCTTATGAGTATATCGACATTGAAGATCTTTTAGTTATAACAGTGAGCTGATACCGCTAACTCTGCTACTAAATAGAGTATATTGCTATAATTTTCAAGGCAAATCTCAGATGGTGCATGCAGAATTGGTTAACCTTGGTGAATCAATGATATGGCAGAGGGTACAAGAGCTGTTGCTATAGAGTTATGCTGGGAGTTTCAGGATACATTTCTACTATACATTACTTCTGAGGTGAGGTCAGTGCTTCTAACACAATTTTTTTTATCGTAATAACTGCATATCTTAGTGCATTATCGTTTTCTGATTAATTTTATGTTTGAAGTATGTTGACCGTTTTTTTTCCTTTCATACTACCGCACAGTATAAGATTATGTTGATCTGTGTCTGAGTGTCATTCATTGTTTGCAAACACAAATTCTTTCATAAATTGATAGATCTTTTCCGATCATTTTGCTTTTACTTTATTGCACCCCATCCCATTAAGGGGGCTTGCAGCTTCCATTTTGTCTACGTTGTCATTGCCATGTTAAACAATAATGATGTGTACGGATCATAATATGGTTTAAGAAATAATATGGTTTGAATATCTTCTAGAATTTTGCAGCCACTTGGATCTGATACTATGAATTTGTTACTAAAGTTAATAAATAAATATATCAACATCAAGAAATATGCTCGCTAGTATTAGCTTAAGAATTGTCATTTGAAATAAATCTAGTCGTTCTTGAATTTTAGTCATTGATCGTTCATAACGTACATAATAATGTGTAATAAAGTAGTATATATGCTTAATCTCTAAATTACTAACCCTCACTGAATCGACTAAATAAATCAAGAACTGCTACTAATCTGGCTACCAGTATAAGTATAGCTGAAACTAAATAATATACACATTTTTGCTTATGATAGTTGAGTTTTGTAAAGAAATGTAACATGAGAGAACAGAAATTGCAGAAGGAAATTTTGATATAATTTAAACTGATAATAACGTTGTACAGATATGTAATGTATTTTTATACAAGATGCTGGGCAAAGAGTTAAAACAGGCCCATTGTAAATGATATAACAGATACAAAGTATTCAACACATGAATAACTCGTGCCCTTATTATAAAGAAATAGTTGTGATTGGAAGACGTCTCATTTTATTTGCCCCTCTCAAAATTAGGGTTTCTTTCAGCGATACGAATCCCTAATTTGTGAAGCCTTCGGAGTGGATTTAGAGAGCAATCAGCAGTATTAAACAAGAGACGAGGCAGTGGATATAGATCTGAGCGTATAGCTTCTAAACAAAAGACGAGGCAGTGGGCATGTGGAAGCAACAATTGTGAACTTCGAAACTCATCTGGATGGCGAGAATAAGTCTGTACTTCACGCTGTTGGTATAGATCTGAGTGTACAGCTTCTGATCTGAGTCTGCAAGTGCTTTAGCTTCACCTAGAGCCTGAAATCAGGTTGTATGGTTCTATAATCTTTAATTCCTTTCTTAATCATACAAAATTCTTAGCTGCAAGTGATTTGGTGAATATGTCTGCCTTTTGATTGTTAGTGGGGATGTAGTTCACTTGCAAGTTCTGTTTTTGTACCTGTTCATGCACAAAGTATACGTCTATTTCTATATGTTTTGTACATGCATGCTGGACTGGATCTGCTGTTAGATAAATTGTACTCTGATTATCACACCATATTACAGGCTTGATGTTTGATAGCAATTTTAGTTCCTTCAAAAGTGACTGTAACCATAGAATCTCAGCTGTTGTACTTGCTACGCTCCTGTATTCAGCCTCTGTGCTAGATCTGGAGATTGTAATTTGCTTCTTTGAGCACAATGAAATCAAGTTATTGCCAATGTAAACACAGTATTCAGTCATTGATCTTCTGTCGTCATGGTCAGTTGCCCAGTCTGAATCACTATATGCAACAATGTTTAGGTCCTTCCCAGCTTTGAATGTTAGCCCATAGTTGATTGTGCCTTTTAAATACCTAAGTATTCTCTTGACTGTTTTCCAGTGCTCGTCAAGTGGATTCTGCATAAATTGAGACATTTTGTTAACACTAAAAGAAACATCAGGTCGTGTTATGGTTGCGTATTGCAATGCACCCACAACACTTCTATATTGTTTAATATTGCCTATGGCTTCTCCCCTGTTTTTAGAATAATGACGATTGACCACCATAGGTGTAGGCTGTGGTTTAGCTTCATGCATGTTGACCCTTGTTAGTAATTTAGAAATGTACTTTTTCTGACATAAATGCATTGTTGTATTTGATTGTCTCTTGACTTCTATGCCCAGAAAATATGCTATGTCCCCTAGATCCTTGATGGATAACATTTTATGTAAGTATTTTGTTAGCTTTTGAATCTCAGCATCATTATTGCCTGCAACAATTAAATCATCAACATAGATTAAGATGTAAACAGGAGATACAACACTAATTTTAGTAAATAATGATGAATCTGATTTAGTAGGAGAGTAGCCCAATGTCTTCAATGTTGATTTGAGTTTCTCAAACCAAACTCTAGGGGCTTGCTTTAAACCATAGATTGCTTTCTTTAATTTGCACACTTGTATAGAATCTTGTGTGAACCCTGCGGGCTGTTGCATGTAGATTTCTTCCTGCAATACACCATTTAAAAAGTCATTATTTACATCCAAATGTTTGATTTTCCAATTGTTGTTCAGAGCAATAGTAAACACTAGTCTGATAGTGGATGGTTTTACTATAGGAGAAAAGTTTCATTGAAATCAAAATCGTATTCCTGTGTGAAACCTTTAGCTACCAGTCTATCCTTATATCTACTAATTGATCCATTAGGATTTTTCTTTAATTTATATGTCCATCTACATCCTATAATGTTCTTGTTGCCTGGCGGATTGACAAACTCCCATGTATTATTTCTGATAAGAGCATTGTATTCGTCTTTCATTGTAGCTCTCCAGTTTTCATTTCTGATGGCTTGATCAAAGCTGTTTGGCTCATCACTATTTATATTTGCAATGAATGGCTTTGGCTTGAAAATGCCGCTTTTGGCTCTGGTTATCATACGATGGCCAGTTTGAGTGTAAGGAGGATTGACTGGTAAGGCCAGTTTGAGTGTAAGGAGGATTGACTGGTAAGGCTTCTTCAGATTGATCATTATTATTACTCCTATTTGATTCATTATCTTCATTTCTTGGCGACAGTTGATTTTATTTAATATTTTCTGATACCCTGTTTGTGCTATGTGATGGAACAATTGACTGCATGGTGGGGCTGAGCTATTATGTGATGTCAGTTTGTTGAATGCCAACGTTCTGGTAGTTGTCTTGAGTGCCAGCAGCCTCAGTACATGTCATATCTTCCCACACATTTTTGATGGATGGAGGCTCAGGTAAAGCTACTTTTGCATTATAAAATTTGCTAGTGGTTTTCATGTTTGACTGTACGGAAAAATCTTTTCATCAAACACCACATGTCTACTTATATATATTCTGCCATTAGAATCAATACACTTATACCCCTTCTGATTGTTACAGTAGCCAATAAAGGTACATGGCTTTGATCTAAAATCAAGTTTGTTAGTATTGTAAGGCCTAGTATATGGATATCACAAACATCCAAATGCTTTCAAATTTTTGTAGTCTGGCTTAACACTGTATAGCTTTTCTAGTGGACTTATATCATTCAGGGTTTTAGTTGGCATCCTATTAATTAAAAATACTGCTGAATTAAAAGCTTCAGGCCAAAACTTTAGAGGTAAGGAAGCTTGAGCTAACAGTGTTAATCCAGTTTCTACGATGTGTCTGTGCTTTCTCTCAGCTAAGCCATTTTGTTCAGAAGTGTATGGACATGTTATTCTATGTGTAATATCTTTTTCCTGAAAATAATTAGCAAGAGGCCTAAATTCAGAACCCCCATCTGATTGAATAATTTTGATAGTATTATTAAACTGATTTTCCACAAGTTTCATAAAATGTTTGACGACATTCTGTGTATCAGCCTTAGACTTGAGTAAGTATAGCCATGAGAACCTAGAATAAGCATCAACAAAAGATATGTAGTACCTATAACCGAAGTCAGTGTTTATAGGAGCAGGTCCCCATAAATCTGTTGCAATCATTTGAAGAGGTTGTGTATAAACAGTAGATGAACTGGTGAAAGGAAGTTTGTGATTTTTACCCATTTGACAAAATTTGCATACGTAGGGTAAATTCACATCAACAAAGGGATCTTATTATCAAGAAGATTTTTTCTTACAACTCTAGGAATAGAGTGGCCTAGTTTAGAATGCCAAGTACTAAAAACAGAATCACTAACACTAGTATTATCAATTTCAGTTAGATTGCAACATGTTGTTACAGCAGTGATGTTGTTACTGTTAAAAATATTAAACTTGTATAATCCTCTAACAGCATCACCCTGCAAAAGAATATCTTTAGTTTGTTTGTCTCTCACAAAGAAGTGTGTAGGAAAAAAAATTCAAAATACACATTGTTATCTCTAGCAAATTGAGATACGCTGATTAGATTCTTTTTGTTCCTAGGAACCCTTAGTAAATTATGTAAAAAGAGCTTTCTCTTACCATTTACACTGCCTTACTTACCATTCCCCATGGATATAGATTGATTACCATTGTATTCTCGATTACCAAGACTGAGATTTTCAAGATTATTTATGATGTGATTGGTAGCTCCAGAGTTTGGATACCAGCTGTCATCGTTTATATGATCAATTCTTGCGCTTACACTTTGATTTCTGGATGATTCAGGTTGAACAGCAGCTTCGGTTTGAGTCTGTGCAACATTAGCACTTGGGTTTGAGCCCCTTTGTGTGGTTGGATTCTGGTTCACTGCATAATTTGCATTGAACCTGAAGAAGCATCTAGGTGCCGTATAATCAACTTTTTCACAGATTTGACACTTGGGCTTATTATTGTTGTTGTTCCACCTGCCTTGACCTCTTCCTCTGGAAGCCTGACCACCTCTTTGGCAGGTTTGTTCATTCTTGAAATTCTGATTTTTGTTTCTAGTATTGCTAGCAGCATAGTTGACGTTTAATTCACTTTCTGGAGTTGTTTTACTCTCAAATCTAGCTTCATGCGACAAAAGAATTGCGTGAACATCATCTAAGGATGAGAATTTTTTTGCGAGGCTATGATAGCTTCAACTGCTTCATATTCTTCACTTAATCCACTCAAGATACACAATATTTGTTCTGAATCAGGTAATTTGTATCCTGCTACCTCAATTAAATCTCATACAGATTTAACTTTACTCAGTTATTCCCTCATTGATAGGTTATCCTTCCTGATCTTGTGAAGTTGTCTCTTATATTGCATAACCTTGGCATAAGATTGATTATTGAAAGATTTCTCAATAGATTGCCATATTTCCACTGTTGAATTGCACCCAATGGCTTGCGGTAATAATTTTTCACATATTGACGATAGTAACCATGCTGAAATCAATCTATCTTGCCTGTAAAATTTATTGTACTCTTCATTGGGGATGATTTCGTTGGCTTGATTAGTAATAAGCTTTTGCGGTGGGATGACAGTACCCATAAGAAAACCTTCTAACCCATATCCTTGTATGGCAGTCTCTATCTGCAATTTCCATAATAGACATTTGTTTTCATCGAGTTAAATTGTAATTAACTGAGATTATGGACTAACTACTGTTTTTATCAAATTATCTGCAGTTGTCCCTTAATTATGTGACCCTGGCGGTGGATCTGAAGCTGATGAAGAATTGGCATTGTTCGCCATGATGATGACTTCAGAAAACTCAGATCAAAGAATCGAAAGCAAGAATTGACTATCAAGAAGAATAACAGAAAGCACTAGACCTACTGATGCAATCAGATACCCGAGAATGATGAAAATACTCTGACTCAGGTAACAGGTAGGGTACAGTAGTGTTGAAATGTTTTCTTGACTTCTTGACTGACTTTCTTGAATAACTTTCGATCACCAGTTGATTGTTGTAGTGATGTAGCCACTGGATTTGCACTAGCGAGGCATATACTGATATGCATCCGTGTAGAATCTATGTCAGGCACGACACACAGTGGCAATTAACTTCCCACTCCAATGATGAGGCTTTTCTGAGGAGGGGAACAAAAACAAGAACACTTTGATTGTTGTTAAGCCCAGAAAATGAGTTGCTCCAACAAGAACACTCTGATTCTGTGTAGAATCAGAGATGATGATCAGAATGGTAAGCCCAGAATTTTGATTGCTGTTAAGCAAAGATTACAAGCTCCGATACCAAGTTGAGTTTTGTAAAGAAATGTAAAATGAGAGAACAGAAATTGCAGAAGGAAATTTTGATGTAATTTAAACTGATAAAAACGCTGTACAGATATGTAATGAATTTTTATACAAGATGCTGGGCAAAGAGTTAAAACAGGCCCATTGTAAATGATATAACAGATGCAAAGTATTCAGCACGTGAATAACTCGTGCCCCTGTTATAAAGTAATAGCTATGATTGGAAGACATCTCATTTTATTTATGATTGATGTTCTAATGATGCTGCTTTTCCTATGATTCTCCATATATGTGTCCTTGGTTTTGTTGGTGTCAGTCAACTCTTATCCTTTTAATACCACTAAGATTAATTTTTGCACTATAGCTCGTTTTACTTCAAAATAAGTTTGTGCAATTATTTCTTCACCTTCAATTCAGTTATTGATAACTGTTTACATTTTATCACTTTGAGAAGTACACCTGCTTCAAATAATTGTTCTATCTATATAAATTCAGTTTTCAGTATCTTTGTGTATATGATTGTGTATTGCATCTCTTACATAGATCCAAAGTCAAGTGTGTGTGATTTTTTTAAAGGGATTTCTATATTTTTAGGACGTGAGTAATGCATTTTGTTGAAAGAAAAATTAAATTGAGATTGATAATCAACTGCCACTTTGTCCCTGCAATTGGTGCATGATGATATTCTGACATTATTGTATTGCATGAATGCATTCATTTGAATTACATTACGAAATAGGGTAACTTCCCAACTTAATATATAATAGTTAACCGATGTTCAGTCTAATAACTCGCTATGTACACACTCAATATACGGACACCCATGTCTGTTATCTTTCTAAAAAAAATTCCTCCCTTTTTTTTTTTCTTCTTTTTCGTTTTACGATTTTTTTTGTTATCCCACAAAGAATTAGTACTAACCATTGAATTTCTTTTATGTGAATACAGTGCATTATCTTATATTTTCTGGTATAGATGTCTAAAAGCTGTTTATCACATTTAAGGATTCTCAGAGCTTTTTCTTTCCTAGGAGGTACATCAGAAATATACTTAATGATATTTAAAGCATTCTGATTGGTAAGGTTACTTGGCTGGTAATCTGGAGCGCGCATGTTCGAGTCCCGGCGTCTTCACATATGTGAGGGAAAGGCTGTGTGCACTAATTGACCACCCTCAAAGCCCGGAAAGCCGTGAGAATAGTACCAGGACTGGAGACTGACCTACGAAGTCCTCTCGCGCTTGAGTATGGGAGCCTTTGGCACTGGGTATCCACCTATATTTAAAGCATTCTGATTATAAACATACATGTATGGACATTTAAAAATTATAATGATACATAATGATATTTAAAGCATTCAATGTGATATTTAATGATATCCATTAAAATGTTAGCTAGGTGTATATTTAAAAGGGATTCCCTTTTTGATTAGTCAAGGCATTATGTCACCAGTTAATTCAATGAAATAGAAAACATTTAAAACTCTAAGAAACCATTGTTGGAATATTTCGACAATTGGGTCACATATGTAAAATAAAATGTGTTGTGCTATTTTGGTGTAAAGCCTAATTAAAGTGATCTAATTTTAGATTAGAATTAATAGGCTTAAAGTTTAAGTTATCATGAGCCTAATGTGTAGATACCGGGGCATTTTATAATTTTTTGAAGGGCCGAATTACAAAATGCCAACTCTATAAATAAAGGGTTATGGTCCCCGAATTACACAAGCCTTAACAACTCTCTAACCTCTTCTACAGAGAGCTAATTTCAAATCTAGGGTTTGTGTTAATTTGGAAGCCCAAACCAAATTATATCTTCTTCTTAGCAACCAAATATTGATTCAGATATTGCCATGATTAACGACGGATTCAGGTACGCTTCCGCTAATCTATTTTTGTTTTGTTCTCAATTAAATTAATATGGGTTACATATTTGGATCTAGGATTTCACAATTGGATATTGTTAAAGTATACTGAAATCCTAACAAGTGGTATCAGAGCCAACTATTATTGATTCTATTGGGAATTTTTTTCTTTTATACATGCTGTTTTGCCATTTCAGAACAAAGGTTGAATTGTGTTTTCAATTCATATGGTTTATATGTTATGTTTTCATTTCACAATAGGTTGAGTTTATTAACTGCGGCTAATAATTTAAAAAAAAAGTTTTTTTTATTTGGGTTAAGTCTCAGATCTATATGGATTAAGATCTATTATCTACTTCACGTTCTTTCATTGGTTTTATGGATCCAACATGAATAATGTTAATATAATATAGTTTGTCAATATGTTAATTCAACGAGCTCCACTTTTTTGTTTAAAAATATATCAAAAATATATGTTTATTACGTTTAGTTGTTAGTTGCATTCTGCAGCCACCGGTCTATTGTTACTTCTGATGTCATATATTATACTATATTATTTGTTTTGACTAAGTCTTGAACCCTTTTTATGCATAAAGTTTCGGAAGCTCTACTGAGCGAATCTCATGCTATCCTTACGGGCTTTAAAAAATAAAAAATAAAAAGTTTTTTTTATATACCATGTGTATTGTTTGGAACAATTATTGCTTATTGTATGGATGTAGGACATGCCACATTAACTTATTTGTCATATGCAAATAATGTTTCATGGCATGTGTATGATGTTTTGGTAACCTGTCATGATGCTTTTATTTTATGCCTTTTGGGTTTGGTATATAATATTTTGCATTTGTGTTGCTTAATCTAATTAGCTTTCATGTTTGAATCTTTGACCATTTCACCTACGTTTTAGGATGATGATCAGTAGGTTACTTTATTATGGTCAAACTACAGTAACTTCTGCGGGGTTTTTTTTAAAAAAAAGATTTTTTTTTGATTGGTTCGGTTGACAGTATAAAAAGCACATGTTATATTATGCTTCGGATATACATCATGGTTACTTCAGTCATTCATGTTATTCAGTATGATATTTATTGTGTCGTTTACACATAATTTTATGTGGTAATTGATCATGACATTCATATATGATATCGTGATTTATTTATGATGTCTTGTATCATATTTATTAAGGAAATGTCATGAACGTAACTACATACCTAAAGCAATAGATTATGACAACTATGACTAAAACTCGTTATGTTATTATTATAATTTTGAGTTTTTCAGATGTCATATAGACCTAAAGCATTGAGAGTGTTTTATAACACTCAAAATATATTGTAACAACCCGTATTTTTGAATAACATGTTATAACATAAATGGAGGCAGAATTAAACTGTAAATTCTGAATCAAGGGAAACGGGCTGGGCCATTGCGTTCGTTTCGGAAAAATACGCGAAATACAGTCCGAGTTTTCAAAAATCGGAGTCCGTATGACCAAGATATGGCCTCGCGAAGTTTCACGAAAATTCACAAATTAAAGTATACTTAATTAAGTGAAATGGGTTGCGCAGAGAAATATATATATATTGATATATATATATATATATATATAATTGAAAATTAAATAAATAAATGTGCAAAAATGTTCAAAACAACGAATTGGGAGAGGGGAATAACCGAACCGGCCGATTTTTGAGGTCGACCCGAGCTTGCTGGGTCGACTAGGGGTTAATCCAGGGTGTTTGGCTGTCAACCCGTGGGCCGATTCGCTCAAATGCAGATTTTGCATTTGAATGGTTCTCATGGTTCAACTTTAATCTAAAGGCCCTAGATGGTTCCTACACTTGACTTCTTCCCCAAGACATGCTTTGATGGCTTGGATTGAATCTAGGGTTAATCCTATGGCTAATACTATCCTAATCCTCTATAAAAAGACCCCAAACCTAGCCTAAATCACCATTATTCAATCCTACAACTAAACTATGTCAAATTTGTTCCTCTCATGGCCTCCACTCTCATGCTAAAATTTCTAAGTTAATTTCTATGAGAGATTTTGAGTTCATACAAGTGTTTTCAAACTTGTATGAGTGTTCTTAGCTTGCATTCAAGTCAAGTTGCAACATTTCTATTTCAAAGCAAGGGTTTTTATTGAATTGGCTCAAGGGTTTTCATTTGGAGCTTGCATATTTGGGTTTTTGGTGCTTGCATAAGGGCTTCGTCTCAATCTTTATAATAAATATTTATTTGTGTCTTCATAGCATTGTAAGCCCTTTTCTACTTTCTTTTTATTGAACTCTAAAGTTAAATGAATGATGCAAGTTTGGTTGATCATTATATGCAAGTTTGGTTGATCATTATATGCAAGTTTGGTTGATCTTTATATGCAAGTTTGGTTGATCATTATATGCAAGTTTGGTTGATCATTATGCAAGTTATGTATGACACATGTTATCATGTTATGCAAGTTTGGGTTGATCATTATACACATGTTATCATGTTATGCAAGTTAAACTTGAGTTTGTGGCCTTAAAGCTTCAAGCTTTATGTTAAAGGTTGCATTTTGGCAACATGAAAGTTATCATATCCCTTATGATAACTTGCATGTGAGCCTAAATGCGAACTTCTAGCAACTTCTACATGTTATTTATCACCATGTATCACTCATATGCTAAGTTTGGTTTTATGCATGCTTTTGAAGCCTAATAATACAATATGCAAGTATATGAACATATGTACATTTCATATGCCACCATGACAAACTTGTGGCTTCAATACCTTTATGTCATGATTATGCTAAGTTCCCCATTTTATCCTTTATGCGTTGTTGCGATTATGTAAACGATGGGATTACGTTGGGGTTGGGTAACATTATGACATAAACATGGTTTTTATAACATAACGTGATATGTTAACTTGTAATTATGTTTTGGAAACATAATGGACATGACACTTAGCAAATATGAGTGTGGCCAACTCGAGGTTGGGTTGAGTTTGTAGCATAAATCTACCCGGACCCGCCCGGCTTAACTAGTGGCTACAAACAATAGGACCCAATGTGAGAAGTTGGTCATGTTGTGCTCGAACCCGAGGTTAGACCTAGTTGTGGTATAAAGCTACCCGGACCCGCCCGGCTTAACTAGTAACCACAACAAAGTCTAATGTGAGAGGTTAAAGCGCATTAAGTTAATTAATGCCTCCTGATTAGGGTTAAGTCATGGTCCACTTAATACTTAACCAATTTGGGCTTGATGGATTAATCGAGGTTAAGTTAGGAGCCTTGGGTACTCTTAACCAATTTAATCCACGTGTGGATCGGGTTAACCACATTTAACCCGTTAAGAAACCCTAGTTGCGTGGTCCTTTTCAGCAGTAACCTTCTAGGTAGTATCATAAGACCCTAGGACTAGGCTAGGGTGGGGCACGATTACTGGGCTGATTGTAAGAGACCAAAAGAGACGGCTGAATGATGCCCCGGTTGTTCAGGCGGACCATGGTCGTGCACATCAAGTCCGGAGTTGAACACGGGCACCGGTAGGTTTGGACTGTGCATCTTGTAATGGTGTCAGAGGGTTACACCATAGGGCCTGATACACCCTAGGGTGGACCCTGCACAGTCAACAACATTACATGATTAGGCCGTATGACACCGACACTTGACGAGTTAGGCTTATAGGGAGCCGATCGACTAGACTGTGTAGTTGGACCTTGATTTAGGTCACCTCATTATATTGGGTCAAGCTTGGGCCAAGGGATCAATTCTTGTTTTTACTTGACATGTTAGAATGCTAGTACACCCGTGGTGCAAAACTTAACCTTAATTATGCGATGACACCTTTATCTATCTTGTTAGTTAATCATCATGCCAGTATGTTGTTATCCTTATGTTCATCTCAGCTTCTCATGCCAGTTAACTTTACTAGTTCATAGACAGATAGTAGTAGGGCTTACCAGTCTTTTTGACTGATCTGTTTTCTTTCGCCTCTTTTCTTCCGTTCCCCCCCTCAGGTTCTCAGGGTGGGAACATTGGAGCTTAGCTTGGATCTTTACAGCTTGCTTACTGGATTTGCTCATGTACGGTTTTGGACATTGAGCTAGCTATGGTTTATCACTTCATTTTGGGGATAGTACTTTATGTATTTCAGTTTTTCAGTTTATGCTTTTATCTAGACTTTGTTGTTGGAAAATAATGACCAAGTACTTTTTTGTAACATGACTATGGTTTTGAAATGCTAAGTTTTATCCGCTGCTTTACTACTCTTTTTTTACTTATATGTTCTGTCTTGTGATATCTGCATGCATGTTTACCTTGTTTAAACGCCCCTCCAAAGTCAGTGCCCTTGCAAGAGTGGTACTGGCGGAGGTGGGGTGTTACATTTGGTATCAGAGCATAAGGTTAACAAGATTCGAGCAAAAGTGTTTTTAAAACTTACCTTTTGAAAAACTATTTTCAAAACCAATTAAGTATTTTCCAAGAAAAAGTCTAGTTATTTTTTTTAAAAAAAACTATTCCTCAAAAGCCATAGCACTATCCTTCGTTTCTTCGTTCTGAATCTATCTTTTTCTTCGTTTTAGCATGGCCGATCGCTTTAACATCCCGGAAGGCGTACAAGTACCCGTCTGGTTCCGGAGATTTATGGAGGCAAGGGCGAATGAAGCCGGCCCCACGAACATTCCTCCTCCTTCCCCCGTCGCTAACATCTCTCCTCCTCCCGTAGCTGAGGTTCCTTCTCCCCCTCAGCATCCGCAAGAGGATTTCGCAAAGCTTTGCAAAGACTTTAAGGCGATGGGTTGCAAGAATTTTGTCGGAACGGAGACTTCTGTGGAGGCAAGAAACTATTAAAGGAAACTGAAGACCTCTTTGCTATCTTTGATGTGGAAGATCGTAGGAAAGTTCTGTTGGCGGTATGGCTATTGAAAGGGGAAGCTGCTTATTGGTGGGTAGTCGCCACCACTACTAGACCCATTGAGACTTGGGATGACTTTAGGAGAAGGTTTGGACTAAAGTTTCTATCATCGACAGAAGAGAACCTTCAGCTAGAGAGGTTCCTATCACTAAAGCAAGGGGACATGACGGTTAGAGAATACGTGGATAAGTTTAATCAACTTGCTCAGTTCGGTCTAGAATGGGTTAACACCGCTCGGAAGAAGGCCCTACGCTTTGCTCTAGGATTAAATGAGCCATTGCGCGGTTTAGCCATATCTCATATACCCCTGGGGGCGACCTTCGAGAGTTTGGTGAATATGACCCTACTTCAAGAAGAAGATAAGAGTGTCAAGAAGGAGGTCAAGGTAAATGAGTCCCAAAGCAAGAAGGAAGATACCAAGAAAAGAGATAAGAACAACAACAATAGCAAGGACAACAAGTCAAGAGAAAGAAGGAAGTGCAACTTCTGTGGGATTACTGGGCACATAGCCAAAGACTGTAGGAAGAAGAAGAGGAAGTTGGGCGAATGCTTTCACTGTGGAGAGCCTGGACATCTTAGCAAGGATTGCCCCAAGAAGCAAGGACAAGGGCAAGGGCAGAATCAGCGTGCAGGACCTTCTGGAGGGCTAGTGCATACTCTCAACATCGCTCCAGTTCTTGATCGAGGTAGTATTTCTATAGAAAACCTTGTTTACATTTCTGATTTCCCCTGTTCATACCTTGTTTGATTCTGGCGCATCGCATAGTTTTATTTCTTATTTTGTTGAAAGTTTGCACCTGAGTACTAGTCTAGTTGAGATCCCGTTAGTGTTTCAAATCCAATTGGGGGTTCCACCCATCTATCTGTGATTTGTGTGGATTTGAAAATCTCTATCTAGAGCATAGAATTCATGTGTAATGCTTAGGTTCTCGGGTTTATGGGATACGGGTTGATTTGGGTGTGGATTGGTTGTGAACATAGGGTGGTGAGGCTCATGATTCGCCTCGGTAATACCCTAGAAATTTCTTGTAACCCTAGAGGTCCCGTCATGTTATGTTATCTTGAATCTCTTGACTCGTCCATCGATGATCTGCAATCTGTAAGGGTGGTCCGAGACTATCCTGATGTCTTTGAAGAAGTAAGGGGGTTACCCCCTAAGCGGGAGATAGATTTCCACATTTATCTGGTTGATAATGCCAAGCCAGTTACATTGCCCGTTAGGCACATGGCCCCACGAGAAAGGAGAGAGCTTGGTAAGCAAATCAAGGAATAGCTTGAGAAAAATTTCATTAGGCGAAGCATTTCAGAATGGGGTGCTCTGGTGGTATTCGCTACTAAGGCGGATAGTCCATTTTACTTAAGCATGGGTTAGAGAAATCACCCTAGTAAGTACATTTGGTAACGTGGATTGGCACATGTTTTCAAGAGATAGTTTTCTGCGTGGGATACCGTATAGTATGTAAACGAGATCCAAGATTCACTAACGAATCTTGGAAAGCTTGCATGAACCATGAGCACGCAGTTATGTTTAAGCCAAGTATTTTAGGCAAAGAATAAGTGGAAGTGGAACGAGAAGCAACGGTGAAATGAGTTCTAACTCATATTTTGGGAACAAGAATTAAGAACTACGGAATTGCGAAGATAAAAGACGGTCATGGCACGATGGGATTAAGCACAAGAAAATGCGGCTTAGAAGATTGAAGTCTAGATACGCGCATTTAATCTCTTTCTAAGAGTATATCCTTGATCCCTATTGTTCCGTAGAGCTTACTCGCATGCTACCTTTTAAGTATATCCTCTCAGTCCTATCCTCAAATCTTAGTTCTGTTACAAACCCCCTAAGGAGTATGGCTAGCCTATTTGTGATATATGGTTGGGGTGAAGAAGTTCGCCACCAAACTATTTGGGCTTTATGGGATATGGGTAATAATTGATAGATTTACAAAGAGAGCCCATTTTATTCTGGTGAAAAGCAAGAGGACCGTATCGCGGCTAGCATATGTTTATCTTCAAAAGATAGTGCGGCTGCTTGGAGTTCCTTCTAGCATAATTAGCGATCGTGACCCAATTTTCACTAGCCAGTTCTGGAACAGTTTGCAAGAAGCAATGGGTACGCTATTGAATCTGAGTACAGCCTATCACCCCCGTACGGATGGCCAAACCGAAAGGGTGAATAGAGTGCTTGAAGATCTTTTGAGGTTTTGTGTTCTCGACTTCGGTGGTACTTGGGAAGACCACCTTCCTCTTGTAGAGTTTGCTTATAATAATAACTATCAAGCCAGCATAGGGATGACACCATTTGAAGCTTCGTATGGGAGGCCGTGCAAGCCACCAACATGTTGGTGGGAAGACGACGGATAAGCTTATAATTGAGCCCGACATGATAAGGGACACATCCGAGAGGGTTGAATTGATTCAAAGACGGATGAAAACGGCCCAAGACAGACATAAATCCTATGCAGACAAGCGAAGGACAGACTTGGAATTTAAAGTTGGAGATATGGTCTTTGTGAAGATTTCTCCTTTGCGAAATATGGTTCGCTGACACCAAGGATCGTAGGACCCCTCCCTATTATAGAAAGAGTCGGGAAGATGACTTATAAGGTGGAATTGCCGAGAAGCTAGCCGGAGTGCATAATGTCTTTCATGTCTCGCATCTCCAAAAGTGCCTACATGAGTCCGCTGATGTGGTTGAACCAAGCATTCTTGAAGACATGGAGGTAGAGGATGAAGCAACCCTGAGACGAGCTCCGATTCGTATCATGGAAATGAAGACAAAGAAGCTAAGAAACAAAGAAGTTAAGCTTGTTAAGGCGCAATGGAGTGAAACAGAGGGAGACGCAACTTGGGAAACCAAGGAGAAGAGGCGCATGCTTTATCCATTTCTCTTGGAGGATACATTTTCAATCTCTTTTCCTAGATTGGTATATCTTCCCTTTGCTATCCATGCTTATCTAGTTTATCTTGTTTCGTAAATCTTGTCATGAGAACCTTAGGTAGAAACCCTTGGTTGAAACATGTATTTGAAACATGTTATGTTTGATGTTTGCAAGTGGTTGCAAGTGTTTGCAAGTGGATACTCGTGGATGCATAATACACGTTAGGCACTAAGATCGGCTCACACACTTTCATACCGCATATGCATGAGTGTTTATGCTTATTCATGGATGAAAACTTGTTATGTTATCACGTGGATGTTGCATATGGATGAATGTTATGTGCACTCATGTAGAGATTATAAATTATGTTAGGAATTTGCATACATATGGACTCATTTCACTAACATATTTTGCATTAAGGGGGTTTACTGAATCAGTAACCTCCTGATTTTCGCATTAGATAAGTACATATACACACACCTTTGCATATGATCATACAGCATTTAGAACCTTTTAAGGACATTGATTGCTCGTGGATGATGTTTTGAGTAGATGGATGATGGATGGTAGGATACGTTCTTCCTAACTTGGAGATTTCGGGGACGAAATCCTTTAAGGAGGGGAGAATGTAACAACCCGTATTTTTGAATAACATGTTATAACATAAATGGAGGCAGAATTAAACTGTAAAATCTGAATCAAGGGAAACGGTCTATGCCATTGCGTTCATCTCGGAAAAATACGCGAGATAGAGTCTGATTTTTCGAAAATCGGAGTCCGTATGACCAAGATATGGCCTCGCGAAGTTTCACGAAAAATTCACAAATTAAAGTATACTTAATTAAGTGAAATGGGTTGCGCAGAGAAATATATATATTGATATATATACATATAATTGAAAATTAAATAAATAAATATGCAAAAATGTTCAAAACAGCGAATTGGGAGAGGGGAATAACCGAACCGTCGACTTTTGAGGTCGACCCGAGCTCGCTGGGTCGACTAGGGGTTAATCCAGGGTGTTTGGCTGTCAACCCGTGGGCCGATTCGCTCAAATGCAGATTTTGCATTTGAATGGTTCTCATGGTTCAGCTTTAATCTAAAGGCCCTAAATGGTTCCTACACTTGACTTCTTCCCCAAGACATGCTTTGATGGCTTGGATTGAATCTAGGGTTAATCCTATGGCTAATACTATCCTAATCCTCTAAAAAAAGACCCCAAACCTAGCCTAAATCACCATTATTCAATCCTACAACTAAACTATGTCAAATTTGTTCCTCTCATGGCCTCCACTTTCATGCTAAAATTTCTAAGTTAATTTCTATGAGAGATTTTGAGTTCATACAAGTGTTTTCAAACTTGTATGAGTGTTCTTAGCTTGCATTCAAGTCAAGTTGCAACATTTCTATTTCAAAGCAAGGGTTTTTATTGAATTGGCTCAAGGGTTTTCATTTGGAGCTTGCATATTTGGGTTTTTGGTGCTTGCGTAAGGGCTTCGTCTCAATCTTTATAATAAATATTCATTTGTGTCTTCATAGCATTGTAAGCCCTTTTCTACTTTCTTTTTATTGAACTCTAAAGTTAAATGAATGATGCAAGTTTGGTTGATCATTATATGCAAGTTTGGTTGATCATTATATGCAAGTTTGGTTGATCATTATGCAAGTTATGTATGACACATGTTATCATGTTATGCAAGTTTGGGTTGATCATTATACACATGTTATCATGTTATGCAAGTTAAACTTGAGTTTATGGCCTTAAAGCTTCAAGCTTTATGTTAAAGGTTGCATTTTGGCAACATGAAAGTTATCATATCCCTTATGATAACTTGCATGTGAGCCTAAATGCGAACTTCTAGCAACTTCTACATGTTATTTATCACCATGTATCACTCATATGCTAAGTTTGGTTTTATGCATGCTTTTGAAGCCTAATAATGCAATATGCAAGTATATGAACATATGTACATTTCATATGCCACCATGATAAACTTGTGGCTTCAATACCTTTATGTCATGATTATGCTAAGTTCCCCATTTTATCCTTTATGCGTTGTTGCAATTATGTAAACGATGGGATTACGTTGGGGTTGGGTAACATTATGACATAAACATGGTTTTTATAACATAACGTGATATGTTAACTTGTAATTATGTTTTGGAAACATAATGGACATGACACTTAGCAAATATGAGTGTGGCTAACTCGAGGTTGGGTTGAGTTTGTAGCATAAATCTACCCGGACCCGCCCGGCTTAACTAGTGGCTACAAACAATAGGACCCAATGTGAGAAGTTGGTCATGTTGTGCTCAAACCCGAGGTTAGACCTAGTTGTGGTATAAAGCTACCCGGACCCGCCCGGCTTAACTAGTAACCACAACAAAGTCTAATGTGAGAGGTTAAAGCGCATTAAGTTAACTAATGCCTCCTGATTAGGGTTAAGTCATGGTCCACTTAATACTTAACCAATTTGGGCTTGATGGATTAATCGAGGTTAAGTCAGGAGCCTTGGGTACTCTTAACCAATTTAATCCACATGTGGATCGGGTTAACCACATTTAACCCGTTAAGAAACCCTAGTTGCGTGGTCCTTTTCAGCAGTAACCTTCTAGGTAGTATCATAAGACCCTAGGACTAGGCTAGGGTGGGGCACGATTACTGGGCTGATTTTAAGAGACCAAAAGAGACGGCTGAATGATGCCCCGGTAGTTCAGGCGGACCATGGTCGTGCACATCATGTCCGGAGTTGAACACGGGCACCGGTAGGTTTGGACTGTGCATCCTGTAATGGTGTCAGAGGGTTACACCATAGGGCCTGATACACCCTAGGGTGGACCCTGCACAGTCAACTACATTACATGATTAGGCCGTATGACACCGACACTTGACGAGTTAGGCTTATAGGGAGCCGATCGACTAGACTGTGTAGTTGGACCTTGATTTAGGTCACCTCATTATATTGGGTCAAGCTTGGGCCAAGGGATCAATTCTTGTTTTTACTTGACATGTTAGAATGCTAGTACACCCGTGGTGCAAAACTTAACCTTAATTATGCGATGACACCTTTATCTATCTTGTTAGTTAATCATCATGCCAGTATGTTGTTATCCTTATGTTCATCTCAGCTTTTCATGCCAGTTAACTTTACTAGTTCATAGACAGATAGTAGTAGGGCTTACCAGTCTTTTTGACTGACCTGTTTTCTTTCGCCTCTTTTCTTCCGTTTCCCCCCCCCCCCTCAGGTTCTCAGGGTGGGAACATTGGAGCTTAGCTTGGATCTTTACAGCTTGCTTACTGGATTTGCTCATGTACGGTTTTGGACATTGAGCTAGCTATGGTTTATCACTTCATTTTGGGGATAGTACTTTATGTATTTCAGTTTTTCAGTTTATGCTTTTATCTAGACTTTGTTGTTGGAAAATAATGACCAAGTACTTTGTTGTAACATGACTATGGTTTTTAAATGCTAAGTTTTATCCGCTGCTTTACTACTCTGTTTTACTTATATGTTCTGTCTTGTGATATCTGCATGCATGTTTACCTTGTTTAAACGCCCCTCCAAAGTCAGTTCCCTTGCAAGAGTGGTACTGGCGGAGGTGGGGTGTTACATATATTGTACATATATTAAGGATAAATTCAAATATTAATGTGTACTAGGTATCTTGAGAAGGGACTTACCAATTATTTGAATTTTCTATGGTTGATATTTGATTATGAACATATACGGTCATACTTCATTTTATTTTTGTTCATTTTCAGCTAATTTAACTGAATTATCTGTCAATTTAAAGAATATTTCCATCTTGTTTTGGGATAAATATAAGGATTTGTATAAGAGTATGTTATTTGTTCTTGACTTTATTGATTTAACTCTTGTAACTAAGAGGGTTACAACCAACCCTACTGCGGTTAAATATTCTTATAATGTTATGAAGAATATTGAAAGGTGATATAATTCAAAGGCAAGAGTTAATGATCATTAAGTAAATACTTCAGAAGTTTTCAAGGATGTGCTATAAGTAACGATAACTAATTTTGTATAAGTTATCTACTGAGAATGGAAACAGTTTTTGTGAAAACAACAAGTGAAATCAAGCACTCTTTGTGGTGCTTGATTACATAAAGTCATAGTAAAAGAAATATAAATGAGTACTATATGGAAAAAGATACTGCTTCAAAAGCTAAAGACGCTCAAGTTATTTTATTTTTGGTATTATCTCAGTATATTCATTTAAAGATTAAAATTATTTTAAGAATAATATGTTATCTTATTGGGCTAATTTAGCGCTTTGGTAATTAAAATAGAGATTGAAGTTTTTATGATTGAAAAGTACTCATTTGATATACATTGTAAATAAATGAATGAATAAGGATTAAGAAGTCACTAAGGATCTCGAAGAAAGAGATAACATACAAATATATTTATAGTTATTTCTTTTATAAGATATAGAGACATGTAAAGTTATTATTGAGATTTAAGTCAAACTGTTTGAATTTATTTGGTGTTTTTTTATGTTGTCATTTAGACAGATTTCAGTTTTTATATTTCTAATATGAACATATTAGGTTATTATTGTTCATCAAGAAATAGTAATGTTTATTTATGAATAAATTCAAAATTTTAAGTAAATGAAACTATCGATGTCAGATATATAAGTTATGACTACTTATGCTAAATAGCTTGTGTAATGATATCTCAAATTATGTTTTTTGGTGACTAATATAATTATTTGTTTCAGTTTACTAAGGAATTATAGATTGAGATATCATAAAGATAGAAAATACTTTATTAATATTATAAGGGATTTAAAGTTTATAATCTTTATGAACCCACACTAAGGAAAAGTTTTAAAGCGGGAAATGCAATAGTTTTTTGAGGATGTTGAGTTTGGGGGAGAAATAAAGTAATATCCTTGTCTTTAAGAGAATCATTATCGTTAATTCAACTGCGGTTGCTTCTTCGCTTAAAGTTTAAGATTTGTTTTATTTTATTAAAAAGAAGCAAATTAAGAACCATAATAAGACGATGTTGAAGATAATTTTTCTTTAAGCTAAGGATACTGCTTCAAGAAAAAAAAAACTCAACAACCTCATAATGTAAGATCGCTAAGGAAATCCACCTAAATGGGAAGAAATGCTATTTCAGATTATTATGTAGTATTTCTTCATAAAGATAAATAATGTATTGATAAAGATGATGCTCTATGGACTTACATCAATCCATGTAAGGTACTAATTTAAAATGTGGATTTAAGAAATGAACATATAGCATAAATCTGTATGGATAATAAAGTTTGAAATCTTCCTCTAACTTAAGTAATAAGATCATTGGTCATGAATAACTATTCAAAGCCAAAAGGGATCAAGTGGGTAATTTTGAATTTTATAAGGCACTTTTATTGAAATCACTAATTATTAAAAGGAAATTTTATTTTCTTTAAAGAATGTTTCATTTTGGACTTAGTAAACGATTCTTTAGAATCGATTGCTTTGGAGCTTACTACTTTTTGTACTTTTGAGCATTATCTGATGGAGATTAAAGTTATGTTTCTCAATGGAGACATTGGTGAAACTACTTAAGAAACTCATTTATAGATTAGTCTTTTGTATTTGGGATTCAAATACACCATTATTGTTCATGGGGTGATATTTGGATTATTACAAAAATATTAGGAAGATAAATGCTTAAAAGATTTGGTATGTAAACTGCGATTCAGTTGTTTTTCTTTTACCAAACAGATAAATGCTACCATTCTTGAAATTAAAGAAATGCAAAAGATTTTCATGCATTTGCAATGTGAATTCTGATGTATACTAATGTATATACACATATGGATATGCATGTACTATTTGGCAGATACTTTACTGATATTAAAAGTGGATCAATGATTTAGTAGCCAAAATGGTTATGATATATATGATATATCTTTAAAAGTCAAAATAAAAGATTATATGCTCATAGATAAAAGATCGGATCGGGTGGAGATCATAAAGAATTACGATCCGGATATTTTGGATGTCATTACTGTAAAAGATCCACTTCTAGCAATGATAATATATTTTATGGGTGAAACTATATAAGGGGAAAATGTAATTTGGGCACTTATAGTTTTTTCGCCAATTTGAAAATAACTTCTATGGTTAATTATAAGACATCTAAATATGGAAAATAATAATGAAATTTTGTCACAAGATTCCAGTTATAGATAAAGAATTGAAAGACCAAGTAATATTGTGACAGTAAAGAATATATTATTTTCAATAAGGGAAGAGTGCAAAATATATTGTAATTGATAGAGCACACTTAGACAAACTCCATTATGGCGGATCCACTTACCAAAAGGTTATCACCTAAGGTCTTTCATGAGCATGTAGCTCAATTGGTGTAACTTTTATGTAAGGATATTTTGGTTCAGGGGGAGTTTGTATTCGGTATTATCATATGACTCATTGCTCTATACTTCAGTTACAGATATATGCATATCAAGTTCTTTTTTCTGATCAGAAATAAATTAATGAATTTTTCTTTGCACTAAGGTTGTTTAAATATTAAACATTCGATCTCACTAAAGAAGGACCAGTTGGAAATAGATATGTATAGATCACATTTCATGTAATTTCCAGGCTACGCATCAATGATTGATCTATGTCGTTTGATTGTATTGATATATGTGACCATTGATGGGTTTAGTTACGACAAATGTAACGAATGCCGCTTTGATCCTTTGTCAGCCCAATTAATGGACGAGATTGTTTCAGATACATCATATGTTATAAATAGCAAATTTTGGAGCTCATATAGTTAAACACATTTTAAGGTTATTTCATATGTGACCCAGGGGGAGATTGTTGGAATATTCCGACAATTGGGTCACATATGTAAAATAAAATGTGTTGTGCTATATTGGTGTAAAGCCTAATTAAAATGATCTAATTTAATATTAGAATTAATAGGCTTAAAGTTTAAGTTATCATGGGCCTAATGTGTAGATACCGAGGCATTTTATAATTTGTTGAAGGGCCGAATTACAAAATGCCAACTCTATAAATAAAGAGTTATGGTCCCTGAATTACACAAGCCATAGCAACTCTCTAACATCTTCTACGGAGAGCTAATTTCAAATCTAGGGTTTATGTCAATTTGGAAGCCCAAACCAAATTATATCTTCTTCTTAGCAAACAAATATGGACTCAGGTTTTGCCATGATTAACTACGGATTCAGGTATGCTTCCGCTAATCTATTTCTGTTTTGTTTTCAATTAAATCAATATGAGTTACATATTTGGATATTGGGTTTCACAATTGGATATAGTTAAAGTATACTGAAATCTTGACAACCATGCCTTTTCCAATCCTGGCATTAAGTTATTATTAAACACCAGCCATTTGGTTTTACTGTTTAGCTTTGAAATCAGCGTGGGTCTACCCGAGGACACGTTATGAAACTATGTCATTGTTGACTAATCTATGGCTGTATTTATTTAGACCTATTTTTACTGAATAATATGTGATTAAATTTCGTCCAGCTCCGGTACTAATACATAAAGGATTTCTGTAGCATTACACCTATCGTTCTTTGTTACTTTTAATACATGTAGGATTTCAATAGCATTACACCTAGCGTCTGTTACTATAATGCAGTCAGTGGAATAAGTTAAGGCTACATGATGTCATTGCTTTGTTCCATGCCTACAAGGTATTTTGATGTTTTTGTTCTTTGCTCTTTCAACAAAGAAAAGAGTGTATTGCTCTATCCTGTATTAAAATATAAAATAGCTCATATATATATATATATATATATATATATATACGAAGGCATGTCCGATGGACGTATGCATAAACATCCAAAGATTGGTTATGTGCATAGACTGGTGGGAAAGCAATAACGTAGACCACCAAAACGGGTAGGAACAACATAAAGATTGTAAAACTATAGGAAAACTGCAAATGTACACACTTTTAATGCTGGTTGAAGGCATGCACAGGAACCCAAATGTAATAAAAAACTGGACAGATTCAGGATGGTCGAACATATAAGCAGTGGACATAGGAGAAGAAAAAAATATTCAAAAAATTAATGGGTACACAGGAAACAATGGAAGGCATGTTTATTTTAAGTACATATTAAATAAAATAGTTATCTATTATTTTCCAATACAAACATTACTGAACACAAAGACTTAAACGTTGATCGAGGTATGTTTATCTCAACATAATGAACCCACACCAAAACCCATATAGAAGCAATCTCCAAGCTATCTCCGAGCTATCTACTTTCCATGATTCCAATTTCTACAGTACAGTAAATTTTAAGTTAGACAACAGTTGGCAATAGTTGTGATGAAGTAAATTATATAACAGGAAAAAACCGGTGCAAGCCCAAAATTTTTATTACTTTGCTTCTGTGAGATATTTATCCATGCTTAGAAATAAAGTACAACGTAAATATGCTACAAAAATATAACAACAATGAAGGTAGTTTATCCATATTATTTTGCAGATATAGAATCTTATTTTACAACAATAACAACATGTTAAATCAAGTGAAGACAAAGGTGAACTTACAGGAAAGATATCTTGTTAACCTTCGATTTAATAACAGTGAGTTAGAATAAATAAATTATACAAATTTGTAGGAATAAAGGAATTATAAATGATTTTACCTATGATGTCGTCATCGAGGCCAAAAAAGGGTTCATCCACGGCCAAAGATGAAGAGGAGTGCCAGACGTAAACATACAACAGCAAAAACAAAAACAATAACAATAAATGAATATGTAGGACCGAAGAAATTATAAAACGATTTAACCTATGATTCCCAGTATTTAACAGTGTGTATTAGCAATCAGTAACTTGACTGATTTCCATTTTAATACCATGAACATATACAGAGAGAAACACATTCCTGCATTGTAGTTTGTAAGCGGCAACTAATAGGAGCATGGATTCCAATTTTTAACCTGCCAACAGAAAGCAAAGAAGTGAAATTTTAGCAAATATACTAAAATTTATATCATCCAGTCGTAGTATATTTTGGAAACCTGAAATGAAGACCAAATATTTGTGTTGTTCACTGGATTTTAAATGCAACGACATGAAATGGAATGAATTAAATTTTATCATGTAAACGGAAATACAGTTAAACGCAACAATAAGTATTATTTCGCACACGGGCTAATTAGAGAAAATAGACTATTTTCAAAAAAAAAAAAAAAAAAAAACAAGCGTGGCGTAAAGTGAAATAGAAGTGAAAGTTAAATTGTGACGGCCCGCCCCGCACCAACCGACACTTCCTCCAAGTGTGCGCTGTACACATGTCCAACTGGCACGGAACGGTCGTCATAAGAAAAGAAAGAAGAGAATGAACTAATCAAGGAACCTGTAGAATGTCTCACAGCGCAAGGAATAAAATATAATAATAACATACTTGACATAAAACAGGTGAGACAGTGCATAAGCTGATAACTAATAATAAATGTCAACATCAGAGCAGCGGAAATCCAAATATAGCTTATTACAACTTTTCAAAATCTACTGTCTCTAAACAAAAGAAAGTTAAAGTGGAATATGCACCACCAATGCCCAAGCAGTGATCTTCGACAACACAGGGAGAATACTATATATATATTACGTGGAAGCCTCCTGCTCGTCTCCGGATCATCTACCCGTGCATCACCAGCTAACCTGTCTCTAGTCTGCTCGTGTGAGCACCCAGAGTAATAAGAAGAGACATAAAACTCTGGGTCAGACAAAAAGTCTGGTATGAGCGATAAGCAGCTAAACAGAACAATAACAGGTATACTAAACCATACCTGAACCTGGACCTGCAACCAAAGAGTTAGCACTACATATTGTACAATACTCTAAGGTGCCATCAACATATGGTGTAAAGAAATACGGAGGTGGGGGTGTGCATGTCATAGGGATAGCAAACAATTCAATCATGGCAACCATCCTCACATCTCTCACTCAGTGCATAAAGCATACGATGTATACCGCTTTCAACCACTAGACCCATCGAAGTAGTGACGGAGTTTGGCTTGTACAACTACTGCTACCACCAAGCTTACCCCATGGAGTCATGACTAAACCTTTACAAATGACCCCACTTCATTGGTCTATAGCTCTTTTAGTCGTACCTAGACCACTGTGGCCCTGAATCCGTTCACGTACCCCCTATACATAGTGATCCAAAGTTACAGACATCGACAGCCCCTTAGCACACGTCCCGCAGCAAAGCCCAATCATGAAGTTAACTCGTTGATTCCCATTTGAATCCTTGGTACAACTTCCCATTTGGACTACCTTTGCATCTCGGGTTATGGTCTTCTTCGGTTCGGTTCGGGTCTCTTCCTCCTATTCGGTTCGGTTCGGGCATCCTCCTCCTATCCGGTTCGGTTCGGGTCTCCTCCTCTATCCGGTTCGGGTCGGATCTCCTCCTCCTATCCGGTTCGGTTCGGGTGTCTCCTCCTATCCGGTTCGGTTCGGATCTCCTCCTTCTATTCGGTTCGGATCGGATCTCCTCCTCCTATCCGGTTCGGTTCGGGTGTCTCCTCCTATCCGGTTCGGTTCGGGTGTCTCCTCCTATCCGGTTCGGTTCGGATCTCCTCCTTCTATTCGGTTCGGATCGGATCTACTCCTCCTATCCGGTTCGGATCGGATCTCCTCCTCCTATCCGGTTTGGATCGGATCTCCTCCTCCTATCCGGTTCAGATCGGGTGTTCTTCCTAACCGGTTCTGAAAATCTGCAACTTTTTCCAGCAAGCTATTTTCGCCGAACGACGGCGTTTCCAACCATTCTAAACTTCCTATGACATTACAAAACATTCCAAACAGCAGTAACAACATATAGAATCAATCACAAACATTAAAACATCATTTACATGAAATACTTTAGATCAAACATACCCAGAAACCCATGTTTTCCCCTTAATCCTTCTTAACCGTGATTATGCATACAATTAGCAAAACTTATCCAAATTAGCCCAAATTTTTATCAGAGCCATAAAACATCATTATAGAATTTTAGGAATTTTTCCAGAATTTATTAATGTATAAATTCGCTAATCTTCACTAATTACCCATAATTAACCGTAATTAGTGTAAAAGCAAGCTAATCACTCACCTTTGCCACCACTAAAACCCCAAAACTGAAATATTCTCTGAATTGGCGCTGTTCCCAATCTTACACAGCAGCTCTACCTCGGTTCTCGTGCTAATACTCCTTGATTTGATGTTTGCTAAGCCTAATCTTCAATTAGAAAGTGATTAAGAGGTGTTTTGAAGAGATTTAGAGGGTGGAGGCCATGGCTAGGTTAAGAGGAATGAATAGTGACGGCTGAAAAATGAGAAAAAGGTATTCTCCAAACCCTAACAGCCCTTTTAAACTCCTAATCCCGAAATTCCCCTTTGGGCCTAGCTGTTAATCACCCGGTTAAGCCCAATTAAGCTGTTTTTCACCATCTGAAACTTGTTTCAGCCATATCTCCCAAACGGTGAGTCCGTTTGGCTAATATGACCACTCTACGGAATTGTAAACCATCATCCGGATCCAATGGAAGTGGTTTCAGGTCAAAATTCCTTTCCAGTCAAAAGTTATGGTCAAAACAAGTTCAACTAGGGGCAAAACGGTCATTTAAAAATCGACAAAAATCATGAACATGGGAAATGACCCTAATAGTCGTTTCCCAAAAGTACACGACCATACGACTTACTAAGAAAAAGAAATAAATATTCTACGATCTTCCGATGCGTAGAATGCAGGTCGTTACATAAATGATGTAACAATAAGTAGTATGTTCAATAAGCGAACAAATATTTTTGTTAACATTGAAGGAATGTTTCAGTGCAAAAATGCAAGGTAAGATATAAAAAACAGTATAGAACATGGCTAAATTCTGGACTGAAACATGCGCAACATTAAAATAACAGTTGGTAGTTTTCAAGATGTTGGAACAAAATTCCTACACTTGAGGGTTAACCATGAATAAGGTAAAGGAACACTGTTAAAACTTGCCTGAGGGAAAGTGAATGCTTTTTTTACATATCAATTTCATGTTAACTATTACATATCAATTTCATGTTAAATGTCATCAGATTGGGTTGAACTATAATTATCGTAGCATCAAATATGAACAGTTCAAATTGTTTTCAACATGTAATTAGACCAAATGTTGCATGGCACAACAAAAAAACTGATGCAACAAATCAATAAACGTACATTTTTCATCGTCTTGTTATGTTCAGTTCTTCTCTATGGCTTTAGAATCCTTTTTTTTTGCATTAATATACACATCAAGTTGTAGCAGAAACATTAAAAAGATAAATTTACCTACAATCATGCCATCAACAAACATATATTTACCTACATATATAAGCTTAGAAAATATAAGTTGCATATACAAGTCACCAATCAAGATATAACAACTTGTGGATTCGTAGAAGCAAAACTTATGTAAGGGGGTAATTTCCAATCCGTATACCTTCTTATTTATACAAAGTGCAGATCTATGTATACAAAAGTATCAAAAATATGTCAGACAATTATTATGATATGTGCATATTATGACTTTAAGTTACTCTTCTTATTTATATGTAGACCAAAATTGTCAAAAAAAAAGACATATTGTTAAAAAGCATCATTAAATTGCAAATGCAACTTTCAAGATTTATAAACAATGTTTGGTAGAAATATTCATATACCAACTTAGAAAACTTCTATCATGGTATCTATTTTGATTGGAAGATATGCTACACAGCATAATTAATTTTGGAGCTAAATGCGTGTTAAAGGTTATTTTGCATCTCAAAATAAAAATGTCCAACTTTAGGATATTATGATAAATATGATAAGTTGAAAATGATTGGAAAAATAAAATTAGTGCAAATAATAAAGGTAATTTATACGTATGTTCATTTGTTTTTGTGTCAACTTTTAAAATAAGAAATAAATTTTGCAGAAAGCTAAAAGCATAGAAGGACATAGTTGAACTACTACACCCTGTGATATGGATTTCATGTGTTGGTTGGAATCAAAAAAATTATCCGATTTTGCAAGATAACATGACAAATATTATATGCTGAAATGAGCGGAAGATTAAAACTAATGTGTAACATATGTATATTTATATTTGCTGTGTCAGCTTGTAGTGTAAAAAATAGATGTAAAAGAAAGCCCATATTGAGACAAACAAATGTTCATGTCAGGGTGCAGCCAACTCAATCATAATTTTGAAAGTTTTTTTTTTCCAAAATTTCAGCTGATGCTCTATTGAATACAAAATATCAAGCCTGTATGAAAGAAACCACAAAAGATTGCAGATATGAAAGTGGTCCACTATAACTTCTAGCTCTTCACTTACCGCTATATTGTTTCATAATAAAAAAAAAATCATTTGAGTTTGCAAAATTTTATTTTCACTGAAAACCATCCAGAACCGAAATATTACGCGTTTTCTATATTGACGCTGAGATGAAGTATGCCAAAAACCAAATTATGCATATAACCGAAAATTGAAAGATAGAAATTACCATTGTAGTGCGATATGGTCGCATGGCTGACCCATCCAAGATTTCGTATATAACCACGCTCTTAATCGCTTGATCTTAGAACATTCAACTTCATGTTGCATATAGACCTTCTGATGGTAGGGAAGTAATGCATTAGGTTTTCACAGAATAATTAAACATTGCAGATATATTATTTCCAGTATATGAACGAATGCAATAATGGCCTAGAAATGTTCATATCATTCACCTTAAGAATTATTCTCATTGAAAATTCCACCTTGTAGTATACAAAAGATAAACTATTTGTTGCCAAACCATTTTCATAGGCAGGAAACGGAGACAAATTACACGTATAAGAAAAATGTTAATACTGTGTACCTATGACTGCATGCCTACATGCAAACTTAATTCAATCAGCTGAATATTTTAAACAAATGACATATTGAGGACAAAAGGTAAGACAATTGTTTTAATAAAAACTGTTCAACTGAACATATGATATATACGCCATGGTTTTACAGTATAGTAGGCAGTGAAAGGTTTAAAAGTGGAAAAATACACTCATCTGAATATGTGCAACTAAATAATCAACTATTTCAGCCATAACTATAGAATAGTACTACCATGTAGAAATCAAATAATTTAGCACTATAAAATGCTTCAATGTCACATAATGTTAAAATGTAAATATTAAGTAAAAAACAAATACAACGAATTATTTTTCAGATTTAATCAGATGAAAGTAATTTGCAGATGACAAAAGAAAAGGGATTTATGTATATAACGTTGAAAGTGATTAACATACAACCGTCGGTTAGTAGTGGAGACATTATTGTGAGCATAGATCATTTTCTCTATTTTTATTTTAAAGAAGTGAAGAAAAAATGTAATCAGTTGCAGTGGATAGGGCAAATCGAAACCATCACATAAACCACAATATGATTGTGTGTATTTCATATAATAAACAGATTGTAACATATTACAAACCTAATCAGCGTAAACAACAAAGACCTAAAGACTACCCCATGCTGAAACTAATATGGCAAAAGGAAAAGAGTAGGTATCAAAAATATGCAAATAAAAGAGTGATAAATAACTATACCAACAAAAAAGAGGAAGCAGCCTGAACGATCCAAAGGAGAGAAGTACCTATAAAAGGAGCATCCAAACAATAAACAAATGTTTATTTCAAAAAGCAAAAATTGAAGAATACTGCAAATTAAAACTTGATACGAGGTTTTGGGAAATTGCAGATCCGGATCCATCGCTTATTGATAGCCTGAAATTCAATTGATAGCCAAATCGGGTGGGACAACCGTTTATCCCGTTAGTCAAAATCTAGTAATCAAAAAGTGAAAACCAAGGTGCCATTTTCATAGCTATTAACCGAAGAACGTCAACTATGGGATAACAGGTAGACAGATGGCCGAGCAATTTTGTAGATCTGGACGTTGATAGGGTTAGGGAAATGGGAAAGAGAGTTTGGTGAGAAGTTGGAAGAGTTGTATATAGTTGGAACAACGATGATTTGCTGGTTTTTTCAACATGGAAAGAGGAAGAAAATGGCAGAGAACGACGAAGAAAATGGTTGAGAAGAAGAATAAAACGGTAGAAAAAGTGGGGATAATGCGGAACGTGTTCTGCTGGAACGTGGGATCAGGCGGTGTAAGCAAGGGACAGGAAATCACTAAAGTACCCTCCACCGGGTTTTTTTTCCATGATACAATTAAAAGGAGGAGAAAGGAAAATATTGGAACTTCTAAAAAGCTTCACCATCCATGAAAGATTTTCTTTAGACGTAGATCTTAGCAACCAAATATGGATTCAGGTATTGCCATGATTAACTACGGATTCAGGTACGCTTCCGCTAATCTATTTCTGTTTTGTTCTCAATTAAATTAATATGGGTTACATATTTGGATCTAGGATTTCACAATTGGATATTGTTAAAGTATATTGAAATCCTAACAAGTGGTATCAGAGCCCACTATTATTGATTCTATTGGGAATTTTTTTTCTTTTATACATGATGTTATGCCATTTCAGAACAAAGGTTGAATTGTGTTTTCAATTCATATGGTTTATATGTTATGTTTTCATTTCACAACAGGTTGAGTTTATTAACGGCGGCAAATAATATCAATTTTTTTTTTATTTGGGTTAAGTCTCAGATCTATATGGATTAAGATCTATTATCTACTTCACGTTCTTTCATTGGTTCTATGGATCCAACATGAATAATGTTAATAAAATATAGTTTGTCAATATGTTAATTCAACGAGTTCCAGTTTTTTGTTTAAAAATATATCAAAAATATATGTTTATTACGTTTAGTTGTTGGTTGCATTCTGCAGCCACCGGTCTATTGTTACTTCTGATGTCATATATTATACTATATTATTTGTTTTGACTAAGTCTTGAACCCATTTCATGCATAAAGTTTCGGAAGCTCTACTGAGCGAATCTCATGCTATCCTTACGGGCTTTAAAAAATAAAAAGTTTTTTTTATATACCATGTGTACTATTTGGAACAATTATTGCTTATTGTATGGATGTAGGACATGCCACATTAACTTATTTGTCATATGCAAATAATGTTTCATGGCATGTGTATGATGTTTCGGTACCCTGTCATGACGCTTTTATTTTATGCCTTTTGGGTTTGGTATATAATATTTTGCATTTGTGTTGCTTAATCTAATTAGCTATCATGTTTGAATCTTTGACCATTTCACCTACATTTTAGGACGATGATCAGTAGGTTACTTTATTATGATCAAACTACAACAACTTCTACAGGTTTTTTTTTTAAAAAGGATTTTTTTTGTTTGGTTCGGTCGATAGTATAAAAAGCACATGTTATATTATGCTTCAGATATACATCATGGTTACTTCAGTCATTCAGGTTATTCAGTATGATATTTATTGTGTCGTTTACACATAATTTTATGTGATAATTGATCATGACATTCATCTATGATATCGTGATTTATTTATGATGTCTTGTATCATATTTATTAAGGAAATGTCATGAATGTAACTACATACCTAAAGCAACAGATTATGACAACTATGACTAAAACTCATTATGTTATTATTATAATTTTGAGTTTTTCAGATGTCATATAGACCTAAAGCATTGAGAGTGTTTTATAACACTCAAAATATATTGTATATATATTAAGGATAAATTCAAATATAATTTTGGCATCTTTTTATAACCGTAAATATCCTAAATACATAGTGAATTGACTGAAATAATATGTCACCAAAGTGACCTCTATATTTTGGTGGTTCATGAAAATGTTTGATATTTGTGTGTAGTTGTTCATGCGAGTGTTAGCCGGCCCAAAGGAAGACTAATATTTGGCCGAATCGCTTATATATGTGTGATGATAAATACGTGACAATTATAAGGTTTTTCGAGTGAATAATTAATCGGCCTAAAGGAAGGTTGTTATTTGACTTGAATTTATTGTCAGTGTTTGATCATTACAACAAGAGTACCACTTACAGTTAATATTACTGTCCAAAGACTTGATATTAATGTGTACTAGGTATCTTGAGAAGAGACTTACCAATTATTTGAATTTACTATGGTTGATATTTGATTATGAGCATATACGGTTAATCTTCATTTTATTTTTGTTCATTTTCAGCTAATCTAATTGAATTATCTGTCAATTTAAAGAATATTTCCATCTTGTTTTGGGATAAATATAAGGATTTGTATGAGAGCATGTTATTTGTTCTTGACTTTATAGATTTAACTCTTGTAACTAAGAGGATTACAACCAACCCTACTACGGTTAAATATTCTTATAATGTTATGAAGAATATTGAAAGGTGATATAATTCAAAGGCAAGAGTTAAATGATCATTAAGTAAATACTTCAGAAGTTTTCAAGGATGTGCTATAAGTAACGATAACTAATTTTGTATAAGTTATCTACTGAGAATGGAAATAGTTTTTGTGAAAACAACAAGGGAAATCAAGCACTCTTTGTGGTGCTTGATTATATAAAGTCAAAGTAAAAGAAATATAAATGAGTACTATATGGAAAAAGATACTGCTTCAAAAGCTAAAGACGCTCAAGTTATTGTTATTTTTGGTGCTATCTTAGTATATTCATTTAAAGATTAAAATTATTTTAAGAATAATATGTTATCTTATTGGGCTAATTTAGCGCTTTGGTAATTAAAATAGAGATTGAAGTTTTTATGATTGAAAAGTACTCATTTGATATACATTGTAAATAAATGTTTGAATAAGGATTAAGAAGTCACTAAGGATCTCGAAGAAAGAGATAACATACAGATATATTCATAGTTATTTCTTTAATAGGATATAGAGACATGTAAAGTTAATATTGAGATTTAAGTCAAAGTGTTTGAATTTATTTGGTGTTTTTTTTATGTTGTCATTTAGACAGATTTCAGTTTTTATATTTCTAATATGAACATATTAGGTTATTATTGTTTATCAAGAAATATTAATATTGATTTATGAATAAATTCAAAATTTTAAGTAAATGAAGCTATCGATGTCTGATATATAAGTTATGACTACTTATGCTAAATAGCTTGTGTAATGATATCTCAAATTTTGTTTTTTGGTGACTAATATAATTATTTTGTTTCAGTTTACTAAGGAATTATAGATTGAGATATCATAAAGATAGAAAATATTTTATTAATATTCTAAGGGATTTAAAGTTTATAATCTTTATGAACCCACACTAAGGAAAAGTTTTAAAGCGGGAAATGCAATAGTTTTTTGAGGATGTTGAGTTTGGGGGGAGAAATAAAGTAATATCATTGTCTTTAAGAGAATCATTATCTTTAATTCAACTGCGGTTGCTTCTTCGCTTAAAGTTTAAAATTTGTTTTATTTTATTAAAAAGAAGTAAATTAAGAACCATAATAAGACGATGTTGAAGATAATTTTTCTTTAAGCTAAGGATACTACTTCAATAAAAAAACTCAGCAACCTCAAAATGTAAGATCGCTAAGGAAATCCACCTAAATGGGAAGAAATGCTATTTCAGGTTATTATGTAGTATTTCTTCATAAAGATAAATAATGTATTGATAAAGATGATGCGCTATGGACTTACCTCAATCCATGTAAGGTACTAATTTAAAATGTGGATTTAAGAAATGAACATATAGCATAAATCTGTATGGATAATTAAGTTTGAAATCTTCCTCTAACTTAAACAATAAGATCATTGGTCATGAATAATTATTCAAAGCCAAAAGGGATCAAGTGGGTAATATTGAATTTTATAAGGCACTTTTATTGAAATCACTATTATTAAAAGGAAATTTTATTTTCTTTAAAAAATGTTTCATTTTGGACTTAGTAAACGATTCTTTAGAATCGATCGCTATGGAGCTTACTACATTTTGTACTTTTGAGCATTATCTGATGGAGATTAAAGTTATGTTTCTCAATGGAGACACTGGTGAAATACTTAAGAAATTCATCTATGGATTAGTCTTTTGTATTTGGGATTCAAATACACCATTATTGTTCATGGGGTGATATTTGGATTATTACAAAAGTATTAGGAAGATAAATGCTTAAAAGATTTGGTATGTAAACTGCGATTTAGTTGTTTTTCTTTTACCAAACAGATAAATGCTACCATTCTTGAAATTAAAGAAATGCAAAAGATTTCTCATGCATTTGCGGTGTGAATTCTAATGCATACTAATTTATATACACATATGGATATGCATGTATTATTTGGCAGATACTTTACTGATATTAAAAGTGGAACAATGATCTAGTAGCCAAAATGGTTATGATATATATGATATATCTTTAAAAGACAAAATAAAAGATTATATGCTTATAGATAAAAGATCGGATTGGGTGGAGATCATAAAGAATTACGATCCGGATATTTTGGATGTCATGTCTGTAAAAGATCCACTTCTAGCAATGATAATATATTTTATGGGTGAAACTATATAAGGGAAACATGTCATTCAGGCACTTATAGTTTTTTCGCCATTTTGAAAATATCTTCTGTGGTTAATTATAAGACATCTAAATATGGAAAATAATAATGAAATTTTGTCACAAGATTCCAGTTATAGATAAAGAATTGAAAGACCAAGTAATATTGTGATAGTAAAGAATATATTATTTTCAATAAGGGAAGAGTGCAAAATATATTGTAATTGATAAAGCACACTTAGACAAACTCCATTATGGCGGATCCGCTTACCAAAAGGTCATCACCTAAGGTCTTTCATGAGCATGTAGCTCAATTGGTGTAACTTTTATGTAAGGATATTTTGGTTCAGAGGGAGTTTGTATTCAGTATTATCATATGACTCATTGCTCTATACTTTAGTTATAGATATATGCATATCAAGTTCTTTTTTCTGATCAGAAATAAAGTAATGAATTTTTCTTTGCATAATGTTGTTTAAATATTAAACATTTGATCTCACTAAATAAGGAACAGTTGGAAATAGATATATATAGATCACATTTCATGTAATTTCCATGCTACGCATCCATGATTGATCTACGTCGTTTGATTGTATTGATATATGTGACCATTGATGGGTTTAGTTACGACAAATGTAACGAATGCCGCTTTGATCCTTTGTCAACCCAATTAATGGACGAGATTGTTTCAGATACATCATATGTTATAAATAGAAAATTTTGGAGCTCATAAAGTTAAACACATTTTAATATTATTTCATATGCGACCCGGGGGAGATTGTTGGAATATTTCGACAATTGGGTCACTTATGTAAAATAAAATGTGTTGTGCTATATTGGTGTAAAGCCTAATTAAAATGATCTAATTTTATATTAGAATTAATAGGCTTAAAGTTTAAGTTATCATGGGCCTAATGTGTAGATACCGGGGCATTTTGTAATTTGTTGAAGGGCCGAATTACAAAATGCCAACTCTATAAATAGAGGGTTATGGTCCCTGAAATACACAAGCCTTAGCAACTCTCGAACATCTTCTACGGAGAGCTGATTTCAAATCTAGGGTTTGTGTCAATTTGGAAGCCTAAACCAAATTATATCTTCTTCTTAGCAACCAAATATGGACTCAGGTATTGCCATGATTAACTACGGATTCAGGTACGCTTCCGCTAATCTATTTCTATTTTGTTTTCAATTAAATCAATATGAGTTACATATTTGGATCTTAGGTTTCACAATTGGATATTGTTAAAGTATATTGAAATCCTAACAACCATGGCTTTTCCAATCCTGACATTAAGTTATTATTAAACACCAGCCTTTTGGATTTACTGTTTAGCTTTGAAATCAGCGTGGGTCTACCAGAGGACAAGTAATGAAACTATGTCATTGTTGATTAATCTATGGCTGTATTTATTTACACCTATTTTTACTGAATAATATGTGATTAAATTTCATCCAGCTTCGGTACTAATACATAAAGGATTTCTGTAGCATTACACCTATCGTTCTTTGTTACTTTTAATACATGTAGGATTTCAATAGCATTACACCTAGCGTCTGTTACTATAATGCAGTCAGTGGAATAAGTTAAAGCTACATGATGTCATTGCATTGTTCCATGCCTACAAGGTATTTTGATGTTTTTGTTCTTTGCTCTTTCAACAAAGAAAAGAGTGTTTTGCTCTGTCCTGTATTAAAATATAAAATAGCTCCTATATATATATGTATGTATGTATACCAGTTCGAAGGCAAGTCCGATGGACGTATGCATAAACATCCAAAGCAAAGATTGGTTATGTGCATAGACTGGTGGGAAAGCAATAACGTAGACCACCAAAACGGGTAGGAACAACATAAAGATTGTAAAACTATAGGTAAACTGCAAATGTACACACTTTAATGCTGGTTGAAGGCATGCACAGGAACCCAAACGTAATAAAAAACTGGACAGATTCAGGATGGTGGAACATATAAGCAGTGGACATAGGAGAAGAAAAAATATTCAAAAAATTAATGGGTACATAGGAAACAATGGAAGGCATGTTTATTTTAAGTACATATTAAATAAAATAGTTATCTATTATTTTCCAATACAGACATTACTGAACAGAAAGACTTAAACGTTGATCGAGGTATGTTTATCTCAACATAATGAACCCATACCAAAACCCATATAGAAGCAATCTCCAAGCTATCTCCGAGCTATCTACTTTCCATGATTCCAATTTCTACAGTACAGTAAATTTAAAGTTAGACAACAGTCGACAATAGTTGTGATGAAGTAAATTATATAACAGGAAAAAACCGGTGCAAGCCCAAATTTTTTATTACTTTGCTTCTGTGAGATATTTATCCATGCTTAAAAATAAAGTACAACGTAAATATGCTACAAAAATATAACAACAATGAAGGTAGTTTATCCATATTATTTTGCAAATATAGAATCTTATTTTACAACAATAACAAAATGTTAAATCAAGTGAAGACAAAGGTGAACTTCCAGAAAAGATATCTTGTTAACCTTTGATTTAATAACAGTGAGTTAGAATAAATAAATTATACAAATTTGTAGGAATGAAAGAATTATAAATGATTTTACCTATGATGTCATCATCGAGGCCGAAAAAGGGTTCATCCACGGCCAGAGATGAAGAAGAGTGCCAGACGTAAACATACAACAGCAAAAACAAAAACAATAAATGAATATGTAGGACCGAAGAAATTATAAAACGATTTAACCTATGATTCCCAGTATTTAACAGTGTGTATTAGCAATCAGTAACTTGATTGATTTCCATTTTAATACCGTGAACATATACTGAGAGAAACATAGTCCTGCATTGTAGTTTTTAAGCGGCAACTAATAGGAGCATGAATTCCAATTTTTAACCTGCCAACAAAAAGCAAAGAAGTGAAATTTTAGCAAATATACTAAAATTTATATCATCCAGTCGTAGTATATTTTGGAAACCTGAAATGAAGACCAAATAATTGTGTTGTTCACTGGATTTTAAATGCAAACACATGAAATGGAATGAATTAAATTTTATCGCGAAAACGGAAATACAGTTAAATGCAACAATAAGTATTATTTCGCACACGGTCTAATTAGAGAATATAGACTATTTTCAAAAAAAAAAAATTAGCAAGCGTGGCATAAAGTGAAATAGAAGTGAAAGTAAAATGATGTAACAATAAGTAGTATGTTCAATGAGCGAACGAATATTTTCGTTGACATTGAAGGAATGTTTCAGTGCAAAAATGCAAGGTAAGATATAAAAAACAGTATAGAACATGGCTAAATTCTGGACTGAAACATGCGCAGCATTAAAATAACAGTTGGTAGTTTTCAAGATGTTGGAACAAAATTCTTACACTTGAGGGTTAACCATGAATAAGGTAAAGGAACACTGTTAAAACTTGCCTGAGAGAAAGTGAACGCTTTTGTTACATATCAATTTCATGTTAACTATTACATATCAATTTCATGTTAAGTATTACATATCAATTTCATGTTAAATGTCCTCAGATTGGGTTGAACTATAATTATCGTAGCATCAAATATGAACAGTTCAATTTGTTTTCAACATGTAATGAGACCAAATGCTCCATGGAACAACAAAAAAAATGATGCAACAAATCAATAAATGTACATTTTTCATCGTCTTGTTATGTTCAGTTCTTCTCTATGGCTTTAGAATCCTTTTTTTTTTGCATTAATATCCACATCAAGTTGTAGCAGAAACATTAAAAAGATAAATTTACCTATAATCATGCCATCAACAAACATATATTTACCTTCATATATAAGCTTAGAAAATATAAGTTGCATATATAAGTCACCAATCAAGATATAACAACTTGTGGATTCATAGAAGCAAAATTTATGTAGGGGTAATTTCCGATCCCTATACCTTCTTATTTATACAAAGTGCAGATCTATGTATACAAGAGTATCAAAAACATGTCAGACAGTTATTATGATATGTGCATATTATGACTTTAAGTTACTCTTCTTATTTATATGTAGACCAAAATTGTCAAAAAAGAAAGAAAAAAAGACACATTGTTAAAAAGCATCATTAAATTGCAAATACAAATTTCAAGATTTATAAACAATGTTTGTAGTAATATTCATGTACCAACTTAGAAGACTTCTATCATGGTATCTATTTTGATTGGAAGATATGCTACACAACATAATTAATTTTGGAGCTAAATGCGTGTTGAAGGTTATTTTGCATCTCAAAATAAAAATGTCCAACTTTAGGATATTATGATAAATATGATAAGTTGAAAATGATTGGAAAAATAAAATTAGTGCAAGTAATATAGGTAATTTATACATACGTTTGTTTGTTTTTGTGTCAACTTTTAAAATAAGAAATAGATTTTACAGAAAGCTAAAAGCATAGAAGGACATAGTTGAACTACTACACCCTCTGATATGGATTACATGTGTTGGTTGGAATCGAAAAAATTATCCGATTTTGCAAGATAACATGACAAATATTATATGATGAAATGAGCAGAAGATTAAAACTAACGTGTAACATATTTGTATTTATATTTGCGTGTTTCAGCTTGTAGTGTAAAAAATAGATGTAAAAGAAAGCCCATATTGAGACAAACAAAAGTTCATGTCAGGGTGTAGCCAACTCAATCATAATTTTGAAAGGTTTTTTTCCAAAATTTCAGCTAATGCTCTATTGAATACAAAAGATTGCAGATATGAAAGTGGTCCACTATAAGTTCTAACTCTTCGCTTACCGCTATATTGTTTCATAATCAAAAAAATCATTTGAGTTTGCAAATTTTATTTTCACTGAAAACCATCCAGAACCGAAATATTACGCGTTTTCTATATTGACGCTGAGATGAAGTATGCCAAAAACCAAATTATGCATATAACTGAAAAATTGAAAGCTAGAAATTACCATTGTAGTGCGATATGGTCACATGGCTGACCCATCCAAGATTTCGTATATAACCACGGTCTTAATCGCTTGATCTTAGAACATTCAACTTCATGTTGCATATAGACCTTCTGATGGTAGGGAAGTAATGCATTAGGTTTTCACAGAGTAATTAAACATTGTAGATATATTATTTGCAGTATATGAACGAATGCAATAATGGCCTATAAAGGTTCATATCATTCCCCTTAACAATTATTCTCATTGAAAATTCCACCTTATAGTATACAAAAGATAAACTATTTGCTGCCAAACCATTTTCATAGCTAGGAAACGGAGACAAATTACACGTATAAGAAAAATGTTAATACAGTGTACCTATGACTACATGCCTGCATGCAAACTTAAGTCAATCAGCTGAATATTTTAAACAAATGACATATTGAGGACAAAAGGTAAGACAATTGTTTTAATAAAAACTGTTCAACTGAACATATGATATATACGCCATGGTTTTACAATATAGTAGGCAGTGAAAGGTTTAAAAGTGGAAAAATGCACTCATCTGAATATGTGCAACTAAATAAACAACTATTTCAGCCACAACTACAGAATAGTACTACCATGTAGAAATCAAATAATTTAGCACTATAAAATGCTTCAATGTCACATAATGTTAAAATGTAAATATTAAGTAAAAAAACAAATACAACGAATTATTTTTCAGATTTAATCAGATGAAAGTAATTTGCAGATGACAAAAGAAAAGGGATTTATGTATATAATGTTGAAAGTGATTAACATACAGCCGTCGGTTAGTAGTGGAGACATTATTGTGAGCATAGATCATTTTCTCTATTTTTATTTTAAAGAAGTGAAGAAGAAATGTAATCAGTTGCAGTGGATGGGGCAAATCGAAACCATCACATAAACCACAATATGATTGTGTGTATTTGCGACAATAAACAGATTGTAACATATTACAAACCTAATCAGCGTAAACAACAAAGACCTAAAGACTACCCCATTCTTAAACTAATCTGACAAAAGGAAAAGAGTAGGTATCAAAAATATGCAAATAAAAGAGTGATAAATAACTATACCAACAAAAAAGAGGAAGCAGCCTGAACGATCCAAAGGAGAGAAGTACCTATAAAAGGAGCATCCAAACAATAAGCAAATGTTTATTTCAAAAACAAAAATTGAAGAATACTGCAAATTAAAACTTGATCCAAAGTTTTGGGAAATTGCAGATCCGGATCCATCGCTTATTGATAGCCTGAAATTCAATTGATAGCCAAATCGGGTGGGACAACCGTTTACCCCGTTAGTCAAAATCTAGTAATCGAAAAGTGAAAACCAAGGTGCCATTTTCATAGCTATTAACCGAAGAATGTCAACCATGGGATAACAGGTAGACAGATGGCCGAGCAATTTTGTAGATCTAGACTTTGATAGGGTTAGGGAAATGGGAAAAAGAGTTTGGTGAGAAGTTGGAAGAGCTGTATATAGTTGGAACAACGATGATTTGCTGGTTTTTTCAACATGGAAATAGGAAGAAAATGGCGGAGAACGACGAAGAAAATGGTTGAGAAGAAGAAGAAAATGGTAGAAAAAGTGGGGATAATGCGGAACGTGTTCTGCTGGAATGTGGGATCAGGCGGTGTAAGCAAGGGACATGAAATCACTAAAGTACCCTCCACCGGGTTTTTTCCATGATACAATTAAAAGGAGGAGAAAGGACAATATTGGAACTCCTAAAAAGCTTCACCATCCATGAAAGATTTTCTTTATTGGTATATATATATATATATATATATATATATAAAATGGTTTGACATATTTGAATTTGTGCATAGAAATAGAGGAAAATATTTACATTCAAGCTATAACTAATACTAATAATTATGACTTGTTCGCGCATTTTGTTTTCCTGTACTTGATAACAGTTCTTCTATTCAAATTTCAACATAACCTTTCATAAAAAAAGCATTGGAAAAAAAAATCATATGCAGGCTTCCTTGAATTTTAACTCTAAGTCTATCCGTATAGCAGAGACAGCATGCCGGAGGAACAGAGCAATTTGAACAAATAAGTATGTTGATTAGGTTGTCGGTTTTCACGCTAACCAAAACGGATCGTGCAATGCATGTATGCATTTCAGTTATGTCCAAAATTATGTTTACAATGATAATGAACTAAAATTACATGATTTAAATATGTACACCTTATAGGTGTTTTTAATGTGTTGACTTATACACAGTTTTATGTTTTTTAATCACAGGTCATCTGTGCTTCTGGCGCATATTTTAATGTACAGACTTTTACAGGCTTTTTCCATCCATGTCGTACTCAGTGAATTCTGAATTTATTAAATGAAGATGAATGAAAACATTTATAAAAATGAATGTCAACCGTGTGCAACAGGTTGTGTCTAATACAACATGTAGGAGTTGAAAAAACAAGCCCTTTAAGCATTGGTTTTGCAAAATGTCCTTTATCTTAAGTTGGAGCTAGGTTTTCCACAGCCGTGAACTACCACTGACGGATAGCTTTGCTGGTGAGTGGAATGAATGTAGGAACATGCATAGTGGAGTTGACGCAAACCATCAATGGTTTTTAGCTGGATGTATTCAAATATTCAACTGGGAGCGATTAGTGTGATAGCCGGACCTACGGTTGATTGGAGTAGAGCTAAAAATTGCTAGATTGGGGAGCCAGGAGGAGATTGAACTATTGAGGAGCAAAATTGATGCAGTGAAGAGTCGATTTGATATGTTGAGGATGCATATGTGAAGGAAGTGACTAAAGAGGTGTTGACTGATAGTGCAGATCCAGTATGTGTGAATGGCAGGTTAGTTTTGGAATCGATACATTGTATTGTACATTGGTTATACAGTGTAATCTATTACCATCTTTTGCACAGTTTATTTCCCTCTAATTTGCATTCTTAACCAATTTTTCTATTAGTTTCTTGCTTTATAATAATCGTTTTTTCAGTCAACTGCTATTAGGATGAGGTAGGTAGTAATAAAAATATATTTATCATTCTGCCTTTCTTTGATTTATAGTGCTCTGTCTGGAATCCACCTTCAATTTATTATTTATTAGATTAGTATTTTCTAGGTTGAAAATTCCAGTCTACAACGCATTGTTTTATACCTTATGATGAAGTAGTGTGCCTTTTGGTGGCAACTTCTATGGGTTATCAACGTTTAGGTGGTGGAAGTTCCTCATCTGGAACAAAATTTTGAAGATAGACCTAGCCTAAAGTATTGTGTGAATACAGAGACCAAGTGCTTCTTAAGTGGTTAATGGAAGTTCGGGGCATTTTGTTATGTTTATTATCATCAATTAATCATACTGAACTTATCCACATGTTTTGAATGTTTAGGAAATTGCTTGATTTTGGGGAAAACATGAATTACCTTCGGTGCCACTTTATGTATATTTGGTTAAGCCATCACACTAGAATTGAAAAAATGAGGTAGCTGTTTGATCCTTCAGACAACTTAGAACGGTAACTTCACTGATTTTGTTAATATTATTCATTTTTGTCTTGTTGTTTATGTTATCTCTAATTGGTAAATATGCTTGATAATCACATAAGATGAAAATATTATTGCATACATATAAATTGTAGATTCATTGCCTAAAATGTAATATAGGTTAGTGTAAACATGAAATATGCATTAGTAATACACACAGAAATGGTCGTTTTTTGATGCTTTCCCTACTCTAGAGCTCAATACAAGTTAGTTAGAAATAAAGAATACCATAGTAAATAGCTAGTAATTTAAAGTGAAATGTTGGGATCATCTGGATAAAAAAACACAATTTTTACTTAGTTTATGTTTCACTACTTCATGCTATGTATGTACTTGCTCATAAGACTGTAAATTTTGTACGACTGTCTGATGTCTGTTCGTGTCTGTGACCAAAATATGTCCGTCCGAGTCCGTTAAATTTTCATTTAGGACACGAGTTAGGACAACAAAATTTGTACGAGAAAAAATCACGTTTGGTCCGTGTTCATTCGAATTTGTCTGAATTCCATGCAATTTGGTATATAATTGAAAGAAAATATAAAAAGTATAAAATTTGATATAAATAGCCAAGTCCGACCGAGTCCGTTCGTGTCCATGTTCGAAAAACATATGTCCGTATCCGACCGACATCATTTAAGACATGAGTTAAGACAACAAAATTTGTACGAGAATTTTTTTATCCGGTTCGTGTCCGGTCTGATTTTATTTAGGACAGAAACTGAACATACCTCCGTCCGATTCGATCCAATTGATTTACACCCCTACTTTCTCATCCATAAAATAATAAACATTTGTGTTCATATTTTTCATAGCACATAGTGCTTGAATCTTACTATATTCATGTTCCTTTTAGTATCCGGTTATTGCATGTAAAATACACACACACGCGCGCGCGCGCACACACACACACACACACACACACACACACACATATATATATATATATATATATATATATACACACACACACATATATACATAGATACAAACATAATTAGCATGTTTTCAGGGTTTAAGAGCAAAATTTGGGAATGACCCCATAATAAAAACCTGAAATATATATTGTACAGGATGCTGTTGTCACCAGTCAGTTAACAGAATTAAAGCTTACTGAGCAAAAAGGATGTCACCATATACTTTTACAACCCATGGGTCCACAATGCAGGATATCAGGTTATTGTTGTTTCTCTTTCATTATAGTTTTGTTTCAGATGTTATACATTGCACATTTGTATCCATAATATTCATGTATAATTTTGTTAATACATTTGTTGTTGGTGTGGTTGAACCATCCTTCTGTTTCGCATCTTTTATGCAGGTCAAAGTGTATAACGGTACAGCTACCAATAGATTCCATGAAAATGACAATGTTTAATTCACTTTTTGGAAGATATAGTAGACTATGTTGCGAAATAAATATGTAGTATTATATTGTTATGCCCCTGCTGAAGATTGGATCTGTTTGTATTTTGATTTACGCAGGTTGCTTTAGTTTGTTGTACTACATATTTGAAAGTAGTGTAAACACATTTAAAATTAGATGATTTTTTTGTGTTATTTGTAATGAACAGTTGTTATGTGCGAAGAATCGGCTTTTTGACAAAGCACTTTTTGTGTGCTAATTTAGGGTTCGTAGATATGCTTATTTTTTGCTTTGCAATGTTTAGTGTCGTTAGTGTAGTGCATGCAGTGAATTCAACTTTTACCATAGTCTATCAATCCTAAAGACTAAAATTTTCAACAAATATAAGTATTAGAAAATAAAATGTTGTATTTTCAAAAATTATAGCACTAAACTCGTGTGCTTGCACGGGTTCGCACTTGTGTGTGTGTGTGTGTGTGTGTGTGTGTGTGTGTATATATAATTATGTATAAATATAAATCATTCGACTATTCCACTAACGTGTTTAACATGCCAAATAAAAGCATGTTTTATTTGCATAACATATCTACATGTTCATAATGTCAAATAAATATGTAATTTATTTACATGACAATTTCTACGTTCCTAATGTCAAATAAAATGTAATTTATTTATATGACAATGTTGCTAATGAAAAATGAAAGATAATTTTTATTTTCATTGTTTGTATGAAATTTTTATTTTTAACTTAAACATATAAAAGAAATATTTTTATGTGTATATAGTTTCAATGTATAACATGCCACATAAAAATGTTTATTTTAATTTGCATACAAATTCTAATGTATAACTTAATAATGAAAATGTCTCTTTAATTTGCATACAAATTCTAATGTATACTTTGACAATAAAAATGTCAATTTAATTTGTACACAAATTCTATTGTAAAAAATGTCACTTTAACTTACATACAAATACTAATACTAACAATAATTGATATTTTTATTTTGTCGACCATTCTATTTCAACAACACAAACAAAAATGATATTCCTATTTTGTTGTCAATTTTATTTCAACAAAATGATTCTCTCATTTTTGTTGACAATTCTATTTCAGCAAAATGAATAAGAATGATTCGTCCATTATTGTTGACAATTCTATTTCAACAAAATGATTAAAAATGATTCGTTCATTTTTTGTTGACAAATCTATTTCAACAAAATGATTAAAAATGATCTTTTCATTCTAGTTGACAATTCTATTTTAACAAAATGAATAAAAGTGATAACTTCATCTTATCTACAATTCCATTTCAACAAAATAAATAAAAGTGATGACTTCATTTTGTTAACAATTCTATTTTAACAAAATGAATAAAATTTATTCACTCATTTTTGTTGGCAATTTTATTTCAACAAAATGAATAAAAAAGGATTCGTTCATTTTTGTTGACAATTCTATTTCAACAAAATGATTAAAATGATCTGTTCATTTTTGTTGACAATTCCATTTCAACAAAATGTATAAAAATGTTTCTTTCATTTTTGATGACAATCATATTTCAACAAAATGAATAAAAATGATATTTTCATTTTTATTGACAATTCTATTTCAACAAAATGAATTGAAATGATATTTACATTTTTGTTGACAATTCTATTTAAAAAAAAATGCATAAAAATGATTCTTTCATTTTTGTTGACAATTCTATTTCAACAAAATGAATAAAAATGATATTTTCATTTTGTTGACAATTCTATTATAACAAAATGAATAAAAATGATATTTTCATTTTTGTTGACAATTTTATCTCAACAAAATGCATAAAAATGATTCTTTCATTTTCGGTGACAATTCTATTTCAACAAAATGAATAAAAATGATATTTTCATTTTTGTTAACAATTCTAATTTAACAAAATGAATAAAAGGGATATTTTCACTTCTGTTGACAATTCTATTTCAACAAAATGTTGACAATTTTATTTCAACAAAATGAATAAAATTATATTTTCATTTTGGTTGACAATTCTATTTCAACAAAATGAATAAAATGATATTTTCATTTTTGTTGACAATTCTATTTCAACAAAAATGATTAAAAAGTGATTCATTCATTTTTGTTGACAATGCTATTTCAACAAAATGCATAAACGTGATAACTTCATATTGTTAATCATTCTAATTTAACAAAATAAATAAAAGGGATGTATCATATTGTTTACAAATCTAATTTTAACAAAATGAATAATTTTGTTGTAACATAAATCTATTTAACCAAAAATGTTATTTTTGTTTTAACACAAATTTGCTTAACAAAAATGTTATTTGTGTTTTGACACAAATCTGTTTAACAGTAATGTCATTTTTGTTTTGACTATATAATTTCAACAAAAATGATATTTTTGTTTGACAAGTTTTATTTCGACAAAAATGTAATTTTTGTTTCAACTATTTTATTTTGACAAAATGTCAATTTTGGTTCAACTATTCTATTTTGACAAAAATGTCAATTTTGTTTCAACAAATTATATTTTAATAAAAAATGTAAATTTTGTTTCAACCAATTATATTTTGACAAAAATGTCAATTTTGATTCAACAAATTATATTTTGATAAAAAGGTAAATTTTGTTTCAACCAATTATATTTTGACAAAAATGTCAATTTTGATTCAACAAATTATATTTTGATAAAAATGTAAATTTTGTCTCAATAAATTATATTTTGACAAAAATTGATACTTTTGTTTCAACTATTTTATTATAAAAAAATGATATATTTGTTTTCAACAATTTTATTATAACAAAAATGATATATTTGTTTTCAACAATTTTATTTTAACAAAATGATATATCTGCTTTCAACAATTTTATTATAACAAAAATGATATATTTGTTTTCAACAATTTTATTATAACACAAATGATATATTTGATTTCAACAATTTTATTATAACAAAAATGATATATTTCTTTTCAACAATTATATTATAACGAAAATGATATATTTGTTTTCAACAATTTTATTATAACACAATAATCATCAAATTAACAGATTTATATAACAACATCAATCATCAATCCCAGATCAAATCACGTATAACATCAAATAGAATTTAATAGCGGATTGGAAGAAATCACAATCATAATTAACTAATTTTAATTATATATAAAAAATAGAATTCTCATAGTGGTTTTTAATTGTGTATAATTCAGAATTGAAATTTGCCCAAAATCTGATTTGCTCCGAATTCGTTCTAGTCTGTCCAGGAGTGTAAATATCAGAATCATGATCCCAACGGTTCTGAAGTAGTCCAATTCTGAATTCGTTTGAGTAAGTTATGAATTTATTTAGGTAAATAACATTTTTAAAATAATTAATTAAATAATAAAAAGGAAAAATACCCTTCTTCTCAAATCAGACCAAGGCCATTGACTCCTCTATTTGTTTCGATCCTAGGGTTCAAGTTTCCGATCACCTTGCTCAACTTCACGACGATCGGAGGGTGCCACGTCAGAGGGGAACGAATGGTGCTCCAGGTGGACCCCATGGTTGTGGGTGCGATCATGGCTAGGCGAGTGGGCGGTGGTGCAAACCCGCTGACTTCGGGGTTCCAATTCGATCCCAATACACCACGGTTTTTGATCAACTCCGTATGAGATTGAAGCTTATGAAGTCCTCTATGATAATGTCTAAAGGAGTGAGTAGTTTTATAGTGTGGATTGAAGGAAATTAGTGGAGGAAGGGAAGAACATTTTTGGCCATTGACAGGGAAGGGGGCGAAAAGAGTATTGGGTATTAGGGTTTGTTAATGTATAGTCATAATAAAATAATATTTAATTCTTAGTTTGCAAATAACCCCATTAATCCTCAATAGCTCCAAATTCAGCCCAACGAGACTTGTTCCTACCCAAATGCCTCTGTTCCGGACATAATGAACTAGGTCCCATCAGCCCAATCGATCGTTTTCAGTCTGTTTTCTTTAAATTAAAGTATAAATCATTTATTTGTTTAATTTGATCGTACATTTAAATTTACCGGGGCCACATATGGACTCCAAAAATTCCCGAAAAATAAATCTAGCTATGTTTTGATGATACAGTCCTAACAAAATTAATTTTGTCAAATTTGAAGACCGTTTGAAAAATGACCCTTTTAATGGTCGATTAAATTCAATAGAAATTATCGAATATATTTTAATTTACCACGCTCACATATTAATTCCAAAAATTATGGAAAATTAACTTAGCAATAATTTGACATCCGGATCCGACAAAAATGGTTTCATCGAAAATGGAGGTCGTTTGTAAAATGACTATTTTTAATAGCTTTAATATTATTTAAAAACGGAATTTTTTAATTCTGGCACATTTTCTAACAAAATTCCTTAAAATAATTTTTTTAAATTGGTTATGATTTTCTGGGTTGTTACAGTACGCCTGGACAATCACCACTTATTACTTTGTCTTGGGTGTACAGCCCAATCAAGACATCAGTAATCATCCATACATTGTGAAGATCTCCGGTTTTCAACCACCGTCTTCATCGTCGACCTTTAGTCGTTGTATTCAATATTCAAAATGGGTTAAACCCGGTCTTTCTGAATAACTTGCGTATTTTATAATCAATAATCAAGTGTTATAAAAACACATCATACGCCTCATTGCAATTCAGAATATTCTTTTATTCAAATATTCGCATCTTTAGGGAAAGGTTCCCATTAATTTTATCAAAGATAAAATCCTTTAAATTTATTCTTTAATCCTTCATTGACATCAATGCAAAACATTTGGTTTTATCTTTTCACAATTCTAAACCAAATTAAGGTTTATCAACTAGTCGGGATTAGCGAACTTTACCGAAGTAATCATTTATTTATCAATCCCAATCCCAACCTATTCATCCCATGGAGCAAAACTGGTAGTATCCCATATCTAACACCCACGGTGTTATCGGTAAATTAAATTACCATTTCATGTTCAAATCTAATTAAAGATTCAACTATTGCCTGGTGTAAAACTAGTGGCACTCCATTCTCGATCATTTCCCAAATTTGATCATTTAAATTATCACATTCCCATTTCAATCTAATTAAAGATTATCTAAAACTCCACTTATTTTTATTCTTCCAACAATCATTATTTAATGATTATTTAACTTTGGAAACCAAACATGCCACATCAACAATCTACACCATACCACTGATTTCTTCCAATATACAACCTTTAAGCTCATACATCTCAGAGAAGGGTTTTAACCAAGAGAATAAAATTTTTGCCACCGAACAGATATATATTTAGCAGAGATCAACAATACAGTTCAAAATACAATGTTAGACATGTAATCCTATCTTTAACTGGGTTAAAGAACCAATGTCATTTAAAATATAGTTCACGATAAACCCAAAATCACATTCCATTAACCATTGGATCTTCACAAAAAGCAGATCAATATATAATCGATGTCAATTTCCGTATTTGACTAATATAAATGGAACAACGACAAAGCCTTTTAAATTCCATGTATGGTAACAATCTTCCTCCATAAAGCTCACTTCAATTATCACTTAATCGAATTCCATTCAATTCCAATTTAATAAACTAATTTGGAAAACTTTACTTTGGAAATTTTCTATTAAATCTTAATAAAAGATTTATATATTCCAAATTACATTTCATTGTTAATCGGGTTAAAGAACGAATGTCGTTAAAAACACAGTTCACAATAAACCCAATTCACGTTCCATTTTATTCCAATTACTAAATATAACTGGAAACTCTAATAATCTTAATTAAAAGAATTATTCTTTTCACACGGGGTTTAGGAACAGTGTTACTGAAGACACCTTTCACGGCAAACCCAAAATCCACTTTGATATTAAATATAAGGCTCTAAACAGAAATTATATCGGCTTACATTCAATATCAAATTCTGAAACCAACACATATCGTATGGGAAATAGCGATATATATCTATCTTCCAAATTCCTCCACAATATCCGCATAGTCACGGAATCCAATACTGAAATATGTCGAAGATGATTTCTATTCAAATCCATTCCAATTCACACATTGGAAAATTCTAGCTAAATTAAAACCATTCACAAATCCAATTTATTTATTTAAAAACGTTGGATTATCTTTCTAGTTATTAACTAGTTCATTTTGATAAAATATATATTTTTATCTCTACAAAATTGGAATATTTCATCCAAATAATTTATTATGATTTTACGAAAATTATTAATATTTTTAATAATTTCATCAAGGCCTGTACAGTCGGTTTCCAATAACGGCCACCGAATTGCATCCATAGCGACCTTTTCCAAATTTGATTTGGACATACTTTCAAATCCAACCATTAGATTTAAAATCTCTTATATTCATTAGAAAGATCTTTCCGATGCGAACCCAACGGTTCCAGTTTTTGGAGAATCTGACGGTAGGATCTCCCGTAATGTCAATTCAAAGTCAATGGTTGATATTAGCGAACGGTCGCTATGCGGCGTTTTCTATTCAAGCCATTTATATATATATATATATAATATTTCGTTCAAAATGTATTTTATAAATTCGTTTTAAAAACGATTCCCACTTTCATTTCAATTTTAAATCAAAATTCAATACTCCTTATCATTATAATATTTAAATGATAATATTTTCAAAATATCAGATTTTGAAATCATTTCCTTTTCGATATTCATTACAAAAATAAATAAAATCGATATAAATATCGTTCGCGTCAAAATGGCGCATATCTAATCAATACGGCTTCACTTATTTCAATATTTTCGTGTCTATCCAAAATCAGACATCAAATTCACATTTTAATCCTTCACTAAATATTATTTTAAAATATTCGTTATTTTAAAATATTCGTTATTCCTAAATTAGAATCAGACCCAATCAAGTACCATATAATTTTATTTATATGGATTTCATACATCAAATGTACACAACAACAATGATACACAATCATCCATCATCCAGGGTGCCTTACACAACTGCATAAGCAATAAATATAGATAATTAACGCTTACAACATTCTGTCAACCAATCGATTGACATACAACTAAACATTTGGGATTAGTGTACGCCAAATATCATCCCAATACCCGTATGGGGTTTCAACCAACAATTACTGAATATTATTTGTGCAGTTGGGCGATGTGTAAAATTTATCGTCCCAATTAATGTCAGTTAAATGAGTGTACATAAACAAATCGTCTGATTTGTAAATGAATTTTCATTTGCATTTCACGAGAATTTTATGTTGTTCATATATACGTTATAAATTATATTTTTAACGATAAAATATTTATTTCAACACTTGACTATTTTATATAGTTCATATATTCAATAAAAATGATATTTTTATTGTTCGAACATTTTATACAACATATGAATATTTTATATAGTTTATTTTAGAAATTTCGGCATAATAATGGCGCGATATTAGAACCAGAGTAATGTATAGCATTACCCCTCTCCTGATGCTGGCCCGCGCCATGCATAAGCATCAATCCAATCAACAATACCACAATACAATCATTCCTCAACACAACCAAATTTACAACCATAATTCAATCCATACCAACAAACAACCATGCGCAAATAAATAGTGTTAGGGCTACTAAGCCCTATCTGCAACCTATGACATATTTAACTACAAAATACTTTGAGTGAGAAAGAGTTCTCACATTGGGATCCACTCCGCCATTATTTTCCGATGCTCTGATTTGCTGTTCTGGTTCTAGAATTTGCAAATGAGATCCAATCTTCACACGATCTTTTTTTTAGCTTAAACGCGCCATTATGGACAACTTTCGCCTAATGGACTTTTTCTCGAAAATGCTCCAATTCTCCAGAACTTGCGAAAAGACATAAATCAGACTGCTGACTTTGCACGCGTTTTCTGAATAACCCCGCAATCCAAAATACGGCTTCCATATACTCAAATCAAAGAGAAAATCGTGCTTTATGAATTTTGTACTGTGGAGTTTTGTTTAGAAGTGCTCGGGTTGGAAGATATTGAGGTGGGAAGGTCAGGGGGTTAAATGCAGGCAGTTTTTTTTATAAAAATTGGATTTTTAACGGGAGGGGGACCCACAACGGACTGTGTGGTCGGAGGAGGGTGGCGTAGGGTCGCTGGTGGTCGGGGGAGGTAGCGGCGGCGGCGATAAACGGGGCTAGGGTTTGCTGAGGAGGACGGGGAGAGAGAGGAGGGCGACAGGGAGGAAGGTGGAGGAGGTGGCCGGGTCTGCGGAGGCAGTGGTGGCGATGGGGAGGCGGCGGTGGCGATGGGGTATCGGTGGTTTTTTTTCTTTTTTTTTCAATTTTGAACGACGGAGAGATAAAGGGGAGGGTTGACCCCACTATATAATTTATTATTTTCAATTTCTAAAAAAGTAAAATTTTCATTCAATCTCCAAATCAAACCCAACGACTATTGCCCCTAGCCAAATACCCCCATTACAGACACAATGGGATATGTCCCATAAGCCAATTCGACTGTTTTAATCATTTTTCATCAAAATAAAAATGTAAATTAATATAATATTCAAAATTGATTTCGACGTACATTTTAATATGTCCTTTAAGTCAAATTTGAAGACCATTTGAAAAATGACTTTTTTCCAGTCGATTAAATTCAAATGAAAATTTCAAAACACATTTAATTTCACCATGCTCACATATTAAATACAAAATTATGAAAATCGGAATATAGCAATAATTTGACATTTCAGATCAAACAAAAGTGGTTTCATTGAAAACAGAGGTCGTTTGCAAAATGGCTATTTTTAAGGGCTATATATTATATTAAAATATATATAAATCCCATAGCGACTATTTCAAATTTTAAACTGGCTATAACTTTCAATTTATAAAGTGAAATATCATTTTTTCACATTCGTTAGAAAGTTATAATTAAACAGATTCAAACGTTTCTGGTTTTGTCCATTTCTGATTTAAAATGAATTATGTAAACTCAATTGAAATTAGAAATCGAATTTTCAAACAACCGCGCCATTTCGAGTACATTTTATAATTAAAATAAATGTATACGTTCTAACTTTGATTTAAATAAATTTTTAGTCGTTATTATTTAAAATAAATCATTTTAAATATTCAAAATCCATTAAAATAGCTAAAATAAAAATTTTAAATTGGTTCATAATTTCCGGGTTGTTATATATTTTAACCTAGCAGGTTTAGGTTTACTAATAAGCATGGTTGTAATATTACATGTCATTATGTGTGTACAACGCTTCCTCAAAACACCTTGTCAGATGTATACAATTTCTACAGCGTTTCAGTTTGTTAACCTACATCTGGTACTTACAATATTCTAACTTGTCATTTACTTAATGTTTGTATTAAGTCAAATCTAACATATCCAATACATATGCATAATATTCACTAACTTTGTTCCAACATGTATAGGCTTATGTATCTTATCCATTTTATCAATTTAAAGCAAGTACATACACATTATCCCTTTTTATCAGTTTACAGCACGTTTAAACATGTGTATATTATCCTTTTCCTAAATTATACTTAAATACTTCCAATTTAACAACATGCCTAAAATCCTATTTTTAAGTCATTCGTTATTGGCCCTATTATACACACACTTTTAAACGGGTATAGCCTAGACTTTCAAAGGCCCAGGCTTAGCGTAAATAAAAAAGGGAAAACAAAGGAAGAAGAATAGAATCAAATCACATAGGCATACCAGTAAGACTTAAAATAAAATAAACTAGTAGAAATATGGAAAAGGAAGATAGAAACATAACTTGTTAATCATTCAATAGCAAAGGCATATATTTTACTTATCACGACGACATAGGTGATTAACAGTGAAAAACATGTATGGCATATATCTTACAAACACTGTATATCCTAACCCAATTTTATTTAACTGTCATGTTATAGTATAAGATATCAAATATGAAAATGAAAGGGAACTCACAGTGGGTCTTGATGAAGAAGAGAATAAATCTCTTATATATAAATAATCATGTCATAGAAAAGTCTAATCCAATCTCTTTTAGTTATATGTATGCAAGTCTTGAATGTTGACTTTGTGTATCTTGACTTTAGCAGCATTCCTCCATTTTTATTTTTATTTCAGAATAGATTCTTTGAGGCAAAAGATATGAAGAATTTGTGTGAATTGGAATGGGAGAAGCCACCTATTCATAGATTCATAGAGTCACCCTCAGCCTTTAGATTCTAGGTTTTTAATCTAGTCCGTACACTTAGCGCTGAGTCAGCAACGAATATAGTCCAAAAGCAGTCCAAATACATAGAACAAATCTGCCCAGATCGTGTGGTTTGACCCATGGGTCAACCCTAGGGTCGACCCAGACACCTTTGGTCGAACTATGGGTCGACTCGGGCCGAGTATGGGTCGTCCCACAATGGTTCGGGTTCCCGCTTCTTCTCCCGCTTGCCTCGTTTTGACTTTTTCTGAATTGTGTTTATATGTATGACCCTTATACGTATAAACTTCTAATGCTCATAACTTCTTTATACATTATATGTTTTATGCAAACTTGGGGTCTATCTGAAACAGAATTCCGAGACGAACGTAATGGTATGCCAGTTTTACTTAATTATGAATATTTAATTAAGTTATACCCAGTTTTCTTTCTTTAATGTATGGTTATAGTATATTAAATTTGGGGTGTTACATTCTCCCATACTTAAAGGATTTCGTCCTCGAGATCTCCAAGAAGAGGAATGTTACTATCATAACAACCATCTACTCATCCATCATCCACAGACATCCATTGTCCTTAAGAATCTCTAATGCTTGTATGAACATATGCAAAAGTGTTGTGTATATATGTCCTCACACTAATGCGAAAATCAACCATTCGACTGATTCAGTTGACCTCCTTAATGCAATATATGTTTGTACCATGTATCCAAAATGTATGAAAATTATCATAGTATAAACTCTATATGTGTGCAAAGTCATTCATTAAAACGCAACACCCATATGATGATTCACTCATTTCCATCCATAGAAAATTAAAATGCATACACATTCATATGCAATATGTAAGTGATTGAGTCGAACTAGTGCCTAATGTGTGTATATGCATCCACGAAAAACAACTAGAAAGCACTTGCATCCACTAGCAACCATCAATCATAACATGTCTCAAACACATGTTTCCAACCATTGGATTCTAGCTAATGATCGAAAGGTTCGAACTATAGGATAAACATACTAAAACGATAAAAGCAAATACAAAGTAAAAGCTTGGAAAACAAGTCAAGAACGTAACTTCAAAAAGAAAAGGATAAGAAGCGTCCTATCTTTGGGTTACCACGTCGCATCTTCGCAGTCTTCTCTCTATTGTACTTTTACCAATCCAATCTCCTTGTTACATAGCTTCTTGATTTCTAATCCAAGGATATGAGTAGGAACTCTTATCATAGATGCTTCCTTCTCAACTTCCACACCTTCAAGTGTGCTTGTCATGGAGACATTTCCTCAAATGGGAAACATGAAATACATAGTGTATGCCCGCTAGTCTATCCGGTAGTTTGATCCTGTAGGCTATTTGACCTATCATTTCCACTATAGGGAAATAGCCCCACGAATCTAGGTGCCAACTTCCCTATTGAGCCTAAGCGAACTACATTCCTTAACGGTGATATGTTAATGAACACCATATCTCCCACTTCAAATTCCAAATTGGTCCTCCTTTTATCGACATAGGATTTTTGTCTGTCTTGAGCTGCTTTCATTCTTCGGTGGATAAGATTATTCTTCTCATAAGTATCTCGAATCGTCTCTGGTTCAAGTAGAAGTATGTCCGTAGACTCCCACCAACAATTCGGTTATCTATAAGATCATCCATATAGTGCTTCAAAGGGTGCCATGCCTATGCTCAATTGGTAACTGTTGTTGTAGGCGAACTCCACCAATGGGAGATGCTCCTCCCAACTCCACCCAAAGTCTAGGATATACGGTCTCCGAAGATCCTCAATAACTCTGTTCACCCTCTCAGTTTGTCTATCCATCTCAGTGTGGTATGCCATGCTAACATGTAGTTGTATATCTAACACCTCTTATAAGCTCTTCCAAAACTCACTAGTAAAGATGGGGTCACAGTCACTAACTATACTAGAAGGTACCCGTGCAATCGAACTACCTCTCGAAGATATAATGATGCAATCCAAGCTGCAGTCCTCTTAGCCTTGACAAGTATAAAGTGAGTGCTCTTCATTAGTCTATCTAATATTACCCAAATGCTTATATTTCCCTTTCTTGATCGGGGCAACCCATCGATGAAATCCATAGAAATGCTCTCCCACTTCCATTATGGGACATCCAAGGGATGAAGCAATTCGCCAGGTTTCCTCTGTTCAACCTTTACTTGCTGACAAGTCAAGCATCGTGCTACACACTCCGCCATATCTTTCTTTATGTCGGTCCAAAAGAAAACTCTCTTCATGTACCGATACATTTTGTCGCCGCCCAGACGGATAATCATCCAAGAATGACGAGCCTACTCAAGCACTGCCTTAAGCAATTCCCCTATCTTAGGGACACATAGCCTTCCATCTCTTCTTAGCCACCCTTTCTCATCCACAATATACCTAGCAATGTGACTAGAAGTCTCTCCTCTACCAAGCTTGTCTAAGATGTCTGAATTCTGCGGGTCCTCCCTCTATGTAGATCCAACTCACTCCAAAAGAGTAGGTTGCATCTCCAATGATGCTAACAATCCCAATGTGATATACGCAGAAGGCTTAAAACCAAAGGTCTAGATGTAATCCAAGATCCGCCTTTCTACGAATAGAGGACTCAAGGTCATCCACTGCCTACTCAATGCGTCAGCCACTACATTACCCTTGCCAGGAGCATAAGTTATCTCAGTGTCGTAGGACTCTAGGAACTCCATCCACTGTTGCTACCTTAGGTTGAGATCCTTTTGTGAAAACAAGTATTTGAGCGGCTTATGATCCGTATATAGCTCAAATCTCTCTCCAAGTAGATAGTGTCGCCAAGGCTTCAATGTAAACACTATAGCAACTAACTCTAGATCATGGGTGGGTAGTTTTTCTCATGAACCCTCAACTGTATGCTTCCATAGCATACTACCCTTCCATCTTTCATCAGAACGACACCAAACCCTATACCACAAGCATCCATGTAAATCGTGAACATCTTGCTTCCATCGGGGGGGAATCAGAACTGGGGCTGTTGTCAGATCCCTTTTAAATCTATGAAAGGCATCCTCACAATCGATGCTCCATGAAAAATACAAGTTCTTCTTCGTCAGTCTAGTGAGTGAGGCCGATATCTTTACAAAGTCCTTAATAAACTTTCTATAGTATCCCGACAATTCTAGAAAACTTCTCACCTCTATTTCATTCTTTGGAGCCCTCCAATCTTGAATTGCAACAACTTTAGTGGGATCCACTACTATCCCGTCCATGGAGACCACATGCCCTAGAAACCTTACTTCCTTTCTCAAAAAATGTGACACTTAGAAAACTTTGCCTTGAGCTTATGTGATCAGAGAGTGCTTAGAACCTCTCCTAAGTGTTGGGCATGCTCCTCCCATTCTTTGAGAAGATCAGAATATCATCCACAAAGACCACCACGAACTTGTTCAGAAACTTCCTAAACACTCTACTCATCAAGTCCACAAAATAAGCGGGTGCATGGTTAGCCCAAAAGGCATAACCAACCATTCAAAGAAGGCACCCGGAATTCTGAATGTAGTCTTATCAATGTTGTCCTCTGCCACCCTTAGCCGGTGAAATCCCATGGTCGAATCCTTCTATGAGAAAACCGATGTGCCAACTAGCTGATCAAATAGGTTATCAATTCTCGATAGCGGGTGCCTATTCTTCTCGGTGATCTTATTCAGCTCCATATAATCCATACATAGATGAAGTGAGTCGTCTGCCTTAATTGCGAAGACGAATGGATCTCCCTACTCTGATATGATTCGCCTAATAAAACCTTTCTCGAATAGCTCCCCTACTTGATTGCCAAGCTCCCTCCTCTCTCTAGTAGCCATGTGGCGCACTGGTAGAGCAACTGGCTTCGCATCCTATACTAAGTAAATCCAGAATTCTACCAAGCGCCTTGGAGGTAGCCCCTTAACCTCCTCAAACATGTATGGATAATCTCTAACTATGGGTACAGATTGCAAATCGTCAACAGAAGTATCAAGTGTTTCTAGAAAACTGAGCATAACTGACCCCTGAGAGTCCTACCATGACAAGTAAGAAGTCTAACTACTCTCTTTTCACAATAAAGAATGGCACCAAACATGGCTAGCTAATCCATTCCTAGAATCAAACCATAGCCCATAAAGCCCGTCACGTATGCGTCACATTCAAATTTGACGCCTAAGAGAGAAATTATCAAACCCCTACACATCATGGATAAATGAGCCGATCCTCCTATGGGGTTTGAGACTTCTATAGGGTTAGAAATTATACTAGTATTAATGTGTAGAATATCTACTACAGAACTGGATATAAACGAATGTGAAGCACCAAAATCAAACAGGGTTCTAACAGGATAGTCAAAAAGGGAAATCAAATCTTCAACTGTGACTTTCCTATCTCAATCAGGTCCACTAGCCTCTAAAGCATCTACTTGTCCTAAAGTTCATGCCCCCTGTCCTTGCTTACTAGGGCATTGTTTGCTGAAGTGTCCCACTTGTCCACAATTGAAGTAGGCTTTCTTCGTCTTTCATCAATCCTTCGCAAAATGACCCAGGGCACCGCAACTATGACACTTGATATCCTTCTTGATCCGAGCTTCGTCAGGCTTTCCCCCTTTATTTTGTTGCTTTCCTTTCTTAGGCCACCATTTTTGTTTGTGTCCCTTCAGTCTTACTTTCTTCCTTGTCATCTTCATGCATAAGAGCCATGTCAACCAGCCTTTCAAACGTCACCCCCATAGGTATATGAGATAAAGCAAGTCCTTAGAGAGGTTGATTTAACCCTCTCGCAAATCTAGGAACCTTCTTGTGGGGTATTCACCAACTTCAGCCCAAACCTCACTAATTGATTAAACTTATTTACATACTCCTTAACAGACATGTCCCCTTGTTTTAAAGCCAAGAACCTATCATTTCCTATCCCTCTTCCACCTGAGATAAGAATTTCATCTCAAATATCTATCTGAAGTCATCCCATGTAGCTACTGGTTTCCCGCCTGCCTTACTTCCCACCAGTAGGAAGCTTCATACTTTAACTGCTATGTTGCTTAGTGTATTTTCCTTTGGTCATTGATCTTGAAAAGGCCAAACACGTTCTTTGTCTCTCGCACCCAATTCCGTGCTTCAACAAAGCTCTCGGTACCACGGAATGGTTTTTCTCCCATAGCGCAAAAGTCTTTACATAACTTAGAAAAGTTATTTACTCGTGGAGGTTGACCAACAGTAACACCCCGTAATTTTAAAAATATTAAAATGAAAAATTAAAGAATACTTAATTTTTAGAAGAAGAATTAAGTGAAATAGGTTACTCCATTGATTCGTCTCGGAATTCTGCTTGAGATACAGTCGTAGTTTGCGTAAAATGGATATCGTATAAAGAAGTTATGAAGCTCGGAAGATATAATGTTTAAAGATGTAAAACAAGTTAACTGCCCATTTTTCACCATTCGACTGGTACAAGTCGACCGCCCATTTATCACCAGTTGACCATTTTTAGACAGAAGTGAAAACTGTCGACTGGTTGAAATTGGCCAGTCGACTGGTTGATTCTAGGCGGTTTCCTGATTAAGTGTTTTACTAATTTGAGTGGTTCAGATGGTTTCTAATCAAATCTAAAGGCCCTTATACACCTAATACATCTATAAATAAACACCTAAACCTAACCCTAATCTCTTATGTTCATCCATGGCGCCTCCATGTTGCTCTAATCTAAATTAAAACAAGCCTTTCTTCTCCATCAAGTCAAATTAGAAGATCAAATTCTACAACAAAGGTTTAGCTAATCAAATTCAGAATTCATAGTTCAGATTTATTCTATCTCAATTCTCTAAACCTAACGCTGTGAGTTTCTAGATTAATTTTAGGTTTAGATAAATAAAAGTATGCTTTGATAGACAATGAATTGTATATGTTGTAAAGTATGATTCTGTATTGATATGAAACTTTATCCTATGTCATGACAAGATCTAATTTCCTAGATCTAATATAATTGTGGTGATTCAATTATGATGTTTATATGGATCTTGACTTGTAACCATGTTATGATGAAAGTACATTTATTAATTTAGATAATTGTGACATAACTTGGATCTACACTTTTATGCTAATCACCTTTCACTGGTCATATTATGACACATTAATATATGTTGTAAACTTGACATGTGAATCTACCTTTTGATCTAAACATGTTGCCATGACTATTTTAGATCTAGCTAATTGGACACCTAATGTTAAATCTAGATCTCATTATGCTTTCTTAAACATCATAGTAATTGCCATAAGTTATTAATTATGCCCACTTAGTTATGATGTTAATCACGTGTCCATTCACTTTGTTACTATGCTAGTTTAAGATCATGTTTATGTCATGACATGATGAAACTATCACCCTTGTCATATTCCCTTTTAATTATTATAGCTAGGCTACTTTATAGCCTAGATGCCGCCAAAATACGTACAAATATGTTAGAGAGAAAACGGGGGGAAAGGGAATAAAAAATTGGCATGATTTATGTAATGTTTAATAGGAAATTGGACATGTAAATCAAATATGGAAAACATAGAAATAGTTACCTATAATGACATAGGTAGATTTGGATTAATTTGGAATGTTTAGTAATTTACAATTAGGAATCATAAATTGTACTTATGACACGAGGTTAGGTTACATTAGTGGCGAAAGTCTGCTCGGACCCGACCGACATATCCAGCAGCCACCAATGTTGAACCTAATGTAGGAGGTCTAAGTATGCAAATACAAATCGGGCTAAGACACGAGATTAGGCCCAATTGTGGAATAAGACTGCCCGGACCCGACCGACATATCCATCATCCACACGTTGTAGGCCTAATGTGGAAGGTCTAGCCCATTATAACCATAATTGGACATGGTAAAGAAATGGACTACTTAACATAATTTAATATGACTATGGACTTAAGTTAGGGTTAAGTAAAATTGGATGGAAGGTGGGGGTTAAGTAAGTTAGAGGGGATGGATAATATATATATATACATATAGGACCACATACTTAGCCCAATAAGGTTATGTAATTAAAGACACCTAGTGGTATACATAGCCAATAGATAGTGTAATAGGGTTATGTAATTAAAGACACCTAAGTGGTATGCATAACCGATAGATGATGTAAGAAAGTTATGTAATTAAAGACACCCTTTAGGGTTAGCATAACTAGTATAGGGCTATGTAATTAAAGACACCTAAGGGCATCTATAGTCAGTAGAAAAACCTAGTTGAGATACAAGACAAGGGGGAGAGCTTGTATCATATTGAGAGGGACCCATTTTAGTCAGTAACCCGAAGTGGTATCAAGTAAAGACCTCCGTACTAGGCGGAGAAGGGGCACGCTTACCGATTGATTGTAAGAGATCCAAACGGGGCGGATGGTGTGGGCGGCGCAAACCGATCAGGGAGATGTGCGTGCATGAGCCGGGCAGAGGGGGCTAAGACGACTGTGACACCAATATATATAGTTGTGCACACCATGGGTTGCCACTTTTAGGAAGTGATACCTCCTACTGTGGGGCCAGCACCGGATATCTACAAGGTAGGGAGCCAATCGATTAAGGTAGTGGTTAGGGTATACTTGAACGTATGACCTAAGTCTACCGGCTTATAGTGGAAGGGATCATTTCATTTCAGTTATAATAGTAATAATGCAGAGTTATCATTAGTAAGACACATATACCTTAACTTGCTTACCTTGTCACACCTTCCATTTATGTAGTGATTTCTCTCGTATCCATTTATATGCCTATCATGTTGCTTTTAATTATCTACTAGCTAAAAGTGACTAGACTTGCCAGACTTTATGTCTGACCCTGTTGTTTCTCCTTCTTTCTTTCGTTTCCCCCTAGGTTCTCAGGGAGGAAATAATCTGACTTAATTAGGAATCATATATTATCTTGGTAGGAGCTACTTTTGAAGTATGTCTCAAGTTCTTGACTCTACTTTGGCTTAACTCTTTTTATTGGGGAAATGATGCTTTTTATTTACTTGTGTACTTTGATGGTGCAAGACAAAAGTATTTTTATTATAATGGTTTTTGTGACTTATGAAATTGTGGACCACGGAGTTATGACTTATGTTTGAAATAAAAGTTTAAATTTTCCGCTGCTGCCTTATTTATCTCTATCTTGTAGTTATTCTGTGTCTGTTTACCTATTGCGCTTCACGAAACTTAATGCATTCCCTTAGTGAGTGACATTAATAGACGTGGGGTGTTTCACTTGTTATAAGAGCTGAAGGTTACCAGATTAGATAAAAGTTTTTGAATTTTTTTTCAAAAAGGTTTAAAGAAAGAATTTTCAAAAAGAAAAATCTGTTTTGAAAAACATTCCCCAAAGAGCCATATATAGTATCCTTCGGTCCTCTATCCAGATTTCTTCCTTATCCTTTTTTCAGCATGTCTGGGGAACAAAACATCCCTAATATCCCAGAGGGCATCACTATACCCGGATGGTTCCGTAGGTATTTGGAAGCCACGGCGCCAGCCGAAGGCCAAAGAGACGTTCCTCCCCCAGCTGCACCAGTCATTCCTCCTCCTCCCTCTCCAAGAGCAGATAACTTCACCATGATCTGTAAGGACTTCCGTGCTATGGGAGGGAAGCCATTTCATGGGAACGAGACATTCGTAGAAGCTCGGAACTGACTTGAGGAGACCGAGGACTTATTAGTATTCTTTGAAGTAGAGGACTGAAGAAAAATCCAATTAGTTGCTTGGCTGTTAAAGGATGAAGTCTCATTTTGGTGGGAAGTCACCCAAGATGGACGTATGGTAGAGATTTGGGAAGACTTTAGACAGAGTTTCGGAATAAAATTTCTTTCACAAGCGGAGCAAAGCATACAAATGGAGAGGTTCTTAGCTTTTAAATAAGGAAATTTGACGGTGAAGGAATATGTGAACAAGTTCAACTAACTGGAAAGGTTCAGTTTAGAGTTGGTGGATATGCTGCACAAAAGGGCTTTGCGGTTTGCCAAAAGGGCTGAATGAGCCTCTACATAGGCTAGCAATGTCCCATATTCCAATAGGGGCCACGTTTGAAAAGCCTGTTGATATGGCCCTAATGCATGAGGAGGACAAAGGAGAAAAGAAGGAAGTGAAAGCTGAGGGAACATCACATAATAAGAAGGTATGGCCCAGGAAGGGGCAACAACAGCAACAACAGAAGAAAGAGGGAAAAGATGTTAAGGGCAAGGATAATAGAAAATGTCGCAATTGCGGAAAGGAGGGCCACCTGATCAAAGATTGCAACAGAAGGAAGGCCAGTTGCTTTAATTGCGGAGAGGTCGGACACTTCTCTAAGGAGTGCCCAAAAAACAGGGATCGTAAGGACAAGGGCAAAGAGTAGGGACTTCTGGAGGGCAGTTACGTACTCTCGCGATCAGTGCTCCTGAAAGAGGTAGAAAAATTTCCGTAGAAAGTTTGGTTTCTCTTTCAAACTTTCCAGTTAGAACACTTTTTGATTCTGGTGCTTCACACTCGTTTATATCTAGTTCAATGGTTGAATCTCTGCATTTAATTACTAGTATGATAGTAGATCCCGTAGTTGTTTCAAACCCCATTGGTGGTTCGGCTCATTTGTCGATGATTTGTTGGGGTTTGAAAATATATGTGTTGGGCATCGAATTTGAATGCAATGCGTGCTCAGGTTTATGGGCTATGGGTTGATTCTAGGAATGGATTGGCTTACCACGTGTGGGGCCATTCTGGATTGTGAGAAGAAGGCTGTTAGACTCCTAACTCGTTGTGGAAAGACCTTTGAAGTTTCTTGTGCCCCTCAAGGGTCTGTTATGCTTAGCTTCCTAGAATCTCTAGATGCATCCACAGATGATTTGCAAACTATTCCAGTGGTTTGAGATTCTCCCGATGTTTTTGATGAGGTACGGGGTTTACCTCCAAGACATGAGATCGACTTCCATATATATCTGGTGGACAATGAAAAGGCAGTTGCATTACCAGTGCGCCACATAGCCATAAGAGAAATGAGGGAGCTGAGTAAGCAAGTAGGGGAGCTACTTGAAAAAGGGTTTATCAGACGTAGTATATATGAGTGGGGTGCTCCAGTAGTATTCGCAACTAAAGCGGATGGTTCGCTTTATTTGTGTGTTAACTATAGAGAGGTAAATAAGATCACCAAGAAGAATAGGCACCCAATTCCGAGGATTGATGATTTATTTGAACAGCTTGTCGGTGCCTCGGTATTTTCTCAGTTATACTTAGCTACGGGGTTCCATCAACTGAGGGTGGCTGAGGACAGCATAGATAAGACTACTTTCAGAACTCCATACGGTTTCTTTGAATGGCTAGTTATGCCTTTGGGTTGACAAATGCACCTGCCTATTTTGTTGACTTGATGAGTAGGGTGTTTCAGGAGTTCCTAAACAAATTCGTCGTAGTCTTTGTTGATGATATTTTGTTCTTCTCCAAGAGTGAAGAAGAGCTTGCCCATTATTTGGGAGAAGTTCACAAACTCTCCGTGACCATCAGCTAAAAGCAAAGTTCTTCGAATGCCATTTATGGAGAAGAGAGGTGAAATTCTTGGGGCATGTAGCCTCCAAAGAAGGGATGGCTGTAGATCCCGTGAAGGTGTTTGCAGTAGAAGATTGGCAGATTCCTAAAAATGCAATTGAGTTGAGAAGCTTTCTTGGGTTGGCAGGTTATTACAGGAAGTTCATTAAGGACTTTGCAAAGATATCAGCCCCTCTCACCAGGCTGACCAAGAAGAATTTGAAATTATCATGGGACATAGACTGTTATGTTGCTTTAAAACGACTAAAAAAGGCTCTGACAACAGCCCCAGTCTTGACCTTTCCCAATGGGAGTATAGTGTTTACTGTTTACACTGATGCGTGTGGTACAGGGCTTGGTGTTGTTCTGATGCGAGAAGGAAAAGTAATATGTTAAGGGGATAGACAGTTGAGAGTTCATGAGAAGAACTACCCCGCGCATGATCTAGAGCTAGCGGCCATTGTGTTCGCGTTAAGGACGTGGTGTCATTACTTACTTGGTGAAAAGTTCGAGTTATACACCGATCATAGATCTCTTAAGTATCTATTCTCCCAGAAGGATCTAAACCTAAGGCAACAACGATGGATGGATTTCTTAGCCTCATATGATTTTGAGATTGCTTATACACCCGACAAGGGTAGTGTTGTGGCAGACGCACTAGTAGGCAGAGGGTAGCCCTGAGTCCTCTGTTTGTGGAAAGAAAGAACTTGGAGTTCATATCGTCTTTTGATTTTAGACCCTCCATCGAAGTTATGCCTGATTTATTTGCATCCTTGGAGATACGAGTGACTCTTGTGGAGCAGATAGGAGCTTCACAATAGGGTGACCCACAGATTCTAGACATCATGGATAAGCTCAAAAGAGGGAGACTTCTAGTCACCTCAATAGGTATGCCATAGATGAAAAGGGGTGGTTGTGACGAGATGGAAGGCTTTGTGTTCCTCAAAATGGAAGATTGATAAGGGCAGTCCTAGAAGAAGCCCACCATTCTAAGATGACCATACATCCAGGCGGTGACAAGATGTACAGAGACCTGAAGAGGGTTTTGTTTTGGGCTGGGATGAAGAAAGACATGGCCGTCAATGTTTAATTTTCCGGCAAGTTAAAGATGAGCAAAAGAAGCCCGGTGGATTACTTCATCCGTTGGAGGTTCCGCAGTGGAAATGGGAAGCGTCTCTATGGATTTCATAGATGGTTTGCCTAGATCGAAGAAAGGTAATACCAGTATTTAGGTGATAGTGGATGGACTCACCAAGAGTGCTCACTTTATTCTAGTTAAAAGTAAAAGGACGGCACCATGGTTGGCAACAATTAATGTTCGTGAGATAGTTCGTCTCCATGGAGTTCCTTCCAGCATCGTTAGCGATCGTGACTGCAACAACCCAAATTTTAATAACATGTTGAAACTAGAAATTAGGGTATAATTAAATTTTAAAGTGAGAATCATGGGAAACGGGTTGCGCCATTGCGTTCGTCTCGAAATTCTGCTTGGAAACGAGTCCGAGTTTGCGAGAATCAGAGTCCGTGTGAGGGAGATATGACCCTCCGAAGTTTCAGGAATTTTCAGAATCAAGAACAGCTCGAAATTCGAATTTGAAATTCGAATTCAAACCCCAGAACAGGCTGGGCGGGAAAGTTCCCACCCATGGACCAGGTCGACCTGGGGGTCGACCATAGTGTCGACCTCCTAGGGACCAGGTCGACCATAGTGTCGACCTGGTGGTCGACCTGCCTCGCGAACCCATTTTCTGAACCTGATGCATTCTGATGTATTTGACCTCATTTTCTGTCCAGATTCGTCTGCTTAATCTTATATAAACAACATCCTAGCCTCATTTTCTTTACACCATTCTTCTCTAACCTTATGCTGCTTAAATTGTTGATGGACATGGCTTCTTCTTCTTCCTTTAAATTAAATTAAATTAAATTAAATCACGAAGACTATTTCTTGAAGACTACGGCTAGGAATTGCATATTTGAGGATTTACTTCTACAATCAAATCAAGATTCAACGATTCAACAATTCGACGACTAGTTTATAGATTCAACTTCTTCATCTCAATTTCTTAGACCACGATCTGTAAGTTCAAGTTACTTTTAGATAAAAACTATAAACTTAATATGGATATGTTGTAAATTGGAATTAAATCTATGTATGATAATCGATTCATATTCTTGTTCATCTTTGATCTTGACTTTTGGGAATGTTGCTATGAAATCAGTTTGGACCTATTCACATTGTAAATCAAACTCTTTCATAACATTATCATGCCTATGGTGTTGAAACTATTGTTAATGGCCTAAGAATATGACTGTGGACATAAGACTTGTTAATGCCCTAAGACTATGACTATGGACGTAAGACTATGCCTACACCTATGACTGTGAACATAAGACTATTGCCTATGACTATGATAAGGACAATTGTGGCTAATCACCTATGACTCGTGACTATGAGAATTATTGCCTATGATTATGAACATAAGACTATTGTCTACGACCATGGCTTTGAAACTATTACAGATAATTGCCTATGGCTATTTAGGGTAGTTGCCTAGAACTATTTTGGATAATTACCCATGACTATTGTGATTAACCGCTTATGATTCACTATGACTATGACTGTTGTGGTTAATTGACTATTATAGTTGATTGTTCATGCTCATAACACTATAGTTGAAAACCATGTTGTACACCGAATTGGCATTTTTTGGATCTCATACCTAGGGTGTGACTTTCTTAGTTTATTCGCTATTATGTACACCAAAACCATTGGATCCATTTTGGCTTACTTTTGCATGCCTATTCTTTTTATGTCAATTTTTATCATGACTATCGCCTTATTTTTCTAATTTTGAAATCCTATTATTTTTTATATGCCAGTGATGTTGTAACCAATTATCTCAAGTTATATCATGCTAGCCTTGTAATCCCTTTTATCGCTTTATGCTCGTCCCTTTTACCTATCATAGTTTTGATGTTATTCCCTTTATTTCAGGATTTGGATTTACTTGTAGTATAGATCGATTCACGTTTACGTGCGATGGGAATACGATTTGGGAAGATTAGGCAAAACATGAATTGGTTATGAACATGAATTATGAACTTGATATTAGGAAAAACTTGAAACATGTACATTGTTATAACTTGAATCTGGATTTGGGCATGAAACTTGCCTTGAAACTTGACACGAACTTGATATGAAATTTGAACATGGACTTGACACTAGAATGAACTTGAAAATGGCCAACTCGAGGTTGGGTTGAGTTTGCAGTGTAATTCTGCCGGGAACCGCCCGACAAATTCAGTGACTGCAAACAATAGGATCCAATGTGGGTAGTTGGTCATATCGCGCTTGAAACCCGAGGTCAGACTGAGTTATGGCGTAAATCTTCCCGGAACCGCCCGGCATATCCAGTGACCACAACAACAGGTTTGATGTGAGAGGTTGGGGTGCATTAATTAATTGATAACACATGATAAGGTTAAGTCATGAACATGAAAGACAACACTTAGCCAACTTGAAACATGATTGGTAGGGTTAGGTCATGAACTTGAACGACAACACCTAACCAACTTGACACGTGAATTGTAGGGCTAAGTCACAAACTTAAAAGACAACACTTAGCCAATTTGACATGCTAAACTGATAACGGATTAAGTCTCGAATTTAAATGACAACATTTAACCTATTGGACGGAAACCCTAGTTACGTGGTCCATTTCAGCAGTAACCCACTAGATGTATCACGGTACCCTTGAACTAGGCAGGGTGGGGCGCGGTTACTGGGCTGATTGTAAGCGACCAGAACGACGGCTGTTTTGGTGCACCAGTGTAGGTTTAGGCGGGCTATGGTCATGCACGTGGTCCGGAGTTGAAAAAGCAGGTATTGGGCATCAGTAGGTTTATCTGTGCATACCTGATTCGTGTCGGTGGTTGGCACCATATGGCTTGATACACCCTATGGTGGACCTCGCATAGTTGACTACATTCGTGATAGGGTTGTATGACACAGACACATGACGAGCTAGAACTTGTAGGGAGCCGATCGATTAGTAGATCGTTCCGTTGGACCTAGTAATGGGTCATTCACAATATTGGGCCAAGGGATCATTTAATGGTTAACATATGACATGGGTTGGGATATTAGTACAGTTGGTACAATGAACCTTGGACATGCGATGCTATACCTGATTTATCTTGATTTATCTTGTTATCTTAGTTTATCATGCCCAGCTTGACAGCATCCTTATGTTTATTTTCAGTTTATACATGTCATGTTACCTTTACCTGTTTTTATGCTAAAAGTCACTAGAACTTACCGGTCTTTATGACTGACCCGTTTTCTTTCGCCTCTTTTTCTTCCGTTTCTCCCCCAGGTTCTCAGGGAGGAAACTCTAGCACTTAGCTTGGATTTCTCTTGCTTTCGTTTCAGCTCATGTATGGTTTGATCTTGAGCTATGCTATGGCTGCATTTCTGCTCCCTTATGGGAATTAAGCTACTTTTGTTGTTTTAAGATTATGCTTCTTTGTTTATGCAAGACAGAATTTGTTGTAATGGAAAATAATGACTTTGGCTATTTGGAACTTTGAATGTAAAAGGCTTTGGCTATTTTGAAAGTAATGAAAATTTTCTTTTGATTCTTCCGCTGTTTTATTTATGTTCTGTCTTGTAATATTTCTGTGTTTGTTTACCTCGATAACGCTCCTCCAAAACTAGTGCATTCCCTTTGTGAGTGACCCTAGCGGAGGTGGGGTGTTACATTTGGTATCAGAGCAGAAGGTTACCAGACTGGGCACTTTTTTTTAGAAAACCTTCTAAAACTATTTTCAAAACCGTTTACAAAGAAGCATTTTTCAAGAAAAGACTTGTTTTATTTGAAAGTCATATTCCCCAAAGCTATATGCACCATCTTTTGAGTTTCTTCTCTCTTTCTTTTTCCCCATAGTTTTGTAGGTGTATGACACATGTAGGAGGGCAAAGAAGTGCCCAACTTTTATCTGTAGCCGCAGTAGTTCCATCTGCGTCTAATCTTATTTCAAGCTTTGTAGGGTTGCCATGCGATGGAGGTAGCTTTCGAGAAACTTGTCAACAAGCCATACAAGGATAGCTAGAACAAGGATAAAGAACACAAGCCTAGGATGAGAAACTTGTTGATATGGCTTAATCCACGAAGGAGGAAAAGGTGAAAGGAAAGAGGCCAAAGTGAAAGAATAATAAAACCCACGACAAGAGAGAGTATATTTAGTATAGTAAAAAGGGACATGTAGTTAAGTATTAGAGGACAAGGACAAGGGAAAAGGACAAGATCACCGAGAGGGCAATTGTATGCTCTCACTAGTAGCGTACCTAAGAAGAGGTGGTAACATTTCTGTTAAAAGTTTAGCTTTTATTTTCTATCATACCATGGGAACTTTGTTTTTGGACATCACATCCTTTTTAATTCTGCTTCGATAGTTGAGTCTCTGCACCTTAGTACTAGCGTAGTAGAGGGTCCCATTTTTGTCTCAAATCATGTTGGGGAATCGGCTCATTTATTCATGACTTGTTTGGATTTGAGAATGTCTATGCTAAGTGTTGAGTTTAGAAGTAATGCTTATGTTTTTGGGCTATGGGTTGTTTCTAGGGATGGAGTGGTTATCCAGAAATGATACCATTCTCGAGTATGAAAAGAGGGTAGTTAGACTCTTGACTTTCCTTGGTAATACCCTCGAAGTCTAGTGTAACCCTAAGGGTTCTGCCATGCTTAGTTACCTAGAATCTCTTGATACATTTATCAATCCGCTCGAGTAGTGTTCGCCACTAAGGCGGATGATTCATTTGGCTTATGCATGAGTTATAGAAAATCACCTTAGTAAGTACACTTGGCAACATGGTTGGCATTTGTTTATTTTCAAGAGATAATTCATTTATGTGGAATACCTTCTAGTAAGTGAATGAGATCCAAGATTCACTAGTGAATTTTGGAGAGCTTCATGAAACCATGAGTACGCAGTTATGTCTAAGCTGAGTATACTAGAAAAAGAATAAGTGAAAGTGGAACGAGAGGCGACAATGAAATGAATTCCAACTCATATTTTGGAAATAGGAATTAAGAAGCTACGAAATTGTGAAGCTAAAGACGGCCAAAGCACAATGGAGTTAAGCTCAAGGAAATGCGACTTAGAAGATTGAAGACCAGACACGCACATCATATCTCTTTTTAAGAGTATATCCTTGATCCCTCTTCTCCTGCAGAGCTTACTTGTATGCTATCTTTTAAGTATAACCTCTCGGTCCTATTCTCAGTCTTATTTCTGTTGCAAAACCCCATAGGGATCATCTGTTAGTAATACATGTTGGGGCTTGAGGGTGTCCGTTGGGTTGAGTAATTCTTTGGGCGTCAGCCTGATATTGATTTCGGTCTTCGGGCTGGTGCTTAGGGAGTTCTTCTCCTAATCAGCATATATGTGACATAGATTTCTAGTTTTGACACTACCTAATGGCACAAAGTTTTTACTTGCTTCTACCGTTCGACTATATCTTTAGGTAGGAACAATTGGGGTGTAAACATGTGTTTAAGATATGTTATGATTGATGGTTGCAAGTGGTTGCTCGTGGATGCATATACACGCACATTAGACACTAGATCGGCTCCGTCACCTTTCATACTACATATGCATGAGTGTTTATACTTGTTTATGGATGAATTTGAATACGTTATCATGTGGATGTTGCATATGGATGGATGTTTGTGCACACAAATAGTGTTAGTGTGACTAGGACTATTTGCATACATGTTGGACTCATGGCATTAAACATATTTTGCATTAAGAAGATCAATCAGGCCTGATCATTTGCATTAGATAAGGAACATATACACACACTTTCTGCATATGTTCATACAACATTAGAAATCTCTTAAGGACAATAGATGCTTGTGATTGATGATTGAGTAGATGGATATTGGATGGTAGGACACATTCTTCTAAACTTGAAAATTTCGGGGACGAAATCCTTTAAGGAGGGGAGAATGTAACAACCCGAATTTTAATAACATGATAAAACTAGAAATCAGGGTATAATTAGATTTTAAAGTGAGAATCATGGGAAACGGGTTGCGCCATTGTGTTCATCTCGAAATTCTTCTTGGAAACGAGTCCGAGTTTGCGAGAATCGGAGTCCGTATGAGGGAGATATGACCCTCCGAAGTTTCAGGAATTTTCAGAATCAAAAACAGCTCTAAATTCGAATTCGAAATTCGAATTCAAACCCCAGAACAGGCTGGGCAGGAAAATTCCCGCCCATGGACCAGGTCGACCTGGGGGTCGACCATAGTGTCGACCTCCCAGGGACCAGGTCGACTATAGTGTCGACTTGGGGGTCGACCTGCCTCGCGAACCCATTTTCTGAACCTGATGCATTCTGATGTATTTGACCTCGTTTTCTGTCCAGATTCGTCTGCTTAATCCTATATAAATAGCCTCCTAGCCTCATTTTCTTTACACCATTCTTCTCTAACCTTATGCTGCTTAAATTCTTGATGGACATGGCTTCTTCTTCTTCCTTTAAATTAAATTAAAATAAATTAAATTAAATTAAATCGCGAAGAAAATTTCTTGAAGACTACGGCTAGGAATTGCATATTTGAGGATTTGCTTCTACAATCAAATCAAGATTCAACGATTCAACAATTTGACGACTAGTTTATAGATTCGACTTCTGCATCACAATTTCTTAGACCACGATCTGTAAGTTCAAGTTACTTTTAGATAAAAACTATAAACTTAATATGGACATGTTGTAAATTGGAATTGAATCTATGTATGATAATCGATTCATATCTATTCTTGTTCATCTTTGATCTTGACTTTTGGGAATGTTGCTATGAAATCAGTTTGGACCTATTCACATTGTAAATCAAACTCTTTCATAACATTATCATGCCTATGACGTTGAAACTATTGTTAATGGCCTAAGATTATGACTGTGGACATAAGACTTGTTAATGGCCTAAGACTATGACTGTGGACATAAGACTATGCCTATGCCTATGACTGTGAACATAAGACTATTGCCTATGACTATGATAAGGTCAATTGTGGCTAATCACCTATGACTCGTGACTATGAGAATTATTGCCTATGATTATGAACATAAGACTATTGTCTGTGACCATGGCTTTGAAACTATTACAGTTAATTGCCTATGGCTATTTAGGGAAGTTGCCTAGAACTATTTTGGATAATTATCCATGACTATTGTGATTAACCACTTATGATTCACTATGACTATGACTATTGTGGTTAATTGACTATTATAGTTGATTGTTCATGCCCATAACACTATAGTTGAAAACCATGTTGTACACCGAATTGGCGTTTTGTTGGATCTCATACCTAGGGTGTGACTTGCTTAGTTTATTCGCTATTATGTACACCAAAACCATTGGATCCATTTTGGCTTGCTTTTGCATGCCTATTCTTTTTATGTCAATTTTTATCATGACTATCGCCTTATTTTGCTAGGTTTGAAATCTTATTATTTTCTATATGCCAGTGATGTTGTAACCAATTATCTCAAGTTATATCATGCTAGCCTTGTAATCCCTTTTATCGCTTTATGCTCGTCCCTTTTGCCTATCATAGTTTTGATGTTATTCCCTTTATTTCGGGATTTGGATTTACTTGTAGTATATATCGATTCATGTTTACGTGCGATGGGAATACGATTTAGGTAGATTAGGCAAAACATGAATTGGTTATGAACATGAATTATGAACTTGATATTAGGAAAAACTTGAAACATGAACATTGTTATAACTTGGATCTGGATATGGGCATGAAACTTGCCTTGAAACTTGGCACGAACTTGATATGAAATTTAAACATGGACATGACACTAGAATGAACTTGAAAATGGCCAACTCGAGGCTCGGTTGAGTTTGCAGTGTAATTCTGCCCGGAACCGCCCGGCAAATCCAGTGACTGCAAACAATAGGATCCAATGTGGGTAGTTGGTCATATCGCGCTTGAAACCCGAGGTCAGACTGAGTTGTGGCGTAAATCTGTCTGGAACCGCCCGACATATCCAGTGACCACAACAACAGGTCTGATGTGAGAGGTTGGGGTGCATTAATGAATTGATGCCACATGATAGGGTTAAGTCATGAACATGAAAGAAAACACTTAACCAACTTGAAACATAATTGATAGGGTTAGGTCATGAACATGAATGACAACACCTAACCAACTTGACACGTGAATTGTAGTGCTAAGTCAAGAACTTAAAAGACAACACTTTGCCAATTTGACATGCTAGACTGATAAGGGTTAAGTCTCGAATTTAAATGACAACATTTAACCTGTTGGACGGAAACCATAGTTACGCGATCCATTTCAGCAGTAACCCACTAGATGTATCACGGTACCCTGGAACTAGGTAGGGTGGGGCAAGAATACTAGGCTGATTGTAAGCGACCAGAACGACGGCTGTGTTGGTGCGCCAGTGTAGGTTCAGCCGGGCTATGGTAGTGCACGTGGTTCGGAGTTGAAAAAGCAGGCATTGGGCATCAGTAGGTTTATCTGTGCATGCTTGATTCGTGTCGGTGGTTGGCACCATAGGGCTTGATACACCTTATGGTGGACCTAGCACAGGTGACTACATTCGTGATAGGGGGGTATGACACAGACGCATGATGAGCTAGAACTTGTAGGGAGCCGATCGATTAGTAGATCATTCCGTTGGACCTAGTAATGGGTCATTCACGATATTGGGCCAATGGATCATTTCATGGTTAACGTATGACATGGGTTGGGATATTAGTACAGTTGGTATAGCGACCTTGGACATGCGATGCTATACCTGATTTATCTTGATTTATCTTGTTATCTTAGTTTATCATGCCCAGCTTGACAGCATCCTTATGTTTACTTTCAGTTTATACATGTCATGTTACCTTTACCTGTTTTTATGCTAAAAGTCACTAGAACTTACCAGTCTTTATTATTGACCCATTTTTTTCGCCTCTTTTTCTTCCGTTACCCCCCCAGGTTCTCAGGGAGGAAACTCTAGCACTTAGCTTGGATTTCTCTTTCTTTCGGTTCAGCTCATGTATGGTTTGATCTTGAGCTATGCTATGGCTGCATTTCTGCTACCTTTTGGGAATTAAGCTACTTTTGTTGTTTTAAGATTATGCTTCTTTGTTTATGCAAGACAGAATTTGTTGTAATGGAAAATAATGACTTTGGCTATTTGGTACTTTGAATGTAAAAGGCTTTGGCTATTTTGAAATTAATGAAATTTATCTATTGATTCTTCCATTGTTTTATTTATGTTCTATCTTGTAATATTTTTGTGTTTGTTTACCTCGATAACGCTCCTCCAAAACTAGTGCATTCCTTTTGTGAGTGACCCTAGCGAAGGTGGGGTGTCACAGTGACTCCATCTTTACCAGCGAATTTTAGAGGAGCTTGCAAGAAGCATTAGTTACATAGAGAACCGCTTATCATCCTCAAACCGATGGGCAGATGGAGAGGGTGAACATAATTCTAGAAGATCTTTTAAGGCTATGTACCCTCGACTTCGGAGGGACTTGGTAAGAGCATCTTCCTTTAGTAGAGTTTGCCTACAATAATAGCTATTAAGCTAGTATCGGTATGGCACCCTTCGAAGCACTATACGGACGGCCCTGTAGATCGCCAACTTGTTGGTGGAAATCTATAGAAAGATTATTGCTTGGACCAGATATGGTTAGGGAAACGTCCAAAAAGATTGTCCTTATTTGATGATGGATGAATACAACTCAAGATAGGTAGAAGTCCTATGCAGACAAGAGAAGGACTGACATCAAATTCGAAGTAGGAGACCTAGTTTTTATCAAAGTATCACCTTTGAGGAATTTGGTTCGCTTCGGATCAATAGGGAAGTTGGCACCTAGGTTTGTGGGACCATTTCCCATAACCGAGAGGATTGGTCAAATGGCCTACATAGTAAAGCTCCCAGAAAATTTATTCGGTGTTCATGACATTTTCCATGTCTCTCATCTACGGAAGTGCCTACATAACATCGTGGAAGTTGTTGAGCCAAGCATGTTGGAAGAAGTCGAAGTGGAATGAGAGGCGACAGTCAAACGGGTTCCTACTCGTATTCTTGGGTCAGAGATTAAGAAGCTGCACAATAAGAAAATCAAGTTGCTAAAGGTTCAGTGTGGAGATAACCCAGAAGATGCGACTTGGGAACCTAAAGATAAGATTCGTGCTTCGTTCCCTTTTCTTTTCAAAGGTATGTTCTTAACTCCTTTTTCCTAAATCTTATCAGTACTTTGTTTCTGTCAATAGAGTATGTCTTATTCATGGTACTTTCGACCTTTAGATAGGAATCCTATGGATGTAAACATGTGTTTGAAACATGTTATGTTTGATGGATGCAAGTGTTTTCTAGTGGTTGCTTGTGGACGCATATACACACACATTAGGCATTAAGATCGGCTCAATCACGCTCATATCGCATATAAATGTGTGTGTATTTTCTTTTCTTTTATGGATAAAAATGGATGATCTGGCATATGGATGTTGCATTTGGACGAATGGGTGCGCACACATATAGAACTTATATGATACAATAGGTTTATTTGCATACATATTGGATTCATGGCACTAACATACATCACATTAAGGAGGTCAACTGAACCAGTAGACCGCCTGATCTTTTGCATTAGCGTTGGGTCATATACGTGCACGATTGCATACATTCATGTAAGCGTTATGAAATTTTAACGACAATGGATGCTTGTGGATGTTGGATGAGTAGATGGATGATAGATGGTAGGAAACATTCTTCTTAACTTGAAGATTTCGGGGACGAAATCCTTTAAGGAAGGGAGAATGTAACACCCCATAATTTTAAAAATATTAAAATTAAAAATCAAAGAATACTTAATTTTTAAAAGAAGAATTAAGTGAAATGGGTTATGCCATTGCGTTCGTCTCGGAATTCTACTTGAGATAGAGTCCGAGTTTGCGTAAAACGGACATCATATGAAGAAATTATGAAGCTCGGAAGATTTAAAGTTTAAAGCTGTAAAACAAGTCGACTGCCCATTTTTCACCATTTAATGGTACAAGTCGACCGCCCTTTTATCACCAGTCGACCGTTTTTAGATAGAAGTGAAAACTGTCGAGTGGTTGAAATTGGCCAGTCGACTGATTGATTCTGGGCAGTTTTCTGATAACGTATTTTACTAATTTGAGTGGTTCAGATGGTTTCTAATCAAATCTAAAGGCCCTTATGCACCTAATACATCTATAAATAAACACCTAAACCTAACCCTAATCTCATTATGTTCATCCATGGCGCCTCCATGCTTCTCTAATCTAAATTAAAACAAGCCTTTCTTCTCCATCAGGTCAAATTAGAAGATCAAATTCTACAACAATGGTTTAGCTAATCAAATTCAGAACTCAGAATTCAGACCTATTCTCTCTCAATTCTCTAAACCTAATGTTATAAGTTTCTAGGTTATTTTTAGGTTTAGATAAATAAAAGTATGCTTTTGATAGACAATGAATTGGATATGTTGTAAAGTATGATTCTGTGTTGATATGAAACTTTATCCTATGTCATGACAAGATCTAATTTCCTAGATCTAATATAATTGTGGTGATTCGATTATGATGTTTATATGGATCTTGACTTATAACCATGTTATGATGGAAGTACATCTATTAATTTAGATAATTGTGACATTACTTGGATCTAGACTTTTATGCTAATCACCTTTCACTTGTCATATTGTGATACATTGATATATGTTATAAACTTGACATGTGAATCTACCTTTTGATCTAAACATGTTGCCATGACTATGCTAGATATAGGTAATTGGACACCTAATATTAGATCTAGATCTCATTGTGCTTGCTTAAACATCATAGTAATTGCCATAAGTTATTAATTATGCCCACTTAGTTATGATGTTAATCACATGTCCATTCACTTTGCTACTATGCCACTTTATGATCATGTTTATGTCATGACATGTTGAAACTATCATCCTCGTCAGATTCCCTTTTATTTATTATAGCTAGGCTACTCTATAGCCTATATTCCGCCAAAATACATACAAATACGTTAGAGAGAAAATGGGGAAAAAGGAATTGAAATTGGCATGATTTACGTAATGTTTAATAGGAAATGGGGCATGTAAATCAAATGGGGAAAACATAGAAATAGTTACCTATAATGACAAAGATAGATTTGGATTAATTTGGAATGTTTAGTGATTTACAATTAGGAATCATAAATTGTACTTATGACACGAGGTTAGGTTACATTAGTGGCAGAAGTCTGCCCGGACCCGACCGGCATATCCAGCAGCCGCTAATGTTGAACCTATTGCGGGAGGTCTTAGTACGCAAATACGAATCGGGCTAAGACACGAGGTTAGGCCTAACTATGGAATAAAACTGCTTGGACCCGACCGGCATATCCAGCATCTGCACGTTGTAGGTCTAATGTGGGAGGTCTAGCCCATTATAACCATAATTGGACATGGTAAAGAAATGGACTACTTAACCTAATTTAATATGACGATGGACATAAGTTAGAGTTAAGTAAAATTGGATGGGTAGTGGGGGTTTAGTAAGTTAGAGGGGATGGGTACTGTATATATATATATATATATATATATATATATATATATATATATATATATATATATATATAAGCCTACATACTTAACCCAATAAGATTATGTAATTAAAGACACCTAGTGGTATACGTAACCAGTAGATAGTATAACAGGGTTATGTAATTAAAGACACCTAAGTGGTGTGCATAACCGGTAGATGATGTAAGAAAGTTATGTAATTAAAGACACCCTTTAGGGTAAGCATAACTAGTATAGGGCTATGTATTTAAAGACACCTAAGGGGATACATAGTCAGTAGAAAAACCTAGTGGGGATACAAGATGTAACAACCCGGATTCCGACAGATCGATTTTTTTTTCAAAAACCCAATCTATCGAAACCCGAGTTGGGCACTCTGGTATCCTGCAGAAGAAGACAAAGATAAAGAAAACATGTCAGAATTTGTAAGTATCTTATAGCTGAAGGAATTCAAAGTATAATATACTTTAAATATAGCTTTACCTTATAAAACACACTGTCTAACCAGTATCCAAAGCTTATACCATCCCTGTCATGAACCTAACCTGGAAGTATGTAAGGAGGATGGGGTCAGAACATAAGTTCTGTGTGAGTGGACTTAGAATAAATTTCTGTATAATCCTACATATACCGTTCAGTTATATTTTCTTGCTTATTAGGTTATTCGCGATATTAGCTCTCTAGACTATACTCATGTCCCACTAGTAGATTAACCTAATACAACGTATATGTAGATACCCCCAACTCGTATAATCCTTTCCATGTATATATGCAGTCCCTTGCCGTATGTCGTACGGGCTTCATCTTGTAAATCTACACTACTTAAGTGTAGTGCCACCATTCTCGAAATCGTTTGGACTACCACTCTTGATCTTGCTAGATTCCGTTTATTACCTAGATCTAATCTAGGGTTTTCTATCCAGCGCTTCCTAGATTCAACCAGGGTTTACGCTACCCAGGGCCACTAGGGTTTATGCTACCTATTGAACGCTTTCTAGATTCGACCAGGGTTTATGCTACCTAGGGCCACTAGGGTTTATGCTACCTATCGAACAATGCTCCCTAGTCTAGGACACACTACCCAGAGCAATATATGTTCCTAGACTTTACGTCCCAATCGTGTCGTTAAGCGTGCTAGATATCTAGTTGCATATGTCCTCTATATGTGCGGTTCGAGTCTCGTGGCAGGGCTAATCAAGAAACACGGAACTCGGTTGGGAGCTTTAAGTTATCTGCCGATGCAGATGCTAAGGTCTGTTTTATCTGTCTGTGGCTATGGTCCCACTTGACCCCTCCCTCAACTAATGAAAGGCACCCAAGAAAATCAAGAATGAGAACTGTACGCAGGCCCTCTATGACCCCACAAACCTATTGGCCACCCTCACTCATAACTAGATAGCAAAGTATATGGTCTTTTGGAGTTCTCCGCCTTTCCTCTTGCGTATCACGATTGATTCAAGATGGTAGGAAGACGACGACGTGCTATCACAGAGCTAAACAAGATATCGCCGCCTCACGCTGACCCATCCTAGTCTTTAGGTTGCTTATATTGCAACCAAGGCATACCCTTGGCTCTTCTAACGCAGACCTTAACCTCTGTGAGCCCAGGAGGATCATCTACAACCTCATAGAGGGATACCAAGAGTACCCTCACATCCCCTCGAGGTCGCGTGCTTCGTAACCCAGTTCGTTGGATCCTTCTTCATGATTAGATGGATGTTCGCTCCTCCTCGTGTTCTACTTGGCTTTCTTACTAAGGTTCACTACTTAGTTCTCTTAACTAAGGTTTACTACTTAGTTTCCTGAATCATTAGCTTTCTTAACTAAGTTTCACTACTTAGTTTCCTCAATCATTAACTTTCTTAACTAAGGTTTACTACTTAGTTCCCTTAATCGTTCGTTTTCTTAACTAAGGTTTAAAACTTAGTCCTCTTAACTAAGGTTTATTACTTGGTTCTCTTAACCAAGGTTTGGTACTTAGTTTTTGTTACTTAGTTCTCTTTAAATAAGGTTTGTTACTTAGTTCCTTTTAACTAAGGTTTACCAATGAACTCAAGCATGACTTAAGTTCTCTTTATCAAATGATAGCGTACAGGTGTTATCCTACATTTCCAGCTTAGATTAACTTATTTCATGGTATAAGTCGCCCCACCCTTCGAATCTTGTATTACATCTTAAGTCATATTCATTTCTTATCCCTAGGATAAGTTTATCTATTATTTAATCTTATCATTCCCCACTTTTCCTTGCTTTGATACTGTTATATTGGTTAAGTTTGCCCATGTGTCCAAGTTGACTTAACTCCCAATCATGTATTTAATTCAACCCACGTACCATGCTAAATTAGTTAAGTGTTCTCTATCAGTTCATGTTGACTTAACCCGCCCATATATCAAGTCAAATTGGTTAAGCGTTATCTAGCAGTTCACGTTGACTTAACCTACCCATATATCATGTCAAATTGGTTAAATGTTGTCTAGTGTTTCATATTGACTTAATCTTACCATGCTAGCATGTGTCATTAGCATTAATTAATTATTAATGCCCAACCTCTCACATTAGACCTATTGTTGCGGTCACTGGATGTGCCGGTTAGTTCCGGGTAGGATTACCCCATAACTCAATCTAACCTCGGGTTTCAAGCACGTTATGACTAACTTCTCACATTAGAACCTATTGTTTGTGGTCACTGGATGTGCCGGGCGGTTCCGGGCAGGATTACACCGCAAATTCATTCTAACCTCGAGTTATCCATGTTTCATGTTTAACCAATTAATAATTCATGTCTATTCTAGGTGTCATAGGCCAATTATATATTTACAAGCATGTTCATGTTCATTCTAGATATCAAATGTCAATTATCAATTCACAAGCATGTTCATGTTCAAGTTATGCCACTATTGTCAATTTCATATTATGTGTCGAGTTCCGTAATTACATTAAAACATGGTTTGTCCAACATATTCCATTTTTAATTATGTTTCTAGGATCTTAACGGCATATCCAATTTTCAAGTCTCAAATTCAAGATTTACCCAAAAACCCCAATTTATGTTCATGCTTTTAATCCCGTTAATAGGCTATACCTATTATTCCGGTTTCCCATACATGTGTTCCTAACAGGTTGCTATCATTCCTCATATGTTGGTTAAGCTTATTCATATGTCAAGTGCTAGTTAACTCATTTCTACTTTGCTTACACAACCATTCGTGTAATAATCTTTTTACCCGAATTGCCTAATTCATCGATTAAATCTCAAGCTCTTCCCAAATAACTATAATTTACGCGTTGTTGACCTTGGCTCGAAGGTAGCCAAAGTTTCAAAAATAAGAAAGAAGAATAGGGAAGAGGAATAGATTAAGCATACAAAGATTATTTTAAATTGCAACATGAATTTTAACTGAGGAATGACAAATGATAATAACACTGTTACGCATGAAGTGTATTGTAATCCCACTCACTAATTTAAGAACGGATCTTGAATTCTGGGATCTGATTTCTGAAACTGAAAGGCTATCCCTTGACGTAGATTATCGATTCTCTAATTTAGATTTGATTCTTAGAAAATAGTTGTTGAAGTCGTTGAATTAGCCTTTGATTCTCTACTTGGATTCTAACGAAGAACTTGAGAAGCATAACCCCATCTTTGATTTATTTTGATATGAATTAGGGAAGAGTATAGGTATAATGAAGATGTGTAGAGAAAACTGTAGCCTTAGGGGTGTTTATATAGGTGCTCAAGACCTTATCGTACACGCAGCGTTGAGTCAACATTGAACCCAGTTAAAAAAATAGTCCAGGTTCGCAGATGAATCTAGCCAAATCTTATCGTACACGCAGCGCTGAGTCAGCATTGGATCCCACAAGCTGTTTTGGCGTAGAAATTCGAATTTCGAATGTTTGAATTGTTTTGGCGTAGAAATTTGATTTTTGAACTTTTGAATTTCTGGAATTTATTTAATTATTTTATTCACATGAAATACTCTTATATGTATACAATTACTCTACCGACGATTTTATGTGTATATATATATGCACAATTTTCGTTTTATTTTCCAAATTCAAACGATGTTGCACCATTATCTGATTCTTGCCATATTTCATTGACTATAGCCATATCTTGAATTTTATCTTTTGTATACATATATTTATGCATATATATATATATATATATATATATTCTCATGTATATACATATATTTTCTTTATTTCCTTATATATACGTTCTTATCCTTTCAAATTTTGAATTTGTATACGTACATATACTTGCATGTTCAGTTGGCCCTCTCTAAAACAATGATAAAATTTATGCCGCCACCGGGGTTCAAACCCCCGACCTCCATGTTACAAATTCAATGTCTTAACCAACTGAGCTATAAAGTCTTTTGCTAATAAGTCATAGAACAATGATAATTAATATTCTCTCATTACTTCTCTTTTTCATGTTAGTTATAATACTTAAATTAAACCATTGCATGAATCTTTATCTTTTAATATTAATGCATCATGTTTGTAAATCAGTGCATGCAACATATTTACATTGCATGTAACCAATTCTTTCTTTCTTTTAATGCATGCATTACATTTTTTCCAGTGCATGTATTTATTACATGAAATCCTTAATTTATGCTTTATTTTATATTTTAATTTGTTTGTAGATATATATATATACACATATATATTTCTCTTGTACGTATACAAACTTCTAGGCTTAATAACTTCTTCATATGATGTACGTTTTACGCAAACTACGTGTCTGTCTTGACCCGAATTCCGAGACAGAAGCAATGGTGATGTCCACTTTACTTAATTCCTGATATTTAAATTAAGTATTTTTATTTTCTCATCTCTTCGATTACACACATTGTTATCGAATTAATTTCCTTACTCTTCAATGTATGAATTAATTTTTCATTATACATCACCATTATTTACCTAACTATGCATATATACATATTTGTACATTTTTAATTATATTAAAAATGTGGGGTATTACATTCTTCCACCCTTAAAGAATTTCGTCCCCAAAATTCAATAAGAGTAAAATAGACAATCCCTCGCAATATCCATCCATCCAGTGTGCATCCAATTGTTGCAAACATTGTGCACATGTGCAAAGTGAGATACATCATAGTAAAGTATGTATGCCTAATTTGGATCCACCTACATGTATGCAAATTTTAAAAAACCTTTCAAAACATGATGCTCACATCCTAAATATACTTGCAGTTCTATATGAATGCAATATTCTTGAAAAATCAAAATATTTTTCATCCAAGTTTTCCCATACTCTAATAGAATAAGAGCATGGTTCACCTAATTGTCACATCCAAAACCCTACGAACCATCAATAAATTCGAAATTTAGAAAAATCTAATTTTCTAAATTCGATTTCTTATGTTACAAAAAGATATAAAACGGAAGAATTTACATTTTCCGTTGTACCTTTTATAATTGCACTCGGATTTTTATATAAATATTTTATAAAAACTTCTTACTTTCCTTTCCAAGCACAACCACATAAGAAAACTTTCCTTTCTCTTTCATCTTATCTTGGAATAGTTTCATATTTATTCATCTTTTTCTTAAGATTTCCATTTTCTTTTCCCGTTACATTTGTTGCCTTACTGAATTTATTGTCTCATATTAGCTTAGGCTTTTCTCTTTCGTAGATTATTTGACTTAATCCAATTACTTAAGTTTATTATTTCAAATAAGCTTTTTCTGTTTTCAACTCAAACAGCATCCTACACAGCTACTGCTATGGGCCAAGAATCTTAGGACTTTTTCATCTCAGACAATTGCGAGTCCACACAACAGGATCTACCAACTTACTTGCCCTTTACTACTTAGTAGTCACTACTAGTCCTTGCTGTGTATTACTAGCCTAAACTTTTTCTCTCTGTCTCAAGCAACAAACCTAGGTTTCTCAATGCTTATGCACTCTACGGGAATTTTCCATTAGTTTAATATTAGCTAATCCTTGACTGTAAATTGGCAAGAGAGTAACTCCCTAAATATCAACCCCGAAGACCGAAATCAACAGCAGATTGACACTCAGAGAATCACTCAACTCAAACAATCTCTAGTTGGTTCCAATTGTTTCATTCATAGCTTTAACTTTCTCTCGTCCTTTTCTAGGCACTAATCCTTACCTACTCCATTCTTTTTAAAACATGGTTTGGCCTCCTTTCTTTTCATTACATTTTTCTTTCAAAAATTAAAAGTGTTAAAACTTTGTTTTCTTCTCCAAAACTTGTTTTCGCCAAACAATAAAAACATGTTACAGAATAAAATGCAAAACAATTTTTTTTTCAAATCACAAAACTGGAGTAGACAAGGACAACTATCGGGCTTACATTGTTTCTAATTAAAATGTTAAATTAACTACTTGCTATAAGGTGCAGACATCTATTCTATTCCTACAACTTATTTTGTCCACCCAACAAAATTTCTTCGTAAATCAATAATCAAAATTTATTGTTAACAGAATAAAATTTTCTTTTACAAAACGCAACACTTTCTTTTCAATCCTTTCATATATTATAATATGAAAACTAGCGAGCTATATATGCTCTATATTATGCACTTTTTAATGAGAGAGTTCTTTTAAAACAAGTAATCATTGTTTTACCAAAGTATACACCACTTTACTTTAAAAGCCCAACATGCACTGAATATGTCCATTACGTATTTTTCTTAAACATCAAAAATACTTTTAAGATTAAAACTTGAAAAACACCACAAACTATTTTACAAATTCAAGTTCTTAAAAGTTTATTATTCGGTTAGACTCAAAGTGGGTCTTTCAACTCAACTTGGCTTTCATAGGCACTTTACAAACCAATTCTCTCAACTATATATATTCCTAATCCATTTTCCACATTTTAACCTTTTTCTAACATATAAGGTTTCACTTCTAAACCCACTACTACGAAATAATAACATTTCGGTTTTAATTCTTATGGGACACTTTCTTTCTCCAATACCAAATCATATTGTACACTTTCCAATCAAACCACCTAAGGGTCTTAAAATTTCTAGGTACATTCCTTTAGTGTACAAAATAGCTATCCCAACTCTTTCCATTCCTAGTAGGCTATTTATGGATTTAGGTTTTTATATATAATATATTTATATTTTAGAAAATACAAACACTTTCACTCATTATCTCCCTAAGGTCACTAAACCGAAGATCTGATACCAGATGTAACAACCCGGATTCCGACAGACCGATTTTTTTTCAAAAACCCAATCTATCGAAACCCGAGTTGGGCGCTCTGGTATCCTGCAGAAAAAGGAAGAGATAAAGAAAACATGTCAGAATTCATAAGCATCTTACAGCGGAAGGAATTCAAAGTATAATATACATTAAATATAGCTTTACCTTATAAAACATACTGCCTAACCAGTATCCAAAGATTATACCATCTCTGTCATGAACCTAACCTAGAAGTATGTAATGAGGAGGGGGTTAGAACATAAGTTCTGTGTGAGTGGACTTAGAATAAACTTCTGTGTAATCCTACATATGCCATTCAGTTATATTTTCTTTCTTATTAGGTTATTCGCGATATTAACTCTCTAGGCTATACTTATGTCCTACTAGTAGATTAACCTAATACAACGTATATGTAAATATCCCTGACTCGTATAATCCTTTCCATGTATATATACAGTCCCTTGTCGTATGTCATACGGGCTTCATCATGTAAAACTATACTACTTTAGTGTAGTGCCACCATTCTTGAAATCGTTGGACTACCACTATTTATCTAGCCAGATTCCGTTTATTACCTAGATCTAATCTAGGGTTTTCTATCCAGCGTTTCCTAGATTCGACCAGGGTTTACGCTACCCAGGGCCACTGGGGTTTATGCTACCTATTGAACGCTTTCTAAATCCGACCAGGGTTTATGCTACCTAGGGCCACTAGGTTTTATGCTACCTATCGAACCATGCCCCCTAATCTAGGACACACTACCTAGAGAGATATATGTTCCTAGACTTTACGTCCTAATCATGTCGTTAAACGTGCTAGATATCTAGTTGCACATGTCCTCTATATGTGCGCCCGGAGTCCCGTGGCAGGGCTAATCAAGAAACACGGAACTTGGTTGGGAGCTTTAAGTTATCTGCCGATGTAGATGCTAAGGTCCATTTTATCTGTATATGGCTATGGTCCCACTTGACCCCTCCCTCAACTAATGAAAGGCACCCAAGAAAATCAAGAATGAGAACTGTAAGCAGGCCCTTTATGCCCCAAAAACCTATTGGCCACCCTCACCCATAACTAGATAGCAAAGTATATAGTCTTTTGGAGTTCTCCGCCTTTATGCTTGCGTATCACGATTGACTCAAGATGGTAGGTAGACGACGTGCTATCACAGGGATAAACAAGATATCGACGCCTCACGCTGACCCATCCTAGTCTTTAGGTTATTTATATTGTAACCAAGGCATACCCTTGGCTCTTCTAATGCAGACCTTAACCTTTGCGATCCCAGGAGGATCATCTGCAACCTCACAGAGGGATACCAAGAGTACCCTCACATCCCCTCGAAGTCGCGTGCTTCGTAACCCAGTTCGTTGGATCCTTCTTCATGATTAGATGGACGTTCGCTCCTCCTCGTGTTCTACTTGGCTTTCTTGACTAAGGTTTACTACTTAGTTCTCTTAACTAAGGTTTACTACTTAGTTTCCTGAATCGTTAGCTTTCTTAACTAAGGTTCACTACTTAGTTTCCTGAATCGTTAGCTTTCTTAACTAAGGTTTACTACTTAGTCCTCTTAACTAAGGTTTACTACTTAGTTCTCTTAATCGTTCATTTTCTTAACTATGGTTGACAACTTAGTCCTCTTAACTAAGGTTTATTACTTGGTTCTCTTAACCAAGGTTTGATACTTAGTTTCTGTTACTTAGTTCTCTTTAACAAAGGCTTGTTACTTAGTTCCTTTTAACTAAGGTTTTCCAATGAATTCAAGCATGACTTAAATTCTCTTTATCAAATGATAGCGTACGGGTGTTTTCCCACATTTCCAGCTTAGATTAACTTATTTTATGGTATAAGTCGTCCAACCCTTTGAGTCTTGTATTACATCTTAAGTCATATTCATTTCTTATCCCTAGGACAAGTTTATCTATTATTTAATCTTATCATTCCCCACTTTTCCTTGCTTTGATACTGTTGTATTGGTTAAGTTTGCCCATGTGTCCAAGTTGACTTAACCCCCAATCACGTATTTGATTCAACCCACGTACCATGCTAAATTGGTTAAGTGTTCTCTATTAGTTCATGTTGACTTAACCCGCCCATATATCATGTCAAATTGGTTAAGTGTTATCTAGCGGTTCACGTTGACTTAATCCACCCATATATCATGTCAAATTGGTTAAGTGTTGTCTAGTGTTTCATGTTGACTTAACCTTACCATACTAGCATGTGTCATTAGTATTAATTAACAATTAATGCCCAACCACTCACATTAGACCTATTGTTGCGGTCACTGGATGTGCTGGTTGGTTCCGGACAGGATTACACCACAACTCAATCTAACCTCGAGTTTCAAGCATGTTATGACTAACTTCTCACATTAGAACCTATTGTTTGTGGTCACTGGATGTGCCGGGCGGTTCCGGGCAGTATTACTCCGCAAACTCATTCTAACCTCAAGTTAGCCATGTTTCATGTTTAGCCAATTAACAATTCATGTCTATTCTAGGTGTCATATCCAATTATAAATTTACAAGCATGTTCATGTTCATTCTAGATATCAAATGTCAATAACCAATTCACAAGCATGTTCATGTTCAAGTTATGCCACTATTGTCAATTTCATGTTATGTGTCGAGTTCCATAATTACATAAAAACATGGTTTGTCCAACATATTCCATTTTTAATTATGTTTCTAGGATCTTAACGGCATATCCAATTTTCAAGTCTCAAATTCAAGCTTTACCCAAAAACCTCAATTTATGTTCATGCTTATAATCCCATTAATAGGCTATACCTATTATTCCAGTTTCCCATATATGTGTTCCTAATAGGTTGCTATCATTCCTCATATGTTAGTTAAGCTTATTCATATGTCAAGTGCTACTTAACCCATTTCTACTTTGCTTACACAACCATTCGTATAATAATCTTTTTACCCAAATTGCCTAATTCATCGATTAAATCTCAAGCTCTTCCCAAATAACTATAATTTATGTGTTGTTGACCTTGGCTCGAAGGTAGCCAAAGTTTCAAAAATAAGAAGGAAGAATAAGGAAGAGGAATAGATTAAGCATAAAAAGATTATTTTAAATTGCAACATGAATTTTGACTAAGGAATGACGAACGATAATAATACTATTATGCATGAAGTGTATTGTAATCCCACTCACTGATTTAATAACGGATCTTGAATTCTGGGATCTGATTTCTGAAACTGAAAAGTTATCCCTTGACGTAGATTATCGATCCTCTGATTAAGATTTGATTCTTAGAAAATAGTTGTTGAAGTCTTTGAATTAGCCTTTGATTCTCTACTTGAATTCTAACGAAGAACTTGAGAAGCATAACTCCATCTTTGATTTATTTTGATATGAATTAGGGAAGAGTATATACATAATGAAGATGTGTAGAGAAAACTGTAGCCTCAGGGGTGTTTATGCAGGTGCTCAAGACCTTATCGTACACGCAGCGCTGAGTTAGCATTGAACCCAGTTAAGAGAATAGTCCAGGTTCACAGATGAATCTAGCCAAATCTTATCGTAAACGCAGCGTTGAGTTAGCATTGGGTCCCGCAAGCTGTTTTGGCGTAGAAATTCGAATTTCGAATGTTTAAATTGTTTTGGCGTAGAAATTTGATTCTTGAACTTTTGAATTTCCGGAATTTATTTAACTGTTTTATTCACATGAAATATTCTTATATGTATACAATTACTTTGCCGACCATTTTACGCGTATATATATACGCACAATTTTTGTTTTATTTTCAAAATTCAAACGATGTTGCACCGTTATTTGATTCTTGCCATATTTCATTGACTGTAGCCTTATCTTGAATTTTATCTTTTGTTTACATATATTTATGCATATATATATATATATTCTCATATATATATATATATATATACATATATTTTCAAAGAATGGCAGCCGCCTCTCAGGGTTCTCAAAACCCTAACCCAAACCATAAAGAAAATGACGATTAGGGTTGTAAAGAGGTCAGAAATAGGAAAGCCAGAACTGCAAAACAGGTCATTGGTGTGGTTTTCACGCAGCTGGTGGAGGTGGTAAGACTCCGGCACAAACTCTCATTTTTAAGGCAGGTATTCGAAACTGGGCTGAAGCACTGGCAGGTAACACAAGAATCGAAGGTGGGGATACGAAGTATGATGCGAATATGGATGAGGAAGGAGAATATGCTGTGCTAGATGAGGAAATCATAGCTGAGGCGAGCAACATGTGGACAAATTCCATTTACATTTACCTGATTGGTAAACACCCATATTATGTTCACTTAAATGCCTATATTAGAAGGAAGTGAAGCCTACAGGTAACTGGAATGTGTATGCAAGAGAGAATGGATTCTACTTGATCAAATTCATGAAAGCGACTGATTGTGAAAATGTGCTGAATAATGGACCATGGTTCATGGATAGCAAACTGATTTTCACTAAGAGATGGGAACCAAATCTTAAACTGGAGCGTGGCATGCTTGTCACTTACCCATTTTGGATTCGATTGCCCAATCTGGATCTCGCCCTATGGAATGCCAAAGGCATTAGTAAAATGGCTAGTCTGGTTGGCAATCCACTATCAATGGATGAATGTACCAAGCACATAAAGAGATTAAAATATGCAAGAGTGCTAGTGGAAATCAGAGCAGACACTGAACTTAAAAAACAGGTGAGAGCAAAAGATGCACAAGGCAACATCTACATTTAGGAGGTGGAATATGAGAACTTACCACCCATATGTTGCACGTGCAAGTGCTTTGGCCATCTAGAAAGCCAGTGCTCCACCACCTTTCATGAAGTGTGGATGGCAAAAAAACCTGTAGCGAATATGGCAGTGACAACCCAACAAAACGAAACTGAAGGCAACCCCATGCCTGTACCCAACCCAGCTAGTTTAGTTAATTTACAAATATTTACAAACAGACAAACTACAACAGTCACTAACGTGGTACCGACGTGCCAAGAGGAACAAATGCAGCAGGAGGTGGACCAGACACAGGCTGAGCTCGATCAGGCAGAAATCCATGACATTTTGTCCAATCCATAGGAACATTCCTGGAACGATTGAAGAACTGAAAGGGTTAGACATCAACCTTACCACAGCAGTAGAAGAAGATAGTGCAAGAAGAGCTAACTACACAAAACCCAATGACAAATATGACAGACAATTTCACCCAGAGGAACAGAAAGGTAAGCGCTTGTATCCACAAGCTGTGTCTCCTAAGAATTTGAGGAGTAATGCCCTCAAATTTAAATGTCAATCATAAGTTGGAATGTGAGAGGTCTAAGAAATGATACCAGAACTTTAGACCTCTATAATCTTCGAAGGACAATTTGTCCTTCAATAATGGGTATCTTAGAAAGTAAGATAAATGATGAAAACATGAGTTACTTTGATGAACTACTCGGTGATGAGTGGATGTTGGTTAACAATAATGACATGGGTGTTAAAGTAGAATTTTGGTCGCTTGGATTATAGAAGTATGGAGTATGCAGGTTTTAGATAAAGATGAACATCAATTAACAACTAAAGCCATAAATAAAGGGGGACTAAACATTATCATCACTACTGTGTATGCAAGCAATCTAGCTAGTCAGAGGACTGTACTATGGAAAAAACTGATTAGCCTCTCCAAAAACATAACTGAGCCTTGGTTAATTATGGGGGACTTCAATGCTATTCTCAGAGCAGAAGAAAAACAAGGTGGTATTACCTTAAGAGCTACATAGCTGTCAGAATTTAACAACTGTTTGGTGGCAGCTTGGTTTGTGGAACCTATCCACGGAGGCCTGCAATTCACGTGGAAAAGTGGAGAGGTTAAGAAAATTGCATGCAAATTGGATAGGGCACTAATCAATGTACAATGTTTGGCCAAGTTTGCAAACATAAAAGTGAACATTCTACCAAATTCTACTAGTGACCATTGTCCTCTACATATTCTCTTGAAGAACAATGATGGTAATGACAAAGGCAAACCATTCAGATACTCAAATGAGTGGCATATGCTTGAGGGATATTCAGAAGCGATCAACACTGATGATATCACCCAGGCTGATGATTGCCACTTGTACCATCTAATTAAGTTCCTTAAGAAGGCCAAAGAGAGACTAAAGCTTTGGAATAAAGTAAGGCCCAAGGCCCATGATGAATTACAAAGGCTGGAAAAATTAAATGAAGATTTGCTTCAGCGTATTGATGGGGGGATCATTCAAATGACACATGGAGACAATACTATGAAGCCCAAACCAAACTAAAGGACTGCTTGCATATAAAAGCCAGCGAATTAAAACAAAAAGCAAAAGAAAAGTGGCTAACTGAAGGAGACGAATGCACTAAATTATTCTACACAAAAATGACAGTTCGTAAAAACACAAACTATAACTTACAACTATATGACCAGGATGGAAATAGCAACATAAACTTGGCCAAATTTGAGGAAGAAGCTATCACTTATTTTCAGGACCTATATAATGGTGAGACAACTGAAATGGAGTTACCTAACATCATAAGCAGAAGGCTGGTCAACGCCACTGGGAGGAGGTTGCTGCTGAACACTGTGACTGAGAGAGAGGTCTGGACTGCTCTTTGCTCCATCCATATTGAGTCTTCGCCTGGGCCCGATGGGTTTGGTTCTGAATTCTTCAAAATCCACTAGGACAATCTGAAAGACAACATAACATCAGCAATACAAGAATCTTTGGAGTCAGGTAAGATTCTGAAAGAAATCAACCACACATTCATATGTCTTATTCCGAAATGTGAAAAACCCACTCGCATTGCGGACTATAGACCTATAGCATGCTGTATTGTCAATTATAAACTCATCAGTAAGATTATTTGCAATAGAATGAAACTTATATTACCAGACTTAATAGCAGAATGCCAAAGTGTATTTATTAAGGGTCGTAGTATTTCTGAAAACTCTCTTTTGGCACATGAACTAATCAGAAATTTTAACAAAAAAGGGGCTGATAGGATGTGCTTGAAAGTAGACTTACATAAGGCATATGACAAGATTAACAGGCACTTTATTATGCACATGCTAAAGTGTATGGAATTTCCTGACAAAATCTTAAATATTATCAGTGAGTGTATTTGTACTCCCACCTTCTCTATTCTCATTAATGGGGTCCCTAAAGGATTCATCAGCAGCAACAGAGGCATAAGGCAAGGTGATCCTATCTCACCCTACCTTTTTGCTGTGGCAATGGAGTTTTTCACCTTGCAAATGGAGCTGGCATGTCATGAGAAGAAGATCCAGGCTATCCAAAATATACAACCAAGTGTTAGTCACCTGATCTATGCAGATGACCTGCTGATTTGTATCAAGGCAAGTAGTACAGCTGCTGGCAAAGTTAAGGAGATTTTTGAACAACTAGAGGCTTGGTGTGGGCTAAAGGTTAATGAAATGAAGATCAAATGCTATTTTAATAAAACATGAAGGAACAAAGCAACTGTTCTGGCCATGTTGGGGGTACAGGAAGGGGTACTACCAGTCAAGTACTTGGGGGTGCCCCTATCATCCAACAAAATAACTGACAGGGAATGCACAAGACTAATCAGTGATATCAGGGACATATTATATGGCTGGTGCTCTAGATTACTTTCATTTGCTGGTCGAATAGAGCTGGTTCACACAGTCATTCAAGCTAAAGTCAATTTCTGGCTGCAGACATTCCAATTACCTGATGCATCGATTGAGAAGATTGAAAAAGTTTGTGCAGATTTTATATGGAAAGGGGGACTCCATAAGATAAGTTATGAGCAGCTATGCAGATCCAAAACTGAAGGAGGGGTGGGTTTACGAAGCATCAAAGTCATGAGAGAGGCATTTACTCTGAAACAGGCTTGGAAAGTTATCAACAAAGAAGGGCTGTGGGCTAGATGGATGTGCTCTAGATATGGTACTGCAAATTTTTGGACCATGAAGGAGGATAAAAATGCATCATCAACTTGGAAGGCAATACTTAGAGTGCGAGACACTCTGGCTAAGCATTGCAGGAGGGATATAGCCAATGGGAATGAGACACATTTATAGAGAGACCCATGGGTGAATGGCAAATCGTTCATAGATATGTTTGGTTGGGATACATACTCAGCTTATGGGTGCCCAGAGGTTAATGTGAGCACAATCATTCAACATAACCACTGGAACCTCAATATTCCCTGTTCCCTAGCCCAAAGAAACACCATAAAGAACATGCAAATGCATGATGATCGAAACTATGATATGTGGACACGGTCAGGCAATGCTTTTCACATTAGACAGGTCTGGGAGGACATTATAGACCGAAAAACTCCATCAAAAGCTAGGTTAAAATCATCTGGAGCAAAACCAATAAGCCAAAAATGGCTAACTGCACTTACAAAGTGATGATGGGTAGACTGCCAACTAGGGACCGACTACTCAAATGGGAACTCATTACTGAAGACACATGTGTTCTTTGCAACAATTCACAGGAAAATCATGAACACTTATTTTTTAACTGCCCTTTTTCGACTAAAGTTTGGGAAAATTGCAGGAATTTCATAAATTACACAGAATCAGAGACTCAAATCCAACAAATAGTAGCTCACCTTGAAGTCATCAGGCAAAGCGTACGTCAAGTATCCGAAGTGCACACTGTCGCTCTTACAATTGCTGTTTGGAGCATTTGGAAGGAGAGGAACAACCGAATTCTCAAACAAAAAGAGAAAACACTAGATCTGGTTAGCAAATTTGCCATACAAGATCTCAAAATTGCAATGATGAGGAGAGGTCAAAGAAGTACCACAAGAACGGAACCTGAAGGAGACGGAAGGCAAGGCGAGGATCGGTGGCCGCCATGGGCTCTGCGCCGAGATACAGGCACGAGCTACTTTTCTTTCCAGCCACCATGATGAAGAGTAAGCGAAGGGTTAGGAGAAAGTGCTAAAAACTTTATGGATTATTCTCGTCTATAGTTACTTTAACCTAAAGTTGTGCGTTGTCGGTTGTGGAATAAGCTGTTTTGTGCTTTGTAACGTGGTCTTGGGCCACTGTTCTCGATTTGGGCTGAATTAAGCCCAGTAATAAAAGTAAACCCAATTTCAAAAAAAAAATTACATATATTTTTTTTTTCCTTATATGTACGTTCTTATCTTTTCAAATTTTGAATTTGTATACGTATATATATATATATATATATTCATGTTCAGTTGGCCCTCTCTAAAACAAAAATAAAAATTGTTCAGTTGGCCCTCTCTAAAACAAAGATAAAAAATATGCCACCGCCGCGGTTTGAACCCCCGACCTCCATGTTACAAATCCAATGCCTTAACCAACTGAGCTATGAAGTCTTTTGTTAATAAGTCTTAGAACAATGATAATTATTGTTCTCTCCTTACGTCTCTTTTTCATGTTAATTACAATACTTAAATTAAACCATTGCATGATTCTTTTTCTTTTGATGTTAATGCATTATGTTTGCAAATCAGTGCATGCAACATATTTATATTGCATGCAACCAATACTTTCTTTCTTTTAATGCATGCATTACATTTTTTTAGTGCATGTATTTATTACATGCAATCCTTATTTTTTTTCTTTATTTTATACTTTAATTTGTATATATATATATATATATATATATTTCTCTTGTATGTATACAAACTTCTAAGATTAATAACTCCTTCATATGATGTCCGTTTTACGCAAACCAGGTGTCTATCTTGACCATAATTCCGAGACGGACACAATGGTGATGTCCATTTTAATTAATTCCTGATATTTAAATTAAGTATTTTTATTTTCTCATCTCTTCGATTACACACATTGTTATCAAATTAATTTCATTACTCTTCAATGTATGAATTAATTTTTCATTATACATCACCATTATTTACCTATCTATGCATATATACATATTTGTACATTTTTAATTATATTAAAAAAGTGGGGTGTTACATAAGACAAGAGCGAGAGCTTGTATCATATTGAGAGGGACCCATTTCAATCAGTAATCCGAAGTGGTATCAAGTAAAGACCTCCATACTAGGCGGTGAAGGGGCACGCTTACTGATTGACTATAAGAGATCCAAACGAGGCGGATGGTGTGGGCGGCGCAAATTGATCGGGGACATGTGCGTGCATGGGCCGGGCGGAGGGGGCTAAGACGACCATGACACTAGTAGATATAGTTGTGCACACCATGGGTTGCCACTTTAGGGAGTGATACCTCCTATTGTTGGGCCAGCACCGGATATCTACAAGGTAGGGAACAGATCGATTAGGGTAGTGGTTAGGGTATACTTGGACGTATGACATAAGCCTACTATATTATAGTGGAAGGGGTCATTTCATTTCAGTTATACTAGTAATAATGCATAATTATCATTAGTAAGGCACATATACCTTAACTTGCTTACCTTATCACATGTGAGTGATTTCTCTCATATCCACTTTATATGCCTATCATGTTGCTTTTAAATATCTACTAGCTAGGAGTGACTAAACTTGCCAGACTTTATGTCTGACCCTGTTGTTTCTCCTTCTTTCTTCCGTTCCCCCTCCCAAGGTTCTCAGGGAGGAAATAATCAGACTTAATCAGGAATAAGATATCATCTTGCTAGGAGCTACTTCTGAGTATGGCTCAAGTTCTTGACTCTACTATGGCTTAAGTCTTTTTATTGGGGAAATGATGCTTTTTATTTACTTATGTATTCTGATGGTGCAAGACAAAAGTATTTTTATTGTAATGGTTTTTGTGACTTATGAAATTATGGACCATGGAGTTATGACTTATGTTTGAAATAAACATTTAAATTTTCCACCGCTGCCTTATTTATCTCTGCCTTGTAGTTATTTTGTGTCTGTTTACCTATAGCGCTTCACGAAACTTAATGCATTCCCTTAGTGAGTGACATTAACGGACGTGGGGTGTTTCACCAACAGTGGTTGCAGCTAGGGATGGGGCATCTCCTTTACCTCCGGTAGGTGTCGTAGCCTCAAGATACCTACAGAACCATGTCAGTAGCGGACCCTTGGGACGATTGGGCGCCCTAGACATGCTGGAAAGAAAAGGAAAAAGGATTCAACAAGAGATCAAGATAATATTAGATATAGCTTGAGGGGATATGTTTTTCAAAAACAGACTTTTATTTGAGAATACATTGATTTTGAAAACAATTTCTGAAAATTTTTCTTTTCCGATCTTGTAACCTTCAGCTCTGATACCAAATGCGACACCCCATGTCTGTTTATGTCACTCATCGGAGAATGCATTAAGTTTCGTGAAGCGCAATAGGTAAACAGTGTAGAAATTTACAAAGCACACATAAAATAAGAAGCGGAAAATTTTCAAATTCATTGTTAAAATGAACCGCAGTTCTCAAAGCTAGTTACATAAAACCACTTACAAAGTACCTTAAATCTGTCTTTTAAGACAAAATAATATAATGCCATAAAACAAAATCATATCCCTCATCATAAGCCATGATAGAGTAAAGTCAAAATGGTACATCTCAAGAAATCCAATTCCAAGCTGATAGAAAAATTCCTAGTCACTGTTGAGTGCTTTGACTCTGAGGACCTGGTGTAGTGACCCGGGTTATTGACGACTTTGGTTATCACCATAAACTCACTGATGACTAACTAAACATCAAAAAATACCGGTCATTAGTGAAAGAAATTAGAGGGTGAGAATAGATAAGATAGAAACTTAGAATAGAAGAAGAAGAAACACAACATCAGAGTAACACGAATCCCACAGCAGCGGAACGAATAAATATATTTCATAACATAACTTTGAAATACAAATATGTACTTGAATATACATATCATTATCAGAGTACAGCACTTACAACACTGCGGAAATAACTATATCTATATAATCCTGAAGCCTCCTGCGCCAGCTCTTCAAGTGTATCTGTATAATTCCTGACTACTTGACTGCCCGTACAAATTTAGGCACCCAAGAGTTTAGGGAAACAAACAAAATAAACTCCGGGTCAGTCATGGGACTGGTATGAGTAAAACAATTTAAAACAGTTCAACAAGTAAACGATATCTCATAAGACCACGCCGTATAACGGAACGGGTTTTTCCCTTATGAGAATCCAAAATATCTTTATATCAAAAACCTTTTGATATTATAATAATGTCTATCAACACAATATAATGATCATCTAGCAGAAACGCTTTCATCTCACGTTCTACATATATATATATACAATCAAAACTGCAAGCACGTATTGGGTAATGGATTTCCAACTATGACAAGGTATGGAACCACCTTTCGCTAGTGTACCTCTAGAGAGGAATACACTGGGTTCAACCAGAACATCTTGCAACCCGGCCACACATGACCGACCACTCATTTCGCTTGAGTGTATCGAATGTATATCACCAACGGTTGGGATCAGCAACCGTTTCCCAAATGGGACAGTATCAACAATAGATTTTTAGAAGTAAATGAAACTCTAGATCAGGTGATTATACACCCTACTTCGGTGCGACAGACTTAGCCATGCTACCTGCCCGATTTCTGTCATTTACCGGTTGATGAGGCTAGAAGCTACGCTTTATCATCACACCAGATTCACTTTGAATGCCACATCGTCAAATCCATCAAATCACCGATTGACGTCCTCAACCATACATTATGTGTTAGCTAAAAGAAGTTTCCTTCTCCGCTTCCACTCTTGGTACGGTTGAAGAAATCAATATACGTGATCATTTGGAAATACTCTGTCAGACATTCATCCATACAAGTCATCCAGGAACAGGATGAACCGAAGGCACTATTCTGTAAACAGGATAGCCATTGCATAACTCCGTCTTCAATTTCCTTTGGCATATATGATTCGCAACGCTTATACCAATACAGAGTGGTTCTTTGGATAATAATCCAATCGGTCTCTCCATATTAACAACGTTAAAATGGTCAAAACTTTGATAGTCTGTGATTTAACTAGCGAAGAAAAAAAGATGTGCAAACAACGATATTATTTCCAAATGGAAATTTATATCGATCAAAACATCATTCAACTTTTATCTCTTTATTTCCTATATTCAATATTTCTTATTTTCTAAATTTGGAAAATATATGTTATTAAAAATGGAAAACATTTCCATTTCTTGTTTTCTTTATTAGTAAACATTTCTAGTTTCTTATTTGGATAACATTTCCAAAGCTTCTTTATTGGACTTAGACAGATGTTAAAACAAACCATCGCGATGCCAACTCAAACCATTTTCTTTAATTACTAAATTCACTTAACCATCCTTTACTATCGAACCTTAACCATTCCTTAGTTAAAATGAAGTCAATCAAGTTGGGGTAATACTACCTCTCAGACCTTAACTGAAAAACGTTTCTAACCTTGAAATAGAAAAAGTTCAACCTTCTAATTCTTTAACAAACTTCCTTACGTAACTGTCTTTCAAACCTTTTCTATTTGATAATTCTTTCCTTCGATAAGGTATATTCGATAACTCTATTCACTTAACTCTTTTGATTTAACTCTAACTCTATTCACTTAACTCCTATCGAATAAACTATATTCGATAACTCTTTTAATTCTATTTGAATAAACTATATATTCGATTAACTCCTTTTACTCTATTCGAATAAACTATATTCGATTAACTCCTTTTACTATTCAAATAAACTATATTCGATTAACTCCTTTTACTTTCTATTCGAATAAACTATATTCGATTGACTCCTTTTACTCTATTTCGATTTAACTCTATTCAATAAATTCTAGTTCGATATATCTCTATCGATTTACTTTAACTGATTAACACTAACTGTTTAACTCTAACTGATTTACCCTAATGGTTTAACCTAGCTGATTTACTCTAACCAATTAAGTCTAACTAGTTAACCATACCTGATTAACTCTTTTGATTAACTCTAATCAATTAATTCTATTCGATGAATTCTGATCGAATAACTCCTTTTGTCTAAACTATATTCGAATACCTCCTTTTAACTTTATTAGATAACTTCCTTTATTCTATTCGAATAACTAATTCGATTAACTCCTTTTCGAATAAACTATTCATTTATAAAGATTTACTTTTAGTAACGGTTCTTCACTCTACAAATGATTTCCTTTTTATAACAGTTTCCTTTTTATAACGTTTTCCCTTTTTCTAAATATCTCCTAGTTATAAATATTCCAATTTATAAATATTTCTTATTTATAAATATTCCATTTATAAATATTTTATTTTCAAACATCACTTTGAAAATATTCCCTTATCAACATTTCGGTATGTTATGGTATTTAACACATCAAATCACGATGACCAATATCGTTCAAACACATATAATCGACAATAGATTATATATCACATCATATATTACAATATATGAATCACAGTAAAATAAATGTTGAGGAATCCAGTTGGATTCCTCCAACCTGTTTCCCTGCATCACATATGTTATACAATATAAAATCAACACCACTTTCAGTTCCATATGATACATTCTATTAAACAGAATCAATATAGAAATTCAACTAACTGACTAGCACTTCAATCAAACAATCAACACACAATCAATCAGCCAATATCTAATAGTTCTAAAAATACAACATGAAATTATAAACTATTCAGAGTTAGTGAGATTTACTCACATTGGACTATCATCATTAAATAACGATATTTATCGCTGATTCAGACGGACAATTTATTTTCCTATAAATTGTAACGAGCTCGGATTCACTCCCAGTCAGTTCCATGGTGTAGCCACCTTCCCCACGATCCCAACGCAACTTACAATTCGCCAATCTGATATCGTATGATCAAGTTACAAATTATATACGTTTGTACACTTTTTGAATTAAATTAAAACTAAAAATTCACATATTAATTTGGGCCTTAACCTCTTCCATGCGTCGGCCCACTCGCGTTCAACCCATATCCACTCATTGTCTTCCCCAAATCAGCCTCGCGATACCTGCTGCTCCTCTTACACCATTAGTCGGTTCTTCATGGAATAACCCTCCATCCATACTTCACTTTAAAATCAAACAAACAATACCAAAATTCTCTTCTCAAACCACTCTACACCTTCCTCTCCATCACATTAAATTCGGTCATCCTCACCAGGTTGCGACGCCAGACATCCGCGAACCCCTCCTAGACACGAGCGACGCTTTTGGTGACCGAAGACCACCAAAATCCGGCGATGGGTGAGCCTCTATCCCACTAACATCCTTTCACCCTCGATTTTGTCCTTCACGCATCAAATCGGCCTTGAAGCCCAACCCTAGCCTCACGGAGCAAATTTCCAGCGACAGAAAAATTAACCGAACCCAAAACGAATGCCACCAAAATGACGCTCATAAGCATACGAGTTCAACGAATTTAACGTTGTTCGATTTCATTGAGTATGTGATTTTTAAAAATAGTTTGAATGCATTTGAGAGGTGGCGGCCTCTTTTTCTTGTTTCCAGATGAATGAATTTCAATTAGGTCTTAAGGAGGTTAAGGGAGGGGTATTTATAAGGATGTTGAAATATTTTAGATATTTTATGGAATGGAATATTCTCGGTATATTCTTATTTCTATATTCAATTTGCTTTCTAAAAATTCTCGTGATTGCATACGATACCCAAAAATCACCAAACTCGACCTGCAGCTACAGTTCGACATTACGGTCCCAACGAAACTGGTTTCGTCGAATTCCGACTCCGTTTGCTCACACAGTGTATTTTTAACCGTCAAAATACTGACTGTTTTTCACTCTAAAAATCCGTACGACCACACATTGACTCTAAAAATCACGAAACTGGAAATCTAACAACTATTTGACATTGCAGATCCAACAAAGTTAGTTTCGTCGAATTCCGACTTCGTTTGCAAAAGTGACTATTTTTAAAGCCTTAAATAACCCATTTATATTTATAAATATATTTAAATATAATTAAATTAAATATTTATAAATAATTATTATCGTATATATTCACAGTGGAATACCATATAGCTCTAGAATATCCTATATGAATTTCTAACTCGATATTCATTTCTGGGTCAACCCGATATTCGATTTATATTGAAATTCCTTTTTAAAATATAAATAATTCCTTTATAAATTATAAAGGAATTCCACAGCGACTTTTCTAAAATTTGATTTGGACGTACATCAAAATATATCCGACGAAATCCAGATTTTTCTCTTGCACTAGAAAGGTATACTCCACCAGCTCCACACGTTTCTTGTTTCACACAAATCCGGCTTAAAACGAATCCTGTACATTCAGTTGAAGTTCAAATCGCCAATTTACGAACTGCAGTGTCGTTACGTGCTCTATTTTAATTATATTAAAATTCTACGTTCAAACTGACATCGATTGAATATATTCGTTATTCAAATTCAATCCCAAGCTGAATTAAATATCACAGATGATCCGGTTCACACCATATCGTCATTTCAGCCAATTCTGATTATTTCAAAATTAAATATATAATTTAGTTTATTATTTTAATTAAATATTCATCATTATTTAATTTCATGACCATTTAATTCACTATATCACTATTTAGGTAATTAAATAAATTAATCATAATACCTCTGCCAATGCGGGTCATTACAATCTTCCCCACTTAAAATAATTTCGTCCTCGAAATTGCTAAGGTAGAGAACGACCCTATCGACTGGTTAAAACATATTTGTTCACTTCTTAACTTCAGTTTCAACTGAACCAATTTAATTTCAATTAAAAATTTATTTAATTCTTATCAATGAAAATTTCCAAAAATCCTGAAAATTTTCTAATGCCTTAACTCTTCGAAAAATTTCGCCAGCACCTCCTTTGTACTGGTCAATCGGTCAAACCACCACTCGCCTCTCTAGGCCATCTCCATCCCAAAAGAAAATCAAACAGCCAAGCGGCTTGCCAATTCGGCTCATAAATCTTATATCCAATAGAAATATAAACTTGTACCTTTTGTCGGCATATCATTATATCCTTTCCACCTGTTATCAATTTAGCGGATACAAGGGTCATCCCAATCAAATTCCAATCTGCTTTTATCCACAACACAACCATTCGCTTATATCCGAGCCAAATATCATTTCAACTCGAGTTTTCTTCTCGATTCCCACTCTTAACTTGATTATAACATTACTCTTCAAATTTGAATCTCACAATCCAATTTGTCTTGATATTATTCTAATTCAATCTCAGTTACCACTTTACTGGCTTTACTTTAATTCAATTTTGCTTTCACGAATTTCTATTAAATTTGTTTTTAATTCAAACAGTCTTTCCCTAGGAGTTTTTAAACAATTTACTCTGTTCAAAAATCAAATTTTCCTTTTGAACATGTCATTGAGCCCTTAATTAATATTCCATTAGTTAAATCACTTCTTTATTTCTTTATCAATATTTATTAACCAAATATTTTAAATAACCATATTGGCCTATTATGTTATTTGGAAAACGTTTCCGAATATCGCCTTCCTTTATTTTCTAAAATTTAGAAAATATATGCTATTTATAATTGGGAAATATTCCAATTACTTATCTATTTTCCGATCTCGTTTATTTCTATACTTAGGAAATATTCTTTATTATATTTCCAAGCTTACACTTATTCGGGTTAAAATGGATGTTGTGGAAAACATCATTATGACAATCCAAATACTATATTCAACTAACTCTTACTCAACATTGATCTTCGAGCCTAAAATCTTACTATTTATTTGTTAATAATGAAATTAATCAAGTTGGGGTATAACTACCTCTCAGACCTTGACTGAATAACATTTATAACGTCAAAACAGATATGACTACTTACTCGAATAATCAATACCATACAACTACTTATTCACTTTTAAACACGTATACACTTTCTCTTTTTATTCTTACTAGATTTTATTCATAATATTCCTTTTTTATTTTACTATTCTATTTCTAAGTTCGTTTCCTTATTGACTTCTATATATATATCGATACATTGATTTCTAACTATCAAATTTTCTTAAAAATATTCTAACTCCTTAAATTCCCGGAAAAATTGGCCATAACCTCCTTTGTATCAGGAGCATCGGGATATTTCAAATAGCCTCCCATGGCCCTCACTAATCCAAAAAAAAAAGCCAAGCGGCTAGCCGATACAGTGCATAAAATCTCATATATGAATTAAATACATACCTGTTGTCCAGCATTCTATTTATATACCTTCATACCTTATCCATACCTATCTCATGTATATTTATACCTGCCCAATCTATTTTAACTATATCTGATCGTTTTAACTCAATTCGTGAATTAATTTGTTAATTAACTCTTTAGTCTATTTCACTTTTATATTTGAACATGGCATGTTCAAATATATTTTAACTTGCTTATTAACTAATTTGAATCTAAATTTCAAATTTAAGTTCTACATTCAATTTCGAATATCAATTTACAATTCCAATCCACCTTTCAAAGTTCAACTTCAAATTCAAAACTCGATTAACTAATTCCTCTTCGACTTAGTTAATTTTATTCAATTTCTATTCAAATTTTATATTATAATTCCCATTTGAATTTCTATCTTCAAATTCCATATATTAAAATTTTATATTATAATTCCATTTGAATTCCTATATTCAAATTCCATATATTCAAATTCTATATTATAATTCCATTTGAATTCCTATATTCAAATTCCATATATTCAAATTCTATATTAATTTCTATATTCAAACCCCATTTGAATTTCTATATTCAATTTCTATTTCAAACTCTCTTATTTCGAATTCTACTATTATACATCCCATTTTGAAATTCAACACAACTTGTCTTTCTCAGAACAAATTCAAAACAGTATCTCTGGTAGTAATTCGTCACTTACAACTCGAAAATGAATACTGATGATGCAGCTATCATCATCAGAAACTATTTTCCAGCAATCGAAGTGAGTTCAATACTATAAAACCATTTCTAAACATTTCCACTTTGAAATTCATTTCAAAATATAATTCATATTGCTTGTAAATCAATTTGAAATCTCCCAGGATCTTAAATTTTCCTTATTTTTAATCCAAATCCATTTACAAACACTTATCCAGTTTTCCAGAATTTTAATTCAATTTCTGGTTTAAATTTCAGATTTAACTCATCTGATTTTTCATATTACACTTATATGAATTCTGATTGGTTATTTACATAACCATTTAATTTATAATCTTACTCGATTATAATAACAACCAATATATCCACTATATTACAATTTTGATATATATATCTTCTGTACATCAAGATATACCTTGGGTAAACTTATTTTAATTTACCCTCTTTTTCAAAACATATCATGACGACCCATCGTATTTCGAATGTTTATAAACTCCTACCGATACAGTGGATAAAACTGGTCGACCAGAACTCATGAACGACTCAACCAATAAATCTCCATAATATAAAACAAATTTTTATATCAATAACAAATACGTTCACTCGTATATATACACTCAACTCAATCTAGGGTATTACTAACCCTATCTCTACTGAGTCACGCCACAGAGCCAAGTTAATCAATTAACCTTCTGCTCTGATACCATCTGTAGTGACCCGGGTTTTTGACGACTTTGGTTATCACCATAAACTCACCGATGACTAACCAAACATCAAAAAGTACCGGTCATTAGTGAAAGAAATTAGAGGGTGAGAATAGATAAGATAGAAACTTAGAATAGAAGAAGAAGAAACACAATTTCATAGTAACACGAATCTCACAGCAACGGAACGAATAAATATATTTCATAACATAACTTTGAAATACAAATCTGTACTTGAATATACATATCATTATCAGAGTACAGCACTTATAACACAGCGGAAATAACTATAGCTATATAATCCTGAAGCCTCCTGCTCCAGCTCTTCAAGTGTATCTGTAAAATTCCTGGCTACTTGACTGCCCGTACAAATTTAGGCACCCAGGAGTTTAGGGAAACAAACAGAACAAACTTCGGTCCAGTCATGGGACTGGTATGAGTAAAACAGTTTAAAATAGTTCAACAAGTAAACGATATCTCATAAGTCCATGCCGTATAATGGAACGGGTTTTTCCCTTATGAGAATCCAAAATATCTTTATATAAAAATCCTTTTGATATTATAATAATGTCTATCAACACAATATAATGACCATCTAGTAGAAACGCTTTCATCTCACGTTCTACATATATATATATATATATATATATATATATATACAATCAAAACCGCAAGCACGTATTGGGTAATGGATTTCCAACTATGACAAGGTATGGAACCACCTTTCGCTAGTGTACCTCTATAGAGGAATACACTGGGTTCAACAAGAACATCTTGCAACCCGGCTACACATGACCGACCACTCATTTCGCTTAAGTGTATCGAATGTATATCACCAACGGTTGGGATCAACAACCGTTTCCCGAATGGAACAGCATCAACAATAGATTTTTAGAAGTAAATGAAACTCTAGATCAGGTGATTATGCACCCTACTTCGGTGCGACCGACTTAGCCATGCTGCCTGCCCGATTTCTGTCATTTACCGGTTGGTGAGGCTAGAAGCTACGCTTTATCATCACACCAGATTGACTTTGAATGCCACATCGTCAAATCCATCAAATCACTGATTGATGCCCTCAACCATACATTATGTGTTAGCTAAAAGAAGTTTCCTTCTCCGCTTCCACTCTTGGTACGGTTTAAGAAATCAATATACGTGATCGTCTGGAAATACTCTGTCAGACATTCATCCATACAACTCATCCAGGAACAAGATGAACCAAAGGCACTATTCTGTAAACAGGATAGCGCTTGCATAACTCCGTCTTCAATTTCCTTTGGCATATATGATTCGCAATGCTTATGCCAATACAGAGTGGTTCTTTGGATAATAATCCAACCGGTCTCTCCATATTAACAATGTTAAAATGGTCAAAACTTCGATAGTCTGTGATTTAATTATCGAAGAAAAACAGATGTGCAAACAACGATATTATTTCCAAATGGAAATTTATATCGATCAAAACATCATTCAACATTTATCTCTTTATTTCCTATATTCAATATTTCTTATTTTCTAAATTTGGAAAATATACGTTATTAAAAATGGAAAGCATTTCCATTTCTTGTTTTCTTTATTAGTAAACATTTCTGGTTTCTTATTTGGAAAACATTTCCAAAGCTTCTTTATTGGACTTAGACAGATGTTTAAACAAACCATCGCGATGCCAACTCAAACCATTTCCTTTAATTACTAAATTCACTTAACCATCCTTTACTATCCAACCTTAACCATTCCTTAGTTAAAAATGAAGTCAATCAAGTTGGGGTAATACTACCTCTCAGACCTTAACTGAAAAACGTTTCTAACCTTGAAATAGACAAAGTTCACCCTTCTAATTCTTTAACAAACTTCCTTACGTAACTCTCTTTCAAATCTTTTCTATTCGATAATTCTTTCCTTCGATAAGGTATATTCGATAACTCTATTCAATTTATTCTATTCACTTAACTCTTTTGATTTAACTCTAACTCTATTCACTCAAATCCTATCGAATAAACTATATTCGATAACTCTTTTAATTCTATTTGAATAAACTACATATTCGATTAACTCCTTTTACTCTATTCGAATAAACTATATTCGATTAACTCCTTTTACTATTCGAATAAACTATATTCGATTAACTCCTTTTACTTTCTATTCGAATAAACTATATTCGATTGACTCCTTTTACTCTATTTCGATTTAACTCTATTCAATAAATTCTAGTTCGATATATCTCTATCGATTTACTTTAACTGATTAACACTAACTGTTTAACTCTAACTGGATTACCCTAATGGTTTAACCTAGCTGATTTACTCTAACCAATTAACTCTAACTGGTTAACCCTACCTGATTAACTCTGTTTGATTAACTCTAATCAATTAATTCTATTCGATGAATTCTGATCGAATAACTCCATTTGGCTAAACTATATTCGAATACCTCCTTTTAACTTTATTCGATAACTTCCTTTATTCTATTCGAATAACTAATTCGATTAACTCCTTTTCGAATAAACTATTCATTTGTAAAGATTTACTTTTAGTAATGGTTCTTCACTTTACAAATGATTTCCTTTTTATAACAGTTTCCTTTTTATAAAGTTTTCCCTATTTCTAAATATATCCTATTTATAAATATTCCAATTTATAAATATTTCTTATTTATAAATATTCCATTTATAAATATTTTATTTTCAAATATCACTTTGAAAATATTCCCTTATCAACATTTCGGTATGTTATGGTATTTAACACATCAAATCACGATGACCAATATCGTTCAAAGACATATAATTGACAATAGATTATATATCACATCATATATTACAATATATAAATCACAGTAAAATAAATGTTGAGGAATCCAGTTGGATTCCTCCAACCTGTTTCCCTGCATCGCATATGTTATACAATATAAAATCAACATCAATTTCAGTTCCATATGATTCATTATGTTAAACAGAATCAATATAGAAATTCAACTAACTGACTAGCAGTTCAATCAAACAATCAACACACAGTCAATCAGCCAATATCTAACAGTTCTAAAAATACAACATGAAATTATAAACTATTCATAGTTAGTGAGATTTACTCACATTGGACTATCATCGTTAAATAACGATAATTGTCGCTGATTCAGACGGACAATTTATTTTCCTATAAATTGTAACGAGCTCGGATTCACTCCCAGTCAGTTCCATGGTGTAGCCACTCTCCTCACGATCCCAATGCAACTTACGATTCGCCAATCTGATATCGTATGATCAAGTTATGAATTATATACATTTGTACACTTTTTGAATTAAATTAAAACTAAAAATTCACATATTAATTTGGGCCTTAACCTCTTCCATGCGTCGGCCCACTCGCGTTCAACCCATACCCACTCATTGTCTTCCCCAAATCAGCCTCGCGATACCTGCTGCTCCTCTTACACCATTAGCCGATTCTTCATGGAATAACCCTCCATCCATACTTCACTTTAAAATCAAACAAACAAAACCAAAATTCTCCTCTCAAACTCCTCTACACCTTCCTCTCCATCACATTAAACTCGGTCATCCTCACCAGGTTGCGATGCTAGACATCCATGAACCCCTCCTAGACACGAGCGAAGCTTTTGATGACCGAAGACCACCAAAATCCGGCGATGGGTGCGCGTCTACCCCACTAACATCCTTTCACCCTCGATTTTGTCCTTCGCGCATCAAATCGGCCTTGAAGCCCAACCCTAGCCTCACGGAGTAAATTTCCAGCGACAGAAAAATTAACTGAACCCAAAACGAATGCCACCAAAATGACACTCATAAGCATACGAGTTCAACGGATTTAACGTTGTTCGATTTCATTGAGTATGTGATATTTAAAAATAGTTTGAATGCATTTGAGAGGTGGCAGCCTCTTTTTCTTGTTTCCAGATGAATGAATTTCAATTAGGTCTTAAGGAGGTTAAGGGAGGGGTATTTATAAGGATGTTTAGATATTTTAGATATTTTATGGAATGGAATATTCCCGGTATATTCTTATTTCTATATTCAATTTGCTTTCTAATAATTCTCGTGATTGCATACGATACCCAAAAATCACCAAACTGGACCTGCAGCTACAGTTCGACATTACGGTCCCAACGAAACTAGTTTCGTCGAATTCCGACTCCGTTTGCTCACACAGCGTATTTTTAACTGTCAAAATACTAACTGTTTTTCACTCTAAAAATCCGTACGGCTACAAAGTGACTCTAAAAATCACGAAACTGGAAATCTAACAACTATTTGACATTGCGGATCCAACAAAGTTAGTTTCGTCGAATTTCGACTTCATTTGCAAAAGTGGCAATTTTTAAAGCCCTAAATAACCCATTTAAATTTATAAATATATTTAAATATAATTAAATTTAATATTTATAAATAATTATTATCGTATATATTCACAGTGGAATATCATACAGCTCTAGAATATCCTATATGAATTTCTAACTCGATATTCACTTCTGGGTCAACCCGATATTCGATTTATATTGAAATTCCTTTTTAAAATATAAATAAATCCTTTATAAATTATAAAGGAATTCCACAGCGACTTTTCTAAAATTTGATTTGGACGTACATCAAAATCTACCCGACGAAATCCAGATTTTTCTCTTCCACTAGAAAGATATACTCCACCAGCTCCACACGTTTCTTGTTTCACATAAATCCGGCTTAAAACGAATCCTGTACATTCAGTTGAAGTTCGAATCGCCAATTTAGGAACTGCAGCATCGTTACGTGCTCTATTTTAATTATATTAAAATTCTACGTTCAACCTGACGTCGATTGAATAAATTCGTTATTCAAATTCAATTTCAAGCTGAATTAAATATCACAGATGATCTGATTCACACCATATCGTCATTTCAGCCAATTCTGATTATTTCAGAATGAAATATATTATTTAATTTATTATTTTAATTAAATATTCATCATTATTTAATTCCACGACCATTTAATTCACTATATCACTATTTATATAATTAAATAAATTAATCATAATACCTCTGCCAATGCGGGTCATTACACCTGGGGAGGAAGAGCGAAAGAAGCAAAAGAAAAAGGGTCAGACATAAAGTTTTGCGAGTTCCAATTATTTTCAAATGTGCATAAAATAGAAATGCCAAGGCAGGTAAATAAAACTAGATGAGAAAGGTACAGTGTCATGTAAACTAAGAAGAACAACAGGATATACAAGAATAACATGAATAAACTATGATCAAGTAATGCTTCACATTTATATCCCTAAAATAGGCGTGTGTTCACCAATACTAGTATAACAAGATTAACCAGATTACATAACAACAGAATTAACAGCAGGATTAGGTGTACCCTAATTACTCAAGAATAACAGCAGGATTAGGTGTACCCTAATTACTACCCATTCGATCAGCTCCCTACTACGTAAATATCCTGTGTCAGCCTTGGAAGTAGGGTGTATCACTCCCTAACCCAGCAAATATATAACACATACCTATTTACTAATATTACAACGGGTTAGCTTCCCTAATTGGACTCATGCACTCTTATGACTCCGTGGAGCGCACCCGTACCCACCTTCCTCATGTGAACAACTTACTATACAGTTCAGTAAAGTGTGTCCTGGCCACTACCTAGTGCGAGGCTTTCTAAAAAAATACCAATAGGGATACTAATTGATATGGGTTCCAAATAGAATATTGACACAAGCCAAACCCCCTAAGCTTACGCCCCCAAAACTCAAATTTAAGAGTCCCCAAAACCCGATATAACATTAGAACAAGGGACCTCTTAGCTTATTAATACTCATATTTTAACCTAGTAGGTTTAGGTTTACTAATAAGTGTGGTTGTAATATTACATGTCATTATGTGTTTACAACCCTTCCTCAAAACACCTGCCTACATGTATACAATTTTTACAGTGTTTCAGTTTATTTACCTACATTTGGTACTTACTATATTCTAACATGTCATTTACTTAATGTATATATTACGTCAAATCTAACATGTCCAATACATATGAATATTATTCATCATATATATATACCAACATATACAAGCTTATGCATCTTATCCATTTTATCAATTTAGAGCAAGTATTTACACATCATACCTTTTTATTAGTTTACAGCAAGTCTAAAAATGTGTATATTTTCCCTTTCCCAAATTGTAGTTAAATAGTCCGAATTTAACAACATGCCTAAATTCCTCTTTTTAAGTAATTCATTGTTTCCCCTATTATACACACATTTTAAACGAGTATAGCCTAGACTTCCAAATGCCTTGGCTTAGCACAAATAAAAAGGGGAAACAGAGGAAGAAGAATAGAATTAAATCACATAGGCATACCGGCAAGACTGAAAATAAACTAAACTGTTAGAAATAGGGAAAAGGAAGATGAATACATATAGCTTGTTAATTATTCAATAGTAAAGGCATATGTTTTACTTATCATATTGGCATAGTGATTAACAATGAAAAACATGTTTGGCATATATCTTACAAACAATGTATATCATAACCCAATTTTATTTAGTGAAAATTAGGCCTACAACCTTAAAATTAAACTTAATTAATGTCACATCCCCCCGCCCTAAAATCTTCTTTTCTCATCCCTATTTTTTTGGCTATTTTTTCCACAAATACCCTCCTTCTGTCGTTTGATCTAAAAATGGCGTCTTCGTTGTGTGGATTATTTGGAATTTTTTGGATCTGACATTCAATCTACCAATCGATATTATTTTGTCGATCTCATATTCGATTTATTTGGAATTTATTTAGGGTTTTAGCTCGACATGCATCAATAGATTTAATGGTTGTTTCTTCTTCAAGGTAATTTATAGTTCTTTTTTTTTTTTTTTTTTTTGATTTGTGATAATGGATGTTGCTAATGATGCACTTATTTTTTGTTTTTATTAATGGTTGTTGTTACCGTTGTTGGTAATTCCTGCAGGTATATGTTGTTATTGTAGTTATTGTTCATACGGCTGTAATTGTGAAACTATATTTCGATACATTTATGCAACTTTTCTGAATACGTGCATACAATTATACAATTATTCTGAATATGTGCATACAAATATGCAACTATTATGATTGTCTTCCAACTATTTGAATAGTTGCGTATAAGTATGTAGATATTATGAATATATGCATACATGTATGCTGTTATTTTTAAAATAAAAAAATGTATAAGCAAATGTTGTGAGTAAATGCATACAAGTACGCAACTATTTCGAATATTTGCATAAAAGAATGAACCTATTCTTAATATCTGCAAATAAAATTGTAGATTTGTATGTATTAATTTCGAATACTTTCATTTTTGTATGCATTTTTGTTTGATTACTATTTATAAGCCTGATTATAGTTGATTTTCTTCTTTGTATAACATTGTTCATGCTGATATTTTTGTATTGGTGCTGTTGAAGTTTGGGAATGATAACTTTTCTATTCGTCTTTATTTTGATAGTTCTGTTGCTATCGTAAGAGATGATGTTTGTGGTAAATGGACTGATTTAAGTCCATTGTCAATTGAATTATATCACTTTAGAGATGGTTTGAGAAGGAATATTGAAAGTAATTCTGATCTTCAATCTACTCTGTTGTTGGTTGCACATAATCGTGAGGATTATTTGGTTATTTTGTTGAGATCAATCGTAGTAGTTCTTTAGTTAACAATGCAAGGTCAGATAGTTCTTCTTACAGTAGTGATTCTTCTTTTGCTAGTACCGCTGATTTGAGCAATCAATTCAGGCAATTGTTGAGAAGCGATTTTAATTAACCCATTTTTTCTAGTGTCGGTCAACAATTCCCAGGAGGTGTTACTGAATTTAGGCTTTATGTGATGATATATAGTATGAAGACTGGATACAAGCTTAATTTGGTTAAGAATGGCAAGGAAAGAGTTACGCCTAACAAAATTTGTAGTTTTAGGATTCATGCTTCTCTTAAGTTTAATCTTCCTAGATATTTTGTTATAAAGAGATTTCAACCTGAACATCTTGTAGTGCTAGAATTCATGACATAAACAATCATATTATATCCAGTAAATTGATTAAGTTGTTGGTTTGTGATCATATTCAACCTAATCCGTTAATGAAGACGAAGGATATCATTAACTTGTTTCAAACTAAGTATAATGTTATTTTGAAGTATTATTATGCTTAGAGAGGGAAGAGGTTGACATTAGAAGATTTACATGGAAGCGATGTAATGTCCTATCATCATTTTAGTTGTTTTGGGATGCTATTGTTACTACTAATCCTAGGAGTAAAGTTTTTTTGGAGTGCAATGATGCTACAGGTCAATTTGAAAGGGTTTTTATTGGATTTGAAGCTTGTGCATATGGATTTCAATATTGTCGGCCTTTAATTTTTGTTGATGCTACTTTTATAAAGGGAAGAGCTCAAGGCTGTTTAATGGTTGCTACTGGTAAAAATGGAAATGAAGGTATGGTGTTTTACAGTTTATTTCGTATTGATAACATCAACTATTCTGATTTTATGCATACTTATATGCAATTTTTTTGAATATATGCATGTATGTATGCAAATATTTTGAATAAATTTATATATATATAATAATCTTTTGAATATATGCATTCAAGTATGCATGTTTTCTTAATACCTGCATGCAAGAATGCAAAAAATTATAAAGAGATGCATACGAGTATTCATAATATCCGCTTACAGGTATGCAAATATTCAAAATATTTGCATAGGGGTATTCAACTGTTCTGAATGCACAAAGTGTATGCAACTATTCTGATTATGTGCATTCAAGTATGCAATTATTTTTAAAATTTGCATGCAAGTGTGCAACTATGATTGAATATGGAAAAATAAGTCAGAATTGCCTGTATGAATGTAGTTTTACTGCTAATATGTTTTCTAATGTATAACTACTATTTAATTTTTTAGTATTTATGCACGTTTTAGTGCTGCTTTTTCCTAATTGTTGTTGTTGTTGTTGTTGTTTACTCTGCTCTTTAATTAATTATTTTTTGTTTATTTTCATAGATTTTTTCCCTATAGCAATTGCTATTGTGTCTGGAGAAGAAAAAGACAATTGGATTTGGTATTGTGAACAACTTAAAGTTTCTTAAAGATGATAGTAGAAGATTTGTTTTCATTTCTGATCGTCATCCTGGTATACTTGTTGCTATTCCAAAGATGTTTCCAAATCCAGTTCACGGTTCTTGTTTTTATCATTTGAACAACAATTTAAAGGTTGCTCTAAAATCTCAATTTTCTAAATCAAATAAGAAGTTGTTGTTAGATATGTTTTCACACTTTGCCTATGCTTCCAATTTGACTGACTTTAATGCTACATTGAGAAATTTTACAGATATTGGTGGATCCGCTGTAGAAAACTTTTTGAGTGGAATTCCTTTTGAAAAGTTTACTAATGTTTTTTCCCTGGTGGTCGTTAAGGTGAAATGTCATCTAATTATTCGGAGAGTTTTAACAAGTGAATTTTGGAGGAAAGGCAATTTACTAATTACTGCTTGTTTGGATAAAATTAGATTTAAGTTAATGGAACTTATGTAGGATCGTCGTGAAGTTGCTTCTACTTGGAATAGCGCTTTATGTCCTATGAATAAAACTCGGTTACGAAAACTTCATTTGGAAGGAGCTTCATGGTTTGTTATCAAATCAAGTGAACGTGTATTTGAAGTTCGTTCTCCAGTACATCAATTTTTTGATTTATATAGTCGGGTTTGTTTCTTGTAACATGTGGTGGATTAATGGTTTACCTTGCGCTCATGTTGTTAGATATAATTTATGTCGTGACAAGTTGAATGTGTACAACTACATTGAAGATTATTTCAAAGTTGGTTATTTTCAATTAGTTTATTCTCATCCAATCAATCCTATCATAAAATTTATGGGTGAGTATGTTTCTTTTGCAGATGCAATTGTAGCTCCTCCAAAAGGCAGAAGAATGTCTGATCATCCATCATCTTCAAAAATGTTGAAATCTGCAGGTGAATTTACAAAGACTATTAGATGTGGTTTGTGCAAGAAGTTGGGTCAAAACAAAAGGACTTGTTCTTCAAAAGAAAGCTAGCTGCAATTTGTTTTGGCATTTTTTTGTTTTTTTTATGATACTTGGTTATAGTGTTTACTATCAGTAGTTGTTGTGAACATTTCTGTGATGTTTCAATTTAGTTTAGTATTTTAATGTTATTTTCTATGACATTTACAGTTATTTTTTTCCAGCTTATATGTTTACAGTTATTTAGCTTATTCTCATCCAATCCCTAGTTTTAATTTTGTAATCTATTCCTTAAATCTTTTGCAGTTTTGTTCGTACAGTAAGTATTTCAAAAAATAAAGGCATCATCGTCTGTTTAATTAATACTACAAATATTTGCAGTTATGTAAGCAATTATCTAGAAAAATGCATAAATTTATGCAAGTATTCAAAATAAGTTTACACATGAAATATTTAGAGCATTTGCATATACATATGCAACTAATAAGAATACTTTCATATAAGTATGAATTTATTCTGAATATTTTGGCAATTCAAATAAGCAAATTTCATTATATTTTCATATAAGTATGCAAGTATTATGAATAACTGTACACAAGTAAGCAACATTTCATAATATCATGTAAAATCAAAAGAACTAGATTTAGAACATAAAATTCCATAGTAATTTAGTTTAGAAACTACATAATCATGTCCCAGTAGTTCGAAAACAGAATATCAGTCAACGTATTTACAAGAAATGTAAACATCATCTTTCTCAATTTTAATCAGTCAAGTTTGCATCTAATAGAAGATAGTTCTGTGTTAGGTCGTCTGTTGGAGTCCAACTACGTGGTTTTCAATTGAGAATTTCATAAGCAAGAACAGCTCGTTGTAGATAAACAGCTTCAAAGTGTAAATTTCATCTTTTTTATCGGGTTATTTGTTTTCACTTCGTTATTTCATAATATTCATAACAAATATTACACAGTCGACGTTGCAAACATGGTAGAACATCATCAATTAGTCTGAATAATTGTTTTTGGTATGAAACTATTTGTAATATCTACATATAAGTATGCAACAATCTTTAATAAATGCATTGGAGTATGCAAAAATTCTGAATTTATTTACTTATGTATGGCCTTGTTGTGGGCAATCTGAAAATTCAATTGGATGTTGTTTCTAATAAGTCTTCTTTTGAAAAAATTTCACTAATGCATTGATGCAATTTCTCTGCTCAATATGTACATAAAATATCTGCTAATATTTTCGATACTAATTTACATACCAATTTCCTGGCTGATCTTTGGTGGTGTCCTTCACTGCGTGGTTTATTTGAGTCATAATGAATCCATCTTCTGTCTTCTTTTACAAATTCTAAAAATGAAAAATGCTTACCACTATGGATAGGAATGAATATTTTTATGCAAAAATCATAGCCTTCTTCCATTGGTTTATCCACCAACCCTTTTACCTGTCCTATTGATTCATTCATTAGAAGTACCAGTAATTTTTTGTTTTTGTTACAAAATTTATAATGTTATATGGAAGTTCATGTGCAAAATAAATAAAAAACTTACAGAAGCAACAGTTTGATGCATATAATTTCCATATGGTTCTTTCGCAGCTTATGTGCAAATCAGTCTATTATCTATTAAAATTAGTAGATTGTATTCGTTATAGATAGCTGAACACATGCTGATATTTAAAAATAATAATGGAATTATTTTTAACTATATTACTATTTAATTGTGGTGATACCTATGCATCTATGAATTTTCCAAGTATTAAATCAGCCGATGCAACTCCAACGATGCTTATGTTATCTTCACCATTTAAGTATGCACTTTTGTTGTAAATTTATGAAATCTACTTAAAGAATATCTAGACTTATAGTGCTAGTAATCTATGCAACTAAACTGAATAACTGGATATATGTATGCAAGTTTGGAGAATATTTTGCATATATGTATGCAACTATTAATATTGATTGCATAATATTTCTACAACTAAACAAAATATTTGTATATAAGTATGCAAGTATTCTGAATGTCTACATAAATTTATGCAACTATTCTTAATATCAGTATTCATATTTGCAACAATAACGAATATCTGCATACGTATGCAATTTTTATGAATATTTGTATACATTTATATAGATTTTCTGAATATTTACAAAGCAACAATGCATCTATTCTTATTAAATGCATACAATTATGCATATATTTTCAATTTATTGCTTCGTATCGAGCAATATTTGAATTCAGTATAAAATTTACAATATTTGTTAAAAAAAATAATAATTTTACCTTAGGCCAGTCACTGTAACAAATTCTTCCAGTTGATTGATCTGATGCTCCTCTTGGTTCCCCACATTTTTATACTTATGCATTTCTTTGGATCTTGGTTTGGTGTCATAGTCATCTACTTCCATTGTTTCTGATGGTTTCATTTTTTTTTGGATGCAATAGATACTAATATAAGATATATAACTACTTTTGTGTTAAATTATTGAAACTTTTATTGTAAGGACCCGTATTTTCTGGCCAATTATTTAAATTATTTTATTTATTTAAAATGCCAGTCTGAATTTAAATAATTGAATTTAATTGTTTTGAATATTAATTAATATTATAAATAGAATAATATAATATTTTAGTTCCATAATATTTAGAAATTTGTTGAATTTTCTGTATGATGTGTATCGACAAAATATAAAGGGTTAATATTGTCTATATTGAAAATATATTAGCGTATTCATTTATTTAATGACATTTGAACGTTTAATATATATAATTTAATTATAAAACGAGCTGCAACGGCGCGGTAGTTCGTAATTTGACGTTTTGAACTTTAAACGGTTGTACAGGGCCCAAATTAAGTCGGATTTCGTCGAAACAAGAAATGTCAGAACCAATTGGACAATATCTTTCTAATGAAAGAGAAAAATCAAGTTTTCGTGTTGTAGATTTTATTTTATGTCCAAATCAAAATTTGAGAAGGTCCCTGTGAAATTTCCTTTATAAATTTTATCGTTATTTATGTTAAATAAATGGGTTTTTAAATGTTTATAATATTGATTTGGCTTCAAACTCAACCCGGGACATTTTATTGTGGTAATATACGATATTCCGGTTGTGTATGGCCAATTTTAATATTTTATTAATATTATATTGAGGTATTTTAGTATTGGCTTATTTTATTTGAATTGGGCAGTTATTAAAGGGACTTTATTCAGACGACCTTCGTTCGACGAAACAAATTTAATTGAGACCGCAACAGTAAATTATTGCTATTCAAGTGGCGCGTCAATCGGGGTTAATTTGTGAGCGTGGCAAAATAGAATGCAAATTTAAAACGACCAATTGGACGTGAACGAGCGCTGCTCGAACAAACGAACTTGGAATTCGACGAAACAAGATTCATTATGACCGTATCATCAAATTATACTAGGTTGTCCATTCGCATCTCGAACGGGGTTTGCATGTAACCACAGTAACCAATAAACAGTGTTGGAAATAGCAATAAGCATGAAATAAAATCGTCGGTCGTTGTAAGACATCACGTCAAGTTAAAATAAAATAAATCCCTCCTATATATACCCCCCAAACTTAGATTTTCCAGCCAAGAACAAATTTCCATCCTCAAATTTTGCAAAAAAGTCCTTAATCACAAAATCATTTATATCTCTCGATCCGTGATGAAATTGATATGGGGTTCTGAAGCAAAAGTGTAGATCGAGAGGAGGGGAAGCTCCAATAAAAAAGTTGGGGAAGTTTCGTTGAGTATGGTGGCCGGAAATCGCGAAGAACCACCGGATCTCATTTTCGTTTTTGGTGATTTTGGGGTGATTGGGTTGACAATCAATGGTGGACTCAAAGGTGATGTTGTAGAGGGTGAAGAGGGCTACATTTTGGCTGCTGGTCGGAGGAGTTGAAAGTGGCTATGGTGATCGGAATTTGAGCTTGATCGGAGGTGATAGTTTAAGGGGTTTTCGCGATAGCTGAAAATGGGTTTTGTCAATTTTCGACGGCTAGGGGCGATGGGAGGCCGGGTTGTGTGGGATTGGCGATGCTGGACGACGAGATGTTTATCTAGGGCGGTGCGGTCATCAACGGTGAGCCATGGTCGGAGAATTTGGGGTCCAAAGGTGGTCCGGTTGTGGCACAATTTCAGGCGATAGGGGCGGAGCGGGGTGACTTCGTTTCCGACGATGAGGCGCTGGAGGGAGACGAGGATGAGGGCGTGACGACGGTGGCGTACGAAGGCGTGTTTGGGCGATAGTGATCGGAGGAAGTTGTTGACGTTTTACAGTAAGTGAAGTGTCGGTTCAATGTTGGGGAAGACAAAGACGGGTTCAACCCCGATCAAAATTGTAAACGGTGAACTCATAACTGGAGTGCTGACGTGGATTTTCAGTTTTAAAGGGTAATTATAATTTAAATTATTTAATTAATATATCATTAAAATTTTATAAACTTTAAACCGCAATAACTTTTACATACATTGACGAAATTCAGTGAAACTGGATTCGCTGGGATCGTGGCGACGGGCACTACGCCGTGGCGCTAGTTTGGTCTGAAAGTGCAGTAGTTGGAATTTTGTATAATTTTAAATGCTGTTTAAAATTATATGAAAGTGACGCTGAAACCATCGACTGAAAAACACTGGTGAGTTAATTCTCACACTTTTCTGGACTGGCATGATGTGATAAATCCATATAAGTTAAAATATCATATATATTGGCTGATTGGTTGCATTGGTTGCTTATGGTTGATTTAATGGTTGCTGATAATTATATTATTGTCATTAATTTATTTAAAATTATATTCTATCATGAAACGTTATAATAACCCATGGTGCAGGGAAGGACAGGTTGGAGGGATCCGACAGGATTCCTCAGAATATCATGTGTATTGTTTATTTTATAACATTTACACATGAACTGGTTAAACCCCAAATAGACATCAAAAACCGGTTGAATGTTGATGGTTGAATGGATGTGATTGTGTTGTGATTTTTAACCAATCGACATTATTGATTAAGTGAATGGCGGTGATGGTGTAAAATCCATCGGTTATGACGTCATGTTGCCGCTAGGCGAACTAACGAAGATTTTAGTTATAAATTTATTTCATAACTAAAAATGAAATATTTATTTTTTTATACAAGTTGATTTAAAATAGAATTTTATAAATATATTTATATTTATAATCATGTTTTATCAAAGAAGTTGTTTAAAAGTTTTAAATAAAGAATTGTAATATCATTAATGATCAAGAAAGTAGAAACTAATATATTGATGAGTAAATTTGAATAAATGTTTTACAAAACAATTAAATGATATTTTTAAATTAATTAAATTAATAGTTAATTTAAAAAAAGGGAAAACGGTGAATGAATATTAGTTAATGGTTAATTGATGTTGACGGTCAACAAAAGCGACCGTTTAGCTAAAGTTGATGATTTGGTTGATTTGCTTTGAATTAATCAAAAAGATAGTTTCGAATATTCATTAAACTAAATGAATATTGTTAGAAGTTAGTTAATCGTTGATTAACTATGTTTTGAAAATGATTATCAAGTTAATTTTTGATAAATAGAGTTAATTATTATAATGATCTTTTAAAAATGATTAATTACTATATGTAATGGAATTAACTATTTTAAAAGTAATTAAATGTTGAAATAAATTATCATTTTAAATAATGATAATCAAAGCGATTATTTCTAATGGTAAGTTGAATTTAAAGAAGTGAAAAATGAAAACAAGTTTAATTTCGAACTAGTAAGGGCTTAAAGGAGATTTATATTTCATGATTACAAACAAGAGTGTAAAAGGGTTGTGTAAGTTAAAGCGAGGATCTCAATAAGGTGTATTTAATCAAATAAACCAGGTATGGTTAAAATAGGAATTCAAAGGAGCTTTGGTAAATATTTACTTAATAGATTAAGTAAAATGATTCTAAGGAAATTATGAACATAAGAAAAGGGGTTATAAAACCATATTTGAATCGAATGGTAAAGAAGATTTTGTCGATAAAGTTTACTTAATTAAGGAATGAGAATTAGAATGTAAAGTGGGTTTTCAAATCAAAGGAAATGGTTTTTAAAACCATAGTAAATGGGAATGGAAATGATATTTGAGATTTTCGAGTTGCAAATCTTTATCGTCTTCCGATAAGAACGTTGTCGGTCAAGGTCTGAGAGGTAATTAAAATACCATAACTTGGACGGCTTTGCAATTATCAAAAGATGGTGTTACTGAAATATATAAAGAATATTTCCAAATAAAGGAAATAAAAGTAAACAAGTTATTCAAAAGCCAAGATTGATTAATATTTTCAAATAATGAATCAGCAAAGTTTTGTCGAGAAAAGATTATGAAATCGATGAAATAGTTAATGAAAGTTTTCAGAATAAACGACCTGAGCTGCCAATGTACTTAACATCACTGTTAAGATTTGATAGTTAAACAACCGACTATCAAATGAAATATTCAAACTACCTTTTGACGAGTTGTTTTCGAAGAGACCGGGATGGGAACTAGAACCAAAACCATTTCGAATCAACTGTAGGTTCGCGATGAAGATGGAGCATTGAAGACCATTGATCTTCATAAGTGGAAGAACCACTAACAATCTCTGAGTCGACGCAGAGATATACTGGGGTTCTATAATGACCCGCATTCTACGCATCGGGGGATCGTAAAATATTTATTTCTTTCCCGTATGAAGTCGTATGGTCATGTAACTTTGGAAAACATCCATTAGAGTCATTTCCCATGTTCATGATTTTTGTCGATTTTTAAATGACCATTTTGCCCCTAGTTGGTACTGTTTTGGCCATAACTTTTGATTGGAAAGGAATTTTGACCTGAAACCACTTTCATTAGATTCGTTTGATGGTTTACCTTTCCGTAGAGTGGTCATAATAGCCAAACGGACTTACGTTTGGGAGATATGGCTGAAACAAGGTTTGGAGGGTGAAAAACTTCTTAACCGGGCAAAATCGGGTGATTAGTGGATAGGCCCATAACCCATTTCGGGATTAGGGTTATGGGGAGGCTGAAATGAGATAGAGGATCATTCCATTTCAGTTTTCTAGCCTCCATTTATCACCAAGAAATCCTAAAAATGGCCTCCAACCTCTAAATCACCTCCAAATCATCTTTTGGTTAAGAATTTGGCTTAGCAACCCCTAATCAAGGAAGATCTACACCAAAGCAACATTGGAGCTGCTGTTTAGCATTGAGATTCACATCAAATCAGAGATTTATTTCAGATTTTAGTTTATTTGTGGCTAAGGTGAGTGATTTGCATAGTTTTGCACTAATTATGGCTAATTAGGGGTGACTAGTGTTAATTAACGAATTTAAGCATGATAAAATTCTGGAAAAATGTTCATAAATTCCTAAATGATGTTCTATACCTCTGATATGAATTTGGGTTAATTTGATTAAGTTTTGCTAATCCTATCATTAGTTTCACCTAAACATGCTTAAGGGGAAATATGGGATTTTGGGGGTATGTTTGATCCATTTTAACCTATCATATTGATGTTTTAATGTTTGTGGTTGATTATGCATGTTGCTATGACTGTATGAAATGCTTTGTGATTGGTTTCAATAGTTAGAATGGTCGAAAACGTCGTCGAATGGCGTAAACACTTGCTGGAACAGTTTCAGAAAACAGTGCAGGTTTCGGATCGGATCGGATGAGGGGCTCGGATCGTATATGTTGAACTGGGCAAGGGATTCGATCGGATCGAGACCTGACACTTGAGAAAAGTGGCAAAAAGGAAGGCCACGCTAACTGAGCTGGGATCAGATCGGATTAAGGTGGACGGATCGGAGCTGAGGCATGAAGACGGATCGGATAGGAGCATGTGAAGGACGAGAAGGCGGATCGAAGCGGAGACATGAACTGGAGGGGGAAGGGCACCCGACCCGACCCGATGAGAAATACTCGATCCGAACCGATGAAGAGGACCCGACCCGAACCGATGGAGGATACCCGACCCGAACACCCGACCCGAACCGATGGCTTAAGGAGGAACCCGACCCGACCCAGTATTGACCAATAACCCGAGATGCAAAGGTAGTCCAATATGGGAAGTTATAGCTCAGGATCCAGTTGGGAACCAATGAGTTCACTTCATGGTTGGGCTTTGCTGCAGGACGCGTGCTAAGGAGTTGTCGACGTTCATAACTTCGATTCACCACTAAAAATGAAGGATGGCTACTTATCAGTGCAGTAGGGTCATTATGACCTGAGGGGCAAGGTGATGGTAGCAAGACTACGTTATCAATGTAGTAGGGTCATTATGACCTGAGGGGTAAGGTGATGCGTAGTAAGACTATGAGCCAGCGCAGATGGGGTGAACAACTCCATGGGGCAAGTGGACATAGTAAGGATTGGTAAGGCTATGAGCCAGCGCAGATGGGGTGAATAACTCCATGGGGGCAAGTGGACATAGCGAGGAATTAGTGGCTACGTTTTCAGTGCAGTGAAGCCATTTATGACTTCATGGGGCAGAGTGATCGTAGCAAGGTATGTTGGGTGATCGAAGTGGTAAATATCGTATGCTTTACGCACTGAGTGAGAGATGTGAGGATGGATGCTACGTTTGATTATTTGCCATCCCTATGACATGCACACCTCCCCTACTTCCGTATCTTTACACCGTTTGATATGATACCTTAGAGTGTTGTATAGTATGTAGTGCTAACTCTTTGGTTGCAGGTCCAGGTTCAGGTATGTTTTAGTCTACCTGTTATTATTCACTTTAGATGCTTATCGCTCATACCAGGCTTTATGTCTGACCCAGAGTTTTATGTCTCCTCTTATTACTCTGGGTGCTCACACGAGCAGACTAGAGACAGGTTAGCTGGTGATGAGCGAGTAGCTGATTCGGAGGCGGGCATGAGGCTTCCATGTATGATATATATATATACACACACATTCTCCCTGTGTCGTTGGTGGTCGCTACTTGGGCATTAGTAGTGTACCTCCTTTATCTTACTTTTACTTTGAGACAGTTTGAAAGTTGTAATAAGCTGTATTTTGGATTTCCGCTGCTATGATGTTTAGTTCTGATTTTCAGCTTATGCACTGTCTCTCCTGTTTTATGTCAAGTATGTTACTATTATATTTTACTCTATGCACTGTGAGACATTCTACAGCTTCTTTGTATGTTCATTTTCTTCTTCCCTTTTCCTTCTGACGACCCGTTCCGTGCTAACTGGACATGTGTATAGCGCACCTTTGGAGTAAATGTCGGTTAGTGCGGGGTGGGCCGTCACACTTGGTATCAGAGCTCTAGGTTGCGTAGTTAACCTAGGGAAAGACACCAGGGAGAGATAGTACGTATATGAGAGCGCGTATTTGTGATTACTTTGGTTTTCAAAAAGCTATGTATATATATACTATTAGTAGTATAAGAATGAAGTCGCACTGCACTAGCACCACTATGGGGTCGTTAATCGTTTCCTTTTTCAGATTGACGATGAGCCGAGACACGAGGGGTGCTGGTAGAGGGACCAACCAGGGGAATGCCGCTGACATGAGGGCGATGTTTACTAACCTCATGAGAGACATGCTTAGAGAAGTTCAAGGGGAAGTTCCCAATCCCGGAGTTGGTGTAGGCCCAGTAGTGCAGGCGCCTAGGGTCGATTTCGCCAAGTTGTGCAAGGATTACACTAATCTTGGGTGGAAAGCCGTTCCACGGAACGGAGTCGGCCACAGATGTTCAAGATTGGATGGATAGCTGTGATCGTATCTTCGATGACTTGGGTCTTGAGGATGCGATGAAGAGAAGGCTAGCGTCTCGTCAGCTGCAAGGGCGAGCGATGAATTGGTGGAATGCCATTAGAACAGCTACCTAGAGGATCAGGTTACTTAGGATCAGTTCAAGGCTCGCTTTAGCGAGAAGTTCATTCCAACTGCACAGAAGTCAGTGCTGTTTAAGAGGTTCTTGGAACTCAAGCAGAACAGAAGGGCAGTTTCTGATTATATTGCTGAGTTCAACAATTTGTCGAAGTATGGACTGTCTCTTATTAACACTCCTGAAAAGAAGAATGAGAAGTTCATTACCGGTTTGGATGGGTACTTGGGGGAAAGGCTTATTAATCACATCGATGAGACTTTTGAATCGATTGTGGGGAAGGCCTTGAGATCAGAGAGTCTTTACCCTAAGTCAAAGACTGAGGCTGCATCTGCAGAAGGGCCAAAGCCGCAAGCAGGCAGTGGAGGCAAGAATAACTCTCAGAATAAGAGGAAGCAGGACCAATCTAAAGGTGGCCAGAAAAAGAGCAAGAAGGATGTTGAGTGCTTCAGCTGTGGTAAGAAGGGCCATTATGCTAAAGATTGTCGGGCCAAGCCAGTGGATAAGAAGTGCTTCAACTGTGGTCAAGTGGGACATTTCAAGGATAAGTGTCCGCAACCTCTTAAAGAGAAGCAGATTGTGAAAGCATATGCTATTGATGTTGTTCCTTCTTCGTCGAATGCCCCAACTACGGCGGAGAAAGGAAAGAATGTTGTTATTCAAGGTATGCTTTCTATTTATGATGTACCAGTTCGAGTTTTGTTTGATACTGGGGCTTCCCGTTCCTTCATATCTAGTGACCTGGTAGATAGGTTGGGACTGCAACCCGAGATAGTCAATAGACCATTGGTTGTGATGAACCCGATTGGTGGTTCGACTAGCCTTAGTATGATTTGCAGGAATTTGGTCTTATCGAGTCATGGATGTACGTTTGTATGTGATTGCTTTGTTTTGGGCTTTACTGGGTATGGCATTATATTGGGAGTCGATTGGCTCCAAAGATACGGGGTGGTGGTAGACTGTGAGGGCTTTTTGGTGACAGTGAGGGCGGATGATGGGTAGAGGGTAGTGTTTGGTAGTCTACCTAGTGATGGGGTTATGGCTAGTTTTGTAAATTCCCTCGACATCCCGCAGGATGAGTTGTCAGATGTGCCCGTGGTTGGCCAGTATCCAGACGTCTTCAAGGAGGTGACCGGGCTTCCACCACACCGAGAGATTGAGTTCCGTATTGATTTAGTGAAAGATGCCAGACCTATAGTGATGCCACTTCGTCGTATGGCACCAAGGGAGCAGAGAGAGCTCGGGGTGCAAGTCAGCAATCTTTTGAAGAAGGGATTTATTAGAAGGAGTGTCTCCGAGTGGGGAGCACCAGTTGTGTTTGCCACTAAGGTAGATGGTTCCCTTCGTTTGTGTGTGGACTATCGCGAGTTGAATAAGGTGACGAGGAAGAATAAGTATCCTCTACTACGGATAGATGATTTGTTTGATCAACTGGAAGGAGCAAGAGTGTTCTCCCAGTTGGACCTCGCGACGAGATTTCATCAGCTACGAGTAGTGGATGAGAGTGTTCCGAAAACGGCATTTAGGACGCTGACTGGATTTTATGAGTGGTTGGTCATGCCATTTGGGTTGACCAATGTACCAGCCTACTTTGTGGAACTTATGAATCGAGTATTCAGAGATCAGTTGAATAAGTTTGTTCTTGTGTTCGTGGATGATATCCTTGTTTACTCAAGGACAGAGGAGGAACACAAGGGACACTTGAGGATAGTGATGGAGGTGTTGAGGAAACACCAATTGAAAGCGAAATTCACTAAGTGTCATTTTTGGAGAAGGGAAGTGAGATTCTTGGGTCATGTTGTTTCCGAGAGTGGTATTGCCGTGGACCCTGCGAAGGTGGCCATGGTACAGGATTGGCCAACGCCCAAGAATGCGACAGATGTAAGAAGTTTCTTGGGATTAGCTGGATATTATCGTAAGTTTATCCAGGACTTCTCCAAGATAGCAGCATCGTTGACTCAGTTGACCAAGAAGAATCAGTCCTTCGTCTGGGACGAAGTGTGTGAGGATGCCTTCAAGAGTCTAAAAGAGAAGTTGACGCGTGCGCCAGTGTTAGTCATTCCTAAAGGGAATGAAGAGATGACGGTATACAAGGATGCTTGTGGTACCGGACTGGGTGCAGTATTGATGCAAGGAGGTAGGGTTGTAGCTTATGCTAGCCGACAGCTAAAGCCGCATGAGAAGAAGTATCCTACCCATGATTTGGAATTGGCAGCGATTGTATTTGCGCTGAAGATGTGGAGACACTATCTCTTGGGAGAAAGATTTGAGTTGTTTACCGATCATAAATCGTTAAAGTATCTCTTCTCTCAGAAAGATCTGAATCTCCATCAGCAGAGATGGTTAGAGTTCTTGGCTTCGTATGATTTTGATATCGCATATACACCCGGGAAAGGTAATGCGGTAGCCGATGCCTTGAGTAGGAGACATGCCATCTTAGGGGCAATGTTTCTTGAGTGGAAGCAACTAGAGTATATCGCGGGGTTTGATTTCAGACCAAAGTGCGAATTGGATCCAGTCATGCTAGCTAGTTTGACGATCAGACCCACTTTGATAGAGCGGATTGGTTCCAGCCAGAGGGACGATCCTAACCTATTGGAAATCATCTCCAAGTTAGAGATGGGTATCGATGAGGAGATGAATGCATATGGGCTTGATCGAGATGGATGGCTTCGAAAGAGTGGAAGACTAGTTGTGCCCAACGTGAATGGTTTGAGAGGTGAAGTGCTTAGAGAATGTCATCACTCAAAACTGACTATACATCCCGGTGGTAACAAGATGTATCGAGACATGAGACAGACTTACTACTGGGAAGGGATGAAAAGAGACGTTGGGAAGTTTATATCCAAATGCATGAATTGCCAGTTAGTTAAAGCCGAGCAAAAGAAGCCTAGTGGTTTGTTGCAACCACTAGAAATCCCCGAATGGAAATAGGGGCAAGTCTCGATGGATTTCATCGATGGTTTACCAAGGACTAGATCGGGATATGATAGCATTTGGGTAATTGTGGATCGATTGACTAAGAGCGCAAGATTTATACCAGTCAAATCGACCAGAACTGCAGCCAAGTTGGCAGAATTGTATATGAAGTGGGTAGTGAGATTTCATGGAGTACCCAAAAGCATTGTGAGTGACCGAGACCCGTTGTTCACTAGTGGGTTTTGGAAGAGATTACAAGAGGCTCTAGGGTCAGGATTACATCTCAGTACCGCATATCATCCTCAGACCGATGGTCAGACGGAGAGGGTGAATCGTATATTGGAAGATCTCTTGAGAGCTTGTATATTGGATTTTGGTGGATCATTGGATGACCATTTGCATCTAGTAGAGTTTGCATATAATAATAGCTACCAATCCAGTATCGGTATGGATCCATATGAAGCTTTGTACGGAAGACCATGCAACTCACCATCATGTTGGATAGAGACTGGCGAGAAGTTTGTGCTTGGACCAGATGTGGTGAGAGAAACTTCGGATAAGATTAAGAACATTCATCAACGAATGAAAGCTGCCCAAGATAGGCAGAAGAGTTATGCTGATAAGAGGAGAAGAGACTTAAAATTCTCCGTTGGTGACTTGGTGTTTGTCAAGATTTCTCCGTTGAAGAGCGTGATACGATTTGGCAGGAGAGGCAAGTTGGCACCAAGATTTGTTGGCCCATTCCCTGTTCTTGAACTAGTCGGGAATTTGGCATATAGAGTTGGCTTACCAGAGAAAATGGCGGGAGTTCACAATGTGTTTCATGTTTCCCAACTAAGGAAGTTCGTTTACGACTCAGATATGACTATTTCACCTGATCAGTTAAAGGACTTCGAAGTAGAACCCGAGGCGGTTGGGAACCGCAAGCCGATTCGTATTGTGGGGCACGATACGAAGCAACTTCGAAGGAAGTCGGTGAAGCTAGTCAAGGTTCAGTGGGGCGAGGACGAGAATGATTGTACTTGGGAGACAGAGGAGAGCATTAGGAAGGCATATCTAGAACTCTTCGCCTGGTAAGATTTACTTTGCAATTTAGTTTTCCGCATGCTAGGGTAGATTTGTTTTGCTTGTTTGCATGTTTGATTGTTGTTTTATTATTGATAGGCATGCGGGACCTTTGTGTGTGTTTTGATTAGGGAATTTCGGGGGCGAAATTTCTTAAGGGGGGGGGGAGAGTGTAATGACCCGCATTCTACGCATCAGGGGATCGTAGAATATTTATTTCTTTCCCGTATGAAGTCGTATGGTCACGTAACTTTGGAAAACATCCATTAGAGTCATTTCCCATGTTCATGATTTTTGTCGATTTTTAAATGACCATTTGCCCCTAGTTGGTACTGTTTTGGCCATAACTTTTGATTGGAAAGGAATTTTGACCTGAAATCACTTCCATTAGATTCGTTTGATGGTTTACTTTCCGTAGAGTGGTCATAATAGCCAAACGGACTTACCGTTTGAGAGATATGGCTGAAACAAGGTTTGGAGGGTGAAAAACTGCTTAACCGGGCCAAATCGGGTGATTAGTGGATATGCCCATAACCCATTTCGGAATTAGGGTTATGGGGAGGCTGAAATGAGATAAATGATCATTCCATTTCAGTTTTCTAGCCTCCACTTATCACCAAGAAACCCTAAAAATGGCCTCCAACCTCTAAATCACCTCCAAATCATCTTTTGGTTAAGGATTTGGCTTAGCAACCCCTAATCAAGGAAGATCTACACCAAAGCAACATTGGAGCTGCTGTTTAGCATTGAGTTTCACATCAAATCAGAGATTTATTTCAGATTTTAGTTTATTTGTGGCTAAGGTGAGTGATTTGCATAGTTTTGCACTAATTATGGCTAATTAGGGGTGATTAGTGTTAATTAGCGAATTTAAGCATGATAAAATTCTGGAAAAATGTTCATAAATTCCTAAATGATGTTCTATACCTTTGACATGAATTTGGGTTAATTTAGTTAAGTTTTGCTAAACCTATCATTAGTTTCACCTAAACATGCTTAAGGGGAAATATGGGATTTTGGGGTATGTTTGATCCATTTTAACCTATTATATTGATGTTTTGATGTTTGTGGTTGATTATGCATGTTGCTATGACTGTATGAAATGGTTTGTGATTGGTTTCATTAGTTAGAATGGTAGAAAACGTCGTCGAATGGCGTAAACACTTGCTGGAACAGTTTCAAAAAATAGTGCAGGTTTCGGATCGGATGAGGGACTCGGATCGGATATGTTGAACTGGGCAAGGGATTCGATCGGATCGGGACCTGACACTTGAGAAAAGTGACAAAAAGGAAGGCCACGCTAACTGAGCTGGGATCAGATCGGATTAAGGTGGACGGATCGGAGCTGAGGCATGAAGACGGATCAGATAGGAGCATGTGAAGGACGAGGAGGCGGATCGGAGCGGAGGCATGAACTGGTGGGGGAAGGGCACCCGACCCGACCCGAGGAGAAATACTCGACCCGAACCGATAAAGAGGACCCGACCCGAACCGATGGAGGATACCCGACCCGAACCGATGGAGGATACCCGACCTGAACCGATGGCTTGAAAAGGAACCCGACCCGACCCAGTATTGACCAATAACCCGAGATGCAAAGGTAGTCCAATATGGGAAGTTAGAGCTCATGATCCAGTTGGGAACCAATGAGTTCACTTCTTGGTTGGGCTTTGCTGCGGGACGTGTGCTAAGGAGTTGTCGATGTTCACAACTTCGATTCACCACTAAAAATGAAGGATGGCTACTTATCAGTGCAGTAGGGTCATTATGAGCTGAGGGGCAAGGTGATGGTAGCAAGACTACGTTATCAGTGCAGTAGGGTCATTATGACCTGAGGGGCAAGGTGATGCGTAGTAAGACTATGAGCCAGCGCAGATGGGGTGAACAACTCCATGGGGGCAAGTGGACATAGTAAGGATTGGTAAGGCTATGAGCCAGCGCAGATGGGGTGAATAACTCCATGGGGCAAGTGGACATAGCGAGGAATTAGTGGCTATGTTTTCAGTGTAGTGAAGCCATTTATGACTTCATGGGGCAGAGTGATCGTAGCAAGGTATGTTGGGTGATCGAAGTGGTGAATATCGTATGCTTTACGCACTGAGTGAGAGATGTGAGGATGGATGCTATGTTTGATTGTTTGCCATCCCTATGACATGCACACCTCCCCCACCTCCGTATCTTTACACCGTTTGATATGATACCTTAGAGTGTTGTACAGTATGTAGTGCTAACTCTTTGGTTGCAGGTCCAGGTTCAGGTATGTTTTAGTCTACCTGTTATTATTCACTTTAGATGCTTATCGCTCATACCAGGCTTTATGTCTGACCCATAGTTTTATGTCTCCTCTTATTACTCTGGGTGCTCACACGAGCAGACTAGAGACATGTTAGCTGGTGATGCGCGAGTAGCTGATTCAGAGGCGGGCAGGAGGCTTCCACGTATGATATATATATATATATATATATATATATATATATATATATACACATTCTCCCTGTGTCGTTGGTGGTCGCTACTTGGGCATTAGTAGTGTACCTCCTTTATCTTACTTTTGCTTTGAGACAGTTTGAAAGTTGTAATAAGCTGTATTTTGGATTTCCGCTGCTATGATGTTTAATTCTGATTTTCAGCTTATGCACTGTCTCTCCTGTTTTATGTCAAGTATGTTACTATTATATTTTACTCTATGCGCTGTGAGACATTCTACAGGTTCTTTGTATGTTCATTTTCTTCTTCCCTTTTCCTTCTGACGACCCGTTCCGTGCTAACTGGACATGTGTACAGCGCACCTTTGGAGTAAATGTCGGTTGGTGCGGGGCGGGCCGTCACAGGTTCTGTCATGGTTGAATCTATGGATTGCAAGGACTTCTCGCTAAGCATCCTTGGTGTGATTCCTATATGGATGCGATAGGAGGGTGCCTTCGGTTCATCCTGTTCCTGGATGACTTGTATGGACGAATGTCTGACAGAGTATTTCTTAAGAATCACGTATATTGATTTTTACAAACATACTTCTGTCAGCTGCAGAGTACATTTGTGGACGTCAATTAGTGATTTGAAGGATCTGACAATGTGGCATTCAAAGTGAATGAAGATCGGATGTTCTTAAAGTAAATTCTAACCTCGACCTCATCAGCCGAGAAATGACAAAAATCGGGCAGGCAGCATGGCTATGTGGTCGCTTCCATTAGGGTGTATAACCACCAATCTAGAGAAATTCCTTTTGCTTCTTAAATCTATCGATGTTGTCCCTATTCGGGAGGCAGTTGTTGATCCCAACCGTCGGTGGTATACATTCGATACACTCAAGCGAAATGAGTGGTCGGTCATGTGTGGGCCGGGTTGCAAGACGTTCTTGTTGAACCAATGTATTCGCCTCTAGAGATACACTATCGGCAGGTGGCCTCATACCTTGTCATAGTCGGAATCCAATTTCCAATAAGCGCCCGCGGTTTTTGATTGTATACTATATATGTAGAGTGTGAGATGCAAGCGTTCTACTAGATTATTATTTATTTTTGGTTGATAGACATTATTATAATATCAGAAAAGATATTGATTTCAAAAATGGTTTGGGTTATAGTAAGGTAAAAACCATCCGTGTTTATGTGTGGACTGGTCTTACTATTATCCTTTTATTTCAAAAGGATTTCCAAAGTTAATCAAGTTGTTGTGTTGTGAATTTATCACTGATAGTATTCCAGATTGACCCGGTGAATTTTGCTTTGCTTCAAATGTGCTCGGGTCAGACCGAGTATGTTCCAGGTTAGGTTTTGCTTGGAGTTTTTTTTCCAGGAGCTGGAAGCAGTAAGCTTCACCATTAGTTATTCAAAGTTATTTCCGCTGTGTCTGATATATGATGTACTCTGATGGTTGGTATGTATATATACAGTTTCTTCTTGTATAAAGAGATTTGAAATATTATATTTATTCATTCCACTGTGAGATTCTGATGTGTGTTCTTCTTCTTTCTTCTATTCTAACATTTCTTTCTTTCTTCTTCTCACCCTTTAACATCTTTCTATTAATAGTCAGGAGTTCGATACTTGGATTTTTGGCAAGTGATACGAGATTATGTATTATTGTCAAAAATTCGAGCGTCGAATTTTTCCCGGGCCGTTACAGTTGGTATCAGAGCTATTGGTTTAGTGATAACCTTGGCTCTGTGGCGTGACTCAATAGAGATGGGGTTAGTAATACCCTAGATTGAGTTGAGTGTATATATATGAGAGCGCGTATTTGTAATTGAATATAATATTATTTTTAAAGATTTTACAAAGTGGGTAAATGAAATAATTTTACCCAGACTATATTTCTATATAAAAAAGAAATTATTTTATTGAATTATATAGATATCCTATTGTTTGGTTGGTTTGAATGGAACTAAAATCATATATGTGGATACAAATTAAATTGGTTAAGTCGAGTTGAATCAGAAATGGATACGGTGTTGGAACCAAATTAAATACCTTTGGAATTTGGTAATCGAATTAATAATTAAATAAGAAATCGATCTGATATGAATCGATATGTAAAACCAAAGTGAAAACAAATGAGAAATATTAATGTTGAATCAAAATGATTGGTTGAGTTGTTATGCCTTGTTTGTTTGTTGGTTTGTTACATGTTGGATGGTTTGTATAAATTCATCAATAGTTAAAATTTACAAGTTGAATAAATTGAAAGGTTAAGTAAATAAATTCCAGTATAATAAGTTGATGGGAAACCAAAATATTTAACCCAATGATGATGCCAAGTGTTTGATTTTGGTGATTTGTCTAATCGTAGGTCAATTATTGAAATATTATTTCATGTACTGGGAACTTACTGGTATTTGAGTTAAGTACAGGTATGAGACGGTTGTGAAGATAAAATTTATTGCATAGATTGCTATGAATAGAGAATATGCTAAATAACGCCCGCAAAAAGGTACGCCTACGCCAGATATAAATTTTTGGATTTTGGTTTGGGTTTTGTGATCTGATTTTTGGAATTTCCGACCATGAGAGTCGACATATACATATTTCTTGAACCTGCAATATTGCAGATGTCCCTCCGTGCAGGGGAGACTCTGCCAAAAATTTTCCAAAATTTAAGGTGTTAGAAATTTTTTAAAAAGATTTTTGGGAAATTTTGTTATTTGAAATTGATTGATTTTAAAACCAATTAAATTAATTTTGGAAACAAAACCGTGTTTTAATTAAATATTTTTGTAAAGATATTGGGTTTTGTGCCATTCTTTCTGCCTTGGTAATTTCGGGGACGAAATTCTTTTAAGGGGGGAAGGAATGTAACGACCGTATTTTCTGAACAATTATTTAAATTATTTTATTTATATAAAATGCCAGTTTGAATTTAAATGATTGAATTTAATTGTTTTGAATATTAATTAATGGTATATATAGAATAATATAATATTTTAGTTCCATAATATTTGGAAATTTGTTGAATTTGCTGTATGATGTGTATCGGGAAAATATAAAGGGTTAATATTGTCTATATTGAAAATATATTAGCATATTCGTTTATTTAATGACAGTTGAACGTTTAATATATAAAATTTAATTATAAAACGAGCTGCAGCGGCGCGACAGTTCGTAATTTGGCATTTTGAACTTTAAACGGTTGTACAGGGCCTAAATTAAGTCGGATTTCTTCGAAATAAGGACCAATTGGACAATATCTTTCTAACGAAAGAGAAAAATCGAGATTTCATGTTGTAGATTTTATTTTATGTCAAAATCAAAATTTGAAAAGGTCACTGTGAAATTTATTTATAAATTTTATCATTATTTATATTAAATAACTGGGTTTTTAAATATTTATAATATCGATTTGGCTTCAAACTCAACCCGAGATATTTTATTGCGGTAATATACGATATTCTGGTTGTGTATGGCCAATTTCAATATTTTATTAATATTATAATGAGGTATTTTAGAATTGGTTTATTTTATTTGAATTGGGCAGTTATTAAAGGGCCTTTATTCAAATGACCTTCGTTTTGGACGAAACAAATTTTATTGAGACCGCAACAGTAAATTATTGCTAGATCTCAAGTGGTGCGTCAATTGGGGTTAATTTGTGAGCGTGGAAAAATAGAATGCAAATTTAAAACGACCAATTGGACGTGAACGAGCGCTGTTCGAGCAAACGGACTCGGAATTCGACGAAACAAGATTCATTAGGACCATATTGTCAAATTATACTATGCCGTCCATTCGCATCTCGAACGGGGTTTGTATGTAACCATAGTAACCAATAAACAGTATTGGAAATAGCAATAAGCATGAAATAAAATCGTTGTTCGTTGTCAGACATCACATCAAGTTAAAATAAAATAAATCCCGCTTGTATATACCCCTTAACTCAGATTTTCCAGCCAAGAACAAATTTCCATCCTCAAATTTTGCAAAAAAGTCCTTAATCCCAAAATCATTTATATCTCCCGATCCGTGATGAAATTGACATGGGGTTCTGAAGCAAAAGTGTAGATTGGGAGGAGGGGAAGCTCCAATAAAAAAGTTGGGGAAGTTTCATCAAGTATGGTGGCCGAAAATCGCGAAGAACCGCCAAATCTCATTTTCGTTTTTGGTGATTTTGGGGGAGATTGGTTTGATAATTGATGGTGGACTCAAAGGTGATGTTGTACAGGGTGAAGAGGGCTACATTTTTGCTGCTGGTTGGAGGAGTTGAAAGTGACTGTGGTGATTGGAATTTGAGGTTGATCGGAGGTGATAGTTTTGGGGTTTTCACGATAGCTGAAATTGGGTTTTGTCAATTTCCGGCGGCTAGGGGCGATGGGAAGCCGGGGTGTGTGGGTTGGCGATGTTGGACGATGAGATGGTTTGATCTGGGGTGGTGCGGTCATCAACGGTGAGCCATGGTAGGAGAATTTGGGGTCCAAAGGTGGTCCGGTCGTGGCACAATTTCAGGCGATAGGGGCGGAGCTGGGTGACCTCGTTTCCGACGATGAGGCGCTGGAGGGAGATGAGGGTGAGGGCGTGTCGATGGTGGCGTCCGGAGGCATGGTTGGGCGGCAGTGATCGGAGGGAGGTGTTGACGTTTTACAGTAAGTGAAGTATCAGTTTAATGTTGGGGAAGACAAAGACGGGTTCATCCCCGATCAAAATAGAAAACGCGTGAACTCATAACTGGAGTGCTGATGTGGAATTTCAGTTTTAAAGGTTAATTATAATTTAAATTATTTAATTAATATATCGTTAAAATTTTATAAACTTTAAACCGCAATAACTTTTACATACATTGACGAAATTCAGTGAAATTGGATCCGTTGGGATCGTGGCGGCGGGCACTACGTTGTGGCGCTAGTCCGGTCTGAAACAGCAGTAGTTGGAATTTTGTATAATTTTAAATGCTGTTTAAAATTATATGAAAGTGACGTGAAACCATCGACTGAAAAACACTGGTGAGTTAATTCTCACACTTTTCTGGACTGCCATGATGTGATAAATCTATATAAGTTAAAATATCATATATATTGGTTGATTGGTTGCATTGGTTGCTTATGGTTGATTTAATGGTTGCTGATAATTATATTATTGTCGTTAATTTATTTAAAATTATATTCTATCATGAAACGTTATAATAACCCATGGTGCAGGGAAGGACAGGTTGGAGGGATCCGACAGGATTCCTTAGAATATCATGTGTATTGTTTATTTTATAACATTTACACATGAACTGGTTAAACCCCAAATAGACATCAAAAACCTATTGAATGTTGATGGTTGAATAGATGTGATCGTGTTGTGATTTTTAACCAATCGACATTATTGATTAAGTGAATGGCGGTGATGGTGTAAAATCCATCGGTTATGACGTCTTGTAGCCGCTAGGCGAACTGACGAAGATTTTAGTTATAAATTTATTTCATAACTAAAAATGAAATATTTATTTGTTTATACAAGTTGATTTAAAATAGAATTTTATAAATATATTTATATTTATAATCATGTTTTATCAAAGAAGTTGTTTAAAAGTTTTATATAAAGAATTGTAATATCATTAATGATCAAGAAAGTAGAAACTAATATATTGATGAGTACATTTGAATAAATGTTTTACAAAACAATTAAATGATATTTTTAAATTAATTAAATTAATAGTTAGTTTAAAAAGGGAAACGGTGAATGAATATTAGACTGAACGTGCTCCTCTCATGTCCTCCAAACACCCTAAATGATCCGCCTCGTTGAGCTCTTCATCCAAAATACATATAGACTGGTCCAAGCGCATCTGATCATTATGATATTAGACCCTATGGCTAATCTCCAACTATGCGCTTGTTTTGTTTGTCGCATTACTAATAAACTTAAACATTAAATTGTATATTCTGCACTTAAGTTATTTGTTTGTTAACATTAATTGGCCACTTATTTTCCCTAATCGGCTGTCACTTTCGGAACGCACCACTACTTATTATTATATTTATTAAACTTAATTCCTTAATTATAATTTTATTAATAATAAGCATACTATACTCTTTTCCATTTAGTTATAACTTCGTGTTACAATATTACCACAATTGTAATTGTGGGTTTGATTATCAAACTTATTCCCCGTTGCCTTTGTTTATTTATAATAAGCTCTTACTTCCCATTTTATCTTTTAATTATAACCTGTGTGTTATTATCCTACTTGTTCATATGATAAGTCTACTTATTATATTACATTCCTATCTAATATAATTTATTATAATAAGTTACATTCCCTATTCATTACGTACTTTAAAGGTTTCTTATCAATAACATAACCCATATAGTTATGACATTAATCTACCTAACATCTTTGTAAGTTTACACAATAAGTCATTTTTATCTCCTTTCCTTTTCATCACCCCCTTCAGTTATGTTACCCTTCCTTCTCATCTTTACAATTTATTCTTTTTAGGAAGTTAGGCCTGTTCCAAATTGATTTGTTACCAAAACTATATAAAAAAATCCCATAGTTTCAGGTAATTACTATAATAGGAACTCAAGATTGCAAAGCATTTCTTCTCTTATTTTTGAGGTCATCAAATTAGTGCGTAGTAAGTTAACTCCTTATTTCACACTAATCTCCATTTATTCATAATTTTAGTTTGCAATCATATTTCCTATTTTTCTTTATTTACAAAACTATGCTAATACATTCCCATTTTTCTAACCAATTAATCTAGGTTATTCCCAACCTTTCATATTTATAGGCATATATGGATCCCTGTCTTCTTCTTTTTATTGTTCCCAAATCTAACATATTTTTTGTACTTAAGAATATTTAGACTTATGCCATTTTCCAAATCTGTAATTATATCATTTTATTTGAAAGGTGATTCCTCACAAATAGTATTTAAGTTCTTATATTTTTTTTTACATTTATTACAATATTGGCATAGTATATTATTTTAGACCCAAATCATCAAATTTCCCCTTTTTGTTCATCATTCTAATTAATTTTCACATAACCACCGTTCAATAAATTTGCCCCTAACCACAATTCAATATATTTTCGCCTAACCACAATTCAATTGTTTTCTGCATAACCACAATTCAATAAATTTGCGACTAATCACAATTTTATTTATTATGCGCATAACCAAAATTTAACATAAACTGTATATTATTATGCGGACAAGGGGAAAAGAAGAAGAACATATTATAAATTCAATTGGAATCAAATGATGAAATATTTCAATATCAAAAAATATAATATAAATCCACTTACCTGATATTTTCATTTTAATATTTTGGATCTGATTTGGATATGCGTTGCTTTCTGGTTTCTTTTCTATTTGGATTTATTGATCTGTCTGGATAGAGGATCCAAGCCTCTATAACTTAAATCTAAAACCTTTATCTCCAAATCATGCATTAGAAATCCTAAGTCTAATATATTTATTTTCTAAAGAATGTGCAGAAGAAAAGAAATGGCAGAGCTCTGACGCCCCCTCAGAAAATATAAGTTGGAAGCTAGGCCCTGTTGATTTATTCACAAGTGCTCAGAAGACTCATGTCTATGTAATTTAAAACGATTAAATCTAAATTGTGCAAAAGAAAAAGACCACGATACTTGACCTGAAGTGGGTCGACCCCTGGGTTGACCTACTCCTAAGGGGGGTTGACCCATATATGTTTCATTATGTATATTGGGTCATTCGTTCGTGATTGCTGCTCCAGTTAAAACGTTTGCCTATAACATTATTTTCTTGCCTAATTTCTTCCCAAATATATTTATTAATTTTCGTTTTTGTTTTGTGCATTGAATTCAATTTTAAATTTATGCATATATGTTCACGCAAATTTCATAAATATTAAACCATTAACAGTTGCTTAATTTTTGTTTCTTAAACGTTATTAATAACGTTACTAATTCCTAACTATTCCATTGGTTCTTTACTTTTTAATATACATTCAAATTTCAAACACAGTTATTCTTGGAATTCTTGCACGTAAATATTTACATACAAATCCATCTGTTTTATAAATTAAAACAACGCTACCTCGACATTTATTTCTTACATGTTTTAATTAATTGCGTGTTGCTTTTGGATTTCATGTATATGTGTGTGTATATATATATATATAGAGAGACATACACGCACATATATACACACACACATACACACACTCAATATATACAATCTTTCCTTATATGTACATACACATATATTTCTCTTTTAGAACATGCATCCTTTTGGCTGTCCTTCTCAAATTTTAAAAACATGACGTTGGTGGGATTTGAACTCATGTGATACAACTTGGGAGGCAAGTGCTCAACCACTGAACCATGCTGCATTTTTGTTCAAAAGTTAGAACATTGAATACTATTAGTTCTATGTTTGTTTCTCTTATTCTTTCTTTTCTTGTGTTTGTTTTGAAACTACATTTCATGACATCTTCTTCATTTTAAGTACATTTTTACAAACTATAGGTCTAAATTGATCAAAAAATGGCCATAGATACAATGATGCTAGTTCCGTGACCAAATTCAGAAAATTTTACGATTTTTATTATATTTTATAATTAAAAATGCGGGGTGTTACATTCTTCCGCCATTAGAAAATTTCGTTCTTGTAATTTGGTAATGGTAAAGTTAAGTAATTCTCGCATAATTTGTAGCTATCATGAATACATCCAATTTTTGCAACCATTTGTGCACTTGTGCGAAGTGTTACACAACATAAAAACACATAAATGCAATAAGTGCCTAAGTTGTACCTCTAATATGAATGACAATCTGCTTAAAAATCTTTTGAAAACATGATGCACACATCCTAAATATACTGGCAATTTATATATGAATGCAATATTTTGAAAATCAAAAATACTTTTTCATTCAATTTTTCCCACACTCTTTCAGAGAAAGAGCGTAGTTCATTCGATTTTTGCATTTAAATCCTACCAGCCAACCTTAGACTTGTGAATTTCAGAAAAGTATAATTTTCTAAATTTGATTTCTTATGTTAGAAAGAAGTAGAAAATGGATAATTTCATATTTACCATCCACTTTTAGGCACCATTTTCCCAATACTTGAAAACCTTAATCGCTAATCATACAAAAATTCCTATATTCTATTCTAAGCATAATAACATCCCACATTTTTGGTGGTCAAATAATTAATTTATTTAGTTATTTAAATATTAATTTTGAAATTTAAATAACTCAAATTAAATGATTTTGAGTTATTAATTCTGTAACGACCCGGATTTTGAGCGACTTTGGTTATCGACATAAGCTCGATGTCGATAACCAAAACATCGAAAAATCCTGGTAGTTAATGAAAGAAATTAGAGGGTGAGGATAGATAAGATAGAAACTTAGAATAGAAGAAGAAGAAGAACACAACATCAGAGTAACACGAACCTCACAGCGGAACGAATAACATATAATATATAACATAACTTTGAAATATAACAGTTATTTATACAATAGCACTTATCAGAGTACAGCACTTACAACACAGCGGAAATAAACTATAGCTATATGATCCAGAAGCCTCCTGCTCCAGCTCTTCAAGTATATCTGTAAATCCCGACTACTTGACTGCCCGTACAAATTTAGGCACCCAAGAGTTTAAGGAAAACAACAAAGTAAACTCCGGGTCAGTCATGGGACTGGTATGAGTAAAACAGTTTAAACAGGTATATGAACAAGTAAACGATATCTCATAAGACTATGCCGCAGAACGGAACGGGTTTTTCCCTTATGAGAATCCAAAATATCTTTATATCAAAACCTTTTGATATCATAGTAATGTCTATGTACAAATAGATATCAACTAGCAGAAACGCTTTCACCTCACGTTCTACATATATAGTGTACAATCAAAATCGCAAGCACATATCCGATCAGTGTACTCTAGGAACGATACACTGGAGTTCAACAAGAACATCTTGTAACTCAGCCACACATGACCGACCACTCATTTTGCTTGAGTGTATCGAATGTATATCACCAACGGTTGGGATCAGCAACCGTTCCCGTATATATATGGGACAGCATTGATAGATTTAAGAAACAAATGAATATTCTCTAGATAGGTGATTATACACCCTACTTCGGTGCGACCGACTTAGCCATGATGCCTGCCCGATTTCTGTCATTTACCGGTTGATGAGGCTAGAAGCTATGCTTTATCATCACATCAGATTCACTTCGAATGTCACATTGTCGGATCCATCGAAAATCACTAATTGACGTCTACAACCATACATTATGTGTCAGCTAAAAGAAGTTTCCTTCTCCGCTTCCACTCTTGGTACGGTTGAAGAAATCAATGTACGTGACCTCTCTGGAAATACTCTGTCAGACATTCATCAACACAAGTCATCCTCATTCACTTAGAATGTCACATCGTCATACCCGCCAAATCACAAATTGACTTATCCGAAAATAACACGGGTATACAGCTTAGAGAAACGAATTCCTCCGCCACCAAACATGAATACGTTTGAACAGATCAACTTACGCGATTTATTGGATATACTCTGTCAGACCTTCGTTCATACAAGTTGTCCTGGGACTGGACAAACCGAAGGCACTATTCAGTATATCCATCTTAGTCACTGTTATCTAAGACTTATACAACTGCCCTTGCATTTTACTCCGTCTTCAATTATCTTTGGCATATATGATTTGCAACGCTTATGCCAATAAAGAGTGGTTCTTTGGATAACAATCAACCGGTCTCTCCATATTAACAACGTTAAAATGGTCAAAACATCGATAGTCTGTGATTTAACCATCAAAGAAAAACAAGTGTGCAAACAACGATATTATTTCCAAATGGAAATTATATTGGTAAATCATCAACATATATATATATATATATATTCACATTGCCTTATTTTCTATGTTTAGAAAATATATGTTATTAACACTGGAAAACGTTTTCCATTTGCTTATTTACAAATCACTACTCTTCCCCAACTATCCGTCCGTGACTTTGAACTAGTATGAGAACAATTCCCTAAGTATAAATCCCGAAGGCCGAAACCAACATCAGATAGGCACTTAGAAAACCATTCAATTTACTAATCTCTAGTCAGTTCTAATTTTACTTAACTCTATTTGATTAACTTTGATTGATTAACTCTAACTGGTTAATTCTAACCGATCAACTCTAACTGGTCAACCTTAATTAATTAACTCTAACTGGTTTTACTTGGTTTGACTAACTCAATTTATTAACTCGACTGACTAATTCAACTCGATTAACCTAACTTGATTTACTTATCTCGATTAACTGAACTAATCACTTTGATTAACTCGACTAATTCACTTTGGTTAACTTAACCAATTCACTTAACTAATTCACTTAGTTTAACTTAACTAATTCACTTAACTCCTGTCGAATAAACTATATTCGATAACTCCTCTAACTCTATTCGAATAAACTATATTTGATTAACTCATTTACTCTATTCGAATAAACTATATTCGATCAACTCATTTGATTTAACTCTAATCGATTAACTCCATCGAATAAACTATATTCGATAACTCCTTCGATTTAATTAATATTCTATAACTCACTTCGATTAACTAATAATCGATAACTCCTTCGAATAAACTACATTCGAAAATCTCCTCTCGAATAAACGATATTAGATAATCTTCCCTTTCGATTTAACAAATCGATAACTCCTTTTCGAATAACTAAATTTTACAACTCCTTTCGATTTAACTAATATTCTATAACTCACTTCGATTAACTAATAATCGATAACTCCCTTCGATGAAACTAACATCGATACTCATTTCGATGAAATTAACATCGATTAACTCCTTTCGATGAACTAACATCGATTAACTCCTTTCGATGAAACTAACATAGATTAATTTAACTCGACGAACTTAACTCGACTCACTTATCTCGATAATCTAACTCAATAACTTAACTCGATTAACTTATCTCGATAATCTAACTCAAGAACTTAACTCCTATCGAATAACTAATATTCGATTTAACTCCATTCGCTTGACTCTAGATCGCAGCGATCACAATGGTTACGCCTGACTCCCTCAGGAAACATCCGACTGCCTTAGGCTATTTACAGCCCTGCGAATTACGCTAGCAGTCGTACGAGATGGCAACTTACCCCGAATACTATGTTTGACTAACTCTGTCTCAAATAACTATATTTGATTAACTCTAGTTCGTTTTAACTCTAATCGATTAACTCTAACTGATTAACTCTAACTAGTTAACCCTACCTGATTAACTCTACCTGATTAACTCTAACTGGTTAACTCTAACTGGTTAACTCTAACTGATTAACCCAACTTACTTAACCCAACTGGTAAACTCGACTTACTTAACCCAACTGGTTAACTCGACTTACTTAAACCAACTGGTAAACTCGACTTACTTAACCCAACTGGTTAACTCGACTTACTTAACCCAACTGGTTAACTCTACTGAACTGTTTAACTCTACTGAACTGGTTAACTCTATTCAACCAACTCGACTCGACTAACCCCTTTTGAATAGCATATTCGTTTTACTAATTTTCGAATACCATATTCGATTTACTCCCTTCGAATACCATATTCAATTTAACTCCTTTCGAATACCATATTCGATTTACTTTATTCACTTTATAAAGATTTCCTTTTAACAACGTTTTATTCATTTGAAAAGATTTACTTTTAAATAACGGTTCTACACTTTAAAAATGATTTCCTTTTAATAACGTTTTCCTCTTTATAATGGTTTCTGCTTTATAACGTTTTCCCTTTCAATTCTATTTGTAAATGGTTTACAAATATTTCCTTTTCAAATTTATTCTTGAAATATTATAACTCCTTAAATTCCTGGAAAAATTCGCCATAACCTCCTTTGTATCGGGAGCATAGGGAAAATCCCCAAACCCGCCACACAGGCCTTTCCATTCAAAAAGAAAAATGGTTTTGAAAATATTTTCTTTTTCTAAATATCTCCTATTTATAAATATTCCAATTTATAAATATTTCTTATTTATAAATATTCCAATTTATAAATATTTCTTATTCTTAAATATCACTTTGAAAATTCCCTTATCAACATCCCGTATGTTATGGTATTCAATCATATCAAATCACGATGTTCAATATCGTCCATACACACACAATCAACAACAGGTTATAATTCACATCATATATCAAAATATATGAAAAACAATAAAATAACTGTTGAGGAATCCAGTCGGATTCCTCCAACCTGTTTTCCTGCATCCACAGATGTTACACAATATGATTATCATCACTTTCAGTTCAATATAAATTATTCTGATAGCAGAATCAATATATAAATATTTAACAGTTTATATGTATATATATATATATATATATATAATTCTCACTAACTGACTAGCAGTTCAATCAATCAACCAACACACAACAATCAACAGACGATTAACAGTTCTAAGAATACATTATAAAAATAACTGTTCAGAGTTGGTGAGTTTTACTCACATTGGACGATCATCGTTAATAACGACAACCATCTCTTGATTCTGACGGACAATTTATTTTGCTATAAATTGTAACGGATCCCAATCGACTCGCGGTCAGTCCCATTTGGTAGTCATCGTCCATATGATCCTAACGGATTTGTTTCACTGATTTTCAATCACATATGAATTTGTTATGCTCAATACAAATTAATACTCTACTAAATTAAAATAAACTTTAAATTAAATTCCCTTTGGGCCTTACCCCTTTCTTTTCCAAACTTGGCCCACTAGAGAACAAACCCGCCTGCTTCCTTACTTCTTCTACCTCCCAGTAAAATCTGCGTTCCTTCTACCACTCAAGCCAAGAGTTGACCTCCCCTTTTTACCATTCTTCTTTCATGATCCAACAGGAAAACCCTACACTACTTCATTTCCGCGATTTAAACAATCAACCGATGCTCCCTCCACTCATCTTCCCCAAATCCCGTGTACCTCGCGCTCTAGGCATCTTCAAAGACCATTGTCGCGACTTCAGGACCCCATTCTCGTGTCCGACAGTTCACCAACTACTCCTTCGTTTTCATCATGGAAATCCCTAAACTCCATCACTCAACTTCCTCTATTCCCTCATACCACAATTACACATCTCGATCTTCTACCTCATCTTGCGTCGAACTACCACAGTCGCACTACCTGATGCAACATCGAACAGGAATACCACCGTTCTTCCCAAAAATACTCCTACGAACTCGCTTTGACCTCCTCAACCCAAATCCATACACAAATTTGCAAAACAAAGCCTCAATTCCAATATCAATCGAACCCTAGCCGATAGCACACTCACGGTATAAACCGCAGTGACCAAAAAGGGTATTCGAGCTATAAGAAATCGCTGCTAGAAAGAAGAGAAGCTTCCCAGGAAATCAAATGAACTTGCGCTTGGATTTATTGGGTTTTATTTGAACTGCTTTATTTTTTTGAAGATCGAACTCTTTCAGCAAAAGAAGGAAATTAGTGGCGGCACTTGTTTGACTTGTGCAGAATGAATTTTAGGTTTAGAAATTTAGTTGGTGGCTATTTATAGAGAGAGGAAGTTAGATATTTTTGTTGAGATATTTTATTTTAATATTATTATATTCGTTTTCGCCTTCTAAAAATTCTCGTGATTACATACGATACCCAAAAATCACGAAACTGGACATGCGGCTACAGTTTGACATTACGGTCCCAACGAAACTGGTTTCGTCGAATTCCGACTCCGTTTGCTCACACAGCGTAATTTTAACCGTCAAAATACTGACTGTTTCTCACTCTAAAAATCCGTACGGCCACACAGTGACTCTAAAAATCACCAAACTTGGAATCTAACAACTATTTGACATTTCGGATTCAACAAAATTAGTTTCGTCAAATTCCGACTCCGTTTGCAAAACTGGCTTATTTTTAAAGCTCTGGATGACCCATTTAAATATATAAATATATTTAAATATAATTAAATTTAATATTTAAAAATAAATATTATCATATATATCCACAGTGGAATACCATACAGCTCTACTGGGATTTATAACTTGATATTTCAAATCCCGATTAAATCGATATTCGATTTATATTGAGATTCCTTTTTAAAATATAAATAATTCCTTTATAAATTATAAAGGAATTCCACAGCGACTTTTCTGAAATTTGATTTGGACATATCTCAAAATCTACATGACGAAATCCCGAATTTTCTCTTCCACTAGAAAGATATACTCCACCAGCTCCACACGTTTCTTATTTCACCGAAATCCGGCTTAAAATGAATCATGTACATTCAGTTGAAGTTCAAATCGCCAAATCGCGAACTGCAACGCCATTTCAAGCTCGATTTTAATTATAATATAATTATACGTTTCAAACTGACGTCGATTGAATATATTCGTCAATATGATTCAACTCTAAGCTGAATTAAATCTTGGGGATGACCCTGTTCACCTTATATTGTGATTCCCAATGTTTTTGATTATTTCTGAATTAAATATATTATTTAATTTAATTAAATATTCCATATTATTTAATTAAACCTCGATTTAATTCCCTATATCACTATTTTAAATAATTAAATAAATAAATTATACCCTTGGAAAATGCGGGTCATTACATTCTTCCCCACTTAAAATAATTTCGTCCTCGAAATTGCTAAGTTAGAGGATGACCCTACCTATTGGAATTCCTAAGATTTGTTTACCCCTTATTTCTGATTTTAACTGAACCAATTAATATCGACTAAAATATTTATTCATTCCGACTAACTAAAATTTTCAAAAATTCTGAAAATTTTCCAACACTTTAAACTTTCGGAAAATTTCGCCATAACCTCCTTTGTACAGCCCTATCGGTAAAACTCCAACTCGTTTCTCTGGGCCATCTCCAACCCAAAAGAAAATCAAACAGCCAAGCGGCTTGCCAATTCGGCTCATAAATCTCATGCTTATATCAAATATAAACTTGTACCTTTTTGTCGGGTATATCAACTCTATCACTTGTATCTGTTACCAATTCAACCTATACTCATGTTATCTTAATCGAACTCCTCAGCTCAAACACTTGGTTTAATTCAATTCAAATTCCATTCAAACTCCGATATCAGATTTTAAACTCTTAACCCTTCAACTCAATTCCAATCCAGATTATCTTCAAATCCATTTCAGTTTTACTTAACTCCACGAGTTACATTTAAATTCTAGAATTTAAATTCCTGGGTTTTTCAAATCAACTTGAAATCGTAATAGCGATTCAAAATTTTTGAACTCCTGAACACCTTGTTTTCGCAAACAATTTGAAAACAAAACCTTGGTAGTAATCCGTCACTTATAACTCGAAAATCACACTGATGATGTGTACACCATCATCAGAATTATTTCCCAGCGATCAGTGTGAGTTCAATACTATATTATTTCAAAACCCTTACTAAATACATCCATTTTGAAAACATCTCAAAATCTCCCAGGAACTTAAAATTTCCTTATTTTAATCCCAAATCTGATTTAAATTCATATTTAATTCATCTTATTTCATATACTTTACTTGTATGGTTCTGATTGGTTATATATATAACCATTTCACTTTATAATCTCATTCGATTATAATTACAACCAATATATCTAATATATGATAATATATTACATATCCATACTGTGTCGGTCCATCGTATTCAAGTATTTATTTACTCCTACCGATACAGTGGATCAAACTGATCGACCAGAACTCATAAACAACTCAGCCAATGAATCTCCACAATATAAAACCATTTTTTTATCAAATACAAATACGCACTCGTATATATACACTCAAACTCAATCTAGGCTATTACTAACCCTATCTCTACCGAGTCACGCCATAGAGCCAAGGTAATTCTTAACTTAAGCTCTGATACCAACTGTAACGACCCGGATTTTGAGCGACTTTGGTTATCGACATAAGCTCGATGTCGATAACCAAAACATCGAAAAATCCTGGTAGTTAATGAAAGAAATTAGAGGGTGAGGATAGATAAGATAGAAACTTAGAATAGAAGAAGAAGAAGAACACAACATCAGAGTAACACGAACCTCACAGCGGAACGAATAACATATTATATATAACATAACTTTGAAATATAACAGTTATGTATACAATAGCACTTATCAGAGTACAACACTTACAACACAGCGGAAATAAACTATAGCTATATGATCCAGAAGCCTCCTGCTCCAGCTCTTCAAGTATATCTGTAAATCCCGACTACTTGACTGCCCGTACAAATTTAGGCACCCAAGAGTTTAGAGAAAACAACAAAGTAAAGTCCGGGTCAGTCATGGGACTGGTATGAGTAAAACAGTTTAAACAGGTATATGAACAAGTAAACGATATCTCATAAGACCACGCTGCAGAACGGAACGGGTTTTTCCCTTATGAGAATCCAAAATATCTTTATATCAAAACCTTTTGATATTATAATAATGTCTATATACAAATAGATATCAACTAGCAGAAACGCTTTCATCTCACGTTCTACATATATAGTATACAATCAAAATCGCAAGCACGTATTGGATAATGGATTTCCAACTATGACAAGGTATGGAACCACTTTCCGATCAGTGTACTCTAGCAACGATACATTGGAGTTCAACAAGAACATCTTGTAACTCAGCCACACATGACCGACCGCTCATTTTTCTTGAGTGTATCGAATGTATATCACTAACGGTTGGGATCAGCAACCATTCCCGTATATATATGGGACAGCATTGATAGATTGAAGAAACAAATGAATATTCTCTATACACCCTACTTCGGTGCAACCGACTTAACCATGCTGCCTGCCCGATTTCTGTCATTTACCGGTTGATGAGGCTAGAAGCTACGCTTTATCATCACATCAGATTCACTTCGAATGTCACATTGTCAGATCCATCGAAAATCACTAATTGATGTCTACAACCATACATTACGTGTCAGCTAGAAGAAGTTTCCTTCTTCGCTTCCACTCTTGGTACGGCTGAAGAAATCAATGTACGTGACCTCTCTGGAAATACTCTGTCAGACATTCATCAACACAAGTCATCCTCATTCACTTAGAATGTCACATCGTCATACCCGCCAAATCACAAATTGACTTATCCAAAAATAACACGGGTATACAGCTTAGAGAAACGAATTCCTCCGCCAACAAACATGAATACGTTTGAACAGATCAACTTACGCGATCTATTGGATATACTCTGTCAGACCTTCGTCTATACAAGTTGTCCTGGGACTGGACAAACCGAAGGCACTATTCAGTATATCCATCTTAGTCACTGTTATCTAAGACTTATACAACTGCCCTTGCATTTTACTCCGTCTTCAATTATCTTTGGCATATATGATTCGCAACGCTTATGCCAATACAGAGTGGTTCTTTGGATAACAATCAACCGGTCTCTCCATATTAACAACGTTAAAATGGTCAAAACATCGATAGTCTGTGATTTAACCATCAAAGAAAAACAAGTGTGCAAACAACGATATTATTTCCAAATGGAAATTATATTGGTAAATCATCAACATATATCTATATATATATATATATATTCACATTGCCTTATTTTCTATGTTTAGAAAATATATGTTATTAACACTGGAAAACGTTTTCCATTTGCTTATTTACAAATCACTACTCTTCCCCAACTATCAGTCCCTGACTGTGAACTAGTATGAGAACAATTCCCTAAGTATAAATCCCGAAGGCCGAAACCAACATCAGATAGGCACTTAGAAAACCATTCAATTTACTAATCTCTAGTCAGTTCTAATTTTACTTAACTCTATTTGATTAACTCTGATTGATTAACTCTAATTGGTTAATTCTAACCGATCAACTCTAACTGGTCAACCTTAATTAATTAACTCTAACTGGTTTTACTTGGTTTGACTAACTCAATTTATTAACTTGACTGACTAATTCAACTCGATTAACCTAACTTGATTTACTTATCTCGATTAACTGAACTAATCACTTTGATTAACTCGACTAATTCACTTTGGTTAACTTAACCAATTCACTTAACTAATTCACTTAGTTTAACTTAACTAATTCACTTAACTCCTGTCGAATAAACTATATTCGATAACTCCTCTAACTCTATTCGAATAAACTATATTTGATTAACTCATTTACTCTATTCGAATAAACTATATTCGATCAACTCATTTGATTTAACTCTAATCGATTAACTCCATCGAATAAACTATATTCGATAACTCCTTCGATTTAATTAATATTCTATAACTCACTTCGATTAACTAGTAATCGATAACTCCTTCGAATAAACTACATTCGAAAATCTCCTCTCGAATAAACGATATTCGATAATCTTCCCTTTCGATTTAACAAATCGATAACTCCTTTTCGAATAACTAAATTTTACAACTCCTTTCGATTTAACTAATATTCTATAACTCACTTCGATTAACTAATAATCGATAACTCCCTTCGATGAAACTAACATCGATACTCATTTCGATGAAATTAACATCGATTAACTCCTTTCGATGAACTAACATCGATTAACTCCTTTCGATGAAACTAACATCGATTAATTTAACTCGACGAACTTAACTCGACTCACTTATCTCGATAATCTAACTCAATAACTTAACTCGATTAACTTATCTCGATAATCTAACTCAAGAACTTAACTCCTATCGAATAACTAATATTCGATTTAACTCCATTCGCTTGACTCTAGATCGCAGCGATCACAATGGTTACGCCTGACTCCCTCAGGAAACATCCGACTGCCTTAGGCTATTTACAGCCCTGCGAATTACGCTAGCAGTCGTACGAGATGGCGACTTACCCCGAATACTATGTTTGACTAACTCTGTCTCAAATAACTATATTTGATTAACTCTAGTTCGTTTTAACTCTAATCGATTAACTCTAACTGATTAACTCTAACTAGTTAACCCTACCTGATTAACTCTACCTGATTAACTCTAACTGGTTAACTCTAACTGGTTAACTCTAACTGATTAACCCGACTTACTTAACCCAACTGGTAAACTCGACTTACTTAACCCAACTGGTTAACTCGACTTACTTAACCCAACTGGTAAACTCGACTTACTTAACCCAACTGGTTAACTCGACTTACTTAACCCAACTGGTTAACTCTACTGAACTGGTTAACTCTATTCAACCAACTCGACTCGACTAACCCCTTTTGAATAGCATATTCGTTTTACTAACTTTCGAATACCATATTCGATTTACTCCCTTCGAATACCATATTCGATTTAACTCCTTTCGAATACCATATTCGATTTACTTTATTCACTTTATGAAGATTTCCTTTTAACAACGTTTTATTCATTTGAAAAGATTTACTTTTAAATAACGGTTCTACACTTTAAAAATGATTTCCTTTTAATAACGTTTTCCTCTTTATAACGGTTTCTGCTTTATAACGTTTCCCCTTTCAATTCTATTTGTAAATGGTTTACAAATATTTCCTTTTCAAATTTATTCTTGAAATATTCTAACTCCTTAAATTCCTGGAAAAATTCGCCATAACCTCCTTTGTATCGGGAGCATCGGGAAAATCCCCAAACCTGCCACACAGGCCTTTCCATTCAAAAAGAAAAATGGTTTTGAAAATATTTTCTTTTTCAAAATATCACCTATTTATAAATATTCCAAATTATAAATATTTCTTATTCTTAAATATCACTTTGAAAATTCCCTTATCAACATCCCGTATGTTATGGTATTCAATCATATCAAATCACGATGTTCAATATCGTCCATACACACACAATCAACAACAGGTTATAATTCACATCATATATCAAAATATATAAAAAACAATAAAATAACTGTTGAGGAATCCAGTCGGATTCCTCCAACCTGTTTTCCTGCATCCACAGATGTTACACAATATGATTATCATCACTTTCAGTTCAATATAAATTATTCTGATAGCAGAATCAATATATAAATATTTAATGGTTTATATATATATGTTTATGTATATAATTTTCACTAACTGACTAGAGGTTCAATCAATCAACCAACACACAACAATCAACAGATGATTAACAGTTCTAAAAATACATTATAAAAATATAACTGTTCAGAGTTGGTGAGTTTTACTCACATTGGACGATCATCGTTAATAACGATAACCATATCTTGATTCTGACGGACAATTTATTTTGCTATAAATTGTAACAGACCCCAATCGACTCGCGGTCAGTCCCATTTGGTAGTCGTCGTTCATATGATCCCAACGGACCTTGTTTCACTGATTTTCAATCACGTATGAATTTGTTATGCTCAATACAAATTAATACTCTGCTAAATTAAAATAAACTTTAAATTAAATTCCCTTTGGGCCTTACCCCCTTCTTTTCCAATCTTGGCCCACTAGAAAACAAACCCGCCCGCTTCCTTACTTCTTCTACCTCCCAGTAAAATCTGCGTTCCTTCTACCACTCAAGCCAAGTGTTGACCTCCCCTTTTTACCCTTCTTCTCTCACGATCCAACAGAAAAACCCTACATTACTTCATTTCCGCGATTTAAACAATCCACCGATGCTCCCTAAACTCATCTTCCCCCAATCCCGTGTACCTCGCGCTCCAGGCATCTTTAAAGACCATTGTCGCGACTTCAGGACCCCATTCTCGTGACCGACAGTTCACCAACTACTCCTTTGTTTTCATCATGGAAATCCCTAAACTCCATCACTCAACTTCCTCTTTTCCCTCATACCACAATTACATATCTCGATCTTCTACCTCACCTTGCATCGAACTACCACAGTCGCACTACCTGATGCAACATCGAACTGGAATACCACCGTTCTTCCCAAAAATACTCCTACGAACTCGCTTTGACCTCCTCAACCCAAATCCATACACAAATTTGCAAAACAAAGCCACAATTCCAATATCAATCAAACCCTAGCCGATAGCACACTCATAATATAAACCGCAGTGACCAAAAAGGGTGTTCGAGCTATAAGAAATCGCTGCTAAAAAGAAGAGAAGCTTCCTAGGAAATCAAATGAACTTGCGCTTGGATTTATTGGGTTTTATTTGAACTGCTTTATTTTTTTGAAGATCGAACTCTTTCAGCAAAAGAAGGAAATTAGTGGCGGCACTTGTTTGACTTGTGCAGAATGAATTTTAGGTTTAGAAATTTAGTTGGTGGCTATTTATAGAGAGAGGAAGTTAGATATTTTATTTTAATATTATTATATTCGTATTCTCCTTCTAAAAATTCTCGTGATTACATACGATACCCAAAAATCATGAAACTGGGCATGCGGCTACAGTTTGACACTACGGTCCCAACGAAACTGGTTTCGTCGAATTCCGACTCCGTTTGCTCACACAGCGTAATTTTAACCGTCAAAATACTAACTGTTTCTCACTCTAAAAATCCGTATGGCCACACAGTGACTCTAAAAATCACCAAACTTGTAATCTAACAACTATTTGACATTTCGGATTCAACAAAATTAGTTTCGTCGAATTCCGACTCCGTTTGCAAAACTGGCTTATTTTTAAAGCTCTGGATGACCCATTTAAATATATAAATATATTTAAATATAATTAAATTTAATATTTAAAAATAAATATTATCATATATATCCACAGTGGAATACCATACAGCTCTACTGGGATTTATAACTTGATATTTCAAATCCCGATTAAATCGATATTCGATTTATATTGAGATTCCTTTTTAAAATATAAATAATTCCTTTATAAATTATAAAGGAATTCCACAGCGACTTTTCTGAAATTTGATTTGGACATATCTCAAAATCTACACGACGAAATCCCGATTTTTCTCTTCCACTAGAAAGATATACTCCACCAGCTCCACACGTTTCTTGTTTCACCGAAATCCGGCTTAAATGAATCATGTACATTCAGTTGAAGTTCAAATCGCGAACTGCAGTGCCATTTCAAGCTCGATTTTAATTATAATATAATTATACGTTTCAAACTGACGTCAATTGAATATATTCGTCAATATGATTCAACTTTAAGCTGAATTAAATCTTGGGGATGACCCTGTTCACCTTATATTGTGATTCCCAATATTTTTGATTATTTCTAAATTAAATATATTATTTAATTTAATTAAATATTCCGTATTATTTAATTAAACCTCGATTTAATTCCCTATATCACTATTTTAAACAATTAAATAAATTAATTATACCCCTGGAAAATGCGGGTCATTACAAATTCAATTTGAATAGTGAAATAGTAAATATAATTCTGAAATAGTCAAAATAAGTTGAATTTGCAATATAGTTATAATTGGACAATACAAAATGATTTAAATAAGTTTAGATTTTAATTATAATAAGGAATTCATTTATTGAACGAAGTTTGAATGTATTAATTATAATTTAATTAGAACGAGCCCGCAGCATCACGGTAGTTCATAGTTTTTCATTTTGAACTTCAGTTGCGTGGACAAGATCCAATATAAGTCGGAATTATTTGAAACAATAATCTTCCTGATCTATTAAATTATAGTTTTCCAACGAAAGAGAAAAATTTCGATTTTATATTGTAAATTTTGAGTTATGTCCAAATCAATTTTTCAGAAAGCTGCTATAGAATCATTTATGAACCATAACGATTTATTGAATAAAATAAAAGGGAATTAACCAATAATTTAACTTGAAAATGAAAATATCGAGCTTAAAACCCAAACAAGTTTAATTCGAAGCTATGTATAATTAAATTTGAATATATACGATAATAATAATTTGTTATTATTAAATTGAATTATTTTAAAATTGATTTATATTTCATCATTTTAATTTGACATATAAAATTAGCCATTTTTCAAATGACTACGGATTTCAACGAAATGAATTTTATTAAACCTAAAATGGATAATTATTGTAGGATTTCAATTTCCATGCCAATCGGAGTTATTATGTGAGCGCGCGCAAAATAAATGTATATCAATCGACGATTTAATATTCGAAATAGCACTGTTTTTCCAAACGGACTCGGATTTTGATGAAACAAGTTTCTTTGGGTCCGAAATGTCAAACTATAGTTAGATGTCCATTTTCATCGCGATTGGTGTTCGTATGTGATCATATGAATAAAGAACGTTGAACGATAAACGATAATAGCATATTATATTGGTTTTTAATCAAATAAAAAAAATACTCTATATAATATCGTTGCCATCCTAACCCTTCCTCACCATATTCTTTCGTTAACATCATTCACGCCGCCGCCTTCACATAAAAACGTAAATGTTACTACCAAAAATCAATAGCGAAGTGAGCTGGCGATGAAGGGGTATCGGATGACTGGAAGCTTGCAGAAGGATCAATAGAAAGTGGGGGCTAAATACCAAGAAGGACAAGAATAGGAAGAAATAATCCAAAAAGCCACATTAGCAGAAGCCTTTTTTCTCCCCCTAGGGGAAAAATTGGGAAGAACTGTAGGATGTAACCGTCAGGATCTATCTACCAGGGTAAATCCAACAAGATCCTTTCGATAATATCAGCTCAACAAAAAGATTCCAGGGAAAAGAGCCACCTTAATCCAAAGCCAAGGAAGTCAAAAGCAATAAACTCGTCGGATGAAGCTCAAAGAATCTTCGAAAATGATTCACTTAAGTACCGGAACGACTAAAGGCGAGAGCATCAGAGGTACTAAACCAAGAGAACGTGAGGATCACCCAGAACCAGCTTTCGAATCATCCGCCGTGTAAATACCAAAAGACTACATCCGCGAATAAACAAAAGTGACACAAGAAACCAACCTCTAAGAATACAGGCTTCCGCAAAGGCCCCACTGGAGGGGTAACCGAGACCCGAGCAGGGATACAAGCTTCCCGTACTAGGCTACCTAGTACCGAAACCTGCAGCGATTTCGAACCGATAGCTATCAACATATGCCATGAGGTCAAGACCTCTCTAAGTATTCGTGATAAAGCCGAAAGCCTACATCCGAAAGCTTGCGTCCGAAAGCCTACGTTTAGAAGCTATTGTCAAAGGATCAAATATCATTCGAAAACCATAACTGATACTCCAGGGACGGCCAAAAGGTGAACGTCCAAAACCTGAGAAAAAGCGATCAACAGAGACTCCTACAGGCCCAATAGCCTACCAGCGGAAGGAGCACTGAACCACTATAAATATGGCCCCAGGGGTCACATTTCAGGGGGATTCTTGGCCTACACTTTTGTACTAAAAAACAAAGATAAACTAAATACTGAATTAAATGGGGAATTCATTCCTTTGTATCTATGTACTCTCAATAAAAGTTCAATGGAAAAAGATCATCTCATATGAAAACAACGATGTAAATGTGAGTTATTATTTCTCTAATCATAGTGGTTGCAGTCTATTATTCATTATCCAGATAAGCATGGATTCCTGTCTCAACATATTCCTGAATAGGAAGATGAATTTCATCTCGAGAAATTAGGACCGCCATTTAGAATCCCCAAGTGATTCCATCCTCTCAGATTTCAATATTTTGGGAAGTAGTCCGATTTCACCCAAAAATAGCCAAATCGCCCACCTCTTCCTTTAGGACCATCCTAATCGACCCATCTCCGGTGTTGACAAAAAATATCATTAACATTTTGGTGCTAGAGGGAGGGGCCTGAACCTCCGACCCTTTGGTTAACCCTTCCACATACCTACTTGTGATTATTCCGTCCCAGACCGGACTAAGACATTGAAGAGCCGAATACTATGAGTAAAACATATCCACTAATGAGTGATGGATTTCCCATGGTTGGGTCGAATATTGATGAGCCATGGGCGTTCGAAAGATTCAAATTAGAAACCCTCAATATCCAAGAGAAAGAGAAGGATGCAGAACCTTATGATCCTGATCGATGGAGCATTAACCCCTTCCACATAGGATCAACCCCGAATTTTGTCCTTTATCAACCCCTGACTGAGAGATATAATTCCTTTCTCATCGCCAAAGAAGCCATCCTCACAAAGTCTAGAGAAACCATATTCGAACAAAGCATTGAGAAAACTCCAATTCCTCTAGCCGATAGAAAGTATGAAGAAGATATACCCCCATAACGGAGGGCAGTAAAAAGAAAGTGTAGAGATAATGAAGGAATGAAAAAATTGAGTAGCAAAAGACCAAAATACAGCAGCGGAAGAAGAATTTCGAGTCAATATTACCAAAGGGTTATAATCTGACTATATCGATTGAGGGTATCTATTTCCTAACTAGACATGTGTTAAATTTCTGGTCGTCGCCCAAGAAGAAACCCAAGAACGATGCTTAGAGAGAAGGATCATATAGCTATTACCATATGGTAAACAGACACGAAACCAACCACTGCATAGTGCTTGAGGGGATGATCATCAAATTCTTGAACCAAGGAAAATTACAAAGTTATGTAAGGAAAGCATAAGAGGTCACGTCGTTGAGACCCTCTTGAAATTGTAAGAGAAGGATTACCCCCTATTGCAAAGGAGAGAAACTCTACAAACGAAATGACCATAGAAGGGTCAAGCCACAAATGGATAAAGAGAAAAAAAACTTGCCAGCACTAAATTAGTCCGGCCAAGGCAACCCCCAGAGGAGGATGGTGTGTTACTCTCTCTCCATGCCCAAATCAAAGGGGGCAGGGTTAAAGCATCGAAAGCATAAGCCACCGTTTCACACCAGAAATGGTCGTGGCATTGCATCTAAAACTAGCACGCCGTGCCTCTACTCGTAGAAGAGTATGCCCTTCCTCTGCTAGAACTAAGCACGTCCTACCTCTGCTCATAGAAGAGCACGTCATACCTCTACCTATGTTCCGCGTTACCCGCAGAAGGAAACACAAACCCCTATCATCGCCTACGGTGGTCAGGATAGGGCACCCCTCGGAGGGGGTGGCGTATAAGCCTCTATCAATGCCTACGATGGCCCGTATAGAGCTTCAAAAGAGTAAACCTTAGTTATGTGCCTACGAGGGCCTCATATAAGTTTCTAAGCCGTTATCATCGCCTACGATGGTCAGGATAAGGCGCCTCCTGGAGGGAGGTCGGGTAAGTCCTCGGGCCCAGCTTGTGGATAAGCTTGCCAAGCGCTCCGAACAAATAGACCCAGAGAGTGGCCGATAAAGCACATACATCCTTTGCTTTGACATCAAAAGCCCAAGGGGAGGCTTAAGACGCACGTACAACCTTTGCTTCCCAGATCAAATCCGAAGCGGATACCTACTTCATTAATACCGGAAGGGTTCCCGGTCTTCAATCTTTAAATACCCAAATCTGGGTGGATTAGGCACTTCATTAATACCGGAAGGGTTCCCGGTCTTCAATCTTTAAATACCCGAATCTGGGTGGGTTCGGCACTTCATTAATACCGGAAGGGTTCCTGGTCTTCAATCTTTAAATACCCAAATCTAGGTGAATTCGGCTCTTCATTAATACCGGAAGAGTTCCCAGTCTTCATTATTTAAATACTCGAATCTGGGTGCATTCGGCTCTTCATTAATACTGGAAGGGTTCCCGTTCGTTAATCTTTAAATACACAAATCTAGGTGGATCCAACTTTGTATAAATACCGGAAGAGGTTCCGGTCAACTATTATTAACGCCCGTATCTAGGTTGATTCGGCGTTTCACAGTTGCGGGGGGAGGTTCCGGTTTACTATTATCGATATCTAAATCCGGGTCGATCCAGCTCTGTACAAATACTGGAAGAGGTTCCGGTTAACTATTATTAATGCCCGAATCTGGGTTGATTCGGCATTTCACAGATGCAGGAGGAGGTTCCGGTCTACTACTATTGTTATCCGAATCCGGGTCGATTTGGCTTTGAACAAATGCTGGAGGGGATGCAAGTCTTCTACATATTCACATCCGAAAATGAGTGGAAGAAACCCTTTGTGAGTATTAGAAGAAGGTCCCAACCATCTGGATGATGGCCCGAAGACCTCTAAGGTAATTATCTCAAATCAAAACAACCATAAGTGTGCCTACGAAGAAGAATCCACAAAAATTCGAAAGTTGATGAAAAGCTCATTGTCAGAAACAAGGCCAGATAAAAAAGGGTTGTATTTTCTCACATTCAAAGAAAACCTCTTAATTCATTCATCATGCAAGAAATTCTCACTCATGTTTCGTACCAACGGTTATTTGCATAATAAATGTTGTTAATACATAGATTTATTCACCAAAAGATCACATTCTCAGTACCCCAATTATGAGCAAAATTATGTGTCACCATTACAAAATGTCACTAAATGTCTAGGACCTCTCCCTCCTGAGGCAAAGGGTGGTCGATGGCATGACGAAGTGCAATGCCCAGTAGCTTGTTAAGCTTTTATATTTTCCTGCTTGTCTTGCCTAAGTGATCGAATGGTTTAATATGAATCTTCAAAGCTCTGCTGTAAGCCCTACACATCGCCCTGAGAGACCTATTTTCCTTTTCCAATTCAAAAACGCTTACACGTAAATCATGGTTTTCTTCCTGCAAATGTCTAATTTGGTCAACATATCTGACGACACAGTCGTGGGAATACATGATTAACTTGGTATCGTAGATTCCTTTCATCTCAGCCACCAATTTTTTACACCACTCAGAAATAATTATTTCCTTTAACCCCGGAGGAGTGTTATTTAAATAATAAAACTTCTAGAGAGCGGAAGCTTTACGAGCTGTCGCGACGCTAGGGGACGAAGATCCCGTCATTATAGGGATATTCTCAAAACAATGTTCCCACGTCTTGCACTTTATAGTAGCATTGTTTAAGTCAATTTCTAGGTCGACAACGCGTTGAATAAAGTCCCTTAACTCATCCTCGAACTCGTTAAAGGGTTTGTCCTTTATGTATGTTCTCAATCCTAGAATTGTCCTATTGCTCTATTCTAGCTTCCCTTTCAAAATGTTCTTCCTTTTAGTTAATGGATAAACTCTGATGTAAGATCTTCCTTTCATGAGACATGCAAGAAACTTCTCTCGTTGGCGATGTTCCATCTCAGGAGGAAGGGATCTCGCATTGATCAACTTTCCCACAGACATATAAAAAAAGTGATTACGTTTTTATTTTATTTTGAAAATTTCAAAGATCATGCCTTCCTTTCTTCCCTTTATATACATACACCTTAACACGGGTTAAACCCGAAGCCTACCAACTATGACATATAGACAGAAAAGCAAATTTATAAATATCACTTCTTTATACGTTTATAGTTTACATAATGCCTTAGCATGATTCATCCTAAAGCTCTTTAACATTGCTTCACAATCCTCGCTCCAAAAATTAAATGAAAGCTGAGGAAATGCAGTGCAAACACACAAAAGTCCCTTGAGAAGACACGTTTCCTTGAGAGCATGAGTAGGTGTCATGTGAAACTCTTTTCTCAGCCTACAAATCGTGTGTAATGCCCCCTTATAGTAAACTAAACTCTGACATAATACAAACAATCGAGTTAGCCCTTGCGAAAAGCGAAAGTGAACCACATACAAATGTTGCATAGGTTACGAAATTATGCATACAAAGCGTACCACCTGACCAACATAAAAACGGTTGGAACTTTTTGTTACCTAACTCTGCTTAAGGAAGGAAATCAGTTTTTCTCCTAAATATTATAGCAATAGGGAACTATTCGAAGCCAAACATCCAGGAAAAGAGAAAAACATGTCCAGTGTAAGAATTATACCCGAGGGGAGGGGGCTTCACAACCGACAGCTTTCTTCCCTCTCGAAAAACCGGAGGGGCCACCTTCTTTAGGCCATGGTGGTTTAGAATCATGGATAATATGCTCGTCTAGGCAGTTGCCATCCCTAGGGCTGATTCACTCTTTCTCCTTATTGTTACCAGTAGGGGCCGGAGCTTTCCCCTCCTCACCTAAGTCGTCCGAAAGACAATCAATGTATAAAAGGTCCTCCATTGCAGGATCACTCCTTTGCAACACCTCAATTCCTTCCTCACTCAACCTAATCCTCTCCATGACCCGATCCCAGAAGGAATGCGGGTAGATCGGAGATCAGAAAAATTCTTAGGGTTGTCAGGAAGGAGATGAAATAGGGCATCTTCATAACAGTCGGATTTAGTTTGTGGAAGGTGGACTTGCAAGAAATTGGAATCCTGTTTTGGGCTGCATAAATTATCTGGGAGGCACGAGAGAGCTTTTCATCCTTCTTCCGAAGCTCATCAGCATGTAACCATGTCCTCCGCCATCTGGTGTTCTAAGGTCGACACCTTGTTAGGAGTTAGGTCCCTAACCTGCCTCTCCTTCTCCAAAGCTAACTCAGCATGTTCCAAAGAAGCCTTCAACCTCCCACACTCATTGCTCAAAGCTGCGTTAGCCTCCCGAAGTCGAGTAATTTCAGTAACATAAGAAGAAGGGATGGGCTTAGACAAATGCCATTTCTTGATCATCTAGGAAATTGGAAGCATTCAGCATATAGTTGCGGTAAGTGGAAAGCCTAGAATAAAAAGAAAGTGTCATATCTCAAGCTGTCAAGCAATCAAATGCCGAATAAAATCCATCATGTCGAAAAAAGTGGGAGGCAAAGAAATATCAGAAAATTCGGGTTTTGAAAGAATAAGTTTCACGAGATTAGTAAAATCTGATAGAAGATCAAGGGGCCTTAAGGAACCGACAGTCTGGGAAGCAGGAGTATGAGGCATGGCACTTACACCCTCCCAGATGTGCTTGGAGGAAATGGCGAAAAGACACCACTTCTAATTTGCTTACCAATGACACTCCCAGAAATCGCAAGGGTAGAAGTATCGAACCTCAATCTCTTAGTTGACGGACCAGTAGGAAATTCGGCTAGCCTCTTGAGAGCAGCCGCGGTGGCCCGGTTCAAAGCATCAGCAAGAATATGGGTTTTCGAAACCGAAACACCTAGTCAAACGGAAGGTCGAGGAAAAGTCGAGAGCGTGAAACCTTAGTATCAAAAGGACTTCCACAAAGAAACCGTAAAATCAACAAAACATAACTGGAGATAAAGGAGTCGAAGGAGAAAACACCTATGAACTGAAAGTGTGTGTGTACTTGTCAAGTATAGTACACTCACAAGGATCGTGTAATATGACAAACAATATTCAAGTATAAAGTAATAGCTAATCACAGAACAATAGTATAGTAAATTCAGTAAAAATGGAAAAATCACACCAGGGCTTTTTATACTGGTTCAGAGCACCGTCCTACGTCCAGTCCCAGACCTCTCTCTGGATTTTCACTAATCAACAACCTCGCTTCACCCGGAGGAATAGGTTCACAACACCCGAGCAGTCGAACAGGATTTCATGCCTCTAACAACACGAGAACTTCAACACTTGCCTGATCACACAAAGGACTTCAACACTTGCCTGATCACACACAGGACTTCAACTGATACAATGGTTTTGACTTCTGCTTTGTGTTCTTGATTCAACACAGATAGTCAACGGTTTAAGTACAATCTTCCTATAATCTTATCCTCAAGTATATACTTTGAATGCGTAGATTTAAGGAAGTATATTACTTATTGAATGAAGAGATATGAAATAATTTCAATGATTCAATAAGCAATTGAAATATTTGAGAGTTTTTAGAATGCAAGAATATTCAGAAAGTAAGATCAGAATTTAGAGCAAGAATCGGTGATTTGAAAGTATGATTTCAAGTCTATTTATAGTGTAGAATAGTTGCATTCCTTCCTGAAGAGTTTCTACAAAAGATTGCACCCGTTTCCATTGAAAATTGAAGAGAAAACTCTTGATGAATGGAAGCAACCCTTCATAAAAAAGCTTGCTGTTCGGAACCGGTCGACTGGTTGAAAATCACCGGTCGACTGGTTAAGTTTCTGGAAATGTAAAGAATAAAAAAAACAACCGTTATATGCAAACACAGTAAAACCGGTCTATCGGTCCTTTTTTGGGCGGCTGACCGTTTTCTGGCTATGGACCAGAGGACCTCGGTCCATAGTCTATATCACTCTGCACTCTTTCCCGGTCGGAGCCTGGACCGTTTGGGCTTTTTCTGTGACTTTTCAATTCCTCAAATATACAGATTTCAGCAACGAAAATATGATATTATTTTGTGCATTCGTGTTATACTTTGAGGATAGATTTTAACATATTTCTAACACGACTCAAAGTAGAAAACCTTATCTCTATGAAATGATCTTCTCTGCACCTTTATATATTGGCATCGATCAAAATCTTGTCTCAACATTCTCCCCCTTTTTGATTGATGACAACACCTTGGATTTTCTCCCTCTAAATATAAAGCTCCCCCTGAATTTCTGCAACATTTGTTAGTTCATAATATAAATAATCTTACCTTTTGATTCTTGCATTAACAAATGTTAGATCACATATACTATTACCTGGTTAAGCACATAATTTTAAATGATAGTATATGTAACATGAATATATGAATAATCATAAGAGAAAATATTTCTCCCCCTTTGTCATCGATTAAAAAGAATAAATACCATAATAAGCACAGTAATCGAGAGTAGTAGAGAATACAAATAATTAGCTCCTTTAGGGGATATTGAATCATGTGATTTTTTTTGATAAGCTGAGTTTTCAACAATATTCAGAGAGGTCGAATAACCTTCTCTTTATTGTGGTGTACCTGGAAAAAGTATAAGATATATAGTTTTGGTACCCACTTGCTTTGTTTGGGTCCATGGGTTAGATGGAAGGGAACCATACCCAAGAGGGTTTAATGGAACCTTTAAAGATAAAATTTTCATTATTAACTACTGAATCAAAATAATCATCGATATATTTTTCTCTGTTTTTCCAACTTACAGGAACCCAAATACTTAAGTAATCTCTATTGATATTTTTTTTCATACTTCTATATTTATTATAAATACCGCTAGTCATAGTGTATTTGAATTTCTATAATAATTGGGTCTTTGATGAACATTAGTACTAGCAGTGATATTTTTATTGTACATAAAAGCATATCAAGTGCTATTTCTATAATTGGTTTCTTGTTTCTTATATCCCAAACCTTGTTTATTTGAAGCATGTTGTGAACTTCCAATGATTTTTTTCAAATTTTCTCGACCTTTGTTGAAGTTAGAAACATTTTGAGTAATATCATCTGACTTAGTTTGTAAACTAGCCTTTTCTAGGTCCAGAATTTAGACTTTTGCCTTAAGCTCATGATTTTCAGTAGTAAGAGCATCATTTTTCTCTTTTTGAGTTTCAATTTATTGACTCAAAAGAGATAATTGAGAATCAATACTAGATGATGATCCTTGAAGTTTTTCAAGTTCTTCTTCTAATATTTTCTTCTCGTCTTTTAACATATCTCGTTCAAACTCTGCTCTACTCAAATATTCTTTGGCTTCTTTGCAATGTCATTTCATATCTTTAAATTTAACTATCAATTCGGCATTAATGTCAAGAATTTCTTCAAATGTAGGAATTTTTACCTCATCTTCTGTTTCCATGAAACAAACGTTTGCTTGTTCATCTTCTGAATCACTTTCACTATCAGACAAAGATGAGTCTGAATCATCCCATGTTACCGAGAATGCTCGTTTCTTTGACTTGTCCTTCTTGTATTTGAATTTGTCATTTTCTGACTTCTTCTTTTGTTCTGGACAATCTTTCTGCATATGTCCCTTTTTATGACAATTGAAGCATTCTATACTTGAAGATGATGGTTTATTTGAACCGAACTTCTTTCTGTTGTATCGACTAGCCTTTCGTTGCTTTAAGAATTTCTTGAATCCTTTTGCAATGAATGCTAGATCTTCATCTTCGGAATTTGAGTTGTCCTCATCTTTTTCAGCATGAAAAGCTATATTTTTCTTTTCTTCTTTTTGTCCTTTTCTAGCCTGCAAGTTAACTTCATAGGACATTAGATTTCCTATCAATTCATCTGGCTTCATGGTGGAAAGGTCATTAGCTTCTTCAATCGGTAATACTTTTCCTTCCCATTGACTAGTCAGAGAATGTAGGACTATTGAAACAACATCAAAATCTGAATACTTTTGTCCTAAACCAATGAGTGCATGATGAATAGTTTGAAATCGTGAATACATCTCATTGATTGTTTCATTCGGCTTCATTTTGAAATTTTGAAATTGACTTTTAACATAGCTATTTTTGCTTGTTTAACCTTGTTAGTACCTTCATGAGTAGTTTTTAGCGTTTGCCAAATTTGATATGCAGTGGTACAGATACTAACACGGTTATATTCATTTTGATCTAATGCACAAAACAACATATTTATTGCTTTTGCATTTACAGTTGCTGCAGTTTTCTCAGCAGCCGTCCATTATGTATACTCAGTTGTTGGATTTACTATTTCTTTCTGAGTAGCATTCCAAGCATCATAGCTAGTTGATTGCATGTAAAAAGCCATACGTGTTGCCCAATAGCTATAGTTAAGACCATTGAAGAAAGGAGGTCTTTGTGTTGATTGACCTTCTGTGTGAGTGGTGTTAGTGCTACTACTTGGGTTATTTGCCATATTACTAGAATATATCAAATAACTGTGTTACGGTTATAAGATGACCGTGCTCTGATACCAATTGAAAGTGCGTGCGTGTACTTGTCAAGTATAGTACACTCACAAGGATCGTGTAATATGACAAACAATATTCAAGTATAAAGTAATAGCTAATCACAGAACAGTAGTATAGTAAATGCAGTAAAAATGGAAAAATCACACCAGTGCTTTTTATACTGGTTCGGAGCACCGTCCTACGTCCAGTCCCAGACCTCTCTCTGGATTTTCACTAATCAACAACCTCGTTTCACCCGGAGGAATAGGTTCACAACACCCGAGCAGCCGAACGGGATTTCACGCCTCTAACAACACGAGGACTTCAACACTTGCCTGATCACACACAGGACTTCAACACCTGCCTGATCACACACAGGACTTCAACTAATACAATGGTTTTGACTTCTGCTTTATGTTCTTGATTCAACACGGATAGTCAACAGTTTGAGTACAATCTTCCTATAATTTTATCCTCAAGTATATACTTTGAATGCGTAGATTTAAGGAAGTATATTACTTATTGAATGAAGAGATATGAAATAATTTCAATGATCCAATAAGCAATTGAAATATTTGAGAATTTTTAGAATGCAAGAATTTTTAGAAAGTAAAATCAGAATTTAGAGCAAGAATCGGTGATTTGAAAGTATTATTTCAAGTCTATTTATAGTGTAGAATAGTTGCATTCCTTCATAAAGAGTTTCTACAAAAGATTGCATCCGTTTCCATTGAAAATTGAAGAGAAAACTCTTGATGAATGGAAGCAACCCATCATAAATAAGCTTGCTGTTCGGAACCGGTCGACTGGTTGAAAATCACCGGTCGACTGGTTAAGTTTCTGGAAATTTAAAGAATAAAAAATAGCCGTTATGTGCAAACACAGTAAAACCGGTCGACCGGTCCTTTTTTGGGCGGTCGACCGTTTTCCGGCTATGGACCGGAAGACCGCGGTCCATAGTCTATATCATTCTGCACTCTTTCCCGGTCAGAGCCTGGACCGTTTGGGCTTTTTCTGTGACTTTTCAATTCCTCAAATATACAGATTTCAGCAACGAAGATATGATATTGTTTTGTGCATTTGTGTTATACTTTGAGGATAGATTTTAACATATTTTTAACACGACTCAAAGTAAAAAACCTTATCTCTATGAAATGATCTTCTTTGCACCTTTATATGTTGACATCGATCAAAATCTTGTCTCAACATGAACATGCCAATAGACGTTCAGTACCGGAAAGACGGATAGGAGGACAACCCAATATCAACTGTCCATAAGGAAGAAGGTTATAAAGGCGCAGTTTGTCCTTGGTTAGTAGAGTGGACCGACTAGGCGGCTTTTTGAGTAATTCCAAAATAAGCTTAAACGCGCAAGATTATCTCTCGGTTAAAGACACCTCCTCAAAATAAAAATCTGAGGGAAGGGAATTAAAGATATATTACAAATGGGAAAATAGCTACCTACGAGGGGTTAATAGGGCTTACCACGATTGGAAAATTGGCCAGAAATACCGGCATGACATTTAATAAAGAAAAACTGATCGCTCCAAAACATAACCTTGCCGGCACTGTCGCTGACAATCTTCCACAAAGGGGCAGCATGGAATAAGGGAAAGCCAGCATCCCTTGAAAACGCACTAGATAACGGGCTAGGTTCGAAGTAAGAAAAACCTGACTCGATTCCAAAATGAGTACTTCCAGGCATAAGAGCAATATGTAAGTGCTTGTTAGAAATTGAATGGTTGCGACTCCCAAATCTTACAGAAGTCGAAGCACAAAAGGAGGAAAAGGAAAGAAGCCCACATGCTAGATATGCACAGCTGAGTAGGCAAAGTATCCCTAAAGAGGATGCATGATGTCATCACAGTAAGAAGCGGGAACGACCTCCCCATTGTCCATTCCAAAGCTGGTAAGAATGGAGTTTACGTCATTTTGAGAAGTGATCAACATTCTCTTCAAGAGGAAAGAATTTCCTCTCCAAGAAAGATCACAAGCATCAATCGATGATAAACCGAAACTCCTCTTATCAGACATGACGCTTCCAGGTGATATAATTTGGTGAACATATAAAATTTATATCCCACTCATTAGAACATTTGGAAGTGATTACGCTCAAGCCTATCAGTAATGGGTAGTCAGAATAATGAGTGTTGTGATAGATCCTACACATCATTCCAACCATCTAATAATAAAAGCACTTACATAGTTGCGTGATCCTAACCCTAGAGTTGATATTTGGGGGAAAAGGCGCATAGATTGATTGCCAAGAATTGCCTCCAAGTTATTAAGATACAAACAATTTGTACCCTATATGCAAAACTGTAAACGAATATGGGCAAAACAATTCAATCCCCCTATCTAAAAAAAATTAAAACAGGAACATTTACCAAAGGTTTAAGCAGAGAGTTTCCTACGATAAGCTTCAAATCATCAGTGAACAAATAATTTGGTAAAAGTGAAGAAGAAGCAGCGATAATTGTGCAAGGATATTTATCTAAATTCCTACTGCACAAACGAGGACCAATCAACGTTCCCTTGCCAAGGAAGATCAAAGGACTCCGAATGACACTTCGAAAAAGACAAAGGGTTTGACTTGAAAAGTCGAAAACACCCCTTCACAAAGGGGGGAAAATGTTACTACCAAAAATCAACAATGAAGTGAGCTAGCGGTGAAGGGGTATCGGATGACCAAAATCTCGCAGGAGGCTCAATAGAAGTGGGGGCTAAATACCAAGAAGGACAAGAGCAGGGAGAAATAATCCGAAAAGCCGCATCAACCGAAGCCTTTTCTCTCCCCCTAGGGGAATGATTGTAAAGAACTATGGGATGTAACCATCAGGATATATCCGTCAGGGTCAATCCGACAAAATCCTTTCGACAGTATCAGCTCAACAAAAAGACTCTGGGGAAAAGAACCACCTTAATCCAAAACCAAGGAAGTCAAATGCATAATCTCATTGGATGAAGCTCAAAAGAATCTCTGTAAATGATTCACTTAAGTACCGGAATGACTAAAGGCGAGAGAATCAGAGGTACTAAGCCAAGAGAACGTGAGGATCACCCAGAACCAGCTTCCGGATCATCCACCGCGCAAATACCAAAAGACCACATCTGGGAATAAACAAAAGTGACACCAGAAACCACCCTCTAAGAATATAGGCTGCCGCAAAAGTCCCACCGGAGGGGTAATCGAGACCCGGGCAGGGACATAGGCTTCTCGTACTAGGCTACCTAGTACCAAAACCCGCATCGGCTTCGAACTGGTAGCTATCAACATACGCCATGAGATCAAGACCTCTCTAAGTATTCACGATAAAGCCGAAAGCCTACATCAGAAAGCTTGCGTCCGAAAGCTTACATTCAGAAGCTATTGTCAAAGGCTCAAATATCATCTGAAAACCATAACTGATACTCCAGGGATGGCCGAAAGGTGAACGTCCAAAACCTAGGAAAAAGCGGTCAACAGAGACTCCCACAGGCCCAATAGCCCACCAGCGGAAGGAGCCCTGAACCACTATAAATACGACCCTAGGGGTCACATTTCAGGGGGATTCTTGGTCTACACTTTTGTACTAAAAAAGAAAGATAAACTAAATACTAAATTACAGGGGGAATTCATTCTTTTGTATCTATGTACTCTCAGTCAAAGTTCAATGGAAAAAGATCTTCTCATATGATAAAAGTTCTGTAAGTGTGTGTTATTATATCTCTAATCATAGTAGTTGCAGTCTATTATTCATTATGCAGATTAGCATGGATTCTCGTCTCAAAATTTTCCTGAATAGGAAGATGAATTTCATCCCCAGAAATTAGGTCTGCCATCTGGAATCCCCAAGTGATTCCATCCTCTCAGATTTCAATATTCGGGGAAGTTGTTCGATTTCACCCAAAAATAGCCAAATCGCCCACCTCCTCCTTTAGGACCGTCCTAGTCGACCCATCTCCGGTGTTGACAAAAAATATCATTAACAGTAACATTAAAATTTGGAAACAAATAAGAAAAAATCCTAAAAATTATAGTACAAGCACTTTTAGCCTTCTTATGATCTTCTCTTCCTACTGGTATGCATTTCGAAGGATTAGACATCATTTAGATTCGTTGTTTTATCAACAACGTGACATAGGGTTAGGAATTCGTGTAGTATGGTGTATCGATTGGAGAAACTAAGATTAGGTTTGAGTTTGTGAGCTTATATAACTTCCAGGTGCAATTTTTTGTCGATTTTGGGGATTAAAAGGTTCGATCCTTTTACAGTGGCATGGGGTGTATGTTGTTCGATGCATTTCAAGTGGCTGGCGCGAGTCCTAAATGAGGAGTTGCAAAGGATGGAGATTTTGACGAGCAATTCATTTGTGGTTTTGGTTTTGGAATTTGTTGAGAGGAGTGGGAGAAATTGGTGATAGAGTTGGCACTAATGATGGGGAACGAGATCGAAAATATGGTGATACAGGAAAAAATGGTTAACGGCAATAATGCGGTTAAGAAGTTGATTAATATTAATTAATTATCTAATCATTAATGCTTGTTATGTGTATATAAACTTGTAATATTAATAACTCTCTCATACGTTATCAGAATCCGATGAAACAAAAGGTGGTGGGATCATATCGACGAACACTACAAGTTCGTGATAAATTGGAATGGTGTAGAGCTAGTTAGATTTTTTTTAAACGTTTATTAAAATTAAATAAAATGACATTGAATCGTCGATCGAATGACTAGTGAGTTATCAACTCATACTTTCTGGAATACTCTTAAAAATTATATCACATTTAAATATCTATTGTTCATACTTGATTATGTGATATAATTGTTTGTGTGCTTTTCGATAACTTAAATTGTTGTTGTTGAATGAATTGACTGAATTATTTTTGATTGGTTGATTGATTATAGTTAAACAATTTCCATTTATAGACGGATTAAACCTTGACACTACCTGATATTCAGCAGAAGGTTCATTTTTAAATGAATTGGTTGAATTGAACATTTTATATGTATACAAACTATTATGCTAATAGTGTTGCAGGGAAGAACAGGCTGGAGGGATCCAACGGGATTTCTCAATTGTTTTAAATGTTATTTGATTTCATATTATTTATATATGAACTACTTGACATTGATGATATTGAAACCTGTTTGGATGTTGATTGTTGAATGGAAATTCAACATTTATGTTTATTAATAAATATACATTATTGATTAAGTGATTAGCAGCAGATGGCCTAAAAATCCATCATTTCATAAATGTTGATTTACCATTACGTGAATCGACTGAACTGAAGTTATAAAATTTATTTTATAATTGAAGTTAAATTTTTATCCTATTTTATATGATTTATTTTTAATAAATTTTTTATTTAAAGAAAATTAATATTTATTATTTAAATTTTATATGTAATTGTAAAATGATTTGTTTTAACAAATTCTTGTAATTAAACAAATTTTATTGGTAAGTAAGTCAGAGGTTAACTAAATGGTTAATAATTTGATTAATTGTTTTTAAGAAACAATTAAGTAGAATTATTTGAATTAATTATATTATTAATTAATTTAAAAATACATGAAAAACTGAAAGTGATTAGCAAGTTAACCATGGTTTATAGTTGACTAAGCCAAATATTTTATTTGAAGTTGATTATTAAATTAATTCTTGATCAATTAATTTAATAAATGTAGTTGTGGCAAATAGTTGTGTGAAATTAAATACAATAATTAAAAGTTTAAATAATCTTTTAATTAACTATGAATAAAGATGATTAGTGAGTTATTGATCATTAATAAAATTAATTATTATTTTAATAACTTATTAACATAAATTAATTGTTATATTAATAGTTAATGATGAAATAAAGCACTTTTTTTAGTTAGTGACGAAGGATTATTATTTAATCAATAATACTCATTGTAATGATCTTGTAATTAGAATTAAATTAATGGAATTTTATGAAGTCTTAAGACCCTATTTATATTTAAAAGAATTTTTAGTCAAAGTTAAATAATAGTATAAGTAACGTTTAAAATGAATTCTTATTAAGATTTCTATATTGTTTTTTTATAAGAATCCAAATTGGCAAAGTATAAAGCTAGAATTGTAAATAGGTTAATGTTGTAATTGATTTCTAGAGTCGTAACGAGTTTATAACATGATTTATAAACTTAATGAAGTCCACAAATGGAATTTAAAACCTAAAGTCGGAAAAGTATGAAGTGAAGTTGAAATAGTATCCTAAAATGGATTGAAATTAGGAATGCATGTTAAGTTAAATAATTCAATTTATATTCAAATAAATTGAGTATGAGAAGAAGTTTATTAAGATAAAACACAAAATAAGTTTGAGATAAACTTATAAGGAGTTTAATAAAAGGATTCTATTTACAATAGAACTTGGGCTTGTGTTAAATGTTAAAAAAGAAGTTAACAAATAGTCTCGGTTTAAAATAATAGTTTACTTAATAATTAAGTTAAGTAAACATGTTAATAACTGAAAGAGATTTTCAAAATATAAGAATATGGTTTTAAAAACCATATTTAAATAAAACAATAAATGGAACTTAATGTGACATTTACTGAATATCGGATTTGTGGTGTTAATAAACTTATATTTATCTCGAAGGTAAGAGTGTTGTTGAATCAAGGTCTGAGAGGTAACTAAAATACTCCAACTTGAACGACTTAATTATTATCTACGAAATAGTATCAGTCTTAAATGAAGGTGATGTTAGAAATAAAATTTATTATTATTTTCATAGGTGATATTATAAACTTTAAATCTCAAAGTTATAAGATGAATAGAACCATTTGGGCTTGATTGCTAACAATGTATTCAATTGACACTGTTTACGCTCAGATTTGATTATAAACATGCACATACCAATCGATTAAATAAATAAATAAATAAATAGAGACAGTAAAGTTTGAGGATATGTGTTTCTTGAAGAGGTAAGTAAATAAAGAATAAATTACAAATTCCATAAGATAAGTTCAAAATTGAAAAGAAGTATAGAAATGAATGAAACTATTGGTTTTATGATAAACGACGTATTATATAACATCATTAAACAAAAGAAGTGTGATGACGTTCATACCATTTGGTTAAGTACATATAGTGATTTTTTCAAAATTATGAAAATAATATGGTTTCTGAATACACCTATGTGAAGAGATAAGTGTATGGTTATGGTTTTGAAAATAACGAAAACAAGGGATTTGTGAATATACTTATCCCATTGAGATAAGTATATGGAATCGATTAATAAGAATCAATGAAATGGTTTAGTGAATGGTTTGAATTAAAAGGACTGATGTTGCTGATGTACTTAACTGTACTATTTTCGATTTGATAGTGAAAAACCCGATTATCGATGGATATTGTTTTCGCTATTGACGAGTTAGTTCGAATAGACCGGAATGGGAACTAGACCGAAAACCACTTCGAACCAACTTTTTGTCTGAAAAACTAACTTGTAGGGATGATCATGAAATGATTATATTTGAAGAGATGGATCTTTGGTGTGAGAGGGTTTCTCGTTGACATCTCCGGTTAATTACTAGGATTAAACTCGTGGCAGTAAACCTCTTGTTCTAAGGTGTCTTCTGCTTCGTTTGGTCCTAGAACAAACTTGTATGGATGAATGTCTGTTAGAGAATTTCCTAGAATCACGCACGTTAATTTTTTACAAATATACCAAATATGGTGGTGGAGAAGGCAACTTCTTTTAGCTTAACACCCAGAGTACATTTGTGCAAATCAATTAGTGACTGGATGAATCTGACAATGTGGCTTTCAAAATTTGAATGTGATGTTCTGAAAGGGTAATCGTGACCTCAAGCCTCATCAATCGAGAAATGGATGAAATCGGGTAGGTAGCATGGCTATGTGGGTCATACCTATTATGATATATCATCACCTAATCTAAATAAGTTGATTGTCTCTATTTGTATGCTTCAGAATGAGTACGGTTGTAAGGCCAATAACCATGGTGATGATTTATCGGTACAGTCAAGTTGAATGAGTGGTCAGGTTGTAAGATGTTCTTGTTGAACCCCCAATGTTTCAACTCTCGAGGACACTGATCGGAAGATGGTTCCATACCTAATCATTGATGGAAATCCAAACTCAATACGAGCCGTACATTTTTATTTGTATACCAACTATGTTGGAAAGTGAGATGCAAGCTTTCCAGCTATATTCCTATTTTAATTATAGATTGATGGACACTATTATAATATCACTAGACTTTGACATTAAAAGTAATTTGGGTATCGTAAGGTGAAAACACGTGCCATGTTTATGTATGGTCATGTCTTACGAGAGTTCCATTCTTTAAAAAGTTTTTCAATAGTTAAGCAAGTTGTATATGATGTGAGATTTCTCACTGAAATATCCTAAACCGATCCATGTATGTAATACTCGAGTCAAGCCGAGTGCCTTTTCCAGGTTGCACTGGATTCACTTAGAGCTTCTGGAGAGGAGCTGGAGTCAAGACATATTCTCTTGTTTTCTCATATTAATTATTTTCGTTGTATATGTTGCATTTATCAACGTTTTATAGGCTGATTTGGTGATGTTCTCTGATGTTGTATTCATGTAAATACACTAGTTTCTCTTTGTGTAAAGAGCACTAAATAATATATTTTATTCATTCCATTGTGAGATTCGTGTTTACTCTGATTTTGTTGTGTTTATTTTCTTCTTTTTCTTCTATTCTAATTTTTCTTTCATTTTATTTTCTCATCCTCTAACTTCCTTCTCCAACTATATACTTTTCTGTGCATTTTGAGTTGACATGTGTAGTTAAATGTCGGCTTAAACTGTACGGAAAGAGTACGTCGTTACAAGCACAATGTACATAAGCAAATTTCTTTTCAATTTTCCAAGCTTACTTGGAAGAATTCATTTTCTTTTTTATTCTCAATTTTTGCAGTTTTTTTCTTTGTTTGTTTTTCTTTTAGTTGTTCATCTTTTACCTTCATTTTCATTTTGTTCACAATATCCTATATTTTTTGTTCTTACCTAGTGATCACCACAAACACGTGGAAAAAAATATCCCACTAAACTATTCTATTTTTCTAAAATAGAATACTACATTGGAATGCAAGTCTATATTATAAAAAAAACTTGTACTTCTGCAATCGTTACTAGGTATTGACCAGCTTTTTGGCGAAAACAGTCACGGATCGAAGCCCAATAACAAGAAGATCATTTATTAGCATCGGTCGGTCGACCGATATAACAACATATATTCCAGAAAACCCAAGCAAGGTCTAACCCAACCCGGCTTCCTTCAAAGACAACCTGAAGTTAGGTCGGCCCGAGTTGGTCTCCTTCAAGCAACGACTCATGGAGCCCGGAAAAATCGCTCATTTCAGCTAACGGAGTTAATCATTTCCCTCAACATCGGATCGACCAATTATCTCAGATTCATCAAGAAATATCTAGCAGAGTCATTCAATACTCGACCTGACTTTCAAGGCGTTAAAGGCGATCAACCACTCTCGGACAAAGCTTTACTTTTGATACACCTTACCGCGTTGGCCACGTAAGCCGCTATTTCCGACGATACTATTAATGAGCAGTGGACTAGGTCCCACCGCCGCAACTACCACCAATGATCAAGCTCCACGTGTCCGAGCCTCAAAAAAAGAGGGAAGCCACGTGGCGGCCCACTCAGCCCACTACTCCACCTATAAATACCTCCAAGCTCTAAATGGAAAAGGGACCTCTCTTTTTTCTTCAACCTTCTTTTACTACTTCAACTTTTAGCTGGAACCTCTCCTCCAATATAAAAATTTCACCATGGCTAACTCCAAAAATAGCTATCTTTTATTCTTTCCCAAAACAGGAAAAGCTTTGTACTCGTAATCAAAAGAAAATCAATATATATAAAGTGGACGTAGGCACGGTCTTTTGTCGAACCATTATAAAAAGTCTTGTATGTTCCCTATATTCTTTACTTTACTAAACTTTATATTCATTATTCGAGTGTTCCTCACACGCTTGGGGGTTGACTGTCACTAGTGACCAAATTTTGACGTTAACACTTTGGCATGCCAGGTATGGGTTGAACCTTCAACAAGTTCCGACCATGGCGAACAAGCGAAAGAAAGATGCAACATCTTCCCGTCCCACAAACGCCAATGTAGTCAATACAAATGCTGTAGAAGAAAGTCTGGAAGCCTCCTCTTGTAAAGACATGTCATGATATGTTACCGAGGACGATGTAGACAAGATTCTGGCCAGGTTCAACAACCGGATGACATCTCAGGGTAAACTCCTGGAACAACAACAACAACAACAACAGTTGATGGATCACCTTCTTAGTCAAGTGGAGATGGGATTAAACGCTTCAACATCAGTTCCTCCACCAACCAGGACTGGGGTAGCAACTCATCTTCAGTCTGCATCAAATCATGCCACTGATCAGATCACACCTTTGCTTCCTCCTGGCTCGACTCCGCCTCCCGAACTTTCTCAGCCAGGAGTATCACTTCCAGCAACCATCGCATTTACAGCTGCAAATTCACAGGAGGCTCATGACCAAGATCTAGGTCGTTCGACCACTTTGCCTCCACTCTTGGGGATAGCTCGACCCCCCGGACCAATCTAGCGACTATCAGGACCATCAGAATCAATATCATTCCCATTACAACTCAGTATCTTATCGCAGACCAATCTAACCACTCTTCCCCTTAAACAAAGAGCCGGTGGAGCCTTCCCTTCAAACCTGGGAGACCACTCTACCATACCGGTTCTTACCAGTGTGGAAGATAATGCTACCGTAAACCCTGCTAACCTCGCCCCTACTGAGGGCAATACCGAGCCTCGAACATCACATGCTATGCTGGATCAGCCTGGACCTTCGATCATGGGTACGACTCGATCCAACCCTCGTCAAGTTCAAGAAGGGGCATTCTGCCCAGAACCACTAGCTGGAGCTCATCCTCACCCTCACCTTCACTCAACTCTCGGAGGTCGAGCCTAACTAACGGCCACCCTTCCAAGCATGCTTTTGTCAAATCCTCGTATTGGAGTTCTTCTGAATGCAAAGTTGGATTCATGGCAACAACTCCTCAGAGATGCGAGCCGACTTGCAAGCATCATCCGACGTTTCACCCAGGGCACTTCTTCTTTGGAGGATATAGATAATATCCACCACAACCCCTTCACCAGGGAAATCAGAAACTCCTGAAATACTCCGGACTTCAAGTTTTAGCTATCGAACCCTACAACGGTCGGACCAACCCGACCATACACCTTATGCGATACATCCTCTATATGGAGGTGTTCGGCTCATCAACCAATGTTATGGCTAAGTGCTTCTCACTTTTCCTCACTGACATGTGGTTTCGACAGCTAACAACGGAGTCGATCCCAGTTGGAACACACCAGTCACCCACTTCATTGAGAAGTTCAGAGTTCACATCTCCCGACTGAAGAGTGTCATGTTCCCAACCTCCATCAAGCAACGACCAGGGGAGGCACTTCGATCTTTCCTCGAAAAATTCAACGCGGCTGTAGCATTAGTAGATCGACCAGAGCCATCAATGGTGCTTATAGCCGCCATTACAGGCATCCAGAACCGATCAGAATTCTCAATCTCCTTGACTAGAGATCCCTCTAAGGATATCAAAGATTTATAATTCGAGGCTGAGCAATTCCTATGACAAGAAGGTGCCAAAATTGAGATGGAGAGCCTCGAGGTCCTCGCCACCAAACAAGGGGGTCCCTCCAACACCAATGGCTAGAATAAAGGAAGAGGAAAGGCCTCAGAAAAGAGTGAGCGCAACATACTACCTTAGAGAGAAAATAAGTAATACCAGTATACCGAGCTCAACTCTTCTTTTTTCGACATCTACCTTGACATACGAGGGTCCTTGCCTCTCCCAAAACCTCCTCGAAGAGAGCCGACCCAAACAGAGCTCAGTTCCGACAAGCACTACATTTTCCACAACGTAGCTGGTCATGGCACCAATGAATGCTGACATTTGCGCGATCTCATTGAGGATAGAGTCCAGCAAGGAGAACTTACCGAGTATGTAAAGAGAAACACACTGGCCTTGCCGCCACAATCTTCTGCCCAAGCTCCTCAGGTCGGTCTTCGAGCTCCTAGAAACGGAAAGGACCCTGAGACTAGCACTTGCGACATTATCATTAACTAATAAGATTTAGATTTCCCGTTTTTTATAAAACGAATATGTTGATGTACACATGTACGAGATTAGGATTTAGCTCCTAGGCATGCTCTGGAATCGACAGTTTTCCTCTTAGAATTTCCTTTTGTTTCCTTGTAATAAATCTTTAGCAGCATTAATTTTTCTTTTCCGCAAACATGGAATATGTTTGAAAGATTTAATTCGAGCCTGACTAGTGCTCACTAACACCATATTCGAACCTACTCCATAAGCCGAGTATGGTAAAACTTCTCTAAGCCGTGAGTCGAGCATAATTAACAATTGCCATAAGCCGAGTATGGTAAATACTCGCCATTCCTGTAAGCCGAGTATGGTTAATACTCACCATCTCCGTAAGCCAATTATGGTTGATACTCGCCATCACCATAAGCCGAGTATGGATAATACTCACCACCCCTGTAAGCCGAGTATGGTTAATACTCTCCACCTTTCAAAGCCAATTGTGATGTCTGCTCGTCCACATCTTTAAGCCGAGTATGATTAACACTCGCCTAATCAAGCTAAAGCCTTCTCTAGACCGAGAATGGCCTGTTTAGTCTTTGCAGGTGCTAAATTTCATGACCAAAGTTAACAATCACTTTCATGGCCTTAATACGATCCTTGATGGTTATAGGTTTTCTGACCTTAATACGATATATTTTGGTCGTCGGTTTTCCGGTCTTAATACAACCATCAGGATCGTCGGACTGGCCTTAATATGGTTTGGCGTGACCATCGCTACTCGTACATTGTCCTTCGATACAAGGATCAGAACCTACCTCCTTTACAAGAAAGATGTATTTTGAAGGGAAAAGTGTTGACCAGCTTTTTGGCGAAAGCCGTCAAGTATCGAAGCCCAATGGCAAGAAGCTCATTTATTAGCATTGGTCAGTCGACCGATAGAACAACATGTATTCTAGAAAGCCCAAGCAAGGTCTGTCCTGAGCTAACTTCCTTCAAAGACAGCCCGAAATTCGGTCAACCCGAACTTGTCTCCTTCAAAAAACGACTCATGGAGCCCGAAAGAATCGCTCATTTTAGCTGACGGAGTTAATCGCTTCCCTCAACATCAGATCGACCGAATATCTCGGATTCATCAAGAAATATCCAGCTGAGTCATTCAATACTCGGCCCGACTTTCAAGGCGTTAAAGGCGATCAACCACTCTCGGACAAAGCTCTACTTTTGATACACCTCACCGCGTTGGCCACATAAGCCGCTATTTCCGAGGATACTATTAAGGAGCAGTGAACCGGGTCCCACTTCCACAACTACCACCAATGATCGAGCTCCACGTGTCTGAGCCTCGAAAAGGTGGAAAGCCACGTGGCGGCCCGCTCAGCCCACTACTCCACCTATAAATACCTCCAAGCTCTAAATGGAAAAGGGACCTCTCTTTGTTCTTCAACCTTCTTTTGACTACTTCAAGTTTTAGCTGAAACCTCTCCTCCAAGATAAAAATTTCACCCTGGCTAACTCCAAAAATAGCTATATTTTCCTCTTTCCCAAAATAGGAAAAGCTTTGTACTTGTAATCAAAAGAGAATCAATATATATAAAGTGGATGTACGCACGCTCTTTTGCCGAACCACTATAAAAAGTCTTGTGTGTTCCTTGTTTTCTTTACTTTACTACACTCTATATTCATTATTCAGGTGTTCCTCAAACGATTGGGGGTTTACTGTCACTAGTGACCAACTTTTGACGTCATCACTAGGCAAAAGATATAACGGCTAAATGTGAATATCTACAAGGACTAGCAGGACTATGACCACGTCCCTCTGACGTAAGATGTCCTCAACACTGAATCTGGAAAACCATAATACCCTTCCTTTCCATTTACGACTTTCTACAAACTCATGCCATGTATTACTAGTTCTCACTCCATCATAAATTGAGACAATATGTCAATCTTCCTATTTCCTCAAGGGGTGCTAAAAAGGATTTCTATTAATTCTTAACCATGTCATAAATTTGCTCATAAAAATCTCAACTTGCTTTTTTTCCTGTTCATTTTCCCATTATCCTCTTCCCTTAAACCATGCAAGTTTTAAATTTACTTTTTACTTCTTTCTATCTAGCAGTAGCAACTTGAAACATCTTTTTAAGAATTCCTTAAACCTTTACTAACTGTCCATGCACATTAATGAGACCATTCTCACTAAATCACCTTTAACTAAATAAGATTAAATATTTGTGACCTTTTCTAAAGAGGGTTTTTGTGTCCTATGTAAAGTAACAAGGAAACTTCAAAATTATTATTATTTTGTTGAAATAGATAGCAAAAAATAGCTGCTTCACCTATATTTTGTGCACCTCTTTCGCTACACATTTCCTTTCCACTTTAAGAAAAGATGTTTACTTACAAACTTATTTGTTCATAAAACTTTATAATTCTTCTTATTCCAACAAGTTAAAGTGTGCCATAATCAATCCTATAAGAAAAACTTTTATATTTTATTTCACTCAAGATTACTTATGCAACCTCATAAGGCCAATTCATCTATTTGCGCTTTCTCTTTCCCACTTACATCGCTTAACCCCGCCACTTTCTTATGCATTCAATACTTTTTGAAAACAAGTTTGCACAATTTTCCCAAAAATCATTTTAATACAACTCTTAATTTTACAAACTAGTAAATTTCTAAAATTGTAAACTTTTAAATTTTTGAAACTTGAAAACTTTTTCTAGAAATCTTTTTCTACATTTACATTTTTTTCTAGTTCTTTTAACTTTTGCATTTTTCAAATTTTTTGCGTGAAATTACATTTCTTTGTCCAAAATTTCTTCTTCACATAAATTCCTTTCAAACTATATCTAAACTGAAAAATAAAACTAGCACCACTTTTGTGCCAAACATATATATATATATAAATTCCTATCAATTTTTCTCTTTCTTAATCTTTGCTTAATTTACAAGTCCCTCCTGCCTAATCCACTAATCTAACATACCAAAATTTCAAATATTAACACATGGAATCTATTCTTTTTTTCAAACATTTTGTACATTCTACATTCTGTTTCACTCATGAGGCTATAATCCTCAAGTTCCCTAGCCATTTACTTAGTGTACAAAACCAATACCCTAACTTACTTCATGTGTTTTTTCACTAAATTATTGGATTCCTCTATGGATATGGGTGTATATATATAATATTTATATTTTAAAAATACAAATACTTTCACCCTCTATCTATATCGGAATCCTAAACCTAAGCTCTGATACCAAATGTAACAACCTGAATGTCGAAAGACTCAAAGTTTTTTTTCAAAAATCCAAATCTATCGAAGCTCGAATTGGTTTGTTTGGTATCTTGCAAAAAGCCAAAGATAAATATATTAGAGCTCATAATAGAAATCTCACAGTGCAAGAGAATAAAATATAATGGTAGGTAAACACTTACCAATATAATTACACTATCTAACAAGTGTCTATAACTTGTAGGATCTCAACCACCTGTCTAACCTGCATGTTTGTTATGAGGAGGGGGTCAGAACAAAAGTTCTGGTGAATGGACAAATTATACTTTCTACAAATAACACTACATATATCGCTCTACCACTGATTCATATTTATTAAGTTATTCAGGTTTATCTCACAATATATGAAACACCCCACCTCCATTAAGGTCACTCACAAAGGGAATGCATTAACTTTGGTGAAGCATTTTAGGTAAAAGGCGCAGATAATTTACAAGACGGACATATAAACAGTGGAAAACTGAAATCATTTCATAAATAGCATGGTTCAGTCAAAAAATTACAAGCATTGTCTAAAAAACCAACTTCTAAATTATTACAATAAAACATTTGTCTTGATTTAAAACTCTAAGTACATAAAGAAGCGTAAAACAGTAGTAAAGCAGCATAAATCCCCAATAAAAGTGTAACCACAGCCATAGCCCAGGAAAAAAGAATCCAAGCAATACATCTACTGTCTTCAAGCTCGAAAAGGTTTGCACTAAGCTGAACTATTCCCTCCCTACGGACCTTGGGGGGGAACCGAAGAAAAGAAGGCGAAAGAAAATGGAGTCAGACATAAGCCTGGTAAGTCCAGTGATTATTCAGCACGTGAATAGGTAAAAGGATCATGACATGAATAAATTGAACATAGGAATACCATTAGAAATAAGATAACATAAGATAAGGCAAGATAAACTGAATATACTATCACACTCATTTCCATTTCCTTGCACCTACTAGTGAATGTTTCAACTACCATCATGTGTTCATAATAAAGTGTTCTCTTTTTCCGATCGGCTTCTACTTGCATGCATTTATTACTTGTGTCATTCGGCCCCGCTTGATTGTAGATACCTGTGCTGGTCCCACCATAAGGTTTATCAATTCCTATGGGGGCAACCCGACACAAATACTAGATGTACAATGTATACTACTGATGCCCAGTGCCTGCTTTATCCACTCCGGAGTACGTGCACGCCCATACTCCGCCGGAACCTACACTGCTGCACCACCCGCCGCTATTTTGACCGCTTATAATCAGCCTAGTAATCGTGCCCCACCCTATCTAGTTCAGGGTACCGTGATACATTTATGTGGGTTATTGCTGAAATAGGTCCCCGTTACTAGGTTTTCCTAATCAACATGTTCTAACGGTTAAGTGTTCTCACATTTACCTAACCCAACCCATCTATTTAACTAATATGTTGTACTGGTTAAGTGTTGCCTTAATTAACTTAACCTTACCATTCTAACCTCGGGTTAGGCATGTTCATCTTTAGCCAATTTACATATTTGTTAATCCGCGGATGTTGTACTATTTAACTAACATGTTGTAAAATTCGCGCATGCTGTATTGTTTAACTAACATGTTCAGGGTGCCGCTATTAGATCTATATTGTTGCGGTCGCTGGATGTGCCGGGCGGTTCCGGGCAGTCTTACACTGCAAATCAATCTAACCTCAGGTTAGGCATGTTCATCTTTAGCCAATTTACATATTTTCCATATGTGTCAAAGTTTATGTCTTTTTATGCCAATATTTCCCAAGTGTAGTCAGTACAAGTTTTATGCCACATTCACATGCTAAGCACAAAATTTACTCAATTAAATTATACCCAATTTTCCCCGCGTTATAATCGCACGTACAACGAGATTCAATCTAAGTTCCGAATGAACTTAGTATTCACAAAAGCAAGTAAAAAGGAAAAAAATAGAGAAGGAGCATAAGAATTGACATAAGGAAAAATAGGCTTGTAAAGATGTACCCAATTCAAGAATCATGTTTCAATGTTGTACATTAACAATAAGTGTGGACAAGCTAAACAAATTAACCATAGGTATAAAGATTAGATAGAATTGGACTTAAGAGAATCACTAATTTTTATGTACAACATGATAAGTCCCATTATTTTAATCGCAATAGTCTTATAGGCATAAGAACAACATGATAGGTTCCATCATATCAATCATGGCAATCTCATAGGCATGATAGGTTCCATTATGTCAATCCAACAGTCTCATAGTCATGATAGGTGTCACTACATCAATCACAATAGTCTCATAGGCATAGACAATTCAGATTTGACAAAAGGATAAGCATGAATCAGAATTAGGCATCGTTTTAGATCCAGTTATTATAGTCATGATTTCTATTAGGTGTTTATATCTAAATAATAACTGAACTTACATAAAAAGGACGAATCTTGTATTATGGGATCTGATTTCTAAATCTGTTAAGCTAATCCTTTGACATAGACTTTTGATTTGAAGTTCTTCTAATCGATTTCTAGTTTGGATTTGATTTTCTAGTTTGGAGAAATGAAGGAGGCTAGGCTAGCTTCTAGATGAACAGCATGACGGCACCATAGTATTAGGGTTATGAGGTTAGGGTTTAGGTTTAGCTACGTATATATAGATGTCTAGGATTAATTCTAGCCTTTAGATTAGTCTAGGAGAAATCAGAGCCATCCAAACCAAAGAGATGTGTCATCTAGCCAACTACAGCATGACACATAAGCCCTAATACCTCAGAATTTGTCATCAGGCCAATCAGAGAAGGCCACATCAGCTCAGGGATATAAAAATTCGTCACAGGAATTGGATCTCAAAGGGGTCGACTCCCTACAGGGGGGTTGACACCTATGTCGACACCCCTATAGGGGGTCGACACCTATGTTGACTCCCCCTGGGGGGTCGACACCTTTGAGCGGGAAATTTCCTGCTCAGCCCGCTCTGACCGAATTTTGAATTTTTAACAGTTTTGACTTTTAGTTATTATTTTAATTTAATTTCTGTTTAAACTTGAAATCTTCTGAACTCAATAACTTCTTCGTACGGAGTCCGATTCACGCAAACTCGGACTCTTTCTCAAGCAGAATTCCGAGATGAACGCAATGGCGTAACCTGTTTCCCTTAATTCCTCTTCTAACAATTAAGTATTCTTTAATATGTTAATTTTAATATTCATAGAAAATACGGGGTGTTACAATATACTTTTGATTTTTCTGCGTAAATTGTACCCATCTACTCCTCAATGCATTAACCTAATAAATAATATATATGTTGCAAAACGCCCAATATATCAAGGTACTTCCTATCGTACCCTCCTCGAGTGGTCCCTATCATCGTACTACGAAAATGTACTGGACCTCCAACGCTATGCCACAAAAGCATATTAGGCTATGTTAAGAAAGAGAATAAGCCTCCATCGACGCACCATAAGGCCACCTTAATCCCAGTGTTCCTCCACAGAACTCAGTTGGGAGCTTTCTACATATCTGTAAAGGACAACCTTGTTTAGCCAACAATACATATATCCAAATATATGTTTATCTCTTTTGGTGGCTCTTCAATTCCCCACCCAGCCCCCCAACTAATGAAAGACTATTCAAAGAGCTAAATGACTGCCCTACCATCCAATCTAAACAAATATGCAGTCCCTCATCCAAGGACTGATAAAAAGGCCATTAGACTCTTGGCTTAGCTCCAGTCTTTTCCGCACATGCTTTGACTGACGATGACATATCGACGACCTACTATCCTTTGTTGGGTCCTAACCACGAAGCCTCTCCCTCTTGAAGCAGCTGTTGAATCATCCTAAGATCATCCCAAACAACCTTTGGGCTGCCCACCATCAAAGATGCAGCCAATGCGTACTCACTGTATGGAACGTACAGACCATGCCTCTGTGTGCACAACTTCACTAGGCATACCATATAGGGCTATCTTGGAGTATCCTTATGTCTCGTAGAAGTCCCATACTTCCTTCTAGTCCTATCGAATATTAAGATAGACGTGCTCCTCTCGTGCCTCCAGACACCCCCGATGGTTTTCCCCGTTGAGCTTTTCATCCTAAATATATACAGACTAATCCAAACGCATCTCATCATTATGATATTAGACCCTATGTCTAATCTCCAACTACATGCTTATTTTACTTACCACATTTCTAATAAACTTAAACATTAAATTGTTTATTCTACACTAAAGTTATTTTTTTTTATTAGCATTAGTTGGATGCTTATTTTCCCTAATCAGCTCTCACTACTAGAATAGACCACTGCTTACTATTATATTTATTAAACTTTATTCCTTAATTACAAGTTTATTGATAATTAGCCTACTCTACTTTTTACCATTTAATTATAATCTCGTGTTATAATGTTACCATACCTATAATTATGGGTTTGCTTATAAAACTTATTGTAACGACTTGGGTTTTCGCGATCCTGGTTATCGACATAAACTCAATGTCGACTATCCAAGCATGGAAATAATGGATAGTTAATGAAAGAAGTTAGAGGGTGAGGATAGATAAGATAGAAAATTAGAATATAAGAAGAAGAAGAACATACAATATCAAAGTAAACACGAATCTCATAGCGGAACGAATAAAATATAACATAACTTTGAAATAAAACCAATATATGTATACAATAACATTTATCAGAGTACAACACTTATAACACAACGAAAATAAACAATTGCTACAAAACCCTGAAGCCTCCTACTCCAAGCTCTCCAAGTATATCTGTAAAACCTGACTACTTGACTTCTTGTACAAATTTGGGCACCCAAGAGTTTAAGGGAAACAAAACAAAATTAACCCCGGGTCAGTCATGGGACTGGTGTGAGTAAACACTTTAAAACAATTTTGGAAAATAATCAATATCTCATAAGACCACGCCGTATAACATGAAACGGGTTTTTCCCTTATGAGAATCCAAAACACTTGATTTAACATTCAAGATCCTTTTGCAAGAAATGATAATCTTTATATCAAAACTATTTTGATACTATAATAGTGTCTACCAACCACAATATAATAATCATCTAGCAGAACGCTTTCATCTCACGTTCCACATACATAACATATAATCAAAAACCGCGGGCGCTTATTGGGTAATCAATTCCAACTGGCAAGGTATGGGACCACCTTCCGATAGTGTATCTCTAGAGAGGAATACACCGGGTTCAACAAGAACATCTTGCAACCCATTCTAAACATGACTGATCATTCATTTCGCTTGAGTGTACGGAATGTATTATCACCAACGGTTGGGATCAGCAACCGTTTCCAGAAAGGGTAGCATCGAAATAGATTATAAAAGTAAATGGAATTTCTCTAGATCAGGTGACAATACACTCTAATTGGCAGCTAACCACTTAGCCATGCAACCTACCCGATTTTGTACCATTTCCGGTTGCGAGGCTAGAGGCCAAGCTTATCTCAGACTGATCACACATTTATTCACTTTGAATGTCACATCGTTATACCAGCCAAATCACAAATTGATTTCTCCAAACATACCAGGGGTATACAGCTAAGAGAAACGAATTCCTCTTCCACCAAACGTAAATACATTTGAAGAGATCAACTTACGCGATTTATTAAATATAATCTGTCAGACATTCTTCCATACAGGTTGCTTGGGACTGGATAGACCGAAGGCACTATTCTGTAAACAGGACAGCCCTTGCATAACTCCATCTTCAATTATCTTCATCATATTTGATCGCAACGCTAACGCCCATACAGAGCAGTTTTCAGATAATGAATCTGATCCTGGTCTCTCCGTATTGACGACGGAAAAATGGTCAAAAACTTTGATAGTCGGTGATTTAACTATCAAAGAAAAACATGTGTGCAAACAATGATATTATTTCCATATGGAAATTCTATCAATCAATCATCAATCAACATTTATTCATTTCCCCATTTATCGTTTCCATATATTCATCAAATCCTTATTTTCTAGTTTTAGAAAATATATGCTATTATCTTTGGAAAATGTTTTCATTTCCGATTCATGCATCACTATCTTCTCACAAAAATCAGTCTCTAACTGTAAACTAGTAAGAGAACAACCCCCTACGTATTAACCCCGAAGGCCGAAACCAACATCAGATTGATACCAAGAAAGCCATTCAACTCAACTAACTTCCTGTCAGTTTCTACTTTCAGTCATTCCATTTAAATTCCTAATTCAAACCCCAAAATCCATTACAATATTTTATTTGCAAAATATTTACTTTAATCCTTTATTCACATTAAATGTGAATAATATATCTTCTTTGCAATCAAAACAGTTTGATTTCATATTTAAAAATAATATCCCAAATCCAGTCTCTATTTATACTTCTAAATATAGAATTATTCATATAAAATCTCATTTTATTCTTCTAACACTTATAATCCCATTTATAATCACCTTTATAAATGCTGCTCAAATTCCATTTAAAATATCGGTGTTAAAACCGATTCCTACTTCTCTATATAAATTTAGTCTTATATATTTTGTTTATCAAATGATAAATATTTTATTAAATTTATAAAACATTATTTATAAATTAATCATCTCAATCTATTTGTTAAAACAGATTTCTGTTTAATATCCACTTTAAACAATCTTCTCATAATTCTTTTATATCTCGTCAAATATTCCTTTTATAATTCTATTTACTTTCTAAATAAATATTGCTTTTATACTTCTATTTATTTTCAAAATAAGTAGTCCTTTTATACTTCTGTTTATTATATATATAAATAATCCTTTTATACTTCTATTTATTTTCTATATAAATAACCTTTTATAAATTCTTTGATTCTATAAATATTCCTTTTATAAAATTCTTTGATTTTATAAATTTATTATTTCCAATTTACACTTTGAAAATTCCCATTTCACATTACGGTATTTCTTATGGTATTTAAAATACCAAATAACCATGATCAATATCATCTACACACCCATAATCAATCATAGATTATATATCACATCATATATCATAATATATGAAAACAAATAGCATTATAAATATTGAGGAATCAGTTGGATCCCTCCAACCTGTTTTCCTGCATTCACAGATGTTAAACATTATAAATAACATCGATTTCATTTCAATATGAAATATTCTGATAAATAGAATCAATATTTGATTAATGATTTATATATATATATCGTTATCTACCATTTCAACCAATAAATCAGCAATTCAACCAAACAATCAGCACATAGTAATCAATCATCATTTATCAATACTGGATTATATTTATAGAAATATAAACTGTATAGAGTTAGTGAGATTTACTTACATTGGACGATCATCGTTAAATAACTATAATTGTCATTGATTCATATCAGACAATTTATTTCGCTATAAATTGTAATGAGCTCCAATTCACTCTGAATCAGTTCCAGGGTGTATCCCTCGTCTATAGGATTTCAGCAAATCCGGTTTTGCTGGATTTTGATAATGTATGATCAAGTTATGATTTATACAAGTTACTACATATTTTAAATAAAAAAAAATTAATTTCGTTTTTACAAAATTGGGCTTAACCTTGAATTGTCGACCCATTCAAAATCTGACACACCCGCACCTTAATTCCTTCTTCTCCGACAAACACGCTCCTCCTTACTTTAGCAAATACACACCATTTTCGTTTGTAAATCCTCCCCGTTCTCACTTATCGTGGCATGAACCCTCACAATGATACCTCTCACCTTCTTCTCTTCCAACCCTCTTTCTACCTATATAAGTATCCTCCCATTCGCACCTTCTTACAAACTTCCGTTCTCAGGAAGCAACCGCACTCCATTTACCAGGATCGACACAGTTTTTTCCAACATCACTCCATGTTTTCCCAAATGAAGCTATTCTCCATCCTCGACACAAAATTAAACTTGAAACAAGTTGTAACTTGCTCAGTTTCACCAAAAACATAAACCTACCTCACGACAACAGTAAGGCAGCGAACGATGCCTGCTTGGAATGTTCCAAAATTCATAGCATGTGAAAGAGAATTGCTGCGTGATCTCGATTATGTATGTTTTCGGATTTTAGAGGATTTATATGAATTTATAAAAGTTTTACAACTCACGATTCTTCCTTGTTGAAGAAAAGGATGGCGGCTGTATTCATTGACTACAAATGAAAATGCTTTAGGTTTAGTAAAAATTGGGATATTTATATGGAAATTTAAATATTTTTATATTCATTAATTTGTTGGTTTTTAGCCTCTCGCTATTTGCATTTATCATTTAAAAATCTATACGATCTCATAAGATACCCAAATTCGAAGAAATTAGACAAAAAGTTACAGTTCGACATTACGAACTCAACGAAACTTGTTTCGTCGAATTCCGAATCCATTTGCTCACACAGCGTATTTTTAAAGTCAAGTTATTGATTGTATTTCACATTAAAACCCCGTACGGATACATACTGATTCCAAAAATCACGAAATTTGGAATATAGCAATAATTTAATATTCTGGATCCATCAAAATTAGTTTCATCGAAAATGGAGGTTGTTTGCAAAACTGGCTATTTTTAAAGCTCTAAATAAACCCATTTAAATATTAACATATTAAAAAATAATTAAATTAAATATTTATAAATAAATATTATCGTATATATTCACAATAGAATATTATACAGCTCCAAAATATTCTTATCTGAATTTATAACTTGATATTTCAAATCCAGTGTTAAGTCATTATCCAATTTATGTTAAAAATCCTTTTGTAATATAAATAAACCGTTATAAATTATAAAGCAATTCCATAGCGACTTTTCGAAAATTTGATTTGGACATAACTCAAAATCTACACAACGAAATCTCGATTTTTCTCTTCCATTAGAAAAATATACTTCACCAGCTACGAACGTTTCTTGTTTCATAGAAATCCAATTTAAAAGGGAATCTGTATATTCATTTAAAGTTTGAATTCCCAAATTACGAACTACCACGCCATTTTGAGCTCGATTATAATTATAATATAACTATACGTTCAACTGTCATTTATATAATATATTCGTTAATATAATTCAACTCTAAACTAAATTATATATTCTAAACAATCCAATTCAAACAATATTGTGAATTATACTTGTAACGACCCGGGGATTTGCGACCTTGGTTATCGAAATAAACTCAATATCGACATCCAAGCATCGGAAATACCGGATAGTTAATATAAAGAAGTTAGAGGGTGAGAATAGATAAGATAGAAAATTAGAAAGAAGAAGAAGAAGATCACTACAACATCAGAGTAAACATGAATCTCACAGCGGAACGAATAAAATATAACATAACTTTGAAATAAAACAAGTATACGTATACAATAACATTATCAGAGTGCAACACTTTTAACACAGTGAAAATAAACAATAGTTATATAATCCTGAAGCCTCTTGCTCCAGCTCTCCAAGTATATCTGTAAATCCCGACTACTTGACTGCTTATACAAAATTGGGTACCCAAGAGTTTAGGGAAAACAAAACAAAATAAACTCTGGGTTAGTCATGTGACCGGTGTGAGTAAACTCCAACCATTTGTTTAAATTTTAAAATCCTTTTAAAGGAAAGAATAATTGTAAGACCAATCCACACATAAACACAGATGGTTTTTACCTTACGATAACCCAAAACATTTGCAAAACAATATTATTCTGATATTATAATAGTGTCTAACACAAGTAATATCAAACTAGTAGAACGCTTTCATCTCACGTTCTACCTATATAATATACAATCAAAAACCGCGGGCTCTTATTGGGTAATGGATTTCCAACTATGACAAGGTATGGAACCACCTTCCGATCAGTGTACTCTAGAAGCGATACACTGGAGTTCAACAAGAACATCTTGTAACTCGGCCACACATGACCGGCCATTCATTTCGCTTGAATGTTCCAATATATTATCACCTTACGGTTGGTATACCAACATAACCGTTCCCGGGGGATACAGAATTGAAAGAAGTAGCAAATATGAATATTCTCTATATGGTGACAATATACCCTAATTGGGTGCGGCCCACTTAGCCATGCTGCCTGCCCGATTTCTGTCATTTCCAGTTGATGAGACATGAGATCATAACGTATCTTTTAACAGATCACTCCTTCGGTTACTTTGAATGCCACATCGTCATACCTATCAAATCACAAATTGATTTCCCCAAAAATACCACAGGTATAAGCTAAGAGAAACGAATTTGTAACGACCCGGATTTTGGGCGACTTTGGTTATCGACATAAACACGATGTCGATAACCAAAACACCGAAAAATCCTGGTAATTAGTGAAAGAAATTAGAGGGTGAGGAAAGATAAGATAGAAACTTAGAATAGAAGAAGAAGAAGAACACAACATCAGAGTAACACGAACCTCACAGCGGAACGAATAAATATATTTCATAACATAACCTTGAAATACAAATCTGTACTTGAATATACATATCATTATCAAAGTACAGCACTTACAACACAGCGGAAATAACTATAGCTATATGATCCTGAAGCCACCTGCTCCAAGCTCTTCCAGTATATCTGTAAATCCCGACTACTTGACTGCCCATACAAATTTAGGCACCCAAGAGTTTAGGGAAAACAACAAAATAAACTCCGGATCAGTCATGGGACTGGTGTGAGTAAAACAGTTAAAAACAGTTGAACAAGTAAACGATATCTCATAAGACCACGCCGCATAACGGAACGGGTTTTTCCCTTATGAGAATCCAAGATAACTTTATATCAAAAACCTTTTGATATTATAATAATGTCTATCAACCACAGTATAGATAATCATCTAGCAGAACGCTTTCATCTCGCGTTCTACATATATAGTATACAATCAAAACCGCAAGCACGTATTGGGTAATGGATTTCCAACTATGACAAGGTATGGAACCACCTTTCGCTCGTGTACCTCTAGAGAGGAATACACTGGGTTCAACAAGAACATCTTGCAACCCGGCCACACATGACTGACCACTCATTTCGCTTGAGTGTATCGAATGTATATCACCAACAGTTGGGATCAGCAACCGTTTCCCGAATGGGACAGCATCAACAATAGATTTTTAGAAGTAAATGAAACTCTAGATCAGGTGACTATACACCCTACTTCGGTGCGACCGACTTAGCCATGCTGCCTGCCCGATTTCTGTCATTTACCGGATGATGAGGCTAGAAGCTACGCTTTATCACCATACCAGATTCACTTTGAATGTCACATCGTCAAATCTATCAAATCACCGATTGACGTCCTCAACCATACATTACGTGTTAGCTAAGAGAAGTTTCCTTCTCCGCTTTCCCTCTTGGTACGGTTGGAGAAATCAATATATGTGATCGTCTAGAAATACTCTGTCAGACATCCGTCCATACAAGTCATCCAGGAACAGGATGAACCGAAGGCACTATTCTGTAAACAGGATAGCCCTTGCATAACTCCGTCTTCAATTTCCTTTGGCATATATGATTCGCAACGCTTATGCCAATACAGAGTGGTTCTTTGGATAATAATCCAACCAATCTCTCCATATTAACAACGTTAAAATGGTCAAAACTTCGATAGTCTGTGATTTAACTATCGAATAAAAACAGGTGTGCAAACAACGATATTATTTCCAGATGGAAATTTATATCGGTCAAACATCATTCAACATTTATCTCTTTATTTCATTAATTTACTTATCTCCTATTTTCCCTATATTCAATATTTCTTATTTTCTAAATTTAGAAAATATACGTTATTAACAATGGAAAACATTTCCGTTTCTTGTTTTCTTTATTAAGAAACATTTCTGGTTTCTTCTTTGGAAAACATTTCCAAAGCCTCTTCACTGGACTTAGACAGATGTTTAAACAAACATCGCTATGCTAACTCAAACCATTTCCTTTACTGCCGAACATTAACTATTCCTTAGTTAAAACGAAGCCAATCAAGTTAGGGTAGAACTACCTCTCAGACCTTAACTGAACAACATTTCTAACTTTGAAATTAGCAAAGTTCACTTTATATTCCTTTACTAACTTCCTTACTTAACCCTGCTTCGAATAGCTATATTCGATTGATTCTTTTCACTTAACTCTATTCGATTAACCCTTATCAATTAACTCTATTGGACTAACACTATTGGATTAACTCTATTTGACTAACGCTATTGATTTACTCATTTCGCTTAACTCCTTTCGAATAAACTATATTCGATAATTCCTTTTACTTTCTTCAAATAAACTATATTCGATTAACTCATTTGCTTCTATTCGAATAACTATATTCGATTAACTCTTTTTACTTTAACACTAATCGATTAACTAACATCGATTAACTCCTTTTACTTTAACACTAATCGATTAACTAACATCGATTAACTTCTTTTACTTTAACACTAATCGATTAACTAACATCGATTAACTTCTTTTACTTTTACTCTAATCGATTAACTAACATCGATTAACTTCTTTTACTTTTACTCTAATCGATTAACTAACATCGATTAACTTCTTTTACTTTTACTCTAATCGATTAACTAACATCGATTAACTTCTTTTACTTTTACTCTAATCGATTAACTAACATCGATTAACTCCTTTTACTTTTACTCTAATCGATTAACTAACATCGATTAACTTCTTTTACTTTTACTCTAATCGATTAACTAACATCGATTAACTTCCTTTACTTTTACTCTAATCGATTAACTAACATCGATTAACTTCTTTTACTTTTACTCTAATCGATTAACTAACATCGATTAACTTCTTTTACTTTTACTCTAATCGATTAACTAACATCGATTAACTTCTTTTACTTTTACTCTAATCGATTAACTAACATCGATTAACTTCTTTTACTTTTCGAATAAACTATTCATTTATAAAGATTTACTTTTAGTAACAGTTCTTCACTTTACAAATGATTTCCCTTTTTATTTACTTTCGAAATATTTCCTTTTATAAAATCTGTTGATTTTATAAACTCCCTTTATTTCAATATACATTGAAATAATTCATTTTACATCCCAGGGTCTTTTATGATATTTAAAATATCGTATAAAAATGATCAACATCATTTCAACACCCATAATCCATAACAGATTATATAACACATCATATATCACAATATATGAAAAACAGTAAAATAAATGTTGAGGAATCCAGTTGGATTCCTCCAACCTGTTTCCCTGCATCACAGATGTTAAACAATATAGATAACATCACCTTTCAGTTCCATATGATATATTCTGTTAAACAAAATCAATATACAAAATTTAACTAACTGACTACCAGTTCAATCAAACAGTCAGCACACAGTCAATCAAACAATATCTAACAGTTCTAACAATACAACATGAAATTATAAACTGTTCAGAGTTAGTGAGATTTACTCACTTTTGCGCGTTAACCGATAAATATCGGTTTGCGTTCATTGATTCAGTCGAACAATTTATTTCGCCATAAATTGTAACGAGCTCGGATTGACTCGCGGTCAGTCCCATTGTGTTGCTTCCGTCCATACGATCCCAACGCAACTTACGGTTCGTCAATCTGACTCCGTATGGTCAAGATATCGAATTAACAAGTTTGTACATTATATAAATTTATTTAAAACTTAACCAAATCAAATGTCGGGCTTTACCACTCAAACTAAGGCCCATCATCTCCACGTTTCAAGCCCTCCCGCTCTATCTTCTTCCTCCAGAACTAAGACACGCGACATCCTCCTTCAATAGTTTAGAACCGCACCATTTTCCCATCTTTAACCGATCAAAACTCCACCATTACTTCACCGTTCTTCAAACAGATTTCACCAACAGTTTTCTCTTCGAACTCTCTTCCTACCAATACCATTAACGCCACTCTCGAACTCCTCCATCAAAATCCGTCCTCCACCATCGTCGGCTGCAGGAAAACATTGGATCCCAAAATCCAAAACCGAGCATCCCAAAAATAACACCAATCACCTCGTTTTAACCTCCTCAACCCAAATCTATACTCGAAAACCCGAATTAAAGCATAACCTGCTCACGATTTTGAACCCTAGCGCCACTGCTCAAACTCGAGCAACAGGAAAGTGGCGTCGCACCATATAACAATGAGGTAGAATTGAAGCTAGCGGTAAAACAAAAGCAGTGATACACCTCTTGCTATTTATAGAAATTTATACCAATTTCTTTGGATTTTTAGAAGACCACGTTTAAAGCTTTTAGACCAAAGAAGATGGCTGGTGAGGAAGGGGAATCGTGGCGTGCATTTTACCTTTAGTTAAGGAATTATTTAGGGTAAGGAAGAAAGGTTTTTATCCAATTTTATATTAAATTTTTAATCGATTTTTGCTTGTACTTGTCAATTAAAATTTTCTGTGACCTCATACGATACCCAAAAATCATGAAACTGGACATGCAGCTACAGCTCGACACCACGGACCCAACGAAACTGGTTTCGTCGAATTCTGACTCTGTTTGCTCACACAGCGTATTTTAAATCATCAAAATACTGACTGTTTTTCACTCTAAAAATCCGTACGACCACACAGTGACTCTAAAAATCACGAAACTGGAAATCTAACAACTATTTGATATTGTGGATCCAACAAAACTGGTTTCGTCGAATTCCGACTTTGTTTGCAAAAGTGGCTATTTTTAACGCTCTAAATAGCCTATTTAAATATATAAATATATTTAAATATAATTAAATTATTACTAATTTAATATTATCGTATATCTTTACATATGATATCGTACAGCTCCAGAATATCATATCAGAATATACCGTTTGATATTTTAGATTTTCAGATTATCTCGGTATTCAGTTCATATCGAAAATCCTTTTATAACGTATATAAAGCGTCGCAAATTATAAAGGAATTCTACAGCGACTTTTCTGAAATTTGATTTGGACGTACATCAAAATCTATACGACGAAATCTCGATTTTTCTCTTCCACTAGAAAGATATACTTCACCAGCTCCACACGTTTCTTGTTTCACAGAAATCCGGTTTAAAACGAATCCTGTACATTCAGTTGAAGTTCAAATCGCCAAATAGCGAACTGCAGCGCTATTTCAAGCTCTATTTTAATTATATTATAATTATACGTTCAAACTGACATCGACTGAATATATTCGTTATTCAAATTCAATTCTAAACTGAATTATATATCACAGATGATCCGGTTCACACCATATCGTCATTTCAGCCAATTCTGATTATTTCAGAATTAAATATATTATTTAATTTATTATTTAATTAAATATTCACTATTATTTTATTCAACGACCATGTAATTCACTAAACCACCATTTATACAATTAAATAAATTAATCATAATACCCCTGCCAATGCGGGTCATTACAGAATTCCTCCGCCATTAACATAAATACGTTTGAAACGATCAACTTACGGGACCTGCCAGACATACTCTATCAGACATTCGTCCATTCAAGTTGTCTTGGGACTGGACAACCAAAGGCACTATCCTGTAAATCCATCTTAGGCAATTTCTACCTAGGATTTACTGAACAGCCCTTGCATAACTCTGTCTTCAATTATCTTCATCATATTTTATTCGCAATGCTAATGCCATACGGAGTGGTTTTCAGATAATATATATGATCCCGGTCTCTCCGTATTGACAACGGAAATGGTCAAAATCTTTGATAGTCGGTGATTTAGCTATCAAAGGAAAACATGTGTACAAACAACAGTCGTTTTCCTAAATGGAAATCTTACCGAGCAAATCATCAATCAACACTGATCTCCTTTAATTTAATTTGTCATTCAATTATTCATTTCCCCATTCCCGTTTCCATATATTCGTAAATTGTTATTTTCTAAAGTTAGAAAATATACGTTATTAATCATTGGAAAACATTTCCATATTTACTCTCATTTCTTATTTCTATATTGGAAAACATTTATGATTCTTATTTGGAAAACATTTCCAAACTCCTTCATTGGATTTAAACAGATGTTTAAATAAAACATCGTGATGCCAACTCAAACCATTACACTCATTAACTAAATTCACTTAACCAGTCTTCACTATTGAACTTTAACTATTCCTAAGTTAACGAAGAAGTCAATCAAGTTGGGGTATATCTAACTCTCGGTCCTTAACTGAACAACATTATCAACCTTGAAATGAACAAAGTCCACCACTTAAATCTTTAACAAACTATTCTTACGTAACTCTCAGATTCAATTTATGATTCCATTTCTTTTGCAGAATCATTTGATTATAACATTTGTGTTATAATTCCATGCTTTCGAGATATAATAATTTTAATATAACTTTTATTTCTTAATTTGAATAAATAAATAAACAACTTATTTATTAACAAACAAATAAATCTTGATTTAAAAACCGGAAAGTAAATAGTACTTCCCGAATTCGATATAATCGAATTCCACGTATAACTCTCTTTCGAGTAATCTCTATTCGATTAACTCTCCTTTCGAATAAACTATATTCGATTAACACCTTTTCGAATAAACTATATTCGATTAACTCCTTTTCGAATAAACTATATTCGATTAACTCCTTTATCAAATATACTATATTCGATTAACTTCTTTTTTCGAATAAACTATATTCAATTAACTCCTTTTCGAAGAAACTATATTCGATTAACTCCTTTTCGAATAAATTATATTCAATTAACTCCTTTTTGAATAACTCTATTCGATCAACTCCCTTTTCAAATAAACTATATTCGATTAACTCCTTTTCGAATAAACTATATTCGATTAACTCCTTTTCGAATAACTCTATTCGATTAACTCCCTTTTCGAATAAACTATATTTGATTAACTCCTTTTTTGAATAAACTATATTCGATTATCTCTCTTCGAATAACTTATTCGATAAACTAATACTCGAGTAACTCAAATCGATTAACTAATACTCGACTAACTCTTATCGTTAACTAATATTTGACTAACTCTATTCGAATAAATAATATTCGACTAACTCTATTCCAATAAATAATATTCGACTAACTCTATTCGAATAAACAATATTCGACTAACTCTATTCGAATAAATAATGTTCGACTAACTCTATTTTCTATCTCATTCAAATTCCCATTTGAATTCCTATTTCAAAACCCAATTTTTACTTATAAATGTTTTAATTTATAAAATATTCATTTTAATCCATTATTCACATCGCATGTGAAAAATATTTCTTTTATATAATCCATTAAGTTTGATTTCATATTTTAAATAATATTCCATTTCCAAATTCTATATATACTTCTATTTATAGAATTATTCATATGAAAACTCCTTTGTATTTCTAACACTTAAATCTTATTTAAAATTCCCTTTTATAACTCTATTTATTTCATAAATAAATATTTCCTTTTATAACTCTATTTATTCCATAAATGAATATTTCTTTTCTTAACTCTATTTATTCCATAAATAAATATTTCCTTTTTTATCTCTATTTATTTCATAAATAAATATTTCCTTTTATAACTCTATTTATTCCATAAGTAAACATTTTATTTTTTAACTCTATTTATTTTCTAAATAAATATTTCCTTTTTTAACTCTATTTATTTTCTAAATAAATATTTCCTTTTATAACTCCTTTGATTTTATAATTATTTTCTTTAATAAAATCCTTTTCCTTTTATATATAAAATCCATTGATTTTATATAAATAATTTATTTTCAAAATACACTTTGAAAATCCCCTTTTCTACATCCAAGTATTTCTTACGATATTTAAATTACCAAATAACAATTATCGATATCATTCAAACACACATAATCAACAACAGATTATATATCACATCATATATCACCATATATGAAAAACAATAAAATAAACGTTGAGGAATCCAGTTGGATTCCTCTGACCTGTTTTCCTGCATCCACAGATGTTAAACAATATGATTAACATCAATTTCATTTCATTATGAAATATTCTGATAAACAGAATCAATGTTTGATTAACGATTTATATATGTATCGTTATCTATAATATCAACCAATACATAAGAAATTCAACCAAACAATCATCACATAGCAGTCAATCAGCATTTATCATTACTAGATTGTCTTTACAAAAATATAAACTGATAGAGTTTGTGAGTTTTACGCACATTGGATGGTTATCCTTAAATAATGATTAACTATCTTTGATTCAGACGAACAATTTATTTTGCAATAAATTGCGATGAGCTCTAATTCACTCCCAGTTAGTTCCATTGTGTAGCCCTCGCCCCTACGATCCCAACATGACTGATCATTCAAAATTCTGGTAATGTATAACGAGGATATTCATTTTATAAGTTTGCGTACATATTTAAACATTTTTAAATCACTAGAATAAAATTAATTTTCCTAATACTTTATTAACACTAATAATCCACATTTAACCTTTAAAGCGGCTTCTCATCATTTTTCTTCATCCCCCACCTTTCAAAACCCGTACCAGTTTTTAAACCCAAAAGCTTCAACTTCCTAGCCTTAATTTCCAAACACGTTCAGCTTCTTTATCAACTTATATAAATTCATAAATAAAAACACCCTTATTTGATTAATGCCAACCCCAAATTATTGACTTAACCCTTCTTCTTCTCCATACCAGTACAGTTCGAAGTCGGCTCTTCTTCAATGGAAATTAACGGCAACTTCACAAAATTATCCATCCACCTTTTCTCAACGAAACCGCATTTTGACTTCACCACCCCCTTATTCATGAAAATCTCCATACGTTCTTTACCATTTCCCTTCAATCGTTCTGCCCTCAGGTGTCCGGACCCATAGAACTTCACGCACGCACAAACTGAACACCGTCGACACTATCACTCCATCATCCATCTCCAAACATTGTCCACTTTCCTCCCCATAAGATAATCTTTCTTCCCAGCTACAAATGGTCGAACTCGCACCATCTCAGTTTGCGTTGAAACTGTACAACCCGCGACTCCCAGAAATTGTCACGATAGAAGTTTGCACCAAAATACCCCCCAAATCCGACAGTGAGTCGCGGTTTTCAATGACTAACCAAAATCCAATAATGTTTTCTTCCATCGATGATCCATCGAGCCAAACTCCCTAACCCTAGTTGACGGTGGTGCTTAAAAATCGAACTAAAGGCTCTTCGAACCATTCAAACTTGATACCAAAACGAAGAGGATCGCCTTAGGAATTTAAATCTACTAACTTTTGAATTTATAGACTTTGAATTAAATTTCCAGAATTTTCTAAGATAACGAATTTAGTTTTAAGGAAGAAAACAACGGCGGGTTTGCGGTTGACCAAAGAATGAGAAAGTTTAGGGTTTAGGGGAATTGTAGTGTATTTATAGAATAGTTATAATATTTTCTATTGATTATTTTATTCAGTTGTAATCAATCGCTACATGTAATCATCGCTTAAAAATCTGTACGATCACATATAATACCCAAATCCGACGAAAATGGACGTACACCTACAGTTCGACATTACGGGCCCAACGAAACTGGTTTCGTCGAATTCTGACTTCGTTTGCTCACACAGCTTATTTTTAAAGTCAAATAATTGACTGTTTTTCATATTAAAATCCCGTACGGCCACATATTGACTGCAAAAATGATGAAAATTGAAATCTAGCAATAATTTAATACTGCGGATCCAACAAAATTAGTTTCATCGAAAACGGAGGTCATTTGCAAAACTGGCTATTTTTAAAGATCTAAATAAACCCATTTAAATATTAATATATTTAAAAATAATTAAATTAAATATAAATAAATTTATATTATCGTATATATTCACAATAGAATATCATACAACTCCAATTCGATTTATAACTCGATATTCAAATCCCGGTTTGAATCGATATTCAATTTATATTAAAAAATCTATTTATAATATATATATGTATGTATATATATATATATATAAATCGTTATAAATTATAAAGGAATTCCATAGCGATTTTTCGAAAATTTGATTTGCACATAACCCAAAATCTACATGACGAAATCCCAATTTTTCTCTTCCATTAGAAAAATATACTCCACCAGCTCCGATCGTTTCTTGTTTCACAGAAATCCGACTTAAAATGGATTCCGTATATTTGTTTAAAGTTCAAATCGCCAAATGAACTACCGCGCCATTTCTAGCTCGATTTTAATTATAATATAATTATACGTTCAACTGTCGTTTAAATAATATATTCGTTAATATAATTCAACTCTAAACTAAGTCATATATTTTATATTGTCCAATTCACACCATATTGTGAATTTCTGCTATTTCCGATTATTTCGAAAATAAATATATTATTTATATTAATTAATTATTAAATATTATTTAATTAAACAACCATATAACATTACCAAACCAATTTTTAAATAATTAAATAAATTATTTATTATCCATTAAAAATATAGGTCGTTACATTCCTTCCCTCTTAAAATAATTTCGTCCGCGAAATTGCTAAGCTAGAAAACAAACCCTATTAATTGGGTTTAAATTATTTGTTTACTTCTTAACTCTAGTTTTACTGAACCAATTAATTTCAATTAAAATATTAATTCATTTCGAATAACCAAAATTTTCAAAAATATTCTAACACCCTAAATTTCTGAAAAATTTCTCCAGCACCTCCTTTGTACGGCTCAATCGGTACAACTACAACTTGCCTCCCTGGGCCTTCTCCAACCCAAAAGAAAATAAAACAGACAAGCGGCTTGCCAAACAGGCTCACAAAAATCTCATACTAATATAAAATATAAACTTGTACCTTTTTGTCGGGCATTTCATTATATCATTTCCATCTGCTACCAATTCAGCATATACCAATATCATCCCAATCAATCTCCAACCGATTCAACCTAAAATTCAATCATTTGATTCTATCCAAGCCAAATTTCATTTCGAACTCAAGTTTCATTCTTGAGTCCAAACTCTTATCAATCCAACTTACTTGATATCATTCTAATCCAATTCAATTTCCACTTACCACCTAACTGGCTTTATTTTAAATTCCAATTTGCTTTCACAAGTTCTTCTTTAATCTATTTTTAATTCAACAGTCTCTTCCTGGAAATTGTAAACAGATATTCTTTTCAAAGACCAAATATTCCCTTTTGGAATCAAAACAACTTGTTTTCTCAAAACCTTTCCAAAACATATTTTTGGTAGTAATCTGTCACTTGCAACTCGAAAATGAACACCGATGATGGTGCGCAGTCATCATCGGAATTATTTTCCAGCGACTGAAGTGAGTTCAATACTATATCTCTTTCAAAACCATTTTTTTAAACACTTCTACTTTGAAATTATTTCAATATATCCTTCACAATGCTTGTAAAACAATTTATAATCCCCCAGGATTTTAAAATTCCTTTATATTTAATCCAAATCCATTTACAACACTTATTCCAATTTCCAGATTTTTAATTCCAATCATAATTTAATTTTAGATTTAATTCATTTAGATTTCATATATTTCACTTATATGAATTATGACTGATTATTTACATAACCATTTCACTTTTTATAATCTTACTCGATTATAATAACAACTAATATATCCAATATATTATAATCATTTCAATATCAATCCTTTATATCAAAATATAATTTCGGTAAAATTATTTTATTTACCCTCCTTTTAAAACATACCATGTCGGTTCATCATATTCGAGTGTTCAGAAACTCCTACCGACATAGTGGATCAAATTGATCGACCAGAACCCATAAACAACTCAACAAATAAATCTCCACAATATAAAACATTTTTTTTATAAAATCTACAAATACCTTCTCTCGTATATATACACTCAACTCAATCTAGGGTATTACTAACCCATCTCAACTGAGTCACGCCACAGAGCCAAGGTAATTACTTAACCTTAAGCTATGATACAACTATAACGACCCGGGGATCTGCGACCTTGGTTATCGACATAACTCAATGTCGACTATCCAAGCATCGGAAATACAGGATAGTTAATATAAAGAAGTTAGAGGGTGAGAATAGACAAGATAGAAAATTAGAATAGAAGAAGAAGATCACTACAACATCAGAGTAAACACGAATCTCACAGCGGTACGAATAAAATATAACATAACTTTGAAATAAAACAAGTATATGTACATAGTAACATTATCAGAGTACAAACACTTAAAACACAGCGAATATAAACAATAGCTATATAATCCTGAAGCCACCTACTCTAGCTCTCCAAGTGTATCTGTAAATCCTGACTACTTGACTGCCCGTACAAAATTGGGCACCCAAGAGTTTAGGGAAAACAAAACAAAATAAACTCCGGGTCAATCATGTGACTGATGTAAGTAAACTCCAACCATTTATTTAACTTTTAAAATCCTTTTAAAGGAAAGAACAATCGTAAGACCAATCCGCACATAAACACGGATGGTTTTTACCTTACGATGACCCAAAACATTTGTAAAACAATATTATTCTTATATTATAATAGCGTCTAACACAAGTAATATCAATCTAGTAGAATGCTTTCATCTCACGTTCTACCTATACAATATACAATAAAAAACCATGGGCTCTTATTGGGTAATGGATTTCCAACTATGACAAGATACGAAACCACCTTCCGATCAGTGTACTCTAGAAGCGATTCACTGTAGTTCAACAAGAACATCTTGAAACTCGGCCACACATAAACAGCCATTCATTTCGCTTGAATGTTCCAAATATATTATCACGTTACGGTTGGTATACTAACATAACCATTCCCGAGAGATACAAAATTGAAAGAAGTAACAAATATCAATATTTTCTATATGGTGACAATATACCCTAATTGGGTGTGGCCCACTTTGCCATGCTGCCTACCCGATTTCTGTCATTTCCCAGTTGATGAGGCATGAGGTCATAACGTATCTTTTAACAGATCACTCATTCAGTTACTTTGAATGCCACATCGTCATGCCCACCAAATCACAAACCGATTTCCCCAAAAATACCATGGGTATAAGCTAAGAGAAATGAATTCCTTCGCCACCATCGTAAATACGTTTGAAACGATCAACTTACGCGATCTGCCAGACAAACTCTGTCAGACATTCGTCCATTCAAGTTGTCCTGGGACTGGACAACCCATAGGCATTATTCTGTAAATCCATCTAATGCAATTTCTACCTAGGATTTACTGAACAGCCCTTGCATAACTCCGTCTTCAATTATCTTCATCATACTTGATTCGCAACGCTAATGCCATACGGAGTGGTTTTCAGATAATAAATCTGATCCCGGTCTCTCCGTATTGACAACGGAAATGGTCAAAATCTTTGATAGTCGGTGATTTAACTATCAAAGGAAAACATGTGTACAAATAACGGTCGTTTTCCCAAATGGAAATCTTACCGAGCAAATCATCAATCAACACCGATCCCCTTTAATTTAATTTTTCATTCAATTATTCATTTTCCTATTCCCATTTCCATATTTTCATAAATTCTTATTTTCTAAATTTAGAAAATATACGTTATTGATCATTGGAAAACATTTCCATATTTACTCTCATTTTTTATTTCTATATTGGAAAACATTTCTAATTCTTATTTGGAAAAAATTTCCAAACTCCTTCATCGGATTTAAACAGATGTTTAAATAAAACATCGCGACGCCAACTCAAACCATTACACTCATTAACTAAATTCACTTAACCAGTCTTCACTATCGAACTTTAACTATTCCTAAGTTAACGATAAAGTCAATCAAGTTGGGGTATATCTACCTCTCAGACCTTAACTGAACAACATTATCAACCTTGATATGAACAAAGTCCACCACTTAAATCTTTAACAAACTATTCTTACGTAACTCTCAGATTCAATTTACGATTCCATTTCTTTTACAGAATCGTTTGATTATAACATTAGTGTTATAATTCCATGCTTTCGAGATATAATAATTTTAATATAACTTTTATTTCTTAATTTGAATAAATAAATAAACAACTAATTTATTAACAAATAAATAAATCTTGATTTAAAAACAGGAAAGTAAATAGTACTTCCCGAATTCGATATAATCGAATTCCACGTGTAACTCTCTTTCAAGTAATCTCTGTTCGATTAACTCTCTTCTCGAATAAACTATATTCGATTAAATCCTTTTCGAATAAACTATATTCGATTAACTCCTTTTTCAAATAAACTATATTCGATTAACTCCTTTTTCAAATGAACTATATTTGATTAACTCCTTTTCGAATAAACTATATTCGATTAACTCCTTTTCGAATAAACTATATTCGATTAACTCCTTTTCGAATAACTCTATTCGATTAACTCCCTTTTCGAATAAATTATATTCGATTAACTCCTTTTCGAATAAACTATATTCGATTAACTCCTTTTCGAATAACTCTATTCGATTAACTCCCTTTTCGAATAAACTATATTCAATTAACTCCTTTTTTGAATAAACTATATTCGATTATCTCTCTTCGAATAACTTATTCGATTAACTAATACTCCACTAACTCAACTCGGTTAACTTATAATCAACTAACTCTTATCGATTAACTAATATTCACTAACTCTACTCGAATGAATAATATTCGACCAACTCTGGTCGAATAAATAATATTCGACTTACTCTATTCGAATAAATAATAGTCGACTAACTCTATTCGAATAAATAATATTTGACTAACTCTATTTTCTGTCTTATTCAAATTACCATTTGAATTCCTATTTCAAAACTAAATTTTTACTTATAATTGTTTTAATTTATAAAATATTCATTTTATTCCATTATTCACATCGAATGTGAAAATGATTTCTTTTATATAATCCATTAATTTTGATTTCGTATTTTAAAATAATATTCCTTTTTCGAATTCTATATATACTTCTATTTATAGAATTATTCATACGAAATCTCCTTTTTATTTCTAACACTTAAATCTCATTTAAAATTCCCTTATATAACTATATTTATTTCATAAATAAATATTTCCTTTTATAACTCTATTTATTCCATAAATAAATATTTATTTTTTTGACTCTATTTATTCCATAAATAAATATTTCCATTTTTAACTCTATTTATTTCATAAATAAATATTTCCTTTTATAACTCTATTTACTCCATAAATAAATATTTCTTTTTTAACTCTATTTATTTTCTAAATAAATATTTCCTTTTTTAACTCGATTTATTTTCTAAATAAATATTTCCTTTTATAACTCCTTTGATTTTATAATTATTTTCATTTATAAAATCCTTTTCCTTTTATATATAAAATCCATTTATTTTATATAAATAATTTATTTTCAAAATACACTTTGAAAATCCCCTTTTCTACATCCCAGTATTTCTTATGGTATTTAAAATACCAAATAACAATGATCGATATCATTCGAACAAACATAATCAACAACAGATTATATATCACATCATATATCACCATATATGAAAAACAGTAAAACAAATATTGAGGAATACAGTTGGATTCCTCCGACCTATTTCTCTGCATCCACAGATGTTAAACAATATAATTAACATCGATTTCATTTCAATATGAAATATTATGATAAACAGAATCAATGTTTGATTAACGATTTATATATATATATATATATATATATATGTCTTTATCTATAATTTCAACCAATACATAAGCAATTCAACCAAACAATCATCACACAGCAATCAATCAGCATTTATCATTACTAGATTATCTTTATAAAAATATAAACTGATAGAGTTAGTGAGTTTTACTCGCATTGGATGGTTATCGTTAAATAACGATTAACTATCTTTGATTCAGATGGACGATTTATTTTGCAATAAATTGCGACGAGCTCAAATTCACTCCCAGTCAGTTCCATTGTGTATCCCTCGTCCCTACGATCCCAACGTGACTGACCATTCAGAATTATGATAATGTATGACAAGGATATTCATTTTATAAGTTTGCGTACATATTTAAACATTTTAAAATCATTAGAATAAAATTAATTTTCCTAATACCTTATTAACACTAATAATCCACATGTTAACCTTTAAAGCAACTTCTCGTAATTTTTCTTCATCCCACACCTTTCAAAACCCATACCAGTTTTTAAACCTAAAAGCTTCAACTTCCTGGCTTTAATTTCCAAACACGTTCAGCTTCTTTATCAACTTATATAAATTCATAAATAAATGCACCCTTACTTGATTAACGCTAACCGCAAATTATCGACTTAACCCTTCTTCTTCTCCATACCAGTACAGTTCGAAGCCAGCTCTTTGTCAATGGAAATTTATGGCAACTCCACAAGATTAGCCGTCCACCTTTTTTCAACAAAACCGCATTCTGACTTCACCACCCCCTTGTTCACAAAAATCTCCATATGTTCTTTACCATTTCCCTTTACTCGATCTACCCTCAGGTGTTCGGATCCATAGAACTTCACGCATGCACAAACTGAACACCCTCGACATAATAACTCCATCATCCATCTCCAAACATTATCCACTTTCCTCCCCATCAGATAATGTTTCTTCCCAGCCACAAATGGTCGAACTCGCACCATCTCAGTTTGCATTGAAACTGTACAACTCGCGGTTCCCAGAAAATATCGCAACGGAAGTTTGCACCAAAATACCCCCTCCCCCAAATCCTCCAGTGAAGTGTGGTTTTCAATGACTAACCCAAATCCAACAACGTTTTCTTCCATTGATGCTCCATCGAGCCAAACTCCCTAACCCTAGTTGACCGGGGTGCTTAAAAAACGAAATGAAGGCTCTTCGAACCATTCAAACTTGATACCAAAATGAAGAGGATCGCCTTAGGAATTTAAATCTACTGGCTTTTGAATTCATAGACTTTGATTTTAGTTTTCAGAGTTTTCTAAGATAACGAATTTAGTTTTAAGGAAGGAAACAACGGCGGGTTTGTTGTTGACCAAAGAATGAGAAAGTTTAGGGGAATTGTAGTGTATTTATTGAATATTTATAATATTTTCTATTGATTATTTTAGTCAGTTGTAATCAATTGCTACATGTAATCATCGTTTAAAAATCCGTACGATCACATACAATAACCAAATCCGATGAAAATGGACATACACCTACAGTTCGACATTATGGACCCAACGTATCTGGTTTCGCCGAATTCCGACTTCGTTTGCTTACACAGCGTATTTTTAAAATCAAATAATTGACTGTTTTTCACATTAAAATCCCATACGGCCACATACTGACGAAAATTGAAATCTAGCAATAATTTAATACTGCGTATCCAACAAACTTAGTTTCGTCGAAAACGGAGGTCGTTTGCAAAACTATTTATTTTTAAAGCTCTAAATAAACCCATTTAAATATTAATATATCTAAAAATAATTAAATTAAATATAAATAAATTTATATTATCATATATATTCACAATAGAATATCATACAGCTCCAATTGTATTTATAACTCGATATTCAAATCCCGGTTTGAATCGATATTAAATTTATATTGAAAAAACCATTTATAATATAAATAATTCATTATAGATTATAAAGGAATTCCATAGCGACTTTTCGAAAATTTAATTTGGACATAACTCGAAATATACACGACGAAATCCCAAGTTTTCTCTTCTATTAGAAAAATATAATCCACCAGCTCCGAATGTTTCTTGTTTCACAGAAATCCGGCTTAAACGGATTTTATATATTCGTTTAAAGTTCGAATCGCCAAATTACGAACTGTCGTGCCATTTCGAGCTCGATTTTAATTATAATATAATTATACGTTCAATTGTCGTCTATATAATATATTCGTTAATATAATTCAACTCTAAACTGAATTATATATTTTATATTGTCCAGTTCACACCATATTGTGAATTTCTGCTATTTCCGGTTATTTCGGAAATAAATATATTATTATATTATTTATGTTAATTAAATATTCAATATTATTTGATTAAACCATTATTTAAATAATTAAATAAATTGTTCATTATCCATTAAAAATACGGGTTGTTACACTACTATTTCCGACTATTCTGGAATTTAAATATATTATTATATTATTTAATTTAATTAAATATTCAATATTACTTAATTCTAGTCATTTTAAATAACCAAACCATTAATTAAATAATTAAACAAATTATTTATTATCCGTTAAAAATATGGGTCGTTACATTCTTCCACCCTTAAAGTAATTTCGTCCTCGAAATTGCTAAGGTAGAAAACAAACCTTATTAACTGGGTTAAAATTATTCTTTTAATTCTTTAACATCAGTTTCAATTGAACCAATTTAATTTCAATTAAATATTTATTCATTCCTACTAACGAAAATTTTCAAAAATCCTGAAAATTTTCCAACATCTTAACTTTTCGAAAAATTTCGCCAGCACCTCCTTTATATTGGTTAATAGCTCAAACTCCAACTCGCCTCTCTAGGCCTTCTTCAACCTAAAAGAAAATCAAACAGCTAAGCGGGTTGCCAGTTCGGCTCATAAAATCTCATATCCAATATGAAATATAAACTTGTACCTTTTTATCGGGCATATCATTATATCCTTTCCATCTGCTACTAATTTAGCATATACCAATATCATCCCAATCAAACTTCAATCCATTTTTACCCTCAACTCAAATCTCATTCTCAATTCCAACTCTTATTTTACCCATCAAAAACAAATTTCAAATTCCTATCTCATAGATCCAAATTTTCTCGATATTTTTCTAATCCAATTCAATTACCACTTAACTGGTTTATTTAAATTTCAGTTTGCCGTCACACATTTCTATTCAATTTGGTTTTAAATTAAACAATATTTCCCTAGGAATTTTAAATAAATTAGGTTTTATAAAATCAAATATTCATTTTCGGAATTCAAACAACTTAATTTTCTCAAAACAATTCAAAAACAATCTCTTTGGTAGTAATCCGTCGCTTACATACTCAAAAATGAACACTGATGATGTGGCCAGCATCATCAAAGTTATTTCCCACCGATCAAAGTGAGTTCAATACTATATTATTTCAAAACTCAATTTTAAACACTTCCATTTGAAATTATTTCAAAATATCCTTCACAATGCTTGTAAAACAATTCAAAATCTCGCAGAATTTTAAAATTCACATATATTTAATCCAAATCCATTTACAAACACCTTTCCAAATTTCCGAGGTTTTAAATTGCAATTTTGATTTAAATTTAGATTTAGTTCATTTCATAACACTTATACGAATTCCAATTGGTTATATATATAACCATTTCCATTATAATCTTACTCGATTTACATAACGACCAACACATCCAATATTCTTAATATTCCAAATATCAATCATTCTTTTATATAAAAATATAATTTGGCTAAAATTATTTCATTTACCCTTTTTCAAAACATATCATGTCAGTTCATCGTATTCGAGTGTTTAGAAACTCCTACCACTACAGTGGATCAAACCGATCGACCAGAACTCATAAACAACTCAACCAATAAATCACCACAATATAAAACAATTTTTATAAAATCCACAAATACGTTCACTTGTATATATACACTTAAACTCAATCTAGGGCATTACTATCCCCATCTCTATTGAGTCACGCCACAGAGCCAAGGTAATTACTTAACCTTCAGCTCTGATACCACTGTAATGACCCAGGTTTTCGCGATCCTGGTTATCGACATAAACTCAATGTCGACTATCCTAGCATCAGAAATACCAGATAGTCAATGAAAGAAGTTAGAGGGTGAGGATAGATAACATAGAAAATTAGAATAGAAGAAGAAGAACATACAATATCAGAGTAAATACGAATGTCACAGCGGAACGAATAAAATATAACATAACTTTGAAAAAAAACCAGTATATGTATACAATAACATTTATCAAAGTACAACACTTACAACACAGCAGAAATAAACAATTGCTATAAAATCTTGAAGCTTCCTGCTCTAAGCACTCTAAGTATATCTGTAAAACCTGACTACTTGACTGCCCGTACAAATTTGGGCACCCAAAAGTTTAGGGGAAACAAAACAAAATAAACTCCGGGTCAGTCATGGGACTGGTGTGAGTAAACACTTTAAAATAGTTTGGGAAAATAAGCGATTCTCATAAGACCACGTTGTATAACACGGAATGGATTTTTCCCTTATGAGAATCCAAAACACTTGATTTAACATTCAAGAACCTTTTGCAAGAAATGATAATCTTTATATCAAAACTATTTTGATATTATAATAGTGCCTATCAACCACAATATAATAATCATTTAGCAGAATGCTTTCATCTCACGTTCCACATACATAATATATAATCAAAAACCGCGGGCCCTTATTGGGTAATGAATTCCAAATGGCAAGGTATGGGACCACCTTCCGACAGTGTATCTCTAAAGAGAAATACACCGGGTTCAATAAGAACATCTTGCAACCCAGGCTAAACATGACCGGTCACTCATTTCGCTTGAGTGTACCGAATGTATTATCACCAACAGTTGTGATCAACAACCGTTTCCCGATAGGGACAACATTGAGATAGATTATAGAAGTAAATGGAATTTCTCTAGATTAGGTGACAATACACCCTAATTGGCAGCTAACCACTTAGTATGCGACCTACCCGATTTTATACCATTTCCGGTTGTGAGGCTAGAGGCCATGCTTATCTCTGACAGATCACACATTTATTCACTTTGAATGTCACATTGTCATACACGCCAAATCACAAATTGATTTCTCCAAACATACCACTGGTATACAGCTAAGAGAAACAAAACCTCCGCCACCAAATGTAAATACGTTTGAAGAGATCAACTTACGCGATCTATTAAATATACTCTATCAAACATTCTTCCATACAGGTCGCCCTGGGACTGGACAGACCGAAGGCACAATTCTTTAAATAGGACAGCCCTAGCATAACTCCGACTTCAATTATCTTCATCATATTTGAACGCAACGCTAACACCCATACAAAGCGGTTTTCAAATAATGAATCTGATCCCTGTCTCTCCATATTGACGACGGAAAAATGTTCAAAAACTTTGATAGTCGGTGATTTAACTATGAAAGAAAAACATGTGTGCAAACAACGATATTATTTCCATATGGAAATTCTATCAATCAATCATCAATCAACATTTATTCATTTCCCCATTTCTTGTTTCCACATATTCATCAAATCCTTATTTTCTAATTTTAGAAAATATACGTTACTAACTTTGGAAAACGTTTCAATTTCTGATTCACGCATCACTATCTTCTCACATATATCAGTCTATAACCATAAAACTAGTAAGAGAATAACCCCCTACGTATTTACCCCGAAGGCCGAAACCAACATCAGATCGATACCCAGAAATCCATTCAACTCTACCAATTTCCAATCAGTTTCTAATTTCAGTAATTCCATTTAAATTCCTAATTCAAACCCCAAATTCCTTTATTATATTTTATTTGTAAAATATTTACTTTAATCCTTTATTCACATTAAATGTGAATAATATTTCTTCTTTGCAATCAAAACAATTTGATTTTGTATTTAAAAACAATATCCCAAATCCAATTTCTATTTATACTTCTAATTATAGAATTATTCATATAAAATCCCATTTTATTCTTTTAACACTTGTAATCCCATTTATAATCACCTTTATAAATGCTGCTCAAATTCCCTTTAAAATATCAGTGTTAAAACTGATTCCTACTTCTTTATATAAATTCAGTCTTATATATTTTGTTTATCAAATGATAAAATTTTATTAAATTTATAAAACATTATTTATAAATTAATCTTCTCAATCTATTTATTAAAACAGATTTCTATTTAATATCCACTTTAAAAAATATCTTCTCATAATTCTTTTATATCTCATCAAATATTCCTTTTATAATTCTATTTACTTTCTAAATAAATATTCCTTTTATACTTCTATTTATTTTCTATATAAATAATCCTTTTATACTTCTATTTATTTTCTATATAAATAATCCTTTTATAAAATTCTTTGATTTTATAAATATTCCTTTTATAAAATTCTTTGATTTTATAAATATATCATTTTCAATTTACACTTTGAAAATTCCCTCTTCACATTCCAGTATTCTTATGGTATTTAAAATACCAAATAACCATGATCAATATCATATACACACCCATAATCAATCACAGATTATATATCACATCATATATCACAATATATGAAAACAAATAGTATTATAAATATTAAGGAATCTAGTTGGATCCCTCTAACCTGTTTCCCTGCATTTACAGATGTTAAAAAATATAAATAACATTGATTTCATTTCAATATGAAATATTTTGATAAACAGAATCAATATTTGATTAACGATATATATATATATATATATCGCTATCTACAATTTCAACCAATAAATCAGCAATTCAACCAAACAATCAACACACAGCAATCAATCATCATTTATCAATACTAGATTATATTTATAGAAATATAAACTGTACAGAGTTAGTGAGATTTACTCACATTGGATGATCATCGTTAAATAACGATAATTGTCGTTGATTCATATCAAACACTTTATTTTGCTACAAAATGTAACTAGCTCCAATTCACTCTGAATTAGTTCCAAGGTATAGCTCTCGTCCATACGATTTCAGCGGATCCAGTTTTGCTGGATTTCGATAACGTATGATCAAGGTATGACTTATACAAGTTACTACATATTTTAAATAAAAAAATTAATTTCCTTTTCACAAAACTGGGCTTAACCTTAAATTGTCGCCCCATTCAAATCTGACATGCCCGCACCTTAATTCCTTCTTCTCTGACAAATTACACGCTCCTCCTTACTTCAACAAATGCACACCATTTTCGTTCGTAAATCCTCCCTGTTCTCACTCATCTTGGCATGAACCGTCACAATGAGACCTCTCACCTTCTACTCTTCCAACCCTCTTTCTACCCATATAAATATCCTCCCATTCGCACCTTCTTACAAACTTCTGTTCTCAGGAAGCAACCACACTCCATTTACCAGGATCGTCACATTTTTTTCCAACATCACTCCAAATTTTCCCAAATGAAGCTATTCTTCATCCGTGATGCAAAACTAAACTCGAAACAAGCTGTAACTTGCTCAGTTTCAACAAAAACATAAACCCTACCTCACGACAACAGTAAGGCAGCGAACGATGCCTGCTTGGAATGTTCCAAAATTCATACCAAGTGAAAGAGAATTGCTTCGTGATCTCGATTATGTATGTTTTTGGATTTTAGAGGATTTATATGAATTTATAAAAAAATTACAACTCGCGATTCTTCCTTGTTGAAGAAAAGGATGGCGGCTGTATTCATTGACCGCAAACGAAAATGCTTTAGGTTTAGGAAAAATTGGGATATTTATATGGAAGTTTAAATATTTTTGTATTCATTAATTTATTGGTTTGTATCCTCTTGCTATTTGCATTTATCATTTAAAAATCTGTACGATCTCATAGAATACCCGAATTCGACGAAAATAGACATACAGCTACAGTTCGACATTACGGACCTAACGAAACTTGTTTCATCGAATTCTGAATCCGTTTGCTCGCACAACATATTTTTAAAGTCAAGTTATTGACTGTATTTCACATTAAAATCCCGTACGACCACATACTGATTCCAAAAATCATGAAAATTGGAATATAACAATAATTTAATATTCTGGATCCAATAAAATTAGTTTCGTCGATAACGGAGGTCGTTTGCAAAACTGGCCATTTTTAAAGCTCTAAAGAAACCCATTTAAATAATAATATATTTAAAAATAATTAAATTAAATATTTATAAATAAATATTATCATATATATTCACAATAGAATATTATACAGCTCCAAAATAGTCTTATCTAAATTTATAATTCGATATTTCAAATCCAGTGTTAAATCGATATCCAATTTATATTAAAAATCCTTTTATAATATAAATAAACCGTTATAAATTATAAAGGAACTCCATAGTGACTTTTCGAAAATTTGATTTGGACGTAACTAAAAATCTACACAATGAAATCTCGAATTTTCTCTTCCATTAGAAAAATATACTTCACCAGCTCTGAACGTTTCTTGTTTCACAGAAATCCGATTTAAAATGGATTCTGCATATTCGTTTAAAGTTCGAATCGCCAAATTACGAACTGCCACGCCATTTCGAGCTCGATTATAATTATAATATAATTATACGTTCAACTATCGTTTATATAATTCAACTATAAACTGAATTATATATTCTAAATAATCCAATTCACACAATATTGTGAATTCTACTGTTTCCGACTATTCTTGAATTTAAATATATTATTATATTATTTATTTTAATTAAATATTCATTATTATTTAATTCTGGTCATTTTAAATACGCAAAACATTATTTAAATACATAAATAAATTATTTATTATCCGTTAAAAATACGGGTCGTTACACTTATTTCCCGTTATCTAAGTTTATTTATAATAAGCCTCTTGTTGACACACTATTTGGTCAAAGCTATCACACATGGAATCTCTAAATCACAACATGCTCAGGCACTGAGAGCACCATCAGAAAATAGGAAGCAATTTGGTTAAAGTTGCATCGCAAACAAAGAACGACCCGAAACTCCCATCAGATGACCTCTTTTGGGCCGGAAAACAGCAATTACGAGGTCTTGCCTAATAATCCTTGTAGCCCTCTGAATTAGCTTCAGGTAGAGCTTTCGTTTGACTCAATCGGGCTTACGGTTTGGAAGTTACGCCCATTTCCGTGAATGGGTGTAAACTAGCATTGAAAACCCAAACCATGGCACCGGCTCGCCCCCCTCCATGGCTCGTGGACCACGACCTCCTTTTGGCTAGTGGATATCGGATTGGCTCGCCCTGAACCTGGTTCGTGGCAGCGATTCGTGGGCACCATCTCATGAAGCACCTTCCTCGGCTTGTGCACCCTCCTCGGCTCGTGGAGAACACATGGACCACGACCCCATGACCATGAACCGAGCCCATGTGCAACCCGCGAGCCGACCACCAAACCTGCTAATACATGCATAGATCTTGACATATTCTCAAGGCTATTTGCACTTCTACTTTCCTAGATTGGGAGCCATGTGCCTCATCAAGACCCGACCTCCCTATGGGCTCTCCTACAACTATAAATACACCACTACATGGCAAATAAAGGGGACTTTTTGGCTGGGATTTTCTCCAACATCTTCACAGTCTCTGCCATTACCAAGTGCAAGGATTTTGTACCTAACTACATCTAAATTCTCCTATTGTAATTTCAATGAACACACGAATTGTGTGCCTGCATGTAACTGATTCTTGTAATTTGTCGGTATAACAATAAGATTATAAAGTGGATGTAGGCTACATCTACAGCCGAACTACTATAAAAACCTCGTGTGTTCCCTCTGATTTTAATATTTTCTGCATTTTGTGATCTGTGATCTACATTTGAGTGTTAGTGCCAAATTTTGGTCTAACATATGGCGCACCAGGAAGGGGCACACGACAACTTCAACTTCTAGCTTGGAATATTTGGCTATTGGATCAATGGCAATCTAAAGGAAGAAAACTGGAACTTCCTCTCATGCTGAGGATGTTGATGCTGAAGGCGCAAGGAACGAGAACAGTGACGAGGCTTCCTCTCATGGAAATCCATCAGCATACTTGAACAGAGAAGAGATGGAAGGAGTTCTCGCTGATTTGAGAGCCCAGAAGGAAAGGTAGGATGATCTCATCTGTAAACAGCGAGAAATATGGACAAGTTCTTTGCTCGGATAGATGGAAGGCCGAGCAACACTCAAGTCACTGGAAATGAAGCTACTGAAGCAGCTCGGCGAGCCCCTCACAAATGGATCGGGTCACCCTTTGTGTGGCTCGTGAACCCTGAAGCACCACTCCACCAAATCGGATCGGGCACGATCCACATTACTGATGGATCTGAGGGCAACCCAGCCCGACCGACTTCAGCTCCAGTTCAAACAAACATTGGATCGCAAGCTGCCGCTCATCAACAGCAACCGGCTCATGTTGGGGACACACGTCCGGGTCGGGTCGCCCTCGAACTGTGAGCCATGATCCCCATGGTCCACGAACCGTTCATCACGACCCATTCCCAGCGGCTCGCCAACAGCTTCCATCCTCTCTTGCACTTAACGCTGGGGGCACCAGCTCTGATATCGGCAATTTGCAACAACTTTTCAACGAGAATCGACTAGCAAATCTGATACAACGCTTCTCGAGAGGCCGTACTTCTCAAAAACGATGTAGATGACGTCAACCACACTCCTTTCACTCAGGAGATCAGGAATTCCCGTAATCCCCAAGATTTCAAACATTCAAAACTGGAGCCCTACAACGGCATGATAGATCCTACTGTGCACCTAATGCGCTACAAATAACATATAGAATTTCAATCGGCGTTGAAAAACGTAATGGCAAAGTGATTTCCTCTCTTTCTAACTGATATAGTCGCTATGTGGATTCGGCAGCTAGCCCCGGAATCGATCAACAATTGGAACATGTTGGTTGCTCGTTTCATTGAATAGTTTCGGGTTTACATTGCTCGACCTAAGAATGTTATGTCACTAACTTCAATCAAGCAGAGATCTGGAGAAACTCTGTGCTCATTCTTGGAAAGATTCAAGGCTGCAGTAGCATCTGTGGACAGACCTGAACCATCTATGATATTGATGGCGGCAGTATCCAGTGTTTTGGATACATCGGAGTTCAAAACCTCTTTGTATCGGGACCTACCGTGAGATCTCGGCGAATTCTACTTTGAAGCGGATAGATTTCTACGTGAGGAAAACGCAAAATCCGAGAAAGATATTCTCGATGTTAACATGCTTAAAGGGGGAGCACCGTCTGATCCTGGAAAAGACAATGACAAGGGTAAAGGAATAGCCACTGCAAATAATGAACGCAATGCTCAGCCCCGAAGAGGGCCCAAATATGAAAAGTACACAGAACTTAATTCACCACTGACTGACATCTGCATGGATACAGGAGGCGCCACCTCATATCCAAGGCCTCCCGAGAGGGAGCCAATGCTATCACAACGCAAATCCGGAAGGCACTACATATTTCATGACATAGACGGTCACAACATTGATGACTGCAGGCATTTGCGAGACTTTATTGAGGATCGGGTCAGATGAGGAGAGCTTCCCGAATATGTCACACACCCAACAGCGCATGCATCTTCCCCTGCGATTCCACCACCGATTCCTCGGAGAGGGAAAGATCCTAGATCGAGCAATCGCAGGATTATCATTAGCTGATTCCACTCAGCAGATCTCTTTAGTTTGCCGGATTCTGGTCCGCAGTTCATGTTTTTAGGCTTTTAGGCGACTAGTCGTCTTTCTTTGTTTTCTCTGCATGTAATAAGCGTGGCAACATCATCCCAAACGTATGGAACCAACCTGTAGTCTCCAGTCGTGTTCAGGGTTAGAATAACGGCCGCTTAGGTTTCATGAATCAATAAAGAACAGTAACGAGCTCCAGCTCCTAACTAGATCCGTCCAGTATAAACGTTGAGCTTCGGCTCCAAACTGGATCCAGATAGTATAAACAAATCTCATTAGCATCTCCTTGGTCATCTTACCCCGGTAAGGTCGTCTTGGAACCTTTATTTCTTTTCCTTGGTCGTCTTACTCCGGTAAGGCCGTCTCGGAATCTCATTAACATCTCCTTGGTCGTCTTACTCGGGTAAGGCCGTCTCGGAAATATTCTTGCATTGTTTGTCTTAACTTTTTGTAGGTACAAGCTTCTGGTGTTGTTGGATTTTTCTGGCCTAAATACGACCATGTGTGATCGTTAGTTTTCTGGCCTTAATACGATTCGGCGTGATCGTCGCATTCTGGATTTCTATGGATTATAGATTTCTCGTGTTATCCAGAACACATCTTCCTTCAATCAGCAAGATATGTTCTGGAGGGCAAACTTGTTGACACACTTTTTTGTCAAAGCTGTCACACATGGAATCTCTAATTAACAAAACGCTCAGGAACTGAGAGCACCATCAGAAAACAGGAAGCGATTTGGTTGAAGTTGCATCGCAAATAAAGAACGGCCCGAAATACCCATTTGATGACCTCTTTTGGGCCCGAAAATAGCAATTACGGGCCTCTGCCCAGTAACTATTGTAGCCCTATGAATTAGCTTCAGGTAGACTTTTCGTTTGACTCAATTGGACTTACGGTTTGGAAGTTACGCCCATTTCCATGAACGGGTGAGTACTAGCATCGAAAACCCAGACCACGACACCGACTCGCCCCCCTTTGGGCTCGCCCCCTCCACGGCTCGTGGACCACCACCTCCATTCGGCTCGTGGATATCGGATCGGCTTGACCCGGCTCGTGACAGCGATTCGTGGGCATCATCTCGCGAAGCACCTTCCTCGGCTCATGCACCCTCCTTGGCTCGAGAAGAACACATGGACCACGACACCATGACCACGAACCGAGCCCATGTGAGACCCGCGAGTCGACCACCGAACCGGCTAATACATGCGTGGATCTTGACCTATTCTCAAGGCTATTTGCACTCGTACTTTCCCGGATAGGGTGGCATGTGCCTCATCACAACCCGCCCTCCCTATGGGCTCTCCTACAACTATAAATGCACCACTACATGGCAAATGAAGGGGACTTTTTGGCTGAGACTTTCTCCTACATCTTCACAGTCTCTGCTAATGCAAGGGTTCTACACCTAATTACATATAAATTCTCCTCTTTTAATTTCAATTAACACACGGATTGTGTGCCTGCATGTAACTGATTCTTGTAATCTGTCAGTATAACACTAAGATTATAAAGTGGAAGTAGGCTACATCTACAGTCGAACCACTATAAAAACCTTGTGTGTTCTCTCTGATTTTACTATTTTCTGCATTCTATGATCTGTGATCTACATTTGTGTTAGTGCCAAATTTTGTTCTAACACCTCTTACTTCCCATTTCATCTTTTAATTATAACCTGTGTGTTATTATCCTACTTGTCCCTATGACAAGTCTACTATTATATTACATTCCTGTCTAATATAATTTATTATAATAGGATACATTCCCCATTCATTACATACTTCATAGGTTTCTTATTATTTAACATGACCCTTATAGTTATGACATTAATCTACTTACCATATTTGTAAGTTTGCACAAAAAGTCTTTCATATCTCCTTTTCTTTTCATCACCCCCTTCAGTTACGTTACCCTTTTTTCTCATCTTTACAATTTATTCTTTTTAGGAAGTTTGGCCTATTACGAATTGATTGGTTACCAAATCTGTAATAAAATCCATTTCCATGGTTTCAATTAATTACTATAATAGGAACCCATGATTGCAAAACTTTTCTTTTCTTATTTTTAAGGTCATCAAATTAGAGCACTATACAGTTAACTCCCTATTTCACACTAATATCCGTTTATTCATAATTTCAATTTGCAATCATGTTTACTATTTTCCTTTATTCACCAAACTAAGAAAATGCATTCCCATTTTTTGTAACCAATCAACTTAGGCTATTCCGAAACCTTTCAGATTTACGAGTATATATGGATTTCTATCTTCTTCTTTTTACTGTTCCCAAATCTAACATATTTTCTATACTTAAGTTAGATTTAGGCTTATACAAATTTCCTATCTCTGTAGTTTACTTCATTTTAAATATGAAAGGTGATTCCATACAAATAGTATGTGAGTTCTCAGATTTTTCCTTTTATTACAATATTGGCACAATATATTCTTTTAGCCCAAAATCATCAAATTTCCCCTTTTGTTCATTAATTCCAATGAATTTGTGCATAACTACAATTCAATAAATTTGCGCCTAACCACAATTCAATTATTATGCTCATAACTATAATTCAATTAAATTGTTCCTAATCATAATTTTATTTATTTTGCACATAACTAAAATTTGATATAAACTATATATACTTATGCGGAAGAGGGGAAAAGAAGAAGAATATGTTGTGAATTCCAACAGAAATCAAATGGTAAAGTTTACCATTATCGGAAGATATAATTTCCACTCACCTGAGATTTGTGCTTTAATATTTTGGATCTGATTTGGATCTTTGCTGCTTTCTGGTTTCTTTTCAAGTCGAATGTATAGATCTGTATGAACAAAAGATCTGAGCATCTACAGCTTAAATCCAACATCTCTATCTCCAAATCTCGAAATAGAAATCCTAAAACTAACATATTTATTTTCTAAAGAATTTTGATGAAAAAAGAAATGGCAAGAGCTCTAGTGCTTTCGTAGAAAATATAAGTTGGAGGCTAGGCCCTACTGATTTATTTATAGGTACTTAGAAGAACCATATCTATGCAACTAAAAATGAATAAATCCAAACTATTCAGAACAAAAAAACAATGCTAGTTGACATATAGTGGGTCAGCCTACGACCTGGGTGGGTCGACCCATGCCCTGGGTGGGTCGATCCAATGCCCAAGTGGGTCGACCCCTGGGTCAACCCACTTTTAAGGTGAATCGACCTATATACCTTTCATTTGAAACATATATTAGGTCATCCATTTGTGATTCTCACTCCAATTAAAACGTTTGCCTATAACGTTATTTTTTTGCCTTATTATTTTTTTGTTTTTTGTTTCGTGGTTTAAAATCAATTTAAATTCTATGCGTATATATTCATGCATAATTCCATAAAATTTTCAACCATTAATAGCCTCTTAATTTTTGTTTCTTAAACGTTATTATTTCCTAACCATTTTGTGATGGCCCACCCCGCACCAGCCGGCATTTCCTCCGAAAGTGCGCTGTACACATGCCCGACTAGCACGGAATGGTCGCCAAAGAAAGGAAAGAAGAGAATGAACTAATCGAAAACCTGTAGAATGTCTCATAGTGCATGGAACAAAATATAATAATAATATACTTGACATAAAACAGGCGAGACAGTGCATAAGCTGATAATTAAAGCCAACATCAACATCATCATCAGAGTAGCGGAAATCCAAATACAGCTTATTACAACTTTCCAAATTACTGTCTCTAAACAAAAGAAAGAAAGGTACACCACTAATGCCCAAAGTAGTGACCGCAGCAACCCATGGAGAATATCTATATATATTTATATGTATCATACGTGGAAGCCTCCTGCTCTTCTCCGGTACAGCTACCCGTGCATACCACCTAACCTGTCTCTAGTCTGCTTGTGAGAGCACCCAGAGTAATAAGAAGAGACATAAAACTCTGGGTCAGACAAAAGATCTGGTATGAGCGATAAGCAGCAAAACAGAACAATAACAGGTATACTAAACCATACCTGAACCTGGACCTGCAACCAAAGAGTTAGCACTACATACCGTACAATACTCTAAGGTGCCACTAAACAGATGGTGTAAAGATAACGGGGGAGGGGGTGTGCATGTCATAATGAAGGCAAACAAATCAAGCATATCGAACATCCTCACATCTCTCACTCAGTGCGTAAAGCACACGATGTCCACCACTGTCAATCACTAGACCCATCGAAGTAGTGATAGAGTTCGACCTGTACAACTACTGCAACTACCAAGCTTACCCCCATGGAGTCATGACCAAATCTTTACAAATGACCCCACTTCATTGGTCTATAGCTCTTTAGTCGTACCTAGGCCACTGTGGCCCTGAATCCGTTCACGTACCCTCTACACATAGTGATCCAAAGTTACAGACATCGACAACCCCTTAGCACACGTCCCGCAGCAAAGCCCAACTCATGAAGTTAACTCTTTGGTTCCCAACTAGATCCTGAGTACAAACTTTCCACTTGGACTACCTTTACATCTCGGGTTTTGGTCTTCTCCTTTGGATCAGTCTTCATTTGATTCGTGACCTGTGCCTCGCGTCCAACCTCCTTGGTTCAGCTCGTAGTATCTCTGGTTCGGATCGGATTGTGATACTCATCTGGGACGGGTCACGGCGCGCCTCCCCGATCGGATCGGGTCGAGTTCCTTCATCTGTTCGTGACTCGTGATGCTCCAGGCTGCGTCGTGGTGTCACACTGCTCCCGGTCGGGTCGCGATCCCTCCATCGGATCGAGTCGCGGTCTTCTGGTTTGTGGCCTTCAAAGTGGAACAGCTCATGGTGTAGGGTCAGCTCGTGAAGAGGTAGCCACGATCAGGTCAGGTCGTGGTGGAAAGGGGCGATCCGATCCGGTTGTTAGCCAATTTCCTGCAGTTCTTCCAGCGACTGTTTTACGCCATACGACGGCGTTTTCGTCCATTCTGACTTTTCTAATCAATCACAAAGCATACCATACAGTCATAGCAACATATAGAACTGACCACAAACACCTAAACGACAATTTGATAGGTTAAAACGGATCAAACATAGCCAAAACCCCATATTTTTTCTTAAGCATGTTTAGGCAAAACTAATCATAGGATTAACAAAACTTAACCAAATCAACCTAAATTTCTAACAGAGGTATAAAACAATATTTCAGAATTTATAAATATTTTTCCAGAATTTATTTATGCATAAATTCACCAATTAACACTAATCACCCTAATTAACTGTAATTAGTGTCAAAACAATGCTAATCACTCACCTTGGCCACAAATAAAATACCAAATTTGAAATGATTCTCTGTTTGGCGTTGTTCCCAATGCAACACAGCAGCTCTAACCTTGCTTTGGTGCTATTCCTCCTTAATTTGATGTTGATTAGGCTAATCTTCAATTAGAAAGTGGTTTGGGGATGTTTTAGATGTTGGAGGCCACGGCTAGGTTGAGAGGAATGAATAGTGACGGCTAAAAAAATGAGAAAAAGGTATTCTCCAAACCCTAACAGCCCTTTTAAACTCCTAATCCCGAAATTCCCCTTTTGGCCTAGCAGTTAATCACCCGGTTAAGCCCAATTAAGTTGTTTTTCATCATCTGAAACTTATTTCAGCCATATCTCCCAAACGATGAGTCTGTTTGGCTAATGTGACCACTCTATGAAAAGGTAAACCATCATTCGGAGCAAATGGAAGTGGTATCAGGTCAAAATTCCTTTCCAGTCAAAAGTTATGGTGAAAACAAGATCAGCTAGAGGCAAAACGGTCATTTAAAATTGGCAAAAATCATGAACATGGGAAATGACCCCAATAGTCATCTCCCTAAGTTACAAGACCATACACCTTCGTATTTTAAAGAAATAAATATTCTACGATCCTTCGATGCGTAGAATGTGGGTCGTTACACATTTCATTGGTTCTTTCCTTTTTAATATACATTCAAATTTCAAATGAAGTTATTCTTGGATTCTTGTGCATATATATTTAAATACGACTCCATCTATTTTCAAAATTCAAACAACTGTTTCCCGACATTTACTTCTTACATGTTTTGATTAATTGCGTGTTGCTTTTGAATTTCATGTCTATGTATATATATATATATATATATATATATATATATATATATATATACACACACACACACACATACATAGACATACATATATATACACACACACACACACTCATCTATATATAATCATTCCTTATATGTACATACACATATATTTCTCTTTTAGAACATGCATCTTTTTGGTTGGCCTTCTCAAAATTTAAAACCATGACCTTGGTGGGATTCGCACTCACATACAACAACTTGGGAGGCAAGTGCTCAACCACCGAACCATGATGCATTTTTGTTCAAAATTAGTGATTAACATAGAAATGTGTTTATTTTATGCTCTTATATCTTATCTTTTGTGTAGAAAATAATGTATTACTTGGGTATTATTTTGTCACTTTTACAGATATGCCAACTAAGCCACATGTAGTCAGAAAAATAAAAAATATAGATCAAAATGTTGTGTATTTACATATGAAGACTTGCAGATGAAGATCTCACATCAATTGCTTTTTGGACAAGAAAATAATTGGTAGAAAGAAGATCCATTTCACAAATCAAAGAAGAATTTTCAAGGAAGCAAGAGAAAATGAGGGAAAGCTCAAATTCAATAGATTTAACTAAGGCCCATTTGTAATTGTATTAGGGTTTAGGTTGGTTAACCCTTGTATTCTCATTGTAAAGATCATCCAGAAATTGAGAGTTTTTCTTTTCTATACTCCTCTTGGGTCTAGAAAGTTGTTTCGTCTATTCAATTAGATTTGGTAGAGTATAATTTACTATTGCATTTCATTTTCTCAGTGATTGACCGTCAGATTAGATTCAACGGTAATCCTAATTTTACTTTCCTATTTGTTTGTTTCCTTTCTGCATTTTCTATTTTAGTATTATGTTTGTTTTTCTATCATTGAATTTATTATAGATCCGATTAGATTCAAATCTGTAGTGAATTCAGTTATAGTTTTAATTTATTTTCAATTGATAATTGTGATTTGGTCGTCGGTTCAATTAGATTTTTTTCTGAATCAGATTGCAGTTTCAATTTTATTTTAATCAAACCATCCAAATTCGTTTAACTTACCCACGAAATATATAAACAATAAAAATTTAATTATCCTCCCTATGTTCGACCTGCATACTACACACCTGGGCGCTTGCAATAATTTAAAATAAATTTGCGATTTTCTATTCCACAGGAAAGTGTCAAACAAGTTTTTGGATTTTATTTATATGCAAAAGATAAAATATAAGAGCATGAAATAAACATATTTCTATGTTATTCAATCAGACATTGAGTACTATTAGTTTTATGTGTGTTTATCTTATTCTTTCTTTTTTCGTGTTTGTTCTGAAATTTCATTTGATGATATCTTCTTTGTTTTAAGTCCATTTTCTGCAAACTATAGGTCTAAATTGATCAAAAAATCTCCACGGACGTAATGACGCTAGTTCCATGACTAAATTAAAAAAAGTTTACAAACTTTGTTTTATTATTTAATTAAAACTGTGGGGTGCTACACTTTGAGACTAAGAAGCTAAGGAATAGGATGTGCGGCTTGTAAAGGTTCAATGAGGAGAAGACTCCAACAAAGCTACTTGGGAACCAAAGGATAAGATGCGAGTTTCTTATCCATGCCTCTTTGATGATACGCTTTGACCGTTTCCATAGTTAGTTTTTGAATAGGATCTATATTTATGTTCCTTTGAGCCTATAATCTTAGGATAAGCAATGGATGGTAGGATATTGTTGAAACATGTTACTAGGATATGTTGTGTATGATGGATGCAAATGGATGTAAGTGGTTGCAAGTGGATGCATATACATACCAGGCACTATTGAGGATCAACTGATAGGACACTTACATATGCATATCGATGTATGCGCATTTTTATCTAATTTTATGGGTGTAAAATATGGATGTTATAATTGTTGCATATGAACGATGGTTGAAGCACGTATATAGAACTATCTATTATTATTAGGATTTTTGCATACATGGATGCATCGCATAGACAAAATTGCATAATAAGGAGGTCAACTAAATCAGTAGACCACTTAATCAGTAACGACCCAAAAATCCCAATCTCAAGTATCGATACAAATACATTTACCATATAACATGTCGACCTTTAAGTAACAAAAATACTAGAGCGTTAATAGAAAGCAGTTAGAGGATGAGAATTAGAAAGAAAGAAAAGTTAGAATAGAAGAAAACGAAGAAACATAACGGAATCTCAAAGTGGAACTGAATAAAATATATTATATAACAACTCTTGAAATATAAAACTGTATTTATATTCATATACATGACCATAGTACAACTCACATACAACACAGAGGTAATAAACTCTCTATATATAATATTGAAGCCTCATGCTCCAAGCTCCTCGAAATGTATCTGTAAAATCCTAAACTACTTGACTGCCCGTACAAATTTGGGCAGCCAACAGTTTAGGGAAAACATAGAAAAATAAAATTTGGGTCAGTCATGGGACTGGCATGAGTAAACGATTTTAAAAAAAGCTTGATTTAACTTTTAAAAATCTTTTTGAAAGAAACGATAATCCTAGGACCGATCCACACATAAATACGGATGGTTTTTACCTTATGATAACCCAAGACATACTTTGTATCAAAATTATTTTATTATTATAATAATGTCTAAATCAAATAAGTAACTATCTAGTAGAATGCTTGCATCTAACGCTCCACGTACATAGTATACAATCAAAGTCGCGATCTCTTATTGAAGAATGGATTCCAACTATGGCAAGGTATGGGACCACCTTCCTACAGTGTATCTCTAGAGAGGAATATACTGGGTTCAACATGAACATTTTGCAACCCGGCTAAACATGTCCGTCCACTTACTTTGCATGAATGTTCTGAATGTACGTCACCAACGGTTGGGATCAAAAACCATTATTGAAAGCATACGGAAATGGTAGAATAAGAAATAAAATGGATTTTCTCTAGATCAGGTGACAATACACTTGCCAGAAAATCACTAATTGACGTCCACAAAAATACCATAGGTGTTACGCTAAGAAAAGGTGTCTTGTCCGCCACCAAAAAAAAAGTACGTTTGTAAAAATCATTGTATGTGACTCTTTTAAAAGTACTCTTTCAAACACTCGTCCATACAAGCCATCCAGGAACAGGGTGAACCGAAGGCACTCCCCTACGACATCCAATATAGGAATCAACCCACGGATAATTAGCGAGTAGTCCTTGCAATCCAAATAATTCGATCACGACGGAATTACTGCAAAAATATATCTGTGAGCTAACCAGAGAAATTCAACAAATAGTTCTTTCGCTCATGAAGATCTTCAGTCTTCATTTTTACCATTTTTATAAGTATCTCTGCAAGTTAGTTTACGAACTTGAAGTCAGTTCAAAGTGGTTTTGGGTCCAGTTCCTATCCCGATCTCTTCGAAATAATATTGAAGGAATATTTATTTGACATGTGGTTCTTTAACTATCAAACTTAAGCAGTACAGACAAGCAAAACTATTTATATAAATTATTTTATATTTATATATTTATTTCTAATGACTTGCCCATTCAGATTGATTAACTTATTCAATTCTCATTTATAATTTCAAAACAGTGGTCGGTACAAGATGATTAAAATTAAATAACACGTGTCAACGTTTTATTTTAACTAATTTAGATTCGCTTGATTACTTCATAGCATAAAGATAATTAACAATAATCATTCATCACAATATTAACAATCAACAATGATTGACATTTAATTTCAAAATTAATAACCACTTGAAATATGTGATCTCGGGTAACAACTAATTACACATCATATTTATTCCAAATTCTATGGAAATAAATATATTGATTTTGTTTAAAAAATTATTTCGTTTTCAATAAACTATACACACACACACACACACACACACATATATATATATATATATATTTATTTATTTAAATATTAGAGATTCAACTTATGTTTACACGACGACGTCTATTTTGTAACTATGAAATATTCCAATAACTTTCCGATCATTTCTTTATATATATATATATATATATATATATATATATCACTTCCATCAAAAATGAATTTTATTAAAATTGATTTAATTTAAACAAATCAATCTTCTCAGGCCTATTACAGTCAAGTCTTCACACACATACATTATTTAATTTGTCATTTCCTACAAACCATTTAGGCGAACTTCCCACTTCTTTAATTTATATATATACATATACATATATATGATTTGAATTTTAAAAAGGGAACTTAAATTAAAAAAACATTATTTTAAATTTTAATTAACTTCCGCCCCGAAGCCCAACTCCATATCCCCTTGTCTACCCTATTTTTGATCCAACTTTCCCTTACTTCATTTTGATATATACATATATATATATATATATATATATATATATATAATGTTTTAATTTAAACTCGAGGATTTAAAAAAACATTTTTTTTCTAACTTCAAGCCTAATTTAGTCCATGCACGAAAAAGCCCATCCTCTCATTTCCTTCCCCAGCCTGCATAGCTCTTCGTTCTGCCTTTTTCTTCTGCCAAGTAAATGTGAGTCGGCCTCAATAAAAACATGGATCGAACCACTTCGATCATCAAATTTTCTTTGCCTCATCTACTTTTCTTTACCGAGCCAGGTGATCGAAAAACCAAGCAAAAACACGGGTCTAGCACACTAAAAATACCGATCACTCCAGTTCGATCTCCCTCTTCTTTTCTGATCTGATTCTCTTCTCTACTATTCTTTCCTTTGTCATGCCAAGTAAATGAAAACAAAAGGAAAATACGTGTTAGACATTACAAAAAACGAGGATCACTTTGATCCAATCCTACTTCCTCCTTGCCCGTTCCTTCTTCTTCCCCATTCTTCTTTTTCTTGTTTTGTCTATTTTCTTCCTCCTGTACGTTGTCCTCACCATGCACATGCACAACTGACTTCACCGCCACCCCGGTGTTCTGGTCTGTAACGACCCGCATAATTCTATGTATCGAAGGACTGTAGGATATTTATTTCTTTTTCATATAAGGTCGTATAGTAGTGTAACTTTGGGGAATGACTATTGGGGTCATTTTCCATGTTCACGATTTTTGACGATTTTTAAATGATCGTTTTGCCCTTGGCAAATCTTGTTTTGCCTATAACTTTTGATTGGTAAGGAGTTTTGACCTAAAACCACTTTCATTGGATTCGGATGATGGTTTACCTTTCCGTAGAGTGGTCACATTGATCAAACGGACTTACCGTTTGGGAGATATGGCTGAAATAAGGTTTGGAAGGTGAAAAACAGCTTAATCGGGTCTAATTAGAGTGATTAACAACTAAACCCATAACCCATTTCGGGACTAGGGTTATAGGGAGGCTGATAGGGTTTGGGAAATCATTTCTAATCAGTTTTCTAGCCGCCACTTACATCTCTTGAACCCTAGCCATGACCTCCACTTTCTAAAACACCTCCAAATCACTCTCTAATTGAAGATTAAGCTAATTAGCATCAAACCAAATCTAATCAACATCAAATTAGAGGCAAAGGCTGCTGTGTGCATTGGAATTCGTGCCGTTTAAAGAATCATTTCAAATCTGAGTTTATATTTTGGCTAAGGTGAGTGATTTGCATTGTTTTTCACTAATTACAGCTAATTAGGGGTGATTAATGTTAATTAACGAAATTATGCATGTTAAAATTTTGGAAAAATGTTTAGAAATTCTTAAATATTATTTTATGCCTCTGTTAGAAATTTGGGTTAATTTGGACATGTTTTGCTAATCGTAAGGTCAAACCATGATTAAGGAGATTAAGGGGAAATCATAGTTTTAGGTACGTTTGATCATATTTGCATGTTAAATTGTTGTTTTGGTGTTTATGTTGATTATATATGTTGCTATTACTGTTTGGAATGATTTGTGATTGCATAGAAAAGTTAGATTGGTCAAAAACGCCATCGTAAGGCATAGATTGCTTGCTGGAAAAGTTACAGGAAATTGGTCATTCCCGTTCGTGAAGCACCTATCCCTCACGACCTGACCCCTAGGATCGTGCAGCACCCTCACACCCCGACTCCTAGGATGGCGAAGTATCCTCACGACCTGACCCCTAGGATGGTGAAGTATCCTCATGACCCGACTCCTAGGATGGCGAAGTATCCTCACGAACCGATCCTTAGGAACGTGAAGCACCCTCACGACACGACCGTGAGGAAGATGGCGAACCCTCACACCCCGACTGTGAGCAATAGGGCGAACCCTAGGATGGCGAGCGTAAACCGCACCAGGAAGGAAAGAGGATCACGACTCGGATTGGAGAATCACGAACCGGATCAGGATAGGGACCACGAGCCGCCTGTTTACCATGAACCCGAACTGAGAATGGAAAAAAGGTGAATCACGAACCGTGCTAGGAGGGGGACCGCGAGCCGTGTGGACCACGCACCGAAGCCAAGGGAGTGACGTGAGTCAAATCTTGACCTAAACCATGAACCGAAGAAGCTGATCACGAACCGAAGCTTTGGAGCATCACGAGTCGATATGGAGGATCATGAACCAAACTGAAGAGTCACGTGATGGGATAATGACCAAAACCCGAGATGCAAATGTAGTCCAAATGAGAGGTTATTACTCAGGATCCCAAAGAGGATCTGTTGGATCTAACCCTAGAGGGGGTGAATAGGGTTTATCACAGTTTTTCGCTGAATTAAAAAAACTGATAGAATATTAAAATAATAAACAAATCACAGAATGCAGCAAAAATAAAAGTGAAAAAAATAAATCACACACAGATATACCCAACTTCAGCAAAACCTTGCCTATTGCTGCATTCCTAAGGTTTCTACTAGGTAAAAGAACAGATCCCGCATACAAGACCACGTACACTCGCGAACCCCTCGCTCATATTCTAGTCCTACACTCAAAACCCTAGACTAACCGATATCCCCTCGATCAGATTTCCCCTGATTACGACCCCGTAACAAGTAACCTAGATTTTTCAAACTCTAGGAACTGTTCAGACGGTTTACAAAAGAAATTAAAAATACAACAAATATAAAACTAAAACAAATAAAACCCTAGGAATTAAAATCGAATGGTCATCCCCTTTCACACTTCAAAAATAGGCCGGTCCATTATTCTTCTTTGTTAGACCCGAAATCTCTTTGCTCTGGAAATTAGAAATGGCGGCCTCTAAGGTTATTGGAGAGTCCCAAATCGAAACGCAATTGCTTAGTTGATGAAATTAGGCTCTGGAATTAAACTTTGGTAGTTGAAACTGATGTTCCTTCGCCATTCGATTTGTGTCTCTCTGTCTGGCGATCGAAACCCCAAGCGATTTGTGAGTTATTTAATTTTCTCTTGAATTCTTTTAGTTGAATTTGTTGGATTTCGATACAATCTACCAGTGATGAAAATGGTGATATAAGTAGGATATAGAATCCTTAAAATGCTCTGATTTCAGTATATGATTTGATCTGAAATTTCGTTGCTTTCCCCTTTTGCTATCCATGATAAAATAGGCTTAAATGGCTTGCGTTAGCTAATTGTTTGTTGCCTTGAAATCACGCATGGTCCCTTGCATGATTGAAAACATTTCTGGAAAGAGTTTCCATGCCGTGAATATTATTGATGAACCTGGCTTGATTTTTGTCCTTCGATGAAACATATAAATTTGGAAATTGAATTTCCCCGTTGATTAATCATGCTGTGAATTTGCTCGAAAAAGAAACCTTGCTTTAAATTCCAGAAATGAATCTTTGACTTAAAAATGGAAAGGAATAATTTTTCTCTTGCCTAAAATTATTCATTGAGTTTCTGGAAATAGTTTTGGCCGTGTATGATTTTCTGGAATTTCAAAATGATACTTGCCCAACATAAATTGCACTCGTGAAATCACTTTGGGGTTTGCTTGCCTAATATGTTTGCTTAATTCCTGGAAATTGCGTAATAGGAAAATTTGAAATACTTGCCATTATTTGGAAACAATTTAAATGCCGAATGCCATAAAACTTGACTTAAAATTTTCTATAAATAATTCCCTTGCCAAATATTGTGCTTCACCAAATAGTTTGCAATTTCTTAACATATGCAACTGTGGTTTCTTTTGAAACAAAAACTGCCAAGAATGATTTTGTCAAGTCACCATGCCTTGAATCCGTAATGAATGTCCACTTGCACTATCCCATCATTTTGACTTTGTCTATGTCGCTTTGAAATGCTCTGTCATTTGTTCATTTGGGTTCATGTGCACTGATCTTCAGACTTGTGCATGTCTGACATATTAATATGAGCTTGGCACAGTCATGTTGAACTTGTTAATGCTGCTCCTGAGTTGTACACTATTTCACCCTTTCACCATTTACTTGTACATAACATTGTTGATCCATATAGTCATTCCTGTTTGACTTGTTTGTGAACATACACTTGTAATTTTCTATTCCATGTACTTTTTTGTGAGCATGTCCAAACATACCTTTGTACCATACATGCTGCTTGACTTGTTTTTGTTGTTTAATCCCTTGCATTTTTGCTTGTATGCTTTAAACCTGAACACTCTGATCTGAGCTGTACATATGAGAACTTCCTTTGGCTCGACACATGATTTTAGTTGCACACTGATCTGGCCATGTTAATTGCTGTGATCTTCTACATTGTGTTGCTCCCATGTACCTTCTTGTTGTTGTGTTTGCTGTGATCATTGAGTATGCTATTGTGCTCCATTATGTTGCTATATTTGATCACCATGTTCTCTGCCTGATCATTGATCTGCCATGTATAAGTTTGAGCTGCTTTATATATGCTGATTCGACTTGTTGCATTGAATCTTGTTTGGCTTGCTTATGACATGTACACAGACTTGTGCACTGAGTAAAGATGGTCCATGTGGCTACTACTCAGTTGCACACTGGATTAGCGAGGCAGTGAACACGTGTATATATATGCACGTGTGTATATGCAGCCATCCAGACGAGTTTCCTTGTCCCTGCATTGATATACATATGTTGTCTGCCTTGTGGTATTTACAGTGTATCACTATGAATATCACAAGCTGTCTAGACACAGTCGGATAAATCAGATCAAGTCAGAAAAATGATGAGAAACACATTGAAATTCTGAGAAAAATAAATTTTTAAAATAAAAATTATGTCTGCTAGAATTTAGAAATTATTTCTGTTCAAGACACTCTGTGTGTGTTTCCATATATGACAAGTAAGCATGAAGATAAATGGACTGACTGTGAGCAGTGAAGACTGGACTGATAGTGCTGATTGACTAGGAGGCTGGAGAAAGAAGACTGAAGAAAGAAGGCAGCATGTGTCATTATATAAGTAACAGTGTCAATAAAAATGCGTGTATATTGAGTTGTATGTAAATGAAAGTGTATATAAGTGAGTGACTGTATAAGTGTTGAGTGTTGAAATGAGGAGATGTGTATATATATGATTTGTACTGTTATTTGTAATAAACAAGTTTGATTGAAATAAAATATTATTTTATTATTGCAAACAAACTTGTCTATTTTATTCAGTTTAATTACAAGTACAATATTCCATGAATGTATGTGAAATGGGAAATATTAGTGAAGTTTACAAATAGTGGAGTTGTAAAACTGTACTGTTTGAAATTTGAAATAAAATATTATATTTAAACAAAATACTGTGTAAATAACTAAATGTCTGTATAGTTGTATTTTATTTGAATATAAATATTATATTCTTGTTTGTGATGATTTATGGGAACAGTACAGTAACAAACACATTTAAAATAATAAATATTTGGTTGTTATCATCAAACAACAAATCATATAATTGTGTATGCAACACCGTTATATACAACAATGTCTCCCTTTTGATGATGACAAACAAATATAAGATTTTGAGCACAATAAATGTGTTTGAAAGTGAATATTGAACTCCCCTTATTTGAATGCTCCCCCTACAACAGAAACTCCCCCTATAACTGTGCATGAGTGAAAAAAATGAAAATTGAATGAATTTTCAAAACTAAAAATATTTATAAAATATTCACTCATAAATCAAAATCTTAACTCATTCTCCCCCTTTTGTTATCATCAAAAGGATATAGAATTTAAAATATAGATGAAAAATGACTAATAAATACAATATCAACTTAAGAGGAAGAACGGTCATCATTAAATCTCAATCAGTCAAACAAAGATCATAATATTCAGAGAACAGGTGGCATATTTCACATTGTAGAGAATGGCGGATTTACGATGAATTTATAAAAATGGAGAGAGTTTGAAAATATGAATACTTTCCAATTATTTCCAAAAGAATTTTATAAAATTGAGCACAAAACGGTGATGGATTTGGACTATATTTAATAATTCAATTTAATTGACAAAATCAAATACTCTCAAATCCCAATAGCTATCAATCAACAAATCATAATACGTCATTAAATATTAACACACTTCACAGATTAGAAAGATGGATTGATAAGCTGGTTTTTATACACCAAGGAGAATTTCAGATTAATTTCAATTTATAGCACATTATTTCCTTTTTCTTTTATTTTTTTATTTAAGAGCACACTGACCATGCATAACTAGAGCTTGGATTTTTAAATGAGGTCAGTCGCAGCTTAAATTATAAGTTGTCTCTTAACCATGCATGACCAGAGCTTGGATTTTTAAATGAGGTTAAAGACACACTTATATATTAATTATATATATTTATCATTTCAGCTTTAAAAGGAAAAAAATCTCCTCGGTACACAAAACCAATATATGGATGATAGAAAATGGGGTAAGTATAGAAATGGACTGTGAAATAAATTTCTAAATCAATTATATTATGAAATATGCTTGACTGTACTGGGATCATTGAAAATTTTCAATTATCACTAATTCTGGAAAATAACATAGTCCAATTTCTATCATAAATAATTTCACTATTTATTCAAAAAGATTTTAAAAAAAATATTAACTCTCCATATTTATATAAAATCATAATGAATGGCAGAAGGATGATAGATAATGAAGATAGTCATGAAATAATTGCCAGTTCAAAGATGTTATAATAAAAATTCAACCATCATGAAAATCTAAATAAAATTTCCTCTTGATGTGAAATATATTGCAGTCACAATTCATCACATTTCCAAAAATTAATAATAATTTTGATGAATTATAAATACAGTTCAATTTGGATATTGATTTCAATTTCTGAATGAATAATCAATAAATAATTTTAAATCTGAAAATCAGTTACAAGAGGAACAAACAGGAGGATTTATACAAAAGATTAAAAATATGTATATACAGAATGAGAATCAGAATCTATACCACTTGTTGTCTCTATTACTAAGGATTTTAACATGACATTGGAGATGAACAAGGATATCCCAAACAATAGAATCTTTAATCACAAAGCCTAAGCAAACATGGTTAATCGAGCAAATTAATTTCAACTATCAGAGCATGGGATATATTTGATACCAAAACAAGCAGTCACCAAAAAAATTTCAAGAACAATATTTGAGCAGCACAAAAATCAGATTCAAATCAGACTTGTCAAGATGACTGTCACATATGATGATTCATGATCTAATGAATAAAAATACCGTTTATTTGAAATCATTTGAGAAATATGAAACTCTTAAGATTCAGTGAATTAGTCACACCAAAATGTAAATTTCAGATTCAAAATATGTGTGTGATTCAATAAATCAATAACTTCAAATGATTTTAAACAAACATATATTCAAATCAAATAATCATGAAAAACAAAGAGATTTAAGAACAGATTTTTTCCAAATTATTTCAGACAAGCCCAAAGAAAATTAAGATCATTTACATCAAGTTTGAGAGCTATTCATGGCACACAAAAAATCAAAAATAATTTATTTGAATTCACTTGAATCAATGTCAAGTTTGAGATATAATGAATCAGTCACACAAGATTGATAATTTCATATTTTAGAGGTGTGTGTTATTCAAAACATCAAGAATGTTAGTTGATTTCAAACAAATAAATTTCAAAAATAATGATCATGAATAAAGATGAGATTCAAGATGTATCACTGTAATTCAAGACAATTCAAACTATCCAAGCCAAACTGAAAATCAAAGAAATTATCACAACTGAGAAATAGTAGTGTGCTGTAATGAGTATATTATTCCAAGCTTTTCTAAAATGAATTAGTGAAAACTCAAAACAACAGTGATGTGTGAAATTTCATTAATTATCCAGATCTTCAAAAATTTAGAATTCAAAAACAACAGTGTTCAAGATATGACAAGAATACATCAACACTGTTATGAATTCAGAAATCAGAAAATAAACTTCAAAAGAATTGCAGATATTTACAAATTTAAACTCAAGAAATGGAAATGATAAAAACATCAGTGTTTTATTCTAATGAAGAGAATTTTCAGAAAATTTTGAGTACTGCAATTGGAAGTTGAGAAAGCCTAAGCAGAAACAGAAATATGACAGTGAAAAAAAAAATAGACAGGGTAGAAGAAGGAATAAACAAAGGAAACAAAATATTTACAAAGATGAGTTCAAAGATTATACTTGAAATCCATGTAAACCAGAATCTCCAACTCAGCAAATCCTAGCTGGAGGAACTGTGAATGATACAGAAGTATAGACCAGCTTGATTTAAAATTTCTTTTTGCATAGCAGTTCCTCAGCCTCCACTGGTACCTAATAGTTTATAGATAAGTTTGTGCCTTATGACTTGGATTTGAAGCTTGTTGAAATGATAAGATAGTATATGATATTGTCTTAGCTTTGATATGAAGTTAGAGCTCTGTATTTGCTGCCAATATGAATGAGAGTTGCTACGTTGGTAAACTGAATGCTTCACTGTGCCCGAATCACATTGCTTAGCCTTGATATTGAAGATGCTGCAGATGTTCTGCATGCTCGTGATTTATGTGCCATGTGCTTGGCCTTATATCCGATTTGGATATGCACCACTAGCCAGTTCGATATCATCCAAAAACATATCACCCAACATTTAGTCACACTCCCCCCCCCCCCCAAACCCACACTCACACTCTCTCTCGCTCACTCACTCTTACTTTTAAAGAAGATGTATTGCAATGTAAACATGTAATATTGTTCACAAATTACTGAATAACATTTTTTCTCTCTTTGCTTTCGAATTTTCATGAGATTTCTTGTAGTTTGGATGCAATTTGCTTCTTGTTTGGACAGTCTGGTAAGATGTTGCCTTTTATTACACCATTGTGGGAGAATTTTTTGCTGTGCTGCTAATTTTATTATAATTATTAATATAGTTAATAATTTGTGTAAGTCTGTCATTGTATTATCATTGTTTTACTAGTATTCATATAGTTTTCCTGTGTGCTTCCGTTATAGTAGGACAATTAAATTACGGTTCATTTTCTAACTGTTACATATAACAGGTTGGAGACAAGCACTCAGCATGGAGAAAAGTCTGTTATATATTTTAGAAGGGCATTAAAATTGAATAGGAAGTATCTCTTAGCATGGACATTAATGGGTCATGAATATGTTGAAATAAAAAACACTCCAGCAGCTATTGATGCATACAGAATAGCAGTTGACATAAATCCACGAGATTTCAGAGCTTGGTATGGGTTAGGTCAAACATATGAAATGATGGGGATGCCATTTTATGCATTATATTATTTTAAGAAATCTTCGTATTTGCAACCAAGTGATGCACGGCTTTGGATCGCAATGGCTCAATGTTATGAGAGCGCACCACTTCATGTTTGAAGAAGCAAGCAAGTGTTATATATGAGGGCAGCTGGGTGCGATGATAAAGAAGGTATAGCTCTGCATCAGTTGGCAAAATTACTTTTTTTTTTTTCAAAAGAAAATAGAATATCATACCAAAAGGGAGAATCTAGCCATTCTCCAACGGCTTACAAAAACGATTTCTGAATAACAGAAACCGTGCACACACCAAGAAGAGACAAACCGCAATACAACAAAAGGAAAAGAGCAAAAACAATGGAAAAGCAGCTCCAATCATTCCTTCAGCAAATGAAGGAACGCTGAATGGACCGACTCTCCAATAGAGGAGCAGATCATGAGCAGCGGACAAGCCTCCAAGAAAGCCAAGAAGCCATGCCTGAGAAAGCTCCGTAGTCATTCTAGCAACTGTGAGAACTGAAAATCCGCTATCTTCCACCGCTTCCACTAAAAAAGGACCCCAGAGCTCATTGGTCATCTGGTCTTCCAAAACTCCAGCAGTATCCGCTCCAACATCCTAAGACAGAAGCACCTACCAAGCTCCAAGCAGTCTAAACCGGGCACCTAAAAAATTCTGCACTACTAACAAATGTCATAAGACCCGGGGGGGAGAGGGGAGGGGGAAAACAGACAAAAGAAGAACCAATCTAACTAAAAAGAAAACTAGAATACATAACATTATAAATAAAGAAAAAATAGAAAAGAAGCAGAAAAAGAAATGGGAACTCAAAATCAACCGATGCCAGACCTCAGATTTGGCGTAGCTGATAAAATATCAAACGAAACGACCAAACTCCTAGAGCGACCACCAAAGACACCTCTGGAAGGATGGCCCCGGAATGCTAGGAACACATCGTTTCTAACTTTTCGGATAATCGAAGGAGCATCCATAGCCACCTCGTCGAAAAATGCCTTATTCCTGGAGCACCAGATGTGGATAAGGCAAGGAATCAGACGTAGTAGAATAGACCTTATGGATTTACTAGAGTTCCCAGTCCACTAGAAACTCAGTAAACCTTCCAATGAATTGGCATTACTTCGGCAACCCATCAGGTTCCCGAAGTAATTCCATACAACTCTGGCACATGCACCAGAGATTAACAAGTGGAAGGAGGACTCAGAGCGTCCAAAGTTGCAACACCTGCATTTAGACACGAACGGGATGCCTATACGCTGAATGTTCTCATCTATAGGTAAACCATCATGCAATGTTTTCCACATAAACAGAGAAACCTTTGGCGGAATACGGACATTCCAGATAAAGCTGAAAAAAAGAAGACGCGGGCAAGGCATTCGCACTGTTTCCCACACTGTCTTGAAAGAAAAGGAGTAACATCCCAAAAGGTACTATTCACATGGCCATCTGTTAAAGCCTTCACAGATTGCATACGTTTCCACGTCTCACTAGCGTAAGACGGGATACCTGGGTAATTCGTGTTTGCAAGTCTATGGTACTTGACGTAGAGAAACGTCGCCCAAAGGGAGTTGTTCGCTACAAACCTTGCCCAAAGCTTGCAAGTAAAGGCCAAACAGATGTCCTTAGGATTACGGAGGCCAAGGCCTCCTTCTCTTTTGGGACGATAAATGATGTTCCAAGAAATCCAGTGATGACGAGAAACGATGTCCTTTTTACCCAAAAAAAAGGAAGAAGCCAAAGAACGATAGGATCGGAAGAAGGAAGCAGTGGGTGTCATAGCAGCAAAGATATGAGAACCCGTGGAATCAAGGATAGACTTAGTGAGAACTAGCCTACCAGCCTGAGAGATGAGGGCCGCATTCCACCTAATAATCTTACCCCTAACTTTGTCAGTCAGTTAGGGGATCGAAAATGGCGTTGAGCTTCCTACCTCGATATAAAACTATACCAAGATAAGGAAGCGGAAGGGAAGAAGCATTAAATCCAGAGGAAGATTCAATCCAGGAGGATCGAATGGAGGAAAGATCTTTAGCAGGCACAAAGCAGCTTTTGGCGGTGTTCAGTAGTTGCCCCGAACAACTCTCGTACCGTCTGATAAATCCTAGAAGGTTGCGGATAGAACGACGAGAACCATTTGTGAAAATGATGATGTCGTCAGCAAAAGATAAGGTGGAGATAATAGGGCAACCCGGCGGAATACCGAACCTATGGATCTGCCCAGCTATCATGAGGGAGTGGAGTCCACGAACAAAAGTCTCGGCAGCAATGACAAAAAGGGAAGGGGACAGCGGATCTCCCTGCCGGAGACCTCTACCGGACCTGAAATACCCGGTAGCCGACCCATTAATGAGAACCGGAAACCAACAATTGGAGATAAGTATCCAGATCACCTTGATAAGGGGTTCCGGGAAACCGAAAGCCCTGAGGACCTTGATGATGAAGAATTACGACATGCGGTCGTAAGCCTTAGCCATGTCTAGCTTGACAACCACATTAGAGCCCCGAACATTAGAGCCATGTCTAGTTGGAAAAATTACATAGTACGCTTGGCCATTCAGAACAAGAAGCCTTCTTTTATAAGAAGGATTTGGAGAGGATGGAAGCAAATGATAAACAAGGGCTTAATATGATTGAGGCTTTGCTGTATTTAGCAAGGCATTATAAAGCTGAGAAAAAATTCGAGGAGGCAGAGTTGTATTGCATAAGACTATTGGATTATACTGGTCCTGTAAGTACACTCTTGTTTTCTTTTCTTTTCTTTATTCTTATTTGTGTGACGACAGATTTTGTATCTTTCAATTTGTCTTTTTTTTGGGGTCTAAATAGACACACACACACACACACATATATATATATATATATATATATATATATGTGTGTGTGTGTGTGTGTGTGTGTGTGTGTGTGTGTGTATTATAACAACAACAACAATAAGATGATGATGAAGAAGAAGATGACACTTCTGCTGTTTTTTTTCATGCTTGTATGTTTTTGTGAAATTGCCTGATTTGTCTTGCTGAACATGAATAAAAAAACAAAGATCCTAACAGAAATTGAGACAGCAATATCGAATTGAATCGAAGGGCTCGCAATATCGAATTGTTTCTATTTGAAAACACTCCATTTGTGTTTCCATTACATGAAAGTTCAATGGGATTTATCATTGCTATATCAGGTTGTTCTAACTCGGTGAGAACTTGTTTCTTTTTTGGCTTGCAGTCCACAAGTAGCTTTTCTGTTTTTAGGATTTTCCAATTATTACGACTTCCATATGCATTTGTATTCAGATTCTCAGAAATACATATATTTTCTGGCTACTGATTTGCGTGCATTTGTGCTTTTGTAACTAGATGTACTTTCCTGTTCTTATTATGTGGATTAACATTGGATATTTGTTACTATTACTACTCCCCACTACCTCAATTATAATTGAGTTTGTACCTGAACCGTCAGAAGTAACTTTTTCCACATTTATACCAGTTACCCTGCAAACATTTACATTGAATATGTGGGTGGCTTAATATGTATATGTGTCTGTTTATGTTTATTTCTAGATACTAGATAAATTAATGTTTAATATCTAACTCATGCATATAGGTTTTGGTGCATCGATGTGCTAAGTTTTCTATCGGCTGGGAGGTTGGACTGTAACGAGTATGCACATTGCAGATGGGAGCTCTGCAGAAAACAGATAATCCAGAACAAGTATGTGCTAAAAACAATTCTTAAATGATTGTATGTTTACAGATAATGATTGTAACGAGTACATTGGAGACATGTTTGTTTATTTACAAATAATAAATGACTAACTGAGAATGTGCTAAATTTCTACGAGTATCTAAAGAAACATTGTTGTGGATATATAGTTGCATGTAGATACTGTTCCATTATCTTATTGTTTTTATACGTATTTGTTTCCTATTTGTGTTTTGAGCTAATAATCTATAATTGTCCATCTTTTCAGGAGTATGCTGAAGAACAATGGACTTTGGGCACTATATTCAATAGGACGCTGGGTTTGTTTTTAAAATATTGCCTTTAGTGAGAAGTTGCATTTAGTAAATGCTGCACTCTCATCTTGTTGAAGCCAGGATTTAGCAAGTTAGAATCTGTAACTTATGTTTGACTCTTTCTTGTATTGACACCAGATTATTAACATTAACTATGAATTATTTGTTTTCTAATATGTTGCTCTTCAATGTATGAATTATTATTAACATTATCAATGAAATTATTGCATTTATTTTTGTAATGTCCAATTTGAATGGTTTTATAGTTTGAATATATAATTGCAAGCAATAATTATTTGCTTTGATATATATATATATATATATATATATATACACACACACACACACATATATATATATATATATATATATATATTGCTGCACGTTTGATAATAATAATGATTTGTAAGGAGATATTTTTTTTTGTCAAATAGGTTTTTTTCTTCTGTTGTAACTACAACCGAAGCTACAAGTAGGGTGGTAGGTGATATGAGCAAGAATGATTTTTTTTATTGCTTCGGTTGTTTATCTGAAGCAACAATTTTTTTTTGTCTTCTGTATTTGCTTCGGTTGTCGAACCGAAGCAACAGGGGGTAAACAACTGAAGCAATTAAGTTTATTTGCTTCGGTTGTTTATTTGAAGCAAAATTTTTTGTTCTATTGCATCATTTGCATTTGCTTCGATTGTAGAACTGAAGCAACACGGGATAAATAACCGAAGCAACAGACCTGTTTTGTAGTAGTGTGAATTTGTTGGATTTCGATACAATTTTCCAGTGATGAAAATGGTGATATAAGTAGGATATAGAATCCTTAAATTGCTCTGATTTCAATATATGATTTGATCTGAAATTTCGTTGCTTTCCCCTTTTGTTGTCCATGATAAAATCGGCTTAAATGGCTTGCGTTAGTTAATTGTTTGTTGCCTTGAAATCCTACGTGGTCCCTTGCATGATTGAAAACATTTTTGGAATGAGTTGCCATGCCGTGAATATTATTGATGAACCTGACCTGATTTTTGTCCTTTGATGAAAACATATAAATCTGGATATTGAATTTCCCCTTTGATTAATCCTGCAGTGAATTTGCTCGAAAAAGAAACCTTGCTATAAATTCCAGAAATGAATCTTTGACTCAAAAATGGAAAGGAATGATTTTTCTCTTGCCTAAAATTATTCTTGAATTTTTGGAAATAGTTTTGGCCGTGTATGATTTTCTAGAATTTCAAAATGATACTTATCCAACATAAATTGCACTCGTTAAATCACTTTGGGGTTTGCTTGCCTAATATGTTTGCTTAAATCCTGGAAATTGCATAACAGGCAAATTTGAAATACTTTCCATTATTTAGAAACAATTTAAATGCCGAATGCCATAAAACTTGACTTGTAATTTTTTGTAAATAATTCCCTTGCCAAATATTGTGCTTCACCAAATAGTTTGCAATTTCTTAACAGATGCAACTGTGGTTTCTTTTGAAACAAAAATTACCGAGAATGATTTTGTCAAGTCACCATGCCTTGAAGCCATAATGAATGTCCACTTGCACTGTCCCGTTATTTTGACTTTGTCCACGTTGCTTTGAAATGATCTGTCATTTGTTCATTTGGGTTCATGTGCACTGATCTTCAAAATTGTGCATGTCTGACATATTAATATGAGCTTGGCACAGTCATGTTGAACTTGTTAATGTTGCTCCTGAGTTATGTACACTGTTTCACCCTTTCACCATTTGACTTGTACATAACATTGTTGATCCATACAGTTATTCCTGCTTGACTTTTTTGTGAACATGCACTTGTAATTTGCTATTCCATGTACTTTGCTGTGAGCATGCCCAAACATACCTTTGTACCATACATGCTGCTTGACTTGTTTTTGTTGTTTAATCCCTTGAATTTTTGCTTGTATGCTTAAAACCTGAACACTCTGATCTGAGTTGTACATATGAGAACTTCCTTTGGCTCGATACATGATTTTAGTTGCACACTGATATGGCCATGTTAATTGTTGTGATCTTCTATATTGTGTTGCTCCCATGTACCATCTTGTTGCTGTGTTTGCTGTGATCATTGAGTATGCTGTTGTGCTCCATTATGTTGCTATATTTGATCACCATGTTCTCTGCCTGATCATTGATCTACCATGTATATGTTTGAGCTGCTTTATATAAGATGATTCGACTTGTTGCATTGAATCTTGTTTGGCTTGCTTATGACATGTACACAAACTTGGGCCCTAAGTCGAGATGGTCCACGTGGCTACTTCTCAGTTGCACACTGGATTGGCGAGGCAGTGCACACGTGTATATATATGCACGTGATATATGCAGCCATCCAGACGAGTTTCCTTGCCCCTGCATTGATATATGTATGTTGTCTGCCTTGTGGTATTTACAATATATCACTGTGAATATCACAAGCTGTCTAGACACAGTCGGATAAATCAAATCAAGTCAGAAAAATGATGAGAAACACACTGAAATTCGGAGGCAAATAAATTTTTAAAATAAAAATTATGTCTGCTAGAATTTAGAAATTATTTCTGTTCAAGATATTGTGTGTGTGTTTCCATATATGATAGGTAAGCATGAAGATGACTGGACTGACTGTGAGCAGTGAAGACTGGACTGACAGTGCTGACTGACTAGGAGGCTGAAGAAAGAAGACAGCTTGTGTCATTGTATAAGTAACAGTGTCAATAAAAATGTGTGTATATTGAGTTGTATGTAAATGAAAGTGTATATAAGTGAGTGACTGTATGAGTGTTGAGTGTTGTAGTGAGGAGCTGTGTATATATATGAATTGTACTGTTATTTGTAATAAACAAGTTTGACTGAAATAAAATATTATTTTATTGTTGTCAAACAAACTTGTCTATTTTATTTAGTTTATTTACAAGTACAATATTCTGTGAATGTATATGAAATGTGAAATATTAGTGAAGTGTACAAATAGTTGAGTTGTAAAACTGTACTGTTTGAAAATTGAAATAAAATATTATATTTAAACAAAATACTGTGTAAATAACTGAATATCTGTATAGTTTTATTTTATTTGAATACAAATATTATATTCCTGTCTGTGATGATATATGAAAACAGTACAGTAAAAAAACACATTTAAAGTAATAAATATTTGGTTGTTGTTATCAAACAAAAGAAATCATATAATTGTGTATGCAACACCGTTATATACAACACGATCAACGAGTTAACTTCATGAGTTGGACTTTGCTGCAGGACGTGTGCAAAGGGGTTATCGATATCCATAACTTTAGTTCACCACTGAGAGACGGATTAGTGGCTATGGATCAGTGCAATGGGTTATTGTGGCTCCATGGAGAAAAGTGATCGTAGCAAAGGATTGGGTGATCAAGTGGTGGATATCGTATGCTTTACGCACTGGGTGAGAGATATGAGGATGATTGCTATGATTGATGTTTGTTATCACCATAACCCCACCCCCATTTACACTTTATGTTAGTGTTACCTTAGAGTAATGTACATCTTGTTGTGCTAGTTCTTTGGTTGCAGGTCCAGGTTCAGGTATGATTGGATTATACATGTAACAACCCGAATTTTAACAACATGTGAAAACAAGAAATCAAGGTATAATTAAAAATAAAATAAAATATATAAAAATATGTTTAGATAGGTAAATAATGGTGATGCATAAGAAGAATTAATTAATATTTGGAAGAGAAGAAAAATTAGTTCGGTAACGGTGTGTGTAACGGAAAAGATAGTAAAATAAGGATAATTAATTTAAGAATCAGGAATTAGGTAAAATGGATTTCACCATTGCGTTCCTCTCGAAAAAATACGCGAAATAGAGTCCGAGTTTTCGAAAATCGGAGTCCGTATGACCAAGATATGGCCAAAACAAGTTTCAGCAGACTTTCTGGCAGACAGAACCGAGTCGACCCTAGAGTCGACCTCCCCTGGCCAGGTCGACCCTAGAGTCGACCCCCCCTGTACAGGTCAACCTGGTCGGCCTGGTTTGGCCCAGAACCCATTTTTGAAGCCCGGTATGTGTTTTGATGGTCCGGATTGACTCTGGGGTTGATCTAATGGCCTAAATGAGTTTCCTACAACTATAAAAAGACCCTAAGACCTAGCCTAAATCATACTATTGCATTTTAGCACTCATGCAGCCGCCATTAAACCTAGAACTCTAAATTAAAAATACAAAGAACAAAATTAAAGAAGACGAAGGATGATTCTTGAAGGCTACAACTAGAAGCTACAACAACTACGACGCTTTAGACAACGGATTTGGGGCTATTTGATTTAAAATTTTGATTTGGATTGCTTGCTTCATATTGTAAGTTCCATGTCACTTTTTAGGCAAAAACGCTAAAATAACATGGACATGCTATGAATTGAAACCGTATTTAAGAACTATTATTAATCCATGTTTATATCGTTTAACTTTGAATCAAAATTTAGGAATATTGCTATGTTAATGTTGCAAGTTAAACTTATCATGATGTTGATGTTGTTATGAATCACTTGGGCTTAATTTTATTGCAAGTTGAACAAATACATGTCCATGAAATCATTATGTTCATTGAAATCCTCATGTTGATTAAACCATGCCTATGATGCTAATTAAACCATGTCCATGATATTAATGAAACTATGTCTGTGATGTTAATATGCCTATCATGTTAAATTGGGAATCACTAGGTTATGATGAAAAGTTGGAATTATTATGTTTATAATGCTAGATGAGAATCATTATGTTAAAAATACTAAATTGGAATCCACTATGCCTATTAGAATTACCATGCCTTTAATGTTTCATGTTTGTAATAAAATTATTATTATGCCCGCAATGATTATTATGCCTATGATGTAAAGTTGAATTCATCATGTTGAACTAAGTTGGAACCATTACTATGCCAAGTTATCATCATCGAAACCATGTGATATGTTATAGCCTGTTTATTATGCAAGTGATGGTGGAATTGTAACATATGTCTATCACATGTTTGGTGTTATTCCCCTTTATCTCTTGAATTGTTTATGCTTGTGAACGAAGTACGTTTATATGCGTTGGGGATACGATTGGGTAGAATAGGCAAAACTTGAATTGGTTATAATCATAAACCATGAAATTTGGCATAAGTAGAACATGAAATATGGAACGAAAAACTTGACTTGAATATTCTATGACTTGACTTGAAACATGCCTTAGTTGGGCACGAAATTGACATATGAACATGCTATGAAAATAGCACGAATCTGATAAGAACATGGGCATGACTTTAGAAAATAAGAAAGTGGCCAACTCGAGGTTGGGTTGAGTTTGTAGTGTAAATCTGCCCGGAACCGCCCGGCAAATCCAGTTGCTACAAACAATAGGATCCAATGTGGGTAGTTGGTCACATCGCGCTTGAAACTCGAGGTTGGGTTGAGTTCGTAGCGTAAACCTGCCCGGAACCGCCCGGCAAATCCAGTGGCTACGAACAATAAGATCCAATGTGAGTGGTTCGGTGCATTAAAGAACCAATTAATGCCAATTAGGGTTAAGTCATGAACATGAAAATACAACTTAACCAACTTAGGGCTAAGTCATGGACTTGAAACGACAACACTTAGCCAACTTGACATGACACGTAAGCGGGTTAAGTCACGAATTTAAATGACATACTTAACCATCTTGACATGACTAGACTGGAAAAGGATTAAGTCACGAATTACATGACCTAATCTGTTAGGCGAAACCCTAGACACGACCCTTTTCAGCAGTAACCCTCTAGATGTATCAAGGTACCCTGGGGCTAGGCCGGGTGGGGCACGATTACTGGGCTGATTGTAAGAGGTGAACGACGGCAGTGGGGTACGCCAGTGTAGGTTCGGTGGGCTACGGTCGTGCACGTATTCCGGGGTAGACACTGGGTATCCATAGATTTATCTGTGCATCTTGAATCATGTCAGCGGTTGACAAGCTAGGGTTGATACACCCGAAGGTGGACCCAGTACAGGTGACTACATTCGTGATTAGCCGTATGACACGGACACTTGACGAGCTAGAACTTGTAGGGAGCCGATCGACTAGATAATCGCTCCGTAGGACCCCGTACTTGGGTCAGACCCCGTTTCAGGGTCGTTTCATGATATTGGGCCGTGGGATTTATTTCGTGATTAACTTGTGACATGGGCTTAGTATACTAGTACAGTCGATGCAACGAATCTCGAACATGTGATGCTTTACTTGACTTGTCTTGACTTATCCTGATCGCCTTAGTCTATCTTGTTCACCTTGTCACCATTCTTAAGTTTATTTCCAGTTCATACATGACAGGTTGTTTTAACCGTTTTTACACTGAAAGTCACTAGGACTTACTCAGTCTTTATGACTGACCCTTTTCCTTTCACCTCGTTTTCTTTCGTCCCCCCCCCCCAGGTTCTCAGGGAGGAAACACTAGCTCTTAGCTTGGATATCACTTGCTTTGGCTCAGCATGTACGGTTTTCTATGGCTGCTTCATTTTACTGCACTTAGGGAATAAGCCGTTTTTCTGTTTTTAAGTTATTGCTTCTTTGGCTATTATTACAAGACAGTTGTAATGAAGTTATTTGAAATGTTTGTAAAAGACATGGTTTATTTTGGAACGAAATGAAGTTCTGTTTTGCTTAGAAATTCTTCCGCTGTTTACTTAATTATTTATTTATGTTCTGTCTTGTGATAATTCTGTGATGTTATCTCGATAATACCTCTCCAAAACTAGTGCATTCCCTTTGTGAGTGACCCTAGCGGAGGTGGGGTGTTACATTTGGTATCAGAGCAGAAGGTTACCAAGACTGGGCAAAAGTTTTGAAAACCTTTTGATTTTTTTTTCAAAACCATTTACAAAGAAGCACTTTTCAAGAAAAGTTGGTTTATTTTAAAAGGCTATTCCCCAAAAAGCCATTAGCACAATCTTTGTTTCCTCGTTTGAATCTTTTCCTTTTTCGTTTTCAGGTTATCATGGCCGACGATCTTAATCTTCCCGAGGGTGTCAATATACCCACTTGGTTCCGTCGTTTCCTCGAGGCTCGGGCTAATGTGACAGGCCCAGCCAATCCTCCTCCTCATCCTCCTCAACCTCCGCGAGAAACCGCTTTTTCAAAGATATGCAAGGACTTTAAGGCCATGGGCGGAAAGTATTTCCTAGGAACTGAGACTTTTGTTGAGGCACGGAATTGGTTGAAGGAAACCGAAGACTTGTTTGTTATCTTTGAGGTAGAGGACAATAGGAAAGTACAGTTGGCGGCGTGGCTCATGAAAGAGGAAGCTTCTTATTGGTGGGAAGTCACCAACGCTACTAGGCCCATTGAGACTTGGGCGGAATTTAGAGGGAGATTTGGGCTTAAGTTCTTGTCATCAGCAGAGGAGAGTCTCCAAATGGAACGGTTTCTGGCCCTCAAACAAGGAAATATGACAGTTAAAGAATATGTGAACCATTTCAATCAGCTTGCTCGCTTCGGATTGGAGTTAGTCAACACCCCTCAGAAAAAGGAGCTACGTTTTGCACGAGGCTTGAACGAGCCACTACATGGTTTGGCCATGACTCATGTGCCCATGGGGGCGACCTTTGAAAGCTTGGTGGATATGGCCCTACTGTATGAGGAAGATAAGAAGGGCAAGAAAGAGGTCAAGCCCAACGATTCTCAGAATAAGAAGGTAGACTCCGAGAAAGGAGGCAAGAACAACAACTCACGTGATAAAAGGAAATGCAATTTCTGTGGTACGGAAGGGCACATAGCCAAGGATTGTAGAAAGAGGAAAAGAAAGCAAGGAGAATGTTTTCATTGTGGGGAGACTGGACACATCAGCAAGGACTGCCCTAAGAAGCAGACCGGACCTTCCGGGGGTACATCTTTAACTTCTTTTTCTAGATGCTTTGTTTTATCTTGTTATCTCCTCGATCCTATCTTGAGAACCATAGGTAGAATCTTTTTGGATGTAAACATGTAATTGAAACATGTTATGATTGCAAAATGATTGCAAGTGGTCGCAAGTGGTTGCTCGTGGATGCATGAATACACATTAGGCACTAGATCGGCTCAGTCACAGTTTCATACTTGCATATGCATGAGTGATTATTTTGGAAACTTGGTTGTGCTATCATTTGGTTGTTGCATATGATTGAATGTTTGTGCACTCATGTAGAAATCATGAATTATAATAGGAAAATTTTGCATACATATTTGATTCATTTCACTAAACATATTTTGCATTTAGAAAATCAATCAGGCCTGATCATTAGCATTAGATAAGGAACATATACACACACTCTTTGCATGTGTTCATGCAGCATTAGAAATCTTTTAAGGACAATGATTGCTAATGGATGATGTTTTGAGTAGATGGATGATGGATGGTAGGACACATTCTTCTTAACTTGCAGATTTCGGGGACGAAATCCTTTAAGGAGGGGAGAATGTAACAACCCGAATTTTAACAACATGTGAAAACAAGAAATCAAGGTATAATTAAAAATGAAATAAAATATATAAAAATATGTTTAGATAGGTAAATAATGGTGATGCATAAGAAGAATTAATTAATATTTGGAAGAGAAGAAAAATTAGTTCGGTAACAGTGTGTGTAACGGAAAAGATAGTAAAATAAGGATAATTAATTTAAGAATCAGGAATTAGGTAAAATGGACTTCACCATTGCGTTCCTCTCGAAAAATTACGCGAAATAGAGTCCGAGTTTTCGAAAATCGAAGTCCGTATGACCATGATATGGCCAAAACAAGTTTCAGCAGACTTTCTGGCAGACAGAACCGAGTCGACCCTAAAGTCGACCTCCCCAGGCCAGGTCGACCCTAGAGTCGACCCCCCTGTACAGGTCAACCTGGTTGGCCTGGTTTGGCCCAGAACCCATTTTTGAAGCCCGATATGTGTTTTGATGGTCCGGATTGACTCTGGGGTTGATCTAATGGCCTAAATGAGTTTCCTACAACTATAAAAAAGACCCTAAGACCTAGCCTAAATCATACTATTGCATTTTAGCACTCATGCAGCCGCCATTAAACCTAGAACTCTAAATTAAAAATACAAAGAACAAAATTAAAGAAGACGAAGGATGATTCTTGAAGGCTACAACTAGAAGCTACAACAACTACGACGCTTTAGACAACGGATTTGGGGCTATTTGATTTAAAATTTTGATTTGGATTGCTTGCTTCATATTGTAAGTTCTATGTCACTTTTTAGGCAAAAACGCTAAAATAACATGGACATGCTATGAATTGAAACCGGATTTAAGAAGTATTATTAATCCATGTTTATATCGTTTAACTTTGAATCAAAATTTGGGAATATTGCTATGTTAATGTTGCAAGTTAAACTTATCATGATGTTGATGTTGTTATGAATCACTTGGGCTTAATTTTATTGCAAGTTGAACAAATACATGTCCATGGAATCATTATGTTCATTGAAATCCTCATGTTGATTAAACCATGCCTATGATGCTAATTAAACCATGTCCATGATATTAATGAAACTATGTCTGTGATGTTAATATGCCTATCATGTTAAATTGGGAATCGCTAGGTTATGATGAAAAGTTGGAATTATTATGTTTATAATGCTAGATGAGAATCATTATGTTAAAAATACTAAATTGGAATCCACTATGCCTATTAGAATTACCATGCCTTTAATGTTTCATGTTTGTAATAAAATTATTATTATGCCCGCAATGATTATTATGCCTATGATGTAAAGTTGAATTCATCATGTTGAACTAAGTTGGAACCATTACTGTGCCAAGTTATCATCATCGAAACCATGTGATATGTTATAGCGTGTTTATTATGCAAGTGATGGTGGAATTGTAACATATGGCTATCACATGTTTGGTGTTATTCCCCTTTATCTCTTGAATTGTTTATGCTTGTGAACGAAGTACGTTTATATGCGTTGGGGATACGATTGGGTAGAATAGGCAAAACTTGAATTGGTTATAATCATAAACCATGAAATTTGGCATAAGTAGAACATGAAATATGGAACGAAAAACTTGACTTGAATATTCTATGACTTGACTTGAAACATGCCTTAGTTGGGCACGAAATTGACATATGAACATGCTATGAAAATAGCACGAATCTGATAAGAACATGGGCATGACTTTAGAAAACAAGAAAGTGTCCAACTCGAGGTTGGGTTGAGTTTGTAGTGTAAATCTGCCCGGAACCGCCCGGCAAATCCAGTTGCTACAAACAATAGGATCCAATGTGGGTAGTTGGTCACATCGCGCTTGAAACTCGAGGTTGGGTTGAGTTCGTAGCGTAAACCTGCCCGGAACCGCCCGGCAAATCCAGTGGCTACGAACAATAAGATCCAATGTGAGTGGTTCGGTGCATTAAAGAACCAATTAATGCCAATTAGGGTTAAGTCATGAACATGAAAATACAACTTAACCAACTTAGGGCTATGTCATGGACTTGAAACGACAACACTTAGCCAACTTGACATGACACGTAAGTGGGTTAAGTCACGAATTTAAATGACATACTTAACCATCTTGACATGACTAGACTGGAAAAGGATTAAGTCACGAATTACATGACCTAATCTGTTAGGCGAAACCCTAGACACGACCCCTTTCAGCAGTAACCCTCTAGATGTATCAAGGTACCCTGGGGCTAGGCCGGGTGGGGCACGATTACTGGGCTGATTGTAAGAGGTGAACGACGGCAGTGGGGTACGCAAGTGTAGGTTCGGTGGGCTACGGTCGTGCACGTATTCCGGGGCAGACACTGGGTATCCGTAGATTTATCTGTGCATCTTGAATCGTGTCAGGGGTTGATACCCTAGGGCTGATACACCCGAAGGTGGACCCAACACAGGTGACTACATTCGTGATTAGCCGTATGACACGGACACTTGACGAGCTAGAACTTGTAGGGAGCCGATCGACTAGATAATCGCTCCGTAGGACCCCGTACTTGGGTCAGACCCCGTTTCAGGGTCGTTTCATGATATTGGGCCGTGGGATTTATTTCGTGATTAACTTGTGACATGGGCTTAGTATACTAGTACAGTCGATGCAACGAATCTCGAACATGTGATGCTTTACTTGACTTGTCTTGACTTATCCTGATCGCCTTAGTCTATCTTGTTCACCTTGTCACCATTCTTAAGTTTAGTTCCAGTTCATACATGACAGGTTGTTTTAACCGTTTTTACACTGAAAGTCACTAGGACTTACTCAGTCTTTATGACTGACCCTTTTCCTTTCACCTCTTTTTCTTTCGTTTCCCCCCCAGGTTCTCAGGGAGGAAACACTAGCTCTTAGCTTGGATATCACTTGCTTTGGCTCATCATGTACGGTTTGCTATGGCTGCTTCATTTTACTGCACTTAGGGAATAAGCTGTTTTTCTGTTTTTAAGTTATTGCTTCTTTGACTATTATTACAAGACAGTTGTAATGAAGTTATTTGAAATGTTTGTAAAAGACATGGTTTATTTTGGAATGAAATGAAGTTCTGTTTTGCTCAGAAATTCTTCCGCTGTTTACTTAATTATTTATTTATGTTTTGTCTTGTGATAATTCTGTGATGTTATCTCGATAATACCTCTCCAAAACTAGTGCATTCCCTTTGTGAGTGACCCTAGCGGAGGTGGGGTGTTACATTTGGTATCAGAGCAGAAGGTTACCAAGACTGGGCAAAAGTTTAGAAAACCTTTTGAAATTTTTTTTCAAAACCATTTACAAAGAAGCACTTTTCAAGAAAAGTTGGTTTATTTTAAAAGGCTATTCCCCAAAAAGCCATTAGCACAATCTTTGTTTCCTCGTTTGAGTCTTTTCCTTTTTCTTTTTCAGGTTATCATGGCCAACGATCTTAATCTTCCCGAGGGTGTCAATATACCCACTTGTTTCCGTCGTTTCCTCGAGGCTCGGGCTAATGTGATAGGCCCAGCCAATCCTCCTCCTCATCCTCCTCAACCTCCGCGAGAAACTGCTTTTTCAAAGATATGCAAGGACATTAAGGCCATGGGCGAAAAGTATTTCCTAGGAACTGAGACTTTTGTTGAGGCACGGAATTGGTTGAAGGAAACCGAAGACTTGTTTGTTATCTTTGAGGTAGAGGACAATAGGAAAGTACAGTTGGCGGCGTGGCTCATGAAAGAGGAAGCTTCTTATTGGTGGGAAGTCACCAACGCTACTAGGCCCATTGAGACTTGGGCGGACTTTAGAGGGAGATTTGGGCTTAAGTTCTTGTCATCAGCAGAGGAGAGTCTCCAAATGGAACGGTTACTGGCCCTCAAACAAGGAAATATGACAGTTAAAGAATATGTGAACCATTTCAATCAGCTTGCTCGCTTCGGATTGGAGCTAGTCAACACTCCTCAGAAAAAGGCGCTACGTTTTGCACGAGGCTTGAACGAGCCACTACATGGTTTGGCCATGACTCATGTGCCCATGGGGGCGACCTTTGAAAGCTTGGTGGATATGGCCCTACTGTATGAGGAAGATAAGAAGGGCATGAAATAGGTCAAGCCCAACGATTCTCAGAATAAGAAGGTAGACTCCGAGAAAGGAGGCAAGAACGACAACTCACGTGATAAAAGGAAATGCAATTTCTGTGGTACGGAAGGGCACATAGCCAAGGATTGTAGAAAGAGGAAAAGAAAGCAAGGTGAATGTTTTCATTGTGGGGAGACTGGACACATCAGCAAGGACTGCCCTAAGAAGCAGACCGGACCTTCCGGGGGTACATCTTTAACTTCTTTTTCTAGATGCTTTGTTTTATCTTGTTATCTCCTCGATCCTATCTTGAGAACCATAGGTAGAATCTTTTTGGATGTAAACATGTAATTGAAACATGTAATGATTGCAAAATGATTGCAAGTGGTCGCAAGTGGTTGCTCGTGGATGCATGAATACACATTAGGCACTAGATCGGCTCAGTCACAGTTTCATACTTGCATATGCATGAGTGATTATTTTGGAAACTTGGTTGTGCTATCATTTGGTTGTTGCATATGATTGAATGTTTGTGCACTCATGTAGAAGTCATGAATTATAATAGGAAAATTTTGCATACATATTGGATTCATTTCACTAAACATATTTTGCATTTAGAAAATCAATCAGGCCTGATCATTAGCATTAGATAAGGAACATATACACACACTCTTTGCATGTGTTCATGCAGAATTAGAAATCTTTTAAGGAAAATGATTGCTAATGGATGATGTTTTGAGTAGATGGATGATGGATGGTAGGACACATTCTTCTTAACTTGCAGATTTCGGGGACGAAATCCTTTAAGGAGGGGAGAATGTAACAACCCGAATTTTAACAACATGTGAAAACAAGAAATCAAGGTATAATTAAAAATGAAATAAAATATATAAAAATATGTTTAGATAGGTAAATAATGGTGATGCATAAGAAGAATTAATTAATATTTGGAAGAGAAGAAAAATTAGTTCGGTAACGGTGTGTGTAACGGAAAAGATAGTAAAATAAGGATAATTAATTTAAGAATCAGGAATTAGGTAAAATGGACTTCACCATTGCGTTCCTCTCGAAAAAATACGCGAAATAGAGTCCGAGTTTTCGAAAATCGGAGTCCGTATGACCAAGATATGGCCAAAACAAGTTTCAGCAGACTATCTGGCAGACAGAACCGAGTCGACCCTAGAGTCGACCTCCCCAGGCCAGGTCGACCCTAGAGTCGACCCCCCTGTACAGGTCAACCTGGTCGGCCTGGTTTGGCCCAGAACCCATTTTTGAAGCCCGGTATGTATTTTGATGGCCCGAATTGACTCTGGGGTTGATCTAATGGCCTAAATGAGTTTCCTACAACTATAAAAAGACCCTAAGACCTAGCCTAAATCATACTTTTGCATTTTAGCACTCATGCAGCCGCCATTAAACCTAGAACTCTAAATTAAAAATACAAAGAACAAAATTAAAGAAGACGAAGGATGATTCTTGAAGGCTACAACTAGAAGCTACAACAACTACGACGCTTTAGACAACGGATTTGGGGCTATTTGATTTAAAATTTGGATTTGGATTGCTTGCTTCATATTGTAAGTTCTATGTCACTTTTTAGGCAAAAACGCTAAAATAACATGGACACGCTATGAATTGAAACCGGATTTAAGAACTTTTATTAATCCATGTTTATATTGTTTAACTTTGAATCAAAATTTGGGAATATTGCTATGTTAATGTTGCAAGTTAAACTTATCATGATGTTGATGTTGTTATGAATCACTTGGGCTTAATTTTATTGCAAGTTGAACAAATACATGTCCATGGAATCATTATGTTCATTGAAATCCTCATGTTGATTAAACCATGCCTATGATGCTAATTAAACCATGTCCATGATATTAATGAAACTATGTCTGTGATGTTAATATGCCTATCATGTTAAATTGGGAATCGCTAGGTTATGATGAAAAGTTGGAATTATTATGTTTATAATGCTAGATGAGAATCATTATGTTAAAAATACTAAATTGGAATCCACTATGCCTATTAGAATTACCATGCCTTTAATGTTTCATGTTTGTAATAAAATTATTATTATGCCCGCAATGATTATTATGCCTATGATGTAAAGTTGAATTCATCATGTTGAACTAAGTTGGAACCATTACTATGCCAAGTTATCATCATCGAAACCATGTGATATGTTATAGCCTGTTTATTATGCAAGTGATGGTGGAATTGTAACATATGTCTATCACATGTTTGGTGTTATTCCCCTTTATCTCTTGAATTGTTTATGCTTGTGAACGAAGTACGTTTATATGCGTTGGGGATACGATTGGGTAGAATAGGCAAAACTTGAATTGGTTATAATCATAAACCATGAAATTTGGCATAAGTAGAACATGAAATATGGAACGAAAAACTTGACTTGAATATTCTATGACTTGACTTGAAACATGCCTTAGTTGGGCACGAAATTGACATATGAACATGCTATGAAAATAGCACGAATCTGATAAGAACATGGGCATGACTTTAGAAAACAAGAAAGTGGCCAACTCGAGGTTGGGTTGAGTTTGTAGTGTAAATCTGCCCGGAACCGCCCGGCAAATCCAGTTGCTACAAACAATAGGATCCAATGTGGGTAGTTGGTCACATCGCGCTTGAAACTCGAGGTTGGGTTGAGTTCGTAGCGTAAACCTGCCCGGAACCGCCCGGCAAATCCAGTGGCTACGAACAATAAGATCTAATGTGAGTGGTTCGGTGCATTAAAGAACCAATTAATGCCAATTAGGGTTAAGTCATGAACATGAAAAGACAACTTAACCAACTTAGGGCTAAGTCATGGACTTGAAACGACAACACTTAGCCAACTTGACATGACACGTAAGCGGGTTAAGTCACGAATTTAAATGACATACTTAACCATCTTGACATGACTAGACTGGAAAAGGATTAAGTCACGAATTACATGACCTAATCTATTAGGCGAAACCCTAGACACGACCCCTTTCAACAGTAACCCTCTAGATGTATCAAGGTACCCTGGGGCTAGGCCGGGTGGGGCACGATTACTGGGCTGATTGTAAGAGGTGAACGACGGAAGTGGGGTACGCCAGTGTAGGTTCGGTGGGCTACGGTCGTGCACGTATTCCGGGGCAGACACTGGGTATCCGTAGATTTATCTGTGCATCTTGAATCGTGTCAGGGGTTGACACCCTAGGGCTGATACACCCGAAGGTGGACCTAGCACAGGTGACTACATTCGTGAGTAGCCGTATGACACGGACACTTGACGAGCTAGAACTTGTAGGGAGCCGATCGACTAGATAATCGCTTCGTAGGACCCCGTACTTGGGTCAGACCCCGTTTCAGGGTCGTTTCATGATATTGGGCCATGGGATTTATTTCGTGATTAACTTGTGACATGGGCTTAGTATACTAGTACAGTCGATGCAACGAATCTCGAACATGTGATACTTTACTTGACTTGTCTTGACTTATCCTGATCGCCTTAGTCTATCTTGTTCACCTTGTCACCATTCTTAAGTTTAGTTCCAGTTCATACATGACAGGTTGTTTTAACCGTTTTTACACTGAAAGTCACTAGGACTTACTCAGTCTTTATGACTGACCCTTTTCCTTTGCCTCTTTTTCTTTCGTTCCCCCCCCCCCCAAGTTCTCAGGGAGGAAACACTAGCTCTTAGCTTGGATATCACTTGCTTTGGCTCAGCATGTACGGTTTGCTATGGCTGCTTCATTTTACTGCACTTGGGGAATAAGTTGTTTTTCTGTTTTTAAGTTATTGCTTCTTTGGCTATTATTACAAGACAGTTGTAATGAAGTTATTTGAAATGTTTGTAAAAGACATGGTTTATTTTGGAATGAAATGAAGTTCTGTTTTGCTCAGAAACTGTTTACTTAATTATTTATTTATGTTCTGTCTTGTGATAATTCTGTGATGTTATCTCGATAACACCTCTCCAAAACTAGTGCATTCCCTTTGTGAGTGACCCTAGCGGAGGTGGGGTGTTACAATACATGTTATTGTTCTGTTTTGTTGCTTATCGCTTATACCAGACTTTTGTCTGACCCAGAGTTTTATGTCTCTTCTTATTACTCTCAGTGCTCCTAAACGAGCAGGCTAGAGATAGGTTAGGTGGTGATGCGCGAGTAGCTGTCCGGAGATGAGCAGGAGGCTTAAACGTACTATTTACTCATATATACTCCATGTATTGTTGTTGGTCACTGCTTGGGCATTAGTAGTATACCTTTTTCTTTCTTTTGCTTTAGAGACAGTAATTTGGAGTTGTAATAATGATGGTTTAGATCATAAGCTGTATTTTGGATTTCCGCTGCTGTGATGGTTTAGTTTTCAGCTTATGCACTGTCTCGCCTGTTTTATCTCAAAGTTATGTTATTATTACATTTTATTCCATGCGCTGTGAGAGATACTACAGGTTCCTTGTTAGTTCAATCTTACGTTTCTTTCCTTCTGACGACCGTCCCGTGCTGGTTGGACATCGGTATGTCGGCTGGCTCGGGGAGGGCCATCACATTTGGTATCAGAGCTCTAGGTTGTGTAGTTAACCTAGGGGAAGACATCAGGGAGAGATAGTATACGTATATGAGAGCGCGTATTTGTGATATTTTGGTTTTCAAAAGCAATATATATGTATATGTAAGGATGAAGTCGCACTGCACTGGCACCACTATGGAGATGGTTAATCGTTTTCTCTTTACAGATTTGAGATGAGCCGATATACGAGGAGTACGGGTTCAGGGGCTAATAATAGGAATGTCCCTGATATGAGGACAATGTTCACTACTTTCATGCGAGAGATGCTTAGGGATGCTCGGGGAGCAGTTCTTAATGCTGCTAACGGTGGTGGTGCAGTAGTGCAGGCGCTTAGGGCCGATTTCGCCAAGCTTAACAAGGATTATACTAGTCTTGGCGGAAAGTCGTTCCGCGGAACGGAGTCGGCTACAAATGTTCAAGATTGATTGGATAGTTGTGAGCGCATCTTCGAGGACTTGGGAATCGATGATGCCGTGAAGAGAAAGTTAATATTACGTTAGCTTCAGGGACGAGCTATGAATTGGTGGAATGCTATTAAAGCAGCTACTCCCGAAGATCAAGTTACTTGGAATCAGTTTATGACTCGTTTCAGCGAAAAGTTCATTCCAGCCGCTCACAAATCTGAATTGTTTAGGAAATTTTTGGAGCTTAAGCTGAATGGTAGGTCAGTCTCGGAATATGTTGCTGAGTTCAATACTTTATTGAAGTATGGATTATCTCTTATCGACACTGCCACGAAGAAGAACGAGAAGTTCATAACCGGCTTAGATGAGTACTTAGGGAAAGGCTGATAAACCATATCGACGAGACGTTCGAGTCTATAGTGGGGAAAGCATTGAGATCGGAGAGTCTTTACCCTAAGTCAAAGGCCAATGTTGCTATTGCATCTGTAGAGGAACCAAAGACGCAAGCAAGCGGTGGAGGTAAGAAGGAGTCTCAAAATAAGAGAAAACAGGATCAGACCAAGGGTGGTCAGAAAAAGAAGGACAAGAAAGATAAAGAGTGGTTTAGTTGTGGCAAGAAGGGCCACTATGCTAGAGGTTGTCAGGAAAAGCCTGGGAAAGGAAGTGCTTCAATTGCGGCCAAGTGGGACATCACAAGGATAATTGCCCGCAACCCCCTAATGAGAAGCAGATTGTGAAAGCATATGCTATCAATGTTGTTCCTCCTTCGTCAAATGCCCCAACTGCGGCAGAGAAGGGAATGGGCTTCATTATTCGAGGTATGCTTCCTATTTATGATGTTTCTGTTCTAGTTTTGTTGATAGCGAGGCTCCTATTCCTTCATATCTAGTGACCTAATAGATAAGTTGGGATTGGAACCTGAGATAGTCGATAGACCTTTAGTTGTGACGAACCCTATAGGTGGTTCGACTAGTATTTGCATGATTTGTTGTAATGTGGTCTTATCAAGTTATGAATGTATGTTTGCTTGTGATTTCTTAGTTGTTTTGCTAGTATCATCTCATGTAGACTGTCTGAATTCGGAGGAGATGTTCCTTGAGTGCTTGTCTGATATTGGTTTAGGCCTTTGGGGCTTTTGCTTAGGGAATGTCGTGTTCGACTAGGATGGTTTGCGTAAGATATAAGTAGTTGTTGTGATTTCCGTTGAATGATATCTCGGCTTACTCGAGGAGTGATATGCAGCCGTGGCATGATAAGACTGTTCAATGGTATGGACTGCCCCGAGTTAGATTCGATAGGGCTAGGAGATGACTCGAGTGGGACTTAAGGAAGCTGCAAGGTAATGGACTGTTTAGGACCCTAAATTGATGTTCTCTTTGGTTCAAGAATGGTAGAACTTCGAAGGGATAAGATGCGCTCGTTGATCGTGGAGATGCAACGAGGGCTAGGACTATTCAAGTTGGACTTGAACTCGTAAAAGAAAAATGGTTGTTCGTTGATCTTGGAGATGCAACGAATAGAGAGACGACTCATGTTGGACTTGAGATTTGTCACTAATGGATACTCAAGACTGGGTCAGAGTATGTGGGTAGCTCTTCTGATGAGCGTATCAAGAAATCGCCGATACTTAGAGTGTTATAGGCGGACTTGAAGCAGGGGTATCCGGGGATGCCCGTTACATTGGATCCGTTGGACGTGATCCAGTTATCCTTGGAGGATAAACGTACGTTGGACGTAAGGTAGTCCATACGGAGGTGGGGCTTCCATTAGCCTTGGGATTGGTTGGACCAGTCAAGTAAGCATCGACGTATGTATGGAGGCGGGGCTTCCATTAGCCTTGGTATTGGTTGGACCAGTCAAGTAGGCATCGACGTATGTATGGGCTTCCATTAGCCTTGGGATTGGTTGGACCAGTCAGGTAGGTATTGACGTATTTATGGCTTTAGCAGTTGATAGATAGGACACGTTTGGTGAATGCTATGGTTGCTATGTTTGTTCCTATTTTTGTTCCCTTGAGCATACAATCACCTGTAGGATTCTGGTAATAGAGAATGAAGAGATGACGACATACACAGATGCCTGTGCTATCGGACTAGGTGTGATAACTGATGCATTGAATAGGAGACATGATAGTTTAGATGCTACATTTCTTGAATGGAAGCAACTGGAGTATATCGTGGTATATGATCTCAGACGTAAGTATGGGTTGGACCCGGAAATGTTAGCAAGTTAGACGATCAGACCGACTTTGATTGAGCGGATTGGTTCCAGTCAGGGGAACAATCCTAACCTATTGGAAATCATCTCCAAGGTAGAAACGGATATCTATAGCAAGGAGATAAGCAAGTATGGACTTGATAGAGAAGGATGGTTTTGAAAGAATGGGAGACTGGTTGTACCCAATGTTAATGGATTGAGAGATGAAGTACATGAATTACCAGTTAGTTAAAACTGAGCAAAAGGAGACTAGTGGTTGTTACAACCGCTGGAAATTCTCGAATGGAAGTGGTAACAGGTCTCAATGGATTTCATTGACGGTTTACCAAGGACTAGATTGGATCATGATAGTATTTGGGTGAATCGTGTATTAGAGGGTCTCTCGAGGGCTTGTATATTAGATTTTGGTGAGTCCTGAGATGACCATTTGCGTCTAGTTGAGCTTGCATATGATAATAGTTATCAGTCCAGTATTAGTATGACTCCATTTGAAGCTTTGTACGGAAGACCATGCAACTCACCATTATGTTGGTTAGAAACCAGTGAGAAATTTGTTCTTAGGCCAGATTTGATAAGAGAAACCTCAGATAAGGTTGAGGTTATCCGGTAGCGAATGAAGGCTGCTCAAGATAGGCAGAAGAGTTATGCTAATAAGAGGAGAAGAGATTTAAAATTCTCCACTGACGACTTGGTGTTTGTTAAGATTTCTTTGTTAAAGAGCATGATTCGATTTGGCAGGAGAGGCAAGTTAACACTAAGATTTGTTGGTCTATTCCCAGTTCTCGAGCAAGTTGGGAATTTGGAATATAAAGTTGGGTTGCCAGACAAGATGGCAGGAGATCATAACGTGTTTCTTGTTTCCCAGTTAAGGAAGTTCGTGCATGACCCCGATATGACTATTTCACTAGATCAGTTGGATGACATCGAAGTAGAACCCGAGGCGGTTGGGAACCGCAATCCAATCCGTATTTTCGAAGTCAATACGAAGCAACTTCGAAGGAAGGCGGTGAAACTGGTCAAGGTTCAGTGGGGTGAGAATGAGAGTGACTGTACTTGGGAAACAGAGGAGAGCATAAGGGAATTGCATCCAGAACTCTTTGCCTGGTAAAATTTTAATAGCGATAGTTTCTTCCCTTGTTAGTAAACCGCATGCTATGGTAGGCTTGTTGTGCTTGTTGTATATATTTGATTGTAATGAATGACTGATAGGCTTGCGGAATACCTTTGTATGTTTTTGGTTAAGGAATTTTGGAGGTGAAATTTCTTAAGGGGGGAGGGGAGGGAGAGTGTAACGACCTGCATAATTCTATGTATCAAAGGACCGTAGGATATTTATTTCTTTTTCATATGAGGTCGAATGGTAGTGTAACTTTGGGGAATGACTATTGGGGTCATTTTCCATGTTCACGATTTTTGCCGATTTTTAAATGACCGTTTTGCCCCTAGCGAATCTTATTTCGCCTATAACTTTTGACTGGTAATGAGTTTTGACCTGAAACCACTTTCATTGGATTTGGATGATGGTTTACCTTTCTGTAGAGTGGTCACATTGATCAAACGGACTTAGCGTTTGGGAGATATGGCTGAAATAAGGTTTGGAAGGTGAAAAACAGCTTAACCGGGCCTAATTAGAGTGATTAGCAGCTAGGCCCATAAACCATTTCGGGATCAGGGTTATGGGAAGGCTGATAGGGTTTGGGAAATCATTTCTACTTAGTTTTCTAGTAGCCACTTACATCTCTTGAACCCTAGCCATGGCCTCCACTTTCTAAAACACCTCCAAATCACTCTCTAATTGAAGATTAAGCTAATTAGCATCAAACCAAGTCTAATCAACGTCAAATTAGAGGCAAAGGCTGTTGTGTGCATTGGAATTCATGCCATTTAAAGAATCATTTCAGATCTGAGTTTATATTTTGGCTAAGGTGAGTGATTTGCATTGTTTTTCACTAATTACGGTTAATTAAGGGTGACTAGTGTTAATTAACGAAATTATGCATGTTAAAATTCTGGAAAAATGTTTAGAAATTCTTAAATATTATTTTATGACTCTGTTAGAAATTTGGGTTAATTTGGACATGTTTTGCTAATCGTAAGGTTAAACCATGATTAAGGGGATTAAGGGGAAATCATAGTTTTGGGTATGTTTGATCCATATTTGCATGTTAAATTATTGTTTTGGTGTTTATGGTTGATTATATATATTGCTATTACTACTTGGAATGATTTGTGATTGCGTAGGAAAGTTAGATTGGTCGAAAACGCCGTCGTAAGGCGTAGATTGCTTGCTGGAAAAAGTTATAGGAAATTGGTCATTCCCGTTTGTGAAGCACCTGTCCCTCACGACCTGGCCCCTAGGATCGTGCAGCACCCTCACACCCCGACTCCTAGGATGGCGAAGTATCCTCATGAACCGACCCCTAGGAACATGAAGCACCCGCCCGATCCGACCGTGAGGAAGATAGCGAACCCTCACACCTCGACCGTGAAGAAGATGGCAAACCCTCACACCCCGACTGTGAGGAATAGGGCGAACCCTAGAAGGGCGACCGTGAGGAAGGGGCTAACCCTAGGATGGCGAGCCGTAAACCGCACCAGGAAGGAAAGAGGATCACGACTCGGACTGGAGAATCACAAACTGGATTAAGATAGGGACCACGAGCTGCCTGTTAACCACGAACCCAAAATGAGAATGGAAAAAGGTTGAATCACGAACCGTGCTAGGAAGGGGACCACGAGCCGTGTGGACCACACACCGAAGCCAAGGGAGTGACACGAGTCGAAGCTTTACCCGAACCAAGAACCGAGGAAGCTGATCACGAACCGAAGATTTGGAGCATCACGAGTCGATATGGAGGATCACAAACTGAACTGAAGAGTCACGTGACGGGATAATGACCAAAACCCGAGATGCAAAGGTAGTCCAAATGAGAGGTTATTACTCAGGATCCCAAAGGGGATCAACGATTTAACTTCATGAGTTGGACTTTGCTGCGGGACGTGTACAAAGGTGTTATCATATCCGTAACTTTAGTTCACCACTAAGAGACGGATTAGTGGCTATGGATCAGTGCAATGGGTCATTGTGGCTCCATGGAGCAAAGTGATCATAGCAAAGGATTGGGTGATCGAGTGGTGGATATCGTATGCTTTACGCACTGGGTGAGAGATGTGAGGATGATTGCCATGTTTGATGTTTGTTATCACCATAACCCCACCCCCATTTATAGTTTATGTTAGTGTTACCTTAGAGTACTGTACATCTTGTTGTGCTAATTCTTTGCTTGCAGGTCTGGGTTCAGGTATGATTGGATTATATCTATTATTGTTCTGTTTTGTTACTTATAGCTCATACCAGACTTTTGTCTGACCTAGAGTTTTATGTCTCTTCTTATTACTCTCAGTGTTCCTAAACAAGCAGGCTAGAGATAGGTTAGGTGGTGATGCGCAAGTAGCTGTCCGGAGACGAGCAGGAGGCTTACACGTACTATTTACTCATATATACTCCATGTGTTGTTGCTGGTCACTGCTTGGGCATTAGTAGTGTACCTTTTTCTTTCTTTTTCTTTAGAGACAGTAATTTGGCATTGTAATAATGATGGTTTGGATCGTAAGCTGTATTTTGGATTTTCGCTGCTGTGATGGTTTAGTTTTCAGCTTATGCACTGTCTCGCCTGTTTTATGTCAAAGTTATGTTATTATTACATTTTATTCCATGCGCTGTGAGTGATACTACAGGTTCCTTGTTAGTTCACTCTTATGTTTCTTTTCTTCTGACGACCGACCCGTGTTTGTTGGACATCGATACAACGCATTTCGAAGGAAATGTCGGCTGGTTCGGGGCGGGCCTTCACATGGTCATATCCACAGATCCCAATGCCACCCCTGAGTTCATCTCCACCATCAAAAATCCATTTAACTCACTGTATAAAATTTAAGGCTTCAGCTGAAGCTCAAATATTTACCTACCACCATGAAAACCTCGCATTGCCACCATACACCTTCAGTCATTGACAGACTCTACCTCAAGCACGCTGGCACCCTTCCCTCTGAACACCACGGGTGTGCACCCCTATAGTGCCATGATCGGCGTGCAGTTTACCCCTAAACCTAGCCTACCCAAAACAGTAGAAAATATGTATTTAAATCAACTTCCCCTAAACTACTTATTTGAAAATTACAATAGTACTATTCCTATGATCACTGACCTCCCACGCCTCATTAGCTCCGATGTCATCACCTAGGACTGATGTCATCACCTTAATTCGATTAAAGTTAATTTTTTGATTAACTCAATAATTATCATTACCTTGATCACTAAAAATCGAGATTTTATTATCAAATTCATGATTTCCTAATGCAAATCCATCCCTACCCCTGAATCATAATGTAGTGATATTTGGAAATTTTAGTTTCCTTACCTTTTTACTGTAATTTGTTAAGTTCTAGTGATATATACTACGATTTGAATTGAAACAAATTTTAGATCACTCATAAGCCATAAACAAGAAACTTTGATGTTGATCGCAATTCCTATAATAAGCTGTAATTCAAGTTATTGATTTTTGAATTAACAATATGGTATTTTTCTGTGCACAGTTACACATACTTACAGTTTAAAACTTGCTTACATTGATTCAAGCTAGCAGAAATAACAAGAATATATGATGTTAAACATTCAATAGCATCTACAAGAATGCATATGTAAGAATCTAATGTACATACAACTTGGAATTAGATTTTTAATAGGAGAATGTAGGTGTTACTCACATATATAACTCACTATCTTTCCATTGTATTCACTGCCATTATTTTCAATTCAAGTTTTGTTCTTAGTTTATTTGATTTCCTAGTGAACTAGTGAATGTGACTTGTGTCATTTACATGTGTATATATAGAAAGAATAAGCCTTAAAATAATATGCAGCATTGGTAGGTGGTAGAGAAGATATAGGACCAGGATGCGATGCTAATAACTGCAACATGTTGATTGAAATGAAGTATGGTTAAGGCTTTTCAAAATTAGTTCTTCCAGGCTATATGTGCACGGCTAGAGCTTAAAACTCATTCATATATGTACCTAAATGGGTACTAGCCATTTGTTAAAATGGTTGTAGATCTAGGCTTTTGGATGGAAATGTATAGGTTGGCTTTAGTGGTGACTGGATGTATATGTTATAACATGAAAGTGATGTGTAATTCCCTTTAAATGCCTATAAAGTTTGAACCTAAGCAAAACAACCATGCATGTTCTTGCTTGTACTACCATGGACATGTATTGTACTTTACCTATCAACAATTCGAGCTTAAAATCCAAGAAAAATCAATCCATCATTGACCATGATCTAGATGTACAATCATGGCGTGTGTATGTACTATGTATATAAAAATTCAAACTTGGCAACAAAGGAAACAATCCTCATTAATTGATTTGATCATGTCCATTACATCCTTATATGTGATGTAAAGTGAAATTTTACTTTAAGTAAATCTTACTTTAAATGATCTTTATATTCACATGACTAAAAATTAAGTATTATTGTAGATAAAAATGTGCAAACAACATTCACTTGCTTAAATATGTAAATAAACATGATAAGCTAACATATACACACATGATATTAAAATAATAATTAATTAAATGAATAACTTGCATTCAATGAATATTTTTCTGTATGTACTTAGGTAATAAGTATATGTCAAATTTTGTACAAAACACAACATTACCATTAATGTTTTGATCTTATGTTATTCCTATGAAGTAATCAAATTTTACTTAAGTAAATTCTATTTTAACTTTCAAGTAAAAATCCGATCTAATCACATATGAAGTAATCCAATTTTCCTTTCATTTTTACTTAGGTAATTGTATATTTACTGGAAATAAATAGATTAAAAATACAACAAAATTATAAAGCATTATCCCTTGTTTTATATATACATATATACATTGGTTAAGGAATTTTAAACTATTAAATAAATATATATATATATATATATATTTCGAATTTCCCTAATATTTTCCAAACGTATAAACTCATTTAATTAAATTAAATTATTACTATAATCTATACATTATAGATTATAGAATTAGTCCTAAAACTGGGTCGTTACAATCCATCCCCTTAAAAGAATTTCATCCCCGAAATTAAAGAGTAACTAGGAGATTCCAATTATATCTAAAATCATATACTTAAACACACATAAGCTATATACCAACGACCATAGCAACCACAACGTACAATATAAACAAGTTGTCTACCAAGTGTCCACATCAAATAAAACATATAATACACATATCAACAATTTACTACCTAACACAATCTACGAATATACTTCTCATACCACTCTTCAGTCTCCCATGTACAATTCCATTTCTATTTTAGAAAATATTTCAGACTTATAGTTGGAAAATAATTCCAAAATTCATTTACTTAGTTAGTTTGAATAAAACTTATCATTTTTAACAAGTCAAATTCTTTATTGGACTCGATCTCATATCTAGTTTTAACTTCCAGTTCAATCTTCTAATTAAATCTTCTTAACTATACTAAGTTAGATCCTAATTTTCAATTAACTAATTAATTTCTCTAGCTAGTTATCTTCATTCTAGAATTCAAAATATGATTTTTTGTTGCAAAAATTAATTCATTTAACTCATATAAGTTATTATCCAATTAATAATTTAAGTTTGGATTTTATTACTGGAAAAAATCAAATTTAATTCACTTAAATTTTCTTCCATTTCATTAAATAAATTGTTATGGTCCATACCACGAATTTTTTTTGAAAATTTGATTTTGACATAACTCAAAATCTGCTGGATGAAATCCTGATTTTTCTATTTTATTAGAAAAATAGGATTACATAGATCTGGAAGATTCTTGCTTCAAAGAATTCTGACTCATATTGAATCCTGCATATTCAATTGAAGTTAAAATCTTTAAATTACGAACTACCACGTCATGGCAAGATCGTTTTTAATTATGTTTAATTTAATAATTTTTGTAAATTTATCAATTCCAAACTCATACTTTAATATAAACCAAGTCAGGTTTTAAATAAAATTTGAAAACTTCGACTGTCCAAAATCATCGAATATTTTCATCCAAGTTCATTACTAAGTTATAGAGCCATTTATAGCTTCATTTCCTATATAAATTCCACTTGAAATCCTTAATTCTAAATCCAATTCATCTCTATTCAACTTAGCCTATGTCAACCCTAGTCTATTCAATTCACCTTTACCATCTCAATCCACATGACTTGTTTTATTTAAATTGTTGTTCCCGAATCCAAATTACCATTATTTATTTCTAATCAGTTTGAAATCACACATCTTTAGTCCATTGTAAATTCAAAACTTTGAATTTTCCAAAACATCTTGTTTTTCTCAAACAATATTTCTAAGGCAACAATTCATCACTTAGAAACTCGAAAATGAATATTGATGATGTTGCAACCATTATCAACATTATTTCCTAGCAACCGAAGCGAGCTCAGTGCTATATTACTTTCAAAATCCCTTTAATATTATTTTTATCTAAATCTTACCAAATAATATTATATTATTTTTATAATATTCTTGAAAATATTCTTCTAACTTTGCGGGATTTCAAATTCAAGTTCCCGTTTGTATTTTCTGTATTTTCATTCTTATACAAATTCAATTTGATTATATATACTCATTTCAATGCTATAATATGATAGCAGGTTATAATAGCAACCAACACAACCATTTATAAAAAAATTAGAAAGTTATTCTTTTATATCAAAATTTTAGGTAAAATTGTTTCATTTACCCAGCTTTTAAAACAATGGTTTGTCAAATGACTTTTCTCAAGTGTTTAGAAACGCTATCGATATAGTTTGCACTCCCATATCGACAAGAATTTATAAACCACCGGAAAAACTAATCAACACATTCTAAAATAGTTTTTATGTCAAGTAACATATACACACTCGTATATATACACTCAAACTAAATCTAGGTTATTACTAACCCCATCTCTATTGAATTACGCCACAGAATCAAGGTTATCACTTAACCTTATGCTCTGATACCAACTGTAACAGCCCAAAAATTCCCGATCTCAATTATCAACACAAATACATTTACTGTTAACATGCCGACCTTCAAGTACCTAAAATACTGGAACGTTAATAGAAAAAAGTTAGAGGGGGAGAATTAGAAAGAAAGAAAAACTAAAATTAAAGAAATACATCAGTATCTCACAGTAGAACTGAATAAAATATATTGTATAATAATTGTTGAAATAAAAAACTGTATTTATACTTATATACATCATCATAGTACAACACATATACAACACAGCAGAAATAAACTTTATACATCTAATGTTGAAGCCTCCTGCTCCAAGCTCCTCCAAGTATATCTGTAAAATCCTGTACTACTTGACTGCTCGTACAAATTTGGGCACCCAAGAGTTTAGGGAAAACATGGAAAAATAAACTCCAGGTTGGTCATGGGACTGGTGTACGTAAATGATTTTAAAATAACTTGATTTAACTTTTAAAATTCCTTTTGAAAGGAAGGATAATCGTAAGACCGATTCACGCATAAATACAGATGGTTTTTATCTTATGATCAGGGGTGAGCGTTTGGTTGGTTTGGACGTAAAAAAATTCAAACCGAAAATTTTCCAAACCGAATCGAATTAACTTCAGTTAATTCGGTCGGTAACCAATTTAACCGAACTTGAACCATGTATTATTACTCAAATGATGGTTTCACTTAAAGTAAAACATAAAACAATATTTGAAGAAATATTATAAATTAAATTTTGTGGTTATGATAAGATTGGATCTAAATGTCTTTGTATTATATAATTAAACTAATTATTTAAAGTACTACAATATCGTAATATTACATAATAAATTAAAAATTTGGTTGATTCGGTTAAACCGATAACCAAAATAAATTATTTTGCAAATCAAACTCAAACCGGTTTAGTTTTAAAACCAAACCAATCGAAATGAACCGATTTGGTCAGTTAATTCGGTTTGAACTGAATATTGCTCACCCCAACTTATGTTAACCCAAAACATTCTTTGTATCAAAACTATTGTTAACCCATTGTTAACGCGGTTCATAAATTAATGCATCAACTGTTGGTGAAGCAATTGGTCGTGCACCATGATATCGGTTCGGTCGGTCTTTATGGATCGGTCGGGCTCAACGCGTATGGATCAGCTTCGATGCACGGACAAACACCGATCTAATATAGGTACCGATCGGTCTGCGCTACACTATTGATCGGTCGGTTATAATTCCAGAAACTAGACATGTTGATATCTAAACATGCATTAATGAAATGGAGTAAAAAAATGCATGCTTCAGACTTCTAGAAATAAAGAGTCGGACACTACATGGACTATGGGTCATCAGCTTATAATTGTTGATACACATCAACATAGGTTATTGCCGGTTGGAAGGTCACATGACACGAATTCATATTGAACAGTGTATGAATCGTTACATAGATCTAGGTTGATACTCACATAAGAATGGTACATGGGCTACGGTTTGGATTTATAAATCTGTCCAACGTAATCAGCACATTCCATGAATGAGACATGAGGTAATGCCACAAGGCAGGAGTGCAATACACGTTAATCTGTGGGAATATATGCATGAGAGTTGGTCAGTAGTGACACTGATCGGTCGGTTCCTCAGCGGATCGGTTGGCATTGATAACTTCCAACAAGGAGAATCAGTATTATTCACGTTCAATGGCAATAATGCAATTATTGTTCCCAAAAGTGTATATGACACGTAGACCATTTCTATTTAATATGAACGAGCATGTATGCATAGAGGAACATAGCCAAACGCAAGTAGGAATCACCACATTCCAGGTTACACACGCCAGCAAGCATTTGGATAATGGAAGATTAAATGACGTGGCATTTTATATTCAATACGAGTAGCAGGCACTCCAATACAATTGTTGGCGAAAGAAGATTGCGTGGTCCTATACAAGAGCAGCTAAACCGATTGGTATTAAGTGAGAATAGCGGTTTCATATTACATGCGTATTATTATATGGCAGCTTCAACAATATAGCATGAAACAACGTGCATTGAAAAGTAAGGTTACATGTTGACACCAAGGCATTCACAATAAGGTGGTGTAGCCGGTCGATATAAAAGCAGGAAAGGTGATCAGTATCCAATGAAAATGGGGACGGGCAGTATCAATTGAGAAAGGCAGCGGCGCTTTCATGAATTGGTTCCTCATTATTCGTTGGAAGCAGTCCACGTGGAAAGGCATTTCAGGAATAAGAAAAAAGTAAGCACTTTAATGTAACGCGAATAGCTCTAAAAAGAGGCGGTGGCAATATAGTAAATATGGGATGATCTCATGTCTTTCTACCTGAACGGTATTGAATAAAAAGCGAATATAGAAGCAAGGCGGCCAGTGTTTCATGATATGACCGATCGGTACCCCTTTCCAACTATTGTCAGCTGTACCCAGTGGCATTTCTGTAAATATCTGTAAATACCGATCGGTACCCTGTACCATATAATTACAGCAATGCCACTACCTCTACACTACGCCTATAAATAGCCCACTTCATTACCATTCAAGGGGTGATTCTCCAACTTCCTAAAGGACAGGCCAAGTTCATTCTCCACCAATTCAAGCTATTCTAACTTTCAATCATCATCACTCAACGAAGATCATCCATCCAATTCTCCATGGAATTCATCAGAATCTCTGCACTTCCCAAAAGCTTGTAGATCTACCGTTATATTTCACCTTCCAAAGGCTCTTCCTCCATTTCTTCTTTTAATCTATAGAGATCTAGTTGAATAATTGGAGAGGTTGAAAAGATGGATGTAAATGAAATGATTGTATGCATTGTAACCGTTGTGAAAATAATGAGAATGGATTCTAAAGTGGATGTAGATCAAGTCTAGATCGAACCATTATAAAAATCTCTTGTCTTTTACTTACTTTTCTTTTATTTCATGGCTCCACTTTCCCTACTTAGCATTTTGTGAAGTACATTTAGTACCTTTGGTGTTGATTCCACTTTTGAAGTAAACATTTGGCGCCCACCGTGGGGCCACATTTGCACTTCCTTCTCTCACGTTCCTCTCGAGTTCAAGAGGCTAGCATTGAAGTTCTAAGCCTACTTCTACCATAGATTCTACAAGTCTAAGATCTAAACCAATAATCGAACTTAAAAATTCGTGAATCCATCCAACACACGAAGCTCGACAAAACTTGGTATCAAAGGCTTGCGCACAAAATCAGAATGAAAGGATGTTTCATTAAGTAGGCATGAGTGCATATATATTCGACTTCCAAAAAATTTGCTGGCTACAATTTCGCAAAGTTTTTGCAACACGCAAAGTGTGTCCATTTTGTCAAACACTTCAAGTGCACCTCAAGTATAACCAACAATGAAAAAGGTTCATGTTTCAACGAAATCTCAAGCCAAGGTTTTAGCAAATCATTGTGAAAACAGTAGCAAAAATGAGCAGTGTTTTAGTACAAATTAATCTCAAGTGTTGGTCAAAGTTCAAAAAAGTTCACAGATACAATACCAAATCAAGACATGGACTCATTTCAAAATTCAAAGACCATGTTGTTAGAAAAGAAAAGACTAATTCCGTCAAAAGGTGCGAATGATGATTCATACACAGAAATCTGGACAGACCAAATGCAACAAGTATGGACGGATTCAACAATAGTTCAATCAAGCATGTCGTGTGCATCCTAGAGTGTTCAAGCTCACCAAAATATGACCAAATCGCTATGCGACAATCTGTACATTTACGCTTTTCAGGAAAGGAGAAATAAGCCGTTACTGCAAGCATCATAAAATATGTTCGCGACGATGGATAGAAAATCATCAATGCATAAGAGCTACCATCCTCGTACCTACTATCCTCAACGCGCAACCGAATTCTGCTAGAGTGCAAAAAAGTTACTCACATATTGGTGGTGATTACCATACACTATCTCAAGTAACAAAAGCTTAAGAACAAGCTGATCGTGAATCCTCTGACTAAATATTGGAATTGATTTCACAAAAAGCAATAAGTTGATAAGACCCGGGTAGTAAAAGGTCATGCGACGTCAAGAAGCACAGCTATCCAAACCTCGAAGAAGAATCCATAAGCCGATTCGAATCGAAGGTGAGATCAGTTGCAGATATGATTTGAGATGCCGATAATCTTTAAAGCTTCGTGCCGACGATCGCGCTGGAGATCTGGACGAGGCTCAAATATGTACGATGTGAGGGTCGATTTTCATCAGAAAATCGTAGCCACCATTGATTTTTTTTCTTTCAGCATAGTGAATAAAGTGAAAGCCTAAGATTGCTGGTGGTGGACATTAAAAACAAAGTCGCCCACCTGGTTTGTGAAGCCGGCACTCACTGACGCTCCACTCCGGAAGATCACGTGAAAGGTCCGATCTGACTAAAGAAGAAATTAGTGAGAAGCAAGCTCAAAACCTTATGCGAGATCTACTTTCTTCAATAAACCCTTGCATCCATTACAAAAGCTTTCAGCCAAAAACATGAAGAAATGAGGAAAGGCCATTCCAGAAATACAATTTATAATATCACGCAATGAAGGCATGTTTGGTTCATTAAACAAGCCTCAACAGTCCACCAACAAAGTTGCTCCCAATCCTTTACTATTGGGCGAGCGCTTGTTTCTTTGAATTCCAACAAGGCATTATAACTCCCAACAACACTAGTCCAAGTGCTAAATATACACAAATGAAGAAATAAAAAGCAATGCCTTGAAAAGTAGATAGGGAGAGTCGTAGAGAGTTAAACAATAAGCAGTTGCAAATGAACTCAAAAGTTGCAAGTTCTATTCTAAGGGCCTCCCGCCATTAATTAAAGGTATAAGACAATGTCTTTCTAACGATGATGGTTGGTTAGATAGCCTGGTGTATTAATCTAAGAACACTCGCCCATTCATCAAAGAACACTCGCCCATTCATAATCCGGTAAGGCCTGGTGTCTTCCTATAGCACGTCCCAAAGGGGATAGCTTAATCAACAAATGTCGCAAGCATAATTAGTAAGAATATGGAAGCATAAAGCGCCCTCTTGCATCTAAATGATACAAGACACCGAGTCCAAACAGTCTAGGAATTCAACAAGGAAGTCAAACTTAAAATTTGCAGAATTCCACCAAAGGGGCACCTCCCGAAAGGAGAGGTCCAATGCCCTGATTTATAACTAAGACCGCTTGTTAAGTCAGGCATCCAGTAAAATAATCAGCATCTGCCCCATGGAATGATACAAATGGCTCCCCGGGAAACATTTTCTTTGCCACGAGAGACACGGAACACTATCCAAAACCACCGATGCTGAAGATTTCAAAGAAGGTGGCGAATTCTGGAAAGTTTTGCCAATTTCACAATTAGTCCGGTCTTGATAAAAATGAATGCAGACTCCTAAAAAGCACAATTGAAATGTTGGTCAAAAGGGATAAGCTACAACGGTACTTTAAGAAATCACACGCAATAAATTCTCTTCCAACTACCAGGGGCGAAGCATATCCACCAATCAACTGGGTTCGGATGGAGAGGCAACAACAACAAAAATTATTGCTCAGCCAATAAGAGTTGGCAGAAGATACAAAGCTACGCAAATGCTCAGGAGTATAGTCCAACATGAGCAATAACTCTTGTGGAACTGAAAGCTTCTATTCAACCAATGATCGCCCGACACTTCCATACAAATGCTTAGTAATGGCTAAATGGAATTTCAGTACCAAAGGTCTGGAATAAGACTACTTGTGTCGACAATCTGCATAAAAGCGCTGCATAGTGCTTGTGGAAAATTAACAAACTATCTTTTACAAATATAAGCCTCCCTTGGTAAAGGAGCGATTACCCTTCCATCCTATCAAAAGCCTGGTGACTGCCCATATCCTGATCAGGATGGCGTAAGCGCCTAGAACTTTGAAAATCATTCGTAGTGAGTGCAAAGGTGTGGAGCACAACCTTATAAGTAAGGAAAGATAAGAGCCAAATGGTCAAACAGCGCAATGTTCAGACTATAGATGAAGTTGTAAGGTTCACCGTAGGGGCATCTTCTTAAATGCAAGGTTTAGGGCCCTAGTTGTATGAATCGTGGTAAAACTCGATGAATGAAGTAGAGTCCGCCCCGTGAAACGATCCAACCCCAAATCCAAGCCTGTACATTCCATCAAAGGGGCACCTCCCGAAAGGAGAGGCCCAAGGTCATGATTCTGTAACTGAGACAGCTTGGTAAACCAAACATCCAGTAAAAGAATCGTGTTTGCTCCTTGAAGTGATACAAAAAAATCAAAGCCCGTTTGGTCCACCAAAGGGGTACCTTCTTAATTGTAAGGTCCAAGACCCTAGTTCAACAAATCATGGTAAAACTAGATGGATGAATTAGCGTCCGCCCCGTGAAACAATGCCGTTGTAAACCAAAGGCCTCCCAAAGGGGCACCCAGTTGATCGCCAGTGCCATTAATACATGGCCCGATTCTGACAAACACTGGGCTTTTAAACCAAAGAGCTCCTCGAGGAGCACCCAGTTAATCATCAGTGCCATTGTTACATAACCAAAGACCTCCCCGAGGGGCACTTAGTCGATCATCGGTGTCATTGATACATGGACCGACTGCGACAAACACTGGGTTTCTAAACCAAAGACCTCCCCTAAGGGGAAACTGGTCAATCATTAGTGTCATTTATACATGGCTCGATCACGACACACCCAGAGATTCTAAAGACCCCCTCGGGGGCATCCGACCACAAGCCAGATCCTCTAAATTCTTTTAGTGACGGACCTAAAGACCTTTTTGAAGGCGCCCTACAAATTCTACAAGTGGCTGAATCATTCAACCACAATGAATAACGGGTTCATAAAAGACCTTTACGAAGGCATCAAAACCAAGACCTCTCTGGGGGCATATATTTCTCCAAAGGGCCTGGACTTCCAGGTTAGCGAGAAACATGATTGAATATGATAAAATATAAGACCTATCAAGAAGGGGCATAGTAACAAAGACTCCTCTCCACTAAAAGGTATGAGCTTGCTCGACTAAACCGGAAACCTTTGGCTTATAAGCAAGTCAGGAGACACCAAACATAATCGATCGCAAGTATCGTGCCTAATCTTAAAAGTTCACGACGAATTTTGGTATGGGGGCATTACCACCGCATCAAGGAAAATCAATAATGCTTACTTAAACATACCATAAACTCGTCACAACTTCGCATTGAAGGTTGGGTACCTACAAGGATTATTTTGACCAACAGAGTTGAACTTTGAAATGGCTAAGGCAAACTCAGAAACTTCGATATTGTGATAAGCACAAAAGTGACTAGTCACGAGAAAGAAATCTCGGGTATTGCCCCAGTCAAATCTAAGGAAATTTAACAAAATTGTCAAATAAATCCAGCCAGTAATGATTCGTGGCTACAACTAAAAAACCAAGTTACAATAACAAATGAATTGTAGCATAAAAAAGCCGTGTCGTGAGCATGAAAAGAAAATAGGTGTGGAATGCAAAACAAGAAAGTACGACAAAGCTAAAGTAAAAGCTTAAGTACAACAGGTAGAACACAGTTTCATTGCAATAACATAGAGCTAGAACACAGAATGAAAAGTCAGGTAGAAGGGTTGCAGACACAAATGTGCATAAAAGTGACGAGCGAGGACCGGAATTCGCATATACAACCGGTCTAAATGTAAGGCTTAAAAGGAAATAACAGAACCAAGAAAGCTGGTCCCAAGCACTACTTCTTTTTCCATTTTTGAATAACCGGACCTCAAGCATGGTTTGTTAACCTTTGAAAGAGGAGATGTTTCGGCCGGCTGGTTTCCATCTTTGACTCCCAAACCTCAGCTGAGCCAAGATCGTAGCAGGATACACAAACTCTTAGATGGAATTTTTCAATGCAGTATCTCCGTTAGAGGCCAAGGCATCCGATGCTTTAGCCATACAGTGGGAAGAAAAGAAATTCCTTGAGAGGGAAAAGGATCGAGTAGGTGCAGGTAGCCCAAATTCACGAAGAAACCCTTATGTAGTAAGAAACTACTTAGTCCTATCTTGCTCATCAAGAGAGAAGCACAAAGTCGACTACTAAAGTCGGATTTCCTAGATGTATTGGTATGCTCGGAAGCTGTAAATAAGCCAGTAAAAGCAAAAGGACTTTTCCAACAAATTAAAAGCTTCTACTACGACAATCTAAATCAATGAAATTCGGTAAAATTGATCACATTCATCTCACGCAATTCATGACAGCCTATAGTAAAAGAGTAACATGACCACATTAAAGATCGAATAATGTTCGAAAAACATATCATGGGTTCATCACGACATCGCAATAAACAAAAACCCAATATGCACTCAACCGAAAGGCAAATATACTCAGAAATGCGTAAGCCAAAATGTGCAAATAACGAGAGATATGTCCTCGGAAGTTCAGCAAGATGATTTTGCTTTTCAAAAAAAATATATAGGGATATTTGAAGATTTTAACAAAATTAATATGACTTGATATGTCAATAAATCTCAATAAAGATCAACCTTGAAGGTCTGATTAGTCAATAATCGACTGGTTCTGATCCTCTTAATGAAGAAAAAGGTAAGTACATCAGTCAAGTCAGATCAAAAGCAACCGCATTTGAAAATGAATTCCTTTGCTAAGAAAATTAAGCATCTTTCAATGCAAAAGCTTCCTCGTTTGTAAACCCTTAATCGTATATAACTCAAAGAACCTGATGATACTTTGCTTCAAACCCGAAAATAAATGATGCTCAAAAGGTGATTATGCCAATATGGTATAGCTCAAATCCTATAGAGAAGTAACATTTCTCTAGGAATTGAAGCTAATATCCTCCAATGGCGACAACATGAGTTATAAAAAAAGAAAAAAGGGGTTGAGCAATAATCATGCATAGGGATAAGCCACTATTAAGTAAAGATTCAAAGTTATGGCCTGGAATAGTCCATGGTAGTAAACGTCGTTGCAAAGGGTAACAATTCTGCAAGGTCGCAATATACTAAAAGAGCATCTCAAAATACAGAAAGATCCAATATGGGAAAGTGCAGGAATAACGCTAGTTCCAAGGCTTAATACCCTCAGAGTGGATACTACAAAAGGCAGCATTTAAAATGATAACCCGACATGTGATGGCCTACCATACACCAGTTGACATCTCCAATGAAATGCGTTGTGCCGATGTCCAACCAGCACGGGATGGTCATCAAATGAAAGGAAAAGGAAAGGGATTTGAAACTATCAATTATCACAGAACCTGTAGTATATCTCACAGCGCATGGAACAAAATATAATAATAACATTACTTGATATAAAATAAGCAAGACAGTGCATAAGCTGAAAACTAAACCATCATAACAGCGGAAAAATTCAAAATACAGCTTATGATCAAAACCATCTTTATTACAACTTTTAAAACTGTCTCTAAAGCAAAATAGGAAGGTACGCTACTAATGCCCAAAGTAGTGACCTGCAACAACACAGGGAGAATATATAGGAATGATACGCATAAGCCTTCTGCTCGTCTCCGGGCAGCTACTCGTGCATAACCAACTAACATGTCTCTAGTCTGCTTGTTTAAGAGCACCCAGAGTAATAAGAAGAGACATAAAACTCTAGGTCAGATAAAAGTCAAGTATGAGCGATAAGTAGAAAAAACAGAACAATAACAGGTATACATAACCATACCTGAACTTGGACCTGCAACCAAAGAGTTAGCACAACAGGATGCACAATACTCTAAGGTGACAGTAACATAAGGTGTGAAAATAATGGGGAAGGGTGTGCATGTCATGGTGATAGCAAATATCGTACATAGCAATCATCCTCACATATCTCACTCAGTGCATAAAGTATACGATATCTACCACTTTGATCACCCAATTCTTTGTTACGATCACTCTGCCCCATGGAGTCATGACGGCTCCTCCACTGCACTGGTTCATAACCACTAATACTTTGCTATGTCCACTCTTCCCCATGGAGCCATGACAACTCCACTGCACTGGCTCATATCCCTGCTACGATCACTTTGCCCCATGAAGTCATGATAACTCCACTACACTGATCCATAGCCAATATCCGTTTCTCAGTGGTAAGTCAAAGTTATAGACATCAATAACCCCTTTGCACTTGTCCCGAAGCAAAGTCTAACTCATGAAGTTAACTCGTTGGTTCCCGTATGGATCCTGAGTTCTAACTTCCTATTTGGACTACCTTTGCATCTTAGTTTTTTATCATCATCCTGGTTCGTGATTCTTCAGCTTCCATCCGGTTCAACTCATACCCTTCATCATGTCTCGATTCGATACTCAAGTCCAAAGCTTAGCCCTTAGTTCATGGATGCTCCACGGTTTGTGATGGTCCTTCCAGTTCGTGATGACTTGTGGTCATCGGGTCGGCTCGTGACCAATACTTCCTTGGCGGCTCGGATCATGGTGAAGGATCCTCCACGGTTCATGAATTCATGCTTGGCTCGTGAGGTGTGGAGCGGCTCGTGGGTGGCCTCCGGTTCGTGGTTCATGAAGGGGGTCGGATCGTGAGGTGGTTAACGACTGGGGCGGCTCGTGATGATAGTGTCACAATCGGGGAGGGTGTCCCATGAATGGGGTTGACCAATTTCCTACAACTCTTTCTAGCAAGCTATTTATGCCATACGACGGTGTTATATAATCATAAAGCATTTCAAACAGTAATAGAAACATGGACAATCAACCATAAACACCAAAACAACAATCTAATATGTTAAAATGGATTAAACATACCCAAAACCCATGTTTTCCCCTTAATCATGATTTAATCATATGATTAGCAAAACATATCCAAACTTACCTAAATTTCTAACAGAGGCATAAAATAATATTTAGGAATTTCTACACATTTTTCCAGATTTTTAACATGTTTAATTTCGTTAATTAACACTAATCACTCCTAATTAACAGTAATTAGTGTAAAAATGTGCAAATCACTCACCTTAGCCACAAATAAAGTCTTAGATCTGAAACTCTACTATTTTGGCGTGGTTTCCAATGCAACTTAGCAGCTCCAACTTTGATTTGACACTAACCTTCCTTGATTTGGTGTAGATTAAGCTAATATGCGATTAGAAAGTGATATGGGATGAATTTAGAAGATGGAGGCCATTGCTAGAGTTCCAAGGATGTAAATGGTGGCTGAAAAACTGAAATGAAATGTTTTCCCTAGCCTTATCAGCCCTTCCATAACCCTAATTTCGAAATGGGTTATGAGCCTAGCTGTTAATCACGCTAATTAGGCTCGACTAAGTTGTTTTTCACCTCCCAAATCTTGTTTCAGCCATATCTCCCAAACGGCGAGTCTGTTTGATCAATGTGACCACTCTACGGAAAGGTAAACAATCATCCGAATCAAATGGAAGTGGTTTCAGGTCAAAACTCCTTATCAATCAAAAGTTATAGGCAAAAAAAGATCCGCTAAGGGCAAAATGGTCATTTAAAAATCTGCATAAATCGTGAACATGGGAAATGATCCCAATAGTCGTTCCCCAAAGTTACACGACTATACAACCTCATATGAAAATGAAATAAATATTCAACGATCCCCCGATGCGTAGAATGTCGGTTGTTACATTCTCCCACCCCCCCCCCCCCCTCAAGAAATTTGGCCCCCGAAATTCCTTAATCAAAACATAGAATGGGTCCCGCATGCCTAACGGCCATTTATAAACAATCAAACACACATCATAACACAACAAGTCTATCCTAGCATGCGGTTTAGCCAAATTGCAATTAAAATCTTACCAGGCAAAGAGTTCTGGATCTGACTTCCTTATGCTCTCCTCTGTTTCCCAAGTACAATCATTCTCGTTATCATCCCACTGGACTTTGACCAGTTTCACCCTCTTCCTTCGAAGTTGCTTTGTATCGTACTCGATAATACGAATCGGCCTGCGGTTCCCAACCGCCTCGGGTTCTACTTCGATGTCATCCAACTGATCTAGTGAAATAATCATATCGGGGTCATGCACGAGCTTCCTTGACTGGGAAACATGAAATACGTCATGAACTCCTGCCATCTTGTTAGGCAACTCAACTTTATATGCCAAATTTCCAACTTACTTAAGAACTGGGAATGGACCAACAAATCTTGGTACTAACTTGCCTCTCCTACCAAATCGAATCACGTTCTTTAACGGAGAAATCTTGACAAATACCAAGTTGCCAACGGAGAATTTTAAATCTCTTCGCCTCTTATTAGTATAACTCTTCTGCCTATCTTGGGCATCCTTCATTCGTTGTTGGATAACCTTGATCTTGCCTGAAGTTTCCCTTATTACATCTGGCCCAAGCACAAATTTCTCACCCGTTTCCAACCAACACGTTGGTGAGTTGCACAGTCTTCCGTACAAAGCTTCAAATGGAGCCATACCAATACTGGATTAATAAGTATTATTATATGCGGACTCCACTAGATGTAAATGGTCATCCCATAATCCACCAAAATCCAATATATAAGCTCTCAAGAGATTCTCTAATATACGATTCACCCTCTTTGTCTGACCGTCAGTTTGAGGATGGTACGCGGTACTGAAATGTAATTCTGACCCTAAAGCCTCTTGTAAGCTCTTCCAAAACCCACTAGTAAACAACGGATCTCGGTCACTCACAATGCTTTTGGATACTCCATGAAATCTCACTACCCACTTCATATACAATTCTGCTAACTTAGCTGCCATTCTGGCCGATTTGATCGGTATAAACCTTGCGCTTTTGGTCAATCGATCCACAATCACTCAAATATTATCATGGCCAGATCTAGTCCTCAGTAAACGGTTGATGAAATCCATAGAGACTTTTTCCCATTTCCATTTGGGAATTTCCAATGGTTTCAACAAACCACTAGGCTTCTTTTGCTCGGCTTTAACTAGCTGGCAATTCATGCATTTGGATATAAACTTCCCAACATCTCTTTTCATTCCTTCCCAGTAGTAGGTCTGCTTAATGTCTCGATATATTTTGTTACCACCAGGATGTATAGTTAGTTTTGAGTGATGACATTCTCCAAGCATTTCATCTCCCAATCCACTGACAATGGGTACAACTAGTCTCCCATTCTTTCTAAGTCATCCTTCTCGATCAAACACATACTTGTTCATCTCCTCATCGATACCTATCTCTAACTTGGAGATAATTTCCAATAAGTTAGGATCGTCCCTCTAACTGGAACCAACCCGCTCAATCAACGTGGGTCTGATCGTCAAACTTGCTAACATTTCGGGATCTAATTCGCACTTAGGTATGAAATCATATCCCGCAATATACTCCAGTTGCTTCCATTCATGAAACATAGCCCCTAAACTGGCATGTCTCCTACTTAATGCATCAGCTACTGCATTGCCCTTTCCTGGTGTATAGCGATATCGAAATCATAGGAAGCTAAGAATTCTAACCATCTTTGCTGTCGTAAATTTAGATCCTTCTGAGAGAAGAGAAACTTTAATGACTTATGATCGGTAAACAACTCGAATCTTTCTCCCAAAAGATAGTGCCTCCACATCTTCAATGCGAACACGATCGCTGCCATCTCCAAATCATGGGTTGGATATCTTTTCTCATGTGGTTTCAGTTGCTGACTAGCATAAGCTACAACCCTACATCCTTGCATCAATACAGCACTTAGTCTGGTACCACATGCATCCGTGTATACCGTCATCTCTTCGTTCCCCTTAGAAATAGCTAACAGTGGTGCACTCGTCAACTTCCCCTTTAGACCCTTAAATGCATTCTCGCACCTTCCGTCCCAGACGAAAGCTTGATTCTTCTTGGTCAACCGAGTTAACGGTGCCGCTATCTTGGAGAAGTCTCGGATAAACTTATGATAATATCCAGCTAATCCCAAGAAACTTCTTATGTCTGTTGCATTCTTTGGCACAGACCAATCCATGCCGTAGCCACCTTCGCAGGGTCCACGGTAATACCATTCTATGAAACAACATGGCCCAAGAATCTCACTTCCCTCCTCCAGAAGTGGCACTTAGAAAACTTCACTTTCAATTGTGTTTTTTCAACACCTCCATCACTATCCTCAAATGTTCCTTGTGTTCTTCCTCTGTCCTCGAGTAAACAAGGATATCATCCACGAACACAAGAACAAACTTATTCAATTGATCCCTATATACCCTATTCATAAGATCCACAAAATATGTTGGTGCATTGATCAATCCGATTGGCATGACCAACCACTCATAGAATCTAGACGGCGTCCGAAATGCCGTTTTAGGAGTACTCTTAGCTGCTACTCGGAGCTGATGAAATCATGTCGCAAGGTCCAACTAGGAGAACACTCTTGCTCCTTCCAGTTGATCAAACAAATCATTTATCCGTGAAAGAGGATACTTATTCTTCCTAGTCACTTTATTCAACTCGCGATAGTCCACATATAAACGAAGGGAACCATCTGCCTTAGTGGCAAATACAACCGGTGCTCCCCATGCGAAAAAACTTCTTTTGATAAATCCTTCCTTCAAAAGATCGCTTACTTGCACCGCAAGCTCTCGCTGCTCCCTTGGTGCCATACGACGAAGTGGGATCACTATAGGCCTGACATCTTTCACTAAATCAATACAAAACTCAATCTGTCGGTGTGGTGGAAGTTCGGTCACTTCCTCGAAGATATCCTGATACTGGCCAGCAATGGGAACCCCTGATAACCCGTCCTGGGGAATGTCAAGGGAATTTAGAAAACTAGCCGTCACCTCATCACTAGGTAGGCCACCAAACACTACCCTCCGCCCATCATCCACTCTAATAGTAACTGAAAATCCCTCACAGCCGACCACCCCACCATACTTTTGGAGCCAATCGACTCCCAAAATAATGCCAAACCCAGTAAATCCCAAAACAAAGTAATCACAAGCAAATATACATCCATGACTCGATAAGACCAAATTTCGACAAATCATACTAAGGCTAGTCGAACCACCAATCGCGTTTGTCACCACTAAAAGTCTGTTGACTATCTCGGGTTCCAATCCCAACCTATCTACCAGGTTACTAGATATGGAGGAATGGGAAGCCCCAGTATCAAACAATACTTGAACAGGAACATCATAAATTGAAAGCATACCTTGAATGACGACATTCTTTCCTTTCTCCGCCGCAGTTGGGGCATTCTACAAAGAAGGAACAACATTAATAGTATATGCTTTCACAATCTGCATCTCTTTAGGAGGTTGTGGACATTTATCCTTATGATGTCCCACTTGGCCGTAGTTGAAGCGCTTTCTGTCCGTTGGCTTTGCTCGACATTCTTTAGCATAATGGTCCTTCTTGCCACAGCTATAGCACTCAACGTCTTTCTTATTCTTTTTCTGACCATCCTTGATCTAGTTCTGCTTCCTCTTATTCTAAGAATTATTCTTGCCTCCACTGCTTTCTTGCGACTTTGGCTCCCCTGCAGACGTAATAGCAACCTCGGTCTTCGGCTTAGGGTAAAGACTCTCCGATCTCAATGCCTTTCCCATAATGGATTCAAACGTCTCATCGATGTGGTTTAGAAGCCTTTTCCCCAAGTACCCATCTAAGACAGTTATGAACTTCTCGTTCATCTTCTCGGTAGTGCCAATAAGGGATAATCCATACTTCGATAAAGTATCGAACTCAAAAATATACTCCGAGACTGCCCTACCATTCTACTTAAAATGATTCCAAGTAACTTGATCCTCAGCAGTACCTGCTTTAATAGCATTCCACCAATTCATAGCCCGTCCTTGCAGTTGACGTGATGCTAACTTTCTCTTCATTGCATCATCGATCCCAAAGTCCTCGAAGATGTGCTCACAACTATCGAGCCAATCTTGAACATCCATAGCCGATTCCATTCCGTGAAATGGCTTCCCACCAAGACTAGTATAATCCTTGCATAGCTTGGCGAAATTGGCTCTAGGCGCCTGCACCGCTGCACCACCACCATTAGCAGCTTAGGAGCTGCTCCCTAAACATCCCTAAGCATCTCTCTCATGAAGGTAGTAAATATAGTCCTCATATCAGGGACATTCCTATTATTATCCCCTGAACCTGTACCCCTCGTATATCAGCTCATCGTCCACTTTGTAAAGAGAAAGCGATTAACCATCTCTTCAGTGGTGCTAGTGCAGTGCGACTTCATCCTTAGATACTAATAGTGTATATATATAACTTTTGAAAACCCAAAATATAAAAAATACGTGCTCTCATATACATACTATCTCTCCCTGGTGTCTTTCTCTGGGTTAATTATGCAACCTAGAGCTTTGATACCAAATGTGACGGCCCGCCCCGCACCAGCCGACATCTCCAATGAAATGCGTTGTGTCGATGTCCTACCAGCATGGGACGGTCATCAAATGAAAGGAAAAGGATGTGAAACTATGAATTATCACAGAGCATGTAGTATATCTCACAGCGCATGGAACAAAATATAATAATAACGTTACTTGATATAAAATAGGCGAGACAATGCATAAGCTGAAAACTAAACCATTATAGCAGCGAAAAAAATTAAAAATATAGCTTATAATCTAAACCATCTTTATTACAACTTTTAAATCTGTCTCTAAAGCAAAATAGGAAGGTACACTACTAATGCCCAAAGTAGTGACCAGCAACAACACAGGGAGAATATATAGGAATGATACGTATAAGCCTCCTGCTCGTCTCCGAACAGCTACTCGTACATAACCAGCTAACATGTCTCTAGTCTGCTCGTTTAAGAGCACCCAGAGTAATAAGAAGAGACATAAAACTCTGGGTCAGACAAAAGTCTGATATGAGTGATAAGCAGCAAAATCAGAACAATAACAGGTATACATAACCATACCTGAACCTGGACCTGCAACCAAAGAGTTAGCACAATAGAATGCACAATACTCTAAGGTGACACTAACACATAGTGTGAAAATAATGGGGAGGGGGTGTGCATGTCATGGTGATAGCAAACATCATACATAGCAATCATCCTCACATCTCCCACTCAGTACGTAAAGTATATGATATCTGCCACTTTGATCACCAGTTCTTTGTTACGATCACTCTGCCCATGGAGTCATGATGGATCCACTATACTGATCCGTAACCACTAATACTTTTCTATGTCCACTCTGCCCCATGGAGTCATGACAACTCCACTGCACTGGCTCATAGCCCTGCTACGATCTTTTTGCCCCCATGGAGTCATGATAACTCCAATGCATTGATCCATAACCAATATCCATCTCTCAGTGGTGAGTCAAAGCTATAGACATCGATAACCCCTTTGCACTCGTCTCGCAGCAAAGTCCAACTCATGAAGTTAACTCGTTTGTTCCCATCTGGATCTTGAGTTCTAACTTCCTATTTGGACTACCTTTCCATCTCGGGTTTTGGTCATCATCCCGGTTTGCGATTCTTCAGCTTTCATCCAGTTCAACTCATACCCTTCCTCATGTCTTGATTCAATACTCAAGTCCAAAGCTCAGCCCACAGTTAGTGGATGCTCCACGGTTCGTGATGACTGGTGGCCATCGGGTCGGCTCGTGACCAATACTTCCTTGGCGGCTCGGCTCGTGGTGGAGGATGCTCCACGGTTCGTGATTTCCTACTTGGCTCATGAGGTGCTAGAGCGGCTCGTGGGTGGTATCCAGTTCGTGGTTCGTGAAGGGGGTAGGCTCGTGAGGTGGCTCACGATGGGGGCGGCTCGTGATGATAGTGTCACGATGAGGGAGGGTGTCCCAGGAACAGAGTGATCAATTTCCTGCAACTCTTTCCAGCAAGCTATTTACACCATACACCGGCGTTTTCGACCAACCTAACTTGAATATACAATCACAAAGCATTCCAAACAGTAATAAAAACATGGACAATCAACCATAAACACCAAAACAACAATCTAATATGTTAAAATGGATCAAACATACCCAAAACCCATGTTTTCCCCTTAATCCCCTTAATCAAGATTTAACCAGTTGATTAGCAAAACATATCCAAACTTACCCAAATTTCTAACAGAGGCATAAAATAATATTTAGGAATTTCTACACATTTCCAGATTTTTAACATGTGTAATTTCGTTAATTAACACTAGTCGCCCCTAATTGACCGTAATTAGTGTAAATATGTGCAAATCACTCACCTTAGCCGCAAATAAAGTCTTAAATCTGAAACTCTACTATTTTGGCGCGGTTTCCAGTGCAACTCAGCAGCTCCAACTTTGATTTGACACTAATCTTCCTTGATTTGGTGTAGATTAAGCTTATACGCGATTAGGAAGTGATTTGGGATGCATTTAGAAGGTGGAGGCCATTGCTAGGGTTTCAAGGATGTAAATGGTGGCTGTAAAACAGAAATGATATGTTTTTCCTAGCCCTATCAGCCCTCCCATAACCCTAATCCCGAAATGGGTTATGAACCTAGCTGCTAATCACCCTAATTAGGTCCGGTTAAGCTGTTTTTCACCTCCCAAATCTTATTTCAGCCATATCTCCCAAACAGTAAGTCCGTTTGATCAATGTGACCAATCTATGAAAAGGTAAATCATCATCTGGATCCAATAGAAGTGGTTTCAGGTCAAAACTCCTTACCAATCAAAAGTTATAGGCGAAACAAGATTTGCCAAGGGCAAAACGGTCATTTAAAATTCGGCACAAATCGTGAATATGGGGAATGACCCCAATAGTCGTTCCCCAAAGTTACACGACTATACGACCTCATATGAAAATAAAATGAATATTCTACGATCCCCCAATGCGTAGAATGCGGGTCGTTACACAACCTGACTTATTAAATGATGCGCATAAGCTTCTCAATTTACCAAAAACCCAATGGTCAGGACCACCCAAAAAGATTAGCAAAGAATATGTGTCAAGCTGATTGGGGCATCACTAACAATTGTATGAGATAGATTAAACTAAAAATTCTATCAAATAAATTATCAGGTACGAGCCTTTCATAAATAGTGAATCTAGTTAATAATAATTTGAAAGATAATACTTAAAATTCGCAGTCTGAAACTGAGACCGATGAATCTCGAGTGTTATCGATAAGCAAATTAAATGTGTTACCAGCGTGAACTGTATCTATCAAGTTATAAACTCCTAAATAAAAGCAACTTCGCATTGATAACACATTCAAATCTATGAATGTTTCTAATGATTTATCTCTATGAATGTTTCTCATGATTTATCTCCTTGTACTGGACTAACCCGTTGCCGTCTTGAGCAATCGACAACGAATTTACTATCAGGTGCACGCAAAAGCTCTTTATTATAGATTCTCTAAAAAGGGACCTATGCTAAGGAAAACCCTCTAATGAGACTGAGCCAATGTTACATCGTTGTTCACTAGAATAAGGCAAAGGACACAAATGAAGCCAGTGTGTATCATCGACCAGTTTCAGATCAATGTGCAAATCCAAGCTCAAATTCCTGAGTTCAGCCAAGCTACTGCAGTAGAACCAGAAGACGAGCAAACAACAAGTTCCTTTTCCCCAAGAAAATTCCACATCAGAATTCGGAAACACCAAACTAAATACATACTTAATTGAAAACATGTTGAGTTGACACAGAATGACATCTCTTCAAACAAATTGCCAAGAAGACGAGGAAGCCAAAATAGTGATTCATTTGCAATTCAGAAACTGCAATCGCTCTAGCCCTAGAAATTCAAAAGATGCTTCAATGCTAGCAGAAGTAATTTCCTTTCCAGAACAATAACTGCTCGTACGTCAAGATTAAAATATGAGGCCAAAGCAAATGGCCTGGTCCGAAGAAGCGTGAGATTAAAAATTTATAATGCAGTAGTCCGAGGGAAATTCATAGCGCAAGTCCTGCAAAAAGTCATAGCTAGGGTGATTGGTACAAGCTTCCCAAATTTGAAAATGATCGCATAAAAAAGTTTAAGAAGATTTAAACTAAAGTCCACTTTGCGAAACAAATGCAGTGACCAAAAATCCTTTTCATAGAGAAGTGGTAGAAATTCTTCCCATGATGAAGACTAGTGACAACTAGGGGTGAGCATTTTTCGGTTAAACCAAATAAACCAACCAAACCAATTTATTTTGGTCGGTTTGGTTCAGTTTTGAAATTAAATCGGTTTGTAATCGGCCCAAAAAAAATATTAAGTTCGGTTATCGGTTTAACCAAATTAACCGAATTTTTACTATATTTTCAAACTTATCAGTATTATAGTAAATATTTTAGGTTAGTTTAGTTATTTAAGTATATATTAATCACCATCTATGTGTCAAAATTAATATTAAAAAGCATATGAATCAAAAATAATAATACTATAATCATATATTTATAATTTGTTTCAAATTATAATGAATATTTCAAACACAAAGTGTAAAACATTTCTAGTTCAGTTTAATCGGATAACCAACCGAACCAACCAAATTTAATTTGGTTGGTTTGGATTTCATTTTTTATTGGTTTTAGTTTGGTTTGAAAATTTTATCATCGGATAAACCAAACCAACCAAACGCTCACCCCGAGTGACAACCTCTTAGGCGGGGGCATGAATATCAAAGCTGCTCCAAGAAGGAATAAGGAGACAAATCACAAATACGTATTTCCCAAATGTGAAGTATTGTACACTACCATATAGGTTATCAAAACGATAACGTATGAAATCCACACGGCTTTAGTCGATTAGTTGATTTTAAGCGTTAACTCGAATTTGAATTAGAACATCGTGTTTGTACAAATAATATTCGATGGATTATGAACCGTTGAATAAAATGTTTTTGTGCCAACACTCTATTCAATTCAAAATAAATTTCTTTATAAGTCATTTTTAATGATTTAACTAACCCGCTATCGATATGGACGGTCGATGGCGAAGTATAAGTCCAAAATCGTGCAAGTGCTTGTTTTAATTACAGAACAGGTGGCATGAAGCGTATAAAATTCAACTGTCAAATTATATGCTTGGATCATATGGAATCAACAAGCCAAGGGATCAAAGCATGATTCGCCATTGCAAACAAAAAACTATGACTGAATCTCAACACACAACAAATTTAAATTTGAAACATTCAAATAGTTGAAACTCAGACTATCAAGTGGCTGTCACTACATTCAAGTTCGAGCCAGCAAAGAAAAACTGGAATGGAAGTGTCAAGTACCCAGTAATGCTAAAATGCTGATATCTTTGAAGTTTAAAGCCCATGCTATCTTTGATAACAGAGCTTCGAGGGGAAAATGTTAACCCCATTGTTAACGCGGTTCATAAATTGATGCGTCAACCGTCAGTGAAGCAATTAGTCGTGCGCCATGATATCGTTTCGGTCGGTCTTTACGGATCGGTCGGGCTCAACATGTATGGATCAGCTTCGATGCACGGTTAAACATCGATCAAATATAAGTACCAATCTGTTGGTTACAATTCCAAAAACCGGACATGTTGATATCTAAATATGCATTAATGAAATAGAGTAAAAAACTGCGTGCTTCATACTTCTAGAAATAAAGGGTCGGACACTACAAGGACTATGGGTCATCACCTTATAGTTATGGATACACATCAGCATAGATTATTGCCGGTTGGAAGGTCACATGACACGAATTCATATTGAAAAGTGTATGAATCTTTACATAGATCCGGGTTGATACTCACATAAGAATGGATACATGGGCTATATTTTGGATTTATAAATCTGTCCAACGTAATCAACACATTCCATGAATGAGACATGAGGTATTGCCACAAGGAACGAGTGCAATACACGTTGGTCTGTGGGAACATATGCATGAGAGCTAGTCAGTAGTGACACTGATCGGTCGGTTCCTCAGCTGATTGGTTGGCATTGATAACTTCCAATGGAGGATTAGTATTATTCACGTTCAATGGCAATAATGCAATTATTGTTACCATAAGTGTACATGACACGTGGACCATTTCTATTTAATATGCATGAGCACGTATGCATAGAGGAACATGGCCAAATGCAGGAATCACCGCATTCCGGGTTGCACACGCCAGCTAGCATCTGGATAAGGGAAGACTAAATGATGTGGCATTTTATATTCAATACGAGTAGCAGGCACTCCAATACAACTATTGGCGAAAGAAGATGGCATGGTCCTATACAAGAGCAGTTAAACTGATCAGTATTAAGTGAGAATAGAGGTTTCATATTACATGTGTATTATTATATGGCAGCTTCAACAATATAGCATGAATCAGCATGCATTGAAAAGTAAGGTTACATGTAGATACCAGGGCGTTCACAACAAGGTGGTGTAGCCGGTCGATATAAAAGTAGGAAAGGTGATCGGTATCCAATAAAAATGGGGACTCACAGTATTAATTGAGAAAGGCAGTGGCACTTTCATGAATTTGATCCTCGTGATTCGTTGGAAGAAGTCCACGTGGAAAGGCATTTCAGGAATAAGAAATAAGTAGGCATTTTAAGGTAACGTGAATGATTCTAAAAAGAGGCGGTGGCAATGTAGTAAAAATATGGGACGGTTTCATGTCTTTCTACCTGATCGGTATTGAATAAAAAGCGGATGTAGAAACAAGGCGACCGGTGTTTCATGATATGACTGATCGGTACCCCTTTCCAACTGTTGCCAGCTGTACCCAGTGACATTTCTGTAAATACCCGTGTATACCGGGTACCCTATACCATATAATTACAACAATGCCACTACCTCCACATTACGCCTATAAATAGCCCACTTCAAAACCATTCAAGGCGGTATTCTCCAACTTCCCGAAGGGCTACCCAAGTTCATTGTCCACCAATTTAAGCTATTCTAACCTTCAATCATCATCACTCAATGAAGATCAACTATCCAATTCTCCATGGAATTCATCAGAATCTCTCTACTTCCTAAAAGTTTGTAGATCTACTGTTATATTTCACCTTCCAAAGGCTCTTCCTCCATTTCTTCTTCTAATCCATAGAGATCTAGTTGAATAATTTGAGAGGTTGAAAATATGGATGTAAATGGAATGATTGTATGCATTGTAACCATTGTGAAAATAATGAAAATGGATTTTACAGTGGATGTAGATCAATACTAGATCGAACCACTATAAAAATCCCTTGTCTTTTACTTACTTTTCTTTTATTTCGTGCCTCTGCTTTCCTTACTTTGCATTTTGTGAAGTACATTTAGTACCTTTGGTGTTGATTCCATTTTTGGAGTAAACAACTATTCTGATATTATAATAATAAATCAAATAAATAATTATTTAGTAGAACGGTTGCATCTCACGCTCCACATACATAGTATGCAATCAAAATGGCGAGCTCTTATTGGAGAACGGGTTCCAACTATGGGATGGTATGGGATCATCTTCTGATAGTGTATTCCTTCGTGTATCTCTAAAGAGGAATATAATGGATTCGACAAGAACATCTTGTAACCCGGCTAAACATGACCGACCACTTACTTCGCTTGAGTGGTCCGAATGTACGCCACAAACGGTTGGGATCAACAACCTACACCAAAAGCAAACAGCAACGATAGAATAAAGTAGCTAATGGACTTTCTCTAGATCATGTGACAACACACCCTAATGGGAGCAACCCACATAGCCATGCGACCTACCCGATTTTTCTCATTTCCTGATTGTGAAGCTTTTAGTTAAGATTACCTTTTTTAAGATAACACCACCATTAACTTTGAATTCCACATCGTTAGATCTTCCAGAAACTCACTAATTGACGTCCACAAAAATACCCTAGATGTTAAGCTAAGAGAAGGTGTCTTCTCCACAACAAAAAAGAAGTATGTTTGTAAAAATCAATGTACATGACTCTTTTAGAAATACTCTTTCAGACACTCGTCCATACAAGTCATGCAGGAACAGGATGAACCGAAGACACTCTCCTACGACATCCAATATAGGAATCACCACATGGATCAGTAGCGAGAAGTCTTTACAATCCGAAGATTTCAATCACGACAGAATCACTACCAAAACATCTCTGGGAGCTAACCAGAGAAATTCAACAAGTAGTTCTTCCGCTTATGAAGATCTTGGGTCTTTAATTTTACCATTTTTATGAGTATCCCTGCAAGTTAGTTTGTGAACATAAAGTCAGTTCGAAGTGGTTTTGGATCAAGTTCCCATCCCGGTCTCTTCGAACTAACATGTAAGTAATATTTATTTAATATTCGATTCATTAACTATCAAATTTAAGGAGTATAGACGAGTAAAACTATTTATTCAAATTATTTTATATTTGATTCTCATGACTTGCCCATTTAGATTAATTAACTTATACAAATCCCATTTCTAATTTTAGAACAGTAATATGTACAAGATTATTAAAACTAAATAAAATATGTCAACGTTTTATTTTAACCAATTTAGATTCGATTGATCACATCATAGCATAATAAATAATTAACAATAACCATTCATCACCATATTAAAAATCAACAATGATTGACATTTAATTTCAAACTCAATAATAGTTTGAAATATGTGATCTCGGGTAACAACTAAATATACGTAATATTTATTCTAATTTTTTTGGAAATAAATACATTCATTTTACTTAAACATTTATTTCGTTTTCAATAGACTCTCTCTATATATATATATGTATGTATGTATGTATGTATACATATTTAAATATTAGAGATTCAACTTCAGTTTACACGACCATGTCTATTTTGTTATTACAAAATATTCCAATAACTTTCTGATCATTTCTTATATATATATATATATATATATATATATATATATATATATATATTTCACTTCCATCAAAAATCGATTTTATTAAAATTGATTTAATTTAAACAACTTGATCTTCTCAGGCCTATTATAGTCAGTCTTCACGCACATACATTATTTAATTTGTCATTTCCTGCAAACCATTTAGGCAAACTTCCCACTTCTTTAATTTTTATATATATATATATATATATATATATGTATATGTATATGTATATGTATATGTATATGTATATGTATGTATGTATGATTTAAATTTAAAAAGGGAACTTAAATTTTTCACAAAACAATATTTAAAATTTTAATTAACTTCAAGCCCGAAGCACAACAATATACAAAAACCCAATAGCCCCTCATCTACCCTATTTTTGATCTGATCTTTCCCTTACTTCCTTTTGATTTATATATATAATGTTTTAAATTAAACTCTACGATTTAAAACAACATTTTTTTCTAACTTCAAGCCCAATTCGACCCATGCACAAAAAAGCCCATCCTTCCATTCATTCCTAGGCCTACACAGCTCTTCTGCTCCTTTCTTCTTCTGCTAGGTAAATGTGAGTAGGCCTCAACAAAAAAATGGATCGAACCACTTCGATCATCAAATTTTCTTTATGTCATATTCTTTTCTTTACCATGTCAGTTGATTGAAAAGCCAAGCAAAAACACGGGTCTGGCACACCAAAAATACCGAACACTCCAGTTCGATCCCACTCTTCTTTTCTAATTCGATCCTCTTTTCTTCTCTCCTTTGTTATGCCAAGCCATGCCAAATGAATAAAAACCAAAGGAAAATATGTGTTTGGCCATCAAAAACCCATTTAACCCACCGTACAAAAATTAAAAGTTTCAGCAGAAGCTCAAAAAATTCACCTACCCCCATGATAACACCTCGCAGTGCCACCACACACCGTTAGTCACCACCTGACTCTGCCTCAAGCTCGCACCACCTTACCTCCGAACACCACTGGTGTGCACCCATGTAGTGCCATGATCGATGTGCATTTCACCCCTAAACCTAGCCTACCCAAAACAGTAGCAAATCCCAATTTAAATCAACTTCTCTTAAATTATTTATTTAAAAACTATAATAGTAATTTTCCTATGATTACTGACCTCCCACGCCTTACTTGCTCCGGCGCCATCACCTACGACAGCCACCATCACCTTATCACCTACGACCGCCACCATCACCTTAATTTGACTAAAGTTCACTTTTCGATTAACTCGATATTCCTCACCACCTAGATCACTAAAAATTGAAATTTTATTATCAGAATTCATGATTTCCTAACGCAAATCCATCCCTACCCCTGAATCATAATATAGTGATATTTGGGAATTTGAGTTTCCTTACATTTTTACCGTAATTTGTTAAATTCTTGTGATATATACTATAATTTGAATTGAAACAAATTTTAGATCATTCACAAGCCATAAACAATCAACTTTGATGATGATTGAAATTCAAATAACAACTGTAATTCAAGTTACTGATTTTTGAATTAACAATATGGGTTTTTTCTGTGTATAGTTACACATACTTACAGTTTAAACCTTGCTTACATTGATTCAAGCTACTAGAAATAACATTATACCTGATGTTAAACATTCAATAACATATACATGAATGCATATATATGAATCATATGTACATACAACTTGGAATTAGATTTTTAGTAGAAGCATGTAGGTGTTTACTTACTTATATAGCTCACTGTCTTTCCATTGTGCTTGCTGCCATTGTTTTCGTTCCAAGTTTTGTTCTTAGTTTATGTGATTTCCCGGTGAACTAGTGAACGTGACTTGTGTCATTTCTATGTGTATAAATAAAAGGAATAAGCCTTAAAATAATATGCAACATTGATAGGTGGTAAAGAAGATATAGAATTAGGATGCGATGCTGCAACGTGTTGACTGAAATAAAGTATGTTTAAGTCTTTTCAAAATTAGTTCTTCCACGCTGCATGTGCCTGACTAGAACTTAAAACTCATGCATGTAAGTACCTAAATGGGTACAAGAGATGTGCTAAAATGGTTCTAGAACTAGGCTTTTGGAAGGGAATCTATAGGCTGGCTCTAGTAGTGATAGGATGTATATGCTACAGCCTGAAAGTGATGTGTAATTCCCTTTAAATGCCTACAAACTTTGATCCTAAGCAAAACAACCATGCAAATTTTGCTTGTACCACCGTGGACATGTATTGTACTTTACCTATCAACAATTCAGGCTTAATATCCAAGCAAAATCAATCCATCAATGACCATGATCTAGCTGTACAATCATGGCATATGTATGTACTATGTATATAAAAATTTAAACTTGGCAACAAAGGAAACAATCCTCATTAATTAATTTGATCATGTCAATTACATCATTATATGTGAAGTAAAGTGAAATTTTACTTTAAGTAAATCTTACTTTAGGTGATCTCTATATTTACATGACTAAAAATCAATTATTAATATAGACAAAAATGTTCAAACAATATTCACTTGCTTAAATATATATGTATATAAATAAACATGACAAGCTAATATATACACACATGAGATTAAAATAATAATTAATTAAATGAGTTTGATCTTATCAACATTATCAATTTAAATGAATAACTAGCATTCGATGAATATTTTTCTATATGTACTTAGATTATAAAAATATGCCAAATTTTGTACAAAACACAATAGTACCATTAATGTTTTGATCTTGTGCTATTCCTATGAAGTAATCAAATTTTACTTAAGTAAATTCTATTTTAACTTTCAAGTGAAAATCCGATAAAATCACATATGAAGTAATCCAATTTTCCTTTCATTTTTATTTAGGTAATTTTATATTTACCAGAAATAAAAAGATTAAAAATACAACAAGACTATAAAACATTAATCACTTGTTTTATATATAAATGTATACATGGTTAAGGAAATTTAAACCATTATACACACATATATATATATATATTTGGATTTTCCCTAATATTTCCCAAATATATAAATCCCATTTTATTAAATTAAATTAAATTAAATTACAACTATAATCTATACATTATATGTAATAACCCGGAAAATCCGAACTAATTTAAAATTTCTATTTTGGAAATTTTGATGAATTTTGAATATTTAAAATGAATTATTTTAAATAATAATGACGAGAAATTTATTTTGAATAGAATTAGAATGTATATATTTATTTGGATCGTCGTTAGAATATAAATATTTTAATTTAAATATAAAAGGAATTCAAAATGGCGCGGTAGTTTAAAAATTCGATTTCAAATTTAAATGAATGTATAGGATTCAAAATAAGCGGGATTTTGGAGAAACTAAAAATATTAGAATCTACTTGAGAATATCTTCCTAACGAATCCGAGAATTTGAAATTTCATAGCAGGAATAAAAAGTTATGCCCAGATAAAAATTCAGAATAGTCGCTATGGAATTTTGGTCCTTAAAAATGGAAATTTTGCAAATGACCTCCGTTTTCGACGAAACCACTTTTGTTGGATCCGGGATGTCAGGTTATTGCTAGATTTAAAAATTCATAATTTTCTGAATCAATATGTGAGCGTGGCAAAAGAAAACGTGCTTTAACAGCTTCAGTCAATTTCGATCGACCAGAAAATGGCCATTTTTCAAGCGGTCTTAGAATTTGACGAAATTAGTTTTGTTAGAACCGTATCGTCAGTACGAAGCTAGAAAATATTTTTTGGGAATTTTTAGAGTCCGTATATAGCCCCGGTAAATTGAAATGTGCGTTCAAATTCAATATATAGATTTATATTTTAATCTTGACGAAAACTGATCGAAACGATCGATTCAACTTACAATACATATTCCATTGTGTTTGGAATGGGGTACTTAGTTATGGACGACAGGGGGTAGGTCTCATTTGGAGGCTAAAAAAAAGTTACTTTTTGGAAAAATAATAATAATAATAATAAATATATTATATAATTCACTCCCTCTCACCTAACTATCCCTCCTCTCCCTCATTTGTTTCAAATCGATTTAGGTTAGAAAAAAAACAAAATCAACCACCGCCTGATGTCCTCCGACCACCACCGCGTCGCACGCCCCACCGCCGCACCCCTCAGCCTCCGCCCTCTCTCTCCTCCCCCAACCGCCTCCCTCTCCCCTTCTTCGACGCTAAGCCCCAACGCAACGCCTAAACCCGTGGCCCCACTGTGTCGCGCCTTCCCCAGGCCTACACCACCGCATCGACGACCCCCTCCGACCCCGAGGCGCCATCAACTCCCTCCCCTTTAACAACGAACCTTATCCCCCCCTCCTTTAATTAAAGGTAAATCTTTATATTCCTCATTTCACTTATTTCTTCAACTGGGTTCATGAGGTTTTCAATGATAAAAGATTTTGTTATGCATTAAAAATATGATTTTTATATTATAGAAGTATTAAAAATATGATTTTTATATTATAGAAGTATTAAAAATATGCTTTTTATATTATAGAAGTATTAAAAATATGATTTTTATATTGTATAGATAAAAAATGTATGATTTTTATTCATATGTATGGCATATAAATATACGATTTTTAATAGTATATATGAGTAGCGGATTAAAAATAGAATTTTTATATAATAGAGAATATAAAAATATAATTTTTATATATGTAGTGAAATAAAAATCTGATTTTTATTATATATATGTTGAGATAAAAATGTGATTTTTATAGCGTCGAAATAAAATTTTGAACTTTATATAAGAAATAGGAATATAAAAATATAATTTTTATATAGAAAGAAGCATCGTAAAAATATAAGAAGTAGAAATAACACTATGATTTTTATTTATTGGAATGAAGCGATAAAAATATGATTTTTATATATGAACAGCGTGAAAAGGATGTGTTGGAATTTCGAACAAATCCAAACAGTTCAGAAATAAAGAATGGCGGAGTGGAACTCCAAGGTGAGAACTTCTCACTTTAAATTTTATTTTTCTAGTTGAAATATATACTAGGATGCAGACGGTGCTTAGCAGCACCCGACACACGTCGTCCACAGACCATGGACGGCATGTTCGTTTGATTGTATGTCGTTGTGAAAATTGATTGTGTGATGTGAAATGGAATAAAATATTTTATAGTTTAAAATATTTTATAGTTAAAAATATAATTGTTAACGTGTATATGAATAAAATATAATTTTTAACGTGTATATGAATAAAATAAATATTTATAAACAAATCAGACGATTTGTTTATGTACACATATTTGGCTGATATTGATTGGGACGATAAATTTTACACATCGCCTAACTGCACAAATAAAATTCATTATTTGTTGATTGAAACCCACACGGGTATTGGGATGATATATGACATACTCTAGTCCCAATAATTAGCTGTATGTCGATCGATTGACTGACAGGCTGTATGAGTGTTGAATATTTATATTTAATGCATGTACAGTATATAATGCTCTTTGGACGATGGTTGATTGTTTATCGTTGTTGTTGTGTACATGTGTGAATGAAATCCATATAAATCAAATTATATGGTAATTGTCTGAGTCTGATTCCAATTCAGAATTATCGAATATTTTAAAATAATATTCATAAAGCATTGAAATGTGAAGTCGTGTTAAGTAGCTAAACGCCATTTTAACACGAACAGAAATATGGTCAATTTTATTCATTTTATAATGAAAATCGAAAAGTGATTTCTAAATCTGATATTTCAAAATGAATTGAAATTGAATTGAAATCAATTTAAAATGAATTCAAAATGAATTGAAATTGAATTGAAATCGATTTAAAGTGATTTCGAAATGAATTGAAACTAAATTGAAATTGAAATCGATTTAAAGTGAATTCAAAATGAATTGAAATTAAAATTGAATTGAAATCAATTTAAAGTGAATTCAAAATGAATTGAAATTGAATTGAAATCGATTTAAAGTGAATTCAAAATGAATTGAAATTGAATTGAAATCGATTTAAAGTGAATTCAAAATGAATTGAAATTGAAATTGAATTGAAATCGATTTAAAGTGAATTCAAAATGAATTGAAGTTGAATTGAAATTGAAATTGAATTAAAATCAATTTGAAATGAATTTAAAACGAATTTATGATAGAAAATTCAGTTTTGATTTGGAATTGAATACGAAGTTGAAATCGTTTTGAAAACGAATTTAAAACGATTTATAAAATACGATTTAAAAGGAAATCGATGAAATATATAATATATATATATATATATAATGGCCTGAATGGAACGCGCGCACACACACACACACACACACACACACACATATATATATATATATATATATATAATGGCCTGAATAGAACGCGCCGCGTTGTGGTAGTTCGCGAATTTCGACCATTGACTTCGAATGGATATTAGGGGAGATCCGACCGTCGGATTCTCCTAAAACCAGAACCGTTGGGTTCGTATCAAAAAGAGCTTTCTAACGAATGTGAGAAATTAGAAATCTAATGTTATAACCCGAAATCCCCCTTATGGGAAATCGCGGATTGTACTGAGGACAAGACGAATCGGAACGCAAACAGAAGAACATTTCATTGCTTACTGCAATAATTCCATCAGAATACAAGAATATACAGAGTATGGATAAATATTACACAAAGAATATCAGAGATTTAAATTACATTTAAATACATCGCAACGGAAAATAATACAAAACACAACTGAAAGGAATATACGGATATAGAGCTTTCTGAATATCATTCCAACTGTAAACCAGGTTCCTGTGAATATAAATCTGTATAAAAAATAATTACTAAAAACTATCTTTACGAATTTTTTGAAGCTATAAATGTAATTGTTTTAAAAAGATAAACAAGATTATCTTTTTATACAGATATTGAATTTTATTGATTATTGTCTTTGAACAATCAGATATACAGGTTATTAAAGAAGTTTTGTTAAATTACTAAGGAAAAAACATTTAATAAAAACTATCTTTATGAATATTTTTGAATCTAAAAATGTATTTGTGACGACCCAAAATTCCAGTACCTTTTGAGCTGATCAAACAACACTAATCCAACACAGAGTCTCACATTGCGGCGGAACAAAATATAATTCATAAATAACTTTATTGAAAGCTTGAAGTAATATACTTACATACATCAGAGTACAACAGACAAATCTGGACAGTTATAACAACTTGTCCTCAAATACAACACACAGCGGAATACACTAGATAAAATCATACTTCTAAACTCCTCCAGCACGTCTTCTGAACTTCGGGTCAGTCTAGTGAACCAGAGTGAGAAAAACTCGCACAGTTTAAGGGGAATCATCCAACTTGATTTAAAGTTCAAAATTTTTTTGAAAGAAAAGGATAATAGTAAGACCAAATCCACACATAAATATGGACGGTTTTTACCTTACTATAACCTAAAACATTTTGAAATCAATATATTATTTTGATATTACCATAGTGTCTTAATACAAATAAATAACAATCTAACAGACTGTTTGCATCTCACGCTCCACGTATATAGTAAATAATCAAAACCGCAGGCGCTTATTGGAGATTGGATTGCGGACTATGACAAGGTATGGAACCACCTACCGATAGTGTATCTCCAGAGGCGAATACACTGGGTTCAACAAGAACGTCCTGCAACCCGGTCCACACATGACCGACTACTCATTTCACTTGAGTGTATCGAATGTACATCACCAACGGTTGGGATCAGCAACCATTTCCCGAGAAGGAACAACATTGAAATAGATTAAAGAAGTAAATGGAATTTCTCTAGATAGGTGATTATACACACTAATGGGAGTGACCCACATAGCCATGTCGCCTTCCCGATTTTTATCATTTCCTGGTTGATGAGGCTTGAGGTTATAATCGACTTCTGGAACATCTAGCCACCATTCACATCGTCCATACAAGTCATCCAGGAGCAGGATGAACCGAAGGCACCCTCCTACCACATCCAAAGGATCAGTAGCGAGAAGTCCTTACAACTCGCAAAATCTCAACCACGACCGAATCACGGTTTAAACACCTCTGGTAGCTAGCTAGAGGAATTCAACAGTAATCCTTCCGCTTATGAAGATCCACGGTTTTCAATGCTCCATCTCGACCATCTGCTGATATCTTCAACATTCACGTATTTGTTGGTCAGAATGGTTTTCGAATATAAATTCGATCCCGGTCTTTCCATACAACAATCGTTTTGGTCAGATTTTGATAGTCAGTGATTTAACTATCAAAATAAACAACCATCATTCATAGAAAAATAAAGTGGATTCATTGGTTCAGTAAACAACGTCACCTGGTCTTTTTAGTTAACAGTTGTTAATTAAATTTCTGAATCTCCCAAAAATTGGAATCCCCTTTCTCAAATTCTTATTTCCAAATCAAAATTTTCAACTTATAACTCTTCGCATTTTAGTTTAAAATATTCTTCATGGAAATATTATTTTAATCTCATGAACCACTATCGTTTCTAAACTACACCATCCTTGGATAATTATGAAGTCGTTCAAGTTGGGGTATTTTATTTACCTCTCAGACCTTGAGACAACAACATTCTTATCTTTGAAATGGATATAAGTTTATCAACGAAATTTCATTCCAATAATTGTCCCAACACTTTTGTTTACTATAGAAATTCCCTTTTTATTAACCACTTAACTTTGTTTTGTCTCAACAAAACTCTGTTTCATATCTAACACATTATCTCTAAATACTATCATTATATTTTCACTTTTATACTCAGATTCAATCCACTTAAGCTTCCTTTTGATTTCAACTCATATTAAAACTCCCCTTTTATATAATACCTTCCACGAACTTGGATCAAAAGTCTAACTCAGAAAAATACCTATATAGAATTCTTTTTAATTATAAAACCAAGTCGACTCCATTCCCTTCAAAACTATTCCCGTTTCATAATTCCCTTTAAAGTTAATATTATTTCTTTTATAGAAATCTCAACTCGATATATCAAAAATATTTGGTTTCATTTGAAAACACTCTTGTATATTCAAATCTTATCTATCGAGTTACTTTATGAATTCATATTCATACTTTACTTTAAAAATCCCGTTTACAGGTCAACTCCTTGTTAATTGTCTAACATCATTTACGTCGGATAGTTTACTTCGTTATCAATTTTAAATAAAATAATTAATCTTTCTAAAAAGGTTATTCTAAAACGGCATTTAATTTCAATAATATTTAACATTCCAACAATCGTTTTCAATAATTAATTCTTGTGCGAATAGTCAACTTTGTCATTTCAAAACAAGGTTATTTTGTTCACCATTTCCACTTAGTTATTTCATTTGAATAAATAAATAAAATTAATTTAAATATTCTCATTTAGTTCAATCAACAATCTAATTAAATAAAATAATCTCATTTAATTGTGTATTGAAAACAATTAATTCAACTCTTTAACCATTTCGTTAATCACTGCTCACTTGTTTACAAAATTTCTTAACCAACAAATCTCGCTTTATATACTCAAGATAAAAAGAATAATTTATTTCCTTTAATAACTTCATTGAAAAATAATCCATATAAAATAAATTTCAAATATATCTTTGGTTATAAAAACAAACTTATAACTTCCTCTCTATTGATTTACCAGATGGTAAATCAATCTCTATACAACGGTTCATTTACAGGCCATCTGTCATTACTCAACCAATATCACCCATTGGTTAATGCCACATAGTTTGTTGAATTTAGAATCAACAATAAATCAAATTGATTAATAGTACATATAAATAAACAATATATTTAAGGAATCCGGTTGGATTCCTCCAACCTGCCCTTCCCTACATCAAATGGGTTATCTCAATTTTTACACGACAATACAGTTCAACTAATAACAATCAACAAACAATTTATAATATTCAATTATGTATTTAATACGTTTATATTATTATAAACGTAACCAATAAGGTAGTTACCTTGTTTGGAATCTAATCGTTAAAATAACAATTTAATTCGATTAAATTAAACAACCGCTTAATTTAGTCCATGAATATTAAATAATATTCAACATACAATAAACTGTCATCCAATCATCAACTATTAGCAACCATTTCACACAAAATAAAAACCTAGTTTGTATAAAATATAAACAAGGTAAACTGAGTGAGTTGAACTCATCTTGATAGCTGTAACAACCCGTAAAATCTGGGCCAGTTTAAAATTTTTATTTTGGCAATTATAGCGAGTTTTGATTATTTAAAATGAATTATTTTAAATAATATCGACGAGAAATTTATTTTGAATATAATTCGACGTATATATTTATATACGTCGTCGTTAGAATATAAATATTTAATATATAATTATAAATAGAATTGAAAATGGCGCGGTAGTTCGATAATTCGATTTCAAACTTCAATTGAATGTACCGGGTGCAAAACAATCCGGATTTTAGTGAAACCAAAAATAATGGAATCTAATAGTGGATATCTTTCTATCGAATCCGAAAAATTAGGATTTCATCTTAGGAATGATAAGATATGTCCAGTTGAAAATTCTGAACAGTCGCTATGGAATTCAGGCCCTTAAAAATAGCAATTTTGCAAACGACCTCGGATTTCGATGAAACCAGTTTTGTTGGGTCCGTGATGTTAAGCTATTGCTAGATTCCAAATTTCATAATTTTTCGAATCAATATGTGAGCGTGGCAAAGGAAAACGCGTTTGACCATTTCAGTTGATTTTAAATCGACTGGAAATTGGCCATTTTTCAAACGGTCTCAAAATTCGACGAAACTAGTTTTGTTAGGATCGTATCATCAATACGAAGCTAGAAAATATTTTTCTGAAATTTTTCTAGTTAGTATGTGACCCCGGTAAATTGAAATGTGTGTTTAAATTGAATATATAAAGATTTATAATTTCATATCCAACGATAACTGATTCAAACAGCCGAATTGACTTGCGATACATATCCCATTGTGTTCGGAATGGGGGTGTTACGCTAGGGGCGACAGTCGTTGGGTTTCGATTGGGGTTCGATAGAAAAGTCAACCTTTTGAATTTTAAAGTTGAATTAAATTAAAATATATACATACACTCCACTCTCTTCCTCTCTCTCTTCATTTCAGAAAAAAAAAAGAAAAAAAGAAAAGAAAAAGAAAAGGAGATCGGCGATCAACTCCACGCCATCGCGCCCCTCCAAGGCGGCGCCGCCCATCGCCTGACGTCGGAGCTCCGCTCAAGGCGCCTCCCCACTTCGATCCTGCCGCCTCCGACGAGAAGCTCCGACCCCCCCTGCCCTAATCGACAGCCGCAAACCCCCCCCCCCCCCCCCCGCTCCAGCACCATCGCGCCCTCCGCCTGGCCCCACTATCCACCGCACCCCTCCGACGCCTCTCCCCCTTCTCCTCCCCTCCTCCGTCGAAGTAAGTGCCCCCCCGTAAGTTTTTTTTTATTATTTATTTTATTCTTATTTTATTTAAAACAGGATAAAACTGATTTTCTATTTGCATCTAAAAACCGATTTCTATTTACATTTAAAAATCTGATTTTTTTTAAGATAAATAAAAACTGATTTTTTTTTAGATTTATAAACTGAATTTTTGAAAAGAATTTAAAAAAAAACTGAAAACTGATTTTAGGTTAAAACTGAAAACTGATTTTAGGTTAAAACTGAAAATTGATTTTAGGTTAAAACTGAAAATTGATTTTAGTTTAAAACTGTAAATTTTAAAAAAAGTTTAAAACTGTAAATTTTAAAGAGTATTAAAACTGATTTTGTCATAACTTAGAAACTGATTTTAACATAATTTAAAAACTGATTTTTAACATAATTTAAAAACTGATTTGAATAAGAATTTAAAACTGATTTTAGATTTTTTTTAAGAAGTTATAAAACTGATTTTAATTAGAATTCAGAACTGATTTTGTTTTAGAAATCAAAACTGAATTTTAAAAGGAAATCAAAACTGAATTTTAAAAGGAAATCAAAAACTGAATTTTTTTTTATAGAAAGGTATAAAAACAGATTTTTTATAGAAAAGTAAAAATATGATTTTTATATATTGAACTTCGATAGAAAATTCGATTTTTTTATATATTGAATAGCGAAGTAAAAATGTGATTTTTACGTATGTAGTGAAAGCAGCAACGAAGGTGACAAAAAAGCGAAACGACGAAGACTTCTGCAAATGAAGTGCCGGGGAGCTAGGATAGCTATATGTGAGAATTTCTCACCTTTCACTTTCTTTTTCTAGTTATATATATATATACTAGGATGCAGACGGTGCTTAGTAGCACCCGACACAATTGTCCACAGACCATGGACTTGTTTGTTTGACTGTTTGGTGATTGATTGCGATATTGGTTTGAATGTGATTTGTGGTGTGAAAAATCGAATCGATAAATTGGTTAGGATTAGACGTGCGCCGTTATAAGGCGAAGGAGTAAGGCTAGGTTAGACTCTTACTCCAAATTTTGTGGTTTGCATAACGAATTGATTTGATTGATGTGTGAATGGCGTGGGCCTTCACTAGACCGGGGATAAGGCTAGGCCTCGTCCCGTTTCTAGTATCGTGCCGTTATGCCGCCGAAATTTTCTAAAATATGTTAGAAAAATAAAAATATCATTTTATTTAAAGAATGAATTGAATAGGAATTCATATGTTGAAATAAAATGTTTTGTCGTTAAAAATATAATTTTTAACGTGAAGTGAATAAAATAAAATATTCATTTATAAACCGGACGGTTTGTTTATGTACACCTATTTGAATGACATTGATTGGGACGATAAATTTTACACATCGCCCAACAGCACAAATAAAATAGGTGTTTGATTGTTTGAAACCCCACACGGGTGTTGGGATGAAATTTGAAGTTCACTCATCCTGATTGATTAAAAATGTCGATCGATCGATTGACAGGCTGTTATAAGCGTTGAATATCTATATTTGATGCTTATACAGTGTAGTGCACTTTGGTTGATGATTGATTATTTTTCAATGCTATGATATACATGTGTTGTATGAAAATCCATATAATTAACTTTATATGGTAATTGATTGGGCCTCATTCCAATTTGAAAAATAAATAATATTATAAAATAAAAGTTCATGTGTTGACAGTACTCATTCATTGAGATTGGTCATGTGTTGAACGAAATATTTTGATAATAACAACTATTTTGAAAATAGAAATTTATGAAGCCGTGTTGATTAGATTGACGCCATTTTGACGTGAACGATATTTATATTGATTTTATTGAATTCAAAATGAATTGAAAACGATTTCGAAATGAAATGAATTGAAACGATTTCAAAATGAATTGAATTGAAAACGAATTCAAAATGAATTGAAAACGATTTCGAAATGAATTGAAAACGATTTCGAAATGAATTGAATTGAAAACGATTTCGAAATGAATTGAATTGAAAACGAATTCAAATTGAATTGAAAACGATTTCGAAATGAAATGAATTGAAAACGAATTCGAAATGAATTGAATTGAAAACGAATTCGAAATGAATTGAATTGAAAACGATTTCGAAATGAATTGAATTGAAAACGAATTCGAAATGAATTGAATTGAAAACGAATTCGAAATGAATTGAATTGAAAACGATTTCGAAATGAAATGAATTGAAAACGAATTCGAAATGAATTGAATTGAAAACGATTTCGAAATGAATTGAATTGAAAACGAATTCGAAATGAATTGAATTGAAAACGATTTCGAAATGAATTGAATTGAAAACGATTTCGAAATGAATTGAATTGAAAACGAATTCAAATGGAATTGAAAGCGAATTGAAATGAATTCAAATTGAATTGAAATTCGAATTGAATAGAAATGAATTTTAAAACGAATTTATAAAGAAGAATTCAATTTTGCTTTGAATTGAAATAGAAGTTGAAATAGAATTTGAAACGAATTTAAAACTATTTATATAATTCGTTTTAAATAGAAATCGACGAAGTATATATTATATATATTATATATATAATATAATGGCCTGAATAGAACGCGCCGCGCCGCGGCAGTTCGTGAATTTCGACCATTTATTTCAAACGGACATTGCGGGAGATCCGACCGTCGGATTCTCCTAAAACCGGAACCGTTGGGTTCGTATCGAAAAGAGCTTTCTAATGAATGTTAGAAATTTGAAATCTAACGGTTGGATTTGGAGATACGTCCAAATCAAATTCGAAAAAGGTCGTTGTAAGTGCAGTTTGATGGCCATTGATGGAAATCGACTGTACGGGCCTTGATAAAATTATTAAAAATAGTAATAATTTGTCTAAAATCATAAGAAATGATTTAGAAAGAATAGGGATGAAAAATTCCATATTTGAAAAGATGAAAATAGATTTTTATCGAACTGAACTAGTTTTGAACTAGAATTATAATTCTATTTATTTTTAAATAAATAAATGGAATTTGAAAAAGGGTTTTAAAAATAACCAAAATATCCAATGATTGCATTGGAGTGGATTTGAATCGAAATTGTCTTCGGAATATTTCGATGTTGGAATTCGCGATTTTACGGATGTTGTTACGGAAATTTGAAAGATATATATTTATATCGTTATTTCCAATACGACATTTGTTAGTCGTAGAATTTGATATTGAATATAAGCTGATATATTTTCTATTCAGAGCCTTGTATTGGATATCAAATGTGATTTGGGTTTGTCGTGAATGATGTCTTCATTAACACTGTTCTTGAACCCAGTTGAGAAAAGATTAAATCTTTTTATTTAGATTTAATGAAGTGTACCAATTAAATAACATTTAATTGGAATTGAATCGATATTGATTTTTGGGTTTATCGTGAACAGTGTTTTAAATAACACTCGTTCTTTAACCCGATGATTAATGAATGTGATTTTGGGTTTATCGTGAACCGTGTTTTTAAATGACACTGATTCTTTAACCCAGTCAAAGATTAAAACTAAGTGGAGTTTTAATGAATCTTTAATTAGATTGAAATGATCGAAAGTGGAGTATCACCAGTTTTGCTCCAGGCGATAGTTAAATCTTTAATTAGATTTGAACGTGAAATGGTAATTGAATTTACCGATAACACTGTGGTGTTAGATATGAAGTATTACCAGTTTTACTTCATGGGATGAATAGGTTGGGATTGGGAAATTAAAACAAATGATTACTTCGGTAAGGTTCGCTAATCCCGACTAGTTTGAATTGATATTCAAAAATGGATTAAAAAAATAAATTCAAGGAATTTATCTTTGATAAAATTAATGGGAATCTTCCCCTATGAATGTGAAATTTAGAAACTAACTGTCGGTTAGCCAAGCAGAATGGTTTTCTGGATATTGATCTGATGTTGGTTTCGGCCTTCGGGGTTAATGTTTGGGGAATTATTCTCTTGATTAATTTACGGTTAGTGACTAATGAATTGGAATGAGGCGTATGTTGTGTTTGTGTAACACTTATTTTAAATATACGCGAGTTATTCGGAAAGACCGGGTTTATCCCATTCTGAATAACTGATACGACGATAAGTCAAAGATGAAGACGATGGTCGAAGACCGGAGGTCTTCACGTCGTTTGGGTGATAACTGATGATCTTGATTGGGCTGTACACCCAAGAAGATGGAAACAGTTAGTGATCGTCCAGACGTACTTGGAGATCGATGGATATGCGGGGTACTAGGTGCCTCCGGTTTCGTTCAGACCCAGAACGGACTTGTAAATGGACTGTGTGTCTGACATCGGATTTCATTCTGTGTGACTGATATCGGTTACATAGGATGGCTTGCCTGTGTGGCATGCTAAGATGCAAATGATCAAGGCTTCTGTTGAAAAGCAAAGTCTTGTGGTTGATGATCAAAGCACGGCCTTTGTGGCGTAGCTTTGTGTAACGTTTACCTCGCGTGTTTCACACCAGGTATGAACCAAAAACGGGAGACGGACCTCAGGGAGGGCCTGCGTTTCCTCCTAGCTAGAAGTGGCGTCAGTGGTTTTACACGCCCTGACGAGTTTGACTTATGTGGTTGTTGCTGTTGCGAGGCGCCTCGGATTGATCGGTCGTTCTCGAACCGATGGAGTCATTTAGTTGGCTCGTTTACGCCCCAAAGGGCGGGGAAACGTAGTGTTCAGGCATTTTAATCCACATCGGTGGACCGGCCCTGACGATCCAAGGGTCGATGCGCTCTGACCCTGTGGCTCGGGCTAGGCAGTCACGAAAACGGTTGAGGACTATCTTTTGCCTCGGTTCATAGACGGAAATCCAATTTCCAAATACGTGACATTTGCGGTTTTAGTTGTAATCCTATATATGGCGACATAGTGGGATGGGGCGCTCATGCCGCCTATGATTGATACTTATGATTTGAAGTTGTTTTATACACTATGCACTTATAATAGTATCAAACGATTTGTTTTTAAACGTATCAAACATTCTTTGGCTATTATAAGGGAAAACCCTATCCCCCGGCTTGCGTTGCATTGTGTGATAGGACCTGGGTCTTATAACAGCTTCATTTTTCTTTATTTAGCATTGCGCTGTTGTTTTATGCACTGGTATTCTTGGGAGGAAACCCGTTCCGTGTTATACGGCGTGGTCCCTTGATTTACCTAGCTTTAAAAATAAAGATTAACTGTTTTAGTTCTCACACCAGTCACATGACTGACCTGGAGTTTATTGTTTTAACCTAAACTCTGGGTGCCCTTATTTTGACACGGGCAGCTAGTAGTTTTGGTTTTGCAGATTTATATTCACAGGATCCTGGTTTACAGCTGGAACGATATCCGGAAAGCTTAGTATCCGTATATCTCATTCTAGTTGTGTATTGTATTATTTTCCGCTGCTATGTATTTAAATGTAATTTAAATCTCTGATATTTCTGTGTAATATTCATTTATTCTCTGTATATTCTTGTAATCTGATGCACTGTTGTAATATATATAGTGAATGTTCTTCTGTATGCGTTCTGTTTTGTCGTGTTCTCAACGATAGGGCGTTTCGAACGGTCTAGATCGGTTTAACGACTGGTTCGGACCGAGCGAAATTCCTTGCCGTCACAGTTGGTATCAGAGCTTTGGTTTACAAAGCAGAGAACAAGACACATTAGAAACATACGAAAGAATTCATCAGATAATTGGATTAGTAAAATCCAATTAGAATGACTCGTTAGAGATGGGATCAGTAGTATCCTAGAACGAGTGGGAAGAGTATATTTTTAAAATGAAAACAAATTTTCGTTTTGAAAATTTAAATCAATTATTCGTATTTGATTATCTATTTATATTGAGTTGGACAATCCAGTATATATAGGTTTTGCGTATACGTCTGATCCGCGTGTATTCAAAGTTTTAATATATTGGGTAGATATAGAATCACATTCTAGTTGCCCGGGGATGATTCTGATAATGCTGCAGCGTTACCAGTATTTATTTTCGAGTGACGAAGGTGTGATATCTATATGTTTCCATTAGGCTGGTGTGAGAACCAAAATTATATAGCTAGAACACTTTGTTGTGAATTGGCATCAAAAACAAGATTTTCTGTATATGTATCAAAATTATGAATTTGAAACGTTAAATTCACTAATTGATTGATGTTTGTGTTGTTTGTTCATTTGTTTGCTAATTTTGAACCATTATGCCTAATTGAACCAAATATAGAATTATATTGAAAATTGGTTGCATTTGCTTGCATATACATATATATCTTTGAACAGGTCATAGCAAGGAGGCTAGAGCAGAGAATAAAATTTGTTTGCCCGACAAATAGGTACATGTTTACTACATAATTTCCTGTTTTGTTTGGGTGATGATGATTTTGTGAGCCTATTGGCTAGCCGCTTGGCTTTTTCTTTTTCTTTTTGAGATCTGAAGGACCGGGGAAGCTATTTGAAATTCCCCGATGCTCCCGGTGCAGGGGAGGTTATGGCGAAATTTTTCGAAAATTTAGGGTGTTAGCCAAATTTTTGAAGTTTTGAAAATTCTCAGAAACTAAAGGTTGGAGAATGGAAGCCAGATCGAACGTAGAGTTAAATAATCAAACCACTTTCGACTTTGTTCCTTTTCGGGGACGAAAAGTTTTAAGTGGGGGAGATTGTAACAACCCGTAAAATCTGGGCCAGTTTAAAATTTTTATTTTGGCAATTATAGTGAGTTTTGATTATTTAAAATGAATTATTTTAAATAATATCGACGAGAAATTTATTTTGAATATAATTCGTCGTATATATTTATATACGTCGTCGTTAGAATATAAATATTTAATATATAATTATAAATAGAATTGAAAATGGCGCGGTAGTTCGATAATTCGATTTCAAACTTCAATTGAATGTACCGGGTGCAAAACAATCCGGATTTTAGTGAAACCAAAAATAATGGAATCTAATAGTGGATATCTTTCTATCGAATCCGAAAAATTAGGATTTCATCTTAGGAATGATAAGATATGTCCAGTTGAAAATTCTGAATAGTCGCTATGGAATTCAGGCCCTTAAAAATAGCAATTTTGCAAACGACCTCGGATTTCGATGAAACCAGTTTTGTTGGGTCCGTGATGTTAAGCTATTGCTAGATTCCAAATTTCATAATTTTTCGAATCAATATGTGAGCGTGGCAAAGGAAAACGCGTTTGACCATTTCAGTTGATTTTAAATCGACTGGAAATTGGCCATTTTTCAAACGGTCTCAAAATTCGACGAAACTAGTTTTGTTAGGATCGTATCATCAATACGAAGCTAGAAAATATTTTTCTGAAATTTTTCTAGTTAGTATGTGACCCCGGTAAATTGAAATGTGTGTTTAAATTGAATATATAAAGATTTATAATTTCATATCCAACGATAACTGATTCAAACAGCCGAATTGACTTGCGATACATATCCCATTGTGTTCGGAATGGGGGTGTTACGCTAGGGGCGACAGTCGTTGGGTTTCGATTGGGGTTCGATAGAAAAGTCAACCTTTTGAATTTTAAAGTTGAATTAAATTAAAATATATACATACACTCCACTCTCTTCCTCTCTCTCTTCATTTCAGAAAAAAAAAAGAAAAAAAGAAAAGAAAAAGAAAAGGAGATCGGCGATCAACTCCACGCCATCGCGCCCCTCCAAGGCGGCGCCGCCCATCGCCTGACGTCGGAGCTCCGCTCAAGGCGCCTCCCCACTTCGATCCTGCCGCCTCCGACGAGAAGCTCCGACCCCCCTGCCCTAATCGACAGCCGCAAACCCCCCCCCTCCGCTCCAGCACCATCGCGCCCTCCGCCTGGCCCCACTATCCACCGCACCCCTCCGACGCCTCTCCCCCTTCTCCTCCCCTCCTCCGTCGAAGTAAGTGCCCCCCCCGTAAGTTTTTTTTATTATTTATTTTATTCTTATTTTATTTAAAACAGGATAAAACTGATTTTCTATTTGCATCTAAAAACCGATTTCTATTTACATTTAAAAATCTGATTTTTTTTAAGATAAATAAAAACTGATTTTTTTTTAGATTTATAAACTGAATTTTTGAAAAGAATTTAAAAAAAAACTGAAAACTGATTTTAGGTTAAAACTGAAAACTGATTTTAGGTTAAAACTGAAAATTGATTTTAGGTTAAAACTGAAAATTGATTTTAGTTTAAAACTGTAAATTTTAAAAAAAGTTTAAAACTGTAAATTTTAAAGAGTATTAAAACTGATTTTGTCATAACTTAGAAACTGATTTTAACATAATTTAAAAACTGATTTTTAACATAATTTAAAAACTGATTTGAATAAGAATTTAAAACTGATTTTAGATTTTTTTTAAGAAGTTATAAAACTGATTTTAATTAGAATTCAGAACTGATTTTGTTTTAGAAATCAAAACTGAATTTTAAAAGGAAATCAAAACTGAATTTTAAAAGGAAATCAAAAACTGAATTTTTTTTTATAGAAAGGTATAAAAACAGATTTTTTATAGAAAATTAAAAATATGATTTTTATATATTGAACTTCGATAGAAAATTCGATTTTTTTTATATATTGAATAGCGAAGTAAAAATGTGATTTTTACGTATGTAGTGAAAGCAGCAACGAAGGTGACAAAAAGGCGAAACGACGAAGACTTCTGCAAATGAAGTGCCGGGGAGCTAGGATAGCTATATGTGAGAATTTCTCACCTTTCACTTTCTTTTTCTAGTTATATATATATATATACTAGGATGCAGACGGTGCTTAGTAGCACCCGACACAATTGTCCACAGACCATGGACTTGTTTGTTTGACCGTTTGGTGATTGATTGCGATATTGGTTTGAATGTGATTTGTGGTGTGAAAAATCGAATCGATAAATTGGTTAGGATTAGACGTGCGCCGTTATAAGGCGAAGGAGTAAGGCAAGGTTAGACTCTTACTCCAAATTTTGTGGTTTGCATAACGAATTGATTTGATTGATGTGTGAATGGCGTGGGCCTTCACTAGACCGGGGATAAGGCTAGGCCTCGTCCCGTTTCTAGTATCGTGCCGTTATGCCGCCGAAATTTTCTAAAATATGTTAGAAAAATAAAAATATCATTTTATTTAAAGAATGAATTGAATAGGAATTCATATGTTGAAATAAAATGTTTTGTCGTTAAAAATATAATTTTTAACGTGAAGTGAATAAAATAAAATATTCATTTATAAACCGGACGGTTTGTTTATGTACACCTATTTGAATGACATTGATTGGGACGATAAATTTTACACATCGCCCAACAGCACAAATAAAATAGGTGTTTGATTGTTTGAAACCCCACACGGGTGTTGGGATGAAATTTGAAGTTCACTCATCCTGATTGATTAAAAATGTCGATCGATCGATTGACAGGCTGTTATAAGCGTTGAATATCTATATTTGATGCTTATACAGTGTAGTGCACTTTGGTTGATGATTGATTATTTTTCAATGCTATGATATACATGTGTTGTATGAAAATCCATATAATTAACTTTATATGGTAATTGATTGGGCCTCATTCCAATTTGAAAAATAAATAATATTATAAAATAAAAGTTCATGTGTTGACAGTACTCATTCATTGAGATTGGTCATGTGTTGAACGAAATATTTTGATAATAACAACTATTTTGAAAATAGAAATTTATGAAGCCGTGTTGATTAGATTGACGCCATTTTGACGTGAACGATATTTATATTGATTTTATTGAATTCAAAATGAATTGAAAACGATTTCGAAATGAAATGAATTGAAACGATTTCGAAATGAATTGAATTGAAAACGAATTCAAAATGAATTGAAAACGATTTCGAAATGAATTGAATTGAAAACGAATTCAAAATGAATTGAAAACGATTTCGAAATGAATTGAATTGAAAACGATTTCGAAATGAATTGAATTGAAAACGAATTCAAATTGAATTGAAAACGATTTCGAAATGAAATGAATTGAAAACGAATTCGAAATGAATTGAATTGAAAACGAATTCGAAATGAATTGAATTGAAAACGATTTCAAAATGAATTGAATTGAAAACGAATTCGAAATGAATTGAATTGAAAACGAATTCGAAATGAATTGAATTGAAAACGATTTCGAAATGAAATGAATTGAAAACGAATTCGAAATGAATTGAATTGAAAACGATTTCGAAATGAATTGAAAACGAATTCGAAATGAATTGAATTGAAAACGATTTCGAAATGAATTGAATTGAAAACGATTTCGAAATGAATTGAATTGAAAACGAATTCAAATGGAATTGAAAGCGAATTGAAATGAATTCAAATTGAATTGAAATTCGAATTGAATAGAAATGAATTTTAAAACGAATTTATAAAGAAGAATTCAATTTTGCTTTGAATTGAAATAGAAGTTGAAATAGAATTTGAAACGAATTTAAAACTATTTATATAATTCGTTTTAAATAGAAATCGACGAAGTATATATTATATATATTATATATATAATATAATGGCCTGAATAGAACGCGCCGCGCCGCGGCAGTTCGTGAATTTCGACCATTTATTTCAAACGGACATTGCGGGAGATCCGACCGTCGGATTCTCCTAAAACCGGAACCGTTGGGTTCGTATCGAAAAGAGCTTTCTAATGAATGTTAGAAATTTGAAATCTAACGGTTGGATTTGGAGATACGTCCAAATCAAATTCGAAAAAGGTCGCTGTAAGTGCAGTTCGATGGCCATTGATGGAAATCGACTGTACGGGCCTTGATAAAATTATTAAAAATAGTAATAATTTGTCTAAAATCATAAGAAATGATTTAGAAAGAATTGGGATGAAAAATTCCATATTTGAAAAGATAAAAATAGATTTTTATCGAACTGAACTAGTTTTGAACTAGAATTATAATTCTATTTATTTTTAAATAAATAAATGGAATTTGAAAAAGGGTTTTAAAAATAACCAAAATATCCAATGATTGCATTGGAGTGGATTTGAATCGAAATTGTCTTCGGAATATTTCGATGTTGGAATTCGCGATTTTACGGATGTTGTTACGGAAATTTGAAAGATATATATTTATATCGTTATTTCCAATACGACATTTGTTAGTCGTAGAATTTGATATTGAATATAAGCCGATATATTTTCTATTCAGAGCCTTGTATTGAATATCAAATGTGATTTGGGTTTGTCGTGAATGGTGTCTTCACTAACACTGTTCTTGAACCCAGTTGAGAAAAGATTAAATCTTTTTATTTAGATTTAATGAAGTGTACCAATTAAATAACATTTAATTGGAATTGAATCGATATTGATTTTTGGGTTTATCGTGAACAGTGTTTTAAATAACACTCGTTCTTTAACCCGATGATTAATGAATGTGATTTTGGGTTTATCGTGAACCGTGTTTTTAAATGACACTGATTCTTTAACCCAGTCAAAGATTAAAACTAAGTGGAGTTTTAATGAATCTTTAATTAGATTGAAATGATCGAAAGTGGAGTATCACCAGTTTTGCTCCAGGCGATAGTTAAATCTTTAATTAGATTTGAACGTGAAATGGTAATTGAATTTACCGATAACACTGTGGTGTTAGATATGAAGTATTACCAGTTTTACTTCATGGGATGAATAGGTTGGGATTGGGAAATTAAAACAAATGATTACTTCGGTAAGGTTCGCTAATCCCGACTAGTTTGAATTGATATTCAAAAATGGATTAAAAAAAATAAATTCAAGGAATTTATCTTTGATAAAATTAATGGGAATCTTCCCCTATGAATGTGAAATTTAGAAACTAACTGTCGGTTAGCCAAGCAGAATGGTTTTCTGGATATTGATCTGATGTTGGTTTCGGCCTTCGGGGTTAATGTTTGGGGAATTATTCTCTTGATTAATTTACGGTTAGTGACTAATGAATTGGAATGAGGCGTATGTTGTGTTTGTGTAACACTTATTTTAAATATACGCGAGTTATTCGGAAAGACCGGGTTTATCCCATTCTGAATAACTGATACGACGATAAGTCAAAGATGAAGACGATGGTCGAAGACCGGAGGTCTTCACGTCGTTTGGGTGATAACTGATGATCTTGATTGGGCTGTACACCCAAGAAGATGGAAACAGTTAGTGATCGTCCAGACGTACTTGGAGATCGATGGATATGCGGGGTACTAGGTGCCTCCGGTTTCGTTCAGACCCAGAACGGACTTGTAAATGGACTGTGTGTCTGACATCGGATTTCATTCTGTGTGACTGATATCGGTTACATAGGATGGCTTGCCTGTGTGGCATGCTAAGATGCAAATGATCAAGGCTTCTGTTGAAAAGCAAAGTCTTGTGGTTGATGATCAAAGCACGGCCTTTGTGGCGTAGCTTTGTGTAACGTTTACCTCGCGTGTTTCACACCAGGTATGAACCAAAAACGGGAGACGGACCTCAGGGAGGGCCTGCGTTTCCTCCTAGCTAGAAGTGGCGTCAGTGGTTTTACACGCCCTGACGAGTTTGACTTATGTGGTTGTTGCTGTTGCGAGGCGCCTCGGATTGATCGGTCGTTCTCGAACCGATGGAGTCATTTAGTTGGCTCGTTTACGCCCCAAAGGGCGGGGAAACGTAGTGTTCAGGCATTTTAATCCACATCGGTGGACCGGCCCTGACGATCCAAGGGTCGATGCGCTTTGACCCTGTGGCTCGGGCTAGGCAGTCACGAAAACGGTTGAGGACTATCTTTTTCCTCGGTTCATAGACGGAAATCCAATTTCCAAATACGTGACATTTGCGGTTTTAGTTGTAATCCTATATATGGCGACATAGTGGGATGGGGCGCTCATGCCGCCTATGATTGATACTTATGATTTGAAGTTGTTTTATACACTATGCACTTATAATAGTATCAAACGATTTGTTTTTAAACGTATCAAACATTCTTTGGCTGTTATAAGGGAAAACCCTATCCCCCGGCTTGCGTTGCATTGTGTGATAGGACCTGGGTCTTATAACAGCTTCATTTTTCTTTATTTAGCATTGCGCTGTTGTTTTATGCACTGGTATTCTTGGGAGGAAACCCGTTCCGTGTTATACGGCGTGGTCCCTTGATTTACCTAGCTTTAAAAATAAAGATTAACTGTTTTAGTTCTCACACCAGTCACATGACTGACCTGGAGTTTATTGTTTTAACCTAAACTCTGGGTGCCCTTATTTTGACACGGGCAGCTAGTAGTTTTGGTTTTGCAGATTTATATTCACAGGATCCTGGTTTACAGCTGGAACGATATCCGGAAAGCTTAGTATCCGTATATCTCATTCTAGTTGTGTATTGTATTATTTTCCGCTGCTATGTATTTAAATGTAATTTAAATCTCTGATATTTCTGTGTAATATTCATTTATTCTCTGTATATTCTTGTAATCTGATGCACTGTTGTAATATATATAGTGAATGTTCTTCTGTATGCGTTCTGTTTTGTCGTGTTCTCAACGATAGGGCGTTTCGAACGGTCTAGATCGGTTTAACGACTGGTTCGGACCGAGCGAAATTCCTTGCCGTCACAATAGCATTCGTTGCTAAGGCAGTCTGTTTTAATTAGAAATCCAGGTAAATACCAGACTAACCAAACCATCTTTATCGTTGCGTTCGTCGATGCGGTTCGGCGCCACTTGTTCCTACCGCTTTCGTTCTGATAACACAAGTATTCGTTATAAATTTAATCGTTATTCACTTATTTAAATAATATTAAAATCTAAATAATATATTTTACTAACCTAATTTTCTATTTATGTTAGGCACATTTAAACGTTATTAAGCGTATATGAAAACACGGTCGAGCATAATATATAACTAGTTGGGTAAATTATATTATTACTAACTTAAAATGCTGTGCCTATGATTTATAATTTATTAAATCTGGTTAACACCGGTTAGGCTCCACCGTAAGTTAAATCATGTTAGTTAGGCAAAACTAACTTAGGCAAATTAACACTCAAACAGCCATATACGAAAGTTCTTCCTAGAAGACATTTATTACCAATATAAATAATATATCATTTCTACTAAACATTGATTAACGTTATATCGGACTGGACTATAGGCATGTTAGGATTTAGGCGGTTATATATGTAAAAATAAAACTGTCCACATTAGTGCAAAAGGTTGGCCGCTTTAAACTAACAGTTGGGCATATTATTGGTCACATGTAATTACGCATTAGACCCAACTAAACCTCATCAGGCACAACTTAAAATTGGATTAGGCATAATTGTGTGTGTTATTGTTTACCTTTCTTCCCCTTCTGTGTTTGTATCTCCGTATGCTACTTCTCCTCATGCCAAAACAGAATAACTCCACTCCCTTTACCGTGTACTGTTATTTGACGCATCTCCAGCACATGTCTAAGCATGTCCCTCACCTCCGTCCATTTGCTTCAGCTCACGCTTATCTCTTTTTTTAGGGATTTTTTTCTTTTTTTTCTTTTTGTCTTTTCTTTTTAATTTGAAATAGTGCCAGCCTCATACCTACTTCTACTATGTTTGCTTCATCCCGCGCCTTGTCATTCCAGTATACTCCCTCTCCGGTCTTATCCAAACTCGTAACCAGCCCCTCCTTCCTCTACCCGACACCAAAATAATAGCTCACACAAACTCCACCACTTCCCTACCTATCACGTTATGGAAACTCCACCCTCCTACCAGTTTTTGAGCTTCATGAACACCCATACTTTCTATGCTTACATTCTCCCATAGACGCAAGCCATGCAACAACCGCTCAAAGCTTCTTTCCATTATCAATACGTACATGGCCTCATCCCCTTTTACTTATTCTTCTTCCTCTAGAAAAGTGATATAGGAATTCATCCCATAACTGCACCATACTACTCTAGCTACCCGCGTTATTTCCTAACTGATGTTAACTTCTTCTTTCCATCTACTGTCTTTTTGTTGCTCCACGTTTCTACATTGTATACTCCTCACGCAAGACCAAACTCCCCATATTTTCTTCTTTTCCTCCTAAGCATACTCAGCTCCATGCCTCCAGTTCTCCCACGCAACGTCCTCTATACCATCCTTTCTCTCACTCGTCTGACACAGTTAATCGCAACTCCTCCATGCGAGCCTGCTTCCCGCTGCTCCTGATCTCCACTTCGCATGGTCATGTACTTTCAAGACTCCCCTGTATGCTTCGTTCGTGCTTATAACCGCAACTCCCCAGCAACTTCATACATACTTCTAGAAAATGAAACAATTTCCGCTATTATGCCATTGTACGCATCCCATCACCTCAACCCATCCACTTGTATTCATTTGTACCCACTTTCCCTTGCTGCTACATCGTCCCTCCATGATCAGACGCCACACCGCCACTATAGACGAACGCTCCAATCACCTGCGACTTCACGTGAGGCCCTCCGACACCCTGCGCAGATCCTGACCCGAGCCTCCGACCAGAAAAAACAGGTCAACTACACTTCTATTGGACTCCCCAGCATGTGCTCCTACTCCCTCTCCCCTTCTTTTGATCGATCGGGGCAGACATGAAATGGTTTAAGAGTTTGAAGTTTTTTTTCCAGTTTCAATGGTGCTCGAAAGTGTTTCTCATCGATGGAAGGAAGATCTTTTTAATTTTTTTTTGATTTATTACTGTTGAAGGATAACTAGTTGATGCTTGCTGGAGAAAATCAAACGAAGGTGAGGCATATATATAGAGGAAGAAGTGTAGGGAGAAAGGCATTAGGCTAGGTCCAGGTAAAATATTGTAGGGAACTGTTGTGTGCGAATACCAAGAAAAACTTGGTCCGCACATAAGAGAAATTTGCCGACAAAGGAATGCAATGTTTTGGGGAGCAGCCAAGAAAATGAAATAGTGTGTTGTCTTATATTGGCTTTAAATATTCAGTTATCATACCCATATGTTATTAAACTGTGTTTCTACGCTTCATCCATGTGCACGCCGTCTGTATCATATATTAATTCATATAAGCTATAATATATATATGTATATATATTTGATTTTCAGCTATCATTGCAATGTTATTTGGCCTAATGCGATTTATTGGTAAATTAAATATATTGTTTAAAATAGCATACCAATAGTTGGCCCATGAATGATTAAAAATACACACTTTGCGGAGAAGTGATTGAAGAGCAATTGTCAACTTGCATGTTGCAATGCTCCGCATTCATGATCGCGGTTCCAAGTTAGAAGTTGAACGCTCCTCTTGAGTTACAAATCACCTTTAGTTCAAGTTTATAACATTGGCTCTTTTTGTTATAAAAATATTTCCTTCTCCTTTCATTTCAAAGAATCTCTTATTTAATTGCATTTCCTTATGCTTCCAGTGCATTAATCTAGTTTTAATTCGATTTGATATGTTGGTTTAATTCGGTTAATATAATCTACCGTTAATTGTCGTCGAGCATTCTACATTCGTACAGTCACAAACGGCACCCGATCTCAACGAATATGGACATTCTATTATATCTTGATATTCCGAACCCAGTGAAATTAATTTCGTTGAATTCTGACTCCATTTGCAAAAACGGTGCTACTTAGATCTCGATTTATTCATCAGTTCGCCTTAAAATTCGTCTACTGACAAAATTACCTCGTTAGGCTCCAAATTGAAAATTAAGCAATAATTAGCGATACGCATTCCAAAAAAAATTCGTTTCGTCAAGAACGTAGACCGTTTGAAAAATAAACATTTTTAAAGCCTATATAATAACGATAAAATATGTTTTAAATCTAAAACAATTCAATTTAAATAACAACAAATTATTACTATCATATATTACGAAATGCAATATTATATAGCTTTAATATAAACAAATATATATTTTAACCTTAATATTTACAAATTTCTGAGTTAAGCCACAAATTATATTATAAATTTAAACATTTAAATTGTGTTTAATAAATTCAATAAAAATCCAATTTAAATCATATTTAAATGTCAAAAATTAACGTTCAAAAATCTGGGACGTTACGGTATTTCTTTCAAAAAGATAAACAAGATTATCTTTCTATACAGATATTGAATTTTAAATGATTATTGTCTTTAAACAATCAGATATACAAGTTATTAAAGTAGTTTTGTTAAATTACGAAGGAAAAAATATTTAATAAAAACTATCTTTATGAATATTTTTGAAGCTAAAAATGTATTTGCTTTAAAAAATAAACAGGATTATCTTTCTATACAAATATTGAATTTTAAATGATTATTGTCTTTAAACAATCAGATATACAAGTTATTAAAGCAGTTTGGTTAAATTTCTAAGGAAAAAATATAAATGTATTTATCTTTTTAAACTAAAAGTGATTTTCAAATACTTTTATTGCTTATAACCAGTATAGTCAACCTAATTATTTTTGGTTGATCATTAATTTTAGTATGCACATACATTTATAATAAACAATTTGTCCAATAACAAAATTTATATTTCAATGCAGGAAAAATGTGTATAAGAAATTCAAGGTACGCTGATCCAAACACAACATTTGAAGATACACAAAAATGTATCTTTATCGACATTAAAGTAGAGCAGTGTTCAAATATAAGGAATCATTCAGATTCTTTTTGTGATATACACAGCCAGACAATGCAAAATATACCAACACCTCCACATACTCCTATTGTAAGTAATCAAAATTTTATACTATTAAGTGCAAAAGTTAGGCTATATTTTCATTATATTCTTGTATAATAATTTGATTACCAAACAATGGATGATTATGTTACAAATGTTAAAGATAAAATATGTTTATCATATTGTGAGTGAACATATAAATTGTGTAAAAAGATATATTTGTTATTCTTTTAAAAAAAAGATATATTATTCATGTGATCATCTAAACTTAGTTTAATTGTTTTCCTGCATGCTTAACCAAAAGCTAAGTAGAAATATTACTCTCTATTTAAATTTACATTATTTCCATTTAATAATTTGGTATAACATGTTCATACAATCAACTTCACTGAAGCAGAAAAACGAATACTGCAGTCAGAGCCACAGCTTCATAAATGTGTCTACTCTCCTCCAGAAGGATGCTTATATGAAAATTTAGACAACAACTCCGACCCCGACACTGAAGATGATGATGAACAATATGAATTGGAAAAAAGGGGTGAGGAAAAAAATGAGGGAACTTATAAGTGTAGTTTAGATGCATTCTACAAGGTGATGACTAAAATAAAGGAAAAAAACATATTCTCTTCTGCTGCAATGTCATATATAGATAAAACACCTTTCAAAAAATTATTTCATATATTTTTGGAAGGTAAAATAAGAAGAAAGTATATTAGAAAAAGTACAAAAAGTTTAGATGAAGTCATTACATCATACGATAGGGAAGAGAAAGCAATTAAAATAGGAGATGCTAGTCTTAAGTTAACTTAAGAGGATATTAGTTTAATACTTGGATTTCCATTGACCGGAAAGAATATATTCCCAATTGGAATTATTAGTAGGAATAAATTGGATGAGGAGTATTTAAGTTTTCTATATCGACATTTTGAGTGGAATGAGAGAGTAAATAAAAAAATTTTGAGTAAGAAAATCAAAATAATGATTGAAGAAAGGAACGGAAATGAAGATTTAGTTAAATTACTTCTTTTGTTACTAATTATCACATTCTTCTTCCCCAACAACCAATTCTACTTACAATGGGGATTTATTCCCAAATTTTTGAATTTGAAGAACATAAATTCCATTTCTTGGGCAAAATCAATTCACACACATGCGTCCCAAAATGTTGAAATGTTTGCTAAAGACCCAAGAAATATGCCCGTATGCTTCATGATATTATTGGTATGTATTTTATATTTAATATTGTACATTGAATTTATCTAATATCAGAAAATAACATATTTTAATTTTTTGACAGTGTTGGCTTTGTGAAAGGACACAAATCATTAAGGCTAAAGAGGGTTGTGAAAATGAAAGGCCAAGAATATTAAAATTGAATTTATCATTGTTAAAAAACATATCAATTCAATCCACTAAGTCAGAAAAGGTAATTTCTTTGTGTGTGCTTCCTTGCTGATTATGTCATTTTACTGTTATTTTTAAATTTGAAAAACTTAATTTTTACCACATGCATAAAAAGATAAGAACTTTTATCTTTTTAATTATTTCCTGTTTTTATTATCAATACCTTTGATTAATCTTATGCATATTAATCATTATTGTGTATTTTCACCTAGAAGTCAAATGAATTTGCACATAACAAATTAATCAGCAATATGGAGTAACAATATTGTTTTCCTAATTTTTTTTTTTAGTTTGCAAAGAGATTCAATAAAATTATGAAAGTTGAAAAAATTCTTCTGCTGAAAGTGAACAAGAATTTGGAAGAGGGAAAAAAAGATAACGAAGAAAGCTTTCTTCTAACACAAGCCGAAGGAAAAGTTAAAGAAATTGCGAGGTTAAAAAGAAAAGTTGAGCAGTTACAAAAAAAAGCTTCAGTCCAAAGAAAAACAATTACAAGCCGAAAAAAGAAGAAAAAGGAATTGGAAAATTTGTTAAATAATTACCACAATGTAACTGAAATTCTTGAAAAAGAATATGAGAAAAAGAATGATGAAGAAGACAAAGATACATAAAAAGATCTGGAACATAATGAAACCGACAAAATTAAAGAAAAAATATGTGAGAAAATTAATGGTGAAGACATGGAAGATATAGAAGAAGAAATAGAACATAATGAAAATGAAGAAATTCAAGAAAAAAACGTGAAAATATGGATAGTGAAGAGCAGGAAGATAAAGAAGAAGAAGTAAAACATAATGACCCTGAAGAATTTAAAGAAAAAGAAAAAATAGATAAAGAGAAAAGGAAAAAGAAAAAGCGAAAGTGTGAAAGACAAGAAACTATAGATGTGGATACTCTCAAGACACCAAAAAGTTTAAAAATGAGAAAAAGGAAAATAGTAAATTCTGAATTTTTTAAGGAATTACCCGATGATGAACAGGAGTTCATAGCAGATTACTTCAACAAATTTGGTGATGTTAAGTAAGCTTATATACTGTTCAAATTATATACTTTATAAATTAATAAAAACAAATTCCTTAAATTATAACTTTGTCTACTTTGCAGTGTAGAGATTTACAATTCGAACGCCAAAAACAATATTGTCATACATAAGGACATGATTGAAGAACTGATTTTCGGTGAATTTGTTTCTGGCAAGGTAAGTATGTAATATAATTCGACTTATGACACTAATGGATTTGTACACTTATGATATTTATTCAGACTACCAAAACATAGAAGCTCTACCGATCACATAATTTTCATACTTTTTACAATATATAAGGATAAAAACACATATCTTTTTTTTAAATAATGTTTTCGTACTTATATCGTACATAATAATTTTATATCATATGAAATGTTTTCATATTATTTTGAGTAATAGAATTTACCATATGTTGAAACAAATAATTTCAATTGATCATATGTTTTAATATTTTTATCTTTACAAATATATAAATACATTTATCATTTTACAAATTAAAACTTTCAAAGAAAAAATGCACATATATTATTATAATTGCAAAGTGTTTTACTATCTTTGTGTCAATAAACTTTAAATTCTGTCACATATAATTATCCATTACTAGCATATCAAAACAATATATAATTGCTTAATTGTATATGTTTGTTATTGCAACTACTCTGATATAATGCCTGTGCAGATAATTGATTGGTACTGGTATAAAGTAGCAAAAATGTGGGATGTCAATTCAAACGTAGCTTACTTTAATACCACAATGACAGTAAGATCATTATTATAGACATATATGTAATGATTCATTAATAAATCTGGTTTATATAACTTCAATATTACTTTGTTTATATAGAAAGTGCTGCAGCTGACATAGAAAATGTCAATACTCATTCGTTTATTCCAGCTTTGATAGCAAAACTACAAGATTCACAATGTGATGTACTCTTATTTCCAATCCATGAAGAGTCACACTGGGTACTTTTAACATTTGAACCAGAATTTTCAGAGTGAACACTGTATGATTCTTTGTCAAACAGATGTAGAAATGGAAGATTTACCAGTAGGCACAAAAAAGCACATTAAAAATCGTAAGACATTTTGAATGTTTAATTTTTCTACATTAACTAAATTAATAAATATTCTTATTATTATATATAGCACAATTTAGTCAATGACATAAACAAGAAACTTCAAAAGGAACAAACCACGGAGAACACCAAAAAATCATCTGTACTTACAGTTGGAGAATGTGCTCAACAGCGTAAGTGTGTGTGTGTGTCTCTCTATATATATACGCACATACACACAAGCTAGACACTTGATTAAATCAAACTTAATTTTTGTATTATATACAATAAGTGTATGCTCATACCAAACATGAAGTTTGACCCTATTTGCTTAATGGCATCGGTGGGGTGTCTCAAAATCAATGAGGCTAAATAGAATGAATTTGAAGTGTTGCTTGGGAAAAAGTAGTTAAAATTATAAGATGAATAATGTTGTGATGACCCCAAACCCCCATGCCATGGAAGCAATGATAATCATTGGAATATAACATATAAACAATAACAGCAGAACAAAAATATAGAATTACACTAGGTAATGTACATCAAGTCACACTGGAAATAATATAATCATCGGAGTTACACAGCATAACAGGATCATACTTAGTACAGAATACAGTTTCAGCTTAATATAAAATGTCTACAGCGGAATCAAACATAATATACATAATAAAGTCTGAACAACACAATAGAAATGATAGAATCCATCTCCAGCTCCATAGCTATCCAGAATGAGCCTGCTAAAACCTGAATACAAGGCTGTCTGTGTTTGATCTCCCACCTCTTCTTTATCTGTAATAACCCGAAAACTAGGCCAGTTTAAAATTTTTATTTTGGCGATTTTAGCGAATTTTGATTATTTAAAATAGATTATTTTAAATAATATCGACGAGAAAATTTAGTTTGAATAGAATTCGATCGTATATATTATATACGTCGTCGTTAGAATATAAATATTTATATATAATTATAAATAGAATTGAAAATGGCGCGGTAGTTCGATAATTCGATTTCAAACTTCAATTGAATGTACCGGTTGCAAAACAATCCGGATTTTAGTGAAACCAAAAATGTTGGAATCTAATTGTGAATATCTTTCCAACGAATCCGACAAATCAAGATTTCATAGCGGGAATGAAAAGACAGGTCCAGTTGAAAATCCTGAATAGTCGCTATGGAATTCAGGCCCTTAAAAATGGACATTTTGCAAACGACCTCGGATTTCGACGAAACCAGTTTTGTTGGGTCCGCAGTGTCAAATTATTGCTAGATTCCAAATTTCATAATTTTTCGAATCAATATGTGAGCGTGGCAAAGGAAAACGCGTTTGACCAGTTTCAGTTGATTTTAATCGACTGGAAAATGGCCATTTTTCCAACGGTCTCAGAATTCGACGAAACTAGTTCTGATAGGACCGTATCGTCAATACGAAGCTAGAGAATATTTTTCTAGAATTTTTCTAGTTAGTATGTGACCCCGGTAATTTTAAATGTACGTTTAAAATTCAATATAGTAATTTAAATGTAAATTCAAAGGAAACTGATCGAAACGATCAAATCAACCTACGAAACATATCCCATTGTGTTCGGAATGGGGGTAAAACGCTATGGACGACAGGCGGTGGGTTCGATTTCGAGAGCGTATGAAAAGTCAACTTAGGAGAGAGAAATTAAATTAATTAAATAAAATAAAAAAAAAATATTCCCTCCCCTTATCTCCTCCCAGGCCCCCCCCCCCCCCACGTTCAAAAAAAAATTCAAAAAAAAAAAAAAAAAAATGGAAACCTAATCTAAATCGCGCAGCCCCCCCTCGACGGAGCGTCCTCCTCCGTTGCCACCAGGTGGCGCCGCCCACTACTAGACCCCCCCCCCCTCGACGGAGCGCCCTCCTCCCCCTCCCTAGCTCTCCAGCGCCCTGAAGCCCGACCCCCCCCCCCCTCCGACCTGCAAACTCCGACGAAGCCGACCCCCCCTCCGACCTGCAAACTCCGACGAAGCCGACGCTCCCCCCCATCTTCGCATACAGTAAGTATTTTTATTTTACTTTTATTTTTATTTTTATTTTAGAGTTAAAAACTAATTTCGATTTATAGTAATTTTAAAAAAACTGATTTTATGTTAATTTTAAAAACTGATTTTATGATTAATTTTAAAAACTGATTTTATGTTAATTTTAAAAACTGATTTTATGTTAATTTTAAAAACTGATTTTATGTCAATTTTCAAACTGATTTGAAAAAGGTATTTAAAACTTTAAATAGAAAAAGGTTAAAACTTTAAATAGAAAAAGGTTAAAACTTTAAATAGAAAAAGGTTAAAACTTTAAATAGGAAAAGGTTAAAACTTTAAATAGAAAATATAAATTTGAAATGATTTTTAAATATAAAAATTAGCATTGTTGAAAATATATCTATATCGCAAGGTTTTGAAAATATATGGGAATGTTTTAAAAATATATATCATATAATTTTTATATGTTGAACTTCGAATTAAAAATAGAATTTTTATATGTTGAACTTCGAATTAAAAATAGAATTTTTATATGTTGAACTTCGAATTAAAAATAGAATTTTTATATGTTGAACTTCGGATTAAAAATAGAATTTTTATATGTTGAACTTCGAGATAAAAATATGATTTTTATATATGGAATAGCGAGGTAAAATTCGATTTTTACATATGTAGTGAAAGCGGACAACGAAAGCGACAAAAGGCGAGTTGGCGAAGATTTCCTGCATTAGAAGTGCCGTGGAGCTAGGATAGCTATAGGTGAGAATCTCTCACTCTAAATTTCTTTTCTAGTTATATATATACTAGGATGCAGACGGTGCTTAGTAGCACCCGACACCCGTCCACAGACCATGGACTTGTTTGATTGGTTGTGTAGTTGGTTAGATTATTTGATTTGGATTTGATTGTTTTGGTGAAATTGAAATTGATATGATTGATGTGTGAATGGCGTGGGCCTTCACTAGACCGGGGATAAGGCTAGGCCTCGTCCCGTTTCTAGTATCATGTCGTTATGCCGCCGAAATTTTCTAAAATATGTTAGAAAAATAAAAATATCATTTTTATTGTGTAAGTGAACTGAATACAAATTCAAGTGTTGAAATAAATATTTTTGACGTTAAAAATATAATTTTTAACGTGAAAGTGAATAAATAAATATTTATAAACAAATCGGACGATTTGTTTATTTACACTGATTTGACGGATATTGATTGGGTTGATAAATTTTACACATCGCCCAACTGCACAAACAAAAATGTGTGTTTGTTGATTTGAAACCCCACACGGGTGTTGGGATGAAATATGAATTTCACTCATCCTGATTGATTAAATATGTCGATCGATTGATTGACAGGCTGTTATAAGCGTTGAATATCTATATTTGATGCTTATACAGTGTAGTGCACTTTGGTTGATGGTTGATTATTTTTCAATGCTATTATATACATGTGTTGTATGGAAATCCATATAATTAATTTTATATGGTAATTGATTGGGCCTCATTCCAATTTGAAAAATAAAGAAAATTTGAAAATAGAAATTTATGAAGCCGTGTTGATTAGATTGACGCCATTTTGATGTGAACGATATTTTTATCGACTTTATTCATTTTAAAAATGAATATTGAAAAGTGAAATGGAAATCGACGATTTCGAAATAAGTTGAATTGAAAACGATTTCGAAATGAAATGAATTGAGAACAATTTCGAAATGAATTGAATTGAAAACGATTTCGAAATGAAATGAATTGAGAACGATTTCGAAATGAATTGAATTGAAAACGATTTCGAAATGAAATGAATTGAGAACGATTTCGAAATAAATTGAATTGAAAACGATTTCGAAATGAAATGAATTGAGAACGATTTCGAAATAAATTGAATTGAAAACGATTTCGAAATGAATTGAAAACGAATTCAAATTGAATTGAAAGCGAATTGAAATGAATTCAAATTGAATTGAAATTTGAATTGAATAGAAATGAATTTTGAAACGAATTTATAAAGAAGAATTCAATTTCGATTTGAATTGAAATGGAAGTTGAAATTGCTTTTGAAACGAATTTAAAACTATTTATATAATTCGTTTTAAATGGAAATCGACGATATATATATTATATATATTATATATATAATATAATGGCCTGAATAGAACGCGCCGCGGCAGTTCGTGAATTTCGACCATTTATTTCAAATGGACATTACGGGAGATCCGACCGTCGGATTCTCCTTAAACCGGAACCGTTGGGTTCGTATCGAAAAGAGCTTTCTAACGAATGTTAGAAATTTGAAATCTAACGGTTGGATTTGGAGATACGTCCAAATCAAATTTGAAAAAGGTCGCTGTAAGTGCAGTTCGATGGCCGTTGTTGGAAATCGACTGTACGGGCCTTGATAAAATTATTAAAAATAGTAATAATTTGTGTAAAATCCTAAGAAATGATTTGAGAAGAATTGGGATGAAAAACTCCATATTTGAAAAGATAAAAATAGATTTTTATCGAAATGAACTAGTTTTGAACTAGAATTATAATTCTATTTATTTTTAAATAAATAAATTGAATTTGAAATGGTTTTGAAAATAACCAAAATTTCCAATGATTGCATTGGAGTGGATTTGAATCGAAATTGTCTTCGGAATATTTCGATGTTGGAATTCGTGATTATACAGGTGTGGTTATGGAAATTTGAAAGATATATATTTATATCGTTATTTCCAATACGACATTTGTTAGTCGTAGAATTCGATGTTGAATATAAGCCGATATATCTTCTATTCAGAGCCTTGTATTGAATATCGAATGTGATTTGGGTTTGTCGTGAATGGTGTCTTCACTAACACTGTTCTTGAACCCAGTTGAGAAAAGATTAAATCTTTTTATTTAGATTTAATGAAGTGTACCAATTAAATAATATTTAATTGGAATTGAATGGATATTGATTTTTGGGTTTGTCGTGAACAGTGTTTTAAACAACACTCGTTCTTTAACCCGATAATTAATGAATGTGACTTTGGGTTTATCGTGAACTGCGTTTTAAATGACACTGATTCTTTAACCCAGTCAAAGATTAAAACTAAGTGGACTTTTAATGAATCTTTAAATAGATTGAAAAGATCGAGAATGGAGTATCACCAGTTTTGCTCCAAGCGATAGTTAAATCTTTAATTAGATTTGAACGTGAAATGGTAATTGAGTTACCGATAACACTGTGGTGTTAGATATGAAGTACTACCAGTTTTACTTCATGGGATGAATAGGTTGGGATTGGGAAATAAAATAAATGATTACTTCGGTGTGGTTCGCTAATCCCGACTAGTTTGAATTGATATTCAAAGGTGATTAAAGAATAAATTTAAAGAATTTATCTTGGATAAAATTAATGGGAACTTTTCCCAAAGTATAGGAATATTTGAATAAAGGAATATTCTGAATTGGAATGAGGCGTATGTTGTGTTTGTGTAACACTTTTATAATATATACGCGAGTTATTCAGAAAGACCGGGTTTATCCCATTCTGAATAATTGATTCGACGTGGTGTCGAAGATGAAGACGGTGGTCGAAGACCAGAAGTCTTCACGTCGTTTGGGTAATTACTGATGATCTTGATTGGGCTGTACACCCAAGAAGATGGAAACAGTTAGTGATCGTCCAGACGTACTTGGAGATCGATGGATATGCGGGGTACTAGGTGCCTCCGGTTTCGTTCAGACCCAGAACGGACTTGTAAATGGATTGTGTGTCTGACATTGGATTTTAGTCTGTGTGATTGATCTCTATTAAATATATATCTGTTTGGCGGCGGAGAATTTATTCTCTTGCTTAACGCCCTTCTCTGAGACGTACGAGCTCAGGGGTTATATACTGATGGATATCAAACGCATAGAGTGAATTGCCTGTGTGGCATGCCTAAGTGGCGAGTGATCAAGGCTTCTGTTGAAAAGCAAAGTCTTGTGGTTGATGATCGAAGCACGGCCTTTGTGGCGTAGCTTTGTGTAACGTTTACATCGCGAGTTTCACACCCGGTATGAACCAAAAACGGGAGACGGACCTCAGGGAGGACTTGCGTTTCTTTCTAGCTAAAAGTGGCGTCAGTGGTTTTACACGCCCTGACGAGTTTGACTTATGTGGTTGTTGCTGTTGCGAGGCGCCTCGGTTTGATCGGACGATCCGGGTCCGATGGAGTCATTCGTTGGCTCGTTTGCGCCCCAAAGGGCGGGGAGACGTATTGTTCAGGCATAATAATCCACATCGGTGGACCGGCCCTGACGATCCAGGGGCAGTTGCGGCTGTTCCTGAGACATGGTAGGCTAGATTGTCTCGAATCGGTAGAGGACGATCCCTGGCCTCGGTTCATAGACGGAAATCCAATTTCCAAATACGTGACTTTGCGGTTTTATTTGTAAACCTATATATGGCGACATGATATATGGTACCCATGCCGCCTATGATTGATACTTATGATTTGAAGTTGTTTTATACACTATGCACTTATTATAGTATCAAATGATTTGTTTTAAACGTATCAAGCATTCTTTGGCTGTTATAAGGGAAAACCCTATCCCCCGGCTTGCGTTGCATTGTGTGATAGGACCTGGGTCTTATAACAGCTTCATTCTTCTTTATTTAGCATTGCGCTGTTGGTTTTATGCACTGGTATTCTTGGGAGGAAACTCGTTCCGTGTTATACGGCGTGGTCCCTAGATTTACCTCACTTGAAAATAAAGATTAACTGTTTTAGTTCTCACACCAGTCACATGACTGACCTGGAGTTTATTGTTTTAACCTAAACTCTGGGTGCCCCTATTTTGACACGGGCAGCTAGTAGTTTTGGTTTTGCAGATTTATATTCACAGGATCCTGGTTTACAGCTGGAACGATATCCGGAAAGCTTTGTATCCGTATATCTCCTTCTAGTTGTGTATTGTATTATTTTCCGCTGCTATGTATTTAAATGTAATTTAAATCTCTGATATTTCTGTGTAATATTCATTTTTACTCTGTATATCCTTGTAATCTGATGCATTGTTGTAATGTACAGTGAAACGTTCTTTTATATGAGTTCTGTTGTGGCTTGTTCTCGAACTATCCGACGCTTTCCTTTACGGGGAAGTTGCGGGTCTTTACACGTGGTATCAGAGCTTTGGTTTACAATGCTCAGAGAACAAGACACCTTAGAACCATACGAAAGAATTCATCAGATATTGGATTAGAAAAATCCAATGAGAATGACTCGTTAGAGATAGGATCAGTAGTATCCTAGAACGAGTGTGAAGAGTATATTTTTCAAATGAAAACATATTTTGTTTTGAAAATTTAAATCAATTATTTGTATTTGATTATCTATTTATATTGATGTGGACAATCCAGTATATATAGATTTTGCGTATACGTCTGATCCGCGTGTATTCGAAATTTTAATATACTGGATAGATATAGAATCACACTCTAGTCGCCCGGGAGTGATTCTGATGATTGATATATCATCATCAGAATTTATATTCGAGTGACGAACGTGTAATATCTATATATTTCCATTAGACTGGTGTGAGAACCAAAATTAGATAAGGCCTATTGTTGTGATTTGGCATCAAAAATTTGATTTTTGTATATGTATCTAAATTATGAATTTGAGACTCTAATTCACTAATTGATTGATGTTTGTGTTGCTTGTTTATTTGTTTGATGATTTTGAACCATTTAGCCTAATTGAACCAAATATTGAATTATATTGAGAATTGGTTGCATTTGCTTGTATATATATACTTACATTGAACAGGTCATAGCAAAGAGGCTAGAGCCGAAGAATAAAATTTGTTTGCCCGACAAATAGGTACATGTTTACTACATAATTTCCTGTTTTGTTTGGGTGATGATGATTTTGTGAGCCTATTGGCTAGCCGCTTGGCTTTTTCTTTTTCTTTTTGAGATCTGAAGGACCGGGGAAGCTATTTGAAATTCCCCGATGCTCCCATTGCAGGGGAGGTTATGGCGAAATTTTTCAAAAATTTAGGGTGTTAGCCAAATTTTTGAGATTTTAGAAAATTCTCAGAAACCGAAAAGTTGGAGAATGGAAGCCAGATCGAACGTAGAGTTAATTAATCAAACCACTTTCGACTTTGTTCCTTTTCGGGGACGAAAAGTTTTAAGTGGGGGAGATTGTAATAACCCGAAAATCTGGGCCAGTTTAAAATTTTTATTTTGGCGATTTTAGCGAATTTTGATTATTTAAAATAGATTATTTTAAATAATATCGACGAGAAAATTTAGTTTGAATAGAATTCGATCGTATATATTATATACGTCGTCGTTAGAATATAAATATTTATATATAATTATAAATAGAATTGAAAATGGCGCGGTAGTTCGATAATTCGATTTCAAACTTCAATTGAATGTGCCGGTTGCAAAACAATCCGGATTTTAGTGAAACCAAAAATGTTGGAATCTAATTGTGAATATCTTTCCAACGAATCCGACAAATCAAGATTTCATAGCGGGAATGAAAAGACAGGTCCAGTTGAAAATCCTGAATAGTCGCTATGGAATTCAGGCCCTTAAAAATGGACATTTTGCAAACGACCTCGGATTTCGACGAAACCAGTTTTGTTGGGTCCGCAGTGTCAAATTATTGCTAGATTCCAAATTTCATAATTTTTCGAATCAATATGTGAGCGTGGCAAAGGAAAACGCGTTTGACCAGTTTCAGTTGATTTTAATCGACTGGAAAATGGCCATTTTTCCAACGGTCTCAGAATTCGACGAAACTAGTTTTGATAGGACTGTATCGTCAATACGAAGCTAGAGAATATTTTTCTAGAATTTTTCTAGTTAGTATGTGACCCCGGTAATTTGAAATGTACGTTTAGAATTCAATATAGTAATTTAAATGTAAATTCAAAGGAAACTGATCGAAACGATCAAATCAACCTACGAAACATATCCCATTGTGTTCGGAATGGGGGTAAAACGCTATGGACGACAGGCGGTGGGTTCGATTTCGAGAGCGTATGAAAAGTCAACTTAGGAGAGAGAAATTAAATTAATTAAATTAAATAAAATAAAATAAAAATAATATTCCCTCCCCTTATCTCCTCCCAGGCCCCCCCCCCCCCCCACGTTCAAAACAAAATTCAAAAAAAAAAAAAATGGAAACCTAATCTAAATCGCGCAGCCCCCCCCCCCTCGACGGAGCGTCCTCCTCCGTTGCCACCAGGTGGTGCCGCCCACTACTAGACCCCCCCCCCCCTCGACGGAGCGCCCTCCTCCCCCTCCCTAGCTCTCCAGCGCCTTGAAGCCCGACCCCCCCCCCCCCTCCGACCTGCAAACTCCGACGAAGCCGACCCCCCCTCCGACCTGCAAACTCCGACGAAGCCGACGCTCCCCCCCATCCTATCATACAGTAAGTATTTTTATTTTACTTTTATTTTTATTTTTATTTTAGAGTTAAAAACTAATTTCGATTTATAGTAATTTTAAAAAAACGTTAATTTTAAAAACTGATTTTATGATTAATTTTAAAAACTGATTTTATGTTAATTTTAAAAACTGATTTTATGTTAATTTTAAAAACTGATTTTATGTTAATTTTCAAACTGATTTGAAAAAGGTATTTAAAACTTTAAATAGAAAAAGGTTAAAACTTTAAATAGAAAAAGGTTAAAACTTTAAATAGAAAAAGGTTAAAACTTTAAATAGGAAAAGGTTAAAACTTTAAATAGAAAATATAAATTTGAAATGATTTTTAAATATAAAAATTAGCATTGTTGAAAATATATCTATATCGCAAGGTTTTGAAAATATATGGGAATGTTTTAAAAATATATATCATATAATTTTTATATGTTGAACTTCGAATTAAAAATAGAATTTTTATATGTTGAACTTCGAATTAAAAATAGAATTTTTATATGTTGAACTTCGAATTAAAAATAGAATTTTTATATGTTGAACTTCGGATTAAAAATAGAATTTTTATATGTTGAACTTCGAGATAAAAATATGATTTTTATATATGGAACAGCGAGGTAAAATTCGATTTTTACATATGTAGTGAAAGCGGACAACGAAAGCGACAAAAGGCGAGTTGGCGAAGATTTCCTGCATTAGAAGTGCCGTGGAGCTAGGATAGCTATAGGTGAGAATCTCTCACTCTAAATTTCTTTTCTAGTTATATATATATACTAGGATGCAGACGGTGCTTAGTAGCACCCGACACCCGTCCACAGACCATGGACTTGTTTGATTGGTTGTGTAGTTGGTTAGATTATTTGATTTGAATTTGATTGTTTTGGTGAAATTGAAATTGATATGATTGATGTGTGAATGGCGTGGGCCTTCACTAGACCGGGGATAAGGCTAGGCCTCGTCCCGTTTCTAGTATCGTGCCGTTATGCCGCCGAAATTTTCTAAAATATGTTAGAAAAATAAAAATATCATTTTTATTGTGTAAGTGAACTGAATACAAATTCAAGTGTTGAAATAAATATTTTTGACGTTAAAAATATAATTTTTAACGTGAAAGTGAATAAATAAATATTTATAAACAAATCGGCCGATTTGTTTATTTACACTGATTTGACGGATATTGATTGGGTTGATAAATTTTACACATCGCCCAACTGCACAAACAAAAATGTGTGTTTGTTGATTTGAAACCCCACACGGGTGTTGGGATGAAATATGAATTTCACTCATCCTGATTGATTAAATATGTCGATCGATTGATTGACAGGCTGTTATAAGCGTTGAATATCTATATTTGATGCTTATACAGTGTAGTGCACTTTGGTTGATGGTTGATTATTTTTCAATGCTATTATATACATGTGTTGTATGAAAATCCATATAATTAATTTTATATGGTAATTGATTGGGCCTCATTCCAATTTGAAAAATAAAGAAAATTTGAAAATAGAAATTTATGAAGCCGTGTTGATTAGATTGACGCCATTTTGACGTGAACGATATTTTTATCGACTTTATTCATTTTAAAAATGAATATTGAAAAGTGAAATGGAAATCGACGATTTCGAAATAAATTGAATTGAAAACGATTTCGAAATGAAATGAATTGAGAACAATTTCGAAATGAATTGAATTGAAAACGATTTCGAAATGAAATGAATTGAGAACGATTTCGAAATGAATTGAATTGAAAATAATTTCGAAATGAAATGAATTGAGAACGATTTCGAAATAAATTGAATTGAAAACGATTTCGAAATGAAATGAATTGAGAACGATTTCGAAATAAATTGAATTGAAAACGATTTCGAAATGAATTGAAAACGAATTCAAATTGAATTGAAAGCGAATTGAAATGAATTCAAATTGAATTGAAATTTGAATTGAATAGAAATGAATTTTGAAACGAATTTATAAAGAAGAATTCAATTTCGATTTGAATTGAAATGGAAGTTGAAATTGCTTTTGAAACGAATTTAAAACTATTTATATAATTCGTTTTAAATGGAAATCGACGATATATATATTATATATATTATATATATTATATAATGGCCTGAATAGAACGCGCCGCGCCGCGGCAGTTCGTGAATTTCGACCATTTATTTCAAACGGACATTACGGGAGATCCGACCGTCGGATTCTCCTAAAACCGGAACCGTTGGGTTCGTATCGAAAAGAGCTTTCTAACGAATGTTAGAAATTTGAAATCTAACGGTTGGATTTGGAGATACGTCTAAATCAAATTTGAAAAAGGTCGCTGTAAGTGCAGTTCGATGGCCGTTGTTGGAAATCGACTGTATGGGCCTTGATAAAATTATTAAAAATAGTAATAATTTGTGTAAAATCCTAAGAAATGATTTGAGAAGAATTAGGATGAAAAACTCCATATTTGAAAAGATAAAAATAGATTTTATCGAAATGAACTAGTTTTAAACTAGAATTATAATTCTATTTATTTTTAAATAAATAAATTGAATTTGAAATGGTTTTGAAAATAACCAAAATTTCCAATGATTGCATTGGAGTGGATTTGAATCGAAATTGTCTTCGGAATATTTCGATGTTGGAATTCGTGATTATACAGGTGTGGTTATGGAAATTTGAAAGATATATATTTATATCGTTATTTCCAATACGACATTTGTTAGTCGTAGAATTCGATGTTGAATATAAGTCGATATATCTTCTATTCAGAGCCTTGTATTGAATATCGAATGTGATTTGGGTTTGTCGTGAATGGTGTCTTCACTAACACTGTTCTTGAACCCAGTTGAGAAAAGATTAAATCTTTTTATTTAGATTTAATGAAGTGTACCAATTAAATAATATTTAATTGGAATTGAATGGATATTGATTTTTGGGTTTGTCGTGAACAGTGTTTTAAACAACACTCGTTCTTTAACCCGATAATTAATGAATGTGACTTTGGGTTTATCGTGAACTGCGTTTTAAATGACACTGATTCTTTAACCCAGTCAAAGATTAAAACTAAGTGGAGTTTTAATGAATCTTTAAATAGATTGAAAAGATCGAGAATGGAGTATCACCAGTTTTTCTCCAAGCGATAGTTAAATCTTTAATTAGATTTGAACGTGAAATGGTAATTGAGTTACCGATAACACTGTGGTGTTAGATATGAAGTACTACCAGTTTTACTTCATGGGATGAATAGGTTGGGATTGGGAAATAAAATAAATGATTACTTCGGTGTGGTTCGCTAATCCCGACTAGTTTGAATTGATATTCAAAGGTGATTAAAGAATAAATTTAAAGAATTTATCTTGGATAAAATTAATGGGAACTTTTCCCAAAGTATAGGAATATTTGAATAAAGGAATATTCTGAATTGGAATGAGGCGTATGTTGTGTTTGTGTAACACTTTTATAATATATACGCGAGTTATTCAGAAAGACCGGGTTTATCCCATTCTGAATAACTGATTCGACGTGGTGTCGAAGATGAAGACGGTGGTCGAAGACCAGAAGTCTTCACGTCATTTGGGTAATTACTGATGATCTTGATTGGGCTGTACACCCAAGAAGATGGAAACAGTTAGTGATCGTCCAGACGTACTTGGAGATCGATGGATATGCGGGGTACTAGGTGCCTTCGGTTTCGTTCAGACCCAGAACGGACTTGTAAATGGACTGTGTGTCTGACATTGGATTTTAGTCTGTGTGATTGATCTCTATTAAATATATATCTGTTTGGCGGCGGAGAATTTATTCTCTTGCTTAACGCCCTTCTCTGAGACGTACGAGCTCAAGGGTTATATACTGATGGATATCAAACGCATAGAGTGAATTGCCTGTGTGGCATGCCTAAGTGGCGAGTGATCAAGGCTTCTGTTGAAAAGCAAAGTCTTGTGGTTGATGATCGAAGCACGGCCTTTGTGGCGTAGCTTTGTGTAACGTTTACTTCGCGAGTTTCACACCCGGTATGAACCAAAAACGGGAGACGGACCTCAGGGAGGACTTGCGTTTCTTTCTAGCTAAAAGTGGCGTCAGTGGTTTTACACGCCCTGACGAGTTTGACTTATATGGTTGTTGCTGTTGCGAGGCGCCTCGGTTTGATCGGACGATCCGGGTCCGATGGAGTCATTCGTTGGCTCGTTTGCGCCCCAAAGGGCGGGGAGACGTATTGTTCAGGCATAATAATCCACATCGGTGGACCGGCCCTGACGATCCAGGGGGCAGTTGCGGCTGTTCCTGAGACATGGTAGGCTAGATTGTCTCGAATCGGTAGAGGACGATCCCTGGCCTCGGTTCATAGACGGAAATCCAATTTCCAAATACGTGACTTTGCGGTTTTATTTGTAAACCTATATATGGCGACATGATATATGGTACCCATGCCGCCTATGATTGATACTTATGATTTGAAGTTGTTTTATACACTATGCACTTATTATAGTATCAAATGATTTGTTTTAAACGTATCAAGCATTCTTTGGCTGTTATAAGGGAAAACCCTATCCCCCGGCTTGCGTTGCATTGTGTGATAGGACCTGGGTCTTATAACAGCTTCATTCTTCTTTATTTAGCATTGCGCTGTTGGTTTTATGCACTGGTATTCTTGGGAGGAAACCCGTTCCGTGTTACACGGCGTGGTCCCTAGATTTACCTCACTTGAAAATAAAGATTAACTGTTTTAGTTCTCACACCAGTCACATGACTGACCTGGAGTTTATTGTTTTAACCTAAACTCTGGGTGCCCCTATTTTGACACGGGCAGCTAGTAGTTTTGGTTTTGCAGATTTATATTCACAGGATCCTGGTTTACAGCTGGAACGATATCCGGAAAGCTTTGTATCCGTATATCTCCTTCTAGTTGTGTATTGTATTATTTTCCGCTGCTATGTATTTAAATGTAATTTAAATCTCTGATATTTCTGTGTAATATTCATTTTTACTCTGTATATCCTTGTAATCTGATGCATTGTTGTAATGTACAGTGAAACGTTCTTTTATATGAGTTCTGTTGTGGCTTGTTCTCGAACTATCCGACACTTTCCTTTACGGGGAAGTTGCGGGTCTTTACACTATCTTTCAATTTGAATTTAGAAATCTCATATTGGGTTCCACTCCTCTTTATTTTGTAGAGAGCTCCAAATGCGTTCAAGTCTCTTCTAGAATGTGGTGTACGATGTCACGGTCCCAATGTCTCTTGTTTCACTGGATTTCGACAACATACGAAAAAGATATGATTTTTATAATTAAATCGAACTTTGCAATGCTTTAAAGTGTTATAACCCTTTAAATTAAAACAGGTTATTACCTCAGCAGCTCGTTCGAAACTAGGTTTTGATTTTGTGTTCCATCCGTAGCACTTGAAGATAATCCGCTAGCGCCACGTTATCAAGCTAGGAAAGGGCTTCCCAGCGCCATTAGTGGCTTTCAGATCAACGGCCGCTGGAGGGTATGATGGCGGCTCGAACACGTCGACTTCAGGAGCTCGATTCTCCTCCAATACGCAATGATAAATCACAAACTTTATATGGATTTAAGAGGAGGATGAGATCAACAAAATCTTCCAAAGAACCATTTGATTTCGTTGAGTGCTTTAAGAGAAATCGAAAAGAGAAGGGATGAACTGGTTTTCGCCATCGAGATTCGGGGTTATGGATTTTTTTGGGAAAAATAAATAATGGATGAAATTATTTGATTGGCCTATATATATATATATATATATTCAAAAAATAGTGTTTTCTTATCCAGTCTCCAAATCAAACTCAACGATTGTTGCCCCTAGCTAAATACCCCTGTTCCGGACACAATGGAATATGTTTTGTAAGCCTATTCGATTGTTTCAGTCAGTTATTCCTCAAATTAAAATATATAACATTCAATATTGAATTTGAACATACATTTTAATTTACCGGGGCCACATACTGATTACAAAAATTCTTGAAAAATAAATCTTGCTATATTTGGACGATACAGTCCCAACAAAACGGATTTCATCAAATTTGGAGACGGTTTGAAAAAGGGCATTTTTCTGGTCGGTCCAATTTGCACTATATTTGCAAAACACGTTTTCTTTTGCCATGCTCACATATTAATTCCAAAAATTATGGAATTTTAAACCTAGCAATAATTTGACATTTCGGATCCAACAAAAGTGGTTTCGTCGAAAACGGAGGTCGTTTGCAAAATGGCTATTTTCAAGGGCTTTGTTCTAATTTAAAAATCCATTTTTTAAATTCTGACGTATTTTCTGCCAAAATTACTCGAAATAAATTTTTTAAATTGGTTATGATTTTCTGGGTTGTTACAAATGTGTTAAGTTGTTATGCTGTTGGGATGTTATTTAGTTTATCTAGGTTTAAGTGGTTTGCTATTTTAAATCCTTGCTAAAACATTGTTTTATTAGCAGAATGATCAATGCTAAATGTAATGCTACTAGGTTGTATGTTTTTCTAATATGCATAGGTAGTGCTAGTATTTTTGATGAGATGAATATATATTTAAGGATAGTTCCAAACCAGCTTGTACGTGTAGCATTCTCTGATATGATTCCAACGCTGCTTGTGTTATTGAATTCTGAATTTGTATGATAAAAATACATTTGTTATCATTTTGATCAAATAAAATATATTTATAAGTTTCCTAATGATAATTATTAACTTTAATACCTTTACTATATCAATACGTCCCGACCTATTACTTCTTCCATGCATAATCTCATGCCAAGTTTCTTCACTACATCCCTGTCTAATACCCTACCAAATTTCCATATTTTCTTTCCCTTTTTTATATATATAAAGGACCAAGCCCAAACTCTTCACATCCCAGTTGCCCATGTCTCCTTATTCTTCTTCTCTCATTTACGCAAATATCTGCTACTGACTGGAGCACACCACTCGCAAACCCGCTACTTCCCTGCGACTTCTTCAATTGCCACAGCAAAATGCTTTTCAATAAATCCATACACTGAACTCTAAGCTTCAGACCAAATCCACGGTGAACTCCCCGCCACCAGACCCCGTTATCACTCCTCCATCACTGCAGTGCGCACATATACATATATATATTATGCACATGGAACGGTTCTCGAATCCCCATCCCCACTTCTATGTTTCGTTTCAGGAACCTACTGCCAGTCCTCACGTCGAACAGAAGCAACATGCCACCTCTTCTGATGCCGGATCATCGGCGAGCTTCACCATCAACTGCTTCTCTGCCCACACACGACTCTGTGGCTTCAACTCTGCCTAACAGTTCCTAACGAACCCATAACCTAGAAACAACACCTCCAAACTATCTCGGTTCCCCAATCAGTCGTCGCCCGATGGCGTGACCCACCACCAGAGCTTCTGCAGCGCCGGTCGACCCCACTCCCGAAATGGCTCATCCAGTCGCTAGAGAAACCTCTCATTAATTTTTTCCATTGTTGTCTCGTTTTCGATTCTCACGAGATTCAATGAGTTCGAAAATATATACACGTTAAGGACTAGTGTCACGCGAGGTTAAGGGATTTAAGATTGTATTATTATATAACCTTCTTTAATTTTTATATTATCCTTTAAAAGTTCAGAAGAAACATAAGCTTTTTTTTGTTGAGGATGGTTTCGAATGAGCATTGCTTATATAGAAGAAGGCACATGGTTCTCCGTTTGTTTCAGAAGAGAATTGGACAGACACAAGTGTTTCGCAGCAGGGATAATTTTTCACATGGTTTTTGAAGGAAAGAACATGGCAGTGTTTTTTATTTAATGAAGGATATTTTTGTATGAAAATGACTAAAGATTTTTACTAAAGGTGACTAACTATTTTTATAGCGTGTGGCGTTTGACGTTCACGGCTCGTAGAATCCATATGAACTCTGATCGTAACAAACCTTGAAATCGTACAATAATTTAATATTTTGGACAAGGTGGAACTAGTTTCATTGAATTTCGAGATAGTTTGCAAAAATACCACTTTAATTTCAAACAATTAAACCAAACGCGTTTATACCACGCAAGGTCATAAAATACCTCCAATTGACGTGAAATTGGAAATCTTACAATAATTAATTATTACAGATTTAATAAAATTATTTCCATTGAAATCCAAGTTCATTTGAAAATTGGTTATTTTTAAGTTCCATTTGAATCGATAAAATATGCATCGATTTCAAAACAAACAAATTTGTTAAAAATAAATTATTATTACCAAATATATTCGAACAAACTTTATATAACTTCAAGAATAAACTAGTTAAGATTTTAAGCTCAACATATCAAATTCCAAGTTAAAATGAAATAAAACCCTTTAATTTTATTAAATAAGTCATTATGGTTTATAAACGATTCTATAGTGACTTTTCTGAAAATTTGTTTTTTACATAACTCAAAATCTATAATATGAAATCTCAATTTACTTTTTCATTAGAAACTATTCATCCAATAGATCCGGACAATTCTTGTTTCAAAGTATTCTGACTTATATTGGATTTTGTACATTCATTTAAAGTTCAGAACGTAAAACTACAAACTATCGCGCAACTGGGTTCGTTTATTATTTAAAAATAAATTATACGTTCATACGACGTATAGTAAACGAATTCATTATTATAATTTCAATCTAAACAACATTAAATCCTTTTATTTTGCCTAATTTATACTATATTGCAACTCTCACTTATTCTAACTATTTTAGAATTAAATTATTATTTCATTATTAATATTAAACTAATATTCAAAATCATTGAATGCAGGTTATTTAAATTTCAAATCAACGTTTAAATAATAAAATAAGTTAAATATTTGACCATTAAAAATATGGGATGTTACATTCCTCCCCATTTAAGAGAATTTCGTCCCCAAAATTACGATGGTAAGAAAAATGCTACAAGCCCATTATTCTTTCCAAAAACTTACTTTCTAAATTTTTATTCCAACCGATCCAATTAGTTTAAAAACAGAAGGCAATTTATTACTGTTAACAAAAAGATTCAAAAATTTCTAACATCTTAAATTTTAGAAAAAATTCAGAAGAATCTCCCTTGTATGGAGGGAGTTCCGCAATATTGCAAGAACAACAAAAATATATTCATCAACCCACACGGTCAGAAAATCCAATTCAAGACCCAAAATTTTATATTTTGCGTAAGCGTACCTTTTATACGAGCATTATTTAGCGATGAGCAATAAAATATTCACGAGCTTACTCAATTAGCATGCAGCTATAGCCAAACCGGATCCAATCAGCTTCCAAAACTCAATCAAATGGGTTAAAAGATGAATTAGGCCCTACACTTCTTCTTAACTCAGATGAAACTCATAATCATGCTATATATGTTCAAACATCCATATTGTCCATTTCAGTCTATATTATGTATTATTCAATTCATATGAAATTTATTTATAGCCAGTCCCTTAGAAATCCACTGATTCCTTTATATTCGGATTCATTAACTTAAATTATTTTCAACAGGTTTATTGACTTAAGTTAAATTCAAGTTCAAGTGCAACTTATACAGTTTATTTTGACTCAATTTATTAACTATATAAGTCAAATTTAGATTCTCGGTATCAAATTTCATATTCAAAATTGCCTCAACTTCATGATCCAGTCCATCCAAATCAACATTGGTATATAAGGCTGATCACAAGAATTTGAGAAAATGATTTCTTAACAAATTTTGGAAATCATTGAACTAGAAAATTATAATAAAAACAATTTTACATTCAATAACAAATACGTGCTCTCATATATATATATATATATATATATATATATATATATATATATATATATATATATATGCCCACTCAAACTCAATCTATAGTATTACTAACCACATATTTATTGAGTCGCACCCCAGAGCCAAGGTTATCACTAAACCTTATGCTCTAATACCACAGTAATGACCCGACATAAATATGATGCTCCAATTTCGACCATAATAAACATAATCCCGTATTACTTGCCAAAACCCAAGTATCAGAAATCCAGATTGTTAATAGAAAGAAATTTGAGGGTGAGAAAAGAAAGAAATATTAGAATATAACAATAGTAATAAGAAGACTAATAGAATCAGAGTCAAATATAATCTTACAGCGGAATGAATAAAATATAATATATTAAAACTCTTTACTCAAAAGAAATTGTATACATATGATTGTATGATATCAGAGTACACAACAGATCAATATGACACACAGTGTAATAATTTATCAATACCAGAAAATGGATACACGTCTCCACTTCAGCTCCTCTTATGAAATTCCAAGTAAAACCTAACCTTGAATATGCTCGGTCTGACTCGAGCACATTGGAATAAAGAAAAATTCACCTGAATCACTTTGGAATACTTCCAATGATAAATTCATATGGCAACAAACTTATTTAACTTTTGGAAATCTTTATGATAGAAAATAATAATCGTAAGACCATTAATCCACGCACAAACACGGATGGTTTTTACCTTACGATAACCCAAAACACTTTTTATATCAAAATCCAATGATATTTTAATAATGTCTATCAATCTACAAATAAATAAGAATATAGACGGAAGGCTTGCATCCCACTTTCCAACATAGTTGGTATATATCTAAAAACGTACGACTCGTACTGGAGTTTGGATTTCCAACATGACAACGTATGGGACCACCTCCTGATAACTGTACTCTAGAGGGGATAAACTAGGGTTCAACAATAACATCTTACAACCAGGCCACATATTGTCACCCACAGTTGACCGACATAACCATTTTCCCGAAGGTACAAAAACGACAGAAGAACCAATTGAATTTTTCTCTAGATGGTGACAATACACCCTAATGGGAATGATCCTGGCCATGTTATCTGCCCAATTTCTGTCATTTCCCGGTTGATGAGGCTAGAGGTCACGATTACCTTTTAGAGAACATCACATTAATTCTTTAAATGCCACATAGTCAAATCCATCAAATCACTAATTGACGTCCACAAATGCGCTCTAGGTGTTAAACTAAGAGAAGGTATCTTCTTCGCTTACCAACCTGGTATATTTGTAAAAATCAACGTACGCGACCCTTAGGAAATAATATGTCAGACATTCATCCATACAAGTCATCCAGGAACAGGATGAACCGAGTGCACCCTCCTACCACATTCTATATAAGAATCACCCCATTGAATTTCTAAAATTGCGAGAATACCTTGCAATCCGAAGATTTCAATCACGACAGAATCACAAGTCATAATAACTTTGGTAGCTAGCTAGAGAAATTTAATGAGTAGTTCTTCTGCTCATGAAGATCCATGATCTTCAATGCTCCATCTTTATAATTATCCCTACGGATTAGTTTCGAACGCACAGTTGGTTCGAAGTGGTTTTGGATCTAGTTCCTATTCCGGTCTCTTCGAACTAACTCGTCAAAGGTATAATAGGATATTTCATTGATGGCCGGGGTTTTTGACTATCAATCACAATAGTATTGTCAAGTACATCGGCAGCTCGGGCCCTTTTAAATAAAATCATTCACTAAAACATCCCAACGAAATTTAGAAATCGATTACAAATCCCTCATGTTTTCATTACTTGAAAACATAATGAAACACTTACATTTTTAAATAAACACATTCCCCAACTCTTCTCTTTAATTTCTTTATTTCAAGAATATCATTTCATATTCACGAAATCTCTTTCATTTCCTTTATCTCAAAAATATCTATATATATATATATATATATATATATTTAACCAATCGATATAGGCTTAATTACCAATCTTATATAAAATAACGTTAAGTGACATATTCGTTATAATTTAACTTCAAATGGTCTATTAACCCTTAAACTTATCAATCGCTTATGGAAAATTTATTCTATTTCTAATATCAAATTCCAAAAAACATAACCTTTTATTCTTGTCTTCTCAAAAAACCAAAACCATTGAAAACAAAACTATATCTTAGACGTATTCCAAAATCCCTTTTTTATATTTCCTTACTACGGAAAATATCATTATATTTCACCCATACTTTGGAAACAATTTTTAACGAAATCTCCCTTTTTATTTCCTTTACTGTTACAAACTAATACCATCTCTTGATAATGGTGAAGTCATTCAAGTCGGGGTATTCTATTTACCTCCCAAACCTTGATCGACAACATTCTTATCTCAAAACATATACGAGTTCGTAACTTAAAACAGATCCTATAATTTTATTTACCATTCCATTTTATTTTAATATGGTTTTATAAACCATTTCTCGCATTTAAAATCTTCTTTACAACCACAAATGGTTTATCCTTGTTAGAAAAATACTTATATAAAAATCCTCTTCTTAATTTAAACCTCTTTTATAATTTTGTTTATAAGGCTTGGACTCATATTTCCAAAATCCTCTTATTGAATTCCTTACTCCATTACTAGAATCTCATTACTACTAGATTACTTCTTAAATGAAGTTCATTTAAAAAGATAACCACTTTAATAGTTATTAACTTCATCTTTGACTAAAATAAAAGTAGTTATTCCGTTATTAACTCGAAATAGAATAATTAATTCCATCTAAAAGATTATTAAAATAATAACTACTTTTATTAACAATAAACTTCTCGATAATAATCTAAAAACATGCTTACTTAAAAGATTAATTAACTTCTAAGAGCATTCGTTAAATTCATGATTATTCATAAAAACCATTTCTATTAGATTAATTGAAAACAAATTAATCTTATAATCAATTTCAATTAAAATGGTTGACTTAGTCAACTTGTAATCATCAGTTAACTTGCTAACTTATTTTCATTAATCCTTCCACTTAAATTAATTAATAATATAACTAATATCTCTCAATTATTTTCTTAAAACAATTGTCCCAAATTATTAACCCTTAGGTTAATTTCTGATGTCATTTTTTATAAACTTATTGAAATGTCTAAACAAATCATTTATAACTATAAAATATTAATTTATAAATAAAAATTCTGTTTTTATATAAAATATAACTTAAAATTGTGCTTTAGCTAAAAAAATATTTTTTATAACTTTAAATACGTGGATACGCCTAACGGCGAATTAACGTTTTAAAATTTTGGGTTTTAGGCCATTTGCTGCCAACTACTTAATTAATAATGTCTATGATTAAAACCACAACGATCGTTGAATTCTAATTCAACGATCAACATCCAACCAACAATCAACATCCAATCAGTATACAATGTTATATGGGATAAACAATATATATATATATATATATATATATATATATATATATATATATATATGAATACAACGAAAAACAAATAACATATAATTCATATGAGTAATCTCGTTGGATTCCTCCAACCTGTTCTTACTGGCAACACATCTCATAATGTTATATTGTAATAGCATATGAATATAAATTTCTAATTTAAAAATTTTAATGACAGAATTATAAATATTGACAAACGTGAATCACAACAACCAATAATCATCCATAACATCCAATCATCTAATTTATATTATCAATGATAAATTTTAATTATATGAATTAAACAACATCAAGGAATTCTAGAAATGTGAGAGTTATCTCACTATTTTTATTTCCATTTGACGATTTTAGATCGTTTTATCTAATTTTAAACTAGCGTTTAAAATAAGATAAAATTCGAGCTAGCTCCAAATTATCCCAAACCAGCTTGTGCGCATAACCTTCTCCGATACGATTCCAACGCTGCTTGTTTTATTGAATTTTGAAGTCGTATGATAAAAATACGTTCGTTATCATTTTGATCAAATCAAACATATTTATAATTTTCCTAATGATAATTATTAATTTTAAAACCTTTATTAAATTGATACGTCCCCGCATAATACTTTTTCCATGCATAATCTCCTACCAAGTTTCTTCACTGCATCCCTGCCTAATACTTCTTCCATGCATAATCTCCTACCAAGTTTCTTCACTGCATCCCTGCCTAATACCCAATCCACTTCCCATTTTTTCTTTTCTTTCCCTTTTTATATATATAAAGGACCAAGCCCAAACTCTTCACATCCCAGTTGCCCATGTCTCCCTATTCTTCTTCTCTCATTTACACAAATGTCTGCTACTGCCTGAAGCACACCACACTACCGAACCCCCCTACTTCCCTATGACTTCTTCAATTATCACTATAACATTTTTCTCAGCAAATCCATACACTGAACTCCAAGCTTCAGACCAAATCCAAGGTGAACTCCCCCCACCCAACCCCGTTATCACTTCTCCATCACTGTAGTGCGCATATATATATATATATATATATATATATATATATATATATATATTCTACAAATGGAACGATTCTCGACCCCCCTTCCCTACATCTATGCTTTGTTTCAGGAACCCACTGCCAGTCCTTACATCGAACAAAAGCAACATGCCACTTCTTATGACGCTAGATCATCGCCGAGCTTCAACATCAACTGCCTCTCTGCCCACACACGACTCTGTGGCTTCAATTCCACCCAACTATGACACCCCATGTTCGTTAATATCACTCATTAAGAGAATGCATTAAGTTTCATGAAGCGTTATAGGTAAACAGAAATAGAAACATTACAAGACAGATATAAAATAGCAGTGGAATAATTTTTTTTTATTAAGCATCGTGGTTCAAAACATCATATGTTTGAAAATACATAAATCTAATACATCAATAAAACTTCTGCCTTGCATTCAAAACATCAGAGTACCAAATAAAAGAAGCAAAATTCCCAAATAAAAACATAGCCATAGTAGCAACGATAACAGCTTGAGCAAAACATCTAAGCAGCTCTAGCAAAGGATTGCAGAATCCTGATTAAGCTTGAGTATTCCCACCCTGAGAACCTGGGGGGAGGGGGGCAGAAGAAAGAAAAGGAAATTAAAAGGGTCAGACATAAAGTCTGGCGAGTCCAGTTACTTTTAGCAAATAAATAAGTAAAAGTATCATGACAGACATATAAAGTAGATAAGAAAGATAATATCACAAAAGGCAGGTATGATAAGGTAAACATGATAGAGTGTATACGCTTCTCTAATGATTACTTTAATTCTCTGATGATTACTCTGATTTTCTGCATCAATACTAGTATAACCAGAATGAGAAGATCCCAACAACTATAAGATGGTAGACTTAGGCGTACTTCTGATGAGAGGTTTTAACCCCATACAGTCCATAGGCAACCCAATCTAACAGGCTCCTAAACTTTAAGGCGTCTATATGTACCCTAATTACTACGCTAATCGATTGGCTCCCTACTCCGTAGATACCATGTGTCGGCCTCACAGTAGGATGTATCACTTCTTAAAGTGGCAACCCTTCGTTGATGTGCACAACCACATCTACAGGTGTCACGGTCGTCTTATCCCCCTCTGCCCGGACCATGCACGCACGTGTCCCCGGTCGGTTTGCGCCGCCCACACCGTCCTCCACGTTTGGATCTCTTACAATCAGCCTAATAAGCGTGTCCCGACTCCGACCTAGGGCGGAATACTCATCTGATACCGTTCTATGGGTTATTAGCTGAAACGTGTCCCCCACACAAGATGATAAAAGCTCTCCCCTTTGTCTTGTATCCCCACTAGGATTTCCATAGGTTATGCTTACCTAACGGTGTCTTTAATTACATAACCCCAACTGGTTAAGTTTGTGGGCCTATATGTAAATATTACCCACCCTACCCAAATATACTTAACCTTCCCACTATTTCAACCAAGTTCACTTAACCCCTATTCAAACTCATGTTCATACAATCCCTATGGATTTAACTAGGTTAAGTATTCCAATTCATTACCATGTCCATTTATGGTTATAATGTGCTAGACCCCTCGCATTAAGTCTACCACTTGTGGATGCTGGATATGCCGGTCGATTCCAGGCAGATTTTTTCCATAAGTCGGGCTTAATCTTGTGTCTATCACGTCTCGTATTTGTGCAGCTAGACCCCTCACATTAGATTCACCACTTTTTTTCGCTGGATATGTCGGGCGATTCCGGGCAGACTTCCACCACAAGTGTATTCTAACCTCGTGTCTAGGCGCAGTTACAATTTCTAATTACTGTAATCCTAGGCATTTCATTATTAGCCAATTTTTACCTATGTCGTTAGGTTTCCATGCCCCTTTCCATAAGTTATGTTCGTAATAAATTATATGCCCAAATTCATATTCATACATTTTATTTAGGTTATGCCAAAATGATTGTAACAACCCGAAAATCTGGGCCAGTTTAAAATTTTTATTTTGGCAATTTTAGCGAATTTTGAATATTTAAAATAGATTATTTTAAATAATATCGACGATAAATTTATTTTGAATAGAAATTCGAACGTATATTATATAGATCATCGTTAGAGTATAAATATTTATTTTAAATTATAAAAGGAATTGAAAATGGCGCGATAGTTCGATAATTCGATTTCAAACTTCAATTGAATGTAACGGGTGCAAAACAAACCGGATTTTAGTGAAACCAAAAATAATAGGATCTATTTGAGAATATCTTTCCAACGAATTCGGAAAATCAAAATTTCATAGTGGGAATCAAAAGATATGTCCAGTTGAAAATTCTGAATAGTCGCTATGGAATTCAGGCCCTGAAAAATAGACATTTTGCAAACGACCTCGGATTTCGACGAAACCACTTTTGTTGGATCCGTGATGTCAAATTATTGCTAGGTTTCAAATTTCATAATTTTTCGAATCAATACGTGAGCGTGGCAAAGGAAAACGCATTTGACCAGTTTCAGTTGATTTTAATCGACTGGAAAATGGCCATTTTTCCAACGGCCTCAGAATTCGACGAAACTAGTTTTGTTAGGACCGTATCGTCAATACGAAGCTAGAAAATATTTTTTTGGAATTTTTCGAGGTAGAATGTGGCCCCAGCAAATTGAAATGTACGTTTAAAATTCAATATAAAGATTTAAATGCTAATTTAAATGGAAACTGATCGAAACGATAGAACTGGCTTACGGGACATATCCCATTGTGTTCGGAATGGGGGTATTTAGCTAAGGTAGACATTCGTTGGGTTTGAATTGGACTTCGTGTGGAGAAAAATACATTTTTGAAGGATAAAATAATAAAATAATATATATAAGGCCATTATCTCCAAGCCCTAGGTCAAACCCTTAGCTGGTCAAACTCAAAAACGCGCCTCCTTCAAACCCAACGGCGGACAGCAATCGATTTTTTTATTCCCTCCGATCTCGAAATACACTTTGAAATAAATTATGATTCATACATGAAATCGAAGCACTCTCTTAGATCTTCGTATCAATACCACTTTCTACATCCATCGTTGGATCTTTCGTTCAATTTCAAGCCATAAAGGATTGGCGTTCGCACTCGATTTCCGCCGCCCCTGGGGGTTCGAGCTCACCGCGCCGCCGCCTGTAGGTGGAGAAGGAGGAGCTCGTCGTCGTGGAAGGGTCTGATGCAATTCCGGTCAGCTGAAGAGGCGGCAAGATCGAACCCTAATCGGGCATGATGGGTTCGGTTATGCGCGGCTTCCTGAGTAAATGGTGAACAAAAAAAAGGTTTTATTTTTATTTATTCTTCTTAAGTTTTTAAAATCAGTTTTTAACAGTTTAAATTCAGTTTAAAATTCAGTTTAGAATTCAGTTTAAAATTGTTTTGAAAATCAGTTTAAATTTGTTTTAAAAATATATAGACTTTGTTTAAAATATATAAATAGAAATGTGATATTTATAGAATAGATTATATATATATATAACTTTGAAGATAAAAAGTTGAGATTTCTATATAAGGAAATTCGAGATTTTGATATATATATATATATATATATATATATATATATTGACATGATAAAAATAGGATCTTTGTATATATAGTGTTTTGAAATAAAAATTCGATTTTTACATATATAGTGTTTTGAAATAAAAATTCAATTTTTACATATGTAGAGAATACGGGCAACGAAGATGACTAAGAGGCGAGAACGATGAAGATTTCTATAAATGAAGAGTCGTGGTATTGGATAGCTATTGGTGAGAACTTCTCAGTCTTCAATTTCTTTTTCTAGTGATATATATACTAGGATGCAGACGGTGTTTAGTAGCACCCGACACCCGTCATCCACAGACCATGGATGGCTTGTTTGTTAAATTGTTTGGTTGTGTAGTTAGTTAGAATATTTGAGTTGAATTGAATTGTTTGGTGAAATGGAATGGATTTGATTGATGTGTGAATGGCGTGGGCCTTTACTAGACCGGGGATAAGGCTAGACCTTGTCCCGTTTCTAGTATCGTGCCGTTATGCCGCCGAAATTTTCTAAAATAAGTTAGAAAAATAAAGATAACATTTTATTTAATAAATGAACCGAATAGAATATTCATAGGTTGAATAAAATAGTTTGATCGTTAAAAATATAATTTTTAACGTGAATGTGAATAAATAAATATTCATTTACAAACCGGACGGTTTGTTTATGTACACCTATTTGAAGGACATTGATTGGGATGATAAATTTTACACATCGCCCAACTGCACAAATAAAAATCTGTGTTTGATTGCTTGAAACCCCACACGGGTATTGGGATGATATTTGACGTACACTAATCCCGATTGTTTAGTTGTATGTCGATCGATTGATTGACAGGCTGTTATAAGCGTTGAATATTTATATTTGATGCTTATACAGTGTAGAAAGCACTTTGGATGATGGTTGATTATTCATCGTTGTTGATATATACATGTGTTGTAGAAAATCCATATAATTAACATTATATGGTAATTGATTGGGCCTCATTCCAGTTTTAAAATAGAAATATTTGAAAAATAGAAATATTTGAAAAATAGAAATATTTGAAATAGAATATTTGAAAATATGAATATACGAAGCCGTGTTGATTAGATATACGCCATTTCGACGTGAACGATATTTATATCGATTTTATTCATTTTATAATGAATATCGAAAGTGATTTCAAAATCTGATATTTTGAAAAGAATTGAAATTCGAATTAAATTGAATATAAACGAATTTGAATTGAAATTGAATATAAATGAATTCAAATTGAAATTGAATATAAATGAATTCGAATTGAAATTGAATAAATGAATTCGAATTGAAATCGATTTGAAATGAATTTAAAACGAATTTATATTGGAAAATTCAATTTTGATTTGAAATTGAATATGAAGTTGAAAACCATTTGGAAACGAATTTAAAACGATTTATAAAGCACGTTTTAAAGGAAATCGACGAAGTATATATTATCTATATTATATATATAATATAATAGCCTGAATAGAACGCGCCGCGCTGCGGCAGTTCGCGAATTTCGACCATTGACTTCGAACGGATATTACGGGAGATCCGACCATCGGATTCTCCTAAAACCGGAACCGTTGGGTTCGTGTAACAACCCGTATTTCGATAACATGTTAAAACAAGAATCAAGGCAGAATTTCATTTTTAAATTCTGAATCAAGTAAAACGGGTTATGCCATTGCGTTCGTCTCGGAAAAATACGCGAAATAGAGTCTGAGTTTTCGAGAATTGGAGTCCGTATGACCAAGTTATGGTCCGACGAAGTTTTCAGAAAATTCAAGTTCAAAAACGAGTTCTAATTTCGGAAATTAGGGCTGGAGGGCTAGGCGGGAAAAATTCCCGCCAGGCTCCCCAAGTCGACAACCCTATCGACTCGGGAGTCGACATGGCTTGACCCAAGTCGACAGCCCTGTCGACTTGGGGGTCGACTTATGGTGGCCGGGCAATTTTGCCTGGTGCACCTATTTTCTGTCTTGGCTAGGTTTTTGGGCCTGGTTTGAAATTTGACGGTTCAGGTTGGTCCTAGGGTTAATCTAAGGGTCCTAACTAATCCTAATCTCTATAAATAAGCCCCTAATTCTCTCCTAAATCCTCATTATTCATTCATGCAACTAAACTATGGCAAAATTGCTCCTCTCATGGCCTCCACTCAAAATCCTAGCCTCCACTTCATTTCTATGAGAGGTTTCATGATCATGTGAGTATTAGAGAGTCCCTATGTTAGTATGAGAGCTTCTCAAGTTGATTTCAAGGCTAAAGCTTTGACCTTTGTTCATCAAGATGGGGTTTTTATTGATTTGGAGCTTTCATCTTTGGGTTTTTGAATGATGGCATGCATAGGCTTTGTCTCAATCTTTAATTTAATCGATTTGTGCCTTCATAGCAATGTAAGCCCTTTCCCCACTCTTAGATATTAACTATGAAGTTAAATGTTCATGTTGCAAGTTTGGGTTTGATCATTAAGTATGATACATGCTATCATGTCATGCAAGTTTATGAAGTCATTATCTTGATCTTGTGGGCTAAAAGCTACAACCTTTATGTTGAAATGTTGCATTATGCAACATGAGAACCCTCATAACCTTTATGTCAACTTGCATATGAAGTCATAACCCTTATATGATGATATATGCGAGTTACTAGTCATCATTCCATGTCATTTGTCACCATGATTCGCTTATGTACCAAGTTTGGGTTTATGCATGTTTTTGAGGCTTAAGAATGTAACATGCAAGTTAATGAACACATTTGTGCCTCATTTGCCACCATGATTAACTTGTGGCTTAATATCCATTTTTGTCATGCCTTTGCCAAGTCTCTTCTTTTAATCCATTACGTTGTTGCGAACGTATATGCGAGTTTAAAAGCGTTGGGTTATGTTATGGGTAATTTCTAATGACATGAAAATATAACTTAAAAACATGACTTGAAATATAACATGGAAGTTGACATGTAAGTATGCTTGAAAATATGAAATTGGGAATTTACCTATTAAGTTAGGTCTACCCATACTATGGAATTGGGAATTTACCTATTGAGTTAGGTCTACCCATATTCTTAAGAAAACTTGAATATGAACACGGCACTAGACTAAACATGAAAGTGACCAACTCGAGGTTGGGTTGAGTTTGCAACGTAAAACTACCCGGAACCGACCGGCCTAACTAGTAGTTGCAAACAATAGGACCCAATGTGAGAAGTTGGTCATGTTGTGCTTGAACCCGAGATTAGACCAAGTTGTGGTGTAAAGCTACCCGGAACCGACCGGCTTAACTAGTAACCACAACAAAGTCTAATGTGAGAGGTTGAGGTGCATTAAGTAATTAATGCCACATGATAGGGTTAAGTTAATTTGATTAATGACTCTTAACCAAATATGACATGGACAATGGGTTAAGTAAATTGATTAGGCCAGTGATACTTAACAAAACATGACAAGGTTGGGTAGGTTAAGTAACTTGATTTGCCTAATGACACTTAACCATTTTTATATGACTAGTGGACGGGGTTAAGTTAACCAACACTTAATCAATTCAACACGATAATTTGGTAAGGTTAAGTAAGTTTTCTTAATGACACTTAACCGAAAAATACAGTTAATGGACGGGGTTAAGATTAGACTCAACTAGTCTAAACATGGAAATCGGACGGGGTTAAGTTAGCCTAGACTTAATTAATCCCACTTGGCAGTTTAAAGGGGGTTAAGTTAAACACTTAACTAATCTAACATGATGATTTGATGTGGTTAAGTGACCTATACTTAACCAATCTAACTCGTTAATTTATTGAGGTTAAGTTAATCTATACTTAACCAATCTAACGTGAAAACATGATAAGGCTAAGTCACGAATCGCTTAAATACGTTTGACCGATTTGACTCAGTAATTTGATAGGGTCAAGTTAATATATACTTAACCAACTTGAACATGGTTTGTAGGGTTAAGTCTTGAACTTGGATACTTAGCCAATTTTGACATGATTTGTAGACGGGTTAAGTCATGAACTTAAGTGACACTTAATCCATTATGTAAACCCTAGTTCTGAGGATTAGGTGGATAACCGTAGTTAACAAGGATAACGGGAATAAAGCTAAGTGGTAAACCTAAGTTGAAGAATAACTAAGTAATGATTCTTAGTCAAGGAAATTTAGACCAGTTCATAGATAGATGAGTAACCTAATACGGTAGGTCATCGTTTAAGTATACGAGTAGGAGCAAGTATCTGATTTAGATAAAGGCTCCAGCGAACTGGGTAACGAAGCAGCGGCTTCGGGGAATGTGAGGATATTCTTGGTATCCCTCTGTGAGCTGCCAGGTGATCATACTAGGCTCATGAGAGGTTAAGGTCTGCGTTAGAAGAACCAAGAGTATGCCTTGGTTGCTATACGAGCGACCTAAAGACGGGGATGGATAGGGGATAGTCGACGATACACGGTCGTACCCTAGATAGCATTTCGTCAGGCTACCTACCATCTTTGGTCAAGCGTGTACGTACGGAAAGGCAGAGAACACCCAAAAGACCATAATTGCTATCTAATTATGGTTGCGGTAAGGCTAGGATTGTGGGTTGGCCAGTAGAGTGTTCTCATACAGGATTTATCTTGTCTTGTCTTTCACTAGTTGAGGGAGTGGTCTCATGGGACCATAGCCACGTATAGAAAAAAATAGACCTTAGCATCTGCATCGGCAGATAAATCAAAAGCTCCCGACCGAGTCCTGTATTTCCTGATCTGCCCTGTGACAGGACTCGGATGGCACGATGTGATACATGTGCATACAGTCATGGAAAAACGATTCACGGTGAATGCGTGGGAAAAAGGGCGCGGTTGACGGTTAGCGTAATTCCTAATGGCCCTGGGTGGTTGAACCAAAACCGAGATACAAAAACGTGCAATAGATAAGCATAATCTCTAGTAGTCCTAGGTAGCATAAGTCCTAGTTGTACAAACGATGATTCATGTTGAAAGACCCTAGTTAGATATAGGGTGACAGCCCAAAACGATCTTAAGGATCATGGAACTATGTTAAAGTAGTATAGAATCTCATGGGAAAGCCCGTATGGTCTACGGCAAGGGACTGAACATTTACATGGAATAAAACATACGAGTTGAGTAACCTATATATGCGATATATTAGGTTGACATGGACCATTACACGACTTTTGAGTAAGGGTCATTCGTGGTTAACACATGATACGGTGGGGATACTAGTACGGTAGGTGCAGAGCTAAAAGACAGGATAGATACCATGGGAGGTTATACGTGATAGATATCTTGGGGATATTATACTTGATAGGAACCTGACGATGGGATACCTTGTTTTATCTTGACATCGCATTTTTATCATGACACCTTAGTTTATCTGAGTTCAGTAGTTCATCCTGTTATTTTGATTTAGCTTATCTATCTTGTCATCATGCTTATGTTCATCTCAGTTTCTCATGTCAGTTAACTTTACTAGTTTTTATGCTGATAGTAGATAGGGCTTACTCAGTCTTTTTGACTGACCCGTTTTGTTTCGCCTCTTTTCTTCCGTTTCCCCCCAGGTTACAGGGAGGAAATACTGTTGTTTAGTTCGGACTACTTCTGCTTGAAGGTCATCATGGATGGCTTGGACTTTTCTTGGCTATGGCTACTTTACTGTTTTACTTGGGGAATAATTTATGAAAAAGTCTTTATGCTTCTTTACTATTGCAAGACAGGTTTTGATGTACTCTGATGTAAAAGGCTTTAGACCTTAATTATTAATGTTTATGAAAGTTCGATTTTACTTCCGCTATTTTATATGTTCTGTCTTGTGATATTTCTGTGCATGTTTACCAATAATGCCCCTCTAAAGCTAGTGCATTCCTTTGCGAGTGACCCTAGCGGAGGCGGGGTGTTACACGTGGTATCAGAGCAGAAGGTTACCAGACTGGGCAAATGTTTTTAAAGACCTTCTGAAAACTATTTGGAAATCGTTTATAAAGAAGCATTTTTCAAGAAAATTTTCTTTTAAAAGAAAAAGGATATTCCCCAAAGGCCATTAGCACTATCCTTGTTTCCTTAATTGAATCTCTTTTCCTTTCTTTCCTCCATCTGTAGTCACAGTGGTTTTAACTGCGACTAGTCTTTTCTATCTACGAAAGTGCTTTCCATACAATGGAGGTGGTTCTCGAGAGACCAGTGGCCGCGTTATAAGAAAGGATAGTGAGAAAGAGAATAAAGGATACGAGCTTAAGGATGAGCAACTTGTGGGTATGGCTTAGTCCTCAAAGGAGGGAGAAAGATGAACAATGAAACCCATGATGAGAAAGTACCTTTGGCATGGTAAAACTGGTCGGATAGTTAAGTATTATGGGACAAGGACAAGATCATCGGGAGGGAAATAGTATGCTCTCATTTCTAGGGTACCTCGGAAGGAGGGTAACGATCTTGTTAAAGGTTTAGCTTTTCTTCTCTATCATCCCGTTAGGACTTCGTTTTTCGTATCATTTAAGTTTGCTTCGATATTTGAGTCTCTGCACCTTAAGTACTAGCGTAATAGAGAATCCCATTTTTGTCTCAAAGTCCTATTGGAGAATCAGTCCATTTATACATGACTTGTTTGGATTTGGGAATGTCTATGTCAAGTGTTGAGTTTGGAAATAATGCTTATGTTTATAAGCTATGGATGGATTCTAGGGATGAAGTGGTTATCCAGTAGGGGGTGCCACTCTCGGCTTTGATAGGAGGGTAGTTAGACCTTTTGACTAGCCTTGGTAATACTCTCGAAGTATCGTGTAACCTTTTTGAGGTTCTGTCATGACTAGTTACTTAGAATCCCTTGATGCCTTTATTGGAAATTTGAAGCCCGATCAAGTGGTGTTCGCCGATAAGACGGATGGTTTACTTCATTTATGCATGGGTTATAGAGATCACCCAAGTAAGTGCGCTTGATAACCTGGTTGACATCTGTTTACTTTCAAGAGAAAGTTCTTCTACATGGAATACCTTATAGTATATAAACGAGATCCAAGATTCACTAGTGAATTTTGGAAAGCTTGCATGAGATCATGAGTACGCAGTCATGTTTGCGCCAAGTATTCTAGAAAAAGGATAAGCGCAAGTGGAACGAGAGGCGACGAAGAAATGAGTTCCAGCTCATGTTATGGAAACAGGAAATAAGAAGCTACGAAATCGCGAAGTTAAAAGACGGTCAAGGCACAATGGAATTAAGCTCAAGGAAATACGACTTTGATGGTCAAAGACTAGATACGCGCATGATATCTCTTTTTGGGAGTATATCCTTGATCCCTGTTTTATGTAGAGCTTACTTGTAGGCTATCTTTTGTGGACATCCTCTCAGTCCTATTTTCTGTTACAAACCCCGTAAGGAGTTTGTCTTGTTTATCTTCTCGACCCTGTTTCAGGGAATCCTAGGTAGAACCCTATGGATGTAAACATGTATTTGAAACATGTTATGATTGATATGGTTGCAAGTGGTTGCAAGTGGTTGCTCGTGGATGCGCGAATACACATTAGATACTAGCTCGACTCGGTCACATTTCATATTGCATATGCACGAGTATTTATACTTGTTTATGGATGAAATCGAATGTATTATCATGTGGTTGTTGCATATGAATGAATGATTGTGCACGCATATAGTATCTATATGACTAGGACTATTTGCATACATGTTGGATTCATGGCACTATACATATTTTTGCATTAGAAAGATTATTCAGGCCTGATCATTAGCATTAGCTAAGGAACATGTACACACACGTTTTGCATATATTCATACAGCATTAGAAATCATCTAAGGACAATGGTTGCTTGTGGATGATGTTTTGAGTAGATGAATGATGGATGGTAGGATATGTTCTTCCTAACTTGGAGATTTCGGGGACGAAATCCTAAAAGGTGGGGAGAATGTAACAACCCGTATTTCGATAACATGTTAAAACGAGAATCAAGACAGAATTTCATTTTTAAATTCTGAATCAAGTAAAACGGGCTATGCCATTGCGTTCGTCTCGGAAAAATACGCGAAATAGAGTCTGAGTTTTCGAGAATCGGAGTCCGTATGACCAAGTTATGGTCCGACGAAGTTTTCAGAAAATTCAAGTTCAAAAACAAGTTCTAATTTCGGAAATTAGGGCTGGAGGGCTAGGCGGGAAAAATTCCCGCCAGGCTCCCCAAGTCGACAACCCTGTCGACTCGGGAGTCGACATGGCTTGACCCAAGTCGACAGCCCTGTCGACTTGGGGGTCGACTTATGGTGGCCGGGCAGTTTTGCTTGGTGCACCTATTTTCTGTCTTGGCTAGGTTTTTGGGCCTGGTTTGAAATCTGACGGTTCAAGTTGGTCCTAGGGTTAATCTAAGGGACCTAACTAATCCTAATCTCTATAAATAAGCCCCTAACCCTCTCCTAAATCCTCATTATTCATTCATGCAACTAAACTATGGAAAAATTGCTCCTCTCATGGCCTCCACTCAAAATCCTAGCCTCCACTTCATTTCTATGAGAGGTTTCATGATCATGTGAGTATTAGAGAGTCCCTATGTTAGTATGAGAGCTTCTCAAGTTGATTTCAAGGCTAAAGCTTTGACCTTTATTCATCAAGATGGGGTTTTTATTGATTTGGAGCTTTCATCTTTGGGTTTTTGAATGATGGCATGCATAGGCTTTGTCTCAATCTTTAATTTAATCGATTTGTGCCTTCATAGCAATGTAAGCCTTTTCCCTACTCTTAGATATTAACTATGAAGTTAAATGTTCATGTTGCAAGTTTGGGTTTGATCATTAAGTATGATACATGCTATCATGTCATGCAAGTTTATGAAGTCATTATCTTAATCTTGTGGGCTAAAAGCTACAACCTTTATGTTGAAATGTTGCATTATGCAACATGAGAACCCTCATAACCTTTATGTCAACTTGCATATGAAGTCATAACCCTTATATGATGATATATGCGAGTTACTAGTCATCATTCCATGTCTTTTGTCACCATGATTCGCTTATGTGCCAAGTTTGGGTTTATGCATGTTTTTGAGGCTTAAGAATGTAACATGCAAGTTAATGAACACATTTGTGCCTCATTTGCCACCATGATTAACTTGTGGCTTAATATCCATTTTTGTCATGCCTTTGCCAAGTCTCTTCTTTTAATCCATTACGTTGTTGCGAACGTATATGCGAGTTTAAAAGCGTTGGGTTATGTTATGGGTAATTTCTAATGACATGAAAATATAACTTAAAAACATGACTTGAAATATAACATGGAAGTTGACATGTAAGTATGCTTGAAAATATGAAATTGGGAATTTACCTATTAAGTTAGGTCTACCCATACTATGGAATTGGGAATTTACCTATTGAGTTAGGTCTACCCATATTCTTAAGAAAACTTGAATATGAACATGACACTAGACTAAACATGAAAGTGACCAACTCGAGGTTGGGTTGAGTTTGCAACGTAAAACTACCCGGAACCGACCGGCCTAACTAGTAGTTGCAAACAATAGGACCCAATGTGAGAAGTTGGTCATGTTGTGCTTGAACCCGAGGTTAGACCAAGTTGTGGTGTAAAGCTACCCGGAACCGACCGGCTTAACTAGTAACCACAACAAAGTCTAATGTGAGAGGTTGAGGTGCATTAAGTAATTAATGCCACATGATAGGGTTAAGTTAATTTGATTAATGACTCTTAACCAAATATGACATGGACAATGGGTTAAGTAAATTGATTAGGCCAGTGATACTTAACAAAACATGACAAGGTTGGGTAGGTTAAGTAACTTGATTTGCCTAATGACACTTAACCATTTTTATATGACTAGTGGACGAGGTTAAGTTAACCAACACTTAATCAATCCAACACGATAATTTGGTAAGGTTAAGTAAGTTTTCTTAATGACACTTAACCGAAAAATACAGTTAATGGACGGGGTTAAGATTAGACTCAACTAGTCTAAACATGGAAATCGGACGGGGTTAAGTTAGCCTAGACTTAATTAATCCCACTTGGCAGTTTAAAGGGGGTTAAGTTAAACACTTAACTAATCTAACATGATGATTTGATGTGGTTAAGTGACCTATACTTAACCAATCTAACTCGTTAATTTATTGAGGTTAAGTTAACCTATACTTAACCAATCTAACGTGAAAACATGATAAGGCTAAGTCACGAATCGCTTAAATACGTTTGACCGATTTGACTCAATAATTTGATAGGGTCAAGTTAATATATACTTAACCAACTTGAACATGGTTTGTAGGGTTAAGTCTTGAACTTGGATACTTAGCCAATTTTGACATGATTTGTAGACGGGTTAAGTCATGAACTTAAGTGACACTTAATCCATTATGTAAACCCTAGTTCTGAGGATTAGGTGGATAACCGTAGTTAACAAGGATAACGGGAATAAGGCTAAGTGGTAAACCTTAGTTGAAGAATAACTAAGTAATGATTCTTAGTCAAGGAAATTTAGACCAGTTCATAGATAGATGAGTAACCTGATACGGTAGGTCATCGTTTAAGTATACGAGTAGGAGCAAGTATCTGATTTAGATAAAGGCTCCAGCGAACTGGGTAACGAAGCAGCGGCTTCGGGGAACGTGAGGATATTCTTGGTATCCCTCTGTGAGCTGCCAGGTGATCATACTAGGCTCATGAGAGGTTAAGGTCTGCGTTAGAAGAACCAAGAGTATGCCTTGGTTGCTATACGAGCGACCTAAAGTCGGGGATGGATAGGGGATAGTCGACGATACACGGTCGTACCCTAGATAGCATTTCGTCAGGCTACCTTCCATCTTTGGTCAAGCGTGTACGTACGGAAAGGCAGAGAACATCCAAAAGACCATAATTGCTATCTAATTATGGTTGCGGTAAGGCTAGGATTGTGGGTTGGCCAGTAGAGTGTTCTCATACAGGATTTATCCTGTCTTGTCTTTCACTAGTTGAGGGAGTGGTCTCGTGGGACCATAGCCACGTATAGAAAAAAACAGACCTTAGCATCTGCATCGGCAGATAAATCAAAAGCTCCCGACCGAGTCCTGTATTTCCTGATCTGCCCTGTGACAGGACTCGGATGGCACGATGTGATACATGTGATACAGTCATGGAAAAACGATTCACGGTGAATGCGTGGGAAAAAGGGCGCGGTTGACGGTTAGCGTAATTCCTAGTGGCCCTGGGTGGTTGAACCAAAACCGAGATACGAAAACGTGCAATAGATAAGCATAATCCCTAGTAGTCCTAGGTAGCATAAGTCCTAGTTGTACAAACGATGATTCATGTTGAAAGACCCTAGTTAGATATAGGGTGACAGCCCAAAACGATCTTAAGGATCATGGAACTATGTTAAAGTAGTATAGAATCTCATGGGAAGGCCCGTATGGTCTACGACAAGGGACTGAACATTTACATGGAATAAAACATACGAGTTGAGTAACCTATATATGCGATATAATAGGTTGACATGGACCATTACATGACTTTTGAGTAAGGGTCATTCGTGGTTAACACATGATACGGTGGGGATACTTGTACGGTAGGTGCAGAGCTAAAAGACAGGATAGATACCATGGGAGGTTATACGTGATAGATATCTTGGGGATATTATACTTGATAGGAACCTAACGATGGGATACCTTGTTTTATCTTGACATCGCATTTTTATCATGACACCTTAGTTTATCTGAGTTCAGTAGTTCATCCTGTTATTTTGATTTAGCTTATCTATCTTGTCATCATGCTTATGTTCATCTCAGTTTCTCATGTCAGTTAACTTTACTAGTTTTTATGCTGATAGTAGATAGGGCTTACTCAGTCTTTTTGACTGACCCGTTTTGTTTCGCCTCTTTTCTTCCGTTTCCCCCCCAGGTTACAGGGAGGAAATACTGTTGTTTAGTTCGGACTACTTCTGCTTGAAGGTCATCATGGATGGCTTGGACTTTTCTTGGCTATGGCTACTTTACTGTTTTACTTGGGGAATAATTTATGAAAAAGTCTTTATGCTTCTTTACTATTGCAAGACAGGTTTTGATGTAATCTGATGTAAAAGGCTTTAGACCTTAATTATTAATGTTTATGAAAGTTCGATTTTACTTCCGTTATTTTATATGTTCTGTCTTGTGATATTTCTGTGCATGTTTACCAATAATGCCCCTCTAAAGCTAGTGCATTCCTTTGCGAGTGACCCTAGCGGAGGCGGGGTGTTACAGTTCGTATCGAAAAGAGCTTTCTAACGAATATTAGAAATTAGAAATCTAACGGTTGGATTTGGAATTATGTCCAAATCAAATTTGAAAAAGGTCGTTGTAAGTGCAGTTCGATGGCCGTTGATGGAAATCGACTGTACGGGCCTTGATAAAATTATTAAAAATAGTAATAATTTGTTTAAAATCATAAGAAATGATTTAGAAAGAATTGGGATGAAAAACTCCATATTTGAAAAGATAAAAATAGATTTTTATCGAAATTAACTAGTTTTGAACTAGAATTATAATTCTATTTATTTTTAAATAAATAAATTGGATTTGAAATGTTTTTGAAAATAACCAGAATTTCCAATAATTACATTGGAATGGATTTGAATCGAAATTGTCTTCGGAATATTTCGATGTTGGATTCGTGATTCTACAGATATTGTTATGGAAATTTGAAAGATATAGATATATATATCGTTATCTCCAATACGATATTTGTTGGTCGTAGAATTTGATATTGAATATAAGCCGATATATTTTCTATTCAGAGCCTTGTATTTAATATCAAATGTGATTTGGGTTTGTCGTGAACGGTGTCTTGACTAACACTGTTCTTGAACCCAGTTGAGAAAAGATTAAATCTTTTTATTTAGATTTAATGAAGTGTACCAATTAAATAATATTTAATTGGAATTGAATTGATATTGATTTTTGGGTTTATCGTGAGCAGTGTTTTAAATAACACTCGTTCTTTAACCCGATAATTAATGGAATGTGGTTTTGGGTTTATCGTGAATCGTGTTTTAAATGACACTGATTCTTTAACCCAGTCAAAGATTAAAACTAAGTGGAGTTTTAATGAATCTTTAATTAGATTGAAATAATCGAGAATGGAGTATCACCAGTTTTACTCCAGGCGTTAGTTAAATCTTTAATTAGATTTGAACGTGAAATGGTAATTGAATTTACCGATAACACTGTGGTGTTAGATATGAAGTATAACCAGTTTTACTTCATGGGATGAATAGGTCGGGGTTGGGAAATTGAAACAAATGATTACTTCGGTAAGGTTCGTTAATCCCGACTAGTTGAATCGAAATTCAAAAGAAGATTAAAGAATAAATTCAAGGAATTTATCTTGGATAAAATTAATGGGAACCTTTCCCTATGAATGTGAAATTAGAAACTAACTGTCGGTTAGCTAAGCAGAATGGTTTTCTGGATATTGATCTGATGTTGGTTTCGGCCTTCGGGGTTAATATTTGGGAAATTATTCTCTTGATTAATTTACGGTTAGTGACTGATGAATTGGAATGAGGCGTATGTTGTGTTTGTGTTACACTTATTTAAAATATACGCGAGTTATTCGGAAAGACCGGTTTTATCCCATTCTGAATGACTGATACGACGATAAGTCAAAGATGAAGACGGTGGTCGAAGACCGGAAGTCTTCACATCGTTTAAGTGATTACTGATGATCTTGATTGGGGTGTACACCCAAGAAGATGGAAACAGTTGGTGATCGTCCAGACGTACGTGGAGATCGATGGATATGCGGGGTACTAGGTGCCTCCGGTTTCGTTCAGACCCAGAACGGACTTGTAAATGGACTGTGTGTCTGACATTGGATTTTAGTCCGTGTGATTGATTTCTATTAAATATATATCCGTTTGGCGGCGGAGAATTTATTCTTTTGCTTAACGCCCTTCTCTGAGACGTACGAGCTCAGGGGTTATATATTGATGGATATCAAACGCATGGAGTGAATTGCCTGTGTGGCATGCCTAAGTGGCAATTGATCGAGGCTTCTGTTAAAAAGCAAAATCTTGTGGTGATGATCAAAGCACAGCCTGTGTGGCACAGCTTTGTGTAACGTGAATTCGCGAGCCTCGCACCCCGGTTGTGAACCAAAAACGGGAGAGGACCTCAGGGAGGGCATGCGTTTCTTTCTAGCTAGGGTGGTGTCAGCGACCTACCAGCTCTGACATTTATATACTTTTCACCTGTGTGGTTGTTGCTGTTGCGAGGCGCCTCGGTTAGATCGGATGATCCGGGTCCGATGGAGCCATTCGTTGGCTCATTTACGCCCCAAAGGGCGGGGAAACGTAGTGCTCAGGCATAATAATCCACATCGGTGGACCGGCCCTGTCGCTCCAAGGCTTGCCTGCGCGCTTGCCTGAGGCTCAGGCTAGAGAGTCTCGAATCGGTAGAGGACGATCCCTAGCCTCGGTTCATAGATGGAAATCCAATTTCCAAATAGTGACATTTGCGGTTTTATTTGTAGAGCCTAGTATGGCGACATAGTGGGATAGGGCGCTTATGCCGTCTATGATTAATACTTATGATTTGAAGTTGTTATATACACTATGCACTTATAATAGTATCAAATGATTTGTTTTTAAACGTATCAAGCATTCTTGGCTATTATAAGGTAAAACCCCTATCCTCCGGCTTGTGTTGCATTGTGTGATGGGAACTGGGTCTTATAATAGCTTCATTTTTCTTTATTTAGCATTGCGCTGTTGTTTTATGCACTGGTATTCTTGGGAGGAAACCCGTTCCGTGTTATACGGCGTGGTCCCTTGATTTGCCTAACTTTGAAAATAAAGATAAATAACTGTTTTAGTTCTCACACCAGTCCCATGACTGACCTGGAGTTTATTGTTTTAACCTAAACTCTGGGTGCCCTTATTTTGACACGGGCAGCTAGTAGTTTTGGTTTTGCAGATTTATATTCACAGGATCCTGGTTTACAGCTGGAATGATATCCAGAAAGCTTTGTATCCGTATATCTCTTCTAGTTGTGTATTGTATTATTTTCCGCTGCTATGTATTTAAATGTAATTTAAATCTCTGATATTTCTGTGTAATATTGATATATACCCTGTATATTCTTGTAATCTGATGCATTGTTGTAATATACAAGTAAATGTTCTTCCGCTGCATCCTATTTTGTCGCGTTCTCGAAACGATCAGGCGTTTCGAACGGTCTAGATCGGTTTAGCGACTGGTTCGGATCGTGCGAGATTCCTTTTCGTCACAATTCTCAATTACAAGTTATGCCCAATTTCAATGTTTTTCCCCTCATTCCCCGTTTAATGCGTTCACATATTTTAGTGGCATGCCTAGGCTTGAAAGGAGCCATTCTACATAAAATAAAAAGGGAAAGATGAAGGGAAGATGGTAGAAATAATCATACTAACTAAATTGACATATAATGACATAAACATATAGTGGCATAATGACAAGATATGCACATAGAAACAGATCTGATGAACGTATGCTAATAGAACTGATTCTAACATAATAGGGATGTCATAACAGGCATGATAAGATCTAAACAATGGTTTAGATATCCAACTAATAACAGATCCAACTTAATCACAAACATGATAGGGACAAGTATAAGGTGATCTAAACAGTGAAACAACGGCAAATTTGACATGATAAATTGGTGAAAGTTTAGATCTAATTCATAATCATGTCATAACATCATAGATACACAGGTTATAGCAGATTTGATTTGACTCAAATGGTCATAGGCATAAATACAAGTTAATGTCATATCAAGTTTTACTTTTAATTATTTGGATCTAAAAGTAACTTAAACTCACAGTGTTTGGATCTAGCAAAATAGAAGGAGAATAGCAGATGTTGAATCACAGATCTACACTTGAATAACTCTAAACTTGATTAACTTGATTGCAGAAGAAGAAGAAGGTCTGATTTAATCCGAGCAGTGACAACATCTAGTCCTCCATTATTTTTGGTGTGCAAAAACATGAGAAATGAGGCCATATATATAGCCACCAGCCCCAAATCCTAATATGCCATGTCTGCCCTAAGGGGGTCGACCCCCCTTAGGGGGTCGACACCCCCCTTGAGGGGTCGACACCCCTAGGCGGGATTTTCCCGCTCACCCCAATCTGTGCGATTTTGAATTTTCTGAACCAGTCACAGGCCTTCATTGTCCTTAAAGACTTCTAATGCTTATATGAACATATGCAAAGGTGTGTGTATATGTCTTTATTCTAATGCAAAGATCAAGCAGTCTACTGATTCAGTCGACCTCCTTAATGCAATGTATGTTAGTGTTATGAATCCAACATGTATGCAATAATCCTATTATAACATGCAAGTTCTATATGGGTGAACAATCATTCGTCCAATGCAACATCCATATGATGATACATCCAATTTCATCCATTAAAAGAAGAAAAATGCACACACATCCATATGCAGTGTGAGAGTGATTGAGCTGATCTAGTGCCTAATGTGTGTATATGTATCCACGAGCAACCACTTGCATCCATCAAACATAACATGTCTCAAACACATGTTTACATCCATGGGATTCCTACCTAAAGGTCGAAGATTCGATCGATAGGACATACTTAAATGATAGAAACAAGCATAAATAAAAGATTTGGAAAGGAAGTTAAGAACATATCCTCGAAAAGAAGAGAAGGGTACGAAGCACGAATCTTGTCCTCGGTCTCCCAAGTTGCATCCTTTGGGTTATCTCCCCGCTGAACTTTGATCAACTTGACTTCTCTATTGCGTAGCTTCTTAACTTCTGATCCAAGAATATGGGAAGTAACTCGTCTGAATGTCACCTCCCATTCCACCTCTACTTCCTCCAATATACTCGGATCAACTACTTCTGCGGTATCATGCAAGCAGCTCTGCAAATGAGAAACGTGGTAAACATCATGAACATTGGATGGTCTCTCTGGTAGCTTTACCCTATAGGCTATATGGTCAATCCTTTCTGTTATGGGAAATGGCCTTACAAATCTTGGCGCCAATTTCCCTACAGTTCCGAAGAGAACCACATTCCTAAAAGGTGACACATTAATGAAAACCATGTCTCCTATTTCAAATTCAATGTCAGACCTTCTCTTGTCTGCGTAAGATTTCTGCCTATTTTGAGCGGTCTTTATTCGTTGTTTAATAAGATCATTCTTCTCGGACGTTTCTCTGACCATATCTGGTCCAAGTAATAGTTTATCTGTAGATTCCCACCAACAAGTTGGTGATCTACAGGGTAGTCCGTATAATGCTTCCAAGGGTGACATGCCAATGCTAGCTTGATAACTATTGTTGTAGGCGAACTCTACTAAAGGAAGATGCTCTTCCTTAGTCCCTCCGAAGTCTAGGATACACAGTCTCAAAAGATCCTCAAGAATTATGTTCACCCTTTCCGTCTATCCATCGGTCTGTGGGTGATAAGCAGTGCTCAAACACAACTGTGTACCTAATGCTTCTTGCAAGCTCCTCCAAAATTCACTAGTGAAAATAGGGTCACGATCGCTTACGATGTTGGAAGGTACTGCATGAAGACGGACTATCTCATGAACGTAAATTGCTGCCAACCATGTTGCCGTCCTCTTGCTTTTAACTGGAATGAAATGACCGCTCTTAGTATGTCTATCCACCACAACCTAAATACTGGTGTTTCCTTTCTTTGATCTAGGCAAACCATCTATGAAATCCATAGTGACGCTCTCCCACTTCCACTGTGGAACCTCCAACGGATAAAGTAAACAACTGGGCTTCTTTTACTCAGCTTTGACTTGCTGACAAACCAAACATTGAGAAACAAACTCTGCTACATCTTTCTTCATCCCAACCCAAAAGAAAACCCACTTCATATCCCTATACATCTTATCATCGCTTGGATGAATATTCATCTTAGAATGATGGCCTTCCTCTAGGATTGTCTTTAACAAACTTCCAGTTTAGGGAACACAAAGCCTTCCATCTCGTCGCAACCACTCTTTATCGTCTATGGAATATCTATTTAGATGACTAGAAGTCTCACCTTAACTGAGCCTATCCAAGATGTCTCAAATCTGTGGATCATTTCGCTGCGAAGCTCCTATCTGACCCGTAAGAGTAGGTTGTATCTCTAGCGATGCAAACAAACCAGGCAAAAGCTCGGTGGAGGGTCTAAAATCAAAAGTCGATATGAACTACAAGCTTCTCCTTTCCACAAATAGAGGACTTAATGCCATCCTCTGCCTACTCAGTGCATCTTCCATCACATTACTGTTGCCAGGGGTATGAGCAATCTCGAAGTCATAAGAAGCTAGGAACTCCATCCACCTTTGTTGCCTTAAATTAAGATCCTTCTGCGAGAACAAGTACTTGAGAGATTTATGATCGGTGTACAACTCGAACTTCTCTCCAAGCAAATAATGATGCCACATCTTAAGCATGAATACTATGGCAGCTAGCTCTAAATCATGGGTAGGGTAGTTCTTCTCATGAACTCATAGTTGTCTACCCCCATAACATATTACCTTTCCTTCTAGCATCAAAATCGCACCAAGCCCTGTACCATGCATCGGTGCAAACTGTAAGCACTTTGTTCCCATCGGGCAAGGTCAAGACTGGGGCTGTTGTCAGAGCCCTCTTCGATCGTTGGAAAGCAACATCACAATATTTATCCCATGAAAATGCCAAATTCTTATTTGTCAGCCTGGTGAGTGGGGCTGATATCTTTACGAAGTGCTTAATGAACTTACTATAATAACCTGCCAATCCGAGAAAGCTTCTTACCTCCGTTGCATTTTTTGGAATTTGCCAATCTTGAACTGCAACTACCTTTGCGGGATCTACTGCTACCCCATCTTTAGAAACCACATGCCCTTGAAACCTCACCTCTTTTCTTCAAAAATGGCATTTGGAGATCTTTGCCTTAAGCTGATGTGCACGGAGAATTTTCAAAACTTCTCTCAAATGTTGGGTATGCTCTTCTTCAATCTTTGAGAACATCAAGATATCATCAACAAATACTACGATAAATTTATTTAGAAACTCCCGAAACACCCTACTCATCAGATCGAAAAAATAGGCGGGTGCATTAGTCAACCCAAAAGGCATAACTAGCCATTCAAAGAAACCATTTGGAGTCCCAAAAGCGGTCTTATCTATACTGTCCTCAGCCACCCTCAACTGATGAAACCCCGTGGCCAATTCTAACCGAGAGAATACCAAGGCACCAACAAGCTGGTCAAACAGATCATCTATCCTCGGAAGTGGGTGCTTGTTCTTCTTAGTGAGTTTATTCAACTCTCTATAGTCCACACACAAGCGAAGCGAACCATCCTCCTTAGTCGCGAATACTACTAGAGCACCCCATTCTGATATGCTTCGCCTAATAAACCCTTTCTCAAGTAGCTCCCCTACTTGCTTGCTAAGCTCCCTCCTTTCCCTTGGATCCATATGGCGCACAAGTAATGAAACTGGCTTTGCATTGTCCATCAAATATATACGAAAATCGATCTCGCGTCTCGGAGGTAGACCCCATACCTCATCAAAAACATCAGGATAATCTCGGATTACTGACACAGATCGCAAATTATCGATAGATGCATCTAGAGACTCTAGGAAATTAAGCACAACAGACCCTTGCGGGTCACAAGAAATCTCGAGGGTAATCCCATGGCAAGTCAAAAGTCTAGCGACCCTCTTCTCACAATCCGGAATGGCACCGTACATGGTTAGCCAATCCATCCCTAGAATCAAACCATAGCCCATAAAACCGAGCACATACGCGTCACACTCAAACTCGATGCCTAACATAGATATTCTCAAATCCTGACAAATCATGGACCAATGAGCCGAACCACCAATGGGGTTTGAGACAACTACAATATCCACTACCATACTAGCATTTAGGTGCAGGGACTCAACCACAGGACTAGATATAAATGAATGTGAAGCACCAGAATCAAAAAAGTTCTAAAAGGATGTCTGGAAAGAGAAATCAAACCTTCCACAGAAATTTTCCTACCTCTATCTGGAACACTAGTCACGAGAGCATGCACCTGCCCTCCAGAAGCTCCTGCCCTTTGACCTTGTCCCAGTTTCTTCACACACTCTTTAGCAAAGTGTCCAACCTCTCCACAATTGAAGCAAAAATTCTTCTTTCTTTTGTAGTCCTTTACCAAGTGACCCTCTTGTCTGCAATTATGGAACTTTCTCTTATCCTTAGCCATGTCCTTCTTTCCTCCCTTCTTCTGTTGTTGTTGTCCTTTCTTGGGTCATACTTTCTTGTTTTACATTGTTTCCTCAGCCTTTACTTCCTTCTTGTCGCTCTTGTCTTCCTCATGCATCAAGGCCATATCAAGAAGCCTTTCAAAAGTTGCTCCCATTGGAATATGGGACATAGCTAACCCATGAAGGGGTTAATTCAACCCTTTAGCAACCTGCAAAGCTTTCTTATGCAGAGTATCTGCCAATTCCAATCCAAACCTTGCTAGCTGGTTGAATTTGTTCGCATATTCTTTAACAGTCATGTTTTCTTTCTTGAGTGCCAAGAACCTCTCCATTTTGCATGCTTTTCTTAGCTTAAGAAAGAAACTTTATTTCAAACCTCTGTCTAAAATCATCCCATGTCTCCACCGAACGCCCCGCTTGGGATTACTTTCCACCAAACTAAGCTTCATCTTTCAGTAGCCAGGAGGCTAGCTGAATCTTCCTACGATCGTCCACATCGAAAATTCCAAACAAGTCCGTTGTCTCCTTGAGCCAATTCCTTGCCTCTACGAATGTCTCGGTTCCATGGAATGGCTTTCCTCCCATAGCACAGAAATCTTTGCAGACTTTAGAGAAATTATCTGCACGTAGAGGCGGAGGAAGAGGAACGACGGGTGTAGTTGGGGGAGGAACGACGGGTGCAGCTGGGGGAGGAACGTCAGCTTGACCACCGGCAGGCGCCGTGGCCCCTAGATACCTACGGAACTAGCCTGGTATCGTAACGCCCTCAGGAATATTAGGTTCCCCAAACATGCTGAAAAGAAAAGGAAAGAGATTCAAACGAAGGATCGAAAGATAGTACATATGGCTTTGGGGAAAATATTTCTATAAACAAACCTTTTTTTTTTTGAAAATGCTTTCTTTTTAAACCTTTTTGAAAATAATTTTCAAAAACTTTTATCTAATATGGTAACCTTCAGCTCTGATACCAAGTGTGACACTCCACATCCGTTAATGTCACTCATTAAGAGAATGCATTAAGTTTCGTGAAGTGTTATAGGTAAACAGAAACAGAAACAGAAACATTACAAGACAGATATAAAATAGCAGTTGAATAAAAACAAACTTTATTAATCATAAAGCATCGTGGTACAAAACATCATATGTCTGAAAACACATAAATCCAGTACATCATCAAAACTACTATCTTACACTTAAAATATCAGACTACCAAATAAAAGAAGCAAAATCCCCAAATAAAAACATAGCCATAGTAGTAAAGATAGGAGCTTGAGCAATACATCTAAGCAGCTCTGACAAATGATAGCAGAATCGATCAAGCTTGAGTATTCCCACCCTGAGAACTTGGGAGGGAAACATAAGAAAGAAGAGGAAACAAAAAGGGTCAGACATAAAGCCTGGAAAATCCAGTTACTTTTAGCAAATAAATAAGTAAAAGTATCATGACAGGCATATAAAGTGGATAAGAAAGATAATATCACAAAAGGCAGGTATGATAAGGTAAACATGATAGAGTGTATGCGCTTCTCTAATGATTACTCTGATTCTCTGATGATTACTCTGATTCTGTGATGATTACTCTGATTCTCTGCACCAATACTAGTATAACCAGAATGAGATGATCCCAATAACTATAAAATGGTAGACTTAGGTGTACTTCTGGTTAGAGTTTTTAACCCTATACAATCCACAGACAGCCCAACCTAACTGGATCCTAAACTTTATCCAGAGTCTAGATGTACCCTAACTACTACCCTAATCGATCGTCTCCCTACTCCGCAGATACCCTGTGCCGGCCCCAATGTAGGATGTATCACTTCCTAAATTGGCAACCCTTCGTTGATGTGCACAACCATATCTACAGGTGTCACGGTCGTCTTATCCCCTCTGCCCGGACCATGCACACACATGGCCCTGGTTGGTTTGTGCCGCCCACACCATCCTCCACGTTTGGATCTCTTACAATCAGCCCAGTAAGCGTGTCCCGACTCCGACCTAGGGCGGAGTACTTGTCTGATACCGTTCTATGGGTTACTGACTGAAACGGGTCCCCCACACAAGATGATACAAGCTCTCCCTTTTGTCTTGTATCCCCACTAGGATTTCCATAGGTTATGCTTACCTAACAGTGTCTTTAATTACATAACCCCAACCGGTTAAGTTTGTGGGCCTATATATAAATATTACCCACCCTACCCAGATATACTTAACCTTCCCACTGTTTCAACCAAGTTCACTTAACCTCTATTCAAACTCATGTTCATACAATCCCTATGGATTTAACTAGGTTAAGTATTCCAATTCATTACCATGTCCATTTATGGTTATAATGTGCTAGACGCCTCACATTAAGTCTACCACTTGTGGATGCCGGATATGCCGGTCGGTTCCGGGCAGACTTCTTCCACAAGTCGGGCTTAACGTCATGTCTAGCACGTCTCGTATTTGTGCAGCTAGACCCCTCACATTAGATTCGCCACTTATGGTCACTGGATATGTCGGGCGGTTCTGGGCAGACTTCCACTACAAGTGTAATCTAACCGCGTGTCTAGGCGCAGTTACAGTTTCTAATTACTATAATCCTAGGCATTTCATTATTAGCCAATTTTTACCTATGTCATTATAGGTTTTCATGCCTCTTTCCCCAAGTTATGTTCATAATAAATTATATGCCCAAATTCATATTCATACATTTTATTCAGGTTATGCCCAAATTCCCAATTACAAGTTATGCCCAATTTTAATGTTTTCCCCCCGTTCCCCGTTTGACGTGTTCGCATATTTTAGCGGTATGCCTAGGGTCGAAAGGAGCCAGGCTACATAAAATCAAAAGGGAAAGATGAAGTGAAGATCACATATCTACACTTGAATAACTCTAAACTTGATGGCAGAAGAAGAAAAAGGTTTGATCCAATGAATCTCCAACCCTGAATCTATGGCTAAGGAACTTCAAACAATTCAATAAAAAGGATCAATTTGAATTTTTATCTTTTAAACACAATTGTTCCTTAGCCTATCCCTGGTACCTAAATGTTTATAGGATCGAGTGGTCTAACAAAAATTGTTTTACCACTCTTATCTTTGTTTACACGTTTTGGTACCCAAACCCGTTTATATAACAATCCATTACTATCCACTAGCATACCCGTTGGAACCCAAATTCGTTTAATTGAATTGTTTCTAAAGGAGTTTTCATATTGTTCATGATTTAAATACCCTTTGAAATTATTAGAGTTCAAAATTTCAAGTTGATCAATTTCAAAGCCATTTAAAGGATTTTTAAAATCATTAGGATTTTGTTTTTCAACTGAATCAAAACCAAAACCAAGTCCCTTTTTATTCTGAATAAAAAATTGATTTTTTAACAACATATTCAATGATTTCTCCCTTTTAGAAAATTTAGTCAAAGCTGACTCAAGTCGTTGAATTTTAAATTTAAGATCGCTATTTTCTTTCATTAAATTCGAAAAATGGTTAATAGCGATTTTCCTCTTTTCAGCATCAGTTTGTTTTAAAATCAAATTTTCATTTTTAATTTCTTTGATTTTAGCGTTGGACTTAGAAATTTCAATTTCAAATTGTTTTCGCTTTTCAAAATCAAGTTTTTCAAATTCTTTAAGCTTTTCAATTTCCTTTTCAAAATCACGATTTTCATTCTTCAAATTCACATTTTCACTTTTAAGTAAGTCAAAATCAGTTTTGAATTTCAAAGAATCGTTACTCAAAAATTGACATTTTTCGCGTTCTGGAAACGGTGAATTCTTAACTTTTTCAAGTTTTCCATCTAAACGGTAATTTTCTTGAACTAGTTTTAACCTATCAGATTTCAATTTCTTAACTTTTAGTTCAAGAGAATCAATGGTTTTTGTGAGATCGTGACACATTAAAATTAGATCTTTATATGTAAAATTCGATACCTCGCTTGAATCCTCTTCACTACTTTCCGAATCAGATCATGCCACAAGACACAAATTAGCTTCTTCTTCTTAACTTTCAGAAACTTCTTCTCCTTCCTCGTCATCCCATGTAGCAACAAAAGCCTTCTTCTTTCTTCTGAACTTCTTCTTCTTCATTTCATTTTTAAGCTGTGGGCAATTTAGTTTGATATGTCCGGGTTTCTTGCAGTTGTAGCAAAACACTTCATCGTCTGAACTTTCAGACTTGTTAGTTTTTGAAATTTTCTTTTGTGGTTTGTAATTTCCTTTGGCCCACTTTCTCAATACTATGGCTAGCTCTTCAGCGGGATCTTCATCATCACTTTCAACTATATTATTTAGAGCGATCATCTTTTTCTTTGATTCAGAATTCTTTCGTTCTTCTCTTGCTTTTAACTCCATCTCCTAAGTGATGAGATTTTCAATCAACTCCTCCATGCTTATTTTATTCAGATCTTTTGATTCTTGAATCGCCGTCACTTTTGCTTCAAAATTCATCGGTAGCACTCTCAATATTTTTCTGATCAATTCCACTTCAGTATAAGTTTTGCCAAGAGCTTTTGCATTATAGACTAGTGGTGAGAAGCATCCATACAACTTTTTTATATCTTCGTCTCTTTGCATAGAGAAATTTTCATATTCGTTGCTGAGTAGAGCGAGAAGAGATTCCTTCACTTAAGATGTACCTTCGTGTGTGACCTCCAATGTATGCCATATTTCCTGTGCAGTTTCACAATGAGAAATCTGATTAAATTCAGTTTTATCAAGGGTACAAATTAAAGCATTCATTGCCTTGGCATTAGTTGAAAATAATTTTTTATCATTAGCATCCCACCTGTCTTTTGATTTAAGAATTTCAACACCACTAACAATAACAATGGGAGATCTATAACCCGTTTCAATAATATCCCATACATCATAATCGACTGAACTCAAATAAATTTTCATCCTAGCTTTCCAATATGCATAATCAGTTCCATTAAACATCGGTGGCCTAGCTATGGACTGGCCCTCAGAAAAAGCGTTATTAGACAGATTCATGACTCTAGAATTAAAAAATAAAAAATTCCTACTCTGGTACCACTTGTAGGATCTAAATTAACCATAGAGGGGGGTGAATAAGGTTTATCGCAGATTTTCACAGAGTAATTAAATAATAACAACACAGATAATAATCAAAATAAATGCGTGAAATAAATAACACACAGATATACCCAGCTTTGGCAAAACCTTGCCAACTGCTGCATTCCCCAAGGTATCTACTAGGAGTTAAAATAATATCTATGCTTACAATCCCCTGTAAACTCGCGACACTCGCTCCCAACTGTTCTTAACCCTACGCTCAAAACCCTACACTGGTTTTTATCCCCGAAACCAGGTTTCCCAGAATTACAAATCCCGTAATTCGTCTCCTAGTTTTAGAGACAAACTAAAAAACTCTAATTCGATTACAAATTGAATAAAAATCAAACAATAAAAAAACCAAAGACAAATTTAAAACCCTAGGAATTAAAATAAGGGTTATCCCCTTTAGTTGAAAACTTGGCCGACCACTTCTTATTTGCTTCACCCCTTTTCACTTGAGCCCGATCACTTTTGTTACTCTCTAAAAAAATGGCGGTGGCGGCTTTGCTTCTAGGGTTTCTTCTGGAAGAAGATGGCGGAGGCGATTGCAGTACGGTTTCGATTCTCCTTTGATTTGAGTCGCCACTTCCTCTTTGATGTCCTTTGATTTGCAAACTTCACTCGATTCAGATCCAAGTAAATATATTGGTATGATTTTTCACTTCGAATTTCTCTTTGATTGCGTGGAAACTTGGATGATCTGCCAGTGATGAATCGGTGGATATTTATAGGGTTAAAATCTGAATTATTTTCTCTGATTTCAACGTTGAGACTTGGTTTGGTATATGCTAAAGTATTGGGGTTGACTTTGAATTGATCTGTTACTTCTGGACATTTCTTCGATTTAAAAACTGAATGTATATTGCTTAAATCATGATTTCTGGAATTTGAAATCTTCAAACTTGTGTGAGAAATTCTTGGAATTAAAAATTGCCTTTTTGGTTGACAATTTCTAAACTATACTTTTCCAGTAAATTTTGACTTGTGCGTGCGATTTTCTGGACTTTGAATTTGTCTTCATCGACTTAAAATAGATGCCATATATTTTTTCTGTAAATATAAGCTTGAATAGTTTTACTTGAACTTTGAATTTTATTTTCTTTGACCATTTCTGAGTTAAACTGTTCTCAATAAATTTTGAATGGAATATGATAATAGTTTGGATAGACACTACGCTTGATCGAGATAAGAACAGATATTGCCCTTGTGAATACTTTTGGTAATCTTGTTATCGCCTTAAACAGGTACTATGCTTGACATAAAGAATACCTCCATACTTGCTCTTTGCACTTGAAATTGGTTCATGCATATCTGTCATGTATCACTTGTGTCAGCCCTTATTGCATCTAAAACTGAACCTTTCATGCAGACATCTTGTTGATGAATGCTTTGGTGAATTCGATATCTTCTTACACACTTAGATACGAATAGTTACACACTTTTACTTGCGTCGTCTTTGATCTGATGCCTTTGAGATAAGAACAGTCGCTATTTGAACTTGTCTTGAGTTTTTAAATTGATGTTTTATTTGAAATCTTCGAACTGATAAGAACACTTTGATTATGTCTCGTTCATCACTGTTTTTACATTCCAATTTGTTTGAACATGAAACTGCTGCTATGTCCATGTATCATGTTGTTTTGATGTATTCACTTTGGGTATGTTCCACACTCGACTATGCTGCACCACTGCTTGTGAATCCTACTGGCTATGTATTGTGACGACCAGCCATAACCCCCGCAGTATACAAGGGAAATAGTGCGCTGAAAGATGTGCAAGGATGTCATGGACGATCATAAGAGTAGGTAAACACAAGCAGAACATGTCGTAAAACTCACAGCGCAAGGATAAAATATAATAGAAGATATACAATAGGTAGTAATAGTGAAGCAGAAACACTGGACTTCCATACAACTAGAAAGTAAGATCCACAAACTTGGAAATAGTGTTTATACAAAGTTGCCTCACTACATCACTCAGAAAAGCAAACAACGGAAATCCAATTATTAACTAGTAGTAAAACTGGTATGTGAGCCTCCTGCTCGCCATCGATCAGCATCGTTGTCCTCACTAAAGAATTACCTGTCATCTGTTACTTAGTCTGCCCATCCACAATCAGATGAACAACCCAAGGTAATAAGAGGATATATAAAATCTTGAGTCAGACAGCAGTCTTAGTAAGCGATAAAACAGCTAACAAACTTCAATAATAAAGTGTATGAGAGGGGATAGATAAACATACTAATCCACCTATGACACCGGAGAAGAACTCAACCTTATCTTCCCCACATCGGACAGTGATAGCCTTTACAATCCATTCAACTAAAGGAATAACAATTCATACACGGAAACCAGAGCAACCATTCAACCATGGAAAACACACATAACATCCAGATTATATAAGTCACACACAAAACAACCAATCATCCATGACTGACTCCGGCTATCACCGCTAATCCTTCTTTGAAACCACCGTTAATCGTATGATGGCCAACCTTGCCATATGTTAAGGGCTAATGGTAACCCCAGTTCTAGCATAAACTCCATATGTCCAACCTTGACAACTAGGCCTTTCAACGATACCCAAGGTACTCGACCAGCGACCTTCCAGTCTATTGTGTGTCACCCCATTGTACCCCTACTTTGAGCCTACTAAAATTTACAACAACGATGACTTCTCGGCCTTCGCATCTCTAGTCGTCCAACCTTGATGGCTATTTACTGCTCAAGCAACCTTCTCGAGCAATCATTATCCACCAACTCATGACCTTTGAGTTGTCTTCCTATTCGTTGCTTTTCACCGATCAACGAACATATCACATCACTTCGAACATCTCCTTCTAGATTCTTGTCCAAGCCACCACCATTGTTGAACCAACCAACATCTCTATAAGGTTCAAAGCAATCCATAGCATTATTTCAACACTTCCTAACTTCCCAATTGATCTCACTTTGAAGTCACATCATCACCGGAAGTGTCCGACTGGAAATAGCTGACTAGAAATGGCAAAAATGGCTGACCAGAAATGGCTGTCCAGAATAGCCCGACCCGAGCCACTTTGGTCCGACTCGACCACTCCTTTAGGCCCGACCCGACCCTCTTTTGTCCGACCCAACCCACCTGAGTCCGATCCAGAATGGTCCAATCCACTTTAGCCCGATCCAAAATGATCTGATTTACTTTAATCCAATCCAGAATGGTCCGATCCGACCCCCTTTAGTACGACCCGACCCCCTTTAGTCCGACCTGAGCCAACTTTGACTTGTCCTCCACGACATAATTTGAGCCCGACCCAACCCCCTTTAGTCCGACCCGAGCCACTTTCTGCACATCTTCAATTCTACACTGATTTCGATCAAAACTTCGCCAAACGACGAATCCGACGAAACCAACTCAACCAAAATCATCAAACACAATCATAAACATATCATAACATTACTAACCACATGAATATGACGATTACCATAAAAATGATGTAAATCTCACCAAAAACCATTAAAATGAACCTATGATCAAAATGAGAGTTCTAACTAACATAAACATGTAAAATGACATGAAATTATCGAGTAAAACTTGCTAGATAAGATCACAGGGTGATGCATATGAAAATGGACATGTAATGGTATAAATCTATGGTAAAACATTCCAATTTGATGAGAAAAATGCACAAACACTCATATACTTCATTGCATTCATGTGAGATATGTAAATCACTCACCGATTTGCCAAAAAAAAGCAAAATCGAAGAAATAGAATTCCAGACAGCAAAGAAATAACTCCTAGCCCTTCGATTTGATGAATCCTCACTTGAAATGATGTAGATCTAGCCTCAAATGGTGTAGATCTATGATTTCCCTCCTTAGATTTGGATTTTTAAAGGTGGAAAGGTGTTAGAGAAAGAAGGAGATCAACGCCTCCAAATGAGAGAATTGGAAGTAAACCATTTCCCTCTACTCTCACCCCCTATTTATATGATTCCACCATCCCACTAATGGGCCTCCCTAATTCAACCCATTAGGCTCTCAAAATCTGAACAACAAACTGAAAAACCTTAAAACAGTGATTTCTCCCAAACCCCTGAGCCAAATCCTTAATATAACCACTCTATGGAAAGTAACCATCAATTCCTTTCCAATAGCACAGGTCTCACCCTCTGATTCCATATGAGTCAAAAGTTATGTCGTGTACAAGGCTGATAGGGGCAAAATGGTCACAAACAAAATCGATAAAAATTATGGACATGTCTCACATCCCCATAAGCAACATATTAAAAGATGAGAATGACCCAACCCCCAGAGAATGAAATAAAAATATTTTATGATCTTTTGATACGTAAAATGCGGGCTGTTACATGTATGTTAGTAACTTGACTTCTGTCTTAACATATGAGCTTCCAAATGAAAACTGCATGTGTTTATTGCTTATGTACATGTCTCGACCATTTTTCATTTGCTCATCACTTACTGTTTGACTTGAACATTTGTTGAGCTCGACCAATACATGAATTGATCCACTTTTGATCCTTGCATATGATCACCATTCATGCACGAACACTTGCTGCAGTAATATATTGCTCAACCACTTTACTTTTGTACATCATGCACCATTTTGTGTTGAACTTCATGTTGGATATGCTGCACTATGTTGATCCTTCCATATCTATGTCCACTGTCATTACCATGCTACATGCTATGTTGCTAGAATCTGTATCACTTGAACTGCTCCAGTGTCTCATACTGTTGTGCTTGTTCATATTGGTTGAATTTGCTGTAGACATACTTGAATGTGAGGACTTGATCATGCACCATCCTGCTTTGACCAAACTTCCCTGAACAGATTTTACACTTTGACATATTTTAGTTTGTAGTTGAACCATTTCTTTGACCATTTTGGCTTTTTTTTTTTTTTTTGCACTTTTGGCTCGACCATTTGCATACTGATTTGCACAGAGTCGAGAAGATCCACGTCGCTACTGCTCAGTTGCACACTGCTGTATTTTGATTGGCGAGGCAGTGCACACGTGTATATTTATGCACGTGTGTACATGCAGCCATCAGACAATTTTTCTTGTCCCTGTAGATCAGACCAAGTCTAGAAAAATGATGAGAAACACACCGTAATTCTGAGGCAAATAAAATTTAAAAATAAATTTTTATTTGTTTGTATAAAATTTTATTTTTGTTCAATTTTACTGCATGTGTGTGTTTTGTGACAGGTATGGAGATGACTGGATTGGAGCACGTGAAGATTCAGAAGGCTGAAGACAGAGTGTCAGTGTGTGTGTATATGTAAATATACTAAGTGATGAGTGATGTATGTAATGAGGAATCTGTATATATGAAATCGATTATAGACGTGAATAAAATTGTATTGTTATTTGTAATAAACAGATTTGATTGAAATAAAATAATAAATATTATTTTATTGTATTTAATTCAATCTTTCTATTTTTATTTGAATTCCTTCAATATTACAATTTCATGTGTGATGTGTCATGTCAGAAATATTCAAACATATTTAAGTGAATTGTAAATAGTGGAGTTATAAATAGTTGTACTGTTTGAATGTTTGAAATATAATGTTACTATTCAAATAAAATACTATGAATATTTAAATTTCTGTACAATTGTATTTTATTTAAATAAAAATATTATATTCATGTCTGTGATGTATACATATAGAACAATACAGTAACAAACACATTTAAAATAATATTTATTTGATTGTTATCATCAAACAAAAATCATATAATTGTGTATAAAACTACGTCATATACAACACAACCACATAATAGAATTTCCTAATTGGTCGCCATACCATACAACCACCGAATAACAAATCCTACCAAATGAACGGGCCATGCATAGACCATCCACTCTGAATAACCATTGACCAGATCACTCTAGCCATTCATCGAAGATCTTTGAGCTTAAGACCAAAATTCACAAAGCTTGAACCAACCATATCAATATGCTACATGCTGGGGCAGCGAACAGAATCCCGACTTCGCATTCCTCCCTTGCGAACTGCGCCTCGCCCTTCAATTGGAGCTACTCCTCCGCATCACGAACCTATTGCAATCAACCTCGCAAGCTATCCTCGCATAAACTTTTTAGAATTGGGACCCTAGATACATGACATTCTCAGAATCAAAGCCACGACCTTCGATATAGGTACGAACACAACGAGATTTTAGATGTGAATCGAAGGAACTTGGTCTCACGATTTAAGGTGAAATAAATCACCGAGCATTGATTTTTGGATCAAGCAAAAGGGGATGACAATTTTCTACGATGGAACTATAGAGTTTTTGGGAGGATATGAATGAATAGCGATCTAGCTAATCATATTTAAGGGCTTGGATATATATATATATATATATTATAATTGATTTTTTTTCAATTCTCACGTAATATCAACGCATATTTTTTGCTCGTGTTAGCGAACGACGCATTCGATTGTCAAAAAACTCATCTACATGCATAATCTCATTATTATGGTTTTGATTGTATATGATTCGATGTCATTCAAGACGTGCCCCAAAACAATAATTTTCGTGTATTTTGTAACCGTTTGGACCATCAAATTGTCAGATTTCAAAACATAGCAATCCTTATATGTTTTCTTCACGTGATGAATCTTCTGAACTTAATGGAAGTGATCTCAAGTCTTGATTCAATCATATGTGGAAAAAATATTAGTATTTAAATAAAATAATTAAATATCCTATGGTTAAGTATTTAAGTTGTTACACGCCGAGCTTAAGTTCTCCAGTGTTTTTCTTTGTTTTGTAATAACTATCAAACACTCTTCATGAGAAATTTTGAGTTAGATGTCGGGATATGTGCTCAATAAACTAAGATCTAGCACTAGAGGCTATAGAGAGGCACATAAATATTTCATGTTATTTAGTATTAGGTATTATGATTGTTTGTAGGCATGAGACTTTGTATTGATTTGTTACTTCATTCAATATCATTGTTATGTATGAGAAATAACTTTGTATGATATGCACAAAATGATTATGGGCAGCGTTTTGCAGAAGAATATGCAAGGATCTTCTTCCCTTAGATCACAAAGAGATAACTTTGATTGAAAAAAAGCTGGATCAAAATACAATAATAAAAGATATTTCATCCAACCACCCTCTTTATTGATTCACTAAAAATAAATTTTATTTACGCTTATCGGAACAAAGTCAAAAATAAACAAACCACAAATTGAGAAAGGAAAATAATGCCTAGATGACTAATATTGTTGGAGAGTAAAAATCATGAAGAATGATGGCAAACCCTTGACCTAGAGATTATCCTAAGATTAACATCCTCTAATTCCTATTCAATTCGTTCACACCAATTAGGTCACAATTGTTTCAATCCTGAAAGCGGTTCATATATATGAGAGTAGAAGACCTAGACAAATATCCAAATTGCCCATTCAAAATATCAGAAATATATATCCAAGAAACACCCAATCAAACAGATATATCCGGCTTAGACGTTTGGTAGGAAGGACCAGACGTCTGAGCTGAGTCTATGAAATTTCGTCTAAGCCGAGTCTTCGGAATTTCCAGAGACACCACTTAGATGTCTGATACCTTACACCAAATTCTGAGTTGAAGCACTTAGAAAACTTTTGACTTATTATCTTCTCCTCCGTGCTCCAATTTGCGAACTTTCTCCTCCATCACGAAGCTACTTCCACATATATTCGGCTTCAATGCACAATGTGATTTAATATCACAAATCACAACACTCCACCTTGATATGAAATTACATCAAAAGATCCAACAACCAAAAACATTCCATCACTGACTCATTTTTAAACACCTATTTCTCAACTAATACTAAATTACAAACTTCACCGACCGCTTGCAAGTGATGTATCTTATGAAGTGCACCACATAAATTTGGTCTAAAATACACTTGTAATACCACAAGGATCTTCGTCTTGTCTTTATGGATTTTCTTAGTCAACATCTGTCTATCACTTGACCTAAGTTCATTACGTGGTCATTATGGATCTCTCGAGCATCATCAACATGAAGCTCCCTATCTGAAATAAATCGACATTTGTCTATCACTTGACCTGAGTTTATTACCTGATCATTATCGATCCCTCGAGCATCATCAATATGGGGACCCTTGTTTGAGTTATGGTTCATAATTCTATAATCATCAGCAGTGACAATCATCAAGGTGCTGACGAATCAAAACAATTGCCTTCTTGTCCATATTCCTTCACTTTCCCTCATTTACATAGTTGGACTTATTTATATCTCTATCAATCAGATCATGAAGATCATTGATGTATAGAAGATCCTCCATCTTAGGCTTTCAAATCCCCAGTTTCTTCCAACAAAAATAACCATATTCGAAAAAGAAATCATCTTAGACATCAAAAAATAATTTTTCAATCCAAAATCATTCTAAACTTTGCGATGATCTAGCTCTGATACTGACTGTTGTGCCTAAAATGGTTATGGGCAACGCTTTGCGAAAGCCAGGGTCTTCACCCAAATTACAAAAAGATAAATTTTAATTGAAAACAAGATAGATCAAAACACAATGACACAAGGTATTCCACCTAACCAGCCTCTTTATTGATTCACCAAAAATAAATCTTGTTTACACTTATTAAAGCAAAGCCAACAATAATCGGACCACAAATTGAATCGATAGCCAAATTGAGAATAGAAAGGAATATCTAGATAACTAGTATTGTTAGAGAGAAAGAACCATGAAGAACGATGGAAAATGCTTGACCTAAAGATTATCTTAAGATTAAGATCCTCTAATTCCTATTCAATTTGGTGCCCAATTAGGTCACAATTGTTTTAATCCTGAAAGCAGCTTATACTTAGGAGAGTATAAGACCTAAGGAAATATCCAGATTGCCCCTTTAAAATATCAGAAATATATATCTAAGTAAAAACAGGTTAAATAGATATATCTAGATCATATGTTTGGTAAGAAGGACCAGACGTCTGAGCTGATTCTCTGGAATTTCCAGAGACATTGTTCAAACGTATGGTACCTTACACCACATGGCTGAGCCGAAGTGCTCAGAAAACTCCTGACTCTATTCTCCTCCAAGCTCCAATTTGTGAACCATCTCCTCCATCATGGAGCTACTTCCACACATAGTCGACTTCAATGCACATGTGATCTAATATCACAAATCATAATAATGTACAATGATTAGTTCTTTGTTACGTCCACATTAGCTTGCAGATCTACATATATGTCTCATACGCGAACCCAGCTTTTGCATTATGTTTCATGTACTATATTTGACATTTCCATTATGTAATGGAGCATACAATTTCATAATGGAAAGATTTACATTATGTATCCCTTGAGAGTTAACTATTTTCGATCATGGGATATTAGACGTTCCAACATTTAGCATCAAATACCGGTGGTGTGGTGGAATCACCTAATCATCATGGACTCGAAGTTTATCCGATTTTAAATTGGATTTTCTTGCTTCTCTTGCATTATATTGATAATCTTCGTGAACATTTCCTTAATCTCTCTAAATAACGAAAGGTGAACTGCATTTTTTGTACCATCCTACTCGAAACCCACACTAAGAAGGAATATTAATAAGTATTATTGTCCATAATGCAGAGAATAAGGTTGATCATGAGCGACCATCCACTACTTTGCTTCAAGCGAGTGTCGATATGTCAATATATGAGCTATTTTTTTTCTTAATGCAGATTCGACGTACTTGATCCAGGCTTGAAACAAAACACCTTATGGCTTATATTAAAAGGTAAATAATATCAGTAGATAGAATAGCTGAGTACATAACAAATTATATATATATATATATATATATATATATATATTATACAATAGAATGATCGACTGCGTGTACAATGAGATGTTTACAATAAAGGGTGATATAGGTACAACATAAAAGAATATACAAAAACCAGTTCTATGCCCCTACATCTATATACAAAGGTACATAATCGAATACTAAAGAAATAATACAACTAAAGAGACATTATGGATAAATTAGATGACTTCATGCTCAGCTGTGAGAGGGTAAATGTGTACCGAAAAGTGCTTGGTCTGACCAGAGTATTATTAATAATAGAGAGGAAAGTCGTATACTAGATAACATAGTTCAAAAAGGTGCAAAGAAAGATCTAACGTATAAGATGACATTATAGCACAAGAATCTTATAACTCAAAGCAACAGCCACTAAAATGATATCGCAAGACAATAAATTCCCAAGTGGAATATCAAATTTTAAATTATTAATCTCCAAGATATAAATCCACCAATCCAAATGTATGAAAATTATCTATCATAGACGGAAAATATGTTATAATGGAATTTCCAAATCCATAAATCGATGTTTAATATCCAAACTCAACAACAAAAATGACGCAAATTTATAAAAGATAAGCACGGAGCTACATCATCCACATAAGACGACCATGAAGCTATGTCATCCACATGAGACGAACAAAAAATTACGCCGTCCACATAAGACACGCACAAGTGCAACGCCATCCACATAAGACATGCGCTAAGGCAATGCCGCCCTAGAAAGTGTCATATACTCCCAATTGGTAACTAAATAAATTTCCCCAATGCGTCCCATACAACTTAGCGAAACTCAAAGCGGATCTTCTGGAGGAATATCAATTCCGCAAGGTGTAAACTTCCACCATACAGTAGTGTAAAACCCTACTTTGACAAGTGCATAAATATTACCGTATATAAACAAGATTCCATCCTCTGATGATACAGTCGTTATATTGACTAAACATTGGTTTAATCTATTGCTCATTTGTTGATATTTTTCTTTCATAGTTCTTTTATAGATCGGCCATAAGATGTTTTCTAGCCAGTAATTACCCACATCTATGAACCTCTCATTCCTCCACGGATTCAATCCTGCCCCAGGCGTACCTGAGACAACCCTTTCCTCACCCGAGAATTGCATTTCCGCTTCAGCTTCCTTACATCCTTCTTTTTCTGGATCCCTTCTCTTCTAGGCAAGGATCCTCAGGGTTTTCCTATAGAAAGAAAAGAATCTTAGACGGAATCTCAACCACCTACATGGACTGTGAAACGGATTGGGAACCGCCTTGCAAGAAGAGTTCTACAGAGTCCTTCATACCACTCACCAGTTGTTGTGCAGTAATAACACTGGTAATAGAAAGCCACAGTTACTAATAGACAGTAAACCTCACTAAAGCAGAAGCAAGGCATGAGTTTGAGCTTATATAAATACAACATAACAAAGATATTCACTCGGGTGGGTTCGATAATTAACCAGTAAAGTAACATAAGCTTTCTATACCACATGTTTTATAAAATTGATTAATTTATATTTCTCATCTAAACAAAATAATAATTTTGTTTGTTGAAACTTTCTTTTGTAATCTTTTCAAATGTACTTTTATAAAGAGAATCGTTATTTTGGAAACATCCTAATATATATATATATATATATATATATACACACACACACACACACACACACACACGTGCTCGCGTATTTAAGAGTTAGTAGTACTAGACATTGGTTTGGATATATGGATATTCAAAATCAATTTACCATCGAAATTAAAACTGAAAACGAATATTCTTAGAAAGCAATAATATGGACAAGAGTCTGAGCATAAATCAAATAAGGTGAAATCTCGAGCCAATGCTCATTTTTTAAATATGACAACATTTGTGCAACCCGAGTTGGTGCAGTTTCAAATTGTTGCCAATGCATTTTGGCCAATTTACCAGAGAATTCTAGAGGACTCCTTATTTGCTTTTTGTTGAGGGCGACGTTGATTATAAAAAAATGAAATAAAAAGCGATGAACGTACATTTTACTATGATTCGAACGAAGAGAAAACAATCAGATCTCAGCGCAATGGTGCGGGTACTTAAATGGTTAGTTCATTCGTCTTTATTTTTATTTTTATGAAATAGTTGTTTTGGTGAGAAAATGTTGGAGAGTTGCGGTGTATATTGATGAAAAATCGTTGGTGAAGAAGAGGAAATGCTAGAGATTGTTAAAAAACAAATTTGGTGACCATATGTCGTTTTAATCATGCACGCAACTTTCCTATGTCTCCATTAGTTATCAATTTCCATTTTTAAATTTAGATCTAGCTTGAAATTAGTATTATCCATTAATAAAATAGGCTTTATGGTTCAAGATTTAGATTAAGGAAGATTAGAAAATTAATATTAAATTTTTTATTAATAGATTCAAGCGGAGTGATTTATTTTATCCTACCATAACAAATTTAAAGTTAATTAAAACTTTAACCCTCACCGATCAAAATTGGAGTCCCTCCTCTATTAATCTTCTTATGATAAATATGGGGTGGGCGGGGCTAAGAAGAATATTAAATGAGCATTAGGTTTGGTTAGCAAGGACCCAAACGTATTGAGCAAACCAGTTTCCTTGCATATCAAGTATTCTTCTCTAAGCCAGTTCGTTATAAATAATTCTTCAATGTCTGCATCTTCCAAACTCAAAAATATCAGGAGTTCTTCTTACAGAAAAGATGTCAACTCTAACAGAAGAGAGGGAATCTTTGTGCACAGCTGTTCAATCTCTGCAAGAAAAACTTGCAGTTGTTTCTTCAAATTCAAGATTTGTGGAACCGCATGTCACTGAAATCAAAACTCTCGCTGGTTGCATTGAAGAAATTGCCTCGTTGCTTCGAAAGGGCGAAACTGAAAAGGATCTACAAACAAAAGGTGCTATTCTTCGTGAATTAGGCGACGTATTTTATGAAGTCGATAACTTCTTGCAACTCATTTCGCGGAGAAAATGCCATTTGAAGGTACGTATAAACATGTTCAGATTCGGTTTCATTTGTTCCTCGATCTCAGAATTTGATTTTCGTTATTCGGTTTTGAGGGGTTTACTTTTCATGGATACAAATTAAATTTTGAGAAATGATGAGTGACCGCAAATTGATTTTGAACCCATTCATGTTCCTTTGGTTCTTATTAGATATCAGAGGATATAAAGGCAATCAACACTAAACTAGCGAAGAGTTTGGCAAAACTTCAGTTGATCGACCTCTATAATCCTGAGTATGATATTGCAAAGATGAATTCAGAAAAAGAAAAAGAATCTTTTGACACAAGTCTACAAACATTGTCCATAAAATTGGCAGTTGCTTCTTCTGATTCAAAATTCATGGAACCGCATTGTGTCAGAACTGAAATCAAGACTCTGATTTGTTGCATTGAAGAAATTTCCTCAATGCTCAAGAAGTGCGAAAAAGATAAACATAAGCAGAGCATGCATAAAGTTTTTCGTGAACTAAGTGTTGTGTTTTATGAAGTTGGTCTCATCTTGCAGCTCTTTCCAAAAAAAAGTTGCCACAAGGTAAACTGAATTTATGCAACTATTGAAGTATATCCTGATTTAAGGATTATTTGGTATCAGAAATATTAAGTATGTATAGCAAAATGATGTATGATCTTACATTGATTCAGATCTTGAACTCACTTACACTTCTTCCTTTATGCAACAGATAGCATATGAACTAAGGGCTATCAATAGTAAATTAGCAAAAAGTTTGAAGAAACTTCAGTTTATGAACCTCAATACTCAGCCTAGCATGTCAGGTGAAACGTGCAGTAGTAAAGAAAAGATATGTAATATCTACCAGAAAGCAGTAAGAGAACATAGATCAAATATGAATATGCTGGCAGAAAACATGGAGGAGGGAAAATCATTTTCCAAAGTTCTTCAAAGTTTCTCGAAGAATTTGGAATCCATTTCTTCCAATACCAAGTTCATGCAAACAAGCACCATCAGCATGGAACTAGAGAGGATATCTTCTTATATCAAGGAACTGAAGTCAATATTTCTAATGGATGGTATGGATTATCAAAGGAGTGCTGCTTTACAGGATTTGTGCCAGGAATTAAGCAACATATTCTATGAAATTGAATGCTGCTTTCAACTACCTTCTCAACAAGGTGGAAGCAATCAGGTATGCGGGTTATGTTTTGACTTGTGTTTACTGCGATAAAGCATCCGTCTAGGTAGGATCTGTTTCAATTTTTATTATACCTTTTCTTTGATATATTCTTACATGTATCACAGTAAAATTTCTATCCATTTGTGATCATAATTCATATTACCCATCCTTTGCATAATACATTTTCACATGTACGAATTCATAGTTTTGAACAAGCACAATTCGCCTGGAAACTTGTGAAATAAAAATTTATCATTTGATGCCAGCTGAAAATTGTAGTTAAGTTAGTCAAATCCATGATCATACTGTTGAACTAAATTGAACTCAAGGTTCATTTCTCAAGTTTACATAATTTGTCAAGAAAATCAATTAAAGTTTTGATGTTCATCAAAAGTAGGAAGGTGCAATTTAACATTCACTCAAATTATATACAATGCTGTAACGAAAACTGAATAAATGCCATTAGTTTTGACTCACTTTGTGTATTCCTATGAATATATCAGAAAGCAAATGACCTGAAGGAAAGCAGAATGAAGATGGGGAAGATCCTAAAAAAGATTCACTCTAGCAAGGACGATTTCATTAGCCAACAGGATATTGCAACTATGAGAATCAGCAGATCTCCACTAGAAGCACTGACTATCTCAGGCAGTCGTGATGATAAAGAAAAGATAATTGATCTCTTATTGTCATTTAAAGAGACTCAACAAATTGAACCATGTCTGATTCCTATAGCTCAGAAAGGTGCAGCAAAAACTACTGAATTTGCTCAAAACATAGTTAACGATGCTCGAGTAGTGCATCATTTCAATAGGATAATATGGACTGATGCGTCTTACATGATAGAAACGCGAAAGCTAGACTTGTTAGTAAAGAAAAAAGCAAGCACATTGTTTTGGGTGCACAAAACCATAAACACAAATCATGAAGAGGAGCAAGTGTTGCTTGTTCTCGATGATATCAAAAGAGCAGAGATAGCGAATCCAGGAGATCGATACTACTCAGTCGGTAGGAAATGGCGAATGAAGAATACGGTCGTAATAAAAACATGCAAAAGCAGCAGCTGGTTTAAGGGGCACTCAAATGTCCCTGCTTTGAGAAAATTACCTGCCAACGAAGCCTGGAATATGGTAGTGGAGAACAGTGTTTCTGGGAAACTGGCTCCTAAATTTGAAGAAATTGGGAGAGATATTTTGAAGAAATTTGAAACCTGGAAAACGAATGAATTGATGATTAGTGCATTGTCGCGGCTGCTGTTATCAAATGTTAATTTGGATTACTGGAAATTGATAATGGAAAGCGCTATATGGAAGCTGCCTTTTTACGAAGAGATGGTTATAGCGAACGTGTTGGAATTATGTTACACTTGTGATACATCGCGATATGTAGTAGGCACGTTGAATTGTAAAGTGGTTGGTGCAAGAGGATAATTGCTTGCTTGTAATCAAGTTTCTGGTCACTCTTATTTCATATGGAGGATTTAGTCTGTGTATAAATTCATTTGGTTATATAAGTTTTCATCTCTCTTTGTATAAAGGTCCTTTACCAGGTCTTGAGTATCACTAAAGGGCACCAATTATTCTGTTTTCATTTCCTCTATTTGGTTATATAGAATTAGAGAGATTAAGTTAACGGTGCAATTTCTATTTATTGCAAAATACCATAAATGAAAGAGGAAGAAGAATCGCACATGCTAGAGAGAAAAGACGTAATAAATTTGTTTTTAGAATTTTGAGATGAATTCTGATTCAAATTCCAGAGGTCCTTAAAACCAAAAATCATGTAGTGAAATGTTGTTCTAAAGATTCCTAAAGTATGAAATAGTTCGTAATATAAGGTTCTTGTGAGTATTTACAAAATATATTTGAGACAAGATGACTAACAATATTTAATCCTTAAAAGCTCATTTTATATTTGCTAATTGATGATCATGAGGCCTAAGCGTGATTATTTTCACCTTGTTGTAGCTTGGAGTAAAAACTTGTTCAATTAGTTTATTGTGACAACTGTGTTACACTTCTAGTATTAGGAACTGAATAAAGCACTACTTACTCCGTCGCTGCACAAAAGTAGCAAAGAGTGAAAGAAAAGAAAGAACCCAAAACACAGAACGTGTAAAACATCTTATAGCAAAAATATAAAATATAATATAACATAGATGCAAAACTTGCGAGATGGTAGTATTACTAAATTAATCACTAATAAATACATCTTAGTGCAGAGATTATACGAAAACTGAAATACAAAGCGTTTATATATCCAAAACCCTCAAAATAATCTTTAAAACTGTCGCTTAAAACACAAGTGCCAACTGCTTATACAGTACCACAGTATTGAATGGGGGTATAAGCGATGGTATGCTACAAGATATTATATATGAAAGCGTAGCCTCTTGCTCGTACTCCATACAACTCCATGCGCTATGCATACATGTTATTACTAATCTACCCATTTAAGAATTCCCAAGGCCTCGGGTGAAACCTATAGAGGTAAGTATCTATGAAAATATAACATCTATCAAATACCATCAAAATCACTTGAGTGCATGCATAGGATAACTCCTATAGATGCTAAACTTATAGCTCACATAAATTGCAAAGGAATGGACCACACAAATGTCAAAATTTGGTTAGACACAGATATGAGTCCAGATACACTTGGGCTATCATGTCCCAAATAAGCATAATAACTATAAACTCATACATCCATTTCTTAGCACCCATGCAAAATATAAGACTTATAAATGCCTAACTCACGCCCATACAGATGATACAGGACTTAGATTACCCAGACGTCCAAGATGTTGATACATGTAGATTACCCTTTCCTACTAATGAGCACCACAATCTTAGTCCTCTGAAGTCCATTGCAGTTTATGCTCTACCCTTACCGGTTCATCCAATTAAACGTGTTATGGTAACGGTAAATTTACCGTTACCATACCATTAATTAGCAGACGATCGGTAATCATTTTTGATTGAAATAGGTATACTAATTGATACGGTATGATAACGGTAAATATACCATTTTTAGCGGTAAATTATCGGTAATATTTCTTTAATACTAGCGGTAACAGTAATTTTACCAGTTAATTTAAAATATATGTATACTCATCTTATATGCTTTATTACATGCATTTAGAACTAAATAAGTGATTATACTTAGTACAATAAGCAGATGAAATAATTCCTGGTACACTTATTTTCTTTCTCATTTATGTTTTTTTATAAGCTAACACTACATATAGTATGATAACGATGCACTATGTACAAAAAACATGTCAAGATATAAACTTTGATGGACAAATGATAATTTACCATTACCAGTGTAATGGTAACCAGATTATTGATATTCCAGTTTTCGGTATACCGATCAATTAGTAACGGTAACGATAAGCAATTCTGGCTTACCAGCAAAAACAATACAGTAACGATATTTACCAAATGGTAACGGTAACCATTACCATAACAGCGCACATCTAATGATTGTGCCTTGCTAGATGGAAGTTGAAGCATGACAAGCCAAGCCAAGTGTCAGCTACTACCGAGCAATCTTACTTGCTCGACCCCTGAACTACCTCCACCAAACTAGAATCTTTTTTTGGGCACCACATGGGTCAACCACCTAACAGAATTTTTTAATCGATAGCCACTCCATGCGACCACCGAATAACAACTCCTACTCACTGACCAGGCCATGCTTAGACTGGACAATCCACTCTGAACAACTACCGACCAAATCACTCTAACCTGTCCCCAAAGATCATTGAGCTTCAGGGAAAACTCACAAAATTCGACAACCATATCGAAAAGCTACATATTGGTGCAACGAACGAGTTCCTGACCTCGCATTTCTCCCTTGTGAACTGCAGCTCGCCAAACTTCAGACGGAACTACTCTTCCACGTCAGGAACCTACTTCAATCAACCTCGAGAGATATTGTTGCCTATAACTCTTAAGAATTGGGACCCTAATGCATGACATTCTCAAAATACAAGTCACAGTCTACGATATAGGTATAGATATAGTGAGATTCTCATGTGAATCGAATGAACTTGGCTTCATGATTTAAGGTGGAGTAAACCATCAGATATTGAATTTTGAATCAAGCAAAAGGGGGAAATAGTGAATTTACTTACACTTTTTATAAAGTGTGAACAAAACACTCGACTCCTATTGGAGAAATTCAAGAAGTCCATATGAACCGCATAATCGAACTCAAAACTGAGCTCATAATTGAATCGATTACCAAAAATAAGATTGAAAATAAATCAAATGTCATAATGGAGAGTATAAACAAGCCTATAAAAAAGCGTATAATCGAGGCCATAACCGAGTCCATAACTGAACGCATAACCGAGCTTATGACCGAACATATACCCAATGCCATAACCAAATCATGACCACAGATATAACTGACCATTCAATGGAGACCATAACCAAAATATATTATTTGTTGATTTCAAATTTAAGTTAATTATATTTTACATTTTATGTTATATTTTATATGTTGTACTTTATAATTATTATTTTATATTTTGTATTTTATGTTTTATAATTTAAAAATGTACTATGCCCTCAGCCGAATGCATAATCGTCCCAATAACCAAACCAAACCCATAAACAAAGTAGTAATCAAGCCTTTAACTAACCTAATACCTTATGATATAACCCAACTCATAAACAAAGGTATAACCGAGCCTACAATTGAACATATAACCGAACACATAACTAAGCCCATAACCAAACTCATAAATGAGCCAGTAGACATGATTAGAGCCAAACATCCAATCATGAACAATTACAAGTCCATAACTGAGCCAATAAATGAACCTATAATTAACTGAGTTTATAGTTGAACTCGTAACTGAGCTCATAATTGAACTCATAACCGAACATACGACCGAACATATATCCAATGCCATAACTGAGAATAGAAATAAACCCATAACCGAGCTTATAAAAAAGTTTATAACTAAGGCCATACCTGAGCCTGTAATAGACTGATTACCAAACATATGATCGAACATATATCCAAGACCATAATCAAACCAATAACCATGGACATAACCGAACACTCAATGGAGACCGTAACCAAAAAATATTATATGTTGATTCAAATTTTAGGTTTATTTTATTTTATATTCTGCATTTTATTTACTACGTTTTATATTCTATATTTCATAATTATTATTTTATACTTTGTATTTTATTTTCATACTTTAAAAATGCACCATGCCCTTAGTTGGAAGGTAATAATGGTGCGGAAAATAATCCAATTACGCTGTTGTCTGTTGATCATTGATGTGGTAAAGAATTGTACATTTTTTGTATTTCTTAGTGGAAGTTAAGGACATAACACTCAAAATTCGAAATAGACCTAAAATTACCAAGACATAAATCTCTTATAGCCTAATTTCTAAGATACCTTAAGCTTTACTAATAGAGAATGTAAAGTAACTCGCATATTTTAGAATATATATATATATATATATATAATTCCTTAAAAAATCAATAATGGTGGGAAAATGCAGCTTTTAGTCGAAATTTTATTTAATAACGATTATTATCTATAAAGAAGAATATTTGATTTTCCAAATTTTGATTTTTTTTTTCAAATACAAATTAATTTGCATCTTTTACAAGGAAAACAACAAATTAGTTTATCGTTTCAATTTTATAAAATAGAACTTTTATTCATAGATTCGTTATTATATGTATAATGACTTCAAAAATAGGGATTTGCTATGCAAAGTCCCTACCGAAAACATCGCTATTACCCAAAAAGTGTTAACAGTTTCTAGAGGCAGTGATTCCAAGTTAAGAAAACCAATCAAAAGCTGCTATAATTTCGCTCACAAAATATATCCCATAGCAACCAAAATTCACCAAATGAACGATGGTTGAAAGTAGCCAAAATGAATCGTGATCAAGCATAGAGGATGAAGTTGAGCACCAATTAGCCAACAAAGAACGAAAACCACAATGCATTGTAAAGCACTATAATAACCCACTAGAAGAGCTCATACTGACTGCATAACCAATTCCCATAGTTTTCAGTAGGTAGAAAATAAAGTACGCAACAACTTTGGTGGCGATTTCCAATTGAACGAGCCTCAAATCGTAAAACGAACATCAACAACTGATTCAATTCGATGGGAGTTTTTCAACGATATAAAATTCAATATATTTTGGATAGGTTGAATTTTAACTTAGTTCAAGCTGATTGGATAATCACCACTAACATATGACTAAGTAATTCTATGATTTTGGGTGATTGCGGCTGCTTGGGTTTCATAGAGATAATATATACATAGATAATGATTGGGTTGTTGGGTTAAAGCAGTTATAGTATCCCAAAAGCTTGGCATTTTATCGTCAGATCGCTATACATTGTTACATATATCAAAATTTGTGCAGGGGGAGGTCCAAAAAGTCATAGCGGGGATAAAGCGATGAAATAGCAGGATATGGCAGATGAGTCTAAAATAGCATATGTCACTCGTTAGTAATGTTTCTACGAATGTAAAAACGATAATTAAATGAAAAAACTAGCACTTGGTTTAACTATAATTAGAACATTCTAAATTTTAAACAAAAATATGTGCAAATATCTATAAATAAACATAAATTGCTATTTAACTTAATTAAATTTTGTAGATTATAGAGTTTTTTGTTTCTAAAAATACATATTGAAATGTCAATTAAAAGACTTAACTTCATAATTTTTATAATGCATAGATATCATTTTTTAATTCGGTTCTTTCATCAAAGATATAGCAGGAAAAACATAATATAGCAGAAATAACTGGATATATCGGGAGTACCGGAATATAGCGAGGCTTAATGTGGAGGGACTATATCAAAGGTTATTTGGGAAAAGCATAGCGGTGTTAGTCCGCTACGGGATATAGCGAGGTTATAGCGGGGCAATAGCAGGGAATCAACTGCACAGATCAAAATATAGTTTTTCGATATTTTCAAACGCAATGTAATGATCGAAAATCCCAAAAACACAATCCTGTGTAAATTTAATCTTTTTCATTAATTTTAATTTTATATTATCATTCACAACTGCAATTTAACAACCATAATTTACTTTCTCGAAATTCATTTTCATTCTTTTTTTGAATCATACTAATATTAAAATAAAACTTTTGGTCTAATTTTTCTCAAAATTATTATTTTTATCTCATTAAAACACTCATTGTATTCAGTATTTTTTAATTTTCGGCCCGTATTTTAAAAATTATTACGCTTGTAGCCTGATTTAAATCTATTTACATATGTAGCCCTATTTTGGTCAACGCAACGCTAAGTTGGTCAAAATGCACTGGCGCAATTTCAAATTGTATCGGTTTTAATTGTGGATACCAAGGTAATTTGAAACTGCCCAATACATTTCCTTTTTTAATAAAACAACATTAGTGCAAACCAAACTAATGCAATTTCAGATTGTTTCCCAGTGCATTTGGGCCAACTCAGCGCTGGGTTAACCAAAAAGGGCTACAAACATAAATAGTTTTCAAACTGGGATAATTTTGTATTAAGTTTCTAAAAAAGGGACAAATTTTTAAAAAAATCTTTTATTTAACGTAAAGCCTGTGTTTTCCGACAATAACTTGCTAAATTCCAAACTACGTGATTATTAGTCTTAAATTTCATATTCTACGTCGAGTATAACTTAATCAAAATTAATATTTTAACCTATCATACATTATAATTTCATTCTAATAACTTAACTAATATTATATATGATTGAATCAAAGTTAATTATTTCATACTACACTCAAATTAATCCAAATATAACTTAAATCAATAAAAATTTAATTCCTAGAAATTTTATTCTAAATTTTACATTTAATTTAATATTTTTATATGGTAAAAATTGTTGAATATAACAAAATGATTTTTGTTTGATGATAACAAACATATATAACAAATGTGTTTGCAATCGTATTATTCTACTAAATCACACACAAGAAAAAATATTTAGTTTTGAATAGAATGCTACTGCAAAAGAATTTAAATAATCAAACAGTGTTTAATTCAAATTATTATTTTATTTCTACATTTGAATATTACTAATTTATAACTCGCTATTGTACGTTTCAGTGATTTATTACATTTGAATAGTACTAATTTAAATATTCTCTACAACACTCAGTTCATGTTCAGTGTCATATACAACTTCTTATACATAACTTCTCACTACATTTCACTTAGTTCACTCATATACAATTATTCACTTACGATACTCACTTTGTCTTCAGTCTGCTTTAGAGTTAGTCCAATCAGCTGCATACCTGTCACAGGAATACACATAGTAAACTAGAACAAAAATTGATTTACATTCTAGAAGATATAAATTTATTTTTTAATTTTATTTCCCTTAGAATTTTAGTGTTTTTCTCATCATATTTCTTGACTTGGTCTAATATGTATATACATCTATTTGTGTCTAGACTGCTTGTGATATTCACAGTGTCACTGTAAATACCACAAGGTGGACTGTATCTCTAGTGCTCACATATATAAACTGCACATACACGATACATGTATATACATAAAGTTGTATGTATCTACATACATACATATATACATATATATACACATATATATATATACATATATATATATACGTATATATAATGCACATGTGCATAGCTCAGACATGCATAACAGGTCCTACCATCCAAGTAAAGAATGCATAGGCAAGACAATAACACCAGCCAAGCAAACAAATAAGTGACGAAACACAAATCAACAAGTTCAAAGCCAATGCCATGAAACATACCAACAACTCATGCAAATACAAGATTATGGACAAACATAAATGGATACAGGGTACCAACCCATATTTTTGGGTCAGTTTAAAATTTGATTTTTTGTCTATTTTAATGAATTTTGAAATAGAAAATGCTGATTTTGTCTTGATAAAATTTGAGAATAATTTTAAAATTAGTTTTAATGTTTTATTCGACTTAAAACAGGTCAAATAAATTTTTTAAATCAATTTAAAAACTCAGATTTTGAATATCGATATTTTATAACTATTTTTAGCAGCCTATAAAATAACCATTTTTGAGACAGTCTCGAAATTCGATAAAACCACATTTATTGGATCTGGAATGTTGAAACATGTCAAGATTTAAAATTTCAAGTCAAACGGAATTTGTATGACAGAGAATGATATATAAACGTACGTTGAAATTTCAATTTGAATTCAATTTAAGTTAGAAATTAGTCAATTTTTTAATGGACTCGGAATTCGATGAAACTTGATCTGTTGGAAGCGTAATTCCTCAAGACAGAAAGATTCCAAATTTTGTAATTTTCGGAATTAATGTGTGGTCATTCGTCCAGAACGAAGGTTGCAAGGTGTAATTAATACATCGACTTAAACATCAAGTCGAGCTACCCATAGCCAATTGAAATTAGACAAACTACACCTTCTCTCTGCCACATGGCAAGTTCTTATGCAGTGGGTCATTCCTTGATTTGATCAATTCCTAAGAGGGTTTAATTAGTTTCTAAACCTACCATCCATTTTGCAAAGTAAAACCTTAGGCTTTAAACACTTAAAAATGACCTCCTCCTCCAAAACTACCCCAACACCAGCTACCTAGGACTGCTGCCATACAACTAACAACCACTCCACGTCACCCTCTGCCTGCGCCACATCAGCATGTCACGGTCGTGGGCCCCCTCTCCCTCTCCCTCTTTAAAACCTTCCATTCTCCTTTAATTTGCAAAAGCTTGCATCTTTGGGCCTTTACTTCACTTATTCCACCTCTAAACACCTCTTCGTGGGGCCCTACTTTCCCTAAAACAGCTTCCATGTCACTATCCCTTGTTGTCTAGCGAAGATGCGGGCCCCACAACCCCTTAATTTCCTGAAAATCATAGCTTTCCTCCTTAGAACTCAAGAGTGAGTGTATGCAAGCGTTGCTGAGAACTGTTGAGTTGATCCGAGAAGAAAAGACGATATTTTTATCTCGTAGCAAGCGCATGAAGATCCAACGTTGCAGTATACTATTGTTCGATGGCTAGGGTGAGAGCTTCTCACTCTAAATGTTGTGCTTGTGTAGTTTAATTACAATTAAACAGATGAATAGTTAAGAGTTAAGTACTTGAAGTTAATATTAAAGTTAATGTGAATTAGAAGTTAAAAATTGGTTAATTATGTATTTAACATGACGTTGAGATATATGACAATTAGTTAGTTAAACAGTAGTGAAAACTGTAGTTTTTATTTGATTAATTTATCATAAATTGTTATGCGGTAGCTCACATCACTAATTGTTTGCATACCCAATGGATGAATGGATGATTTATTATGTTATGCTTGGATGTGAATTTGAGTTGATTAACATGTTAAAATGATGTTAATATATTTGTGGTAGTTGAAATTGGATTAAACATCCATTTATAATTCAAAACAATGAATTAATTATCACTTGTTTAAGTGTAATTGGCTAGATTGAAAAACAAAATAAGTTATGATTAAATTCATGAATTTGTGGTTGATTTGGATTGGTTTTTTGTTAGATGAAAACCCTATATGAATGTTAGGATGATATTTGACTTACACATCCCCCTTATATGTAGTTGTATGTTAATCGGTTGATTGACAGACCGATGTAAGCTTTAGATAATTATTTATGGCTTATGCAGGTGTAAGAGCACTTTGGATATTAGTTGTGTGTTTGATAGTTGTCTGCAACTATTGTTGGATGTATAAAATGGATACAAGTGAAATTATATGGTGTTTAGTTGAATGTTATTCCAATCCGAAATTGTAACACCCCACGTCCATTAATGTCACTCACAAAGGGAATGCATTAACTTCCATGGAGGTTTTAAGTGAATATAGAACAGTAAAATTACAACAAGACAGATATAAAATAGTACTTGGAAATTCAAAAACTTTATTTCATTGTAGCAGAAGTCAAAACATGTTTGATTACATCATAACACCATATTCAATGTCAAGTACAATATCTATCTTGATAAAACAAGTACATAATCCCATTACATGAATAGCCATTAAAAAGAAAGATAACAAGCTGGACTTTACTTCAGCAGTCCAAGCTTTCCAGAAGATAAGCGATCCAACTAGACTCCACTAGAACTTGGCCCAACCTGCGGACCTGAAGGGAGAAAAAGGATGGAAAAGAGGGGGTCAGACATAAAGTCTGGTGAATATGATAATTCTACAATACTATTACCAAAATAACTGGACTAAGGCATAAGCTGGAAAACAAGAAAATGTCTATGAAGAGCAGATTAAGGACATAGACAATCGCTAAAGGCAACGTTATAGGCGCTCCTAAATACTAAAGGATAAACACTATACTGCACCACACCAGTCACCCTAAAGATTCATCCCACTTAGCTTCACTTAGAAACTTTCCCAATGGCTTTACGTACCCCTAGCTGACTACATAGGTGCCGCCTGCCCCTATCTCCACTAGGTGTACCCTACTTCCCATTATTCGATCGGCTCCCTAACTCGTAGATACCCGTGCTGGCCCCACAGTGGGGTGTATCACTCCCCTAAAGTGGCAACCTGATACAACGGACATGCACGGCTTATACCTACACGATGCAACAACGTCTTACCTACCAGCCCGGGTCCACACACGCATATGAAACCTGTTGGACTTGCGTTGCCACCGCTCCCTGTTTTGGCCTCTTATAGTCAAACCCAGTATGCGTGTCCCGTCCTCGACTTGGGTCGAGCCCACAAAGATACGTTTTGGGATACTGGTTGAAATGGGCCCCCACTATTTACCACAAGCATTCCACCTAAGCTTGTCCCCATTAGTCCATCCCACTTAACCCACTTAGTCATGTTCATTTACATGTGTGTTTGGTTAAGTCTAATCGTATTTCAAATGCCTCTAAAGGCAACCACCAGATTCCTCATGCCACCCAAGGCACCTACTTAACCCCCATGTCCCACCTTACATGATTATCTGGTTAAGTATTTCTTAGTTCATTAAGGCCATAACCTCATAAAGACCTCTCACATTAGACTGGCATTTATGGCAGCTGGATTTGCCGGGCGGGTCCGGGCAGTCTTACACCATAAAAGAGTCTAACCTCGTGTCTTTACAACTGTTATGCTTTAGTTTGGGCCTAGGACCTCTCACATTGGGCCGACATTTGTGACTACTGGATTTGCCGGGCGGGTCCGGGCAGGTTTACATCACAAACGGGTCCAACCTCGTGTCCTAAGCATTGATTATTAATAATAATCCACTTTCCCCCAATTTTAATAATTCCCTACTTGAATTATTAATTACTTCCAATTTTTAACAATGTCCATAATTGACTCAATTATGGACATCCATTCATGGTATGCAAAATCTTACAAAATTGCACCCAATTTATTAATTCCTAATATTACCCCTACCCCACGTTTGAACGTTTATTCGCAAAATATATGTTAGACTCGAATAGCCTAACTCATAGCATAAAAGAGATTATCATAATAACAACATGTATATGTGACCAAATGAATCATAATAAGGGGTGAAACTTGCATATGTCCAACTTGCATAGATTATACATGCCATGGACCTAAAGGTGTCAACTTGTTCAAAATTCACCTAATATAATCTCAATCAATTTTCATAAACGTACATATGAACATGTGTGAATCAACATCATCTAATTTTTTAACAACATGGTTTTATATGGGTACACCTAACTCAATAGGCAAATTCCCATATTCAAGTTTTATTTAATTATAGTTTCAAGTTTATGGGTACACCTAACCTAATAGGCAAATTCCCATAAACAAGATCCATTTAAATTAAGAAAAAAAAACATAACTTTAAGCATGATCCAACAACATGATTTTTCAACATAATATAGCATGATTTATAACATGGCATAGTATGATAGTATAACATAGCTTGACATGATTCTCAACATAGCATAAGAGAATTTACAACATAGCATGACATAGCATATATAATTTACATCATACGATAGCATAATAACATAATAAGAGATCCACAATATATAGAATTTACAATTACAAATCACATCACTTTCTTGTGATCCATTCATAACTGAGTCAAATTAGTTTGTAATAGTCTTGTGAGAATCATCATACTCACCAACAAAAGAAAAGAATTAGAGAAAGAGAGATCTTTTGATTTGATTTGTGTAGATTTAGTTGTAGATGATTAGGCTTCCTCTTCTTAGTTTGTGACGGCTATGCTGAACTCCATGGCAGCAGCATGACGGTAGCTTCTCTAATTTTACAAGTGATTTAGGTCTAGGGTCTACCCACTTATTTATAGATTTTAGAATGCATTTAGGCCATTAGATTTAACCTAGAAATAACCGCAGCCGTTCAGACAAGATGGGGTTTATCTTGTTGACTCAGCAATGAGTCAGAAGTGACTCAGCAAACACTCAGCAATATATATATATATATATATATATATATATATATATTCTACAATGTACACATTAGATACATCCCCCCCCTTTTACACACTTATTATTGTTTTTATATACATATTAGATACATCCCCTCTCTTACACACTTATTAATATTTTAGCAACTTTAGTGTTAATAGAAAATTCGGGGTGTTACATTCTCCCCTCCTTTTAGGATTTCATCCCCGAAATCTTCAAGTCTGGAAGAATGTATATCCTACCATCCAAACGTCCATCTACTCATCCATCACACACAGGCATCCATTGTCCTTACAGATTTCTAATGCTTTCATGTTTAAATGCACAGTGTGTGTATATGTCCGTATCTAATGCAAAATCAGGCGGTCCACTGATTCAGTTGACCTCCTTAATGCAACTATGATCGTGCCATGCATCCATTATGTATGCAAAAGATTCTTAATGCTACATAATACTTCTATATGCGTGCACAACCATCATCTGAATGCAGCATCCACATGATAATACAACCATCGTTCATCCATTTTACTAAATACATCCATATATATGCAATATGCAATATGTAGTGACTGAGCCGATCTAGTGCCTAAAGTGTGTGTATATATGCATCCACGAGCAACCACTAGCAAACACTTGCATCCATTTTGCATCCATCATACATAACATGTCTCAAACACATGTTTCAACCATAGGATTATCCTAACTAAAGGTCAAAGATACTAATGAGAGGACATACTAAAGATAAGATAAGATAAGCTGAGCGATAAAGGAGAAATTAAAAGACATACCCTCAAAAAGAAAAGGGTACAACGAACGCATCTTCTCTTCTGTCTACCAAGTTGCGTTGCTCTCATCATCTCCCCATTGCACTTTAACCAGTCTGACCTCTCGATTCCTCAACTTTTTGATCTCCGACCCAAGAATGCATGTAGGAGCTCGTCTAATTGTTGCATCACGCTCTATTTCCACCTCTTTAAGCAAGCTCGGCTCTACCACCTCCGCGGTCTTGTGCAAACACTTCCTCAAATGTGATACATGGAATACGTCGTGTACTCCACTAAGTTTCTCAGGCAACTCCACCCTATATGCCATCTTCCCGATCCTGTTTTTTACAGGAAACGGCCCTACAAACCTTGGTGCTAATTTCCCCACGGACCCAAAGCGAACAACATTCTGTAACGGAGATACTTTGATAAAAACCATGTCCCCAATGTCAAACTCAAGATCTGTCCTCCTCTTATCAGCATACGATTTTTGCCTATCTTGTGCTGCTTTCATCCTCCTTCGAATCAACTCAATCTTCTCCGAGGTTTCCCTAACCATATCGGGCCCAAGTAGGATTTTATCGGTAGATTCCCACCAACATGTAGGCGAACGGCAAGGCCTTCCATAAAGAGCTTCGAAAGGTGCCATGCCAATACTAGACTGAAAGCTATTATTATATGTGAATTCTACTAACGGAAGGTGCTCTTCCCATGTACCCCCAAAGTCTAGGATACAAAGCCTTAAAAGATCCTCTAGAATGCGATTCTCCCTCTCGGTCTGGCCGTCTGTCTGAGGATGATATGCGGTGCTCAAACATAGATGAGTCCCTACCGCCTCTTGTAAACTCTTCCAAAATTCGCTAGTAAAGATGGGGTCACGGTCGCTTACTATACTAGAAGGAATACCGTGCAAATGAACCATCTCCTTAATGTATACAGAAGCCAACCACGGAGCAGTCCTCTTACTTTTCACGGGAATAAAATGGGCGCTTTTAGTAAGTCTATCTACTATAACCCAAATCCCCGTGTTACCCTTCCTTGATCTTGGTAATCCATCCACAAAATCCATTGAGATGCTTTCCCATTTCCATAGTGGAACTTCTAATGGGTGAAGCAACCCACCGGGTTTCTTTTGTTCTTCTTTAACTCGTTGGCACACCAAGCATCTAGCGACGTACTCGGCCACATCCTTTTTCATACCGGCCCAAAAGAAAACCCGCTTCATATCTTTGTACATCTTATCCCCGCCGGGATGAATGGTCATTTTTGAGCGATGAGCATCATCAAGAATGGCCTTCCTTAAGTCTTCGTCTTGCGGTACACAAAGTCTATTATCCCTTCGTAACCAACCCTTATCGTCTAGGGTATACCTACGAAGATGGCTTGACGACTCCCCCCCTTTGAGCTTTTCTACTATCTCAACCAACCGTGGGTCGTCTCGCTGTGCCTCACCAACCCGTCCTAGAAGTGTAGGTCTAACCTCCAAGGATGCTAACAGACCGGGTACTAAGTCAACGGAGGGTCTAAAGTCAAACATAGAGATGAATTCTAAGCTTTGTCGTTCAACAACCAACGGACTCAAGGACAACCTTTTCCTACTTAAGGCGTCTGCCACCACGTTACCCTTGCCCGGGGTATATGCTATTTCAAAATCGTAGGAGGCTAAGAATTCCATCCACCGTTGCTGCCTTAAATTCAAATCCTTCTGAGAGAATAAGTATTTTAATGATTTGTGGTCAGTGAACAGTTCGAATTTCTCACCAAGAAGATAGTGACGCCAAGACTTAAGCGCGAAAACAATTGCGGCTAGCTCTAAGTCATGCGTGGGGTAATTCTTTTCATGAACCCTCAACTGCCTTCCACCATAGGCTATTACTCTTCCCTCTTGCATGAGGACCGCGCCAAGTCCCGTCCCACAAGCATCAGTATAGATGGTAAACGTTTTATTCCCGTCTGGCAGCACTAAGACTGGGGCTGAAGTTAAGGCTCTCTTTAAACGTTGGAACGCATCATCGCAATCTTTGTCCCACGTAAAAACCAGGTTCTTCTTCGTTAACCTTGTTAATGGAGCTGATATTTTTGCGAAGTCTTTGATAAACTTCCTATAATAGCCAGCCAACCCCAAGAAACTTCTTACTTCGGTTGCATTTTTAGGGACCTTCCAATCTTGGATGGCCACTACCTTTGCGGGATCCACTGCTATCCCTTCTTTGGAAACCACGTGCCCTAAGAACCGTACTTCCTTCCTCCAGAAGTGACACTTAGAAAATTTTGCCTTAAGGTTATGCGCTCCAAGGGTTTCCAACACTTCCCTAAGATGTAGGGAGTGCTCTTCTTTATTCTTAGAAAAGACTAAGATGTCATCCACAAAGACTACCACGAATTTGTTAAGGTATTCCCTAAACACCCTACTCATCAAATCAACAAAATATGCAGGGGCGTTTGTCAAACCAAAGGGCATCACTAGCCATTCATAGAATCCGTCAGGAGTCCTAAAAGCAGTCTTATCTATACTATCCTCAGCCACTCTCAGTTGATGAAAGCCAGTGGCTAGGTCCAACTGCGAAAACACTGAGGCGCCAACTAACTGATCAAAGAGATCGTCAATCCTCGGCAGTGGGTGTCGGTTCTTTTTAGTAAGCTTGTTTAGTTCTCTATAGTCCATACAAAGTCTAAGAGACCCATCCGCCTTTGTGGCAAAAACTACTGGAGCACCCCACTCCGATATACTACGTCTTATGAACCCCTTCTCAAGCAACTCCTTTACTTGCTTATTGAGTTCCCTCCTTTCACGAGGAGCCATGTGGCGCACTGGCAAAGATACGGGTTTAGCATTATCCACAAGATAAATTCGAAAGTCTATCTCCCGCTTTGGAGGTAAGCCCTTCACCTCCTCAAACACATCCGGATATTCCCGGACCACTTCTACCGATCGCAGGTTCTCTAAAAACGCGTCAAGCGATTCAAGATAACTTAGCATAACGGAATTTATGGGATTACAAAAGATGTCGAGAGCATTACCAAGGCGAGTCACAAGCCTAACTACTCTCCTTTCACAATCAAGAATGGCCCTATTTCTAGACAACCAATCCATTCCTAAAATTAGCCCATAGCCCGTGAAGCCCAATACATAAGCATCACATCTAAATTCAATGCTAAGTATAGAGATTTTCAAATCCAAACATATCATGGTCAAATGAGCCGAACCCCCAATTTGATTTGAAACGACCAAGGGATCCTCTACTAAACTGGTGTTCAAGTGCAGTGATTCAACTAATGATGCAGAGATAAACGAATGAGATGCGCCAGAATCGAATAAGGTACGGACAGGATGATCAAACAGAAAAACTAAGCTTTCAACAGAAATTGTTCTACCTCTTTCTTGCAGCGGTGGGGCCGCAATAGCCTGAACTTGCCCCCTTGCCTGCCCTGGTGCCATAAGAGCCTGCACCTGTCCTCCCGAGGTAGACCCTGCCCTCTGCCCCTTCTTTGGACAGTCCTTCACTAAATGTCCCGCATCTCCACAATGAAAACAACCAGTCTTCTTTTTCTTTCTACAATCTTTGCTGAGATGGCCAGGCGTCCCACAATTGAAGCATTTCTTCTTCCCTTTGCCATTATTGTTTTTACCACCCTTCTTATTTTGCTGTTGGGGTTTCTTCTGATCCCCTTTCTTTTCAACTGCCTTATCCTCATGCATAAGTGCCATTTCTACTAGCTTTTCAAAGGTGGCTCCCATAGGGATGTGGGTCATAGCCAACCCTTGCAACGGTTCATTCAAGCCTCTAACGAACCTCAAAGCTTTCTTCTCTGGCGTGTTCACCAACTCCAAGCCAAACCTTGCTAACTGATTAAATTTATTGACATATTCCTTTACTGATGAGCTCCCTTGCTTTAGTGCCAGGAAATTTTCCATATTTAAGTTCTCCTCTGCCCTTGAAAGAAACTTTGCCTCAAACCTTCGTCTGAAATCCGCCCATGAATCAACTGGACGTTCCCCGTTAGTGACCTCCCACCAAAACGAGGCCTCTCCCTTCATTAACCAAGCAGCTAAACGGACTTTCCTCCCATCTTCCACTTCAAAGATATCCAACAATTCCTCAGTCTCCTTAAGCCAATCTCTGGCCTCCACAAACGTCTCAGTCCCTTGAAAAGTTTTTCCTCCCATAGCCTTGAATTCCTTGCACGTCTTTGCAAAAGTGTCAACACGAGGAGGAGGAGGAGGAGGAATGGGTGCAACTAGGGGTGGAGGAGTATCCGCTGGGCCTGCAGTGGTGGCCCTAGCCTCCAAGTATCTCCTAAACCACCCTGGAATCGTCACACCTTCTGGGAGATTAAGATCTTCAGCCATGCTGAAACGAAAAAGGAAAGATTCAAAATGGAGAATTCGAAAGATAAAGATAAGGATGTGGCTATTTGGGATTATGTTTTTCATAAAAACTCTCTTTAAATAACATGTTTTTTTTTTTTTTTTTGAAAGCACTTCTTCCAAAAATACTTTAGAAAAAAAATATTTTTCTAAAATTTTTTTTTTATCTGTTCTGGTAACCTTATGCTCTGATACCACGTGTAACACCCCATGTCCATTAATGTCACTCACAGAGGGAATGCATTAACTTCCATGGAGGTTTTAAGTGAATATAGAACAGTAAAATTACAACAAGACAGATATAAAATAGTACTTGGAAATTCAAAAACTTTATTTCATTGTAGCAGAAGTCAAAACATGTTTGATTACATCATAACACCATATTCAATGTCAAGTACAATATCTATCTTGATAAAACAAGTACATAATCCCATTACATGAATAGCCATTAAAAAGAAAGATAACAAGCTGGACTTTACTTCAGCAGTCCAAGCTTTCCAGAAGATAAGCGATCCAACTAGACTCCACTAGAACTTGGCCCAACCTGCGGACCTGAAGGGAGAAAAAGGATGGAAAAGAGGGGGTCAGACATAAAGTCTGGTGAATATGATAATTCTACAATACTATTACCAAAATAACTGGACTAAGGCATAAGCTGGAAAACAAGAAAATGTCTATGAAGAGCAGATTAAGGACATAGACAATCGCTAAAGGCAACGTTATAGGCGCTCCTAAATACTAAAGGATAAACACTATACTGCACCACACCAGTCACCCTAAAGATTCATCCCACTTAGCTTCACTTAGAAACTTTCCCAATGGCTTTACGTACTCCTAGCTGACTACATAGGTGCCGCCTGCCCCTATCTCCACTAGGTGTACCCTACTTCCCACTATTCGATCGGCTCCCTAACTCGTAGATACCCGTGCTGGCCCCACAGTGGGGTGTATCACTCCCCTAAAGTGGCAACCTGATACAACGGACATGCACGGCTTATACCTACACGATGCAACAACGTCTTACCTACCAGCCCGGGTCCACACACGCATATGAAACCTGTTGGACTTGCGTTGCCACCGCTCCCTGTTTTGGCCTCTTATAGTCAAACCCAGTATGCGTGTCCCGTCCTCGACTTGGGTCGAGCCCACAAAGATACGTTTTGGGATACTGGTTGAAATGGGCCCCCACTATTTACCACAAGCATTCCACCTAAGCTTGTCCCCATTAGTCCATCCCACTTAACCCACTTAGTCATGTTCATTTACATGTGTGTTTGGTTAAGTCTAATCGTATTTCAAATGCCTCTAAAGGCAACCACCAGATTCCTCATGCCACCCAAGGCACCTACTTAACCCCCATGTCCCACCTTACATGATTATCTGGTTAAGTATTTCTTAGTTCATTAAGGCCATAACCTCATAAAGACCTCTCACATTAGACTGGCATTTATGGCAGCTGGATTTGCCGGGCGGGTCCGGGCAGTCTTACACCATAAAAGAGTCTAACCTCGTGTCTTTACAACTGTTATGCTTTAGTTTGGGCCTAGGACCTCTCACATTGGGCCGACATTTGTGACTACTGGATTTGCCGGGCGGGTCCGGGCAGGTTTACATCACAAACGGGTCCAACCTCGTGTCCTAAGCATTGATTATTAATAATAATCCACTTTCCCCCAATTTTAATAATTCCCTACTTGAATTATTAATTACTTCCAATTTTTAACAATGTCCATAATTGACTCAATTATGGACATCCATTCATGGTATGCAAAATCTTACAAAATTGCAACCAATTTATTAATTCCTAATATTACCCCTACCCCACGTTTGAACGTTTATTCGCAAAATATATGTTAGACTCGAATAGCCTAACTCATAGCATAAAAGAGATTATCATAATAACAACATGTATATGTGACCAAATGAATCATAATAAGGGGTGAAACTTGCATATGTCCAACTTGCATAGATTATACATGCCATGGACCTAAAGGTGTCAACTTGTTCAAAATTCACCTAATATAATCTCAATCAATTTTCATAAACTTACATATGAACATGTGTGAATCAACATCATCTAATTTTTTAACAACATGGTTTTATATGGGTACACCTAACTCAATAGGCAAATTCCCATATTCAAGTTTTATTTAATTATAGTTTCAAGTTTATGGGTACACCTAACCTAATAGGAAAATTCCCATAAACAAGATCCATTTAAATTAAGAAAAAAAAAACATAACTTTAAGCATGATCCAACAGCATGATTTTTCAACATAATATAGCATGATTTATAACATGGCATAGTATGATAGTATAACATAGCTTGACATGATTCTCAACATAGCATAAGAGAATTTACAACATAGCATGACATAGCATATATAATTTACATCATACGACAGCATAATAACATAATAAGAGATCCACAATATATAGAATTTACAATTACAAATCACATCACTTTCTTGTGATCCATTCATAACTGAGTCAAATTAGTTTGTAATAGTCTTGTGAGAATCATCATACTCACCAACAAAAGAAAAGAATTAGAGAAAGAGAGATCTTTTGATTTGATTTGTGTAGATTTAGTTGTAGATGATTAGGCTTCCTCTTCTTAGTTTGTGACGGCTATGCTGAACTCCATGGCAGCAGCATGACGGTAGCTTCTCTAATTTTACAAGTGATTTAGGTCTAGGGTCTACCCACTTATTTATAGATTTTAGAATGCATTTAGGCCATTAGATTTAACCTAGAAATAACCGCAGCCGTTCAGACAAGATGGGGTTTATCTTGTTGACTCAGCAATGAGTCAGAAGTGACTCAGCAAACACTCAGCAATATATATATATATATATATATATATATATATATATATATATATATATATTCTACAATGTACACATTAGATACATCCCCCCCCTTTTACACACTTATTATTGTTTTTATATACATATTAGATACATCCCCTCTCTTACACACTTATTAATATTTTAGCAACTTTAGTGTTAATAGAAAATTCGGGGTGTTACAGAAATAAATATGAATATTTTAATAATATAATATTCAGTGAAAAATCGAAGTTTGATGTCGATGTCCGATTTTGAATGGACACGTAGATATCAAAATATCAATGTATGTTCGTAACTATAATGAATGATTTTGAAGTAAATTTAATACACTTTTTGGCATATCAAAGATTTGGATTTAAAATGAATAGTAACTTTTCAAAGTGAAGTTCTGTTTTGTTATGTAGTAGACGTTTAAAAGAAGTTTTCTTTTGAAAGTTTCTCGTTTATTTTTATAACGACTATAAGGAGAATTTGCACGTAAAATAAGGAATTTCGAAACATAATATTATTTTATTCATTAAAATAATATTAAAATTGCCTGTATAATGAAATACGTGAATTTGAAGACAAACAACTGAAATGAGTTTTCAAAGATGATTATATATCTTTTATATAATTTATAAAGATGGTTTAGAAGTAGGGAGGATAATGGGGTGGGTTTAGGGTCCAAACCCACTTGACTCACCCCTGTTTTGACCCATTTAGACCCGCCCCATAGGGTCTCCGGCTCGGGTAGACCCGCGACCCGCTTTTGGAGGTAGGGTCAGGTCTGGGGCACGGCTAACCAGCCCTAACCCGACCCGCATGAATGAAGCATCATTAAATTTTACAAATTGACACGGGTCGGGTCTAGGGCGGGTCTAGGGCGGGTCTGGGGCGAGGTTTAAAAAGTCTGGGTCGGGTCTGGGGAACGAGAAACCTGCCCCAACCCACCAAATTGCCAATCCTATTTAGAAGCGTTTCTATTTATATTTAAATTTTACAAATTGATGCGGGCTTAAATAGAACGCGTCGTGTAGCGACAGTTCGCAAACGTCAACCATAACTTTGAATTGACGTAACGAGAGTCCAGCCGTTAGATTCTCCTAAAACCGGAACCGTTAGGTTTGTATCGAAAAAATCTTTCAAATGATTAAAAAGGCTTTAAAATCCAATGGCAATATTTTAATTTAAGTCTAAATCGGTTTTGGAAAAGGTCGCTATGGATGTAGTTCGGTTGTCGGAGTTGGAATCCAACTGTAAGGGCCTTGATAAAATTATTAAAAATATGAACAAATTATGTAAAATCATAATAAACGATTTTGAAATATTTTGAATGAAATATTCCATGTGTGAAAACATAAAAGGTATTTTATCTGAATGAAGTAGTTAACAACTAGAATAAAGAGCTGTAAGGAAATGCAATGCTTTCTGAAGAGTAATAATCTAATGATTTTAGAATAATAAATTGGATTTGTGAACAGTTGTTATATCTAGGGGGTTCCAACATATAATTGGAATGGAATTGAATGGAAATTATCTTTGGATATTTTCGATAATTGGATTATGTAATTACGCGGATATTATGTAGGAATTTGAAAGATATTGATATCGTTATTCCAAAACAACATCTGTTGGTTTCAGAATTTGGTAATGAATATAAGTCGACATGATTTCCATTTAAGACCCTATATTTAATATCAAATTGGATTTGGGATTGTTGTGAATAGTGGCCTTAACAACGCTATTCATAAACCCTGTTGAAATGTAAATTATGGAATAAATCTTTTAATTAAGATTTAATGGAATCTTACAATTTAACAAATTAAATTGGAATTAAATATTGGAAGTTGATTTTGGGTTTATTACGAATGGTGTTTTTAAATGACATTTGTTCTTTAACCCGAGTGAAGGCATGATTTATTTCCTAAGAATTAAATAATCATTAAGTAATGATTTTTGAGGTGAAAAGGTATTAAAAAACTTTTGAAATGATTTTTAAGGAATGGAATAAACAACAAGTTTAAATGAGATAATCTTTGATAAAATTAATGGTAACCTTTCCTAGAATAAAAGAATATTTGAACAATAGAATATTTTGGATTGGAATGAGACACGTGCTATCTTTGTGTATTCATCACATGACTTTAAAGATGTGTGAGTTATTCGAAAAGACCAACGTTAACCCATTCTGAATCACTGTTGGTGACGACTAAAAGTCGAAGATTGAAGATGGTGGTTGAAGACCGGAGATCTTCATATCGTTTAGGAAATTGTTGATGTTTCGGTTGGGTCGTATGCCCAATACGAGGTAATAAGTGGTGGTCATCCAGACGTACTTGAAAAGTTACTTGGTATACGAGGCCTCTCTCTTGTATTGGATATACAGGACGAGGAATAAGGTGCCTTCGGTTTCATTCAAAAACAGAATGGACTTATAAATGGATTGTATGTCTAACTCGGTATTCAGAGTTGTATTAATTGATTTCTGCTAAATATATATCTATTTGGTGGCGGAGAATTCATTCTCTTAGCTTAACACCCTTCTCTGAGACACACGAGCTTGGAAGTTATATATTAGTAACTATCAGTTGTATAGTCTAGGATGACTGTATGGCATGTTAAGATACATGGATCAAGGCTTTTTTGAAAAGCAGAGCTTTGTGGATGATGCTCAAAGCATGGCTGATATAGCATAGCTTTGTGTAATAGCGTTAATTTGCGAACTTCACACCTTGGTATGAGTCAAAAACGGGATGAAGGACCGTAGGGAGAACATGCGTTTCTTTCTACCTAGAAGTGATGTCATGGTATGGAGCCCATTAATTTACTTATGTGGATGTTTGAAAGCGAGGCATCTCGGATATGGCCGCACAAGGCCAAAAGTGGTTGACATATAGATCAAGATGTCCAATATGACTGAGAAACGTAGAGTTCAGGCATAACTAATCAGTGATGTATTATTGAACGACTCTACCGCTCCTAAAGGCTCATCAGAGCTTGAGTCCTGGAAAACTTGTTAAAGATGGTCCGAAAACAGTGAGGAGAGATCCCTTGCCTCGGATCATGATGAAAATACCAATTCCAATACGTGATTTTACGGTTTTAGTTGTATACTATGCGCTATGCCATAAACAGCCTAATGCAATGAATTTGCAAGGTGTTGCCAGCCAACATGTCCCAATAGCTATACTATTTTGGTCCTACTGCAATGGTTTATAATTAGTGTTACCTTAGCCATAAAAATGTGTTGCTCTAGGTAAACAAGTGTAACACGATGCTGCATTTTATACAATGTTGTTATAGCAGACCTTTCCATGTCCTACACGGCGATCCTCACCATTAGTTAAAACATTATCTCAGCCATCCATCCACGCCATCAATCCACATCTCACTTATTTCCATTTCCCGGTTTTACACCTATTTTCGTTCTAACCCCCAAAATTTCAAAATCTTCAATCCCTAATCTTTGATCTCGGGGCACACATCTCCAATCACTCCTTAGCGAAATCAGATATGAATCTCTAGTGATTCGATCGTTGTTTCGAAAACAAAATCGGGGTCAAGGCACTAGAGGAATTGAGTTATTCTACGTATTCAACTTCCAAATTCCTGCTGGATTTGTCATTACCGTAGCTTTTGATCATTCTGCATAGGGTAAGAGTTTAATGTTGGATTTAAATAGTTAGATTAGGGCTTTAATTTCGTTTGCGGGTTTGCTGGTACTAATAGTGACGATCCTTAAAATATTGTTGTAAGGAATGGTATCAGTTCAATGTTGTTGCAAGGATTGGGGCTTCAGTTTCGTTTGTAATAATGCACATTTCTGTTCACTATTGTCTTCATATGCTATCTTCTTTTATTAAACCTGTAAGTTGCATAACATCTACAAGCAACTCCTTTGTTTCATTCGAAACTTATTCACCATTCTGCTTTTCAACATGTCTTATACTTTGTGTGTTCACATCTTGTTTGACATTGTGACTTCCTTGCCATGCAGTATGGTAGAATTTTTGCTTTAATAATGCATCAGGTATTTCAGGTAATACCATTCCCATTTCATTGTTTGCATAACATCTTCTATTGTTTGACAACCAGTCAATTCAATCACTGTTTGCACATATCCATGACCCATAGTCTCAGCAACAATAGTTTCAAATGACCCATTCTCTCTAACTACAGTACATTCGTCTGACTTTGTTGGATTAATAATATCACTCCTATTAATCTTTTTATCACTCAACACTTTCCCATGGTTATTTGCTTCAACAACTAAGTCCTTTATCTTTGCAAGACCATCAACTTTATGTTGTGATAAAGGAATGTCTAACCTATCTACTATGCCAATCTGATTTGTTTCCACTTTAATTTCGTTTGCGGGTTTGTAAGAATATGTTAAACTATGAAAATGGGTCTGGTAGGCCGTCCCTATGGCTATTATTTTACATTTATAAATAGCCTACATCATCATTGCCATAAGGATATAATTTTATGGAAGCCTACATGCCTTACCGGTCAATTTCTAAGAGCACTTGGAGCACTACCCGTTAGTAATGGGCCATCCAAAATCACCCAGTTGAATAGTTAAAAGTTAAGTAATTGAAGTTAATGTGAACTGGAAGTTAGAAATCGGTTAGTTATGCAGTTAACATGAAGTTGAGATATATGATAGTTAGTTGGTTAAACTGTAGTTTTTTCTGATTAATTTATCATAAATTGTCATGCGGTATATGGTAGCTCACATCACCAATTGTTTGCATACCTAATGGATGAATGGATGATTTATTATGTTATGCTTGGACGTGAATTTGAGTTTATTAACATGTTAAAATGATGTTAATATATTTGTGGTAGTTGAAATTTTATTAAACATCCATTTATGATTCAAACGACGAATAAATTATCACTTGTTTATATGTAATTGGTTAGATTGAAAAACAAATAAGTTATGATTAAATTCATAAATTTGTGATTGATTTAAATTGATTATTTGTTGGATGAAAACCCCACATGGGTCTTGGGATGACTTTTTGGCTTACACAACTCCCTTGTATTTAGTTGTATGTTAATTGGTTGACTGACTGACCGATGTAAGCATTAAATAATTATTTAAGGCTTATGCGAATGTAAGACACTCTGGATATTATTTATATGTTTGATAGTTGTATACAACTATTGTTCGATGTATAAAATGGATATAAGTGAAATTATATGGTGTTTGATTGAATGTTATTCCGATGCAGAATAAATATGAATATTTTAATAATATAATATTCAGTGAAAAATCGATGTTTGATTTCGATGTCCGATTTTGGATGGATGCATCTATATTGAAATATCAACGAATATTCGTAACTGTAAAAAATGGTTTTGAAGTAAATTTAATATATTTTTGGCATATCAAAGATTTTGATTTAAAATGAATAGTAGCTTTTCAAAGTGAAGTTCAGTTAGGCTATGTAGTAAATGTTTTAAAAGAAGTTTTCTTTTGAAAGTTTCTCATTCAATTTTATAATGACTATAAGGAATATTTGGATGTAAGATAAGAAATTTCAAAAAATAATATTACTTTATTCATTAAAATAATATTAAAATTGACTGTATAATGAAATACATGATTTTGAAGATAAACGACTGAAACGAATTTTCCAAGATGATTATATATATTTTATACAATTTATAAAGATGGTTTAAAAGCGTTTTGATTTATATTTAAAATTTATAAATCGATTTGAGCTTGAATAGAACACATCGCACAGCGACGGTTCGCGAACGTCAAACCGTAACTTCGAATTGACGTAAAGGAGATCCGACCGTCGTATTCTCCTGAAACCGAAACCATTGGATTCGTATCCAAAATATCTTTCAAATGACACTAAGAGATTTAAAATCCAATGATAAGATTTTAATTTAAGTCCAAATATGTTTTGGAAAAGGTCGCTATGAATGAGTTTAGTGGCCGAAATAGGAAACCGACTATAAGGTCCTTCATAAAATTATTAAAAATATGAATAAATTATGTAAAATCATAATAAATGATTTGGAAAGATCTTGGATGAAATATTCCATGTTTGAAAAGAGAGAAGACATTTTTATCTGAATGAACTAGTTAACAACTAGAATAAAGAGCTGAAAGGAATATGCAATGTTTTTTAAAGAGTAATAATCCAATGATTTTAAAATAATTAATTGGATTTGTGAACGTTTGTTATAACCATGGGTTCCCAACATATAAATTGGAATGGAATTGAATGGAAATTTTCTTCGAATATTTTCAACAATTGGATTTTGTAATTATGTGGATATTATGGAGGAATTTGAAAGATATTGATATTGTTATTCGAAAACGATATCTGTTGGTTTCAGAACTTGGTAATGGATGTAAGTCAACATGATTTCCATTTAAGACCTTATATATCAACTTGGATTTCGGTTTGTTGTGAATGGTGGCTTTAATAATGCTATTCTTAAACCCTATTAAAATGTAAGTTGTGGAATAAATCTTTTAATTAAGATTTAATGGAATCTTTCAATTTAATAAATTAAATGGTAATTAATTGGGAAGTTGATTTTAGGTTTACTACGAACGATGATTTAAATGACATTTGTTCTTTAACCCGAGCAAATACAGGATTTATTTCCTAAAAATTGGATAATCATTAAGTAATGATTTTTGAGGTGAAAAGGTATTATAAAACCTTTTGAAACGATTGCCGAGGAATGGAATAAATAACAAGTTTAAATGAGATAATCTTTGATAAACTTAATGGGAACCTTTCCCGGAATAAAAGAATATTTGGACAAAAGAATATTTTGGATTGGAATGAGATGTTATCTTTGTGTATTCATCACATGATTTTAAAGATGCGCAAGTTATTCAGAAAAACTAGGTTTAACTCATTCTGAATAACTATTGACCACGATTAAAAGTCAAAGACTGAAGACGGTGATTGAAGACCAGAGATCTTCACGTCGTTTGGGTTATTGCTAATGTCTCGATTGGGTCGTATACCCAAGACGAGGTAATAACTGGTAGTTGTCCAGACGTACTTGGAAATCGACCGGATATGCGAGGGTCTCTCTCCTGTATTGGACATATGAGACTAGGAATAAGGTGCCTTCGATTTCGTTCAAACCCAGAACGGACTTGTAAATGGATTGTGTGTCTGGTTCAGTATTCTGAGCTGCATTAATTGATTTCTGCTAAATATATATCTGTTTGGTGGCAGAGAATTTATTCTCTTAGCTTAACACCCTTCTCTGATACGCATAGCTTAGAGGTTATATATTGGTAGTTATCAGTTGTATAGTCTGGGATGACTGTGTGGCATGCTGAGATGCACAGATCAAGGTTTTTGTTGAAAAGAAGAGCTTTGTGGATGATGATCAAAGCAGGGTTGGTATGATGTAGCTTTGTGTTATAGCATTAATTTGCGAACTTCACACCCCAGTATGGGTCAAAAATGGGATGAAGGACCGTAAGGAGAACATACGTTTCTTTATAGATAGAAGTGATGCCATGGTATTGAGCCCGGGTAATTTACTTATGTGGATGTTGGAAAGCGAGGTGCCTCGGATATGGTCGCACAAGGCTAAAATGGTCGACATACAGACCATGGTTGGCGGACAAATCAACAGGCCCCATAGGATCGGGAAACGTAGAGTTCAGACATAACTAATCAGCGACATACTATTGACCGACCCTGCTGCTCCTAAGCTTGAGTCCTGGGCATCTCTCTAGAGATGGTCCAAAATCGGTAAGCGGAGATCCTTTGCCTCGAATCATGATGGAAATCCCAATATGTGATTTTACGGTTTTTGGTGTATACTATGGCGACATAACAAGATGACGTATTATGCCGTCTAAGATTGATACATTTATTTTGGAAGTTGTTTTCTTCACTATGCACTAGAAATAATATCAAAAATATTTGTTCTAAAGTGTACTAGGCATGTTTTGCTATTATAAGGTAAATCTCTATCCTTCGGGTTGTGTTGCATTTTGTGATGGGACTTGAGTATTATAATAGCTTCATTTAAAAAAAACATGCCGTTGTTTTTTTATTCTATTAATATTCATGTGGAGTAAACCTGTTCTGTGTCATACGGCGTGGTCCCATGATTTCCTTACTTTTAAAGTTAAGTTTTAATAACTGTTTTAAGTTCTCACACCAGTTCCATGACTTATCTGGAGTTTATTTTTTTGCCACCTAAACTCCGGGTGCCCATATTTTCCACTAGGGCTGCTTGTAGTTTTGGTTTTGCAGATGTTTATTTAACAAGATCCTGGATTTACGGCTGGAGCTATACTCTGGAAAGCTTTGTATCCGTGTATTTCCTTCAGCTATTTTAGTTTATGTTTTTCCGTTGTGTCATTGTACTTATGTATTATATTTCTATTGTTTAGTAATTTATTTTCTGATATTTATTTGCTGTTGTATATCTTTTAGTTTCCGCGCTATGATATTCTTCTAATCTGATGTAAATTGTTGTAATAACAATGAAAAGTTTTCTTCTTCTGTGTTCTGATGCATCGTGTTCACATAACAATATGTCCTCTTGTTCGTTTTAGGCCATCCAAGAATTTCGGTTGTGACGTACAACAATGTCAAAGATCACAGTAGAGCTAGTAAAACAAGTTCACTAGCCAAATGTCCAAGTACAAGTCGAACCAGTGACCAAAATGTACAACAAGCCAAAACTGGCCAGAAGTGCAAACAAACAACATGAAGCCAACTCCGGTCAGTATTGCTCATGTACTATATAAATGCACAACACCAAGGCATGGCCATAGATAGCATGGATGAAAGTATGTACACTAGAACAAAACTGACTACAAATGGGATGTATAACTTAGATGTACATAAGCAAGCATGCACAAGAACAAGAAAGTCAATACATAGCATGGTAGCCAACACAACGGTGATACATGGAGCTGCAATTAACACTTGGATCAGGCAACCAAATAGGCCAGTAATGAGATGTATCGGCCTTACATGTACAATGCAGAATTACACAAGGCAAATACATATGGTGGCAGGGGCTAAATGTAACACCCCGTATTTTCTGTAAACATTAATTTAACAAATCAAAGTATACTTAATTTTTAAGAGAAGTATTAAGGGAAACAGGTTATGCCATTGCTTTTGTTCTGAAATTTTTCTTGAGATAGAGTCCGAGTTTGCGTGAATCGGACTTTGTATGAAGAAGTTATGGCCTTTGGAAGTTTCAGCTCAAATTTAAAAACAGCTCGAAACTGAATTCAAAACAGAACCCAGAAGCGGGCTGGGCGGGAAATTTCCCGCCCAGGACCCAGGTCGATTAGGTGGTCGACCTCCCCCCTATAGGTCGACCTGGGGGTCGATCTGCCGTGTTTTCCAAATCCGAGGTAGAATTCATTTTTATGTATCCGGACTGATTTCTGGACCAAATTCATGAGTTCTACGTTATATAAACGCTCCCAAACTTCAATTTCTCCATACAACTTCATTACGCCTATACTATGCCTCAATTCTAATTAAAATAAATCTTATTCTCCATTAAAAAACAAGTTATAGTTCTTCTTCAAATTCGAGATTCAAATCAAGATAAAGCTTCAAGTTGGACCATAGGCATTCCGCTTCAAGCAACGTCACTCGAATCATAACAAATCGCCTTTTTCTAAACCGATCACTGTAAGTTCGGTTTTTCCTTAGATTTGAACGTGTAATTGGAATTGTGAATGTAATGAATCAAAATATAGAACTATACCAATTTGCAAGTTAATTATCTTTGATTCGTGCTTATGTTAAATCTAACGTTATCTATGCCTTTGGATCTGATTCTTGATTGTAGCCTAGAACTTATTGCGGCTAATTGCCAATGACTATGATTATGGGACTTTTGCCTAAGACTATGACTATGAAACTGTTGCCCATGAAACTATCGCCTATGACTATGATCCATGACAAGAGACTATTACATATGACTATGACTATAAGACTGTTGCCTATGACTATGGCTATGATTCATAATTTTGAGACTATTGCATATGATCCATGACTATGAGATTATTACCAAGATTTATGACTATGAGACTATTGCCTATGACATTGATTAAGAAACTATTGTGATTAGTCGCCCATGACTATTGTGGTTAATTGCCTATAACCATTGTAATCAGTGACTTAGGCCTATTCCTATTAACCTATTAGGTTGTACTTCGAACTGGCATTATGTTGGACCAAATCACATATGCCTATTCCCTTAATTATGTTGGATTCCATTTTTTTTTGGGTGTAATTTGTCTAGTTTATTCCTATTCACTGTTATGTACATCAAACCCATTGGAACCATTATTTTTGAATTTGGTTCATTCTTGCATGGCTTTTCTTTTATGTCAATTCTGGTGCTTATCCCCTTTTCCTTGCTTTGATACTATTAGTATCATTTCATGAGTACTTAGAAACTTGTGAAATCATGTTATACGTACGATTACGGCGCAGGAATTTGGGCGTAGCTTAATTAAGTTAGTATGGCATAATAAATATGTTGGCATGGTCTAAATTGGCTATAATAGCGAATGATTTACATGCATATTAGACTTGGGCATAAGTTGATAAATTTAATTGGCCGCAAAGGGTGTAATTGGCATGTAAACCAAGTTTTGGACATAAACGGCAAACTAGAATATTAAATCTAGTTTTGACATGAACCGTAAATTGGAATATTAATCTAGATTGGGCATGAATTGTAAAAGGGGAATATTAAATCTAAAACTGGTATAAACTGCAAGTTGGGCTGATTGATAGGTAAATCAAGTTTTGGGCATAGAATATAAATATGATAATTTGCATGACAGATAAATATGATCTAGGCTAAATTGATTTACGGAAAATTTACATAAATAGTAAACATGTAAATTTAGTAAAAGGCGAATATGCCTAACCCGAGGTTAGACTGAGTTGTGGTGTAAAACTGCCCAGAACTGACCGGCACATCCAGTGACCACAACAATACCTGTCTAATGTGGGTGGTTAGTGCATCAAGCACAGAAAGACCCGAGGTTAGACTGAGTTGTGGTGTAAACCTGCCCAGAACCGACCAGCACATCCAGTAACCACAACAATATCTGTCTAATGTGAGTGGTTGGTGCTTTAATTAATTAATTAATTTAGGCTCGTGAATAAATCAAGCTAGAAATGGTGAGGTTAAGTAATTAGGGAAAGCACTTAACCGTAATAACATGTTAACTAGGCAAGTGGGTAAGGTTAAGTAAAATTAGAACACTTAACCGTTACAACATGTTAATTAGACATGTGGGTGAGGTTAAGTAAATTTAGAACACTTAACCGTTGTAACATGTTAATTAAGCAGATGATAGGGTTAAGTTAACTAAGGTAACACTTAACCAAAATATATAATGATATGTGGTGGGGTTATGTGATGACCCCAAACTTCCACGAGTGAAAGCAGGAGAAATCATTTTTGGAATACAACATAAATACAATAAAACAGAACACAGATACAATATAGCAAAGGAGATTCATAGAGTAATAACATTATAGCAGCGGAAAAATATAATGTCATCAATCACAGAAATTCCACAGTCACAGAAAACTAAGATTATTACAACAAGTTTGCAGAAAAGAAATAAGTTTGATGTCTAAAAAGAAAAGAAAAGATGCCAATAGAAACAAAAAGTCTTCAAGCTCCAAGTCATCACCTCTTCTCCCAAGCAGAATCCAAGAGAGAGAAAATAAGCAGCTTCAAAGAAAAGCTCCAAGCAAAGAATGAACCTGTCTACTTTGGCTGCCCGTGTAGAAGAGAGGGCACCCAAGTTTGCAAAAAAGGTGAAACAAACTATGGGTCAGTCGTGGGACTGGTGTGAGAATTCTTAAATATCTTATACTAATAAGGCAAATCCAAAGACTACGCCGCTAACGCGGAACGGGTTTGTACCAATGGACTGCCGTGCAAAATTTAAAGTGTCATAATAAATGATTAAATAAGTCATCAACAACGCAATGTCTTTTGAAAAATGGAACCACCATAAGACTCAGGTCCCATCACACAATGCAACGCACACCAAGAGGATAGAGTTTTACCTTATGGTGGTTAAACATGCTAAATACGCCAAATACGTAACTAATACTATTATTAGTGTATATGGTTTCAAAACAATTCAAATTATAAGTATCAATCCTAGGAAGCATAGGTACCATATATTATGCCTCCAATACTAGTAATACAATCAAATCCGTCGGGGTCGTATTGGAAATTTGGGTTTCCACCATGAGTCCAGGCTAGGGAGGACTCCTTACCGATTCGAGACGCTCTAGTTAACGTCTCAGGATTACCCGCAGTTAACCCTTGGATCCTGCAGGGCCGGTCCTCACATACAGCTTAGAGGATTGGCAATTCCTAAGCACACGTTCCCCGGTCCTATAGGACCTATCCGAGGCGCCTCATTTCATCATCCTTCAAAAGTAAAATGACTACTAACTAGAAAGAAACGTGCTACTTTCCCTGCGTTCCCTTCCCCCTTTTTAGACTCTACCGGTTTGTGAGGCTCGTGAAGTCATGTTCTTCATACCACAAGGTTCTGCTTTTCAACAAGTAACCCTGATCATTGCATCTTAGTATGCCACACCGTCACTCCATACCGTACTATTGATCGTCCGTCACTATATAAACGGGTGTTAAGTAGAGAATAAATTCTCTACCACCAATCGTTTATATATTAACTGAATATCAACAACATAATATTTTGTGGGGTACGATGTCAGACACACTATCCATTTATACCCATGCTCTAGGTCTGAACTAGGGTCAAACCCGTGAAATCAACACGTACGTTTGGGCAATTACCCCGACCCTTGAATTGGGATCAAACCAATTCAGAGTCTTGATCGTTGTCCATTCGAGGGGAGATTTACGGTCTTCATACGCCGTCTTCATACTTGAATTCTTGAAATCGTACGATCATTTGGAATGGGATTAACCCGGTCTTTCCAAATAATCTCGCATTCATATATTTTGAGAAAAACATATTTCATATCGTTATTATATTTTATAACGATTAATTCTTGCCTTAATTATTTGATATAATTAATTCCTTATTTAACGACGCTTCAGGTCAAGGGCGACCTTGGCTCTGTTTTCAATCAATTTTGATTTTCACTTTCCTCAAAATCTAACCGTTGGATTTTAGCGTAGCTTATATCGTTGGAAAGATTTTTCCAAGACGGTCCTAACGGTTTCAGTTTTGGGAAAATCCGACGGTCGGATCTTCCGGTATATTCGTTTAAAAGTTCGATTTCAAAACACAAACTACTGCGCTCGATTCGTTATATTATAATTATATATATATAAATATATATAAATAATTCGTTTAGTTTATCGTCCCTACGTGCAGCTTACATTTCTCTTAACTTTCACCTTTCTACTTACATGACAATGTAGTTTAGGATTAGACGATAATTCTTCCCTTTTTAATTCATTATTATTTATTTTATACTTTATAATTTTCATTTAAGAATGTAAATTATAATGTGCCATCCCATTCATTTCTTTATATATTTCTTTTCCAATTTCATTATGAATAATGAACACTTTCCTATGGTGTAAGTTCCCTTTTACCTACATTATAAATAATGTTAATGTTTCAATACAGTTCCTTACCTTTCATTTAACATTATAAATAATGTTATTCTTACATACGTTTCATTTCTTTTATTTACATTATAAATAATGTTAAACCTTACATACAGTTTCATTTCTTTTATTTAACATTATAAATAATGTTAAACCTTACATACAGATTCTTTTATTTTATTTAACATTATAAATAATGTTAAACCTTACATACAGTTTCATTTCTTTTATTTAACATTATAAATAATGTTAAACCTTACATACAGATTCTTTTCTTTTATATTTAACATTGAAAATAAATGTTAAAACATACTACGGTCAAATTATTTATATATTTACATTACAAAATAATGTTAACTTCCCTACGAGGTGAATTCTCTTTTAATAACCATTAAAATAAAGTTACATTTACATGCCATGCATCTTCCATTTATTAACATTGAAAATAATGTTAAATTTACATAAAATGGAAATTCTTTTCTTTTAACATTAAAAATAATGGTGAATCATCCTACGGTGTACATTCTTTCATTTTAACATTAAAATAATGTTAAATTATCATACGGTGTACATTCTTTCATTTTAACATTAAAATAATGTTAAATTATCATACGGTGTACATTCTTTTATTTTAATCATTGCAAATCATGTTAACCATCCTACGGTGAAATCTTCTTTAATATTAACTTTAAAAAAAATGTTAATCTCATCATATGGTAAAATTACTTTTATTATATTAACAAAAATGTTAATGACATCCTACGGTGTATCTTTACAATATTAACATTAAACAAAAATGTTATTTTACATACAATGCATTTTTATTATTTTTATGAGATGACAAAAATGCTATTTTCATACAATGCACTTTTTATATTTCCTATATTAACATTCGACACAAATGTCATTTTCATACAATGACCGTTTTCTATATTAACGTAACTAAAAATGTTAATTTAACATGCAGTGACATTTTCTTTTATTAACATTAATAAAAATGCTAATTTAACATGCGGTGACGTTAACATACAAAAATTTTCCAATTAACATACGATGGCAATTCCATTTTAATATTGACAAAATTCTATTTTCATACAATGAAGTTTCTCATATTAACATTGACAAAAATACCATTTTCATACAATGAAGTTTCTTATATTAACATTGACGAAAATACCATTTTCATACAATGAAGTTCCTCATATTTTCTAACTTGACAAGAATCCTATTTACATACGATGGAGTTTTCTTGTATTAACATTAGCAAAAATACTATTTTCATACGATGGATCATTTCTATTTTAATATTGACAAAAATTGTCATTCTTACATACGGTGTGTGTAATTCTATTTTAATAATGAACAAAATTTGTCCATTAACATACGGTGTGTAAAATTCTATTTTAATATGAACAAAAATAATGACATCAACATACGGTGCTTTCTATTTTAATATGAACAAAAATAGTGACATCAACATACGATGCTTTCTATTTTAATATGAACAAAAATAGTGACATATTCTATCTTATAAAGACCAAAAATTTGTTCATTTCATACGGTGCATAAATTCTATTTTATAATGAACAAAAATAGTTCATTTCATACGGTGCTTTTCTTATTTTAATAATGAACAAAATATTAGTTCATTACATACGGTGCTCTTTATTTTAAAATAACACAAATTTGTTCATTCAACATACGGTGCTCTTTATTTTGATAATGAACAAAATATATTCACTTACATACGATGTTTTCTTATTTTGATAATGAACAAAATATTAGTTCATTACATATAGCGGCCAATTCTATTTTGTAAATGAACAAAAATATACTTATCTCAAATGGCGACAAATTCTATTTTAAAATATTGACAAAAATGTCAATCAACATACGGTGTTTATTTTCTTATATAAACATTGACAAAAAATGTCAATCATCATACGATGTTTATTTTCTTATTTTAACTTTACAAATAAAATGAAAGTTTTATTTGCTAAACATTTCTACTTAACAAAAATAGTATTCTTGTTACCTCTATTCTATGTCAACGAAAGTGATTCCCATTACAATAATAATGAAATCCTTATTTTCTACCCCTTTTTTTTCCTAATGGTTCATATTTCAATAAATATATCCTTTTTACTTAAACTCTTTCCTATTGGTTCATATTAACATAAAAATATGATTTTTATGTTGCTTCCTTTCTAACGTTTCACATTAACATATAAGGATATTTTATGTTAAAACATTTCTAATACCTAATCAAAACAAATAAAAAGAATAACTTTGTTTATGTCGCCAGTTTTATTTCAACAAGGACATATAAAGTGATATATGTGTTTTCAACAATCCTACCTTAACAATCATGATGTGATTTTTCTTAACAAATATGATATCATTATTATCAACACGACGATTATCAAACAAATAGATCTACGTATCAATGACAATTCAGGATCAATCACATACGATAATCAATTAGCGTTCAGCAACGGATCAAAGGAAAATCACAATCACAGTTAATTATTTTTATTTAAATAAATAAATAAATAAATAGAACTCTCACATTGAATTTTTGGCCAAAATTTTACTGTCTCCTTTTCAGCTGCGGTCTGCGCCATCGCGAAGCTCTTAATTTTGTGATTCCAACGCAATTTACGGTTCGTCAAACGGACCTCGTATGAAAGAGTTATGAATTTTTAAAGATCGGGTAATTAAATAATTAATTAATATTCGTGAAAATACCTAAAAATTTCACCGTCTCAGAATTGGACAAAATTAGTGTCCACGCGTCCATCTCGTCGCCACGATCCCAACGCACCTGAAATCGTCGAATTTCGACTTCGTATGAGTGAGTTATGCAATTTTAAAGTTCTGGAAATTAATTAAATAATTTAAAAATAAAATAGAAAATACCCTCAGCCCATTGACCGAAAAACACTGTTCACCGCCGAACTTTGACCGGACTTTGCCGCTGCCTCGGGCCACCTGACGCCACGGGACCTCCGCCAATGTCTTCGTCTTGGCGAGACGCACCACCACCAGAAAGAGCCGCCCCTAAAGCTTCTCCGATCATCGGGAAATCGCCTAGAAAGGATTTCGCCTCGCGGGTCCCACAGGCCGCCTCACACCTCCAAACTGCCTGAAATTTGGCGAGCACCTCCACCTCACGTAGACGAAGAACTTCCGTGTTCGTGACTTCGTCTAATTCTTCCTCGATTCACGGGAATTTCTTGATTTACGTTTTGAGCTTTTGAATTTCGAAAACAGCGAGCTTTAAGATGAGATTCCGGCGAATCCGAGCGCTGTTTGACAAAACCGACTACACCATTAGCTTCGTATCGTCGAGACCTTCGAGAGGACATATAATTTGCTATGGTTTGAAGAGATTTTATTTTTTTATGAATTTTAGAGGAAGAGGGAGCCGCCATGGAAATTGGGAAAAATGATAGAAAAGAGAAGTGGCTGCTGTGCATTTCGAATTTCAGCCCTAAATCTCAGAAAAAAGATAATATATACCATGGGTTTAATTTTGGTTTGGGCCCAAATATCATTACGTGCCCAATTACTCAATTTTCAACTGTTTTCTTCAATTCAGAAATTCTTATAAATACATGCTGATTTCAAAATTAATAAAATTTTAAACATAATTATTTCAGGTCATTACGAACCCAACGAACCTGATTTCGTAATTTTCCGATTCCGTATGAATTTATTATAAATTACCGAAGTCTGAAAATAGGCTGTATTTCCACTGTAAAAATTATATAGGCCACAAAATAATTCCAAAAATTATAAATTTTATAATTTAACCTTAATTTAATATTCCGAATCCATAGAAACTGGTTTCGTCGAATTCGGAGTTCGTTTGCAAAAATTCTATTTTTCGGGTGTATATTTTAATATTTAAAAATACCAAAAATAGTGGAATTTTTCCGAAACTCAAAAATATAAGTTCTTATAGTCATTTTTATATGAAAACAACATTCTAAAACCAATGGAGATGGTTTCGGGTCCTAATTCCTTATTCTGCAAAATGTAGCATTTTGGCCCTTATAAATTTCATAGCGACCTTTCTAAATATTGAATTGGCCATAACTTTTGATTCCCGTTATGAAATTTCGATTCTTCGGATTCGTTGGAAAGATATTTTTAAATAGATTCTAATATTTTTGGTTTCACTAAAATCCGTTAAATTTTGCATCCTGTATGGTTAGTCAAAGTTCAAGTTTGACTTTTCAAACTACCGCGCCATTTCTAGCTCTTTTTATATTTAAAATTAATTTATTCATTCTAACTTCGATTAAAATAAATCAATCAATTAAAATACTTTAAATTCATTAAAATTAAAATTTTAAATTGGCCCCAAAAATCCTGGGTCGTTACAATCTCCCCCACTTAAGAACTTTTCGTCCCCGAAAAGGAAAAAGAAAATAAAAGAGGAGAAGAGGAAGAATAAACACAGAGAATGTTGAAACGTTTTAAACAGAAATAGTACCGCCTATAACATCAGGCCTTCCACCGAAGAAGTTGGTCCTTTCGCTCCTTCGTACACATGTGCCAATTGAGCATCGCCACTTCTCTTAGTCTTCTTCGAACGTATGATCAAGGAAAGAGTCAAAACAACAGAAAAGGTGATTCTAAAAGATCAAAGGATGAATGAAAAGATGACGATAAAGTGACTGGCTATTATGTATCTCATGAACTGTTCGCCATAGAATATAGTGATTCTATGTAAACGAATTATTATAAATATGTTGTACTCCGCCTTGTAAACCAAAGCTCTGATACCAACTGTGATGACCCCAAACTTCCACGAGTGAAAGCAGGAGAAATCATTTTTGGAATACAACATAAATACAATAAAACAGAACACAGATACAATATAGCAAAGGAGATTCATAGAGTAATAACATTATAGCAGCGGAAAAATATAATGTCATCAATCACAGAAATTCCACAGTCACAGAAAACTAAGATTATTACAACAAGTTTGCAGAAAAGAAATAAGTTTGATGTCTAAAAAGAAAAGAAAAGATGCCAATAGAAACAAAAAGTCTTCAAGCTCCAAGTCATCACCTCTTCTCCCAAGCAGAATCCAAGAGAGAGAAAATAAGCAGCTTCAAAGAAAAGCTCCAAGCAAAGAATGAACCTGTCTACTTTGGCTGCCCGTGTAGAAGAGAGGGCACCCAAGTTTGCAAAAAAGGTGAAACAAACTATGGGTCAGTCGTGGGACTGGTGTGAGAATTCTTAAATATCTTATACTAATAAGGCAAATCCAAAGACCACGCCGCTAACGCGGAACGGGTTTGTACCAATGGACTGCCGTGCAAAATTTAAAGTGTCATAATAAATGACTAAATAAGTCGTCAACAACGCAATGTCTTTTGAAAAATGGAACCACCATAAGACTCAGGTCCATCACACAATGCAACGCACACCAAGAGGATAGAGTTTTACCTTATGGTGGTTAAACATGCTAAATACGCCAAATACGTAACTAATACTATTATTAGTGTATATGGTTTCAAAACAATTCAAATTATAAGTATCAATCCTAGGAAGCATAGGTACCATATATTATGCCTCCAATACTAGTAATACAATCAAATCCGTCGGGGTCGTATTGGAAATTTGGGTTTCCACCATGAGTCCAGGCTAGGGAGGACTCCTTACCGATTCGAGACGCTCTAGTTAACGTCTCAGGATTACCCGCAGTTAACCCTTGGATCCTGCAGGGCCGGTCCTCACATACAGCTTAGAGGATTGGCAATTCCTAAGCACACGTTCCCCGGTCCTATAGGACCTATCCGAGGTGCCTCATTTCATCATCCTTCAAAAGTAAAATGACTACTAACTAGAAAGAAACGTGCTACTTTCCCTGCGTTCCCTTCCCCCTTTTTAGACTCTACCGGTTTGTGAGGCTCGTGAAGTCATGTTCTTCATACCACAAGGTTCTGCTTTTCAACAAGTAACCCTGATCATTGCATCTTAGTATGCCACACCGTCACTCCATACCGTACTATTGATCGTCCGTCACTATATAAACGGGTGTTAAGTAGAGAATAAATTCTCTACCACCAATCGTTTATATATTAACTGAATATCAACAACATAATATTTTGTGGGGTACGATGTCAGACACACTATCCATTTATACCCATGCTCTAGGTCTGAACTAGGGTCAAACCCGTGAAATCAACACGTACGTTTGGGCAATTACCCCGACCCTTGAATTGGGATCAAACCAATTCAGAGTCTTGATCGTTGTCCATTCGAGGGGAGATTTACGGTCTTCATACGCCGTCTTCATACTTGAATTCTTGAAATCGTACGATCATTTGGAATGGGATTAACCCGGTCTTTCCAAATAATCTCGCATTCATATATTTTGAGAAAAACATATTTCATATCGTTATTATATTTTATAACGATTAATTCTTGCCTTAATTATTTGATATAATTAATTCCTTATTTAACGACGCTTCAGGTCAAGGGCGACCTTGGCTCTGTTTTCAATCAATTTTGATTTTCACTTTCCTCAAAATCTAACCGTTGGATTTTAGCGTAGCTTATATCGTTGGAAAGATTTTTCCAAGACGGTCCTAACGGTTTCAGTTTTGGGAAAATCCGACGGTCGGATCTTCCGGTATATTCGTTTAAAAGTTCGATTTCAAAACACAAACTACTGCGCTCGATTCGTTATATTATAATTATATATATATAAATATATATAAATAATTCGTTTAGTTTATCGTCCCTACGTGCAGCTTACATTTCTCTTAACTTTCACCTTTCTACTTACATGACAATGTAGTTTAGGATTAGACGATAATTCTTCCCTTTTTAATTCATTATTATTTATTTTATACTTTATAATTTTCATTTAAGAATGTAAATTATAATGTGCCATCCCATTCATTTCTTTATATATTTCTTTTCCAATTTCATTATGAATAATGAACACTTTCCTATGGTGTAAGTTCCCTTTTACCTACATTATAAATAATGTTAATGTTTCAATACAGTTCCTTACCTTTCATTTAACATTATAAATAATGTTATTCTTACATACGTTTCATTTCTTTTATTTACATTATAAATAATGTTAAACCTTACATACAGTTTCATTTCTTTTATTTAACATTATAAATAATGTTAAACCTTACATACAGATTCTTTTCTTTTATTTAACATTATAAATAATGTTAAACCTTACATACAGTTTCATTTCTTTTATTTAACATTATAAATAATGTTAAACCTTACATACAGATTCTTTTCTTTTATATTTAACATTGAAAATAAATGTTAAAACATACTACGGTCAAATTATTTATATATTTACATTACAAAATAATGTTAACTTCCCTACGAGGTGAATTCTCTTTTAATAACCATTAAAATAAAGTTACATTTACATGCCATGCATCTTCCATTTATTAACATTGAAAATAATGTTAAATTTACATAAAATGGAAATTCTTTTCTTTTAACATTAAAAATAATGGTGAATCATCCTACGGTGTACATTCTTTCATTTTAACATTAAAATAATGTTAAATTATCATACGGTGTACATTCTTTCATTTTAACATTAAAATAATGTTAAATTATCATACGGTGTACATTCTTTTATTTTAATCATTGCAAATCATGTTAACCATCCTACGGTGAAATCTTCTTTAATATTAACTTTAAAAAAAATGTTAATCTCATCATATGGTAAAATTACTTTTATTATATTAACAAAAATGTTAATGACATCCTACGGTGTATCTTTACAATATTAACATTAAACAAAAATGTTATTTTACATACAATGCATTTTTATTATTTTTATGAGATGACAAAAATGCTATTTTCATACAATGCACTTTTTATATTTCCTATATTAACATTCGACACAAATGTCATTTTCATACAATGACCGTTTTCTATATTAACGTAACTAAAAATGTTAATTTAACATGCAGTGACATTTTCTTTTATTAACATTAATAAAAATGCTAATTTAACATGCGGTGACGTTAACATACAAAAATTTTCCAATTAACATACGATGGCAATTCCATTTTAATATTGACAAAATTCTATTTTCATACAATGAAGTTTCTCATATTAACATTGACAAAAATACCATTTTCATACAATGAAGTTTCTTATATTAACATTGACGAAAATACCATTTTCATACAATGAAGTTCCTCATATTTTCTAACTTGACAAGAATCCTATTTACATACGATGGAGTTTTCTTGTATTAACATTAGCAAAAATACTATTTTCATACGATGGATCATTTCTGTTTTAATATTGACAAAAATTGTCATTCTTACATACGGTGTGTGTAATTCTATTTTAATAATGAACAAAATTTGTCCATTAACATACGGTGTGTAAAATTCTATTTTAATATGAACAAAAATAATGACATCAACATACGGTGCTTTCTATTTTAATATGAACAAAAATAGTGACATCAACATACGATGCTTTCTATTTTAATATGAACAAAAATAGTGACATATTCTATCTTATAAAGACCAAAAATTTGTTCATTTCATACGGTGCATAAATTCTATTTTATAATGAACAAAAATAGTTCATTTCATACGGTGCTTTTCTTATTTTAATAATGAACAAAATATTAGTTCATTACATACGGTGCTCTTTATTTTAAAATAACACAAATTTGTTCATTCAACATACGGTGCTCTTTATTTTGATAATGAACAAAATATATTCACTTACATACGATGTTTTCTTATTTTGATAATGAACAAAATATTAGTTCATTACATATAGCGGCCAATTCTATTTTGTAAATGAACAAAAATATACTTATCTCAAATGGCGACAAATTCTATTTTAAAATATTGACAAAAATGTCAATCAACATACGGTGTTTATTTTCTTATATAAACATTGACAAAAAATGTCAATCATCATACGATGTTTATTTTCTTATTTTAACTTTACAAATAAAATGAAAGTTTTATTTGCTAAACATTTCTACTTAACAAAAATAGTATTCTTGTTACCTCTATTCTATGTCAACGAAAGTGATTCCCATTACAATAATAATGAAATCCTTATTTTCTACCCCTTTTTTTTTCCTAATGGTTCATATTTCAATAAATATATCCTTTTTACTTAAACTCTTTCCTATTGGTTCATATTAACATAAAAATATGATTTTTATGTTGCTTCCTTTCTAACGTTTCACATTAACATATAAGGATATTCTATGTTAAAACATTTCTAATACCTAATCAAAACAAATAAAAAGAATAACTTTGTTTATGTCGCCAGTTTTATTTCAACAAGGACATATAAAGTGATATATCTGTTTTCAACAATCCTACCTTAACAATCATGATGTGATTTTTCTTAACAAATATGATATCATTATTATCAACACGACGATTATCAAACAAATAGATCTACGTATCAATGACAATTCAGGATCAATCACATACGATAATCAATTAGCGTTCAGCAACAGATCAAAGGAAAATCACAATCACAGTTAATTATTTTTATTTAAATAAATAAATAAATAAATAGAACTCTCACATTGAATTTTTGGCCAAAATTTTACTATCTCCTTTTCAGCTGCGGTCTGCGCCATCGCGAAGCTCTTAATTTTGTGATTCCAACGCAATTTACGGTTCGTCAAACGGACCTCGTATGAAAGAGTTATGAATTTTTAAAGATCGGGTAATTAAATAATTAATTAATATTCGTGAAAATACCTAAAAATTTCACCGTCTCAGAATTGGACAAAATTAGTGTCCACGCGTCCATCTCGTCGCCACGATCCCAACGCACCTGAAATCGTCGAATTTCGACTTCGTATGAGTGAGTTATGCAATTTTAAAGTTCTGGAAATTAATTAAATAATTTAAAAATAAAATAGAAAATACCCTCAGCCCATTGACCGAAAAACACTGTTCACCGCCGAACTTTGACCGCACTTTGCCGCTGCCTCGGGCCACCTGACGCCACGGGACCTCCGCCAATGTCTTCGTCTTGGCGAGACGCACCACCACCAGAAAGAGCCGCCCCTAAAGCTTCTCTGATCATCGGGAAATCGCCTAGAAAGGATTTCGCCTCGCGGGTCCCACAGGCCGCCTCACACCTCCAAACTGCCTGAAATTTGGCGAGCACCTCCACCTCACGTAGACGAAGAACTTCCGTGTTCGTGACTTCGTCTAATTCTTCCTCGATTCACGGGAATTTCTTGATTTACGTTTTGAGCTTCTGAATTTCGAAAACAGCGAGCTTTAAGACGAGATTCCGGCGAATCCGAGCGCTGTTTGACAAAACCGACTACACCATTAGCTTCGTATCGTCGAGACCTTCGAGAGGACATATAATTTGCTATGGTTTGAAGAGATTTTATTTTTTTATGAATTTTAGAGGAAGAGGGAGCCGCCATGGAAATTGGGAAAAATGATGGAAAAGAGAAGTGGCTGCTGTGCATTTCGAATTTCAGCCCTAAATCTCAGAAAAAAGATAATATATACCATGGGTTTAATTTTGGTTTGGGCCCAAATATCATTACGTGCCCAATTACTCAATTTTCAACTGTTTTCTTCAATTCAGAAATTCTTATAAATACATGCTGATTTCAAAATTAATAAAATTTTAAACATAATTATTTCAGGTCATTACGAACCCAACGAACCTGATTTCGTAATTTTCCGATTCCGTATGAATTTATTATAAATTACCGAAGTCTGAAAATAGGCTGTATTTCCACTGTAAAAATTATACAGGCCACAAAATAATTCCAAAAATTATAAATTTTATAATTTAACCTTAATTTAATATTCCGAATCCATAGAAACTGGTTTCGTCGAATTCGGAGTTCGTTTGCAAAAATTCTATTTTTCAGGTGTATATTTTAATATTTAAAAATACCAAAAATAGTGGAATTTTTCCGAAACTCAAAAATATAAGTTCTTATAGTCATTTATATATGAAAACAACATTATAAAACCAATGGAGATGGTTTCGGGTCCTAATTCCTTATTCTGCAAAATGTAGCATTTTGGCCCTTATAAATTTCATAGCGACCTTTCTAAATATTGAATTGGCCATAACTTTTGATTCCCGTTATGAAATTTCGATTCTTCGGATTCGTTGGAAAGATATTTTTAAATAGATTCTAATATTTTTGGTTTCACTAAAATCCGTTAAATTTTGCATCCTGTATGGTTAGTCAAAGTTCAAGTTTGACTTTTCAAACTACCGCGCCATTTCTAGCTCTTTTTATATTTAAAATTAATTTATTCATTCTAACTTCGATTAAAATAAATCAATCATTTAAAATACTTTAAATTCATTAAAATTAAAATTTTAAATTGGCCCCAAAAATCCTGGGTCGTTACAGGTTAAGTAATACAAGAGGAAAACACTTAACCAATTAAATAACATGATGTATGGGAAGGGTTAAGTTAACACGAGAACAACACTTAACCAATATAAGATGATTTGGTTAGGGTCAACTCAACACCAGAAGGAAACACTTAACCAACATGACGTGACGGGTGGATGAGTTAAGTTAACTTTAATTTATTAATGACACTTGACCAATATAACATGATGAGCGAATGAGGTTAAGTTAAATGGGAAATACTTAACCAATATAACCTGATGAATGAACAGCGTTAAGTTAATAAATCACACTTAACAAATCCGACATGATAAGCAAGAAAGGTTAAGTTAATAAGAACCACTTTACCAACACGACTAGACGAGTAGGAGGTTAAGTACACATCGGGTAGTTGGGTAATATTAGTAAATATAGGCCCACAAAACTTAACCATAACATGCTTGAATCCGTGGGAAGGTTAAGTACACATCGGGTTGGTGGGTAACATTAGTAAATATAGGCCCACAAAACTTAACCATTTTATAAACATGCTTGGATCGATGGGAGGGTTAAGTACATCTCGTGTAGGTGGGTAATATTAGCACATATAGGCCCACAAACTTAACCGTTAAGAAAACATGCTAGAATCGGTGGGAGGGTTAAGTACATCTTGTATGGGTGGGTAATATTTGTATATATAGGCCCACAAACTTAACCAGTAGGAAACCCTAGTTACGGGGACCCATTTCAGCAGTAACCCACATAGATGTATCATGGTTCCCTGAAACTAGGCAAGGTGGGGCACAATTACTAGGTTGATTATAAGCGGTCAAAGATAACTGCAGGGGGTACGTCAGTGTAGGTTCCGACGGTTGACGGACGTGCACGTACTCCGGAGTGGGAAAAAGCAGGCCCTGGGTACCAGTTGTTATACACTGTGCATCATGAATCGTGTCGGGTCGCTATCATAAGGCTTGATACACCTTATGGTAGGGCCAGCACAGAGTATCTACATGCAAGAGAGGGCCGACTAACACAGACACATGGAAAATTAATACAATTAGGTAGCATAATCCCTAGTTGGACCTAGGTCGCGTAAACCCTGAACCCGAGAAGCGTCCAATAGGTAGCATAAACCCCAGTGGCCCTGGGTAGCGTAAACCCTGGTTGAATCTAGTAAGCACTCGATCGTAAACCCTAGATTAGACCTAGGTAATAAACGGAATCCCCATAATAGATGTACACCTGAAGGTAACCGCAAATACAGGGGTTGGGATCACGTTATCATATGATCATAGATTACTAGTTTGGACACCAGTTAGGTAGTGCAGAGATATAGAAATCAGTATAAACAGGGTAGCTGCGAAGCAGAGAAGGAGTAGAAGTGCATTCAGTTTACCAGTACATTCAGTTTATCGGTACATTCAGTTTATCTTGCCATATCCCATGCTTATCCTTTATTGTCTTGTTACTATGGTTTAGTCTTATATTTAGTTTATTCATGTCATGACCCTTTTCCTCGTTTTAATACTAAGAATCACTGGACTTACCAGACTTTATGTCTGACCTAGTTTGCTTTCGCCTCTTTTCTTACGTCCCCCCCCCCCAAGGTAGTCAAGGAGGGAAAAGCTCAGCTCATTTTGGGGCCGTTACACTTTCCGAGCTGGAAGATTCTTTGGTGCATTTCTTTGAACTCCATTTTCTACTGTTATGGCTGGCTCATGCTTTATTTGGGGAAATCATTTTATGCTTCTTTATTTTTGTAAGCAAGACAGGATACTTTGGTATTGTAAAATAATCTTTGTACAAGCTGTTTATCAATGAAATAAAGTTTATTTATTTGTCGCTGCTTTAATTATCTGTCTTGTAATTTATCTGCATCTTTTACCTATAATGATCCACCGAAATTAAGGCATTCCCTTTGTGAGTGACCTTAACGGAGGTGGGGTGTTTCACTTGGTATCAGAGCTGAAGGTTACCGGATCAGATAAAAGATTTGAAAAATTATTTTCAAAACGGTTTTAAAAGAAGCATTTTCAAAAGAAAATTTTTGTTTTAAAGGCATATTCCCTAAAGCCTTATGCACTATCTTCTGACCCTCTGCTTGAATCCTTGTTTCCTTCTTTCTTGAGTCTCCGGGGCTCCTGGCTTTCTTGGAGGTAACCTCATCGCGGCATGGTTCCGTAGGCTCGACAAGACCACGACACTTGTCAAAGGGCAAATAAGTGCCCAACTTCCATCTGTAGCCATAGCAGTTTCACCTGTGGCTAATTTTCTTTCGAGCTTTGTAGGATTCTCCGTGCGATGGAAGCAGCTTTCAAGAGACATGTCAACAAGTTACACAAGGGTGGAAAAGTTGAGAATGAGGGGGTTTGGCTAAGGAGCACAACACAAGGTTGAAGAACCCATGGATATGGACTTGGCTCACAAAGGAGGGGAGGAAAGAATAGTAAAACCTAAGGCAAGAGGAAGTATCTTTACTAGGGTATAACGGGTCATATAATTGAGGACAAGGGCAAGAACAAGGGATAGGATTTTCCGGAAGGCGAGTGCATGCTCTCACCGCCAGCATACCTGAGAGAGAGGCAGTAAGATTTCGGTTGAAAGAGTTTTTCCTTTTTGATTATCTTGTTAGTACTCCTTCCGATTTTAGCGCTTCACATCCGTATATATCTGCTTCCATATTGAGTCTCTTCACCCTAGATATTGTGTAGTAGAGGATCCCATTATAGTCTCGAATCCAATTGCTGGTTCGGCCCATCTATCTTTGAATTGTGAGGATTTGAGAATAGCTATATTTATGTTTATGTTTTTGGGCTATGGGTTGATTCTAGGCATTGATTGGTTAGCTAGTAATTACGAAACAAGGGTAGTTAGACTTTCGACTTGCCTCGAGAATACCCTTGAGATTTCGTGCAATCCTAAGGGATCAGTTTGTCTTAGCTACCCAGAATCACTTTACTTATCTATCTACGATTTTCGATCCGTTGGGGTAGTCCATGAGTATGCAAGATATTTTGATTAGGGTAGGGGTTTTCCCCCTAAAAATTCGAGACAAACTTCGGCATGTATCTAGATGGCACTGCAAAGCGAGTTATGCGATCAACGATAATTCTGGAGCAAGATTGTCAAGGATAGCCAGAGTCAGTAAAGTGCTCAATTGTTTGGCTGTTTTGTTAGTATCATCTCACATAGATCATCCAAATTCGAAGGAGGTATCCCTTGGGTGCTTCTCTGATATTGGTTTAGGCCTTTGGGGCCTGTACTTGAGGGATGTCGAGTTCGATTAGGATGGTTTGCGTGAGAAATAAATGGTTGGGGCTGGCACCCTAAGTTAGAATGACCTTAAGAGAGGTAATTAGCACATAGTAACCATTAGCTTTGGACCCTCAGACTAGCAGCATGATGGATAAGCTAAGTAGCGGAGAGACCTCTAATCATCTTAGGATATACACTTGGTATCATGATTAACATATGTTTTATCTTGGAAAGATTGTTCGACTACATTGGATACCCTCTAGCATAGTAAGTGATCGAGGGCCTATCTTTACTAGTGGGTTTTGGAAATGGAGGTCAAGAAGCCTTGCAGCCATGAAGTTAAGTTAGATAAGGTACAACGGAGTGAAGCTCAATAAGATGCGACTTAGAAGACTGAAGACTAGATACGCGCATTTTACCCTTTTTGAGGGTATATCCTTGATTCCTCTTTTTCCGTAAAATCTATTTGTATGCTAGTCTTTAGCTTTTAAGTATATCCTCTCGGTCCTATCCTCAATCCTTAGGTAGAAGCCAATGGATGAAAACATGTGTTTGAGACATGTTATGATTGATGGTTGCAAGCGGTTATCAGTGGTTGCTAGTGATTGCTCGTGGATGCATATACACACATTAGGCACTAGATCGACTCAGTCACTTTCATGTTTGCATATGCATATATGTATGTGTATATGGATTAAAACTTGATGTGTTATCGTATGGATGTTGCATATGGATGAATGAATATGCACGCATATAGTACTTACATGACTAGGGAAAATTGCAAACATGATGGACTCATGGCACTGACATAATTCGCATTAAGGAGGTCAACTGAATCAGTAGACCGCCTGATTTTACATTAGATAAGGACATGTACACACACTATGCATAGAATCATGAAAGAATTAGAAATCCTTTTTAGGGACAATGGATGCATGTGATTGAATGGTTGAGTAGATGGATGCTTGATGTTAGGATACATTCTTCTTAACTTGAAGATTTCGGGGACGAAATCCTTTAAGGAGGGGAGAATGTAACACCCCATATTTTCTGTAAACGTTAATGTAACAAATCAAAGTATACTTAATTTTTAAGAGAAGAATTAAGGGAAACATGTTATGCCATTGCGTTCGTCTCAAAATTCTGCTTGAGATAGAGTCCGAGTTTGCGTGAATCGGACTTCGTATGAAGAAGTTATGGCCTTCGGAAGTTTCAGCTCAATTTTAAAAACAGCTCAAAACTGAATTCAAAATTCAAAACAGAACCCAGAAGCGGGCTGGATGGGAAATTTCCCGCCCAGGACCCAGGTCGACCAGGGGGTCGACCTCCCCCCTATAGGTCGACCTTCCCTGCTTTTCCAGATCCGAGGCAGAATTCATTTTAATGTATTCGGGCTGATTTCTGGACCAAATTGATGAGTTCTACGCTATATAAACGCCCCCAAACTTCACTTTCTCCACACAACTTCATTACGCCTATACTCTGCCTCAATTCTAATTAAAATAAATCTTATCCTCCATTAAAAAACAAGTTATAGTTCTTCTTCAAATTGGAGATTCAAATCAAGATAAAGCTTCATGTTGGACCATAGGCATTCTGCTTCAAGCAACGTCACTCGAATCATAACAAATCGCCTTTTTCTAAATCGATCACTGTAAGTTTGGTTATTCCTTAGATTTGAACGTGTAATTAGAATTGTGAATGTAATGAATCAAAATAAAGAACTATACCAATTTGCAAGCTAATTATCTTTGATTCGTGCTTATGTCAAATCTAACGTTATCTATGCCTTTGGATCTGATTCTTGATTATGGCCTAGAACTTATTGTGGCTAATTGCCAATGACTATGATTATGGGACTTTTGCCCAAGACTATGACTATGAAACTATTGCCCATGAAACTATCGCCTATGACTATGATCCATGACAAGAGACTATTACATATGACTATGACTATAAGACTGTTGCCTATGACTATGATTCATAATTTTGGGACTATTGCATATGACTCATGACTATGAGACTATTACCAAGATTTATGATTATGAGACTATTGCCTATGACATTGATTAAGAAACTATTGTGATTAGCCGCCCATGACTATTGTGGTTAATTGCCTATAACTATTGTAGTCGGTGACTTAGGCCTGTTCCTATTAACTTATTAGGTTGTACTTCGAACTGGCATAATGTTGGACCAAATCACCAATGCATATTCCCTTAATTATGTTGGATTTCATTTTTTTGGGTGTAACTTGTCAAGTTTATTCCTATTCACTGTTATGTACATCAAACCCATTGGAACCATTATTTTTGTATTTGGTTCATTCTTGCATGGCTATTCTTTTATGTCAATTCTCGTGCTTATCCCCTATTCCTTGCTTTGATACTATTAGTATCATTTCATGAGTACTTAGAAACTTGTGAAATCATGTTATACGTACGATTACGGCGCGGGAATTTGGGTGTAGCTTAATTAAGTTAGTTTGGCATAATAAATATGTTGGCATAGACTAAATTGGCTATAATAATGAATGATTTACATGCATATTAGACTTGGGCATAAGTTGATAAATTTAATTTGCCGCAAAGGACGTAATTGGCGTGTAAACCAAGTTTTGGACATAATCGACAAACTAGAATATTAAATCTAGTTTTGACATGAACTGTAAATTGGAATATTAATCTAGATTGGGCATGAATTGTAAAAGGGGAATATTAAATCTAAAATTGGTATAAACTGCAAGTTGGGCTGATTGATAGGTAAATCAAGTTTTGGTCATAGAATATAAATATGCTAATTTGCATGACAAATAAATATAATCTAGGCTAAATTGATTTACGGAAAATTTACATAAATAGTAAATATGTAAATTTAGTAAAAGACGAATATGCCTAACCCAAGGTTAGACGGAGTTGTGGTGTAAAACTGCCCGGAACCGACCGGCACATCCAGTGACCCTAACAATACCTGTCTAATGTGGGTGGTTAGTGCATCAAGCCCAGAATGACCCGAGGTTAGACTGAGTTGTGGTGTAAACCTACCCGGAACCGACCGGCACATCCAGTAACCACAACAATATCTGTCTAAAGTGAGTGGTTGGTGCTTTAATTAATTAAGGCTATTGAATAAGTCAAGCTAGAAATGGTGAGGTTAAGTAATTAGGGAAAACACTTAACCATAATAACATGTTAACTAGGCAAGTGGGTAAGGTTAAGTAAAATTAGAACACTTAACCGTTACAACATGTTAATTAGACAAGTGGGTGATGTTAAGTAAATTTAGAACACTTAACCGTTATAACATGTTAATTAAGTAGATGATAAGGTTAAGTTAACTAAGGTAACACTTAACCAAAATATATAATGACATGTGGTGCGGTTAAGCAATACAAGAGGAAAACACTTAACCAATTATATAACATGATGCATGGGAAGGGTTAAGTTAACACGAGAACAACACTTAACCAATATAACATGATTTGGGTAGGGTCAACTCAACACCAGAAGGAAACACTTAACCAACATGACGTGACGGGTGGATGGGTTAAGTTAACTTGAATTTATTAATGACACTTGACCAATATAACATGATGAGCGAATGGGGTTAATTTAAATGGGAAATACTTAACCAATATAACCTGATGAATGAACAGGGTTAAGTTAATAAATCACACTTAACCAATCCAACATGATAAACAAGAAAATTTAAGTTAATAAGAACCACTTAACCAACACGGCTTGACGAGTAGGAGGTTAAGTACACGTCGGGTAGGTGGGTAACATTAGTAAATATAGGCCCACAAAACTTAACCATAACATGCTTGAATCCGTGGGAAGGTTAAGTACACGTCGGGTTGGTGGGTAATATTAGTAAATATAGGCCCACAAAACTTAACCTTTATATAAACATGCTTGGATCGATGGGAGGGTTAAGTACATCTCGTGTAGGTGGGTAATATTAGTACATATAGGCCCACAGACTTAACCGTAAAGAAAACAGGCTAGAATCGGTGGGAGGGTTAAGTACATCTCGTATGGGTGGGTAATATTTGCATATATAGGCCCACAAACTTAACCAGCAGGAAACCCTAGTAACGGGGACCCATTTCAACAGTAACCCACATAGATGTATCATGGTACCCTGAAACTAGGCAGGGTAGGGCACGATTACTAAGCTGATTATAAGCGTTCAAAGATAACGGCAGGGGGTAAGTCAGTGTAGGTTCCGACGGTTTATGGACGTGCACGTACTCCGGAGTGGGAAAAAGAAGGAACTGGGTACTAGTAGTTATACACTGTGCATCTTGAATCGTGTCGGGTCGCTATCATAAGGCTTGATACACCTTATGGTGGGGCCAGCACAGAGTATCTACACGCAAGAGAGGGCCGACTGACACAGACACATGGAAAATTAATACAAGTAGGTAGCATAATCCCTAGTTGGACCTAGGTCGCGTAAACCCGGAACCCGAGAAGCGTTCAAAAGGTAGCATAAACCCCAGTGGCCCTGGGTAGCGTAAACCCTAGTTGAATCTAGTAAGCACTCGATAGTCAACCCTAGATTAGATCTAGGTAATAAACGGAATCCCCATAATAGATGTACACCTGAAGGTAACCGCAAATATGGGGGTTAGGATCACGTTATCATATGATCATAGATTACTAGTTTGGACACCAGTTAGGTCATGTAGAGATATAGAAATCAGTATAAACAGGGTAGTTGCGAAGCAGAGAAGGAGTAGAAGCGCATTCAGTTTACCAGTACCTTCAGTTTATCAGTACATTCAGTTTATCTTGCCATATCCCATGCTTATCCCATATTATCTTGTTACTGTGGTTTAGTCTTATATTTAGTTTATTCATGTCATGACCTTTTCCTCGTTTAAATACTAAGAATCACTGGACTTACCAGACTGACCTAGTTTGCTTTCGCCTCTTTTCTTCCGTTCCCCCCTCCCCCAGGTAGTCAGGGAGGGAAAAGCTCAGCTCATTTTGTGGCCGTTACACTTTACGAGCCTGAAGATTCTTTGGTGCATTTCTTTGAACTCCATTTTCTACTGCTATAGCTGGCTCATTCTTTATTTGGGGAAATCATTTTATGCTTCTTTATTTTTGTTTGCAAGACAGGATACTTTGGTATTGTAAAATAATCTTTGTACAAGCTGTTTACCAATGAAATAAAGTTTATTTATTTGTCGTTGCTTTAGTTGTCTGTCTTGTAATTTATCTGCATCTTTTACCTATAATGCTCCATCGAAATTAAGGCATTCCCTTTGTGAGTGACCTTAACGGAGGTGGGGTGTTTCACTAAACATGGTACAAGTTAACTCAAATTCACACAGGTCCAAAAGAAACAACCACTCAAGCAATAATGGATAAACGGTTACAACAAATATATCACTACATGAGTAGTTGAACACAAGTGCACAAGTTCGTGGAAGATACAAAGTGCAAATATAACATCTGTTCTAATTTAGAAGTTCAAACTTCTTGCACAAGTAATGGGGGCCACGGACACAACAGTAAAACAACAATGCACCGATTCAAGCAAGATTGTAACGATAAAGAATTTCGCTCAATCCGAATCGGTCGCTAAACTGAGCAAGACCGTCCGAAACCCTTGATTGTTTTGAGAACACGACAAATCGGAACGCAAACAGAAGAACATTTCATTGTATATTACAACAATTCTATCAGAATACAAGAATATACAGAGTATGAATAAACATTACACAGAAAATATCATATATTTAAGTTACATTTAAATACATCGTATCGGAAAATTATACAAAACACATCTGAAAGAGATATACGGATATAGAGCTTTCCGGATATCAATCCAGCTGTAAACCAGGTTCCTATGAATATAAATCTACAAAACCAAAACTACTAGCTGCTCGTGTCAAAATAAGGGCACCCAGAGTTTAGGTTAAAACAATAACTCCAGGTCAGTCATGTGACTGGTGTGAGAACTAAAACAGTTATTAATTTTTATTTTAAAGTTAGGTAAATCAAGGGACTATACCGTATAACATGGAACGGGTTTCCTCCCAAGAATACCAGTGCAAAAAACAACAGCGCAATGCTAAATAAAGAACAATGAAGCTATTATAAGACCCATGTCCCATCACACAAAGCAACACAAGCCGGAGGATAGTGTTTTACCTTATAATAGCCAAAGAATGCTTGATACACTAAATTTCATCTTTTATTATTACTATAAGTGAAGAAATCAATTTCAATCATAAGTATCAATCATAGGCGGCATGAATGCCCCATACCACTACGTCGCCATATATAGGTGTACAACTAAAATCACAAAGCTCGTATTGGAAGTTGGATTTCCATCTGTGAAACCAAGGCAAAGGATCGTCCTTACCGAATTCGAGACGCCCTAGCCCGTGTCTCAGGAACAGCCGCAACTGCACCTTGGATCGTCAGGGCCGGTCCACTCGATGTGGATTATAATGCCTGAACACTGCGTTTCCCCACCCTATGGGGTGTCAATGAGTCCAATGACTCCATCGGCTCCACATAATCACCGATATATCCGAGGCGCCTCGCAACCCAACAACCACATAAGTCAAACTCATCAGGGCTTGTCAAACCACTGACGCCACTTCTAGCTAGAAGGAAACACATGCCCTCCCAGATGTCCTCTCCCGTTTCTGGTTCACAACCGGGGTGTGAGGCTCGCGAATCAACGCTACATAAAGCTATGCCACACAGGTCGTGCTTTGATCATCAACCACAAGACTCTGCTTTTCAACAGAAGCCTTGATCATTTGCATCTTAGCATGCCACACAGGCGAACCACCCCATGCAATCGATATCCATCAATCACACAGAATGATATCTAATGTCAGACACACAGTCCATTTACAAGTCCGTTTTGGGTCTGAACGAAACCGGAGGCACCTTGTACCTCGCATATCTATCAATCTTCAAGTATATCTGGACGATCACCAACTGATTCCCTCCTCTTGGGTGTACAGCCTAATCAAGATCATCAGTAATCACCCAAACGATGTGAAGACCTCCGGTCTTCGACCACCGTCTTCATCCTCGACACATCGTCGAATCAGTTATTCAGAATGGGATAAACCCGGTCTTTCTTAATAACTCGCATATATAATAAACAAGTGTTACACAAACACAACATACGCCTCATTCCAATTCATAATATTCGTATACTTTGGGAAAGGTTCCCATTAATTTTATCAAAGATAAATTCTTTAAATTTATTCTTTAATCTTCTTTTGAATATCAATTCAAATTAGTAAGGATTAGCGAACCACACCGAAGTAATCATTTATTTTATTTTCCAATCCCAACCTATACATCCCATGAAGTAAAACTGGTCATACTTCACATCTAACACCATGGTGTTATCGGTAAATTCAATTACCATTTCACGTTCAAATCTAATTAAAGATTTAACTATCGCCTGGAGCAAGACTGGTGATACTCCATTCTCAATCATTTCAATCTAATTAAAGATTCATTAAAACTCCACTTGGTTTTAATCTTCCCAAAAATCATATTAATGATTGTTTAACTTGGGAAACCATATCCTGTCTTTAACTGGGTTAAAGAACCAATGTCATTAAAACACAGTTCACGATAAACCAAAAAATCAATTCAAATTCAATTCCAATTAAATATCATTTAATTGGTATACTTCATTAAATCTAAATAAAAAGATTTAATCTTTTTCTCAACTGGGTTTAAGAACAGTGTTAATGAAGACACCATTCACGACAGATCCAAATCCCATTTGATATTAAATACAATGCTCTGAACAGAAAATATATCGTCTTATATTCAATATCAAATTCTACGACCAACAAATATCGTATTGGAAATAACGATATAAATATATCTTTCAAATTCCCATAACAATATCTGTATAATCACGAAATCCAACATCGAAATATTACAAAATCAATTTCGATTCAAATATATTTCCACTTTATATATTGGAAATTCTGGTTATTTTCAAAACTATTTCAAATCCACTTTATTTATTTAAAAAATAAATGGGATTATAATTCTAGTTCAAAACTAGTTCATTTCGATAAAAATCTATTTTTATCTTTTCAAATTTGGAATTTTTCATCCTAATTCTTCACAAATCATTTCTTATGATTCTACACAAATTATTACTATTTTTAATAATTTTATCAAGGCCCGTACAGTCGATTTCCATCAACGGCCATCGAACTGCACTTACAGCGACCTTTTCCAAATTTGATTTGGACATAATTCCAAATCCAACCGTTATATTACAAATCTCTAATATTCGTTAGAAAGCTCTTTTCGATACGAACCCAACGGTTCCTGTTTTAGGAGAATCCGACGGTCGGATCTCCCGTAATATCCATTCGAAGTCAATGGTCGAAATTCGCGAACTCCGCGGCGCGACGCATTCTATTCAGGCCATTTAATATATATAATATATATATTATATATATTTCGTCGATTTCCTTTTAAAATGTATTTCATAAATCGTTTTAAATTCGTTTTCGAAACGATTTCAACTTCATATTCAATTTCTAATCAAAATTGAATATTCCACATCATCGATATACAAATGATAATATTTTCAAAACGTTATATTTTGAAATCACTTCCTTCTCTATAATCATTATAAAAACGAATATAATCGATATAAATATCATTCGTGTCAAAATGGCGCATATCTAACCAACATTTTATATATTTCAATAACTTCGTTATTCTATTCAACAAATGAATATTTTCTTCAACACATGAATATATATTTTTAATCAACACATAAATATATATTTTATTCAACACATGGATTTTCTTCTATTCAACACATGAATATATTTTTTATTCAACACATGAATTTTCCTTTATTCAACACATGAATATATATTTTATTCAACACATGAATTTTCTTCTATTCAACACATGAATATATACTTTATTCAACACATGAATTTATATTTTATTCAACAAATGAATTTATATATATTTTATTAAACACTTGAGTTTTCTTTTATTTTCCAAATTGGAATGAGGCCCAATCAACTACCATATAGTGTTAATTATATGGATTTCATACACACACGTACACTACAACAATCAAACACAGGCAACCATCACCCAAAGTGCATTCTACACTGCATAAGCATCAAATATAAATATTTAATGCTTATAACAGCCTGTCAATCTATCGATCGACATACAGCTAATTATTGGGACTAGTGTATGGCCAATTTCATCCCAACACCCGGGTGGGGTTTCACATCAACAAACACAGATTTTTATTTGTGCAGTTGGGCGATGTGTAAAATTTATCGTCCCAATCAATATCAGTCAAATCAGTGTATATAAACAAATCGTCTGATTTTTTTAGTACTATTTATTTTATATGCACATTAAAAATTATATTTTTAACTATAAAATATTTTCCACTATAAAATATTTTATTTCATTGCACATCACACAATAAAATTTCACAACACAACAATCAAACAAACAAGTCATCCATGGTTTGTGGACGACGGGTGTCGGGTGCTGCTAAGCACCGTCTGCATCCTAGTATATATTTCAACTAGACAACAAAATAAAAGTGAGGAGTTCTCACCGAGAAGCTAAACCCAACTCCGCGACTCTTCGTATGTAGGAAATCTTCGCCGTGCTCGTCTTTTGTCACTTTCATCGTTCTAGTTCGCTACATATATAAAAATCACATTTTTATATTCTCTATTATATAAAAATCATATTTTTAAAACGCTACTATATATATGAAGATTATATTTTTAGTTCAACTCCACCTAGATAAAAATCATATTTTTATCATTTCTTCACATAGATAAAAATCGTATTTTTATTTCATTAGCTATATAAAAATCATATTTTTATTTCATTACATCATATAAAAATTATATTTTTCTATATATAAAATCATTCCTTTCTCATATAAAAAGTCAAGCCTTTCTATAATAAAAAATTATAACTTTATGTAAATAAAAATTAAATCTTTACTTAAGTAAAAATCATATCTTTATCACTTCAAAAATCGTATCTTTTCCTAATTAAAAATCTAATCTTTACATCGTTAAAAATCTAATCTTTACATTGTTAAAAATCTAATCTTTACATCATTAAAATTCTAATCTTTACATCTCTTTACATCATTAAAAATCTAATCTTTACATGATTACTCATCTATACTTTATATGAATAAAAATATATCCTTTATACGAATAAAGATCTAAACTTTATATTTCATTTAAAATCGTATTTTCTTTCTAATATAAATTTATAAAAATCAAATTTTTATTTACATAAAGAAATAAAAGTCAGTTCTTAAATAAAATTAAAACTTACTGTCGCCGGAAGCTAGATCGGAGGTGGGGGTTTCTTCGTGTCCGCGGTGCATCAGAGGGCGGAGTTCGACCGAGCTTAGTGGTGGAGCGACGTTCTTCTCGTTGGGGGGGTTTGATTTGAGGGAAACGGGGAGAGAGGAGGGCTTGCTGCGGGGAGGGGAGGAGGGCTTCGGCGGTCGGTTGGCCGGAGCCTGGGGAGGTGCGTCGGCTGTACGAAGGGTGGGGGGTGACGTGGGTATCACGATGGTGGCAGCGTGGAGAGGGTGCGACGAGATGAAGCAGTTTTTTTCTCTTATTTTACTGTGCGGGGAAGAGAGGAAGTGGGGAGGGGTTGACTTGGTAAAAGGGGGTAATGGGCATGGGCCATTTATTTATTTATTTTTCCTTGTTTTTTTTCTTTTTTTCCTTCAAAAAGTAACTTGAAATTTCGATCTCCAAACGAGACCCACCGCCTGTCGTCCATAACTAACTACCTCCATTCCGAACACAATGGGATATGTATCGTAATCTGATTCGATCGTTTCGATCAGTTTCGCCCAAAATTAAAATATAAATCTATATATTGAATTTGAACGCACATTTCAATTTACCGGGGCCACATGCGGGCTCTAAAAATTCCCGAAAAATATTGTCTAGCTTCGTATTGAAGATACGGTCCTAACAAAACTAATTTCGCTAAATTTTGAGACCGTTTGAAAAATGGTCATTTTCTGGTCGATCGAAATTGACTGAAACTGTCAAAACACGTTTTACTTCACCACGCTCACATATTGATTCAGAAAATTACGAATTTTGGAATCTAGTAATAATTCGACATCCCGGATCAAACAAAAGTGGTTTCGTCGAAAACGAAGGTCATTTGCAAAATTTCCATTTTTAAGGGCCAAAAATTCCATAGCGACTATTCTGAATTTTTAACTGGACATAACTTTCTATCCCCGCTATGAAATTTCAATTTTTTGGATTCGTTGGAAAGATATTTTCATTTAGATTCAAATATTTTTGGTTTCACTAAAATCCAGTTTATTTTAAATCCTTTACATTCATTTAAACTTTGAAATCGAATTTTCGAACTACCGCGCCATTTTCAATTCCTTTTATAATTAAAATAAAATATTTATATTCTAACGATGATTCAAATAAATATATACGTTTTAATTCTATTCAAAATAAATTTCTCATTGTTATTATTTAAAATAATCATTTTAAATATTCAAAATTCATCAAAATTGCCAAAATAAAATTTTAAATTGGCTCAGAATTCTGGGTTATTACAAAGATCAAGGTTGCAACTTTTCTTATCAATAATTGCAAGTAAGGAAACTGTTCTTATCAAAATCAGTGAAGCATATGTTCTTAGGTGAACCATCCGTTCTTAATCAAATGAAGCAACTGTTTTTATCAAATCAACGACGCAGTGGAGTAATAGCAGTAAATTAAATTCAAGTGCGAGATAGAATATATTTCGAAGAAATCAATTTTAAAATGATGTTGGAAGTGTCCACAAGTGGATTAAAATTCCAAAAATTAATCAATAGAAAATTCTAGAGTTAAACTACAACAAATATATTTGGAAATTTGTTATTGCCAAATCAATGTTTCCAGATTTACAATTAGCATGCATGAAATAGGGAAAGAGATTAAATTTGCAATCTTGACAAATCTGAATTTTGGCAAGGAATCAGAGAGCGCATTTTGGGGGGAAAATTCAATCAATGTTTCTAGACCGACTGAGTATACATGGGAAGTTTTATTTTGAGCAAGTAGTAAAATATTCAAATTCATAGACGAAAGAAATCAAGCAAGGGTGGATTCACAATTTTACGAATTTTCAGAAAATCAAAAAAGGGATTTACAAAGATTTCTACAAGCATCAATCACTCAAACTTCAGACCAAATCACGCACGGAATCAGAGAATCAAAAGGGTTTGTAATCGTGGTATATATACCACATCATCAAAGGCAATGAAATCATCGAAACACAAGCAACACATTCGAGAACAAAAGTAATTAAAATCAGAATACTCACTCATTCGAGAACAAAAGAGATTAAAATCATCGACGAGCAAGCAACGATATTCAAGCATCAGAGAATACTCTTCAGAGAAACTAAGAGAAGTTGCGATTCGATTTGGGATACAAAACCCTAATTTATATTTTGGCCACCATTGTTTTTGAAGCAATGTCATTAAAAAAGATAAGGGTCGATCTATTTGTGTTTACATAAGAGGGTTTTGTATTATTTTTATTTTTTAATGTCTTTATTTTTAAAAGCATTCTATAGTTTTCTAGTTTACTTCTAAACTAGGGTTTACGAGTTACGAGCTTGTAACTTGGGGAAAATATGATCTTAGGAATAAAGATTAGTCCAGGGTTTTGAGCGTAGGATTAGAGCAATAGCAGGGTTTGCGAGTTACAAGGTTTTGTAAGCGGGAATCTGTTTTAATACTTAGTAGAAATCTTGGGAATGCAGCAGTAGGTAGGATTTGCCAAAGCTGGATGCAGTATGTGTCATTTATCTTTCTACATTTATTTTCTCTACTGAAAATTGTGTTGTGATATTTTTAGTATCTCGTGAAACTCCAATAAACCCTATTTCGCCCCCTCTAGGGTTATCTAGATCCTTTAAGTGTTATCGGAGCAGGAATTTTATCAACTCTAGAGTCACGGTTTTTTTTATTTGTCAATCCAGCGATAGTCAACCCAGTCGTATTCCAACTATTTTCGATGGTACAGATTTTTTAAAATTGGAAATCAAAAATGGAATGTTATTTAAAATATGTTAATATAAAATGTTGGGATATTGTTAGCAGTGGAGGTGATATCGTAGATACGAATAATATAGTTATTAAATCTTATGTTTTGCATATCTTATAGGGTCAGTTTGGCACATATCCCTGGAAAGTTTCAAAATTAGGCTCACATCCGGTCCTAAACTTATTGTTAATTTGGTCCCCTATTTTTCGAAAATTCACTAAAAAAATAAAAAAATTATAAACAAATCACGTAAATTCGTATTTAAATAAAACATGAAAACGTAAAAAAACAGATTAAAAAACCATCAAAAACACGTCAAAAATCAAGATTTTAGAAAAACAACGATACTGTAGTTAATTGCATATTAGTATGCATGTACTTTGAATTTCATGCATACATCCGTGCAAGTATTCTAGTCATGAATCTATGTTGGTTTTCTTGCATACAGGCATGCAAGTATTACAGAAACTTGCATAAAAATATGCAAATATCCACACCTATGCAAATCAGTTCATACTTATTTGCATACATGCATGTAGGTATTTTATAATACTTGCACACATGTGTGCAAAAATACGCAGGCATATTTTTCAGCATGAAACCTTCATGCAATATTTACATACATGTGTGCAGATACATTAAAATAGTTGCACACATGTATGCACGAATTCCTGAAGATTTTCAACGCAAACTGCTTGGTGAGTACTTGCATATATGTGTGGAACTATTATGAATACTTGCACACATCTGTGCTAGTTTTTTTTTTGTTTTCGTGGTCTTCTGGGAATATTTGCATACTTTAGAATATATATAGTTTTTAACAGCAGCACTTTCTTTTTTTGGAAAACATGTAATTTTGATTTTATGGACCCGCTTTGCATAGAAAAGATTGGAGGGAGGCCGTTTTAATTTCGAAAGTTTTTAAGGATGTGAGCCTTACTTTCACTATCTTATATTTTCATATTAATGGTGATCAAAATATAGCCTTATCTCCCATTATTTAAATTCAAAATAAATTTGGGAAACTCTCGATACATTGCACGAAAGAAAGGACAACTGCTCAAAACCCTCAATTGCCAACTCAAGCTCAAATGTGTGCTTAACAGGAATTACTAATGAAGAATCAACAAATGATGATTCAGACAATGGAGACTTTTCATATAAAGATCTAATTAATCTTTGTAGTGGTTTAACTAAATCTGTTGAGAGTCTCGTATTTAAAAATAAAACCCTGAAATTTGAAAAACTTGAGGTGATCACAAAAATAATATTTAGGAATTAAAACCTGAAAATATCAAGAAGTTTTCAAACTCTGATTGCAAAAATTGTTTGAATTTGGAAAATAATTGTAACAACCTGGAAAATCGGAACCAATTTAAATTTTTTATTTTGGTGGTTTTAATGAATTTTGAATACTTAAAATGATTTATTTTAAATAATAACGACCATAAATTTATTTTTAATGGAATTAGAACGTATATATTTATTTGAATCGACGTTAGAATATAAATATTTAGTTTAAATATAAAAGGAATTGGAAATGGCGAGTAGTTTGAAAAATCGATTTCAAATTTCAAAAGAATGTACATGATTCAAAATAAACCGGATTTTAGTGAAACCAAAAAAATTAGAATCTGTTTGAAAATATCTTTCCAACGAATCTAAAAATTTGAAATTTCATAACGGGAATAAAAAGTTATGTCCAATTGAATATTCAAAATAGTCGCTATGGAAATACAGCCCTTAAAAATAGCTATTTTGCAAACGACCTCTTTTTTCGACGAAACCACTTTTATTAGATTCGGGATGTCAAGTTATTACTAGATTCCAATTTCCATAATTTTTGAAATCAATATGTGAGCATGACAAAAGAAAATGTGTTTTAACAGTTTCAGTCAATTTGGATCGACCAGAAAATGGCCATTTTTTAAATGGTCTCCAAATTCGACGAAATTAGTTTTATTAGGACCATATCGTCAAAAGGTAGTTAGATTTATTTTTATGGAATTTTTGGAATTTGTATGTGAACCTGGTAAATTAAAATGTACGTTCAAAATCAATATATACTGATTTATATTTTGAATTTGAGAAAAACTGATCGAAACGTCTGAACGAACTTGCGAAACATATCCCATTGTATTCGGAATAGGGGTAATTAGCTAGGGACGATAGTCGTTGGGCTCAATATGGATTAGAAATTAAAGTAAACTTTTAAGAATATAAAATAAATTAAATATATATTTATAAATAAACCCCTTTATCTCCCATAACCCTAAAGTTCTAAACCCGTTCAAATTTCCCAAAATCAGACCCCGTCAGCAGCCGCTTTTTCTCCCCTACGTTGCCACCATCATCGCCGGAGGTTCCCCCACCTGTCGCGCCACCTCAGTCGCCTCCCCTTCCTTCCATCTACAACGCTCTCCTCCTTCCCCTCTTTCCCCCAGTTGAACCACGCACCAAACCTCCACAATTCCCGTCGCCACCACCTCGATCTGGCCAACCTCCGACCGTCGCCGCCTTGCGATGTGGCACCCTCCAGCAATCGCGATTCGACTTCTACAACAAAAAGTGAGTTTCCTTTTGTTAATTTAATTTATAAATTGTTTAAATTTCTGATATATATATATATATATATGATGCATGGAAGTAATTCTCAGTTTTAAAAGTAATCAAGATTTGTTTTTTTATATATATGTACAAAGATTTTATTTTTATCTATATGAACAACAAATAAAGAAGTGATTTTTATTCATATAGTAGCGAAATAAAGAAGAGATTTTTATTCATATAGTAGCGAAATAAAGAAGAGATTTTTATTCATATAGTAGCGATGTAAAGATGATATTTTTATTCATATGATAGCGGTATAAAGTTTTGATTTTTATTTATACAAAGAATAGATTTTTAATTATAAAAAGATTACATTTTTTATAAATGGAAAGATTATATTTTTCTATATGAAAAGATAAGATTTTCATAAAGGAAATAACAAATATAAATGTATAAATTATATGTATGTATATATATTATATATATGAAGTAGCGATAAGATAAAAATTCAATTTTTACATATATAGATTTGAAATAAAAATGTGACTTTTATTATGAACAGCGTGAAAAGATTGAGTTGGAATAGCGGGTAAATCCAAACCATCGTCCACTAAAGAATGGAGGAGTGGATCCCAAAGGTGAGAACTTCTTACTTTAATTTTATTTTCTAGTTAAAATATGTACTAGGATGCAGACGGTGCTTAGCAGCACCCGACACCCGTTGTCTACAGACCATGGACGACTAGTTTGATTGTATGTTGTGATGTTAAATTGTTGATGTTTGTGATGTGGAATAAAATATACATGTATTGAATTAAAAATATAATTTTTAACGTGTATATGAATAAAATAAATATTCATTTACAAATCGGACGATTTGTTTATGTACACACATTTGACTGATATGGATTGGGACGATATATTTTACACACCGCCCAATTACATAAATAATCATCAGTATTTGCTGTTTGAAAACCCCACACAAGTATTGGATGATATTGAACATACACTAATCCCAATATTTAGTTGTATGTCAATCGATAGGTTGACAGACTGTTGTAAGAGTTAATTATTTATATTAAACGCTTAGGTAGTTGTGTAATGCACTATGGATGATGGTTGATTGTGTATGATTATTATTGTGTACATGAGTTGTTTGAAATCCATATAAATCACATTATATGGTAATTGGCTGTGTCTGATTCCAGTTCAGAAAGAATATTTTTAAAATAACGATTATTTTAAAATAATAAATATTTTAACATAATATTCAGTGAAAGATCAAAATCTGATTTTGATGTCCGATTTGGGATGGACACAAATATATTTAAATATATAAAGCCGTGTTGATTAGATTAACGCCATTTTGACGTGAACGATATTTATATTGATTTATTCATTTTTAAAATGAATATTGAAAAGGAAATGATTTCAAAATCTATTGTTTTGAAAATATTATCATTTATATATTAATAGTATGGAATATTCGATTTTGATTTAAAATTGAATATGAAGTTGAAATTGTTTTGAAAACGAATTTAAAACTATTTATAAAATATGTTTTAATTGGAAATCGACGAAATAGATATATTATATATATTTAATGGCCTGTATAGAACGCGCTGCGCTGCGGCAGTTCGCGAATTTCAACCATTGACTTCGAATTGATGCTGCGGGAGATCCGACCGTCAGATTCTCCTGAAATCGGAACCGTTGGGTTCGTTTCGAAAAGAGCTTTCCAACAATATGAGTAATTTTAAATCTAATGGTTGGACTTGGAATTACGCCCAAGCCAAATTGGCAAAAGGTAGTTGTAAGTGCAGTTCGATAGCCGTTTATGGAAATCGATTGTACGGGCCTTGATAATATTATTAAAAATATTAATAATTAGTGTAAAGCCATAATAAATGATTTGGAAAAAATTGGTACGAAAAATTCCATATTTGAAAAGAAAAAATATATTTTACCGAAATGAACTAGTTATGAACTAGAATTATAATCTAATATTTTTAAATAATTAAATTGGATTAGAAATGGTTTTAAAAATAACCGAAATTTCCGACATATGAATTGGAATGGATTTGAATCGAAATTATCTTCGGAATATTTCGATATTGGATTCCGTGATTATACGGACGTTGTAGAGGAGTTTGAAAGATATATATATCTTTATTCCAATACGATATTTATTGATTTCAGAATTTGATATTGAATATAAGCCGATATATTTTCTATTCAGAGCCTTGTATTTAATATCAAATAGGATTTTGGGTTTGTCGTAAATGGTGTCTTCATTAACACTGTTCTTAAACCCAGTTGAGAAAAGATTAAATCTTTTTATTTAGATTTAATGAAGTATACCAACTAATTAATATTTAATTGGAATTGAACTAAAATTGATTTTTGGGTTTATCGTGAACGGTGTTTTAAATAACACTTGTTGTTTAACCCGACCAACAATGGAATGAGATTTTGGGTTTGTCGTGAATGGTATCTTTAATAATACTGTTCTTAAACCTAATGGAGTTAAGAAAATTAGAAACTAACTGGAGATTAGCTAAGTTGAATGGTTTCCTGGGTATTGATCTGAAGTTGGTTTCGGCCTTCGGGATTAATACTTAGGGAATTGTTCTCTTACTAATTTATGGTTAGAGACTGATGGAATGTGATTTTGGGTTTATCGTGAACCTTGTTTTAAATGACATTGGTTCTTTAACCCAGTTAAAGATAAGATTAATTTCTTAGCTTTGAATAATCGTTAATGTTGATTTCTAGGAAGATTAAAACTAAATGGAATTTTAATGAATCTTTGATTAGATTGAAAAGTGAATGTGATAATTAGAATTATCAATTCAAGAAAATGATCGAAAATGGAGTACCACCAGTTTTACTCCAGGCGATAGCTAAATCTTTAATTAGATTTGAATGTGAAATGGTAATTAATCTACTGATAACACCGTGGTGTTAGATATGGAGTATTACCAGTTTTGCTCCATGTGATGAATAGGTTAGGACTGGGAAAATTAATAAATGATTACTTTGGTAAGGATCGCTAATCCCGACTAGTTTGGAAAACCTTAATATGGTTTGAATTGATATCCAAAGGGAGATTAAAGAATAAATTTGAAAGAATTTATCTTTGATAAAATTAATGGGAACATTTAAAAGAATATTCCGGACTGGAATGAGGCGTATGTTGTGTTTGTGTAGCACTGGTTTATAATATACGCGAGTTATTCGGAAAGGCCAGGTTTATACACATTCTGGATAACTTATACGACGATATGTCGACGATGACGACTGTGGTTGAAGACCGGAGGTCTTCACATCGTTTGGATGATTACTGATGTCTTGATTGGGCTGTATACCCAAGACGAGGTAATAAGTGGTGATCATCCAGACGTACTTGGAGATCGACGGATATGCGATGGCCTCTCTCTAGTATTGGACATATAGGACTAGGAATAATGTGCCTCCGGTTTCATTCAGACCCAGAACGAACTTGTAAATGGACTGTGTGTCTGACATTGGATTTTATTCTGTGTTGATTGATTTCTATTAAATATATATCTATTTGGCGGGGGAGAATTTGTTCTCTTGCTTAACGCCCTTCTCTGAGACGTACGAGCTCAGAGGTTATATATTGATGGATATCAGTCGCATGGCATGAAGTGCCTGTGTGGCATGCTGAGTTGCATGGATCAAGGCTTTTGTTGAAAAGCAGAGTCTTGCGGTTGATGATCAAAGCATATCTTTAATATAGCGTTGCTTTGTGTATAACGTTAATTCGTGAGCTTCACTTCATGGTATGAACCAGAAACGGGAGAGGATCCAGGAAGAACATGCGTTTCTTTCTAGTTATGGGTGGTGTCAGGGTTTTACACGCCCTGGCATTTATATATTTTTACCTATGTGGTTGTTGGGATGCGAGGCGCCTCGGTGATATCGGTCACTATGGTGTCGATGGATGGTTTGGTCGGTATATGACCAGTTTATGCCCCATGGGACGGGGAGACGTATTGTTCAGGGAATTATTAATCCACTTCGTGTGGACCGGCCCTGTGGCTCCTAAGGGCTCACCTGAGTCTGAGTCCTGAGGCACGGGCTAGAGTGTCTCAAAGCGGTAAGGACGATCCCTTGCCTTGATTCATGATGGAAATTCAAATTCCAATACGTGACATTGCGGTTTTAGTTGTAATCCTATTTATGGCGACATAGTGGGATGGGGGGGGCTCATGCCGTCTATGATTGATACATTTATATTTGAAGTTTTTTTCTTCGCTTATAATAATAATAATAGAAGATTAAATTTTGTGTACCAAGCATTATTTCGACTATTATAAGGTAAAGCCCTATCCTTCGGCTTGCGTTGCATTGTGTGATGGGACCTGAGTCTTATAATAGCTTCATTATTCTTTATTTAGCATTGCGCTATTTGTTTATGGACTGGTTTTCTTGGGAGGAAACCCATTCCGTGTTATACGGCGTGGTCCCTTAATTTACCTTACTTTAAAATAAAGACCAATAACTGTTTTAGTTCCCACACCAGTCACATGACTGACCTGGAGTTTATTGTTTAACCTAAACTCTAGGTGCACTTATTTTCCACAGGGGCAGCTAGTAGTTGGGTTTTTGCAGATTTACCTTTACAGGATCCTGATTTATAGCTGAAGCGATATTCAGAAAGCTCTATATCCATGTATTCCTTTCAGTTGTGTTTTGTATTATTTTCCACTGCTATGTAATGAATTTGTAAATCTCTGATATTTATCAAATGTATATTATTTGTTCATACTCTGTATATTCTATACTCTGATGTAAATTGTTGTAATAAGTAATGAAATGTTCTTCTGTTTGTGTTCCGATTTGTCATGTTCTCAATTCAATCTGGGCTTTCCTTTACGGGGAAGTTCGGGTCGTCTCAGTTGGTATTAGAGCTTTGGTTTACAGAGCTCGAGAACAAGGCATATTAGAACCAAACAAAAGAATTCATCAGAGATTGGATTAGTAATATCGTTAGAGATAGTATCAGTAGTATCCTAGAGCGAGTGTGAAGTGTGTTGTTTGAAAATAAAAATGAAAACAATTTTTTTTTTTTGAAAATTTAGATCGTATTATACGTATTTGAATATTTATTTTAAATTGATTTGGACAATCCAATATATAAAGATTTTTCATATACGCCTTGCAAACGTACATTCAAAGTTTTATTATACTGGATAGATATAGAATCATACTCTAGTCGCCCGGGGATGATTCTAATGATGTGGCCACATCATCAGCATCTGTGCTCGAGTTTCGAAAAGTGGGATATCTATATAGTTCCAATTGACTGGTGTGAGAACCAAAACTAGATAGGATATATTGTTGTGAATTGGCATCAAAAACTTGATTTTCTATATATATATCAAACTTATGTGTTTGAAACGATAATCACTAATTGATTGCTGATTGTATTGTTTGTTTATTAAATTTTGAACCATTAGCCAAATTGAATCAAATATTGAACAGAATTGAAAATTGTTTGAAATTACACGCATGTACATGCATATATATTGAACAGGTCATAGCAAGGAGGCTAAGGAGGAGGAATAAAATTGTATGCCCGACAAATAGGTACATGTTTACTAATTTATTGGGTTTGGATGATTTTATGAGCCGATTGGTTAGCCGCTTGGCTTTTTCTTTTTCTTTTTGAGATGAGAGGGCCTGTGTGGTGGTTTGGGGATTTTCCCGGTGCTCCCCGTACAAAGGAGGTTATGGCAAAAAAATTTGAAAATTTAAGGTGTTAACCAAATTTTTGAAAAATTAGGAATTCTTAGAAACTGAAAAGTTGAAGAATGAAAGCCAGAATGAAAGTTGAGTTGATTAGTTAAACAACTTTCAGCTCCGTTCCTTTTCAAGGACGAAAATATTTTAAGTGGGGGAGATTGTAACAACCCGGAAAATCAGAACTAATTTAAAATTTGTATTTTGGCGGTTTGAATGAATTTCGAATATTTAAAATGATTTATTTTAAATAATAACGACCAGAAATTTATTTTGAATAGAATTGGAACGTACATATTTATTTGAATCAACGTTAGAGTATAAATATTTAGATTAAATATAAAAGGAATTGGAAATGGCGTGGTAGTTTAAAAATTCGATTTCAAATTTCAAATGAATGTACAGGATTCAAAATAAACCAGATTTTAGTGAAACCAAAAATATTAGAATCTGTTTGAAAATATCTTTCCAATGAATCTGAAAAATAGAAATTTCATAGCGGGAATAAAAAGTTATGTCCAGTTGAAAATTCAGAATAGTCGCTATGGAAATATGGCCCTTAAAAATAGCCATTTTGCAAATGACCTCCGTTTTCGATGAAACTACTTTTGTTGGATCTAGAATGTCAAGTTATTGCTAGATTCCAATTTCCATAATTTTTGAAATCAATATGTGAGCGTGGCAAAAGAAAACGTGTTTTTAACAGTTTTAGTCAATTTGGATCGACCAGAAAATGGCCATTTTTCAAATTGTCTCCAAATTTGATGAAATTAGTTTGATTAGGACCGTATCGTCAAAACATAGTTAGATTTATTTTTCTGGAATTTTTGGAGTTCGTATGTGACCCTGGTAAATTAAAATGTACGTTCAGATTCAATATATACTGATTTAGATTTTGAATTTGAGAAAATCTGATCGAAACAGCTGAACCGACTTACGAAACATATCCCATTGTGTTCGAAATGTGGGTAATTAGCTAGGGGCAAAAGTCGTTGGACTCAGTTTGGAATTAGAATTAAAAGTTAACTTTTAAGAATATAAAATAAATTAAATATATATTTATAAATAAACCCCTTTATCTCCCAGAACCCTAAAATTCTAAACCCGTTAAAATTTCCCAAAATCAGACCCCGTCAACTGCCGTTTTCCCTCCCCTACGCTGCCACCACCATCGCCGGAGGTTTCCCCACCCGCCGCGCCACCTCAGTCACCTCCCCCTCCTTCCATCTATGGCGCTCTCCTCCTCCCCTCCCTTTCCCAGTTGAACCACGCCCTAAACCTCCACAATATCCGCCGCTACCACCACGATCTGGCCAATCTCCGACCACCGCCGCCCTGCACCGCCATCTCGACCACCCAACGCCAATGTGGCCCCCTCCAGCAACCGCGATTCGACTTCTACAACAAAAAGTGAGTTTCCTTTTGTTTATTTAATTTATAGATTGTTTAAATTTCTGATTTATATATAAATGAAGCATGGAAGTAATTTTCAGTTTTAAAAGTAATCAAGATTTGTTTTCTTTCTTTTATATATGTACAAAGATTTGATTTTTATCTATATGAACAACAAATAAAGAAGAGATTTTTATTCATATAGTAGCGAAATGAAGAAGAGATTTTTATTCATATAGTAGCGAAATAAAGAAGAGATTTTTATTCATACAGTAGCGATGTAAAGATGATATTTTTATTCATATGATAGCGGCATAAAGTTTTGATTTTTATTTATATAAAGAATAGATTTTTAATTATAAAAAGATAACTTTTTTTATAAATGCAAAGATTATATTTTTCTATATGAAAAGATAAGATTTTCATAAAGGAAGTAACGAATATAAAAATACAATTTTTATATATATGAAGTAGCGATAAGATAAAAATTCGATTTTTACATATATAGATTTGAAATAAAAATGTGACTTTTATTATGAACAGCATGAAAAGATTGAGTTGGAATAGCAGGTGAATCCAAACCATCATCCGCTAAAGAATGGAGGAGTGGATCCCAAATGTGAGAACTTCTCACTTTAATTTTATTTTCTAGTTAAAATATATACTAGGATGCAGACGGTGCTTAGCAACACCCGACACCCGTCGTCCATAGACCATGGACGACTTGTTTGATTGTATGTTGTGATGTGAAATTATTGGTGTTTGTGATGTGGAATAAAATATACATGTACTGAAAAAAATAATGTATCATTAAAAATATAATTTTTAACGTGTATATGAATAAAATAAATATTCATTTACAAATCGGACGATTTGTTTATGTACACATATTTGACTGATATGGATTGGGACGATATATTTTACACATCGCCCAACTACACAAATAATAATCAGTGTTTGTTGTTTGAAAACACTACACGGGTATTAGGAAGATATTGAACATATACTAATCCCAATATTTAGTTGTATGTTAATCGATAGGTTGACAGACTATTGTAAGCATTAATTATTTGTATTTAACGCTTATGCAGTTATGTAATGCACTATGGATGATGGTTGATTATGTTTGATTATTATTGTGTACGTATGTTGTATGAAATCCATATAAATCACATTATATGGTAATTGGCTGTGTTTGATTCCAGTTCAGAAAGAAGGAATATTTTAAAATAATGAATATTTTAATATAATATTCAGTAAAAGATCAAAATCTGATTTTGATGTCCGATTTGGGATGGACGTGAACATATTTAAATATATAAAGCCGTGTTGATTAGATTAACGCCATTTTGACATGGACGATATTTATATCGATTTATTCATTTTTAAAATGAAAATTAAGAAGGAAATGATTTCAAAATCTAATGTTTTGAAAATATTATCGTTTATATATTAATGATATAGAATATTCAATTTTGATTTAAAATTGAATATGAAGTTGAAATTGTTTTGAAAACGAATTTAAAATGATTTATAAAATACGTTTTAAATGGAAATCGATGAAATATATATTATATATATTTAATGGCATGAATAGAACACACCGCGTCGAGGCAGTTCACGAATTTCGATCATTGACTTCGAATTGATGATACGGGAGATCCGACCGTCGGATTCCCTTGAAACCAGAACCGTTGGGTTCGTTTCGAAAAGAGCTTTCAATGAATATAAGAGATTTGAAATATAACAGTTGGATTTGGAATCATGTCCAAACCAAATATGGAAAAGGTCGTTGTAAGTGCAGTTCGATGGCCGTTTACGGAAATCGACTGTACAGGCCTTGATAAAATTATTAAAAATATTAATAATTTGTGTAAAATCATAATAAATGATTTGGAAAGAATAGGGATGAAAAGTTCCATATTTGAAAAGATAAAAATATATTTTATCGAAATGAACTAGCTATAAACTAGAATTATAATCCAATATTTTTAAATAATTAATTGGGATTAGAAATGGTTTTAAAAATAACCGGAATTTCCAATATATGAATTGGAATGGATTTGAATCGAAATTATCTTCGAAATATTTCGATATTGGATTCGGTGATTGTTCGGATGTTGTGGAGGAATTTGAAAGATATATATATTGTTATTCCAATACGATATTTATTGATTTCAGAATTTGATATTGAATATAAGCTGTTATATTTTCTATTCAGAGCCTTGTATTTAATATCAAATGGGATTTTGGGTTTGTCGTGAATGGTGTCTTCATTAACACTGTTCTTAAACCCAGTTGAGAAAAGATTAAATCTTTTTATTTAGATTTAATGAAGTATACCAATGAATAAATACTTAATTGGAATTGAATTGAAATTGATTTTTGGGTTTATCGTGAACAGTGTTTTAAATAACACTTGTTCATTAACCTGATTAACAATGGAATGAGATTTTGGTTTTGTCGTGAATGGTGTCTTTAATAATACTATTCTTAAACCCAATGGAGTTAAGAAAATTAGAAACTAACTGGAGATTAGCTAAATTGAAGGGTTTCCTGGGTATTGATCTGATGTTGATTTCGACCATCGGGATTAATACTTAGGAAATTGTTCTCTTACTAATTTACAGTTAGAGACTGATGGAATGTGATTCTGGGTTTATCGTGAACCGTGTTTTAAATGACATTGGTTCTTTAACCCAGTTAAAGATAAGATTAATTTCTTAGCTTTGAATAATCGTTAATATTGATTTTTGGGAAGATTAAAACTAAATGGAATTTTAATGAATCTTTGATTAGATTGAAAAGTGAATGTGATAATTAAAATTACCAATTCAAGAAAATGATCGAAAATGGAGTACCGCCAGTTTTACTCCAGGCGATAGCTAAATCTTTAATTAGATTTGAACGTGAAATGGTAATTAATTTACCGATAACACCATGGTATTAGATATGGAGTATTACCAGTTTTGCTCCATGGGATGAATATGCTGGGATTGGGGAATTAAATAAATGATTACTTCGGTAAGGATCATTAATCCCGACTAGTTGGAAAACCTTAATATGGTTTGAATTGACATCCAAAGGAAAAGAATAAATTTGAAAGAATTTATCTTTGATAAAATTAATGGGAACCTTCCCCAAGAAATGTGAATATTTGATTAAAAGAATATTCTGGATTGGAATGAGGCGTATGTTGTGTTTGTGTAGCACTGGTTTATAATATACGCAAGTTATTCGGAAAGGTTGGGTTTATATCCATTCTGAATAACTGATACGACGATATGTCGACGATGAAGACGGTGGTTGAAGACTGGAGGACTTCACATCGTTTGGATGATTACCGATGTCTTGATTGGGTTGTACACCCAAGACGAGGTAATAAGTGGTGATCGTCCAGACGTACTTGGAGATCGACGGATATGCGAGGGCCTCTCTCCTGTATTGGAATATGCGAGGAGGAATAAGGTGCCTACGGTTTCGTTCAGACCCAGAACGAACTTGTAAATGGACTGTGTGTCTGACATTGGATTTTATTCTGTGTTGATTGATTTCTATAAAATATATATTTGTTTGGCGGTGGAGAATTTATTCTCTTGCTTAACGCCCTACTCTGAGACGTAGGAGTTCAGAGGTTATATATTGATGGATATCAGTCGCATGGCATGAGTTGCCTGTGTGGCATGCTGAGTTGCATGGATCAAGGCTTCTGTTGAAAAGCAAAGTTTTGTGGTTTATGATCAAAGCATCGCTTTAATATAGCACCGCTTTGTGTATAGCGTTAATTCGCGAGCTTCACTTCCCGGTATGAACCAGAAACGGGAGAGGATCTAGGGAGAACATGCGTTTCTTTCTAGTTATGGGTGGTGTTAGGGTTTAACACGCCCTGGCATTTATATATATTTTTACCTATGTGGTTGTTGGGATGCGAGGCGCCTCGGTTATATCAGTCACTATGGTGTCGATGGATGATTTGGTCTGTATATGACCAGTTTACGCCCTATAGAGCGGGGAGACGTATTGTTCAGGGAATTATTAATCCACTTCGTGTGGACCGGCCCTGTGGCTCCTAAGGGCTCACCTGAGTCTGAATCCTGAGGCACGGGCTAGAGTGTCTCGAAGCGGTAAGGACGATCCCTTGCCTTAGTTCATGATGGAAATCCAAATTCCAATATGTGGCATTGCGGTTTTAGTTGTAATCCTATTTACGGCGACATAGTGGAATGAGGCGCTAATGCAGTCTATGATTGATACATTTATATTTGAAGTGGTTTTCTTCACTTATGGTAATAATATAACATTAAATTTTGCATACCAAGCATTATTTGGCTATTATAAGGTAAAACCCTATCCTACGGCTTGCGTTGCATTATGTGATGAGACCCGGGTCTTATAATAGCTTCACTGTTCTTTATTTTGCATTGCGTTGTTTGTTTATGCACTGGTATTCCTGGGAGGAAACCCGTTCTGTGTTATACGGCGTGGTGCCTTGATTTACCTTACTTTAAAATAAAGATCAATAACTGTTTTAGTTCTCACACGAGTCACATGACTGACCTAGAGTTTATTGTTTTAACCTAAACTCTGGGTGCCCTTATTTTCCACATGGGTAGCTAGTAGTTGGTTTTTTGCAGATTTATCTTTACAGAATCCTGATTTATAGCTGAAGCGATATTCGAAAAGCTCTGTATCTGTGTATTACTTTCAGTCGTGTTTTGTACTATTTTCCGCTGCTATGTAACGAATTTGTAAATCTCTGATATTTATCAAATGTATATTATTTGTTCATACTCTGTATATTCTATACTCTGATGTAAATTGTTGTAATAAGCAATGAAATGTTCTTCTGTTTGTGTTCTGATTTGTCGTTTCTCAATTCAATCTGGGTTTTCCTTTACGGGGAAGTTCGGGTCGTCTTAACAATCTTGTTCATCCAAATGAAATTACTTAAATGCTCCAAAATGAAATTGTGATCTTAAAAGAGAAAATCTTGTTCATCCAAATGAAATTACTTAGATGCTCAAAATTGAAATTGTGATCTTAAAAGAGAACAAGGTTGAGCTAATTAGTACAAACAATTTTTTGCAAATGGAATTGGACAATTTTAAGATGAATAAAAATGCCAAAAAGAAAATTGTTGAGAAGAAAAGTTGCTGAAAACCAAAACCATCTTGAATAAGCTTGAGAAAGAAATTGAGAAATTAAGGATTTTGAAAAACTTGAATCTGAAAAACAAAAATGTTTTGAAAATGAAATTTCTGAGTCTAAGGCCGAACCTGAAAAACTTGAAAATGAAAATTTGGTCTTAAAACAAAATGATTCCGAAAAGGAAGAATTTTCCGTGAATTAATTTTCGAAGCTTGTAGACGAGAATAACTTATTGAAATCCAAAGTCAATGATTTAGAATTGAAATTTAATAAATTTTCAACTAGTCAAAATTCTTTGAATTCACTATTAAAAAATAATTCCAGATTTAAAAACAAGAAAGGTCTTGGATTTGAAAATTCATTCGAAAAATAAATTCTCAAAAATTCTCGAATTCTTCAAATTGTTTGACTCAAGGAAAATTTAATCAAAGTAAACATTGGTTTAAAAAAAATTCATTTGAATAAATGAGGTTACTGAAAGATCCCAAATCAATTTTCACTAAATTCAAGTGGATTTGGGTTCCTAAGGGAACAAAGGTAAATTTAGATGGATTGTTATTTAAACTGGTTTGGGTACCAAAAGTAACATACACAGCTAAGAGTGGTTTTACAAACTATGTTAGACCACTAGATCCTCAAAATTCTTAGGTACCGAAGGAGGTTGAGGAACCACTTTGCAAAAGAGAAATTGATCTCAAGTTATTCAACATCTTTGATTTATTCAGGGTTCCTTAGCCAAGTTTGTTGAGTAAGAGATTAATTGGCTCACATCGAAATCAGGTATGGTATATAAACTCAATTTTTTTTATTTATATTCTCTGTTCTTATTCTTCCTTTCTATTTCTCCTTCTATTTTTATCTTCCTTCTGATTATGCTGGTCTGTATTGTCGCTGCCACAATACTTTTTTTCACTTCTTGATCTTTCTTAAACTTTAAATTGCAATATTCATGATTTTCTGTAAATTAGATTCATTTATCTAAAGCTCTCATGCTTTGATGATTTTCAGATTGTCAATTCAAATTTCTAAATATTTGCAATTGTTTTGAAATTCATTTTTTTCTACTGATTCCTAAGTTCCTAATAGTGCTGAAGCATCCTGGTCACATGTTTAACACTGTTATATAGAATTCTAAAAAAAAATAATCTAAAAAACTATTTTAATTTCACATGACTTTGTTGTTTTGAGTTTCGTCTATTTCATGTTGGAAAAGATTTCAAAAACTATACTCATTACAGCACATTACGATTATTTAGTTGTGGTAATTTCATTGTTTATTGGATGGGCTTGGCCATTTTGATTTGAAAATCATTTGATATGGATTGTTGTGTTGCATTTTGGAATTCGTTTTTAAACCATGATTATCTGGCTTGGATATTTGATTTTTTGAAATCATTTGAAACTGTTGATATCTTGAATCTCGCACAATTCTTGGATTTGAAATTGATAATCTTGCGTAATCGATTTATTGAATCTTGAAATTTACACATCTCTTCAAGTGATTTCAAATGAACTGGTTTTAATCTAGGATCATGAATCATCTCTTAGGCTCGATGCAAATATTCTGGAATTTTTCTTGAGAATCTTGTTCTAAAACTGATTGTTCTGCTGCTCCGATAAAAGGAACTGAATTGTTAGATTTGTGTACTTGGGTTTGGTGATTGGATTTTTTTTTTGAGATACACTGTAAATGGAAATTAGGAGCTTGGTATCAGTTTTGTAATATTTCTCATTCATTTGTTTGATTTTTTTTAAATCGATCTTCATCTTGTATAGTTCTTTCTCACTCCCTATTAATATTGATATTTTCAATTTTAAAATCAATTTTTGGTTATTTATTCAAAAATTGAAATCTTTAACCAAATTGAACTATATTTGGAACTCATCAAAATTATTATCATATTTTTGAAACTGTGATGAGTTATGACTATAGTATACTTGATAACAAGAGGAAATTTTATTTAAATTCTCATGAGGTTTGAACAAATTTTATAATCTCTTTAAATTGATGCTTATTTCACGAACATTTTCTTTTCCAATCATCCTTCTATCATCCATCATGGTTTTATTTAATGTGAAGAATTTAATATTTTTAAAATCATTAACGAGTATTCGGTTTCAAAATTTATGATAGAAATGTGATTATACTGTTTTTTCAAAAAAAAAAAAGATAATTGAAAATTTTCTAAAATTCCGGGACAGTTGAGCATAATTCATAAAATGATTAACTTAGAAGTTTATTTCACAACCATCTTTGTACCTACCATAACTCTGTCTTTATATACTAAGGAGATTTTGTATAATAAATGTTTCTCTAATCTCAATTTAAAAACCTAGATATGGTCATGCATGGTTAGAGACTACTTATATTTTAAGTTGCGACTAATCCTATTTAAAAGTCCTATTAGATTATGTGTGGTTAATGTGCTCTTAAAAACAAAAACAAAAATAAAAGAAAAGAAAATAAATAATTATATATATATATGAAATCTTCCTTGCTATGTTAAAACCAACTTATCAATCCATTTTCTAATTTGTGAAATGTGTCACTATCTTACAATATATTACGATTTTTTAATTAATAGTCACTGGGGTTTGAAATTATTTGATTTTGTCACTTGATTTGCATTTATAGCCATAGTCCAAATCCTTCTCTATTTTGTGCTAATCTTTTAAAAAAAACTGAAAATTATTCGAATACATGGGTTTTAAAAATCTCTTTATTTTATAAAATTCATCGTAAATCCATCATTCTACAATGTGAAATTTGCCACTATTTTGAAGAATATTATGATTTTTGTTTGATTGAATGAGATTTATGATATACATTCTCTCTCTTGATTTGATTTTATATTTCTAGTATATATTTAATCACTTTTTCGATTTCTATATCCTTTCGATGATAGCAAAAGGAGGAGAGCGGTTAAGATTTTGATTGATGAGTGAATATTTCATGAATATTTTAATATTGGAAATTGAACTCATTTATTCTTTTCACTCATATGCACATATGTAGGGGAGTTCTGTTGTGGAGGAGCAAACATATAGGGGGAGTTCTACACTTCACTGTCAAACACATTTATTGTATTCAAAATCTTAATTGTATGTCTGTTATCATCACAAGGGAGAGATTGTTCAATATAATATTATGATTTTTGTCTGATGGTAACAAACATATATACATATATATATATATTATAAATGTGTTTGCAATCGTACTATTCTACTACATCACATACAGAAATAAATATTTAATTTTAAATAGAATACTATTGTACAAGAATTTAAATATTCAAACTGTATTATAATCAAAATAATATTTTATTTCAACATTTGAATAGTACAAATTTGTAACTCTCCTTTTGTATATCTTAGTGATTTATTACATTCAGTCATCACTACAACACTCAGTTCATTTTCAGTGTCAAATACAATTTCTTATGCATAGTTCCTCACTACATTTCACTCAGTTCACTCATATACAATCATTCACTCACCGACACTCACTTTGTCTTCAGTCTGCCTTTGAGTCAGTCCAGTAGCTTGCATACCTGTCATAGAAACGCACACGGTAAACTGGAAAAAAACTGGTTTACATTCTAGCAGATATAAATTTATTTTTAAATTTTATTTGCCTCGGAATTTTGGTGTATTTCTCGTCATATTTCTTGACTTGGTCAGATATGTATTTACTTCTATTTGTGTCTAGACTCACTACATCGGAAATGCCAATTAGACAGTGCTTTGTGTCGTATCTAATGTGTTTAGGCAGTGCTTTAGGCCGTATCAATTTGTTGCGTGCTTATCAATCATATATGTCCTTAAGCCTTAACTAATTCATCATTAGATAAGACCATTAGTCGTACTTAATTTTCAGTTAGCTACGGCCATGAGCCATATGAATTAGATTTGGCTTAATTCCGTGTCTAGTTCATTATTAGATATAGCTCATAGATGCGTCTAATGAGGAATTAGATACGGTCCAAAGCACTGCCTAATTGGCATTTCTGGTGTACTAAAAAAACAGGCTGACCAGACCCATAACATGAACAAAATGCAATTGTTTCAGTCACAGCGAAAGAAGATGCAACTTAGTTAAGTCTTGGATACTAAAATAACAAACTGGGTAGATGGAAAGCAATGTGAATTGCATAGATTTGATACATGTAGACAGTGGTATTAATGTTGTGGCGGACCACAATAACAATAATCAAATAGCTATGCAAGATGCAGGTGGTAATGTCAACATCCAAACTGATAAAAATAATACGATGTTGCAAACAAGAGTAAAACAAAGTGATACAGATACAGTAGTATACAGTCTACAAAAAATCCAACTGAATTACAAAATGGATAGATTGATATAAGTGCAACTAGAAATATGGAGTTAATAGATGAGAAAGTTATAGGTGAAGTGCCTGAGCATAATCTGGAGAATACAACTAACATTGGACAGGATGAAGAAGATATGAACGTGGTACCTGCATATATGGACAATGAAGTAAATATAGATGATGATGGTACAAAGACCTCGGCAGTGTTGAATAGAACTGCTTCAGTGACAAGTAATTTGAATAAAGCTCAGCAAACACCTGGTTTTAGTAGTGGAAGTCTCTGAATAACTCGATGTAGCAAGAGAGAGGCAGAAGCCTTCTCCTTTCAAGCGGAGCAGCCCGTTTATTTAAAAAATACAAATATCAAGTGTTAATGTCCACATGAAGTTGCATACGAACACAACTGATGCATACATATATTTGTAAACCAGGCAAAACAAAGATAGAAGAATAAAAATGTTTAGGCTGAAATAAAAGAAGCAATTACTAAGAAACCTGAAAATACACTAGGGATTCATCAAACAAATGCATATAAGAGAGCCATATAGGTATATATTTAGCAGAGAGGCCATTTACTACCGGCTACACCCGAAATATCACTAGTGAGCAAGCATTTCTCGTATTTGGGAGCAGTTTGCAAAGTAAATTGATCCAAAATGCAAGGAACTTATGACTTATCATTTGGATATCAGGACTCAAACAATACTCAAATTTACATGGATAAATATATGCCTATTCCATAAGAAAATACGAAACTAGTTGAGCAGAACTTTTGAAATTAGCTCGGTTGAAATTTACATGTGGACAAATCAAAAAAATACGTGAAAGATTCAATATACATAAATTATACAAATGGCTTAGCCAGGTGATGATATCAGAGCTAGTTGCTTGCAGCTTTTTTTGTGGGTTTGGGCTTCTATAAAAGTCCAAAAAAAGACTTTAAAATATCTTGAAAAGTTGATATTTATAATTATTTAATGAATTATGATAGAAATACAAGCGTATAAAACATGGTAGATTTTGCATATTAATAACTAGTTCATATTACCATTGTGGCTTGGTTGGATTAAAAAAAAGCATACAAGAGAGCACAAGACCTAATTTGCAATGCATATGGAAATTTACATCCTGAATAACCTGCTCCTTCCTCACCCAAAAGGAACAACACGCAGCACAAATAACAGACAAAATTAAACAGAGCCATTAGCAATAAAATGCAGAACATAACACCACTCACTTAACTATTCAACACACACAATTTGACAATTACATCCTTAATTATTGTACACAGTAAAACACCATTTACGCACATAAGGAACACAAAGTAGTGCATAACAAAGAGAAGCTAACCAAAAGTACAAAACAAATCATTGAGACCCTACACTTTATGCCCACTATGAATATATTCCTTATAAACTTCATATTGATTCTAACTATCAACATATTTGAAAGGCTTCCCTTTTGGTTGTAGCTTCTGCATCATTGGTTGTAATTTTAAATGTGTGTAATCAATGAGTTAATCTGGTTGTGCTACTACACATTAATTTGGTTTGAAAATCATTTAAGAATTTTATCAATACTTATTGAGTACCTCTCCTTATCCATGTAAAATTGAAATCATACAACGCAATTTCAACTAATTTACCTTTTAACATATAGTTTTTAAAACTAGCAGTATAGGATAAAGGGATCAGCAAACCTACCTTTTGTTCCATTAGGATTGAACATTATGAAATCTCCTATCACTACCCAAGACAATCTAAAATGGAAACATTCATGTGTAAAATTATATTTTTCTCTTTGTATAAGTTACCGATGCAGTGCAAACATAAACACACTCGAATCTGCCACTTTTTCATATATGTGTTGTAATATGTTTTACCCTTTTATATAGAATTTCATAGCTCCAGAAAATTGTATAAGTTAGCGCTAATACCGAACCATTATGTCCTAAATCATTATTTCGAATGAATTTCCATTGCTTTGGCAAAATACATTGAAATATGCAAATATTCATCGTATCAATTTCATTTGCTAGCAAATCTAATATTGTTAGTTTGTGGAAACTAAGAAGATTGAATGCCTCAGATCTTAACTAATTAGAATGGATATTTCAATCTTACTTTCTAAAAAAGGAATCAAAATCGTGAAGTGCAACTTATCTTACGTACGACTCCAGATCTAAGGCATGGATCTTCATCAGCTACCAAAGAATCAGTGTCTAATGCTTCTAGTTAAGCCTCCGTTAGCACGTCACCGGTGGTGTCGATGTAACTCTCCCGCTTCCTGCTCCCATGCTTCTCCAAGAATCAGCGAACAATTGGAGCATCAGAGAACAAATTCCAGAGCCACATTGGAGTCACGGTTTGGGGCATAACCCTAATTTTGTTTTTTGTTCACCGTAGAAGTCAGAAAGAGGGAAGCCGGTATTTTTATTCTCAAGTGAGGTGAGAAATGAAAAATTATAGAGGGGAAATACGATGCATATTTGATATGTCTCAAAGTCGTATCAAATGGACTAATCCAGAGTTTTGAAGATGTAGGGTTAGATTTTAGGTGTTGAACGTGGTGCGAATCGCAAAAAAAAATTTAGTACGGCTATGAGCACTAGAAAAATTGATACGACTTAAAGCCGCATCAAATCTCTGCATCCTGGTGTGTCAAATTTGTTGTCTTGGTGTAGTTACTATTTGTGATATTCACAGTGATGCACTGTAAATACTACAAGATAGAATGTATCTCTAGTGCTCACATGTATAAATTGCACATGCACGATACATTTATACACATACAGTTGTGTATACACACACACACACACACACACACACATATATATATATATATATATGGTGTGTAAGTGCATTGGTCAGAAAAGCATACCCAGGTCCAACCACCCAAGTAAAGAATGCATAGGCAAGCCAACAACACCAACCAAGCAAATAAATAAGTGACCAAACACAAATTAGCAAGTTCAAACCAGTGCCATGTAACACACCAACAACTCATGCAAATACAAGATTATGGACAAGCATAAATGGATACAACAATGTCAAAGATCAAGGCATAGCTAGTAAAGCAAGTGCACCAGCCAAATGTTCAAGCACAAGCCAAGCGAGTGACCAAAATGTGCCGCAAGCCAAAACGGCCAGAAATGCAAAGAAACAACAAGGAGCCAATGCAAGTCAGTATTGCTCATGTACTCAATAAATGCACAACACCAAGGAATGGCCAAGGATAGCATCGATGAAAATATGTACACTAAAACAAAACTAAGTACAAATGGCGATTATAACTTAGGTGTACATAAGCAAGCATGCACAAGAATAAGAAAGTCAATACATAGCATGGCAGTCAACACAACAGTGATGCATGGAGCTGCAGCTAACATATGGACCAGGCAACCAAACAGGCCAGTAATGAGATGCATCATCCTTACATGTACAATGCAGAATTACACAAGGCAAATACATATGGTAGCACGGGCTAAGCATGGTACAAGTTAACTCAAACGCAGACTGGTCTAAAGGAAACAACTACTCAAGCAATAATGGATAAATGATTACAGTAAATATATCACTGTACGAGCAGTTGAACACAAGTGCACTAGTTCGAGGAAGAGACAAAGTTCAAATTTATCTCAAAACAAAGTATAACATCTGTTCTTATTTAGATATTCAGGCATCATGCACAAGTAATAGGGGCCAGGGGCACAACAGTAAAACAACAATGCATTGACTCAAGCTAGATCAAGGTTGTAACTTTTCTTATCAATAATTTCAAGTAAATAAACCGTTCTTATCAAAATCAATGAAGCATCTATTCTTAATCAAATGAAGCAACCGTTCTTATCAAAGCGACGATGCAGTGGAGTAAAAGCAACAAATTAAATTCAAGTACGATATAGAATATTTTCAAAATATTTTCAGAAGAAATCAATTTAAAATGATGTTGAAAGTGCCTACAATAGGATTAAAATACCAGAAATTAATCAAGAGAAAATTCTAGATTTCAACTACAACAAATATGTTTGGAAATTTGTTATTGCCAAATCAATGTTTCCAAATTTACAATCAGCATGCATGAAATTGGGAAAGAGATTAAATTTGCAATCTTGGCAATTGTTAATTTTGGCAAGGAATCAAAGAGCACATTTTGGGGAAAGAAATTCAATCAACGTTTCCAGACCGATTGAGTATACATGGGAAGTTTTATCTCGAATAAGTGGTAAAATATTCTAATGCATGCACGAAAAAAATCATGCAAGGATGGATTTACAATTTCATGACTTTCCATAAAATCAAACAAGGGATTCATGAAGATTTTTATAAGCATCAATCACTCAAACATCAGACCAAATCATGCACGAAATTAGAGAATCAGAAGGGTTTGTAATTCCTGTATATACCACATCATCATAGACAGTGAAATCATCGAAACACAAGCAACAAATTCGAGAACAAAAGTAATTAAAATCAGAATTACTTGCTATTTTCGATTGCAAACCAAAATCCAAATCATTGACAAACGAGCAACGATATTTAGGCATCAGAGAATACTCTTAAAAGCAACCAAGAGACGTCTCGATTCGATTTGGGATACAAAACCTTAATTTATATTTCGACCACCATTGTTTTTAAAGCCAACATCATTGCAAGAAGAAAAGGGCCGATCTATTTGTGTTTACATGGGGGTTTTGCATTGTTTTCATTTTCTAATGTTTTTATTCTTACAAAACATTGTATAGGTTTCTAGTTTACTTCTAAACTAAGGTTTACGAGTTACGGGTTTGTAACTTGGGGAAAATCTGTTCTTGGGGATAAAGATCAGTTTAGGGTTTTTAGCATAGGATTAGAGCGGTAGCAGGGTTTGGGAGTTTACAGGCTTTTATAAGCGGGAATCTGTTTTAATACCTAGTAGAAAACTAGGAAATGCAGTAGTAGGCAGAATTTTCCGAAGCTGAGTAAAATCTGTGCTATTTTTTTGCATTAGTTCACTACTAGTATAAGTTGTTATTCCAACGTCCACTTTCCAACGGCCGCCAACGGTTTTTAAGGAGCCGTTGGTAACCAATGGAACTATGGTCGTTAGCGGCCATTGGAAGTCGTTGCAAATTTTTGTGATATTCCTGCTCCAGCCAACCGAAAGCTTCATTCTTCCAACTCCTCCAACCATTCCTCTCCTCCAACCATTCCACTCCTTCCAAATTTGTTGTCAAAGCTTTCTCCACCACTTTAACCTCTTTGGGCACTATCTATGAGCTTCTCCAACCCATCTCCACCCTTCTCGTTCTCCAAATTAGGTAATTTCATTAAACCTAATTTTTAGGGTTTAATTGATTTCGGGTTTAATTTGTAATTTGCTTAATTCCTTGTATATGTATGTTACATCATGTTACCCTCTAATTGCTATTATTATCACAATAATGATCAAATTGTTTAGGGTTAAATTGATTTAGGCTTTAACTGTGTTTGTTTAGGTAACTTTAGTTAGCGAATGTTATATGTGTGATAGAGTTTGCTAATAATATAATTTATGCAAACAGGAAGATCATTTTATGTTAACAAACACGAAGTAAATTACAAAAATATATAATTTATGTAAACACGAAGTAAATTGCTATAATTTATGCAAACATGAAGTAAATTACAAAAATATATAATTTAGTACATATGTACTAAAATGGTAAAATATTTACAAATTGGATATTTAAATTTAATATAGATAAATATTTAAACCCTTAGTTAGTATTTGGCCCCGTCTGACAAGTGTTATATATGATTATTATATGGATATTCATTTTTTTTTATAAAATGGAAATCTATATTCATCTGATACAACATTTGTCGGATTTGTCCTTGTATTAGACAAGTTACAAACATTATAAAGTAATTATATTTCGTAGATCATATAACTTTAAATGGTTCACAAAATTTCAGTGGCATTTCCTTTACGTTCCTTGTGTACACGCACTTGTGTACAATACAAGGAGCACAGGGGATGCTATCGATTTCTTTTGAAATCTTTTAAAATGATATGATTTACGAAATATAATTACTATTGTGTTTGTGATGGGAAGTAGGATGACCGTCCATCAAAGAAGACACATAAGCGTCAATGAACCAATAGTTATTTATTTTAAAATAAAGTTTGAAGACAAATATAAAATTAATGATTACTTTTTTTATTTCATATCATTGGTTTTAAATTTAGGAAAAATGGCCATTTACTTTAATGATCGGAGCTGAATGTATCAAAGAAGGGAAATTGGTGGTGCAATAAGTGTGAAAACGGGGTAAAAGTGTTCATTGACTTTGCGATAAGTAATATCGGAAACGGTAGAGAAATTCGTTGTCCATGTAGTAGGCGCAAACTGTTGAACTATTTAATACCAAGTATGGTTAAAAATCATTTGCGCCAATACGATTCCTACCCAATTATTTGTTGTGGGATCGTCATGGAGAAATTGTACCCCTTAATACTCAAGAACAATCGACGGAGGTCAATAATGTTGAAGTTAGCATGAATCTCATAGAAAATATGGTCGAAGATGCTGCACGATCAATGTTCCCTACCATTTAAATTGGTAACGATGATGATAACATCAAAGAGGAGCCAAATGTCGAAGCTAAAAAAGTATATGATTTATTGAATAATGCTAAAAAAACCTTTGGAATGGATGTAAAAGTGGCACTCAATTTTCGGTAACTGCAGAATATATTGCAATGAAATCAAAATACAACCTGACGGAAGCTGGATTTACTGTTGTTGTTCAAGTGGTTAAACACCATATGTCATCTGAAAATTTAATGTGCGAAAATTAATATAAAGTAAAAAAAATTATGTCATCTTTTGGTTTGCCATATCAGAAAACAAATGTGTTTAAAGGGTTGCATGTTGTATTGGAAGAAGACAACAATCTTAGAAAATGTAAGTTTTGTAATCAATAAAGATACAAACCAAGAAAAAAGAAGGGAAAAGAAGTTCCATACAAGCGTATGCATTATATATCCATCACACCTAGACTACAAAGATTATATGCATCATCTGTAACAGCGCAACATATGAGATATCACAGTGTGAGAACACCTCAAGAAGGTACGTTGACATACCCATCGGATGGAGAAGCATGGAAACATTTTGACAAGAAATATCCCGATTGTGCAGCGGACAGTAACAACGTTAGACTAGGTTTATATACAGATGGTTTCGCACCATTTTGTCAATTTGGTTCTAAATATTAGTATTGGCCTATAAAAATCACACCTTACAATCTACCTCCGTGGATGTATATGAAAACCTCATACATATTTCTCACAGTGTCGTCCCTAGCCCTAATGATCCAACATAGGGTATTGATGTTTACTTACAGCCGCTAATCCAAGAACTGAAAATATAATGGAATGAAGAAGTTGAAACATACGACGTATCAAAAAAGAATTTTTTTCGGATGTTCGCTTCTTTGTTATGAATTAGTAGTGATTTTCCTGTATATGCAATGCTTTCGGGTTGGAGTACGGCCCGTCGTATTGCTTGTCCTTATTGCATGGAAGAAACACGAGCATTTTCGTTATTGTATGGAAAGAAAATTTCATGGTTTGATTGTCATCGATGCTTTCTTCATATTAATCATACTTTTAGACGAGACAATTTTTTTATGCCTAATAGACACGAGGCTCTATGACCAACGACGGTTTGGTCAAGCGAGGAAATATATGAACTTGTAAAAGATTATCCAAAGATACATGAAACCGGAAAACAAATTGATATTCAAGGTAAATCGACGATTCATAATTAGTGCAACAGAGTATATTCTGGGAATTGCCTTATTGGAAACATCTCTTAATTCGTCATAACATTGACGTGATGCATAACGAGAAAAATGTTTTTGATAATATGTTTAATACAGTTCTGAATTTAAAGGGCAAGATTAAGGATGATATGAAATCCAGACGTGATATAGAGGAAATATGTAATCATCCTAAGCTTCATATGAAGCCCAATAATTGTAAAAAAAACCAAAGATGCTATGAACTAGACAACAACCAAGTTAAAGTACTGTTAAATTGGGTGGAAGAATTATGTTTTCTCGATGGAATTTCCTCTAATTTTCGTAGATGTGTCGACTATAAAAATGGAATGTTGAGTGGAATGAAAAGTCATTATTGTCATGTAATGATGGAAAATTTATTACCCATCGCATTCAAAGAATTGTTACTTGGAAAAGTTTGGAATGTAATAACAAAACATAGCTTATTTTACAAGGAGCTTTGTTCAACTACGTTAAAAGTTGACCGTTTACTTAAATTTGAAGAAGAAATCCCTATACTCTCTGCAAACTGGAGAAAATATTTCCTCCAGGTTTCTTTAATGTAATGAAGCATTTACCTATTCATCTTCCAAAGGAAGCACTTCTTCGAGGTCCTGTGCAATTTGCATGGATATATACATTCGAAAGGTATGTTATTATACGAAGTATTCAAATGTTAATTTAATTATAAGTAGAACTTAATACTGAACCAAACTATTTTTTTATTAGGTACTCAAATCATTTAAAAAAGTGAGACAAAAAGCTCGAGTTGAAGGTTCTGTTTGCAATCATATATCAAAGAAGAAGCCTCTTTTTTTATCTCATTATTTTAATGATCATGTTAACTTATCATTTGCAAGCGTTCCGCATAATGATGAGAGGGTTGAACAAAATTCTTCTTTTGAATCAACATTATCCATTTTTAGACAACATGGCCGACATGTTGGAAAATGTATGGAGGGCTAAATAATACAGATTATCATGTAGCACACATATATATTCTTCTTAATTGTTCTGAAGTTGCTCCTTTTGTCAAGTAATCATTTTTTTTAAGATTTACTAAATTTATGTTAAACGTGTTAATAATAATGTAACATATAATGTTTGTGTTTGCAGTATTTATGAATCACGAAATCCAAGTGGCGATTTAAGCAAAGATTTCAGTAGTTGGTTTAGAAACTACATTTTTGATCCCACGAATCATGTGCTTGACGAAGAACTAAAACATTTAGCTTTTGGAACGAAAAGAAAAGTCAAAACATATCCAATATTTTTTGTTAATGGGTAAAATTCAACACCAAAGAATACGGTGCTGAAAAATTAACCAACAATACTGGTGTGTTTGTAAAATGAAGTCAAGATCCTAATAATCATATAAATGATTTTTATGGCGAGTTAACTCTGATTTTGCAATTGACATATATTACAAGGCCCGTAGAGGATGTTTATTTGTTTAGATGCAACTGGTTCAGCAATGTTCCGGGTTCTGGTATTAATGTAACAACCCGAAAATCTGGGCCAGTTTAAAATTTTTATTTTGGCAATTTTAGTGAAGTTTGATTATTTAAAATGAATTATTTTAAATAATAACGACAAGAAATTTATTTTGAATTGAATTTGATCGTATATATTATACACGGCATCGTTAGAATATGAATAATTATATATAATTATAAATAGAATTGAAAATGGCGCGGTAGTTCGATAATTCGATTTCAAACTTCAATTGAATGTACCGGGTGCAAAACAATCTGGATTTTAGCGAAACCAAAAACAATAGGATCAAATTGAGAATATCTTTCCAACGAATCTGACAAATCGAAATTTCATAGCGGGGATAAAAAGATATGTCCAGTTGAAAATTCTGAATAGTCGCTATGAAATTCAGGCCCTTAAAAATGGAAATTTTGCAAACGACCTCGGATTTTGACGAAACCGATTTTGTTGGGTCCGTGATGTCAAGTTATTGCTAGATTCCAAATTTCATAATTTTTTGAATCAATATGTGAGCGTGGCAAAGGAAAACGCGTTTGACCAGTTTTAGTTGATTTTAATCGACTGGAAAATGGCCATTTTTCTAACGGTCTCAGAATTCGACGAAACTAGTTTTATTAGGACCGTATCGTCAATACGAAGCTAGAAAATATTTTTCTGCAATTTTTAGAGTTAGTATGTGACCCCGGTAAATAGAAATGCGCGTTCAAATTCAATATATAGAGTTATATGTTGATTTTAACGGAAACTGAACGAAACAGTCAAATCAGCTTACGATACATGTCCCATTGTGTTCGAAATGGGGGTAAAACGCTATGGACGACAGGCGGTGGGCCTCGTTTCGAGGTCGTATGTAAAAGTCAACTTTTTGAAATTAAAATAATAAAAAAAAATCTCTCTCCCTCCTCCTTAAATCACGTTGGCCCCTCCCCTTTTCATTTAGTTTCAGAAGGGAAAAAAGAAAAAAAAAAACTAAACTATCGACTCCCCCCCCCCCCCCCCCCCCGTCGATCTCGAAGCCGCCCACCACCCCGTGCTGCCCCTCCCATCGCCTCGCCCTCCGCCAGAACGCCACCTCCGAAACCCTGCGCCTCCCCCTTGCTTCTTCGAACGTCCCGAGCCCCTAGCCTCTCCACCGAGGAACCCTAGCCGAAGCAGTGTCGCCAACCACCTCCTGAGCCGCAGTCGCCGCTTGATGGGCCTCCGCCACCAGCAACGCCCACGCCGCCATTTCCGCCGCCTCCTTGATCGACCAGCACCCCCTTCCTCGATCCGACGACGCTTCAGTTCAGAAACAGAAAAGGTACGATTTTTCTATAGAAAAATATATGATTTTTGAATAGATTTTTATAATCGAAAAGAATAGATTTTTATAATCGAAAAGAATAGATTTTTATAATCGAGAAGAATAGATTTTTATAATCGAAAAGAATAGATTTTTATAATCGAAAAGAATAGATTTTCATAATCGAAAAGAATAGATTTTCATAATCGAAAAGAATAGATTTTCATAATCGAAAAGAATAGATTTTTATAATCGAAAAGTATAGATTTGTATAGTCGGAAAGTATGGATTTTTATCATGGAAAAGGTATGATTTTTAGCGAATGGAAAATAACATAGTAAAAATTCGATTTTTATATATTGAATAACATAGTAAAAATTCGATTTTTATATATTGAATAACATAGTAAAAATTCGATTTTTATATATTGAACAACGAAGTAAAAATTCGATTTTTGCATATGTAGTGGCTATAGCAACGAAGATGACAAAAATGCGATAACGATGAAGATTTCTATCAATAAAGTGTCGTGAAGTTGGGATAGCTATCGGTGAGAACTTCTCACTCAAAATCTCTTTTTCTAGTTATATATATATATATATACTAGGATGCAGACGGTGTTTAGTAGCACCCGACACCCGTCATCCACAGACCATGGATGGCTTGTTTGTTTAATTGTTTGGTTGTGTAGTTGGTGGGATTACTTGGTTTGAATTGAATAGTTTGGTGAAATGAAATTGATTTGATTGATGTGTGAATGGCGTGGGCCTTCACTAGACCGGGGATAAGGCTAGGCCTTGTCCCGTTTCTAGTATCGTTTCGTTATGCCGCCGAAATTTTCTAAAAGTAAGTTAGAAAAATAAAGATAACATTTTATTTAATAAATGAACCGAATAGAATATTCATAGGTTGAATAAAATAGTTTGATCGTTAAAAATATAATTTTTAACGTGAATGTGAATAAATAAATATTCATTTACAAACCGGACGGTTTGTTTATGTACACCTATTTGAAGGACATTGATTGGGAAGATAAATTTTACACATCGCCCAACTGCACAAATAAAATCTGTGTTTGATTGTTTGAAACCCCACACGGGTATTGGGATGATATTTGACGTACACTAATCCCGATTGTTTAGTTGTATGTCGATCGATTGATTGACAGACTGTTATAAGCGTTGAATATTTATATTTGATGCTTATACAGTGTAGAATGCACTTTGGATGATGGTTGATTATTCATCGTTGTTGATATGTACATATGTTGTAGAAAATCCATATAATTAACATTATATGGTAATTGATTGGGCCTCATTCCAGTTTCGAAAAAGAAATATTTGAAATAAAAACCTTTGAAATAGAAATATTTGAAAATAGAATATTTGAAAAAGGAAATATTTGAAAAAAAATATTTGAGATAGAAATATTCGAAATAGAATATTTGAAAATAGAAACATATGAAACCGTGTTGGTTAGATTGACGCCATTTTGACGTGAACGATATTTATATCGATTTTATTCATTTTATAATGAATATCGAAAGTGATTTCAAAATCTGAATTTTTTGAATATAAATGAATTCGAATTGAAATTGAATATAAATGAATTCGAATTGAAATTGAATACAAATGAATTCGAATTGAAATTGAATTGAATTGAATTAGAACTGAAATTGAATTAGAAATCAATTTGAATTGAAATCGATTTGAAATGAATTTAAAACGAATTTATATTGGAATATTCAATTTTGATTTGAAATTGAACATGAAGTTGAAACCGTTTTGAAAATGAATTTAAAAACGATTTATAAAGCACGTTTTAAAAGGAAATCGACGAAGTATATATTATATATATAATATAATGGCCTGAATAGAACGCGCCGCGCCGCGGCAGTTCGCGAATTTCGACCATTGACTTCGAACGGATATTACGGGAGATCCGACCGTCGGATTCTCCTGAAACCAAAACCGTTGGGTTCGTATCGAAAAGAGCTTTCTAACGATTATTAGAAATTAGAAATCTAACGGTTGGATTTGGAATTATGTCCAAATCAAATTTGAAAAAGGTCGTTGTAAGTGCAGTTCGATGGCCATTGATGGAAATCGACTGTACGGACCTTGATAAAATTATTAAAAATATTAATAATTTGTGTAAAATCATAAGAAATGATTTAGAAAGGATTGGGATGAAAAACTCCATATTTGAAAAGATAAAAATAGATTTTTATCGAAATGAACTAGTTTTGAACTAGAATTATAATTCTATTTATTTCTAAATAAATAAATTGAATTTGAAAAGGGTTTTAAAAATAACCAGAATTTCCAATGATTGCATTGGAGTGGATTTGAATCGAAATTGTCTTCGGAATATTTCGATGTTGGAATTCGTGATTATACATATGTTGTTATGGAAATTTGAAAGATATATATTTATACCGTTATTTCCAATACGACATTTGTTAATCGTAGAATTTGATATTGAATATAAGCCGATATATTTTCTATTCAGAGCCTTATATTGAATATCAAATGCGATTTGGGTTTGTCGTGAATGGTGTCTTCACTAACACTGTTCTTGAACCCAGTTGAGAAAAGATTAAATCTTTTTATTTAGATTTAATGAAGTGTACCAATTAAATAATATTTAATTGGAATTGAATTGATATTGATTTTTGGGTTTATCGTGGACAATGTTTTAAATAACACTCGTTCTTTAACCCGATAATTAATGGAATGTGATTTTGGGTTTATCGTGAACTGTGTTTTAAATGACACTGATTCTTTAACCCAGTTAAAGATTAAAACTAAGTGGAGTTTTAATGAATCTTTAATTAGTTTGAAATAATCGAGAATGGAGTATCACCAGTTTTACTCCAGGCGATAGTTAAATCTTTAATTAGATTTGAACGTGAAATGGTAATTGAATTTACCGATAACACCGTGGTGTTAGATATGAAGTATTACCAGTTTTACTTCATGGGATGAATAAGTTGGGATTGGGGAATTAAAACAAATGATTACTTCGGTAAGGTTCGTTAATCCCGACTAGTAGAATCAAAATTCAAAAGAAGATTAAAGAATAAATTAAAGGAGTTTATCTTTGATAAAATTAATGGGAACCTTTCCCTATGAATGTGAAATTTAGAAACTAACTGTCGGTTAGCCAAGCAGAATGGTTTTCTGGATATTGATCTGATGTTGGTTTCGGCCTTTGAGGTTAATATTTGGGGAATTATTCTCTTGATTAATTTACGGTTAGTGACTGATGAATTGGAATGAGGCGTATGTTGTATTTGTGTAACACTTATTTAAAATATACGCGAGTTATTCGGGAAGACCGGGTTTATCCCATTCTGAATAACTGATACGACGATAAGTCGAAGATGAAGACGATGGTCGAAGACCGGAGGTCTTCACGTCGTTTGGGTGATTACTGATGATCTTGATTGGGCTGTATACCCAAGAAGATGGAAACAGTTGGTGATCGTCCATACGTACTTGGAGATCGATGGATATGCGGGGTACTAGGTGCCTCTGGTTTCGTTCAGACCCAGAACGAACTTGTAAATGGACTGTGTGTCTGACATTGGATTTTAGTTCGTGTGATTGATCTCTATTAAATATATATTTGTTTGGCGGCGGAGAATTTATTCTCTTGCTTAACGCCCTTCTCTGAGACGTACGAGCTCAGGGGTTATATATTGATGGATATCAAACGCATGGAGTGAATTGCCTGTGTGGCATGCCTAAGTGGCAATTGATCGAGGCTTCTGTTGAAAAGCAAAGTCTTGTGGTGTTGATCAAAGCATAGCCTGTGTGGCACAGCTTTGTGTAACGTGAATTCGCGAGCCTCGCACCTCGGTTGTGAACCAAAAACGGGAGAGGACCTCAGGGAGGGCATGCGTTTCCTTCTAGCTAGGGTGGTGTCAGTGACCTACCAGCCCTGACATTTATATACTTTTCACCTGTGTGGTTGTTGCTGTTGCGAGGCGCCTCAGTTAGATCGGACGATCTGGGTCCGATGGAGCCATTCGTTGGCTCATTTAGGCCCCAAAGGGCGGGGAAACGTAGTGTTCAGGAATTTTAATCCACATCAGTGGACCGGCCCTGTCGCTCCAAGGGTCACTCGAGCTCTGATCCTGAGACATGGGCTAGATTGTCTCAAATCGGTAGAGGACGATCCCTAGCCTCGGTTCATAGACGGAAATCCAATTTCCAAATACGTGACATTTGCGGTTTTGATTGTAGAACTAGTATGGCGACATGATATATGGTACCCATGCCGCCTATGATTAATATTTATGATTTGAAGTTGTTTTATACACTATGCACTGATAATAGTATCAAATGACTTGTTTTTAAACGTATCATGCATTCTTTGGCTGTTATAAGGGAAAACCCTATCCCCCGGCTTGCGTTGCATTGTGTGATAGGACCTGGGTCTTATAACAACTTCATTTTTCTTTATTTAGCATTGCGCTGTTTGTTATATGCACTGGTATTCTTGGGAGGAAACCCGTTCCGTGTTATACGGCGTGGTCCCTTGATTTACCTAACTTTAAAATAAAGAATAATAACTGTTTTAGTTCTCACACCAGTCACATGACTGACCTGGAGTTTATTGTTTTAACCTAAACTCTGGGTGCCCTTATTTTGACACGGGCAGCTAGTAGTTTTGGCTTTGCAGATTTATATTCACAGGATCCTGGTTTACAGCTGGAACGATATCCGGAAAGCTTTGTATCCGAATATCTCTTCTAGTTGTGTATTGTATTATTTTCCGCTGCGATGTATTTAAATGTAATTTAAATCTCTGATATTTCTGTGTAATATTCATTTATACTCTGTATATTCTTGTAATCTCATGCATTATTGTAATATACAATGAAATGTTCTTCCGTCTGCGTTCTGTTGTGGCTTGTTCTCGAACTATCCGCGCTTTCCTTTACGGGGAAGTTACGGGTTTTTACAATTAACATGCGTACAAAGTATAATCTTGTAGAAATTAAACATACCTCACGTTATCAAAAGTACGATCCTTTTGTACTAGCAAAACAAGCTCTACAAGCTTATTATGCTCCTTATCCGCTTCTAAAAAGGGATAAAGTAGATTGGTCTACGGTTTTTAAAACCAAGGCAAGATTTACGTTCGATGGACAGAATATTCCTGATGAACAAGCCTATCAAGTAGACCTAGAGAAAAATATTGAAATAACAATTGCAGACGAACAAACTGATTTTGGACCTTTAAATGATGAGGAAAATGTATTAGTCGATGGATTTGAGAGTGTAGAGGAAAACGACATAGAACCCGAAACCGATTCTAAATCAGAGAACGACGAAGAAATTGACGAAGACTAACTAAAATTTGGTAATTTTCACAACTATTCACATTACATATACCTATGTTTAATATTGCATTTTCACAACTATTCACATTACATTTACCTATGATTTGTATATTTATCAATGTAGCAGGTATATTATGTCCGCTTCTCAACGACGTGGTGGTGAGAATAGTGGGTTCGGGAATTTGACGGTAATGAATCCTTCTGTATACATACAATAAATTAACATTTAAATATACAGTGTTATAATATTTTATACATTGAAATAACATTTTTACTATTTATTCTATTTGCAGACTCGATAACCTAAGAAGGCCCAATACAAAGAAGAAATTAAAGAGCTTAGAATCCTGATTGAGCAACTACGTGACCAGAGATGTCTTCAGACTATACAGTTGGAACTACTAAATCATAAGTTTGCAAAGAATGTGCACATTCATGATAGTCGTCCTTCGTCGTCTGCTGACTCCGAAAGCGATGCTTGAGGTATGTTGTATATTTTCTCATGGAGTGGATGAGAATGATACTTTTGATATGTTTAGATGGTTTGTGGACATATAACTTTGATGTATTTGGTTTATGAACATGTATGTATTGATTTTTGGATGTTTGGATGTTTTGTTTTGTTTGTATTGATGTTTCTTTGGTATATTTTGGTTGTTTATATTGTTATCGGTATTGATGTGTTGTATATACTAGTGCGAACCCGTGCTATGCACACGGGTTTATCTTTAAAATTTGTTGTAAATTTTGTGTTATATGAAGAAAAAGAAAATCAATACCTGTGTATAAGATATAAAATATATTGTGAAGTGATCATTAAAAAAAAATGAGTTTTACAATAATATTTTTACTATAAATTCACATTATTTTTTTGCATCTAATAGTGACATAACTGTTTATATATAAGCGAAGGATGTGGACAATTATTGATAATTGGTGTCAATACGTCTACAATTTATGCCAGAATAATACACGTAAAGATATGAAGATTGGTAAACTTTGTTCTCTGAGTCCTATTATGTAAATTACTACATCTATTATTAGCTTGGAGATGGGCTTTGGCAAGGTCTGATGTACATGATTCACGATCGGGCAAAGCTATGAAGCTGGGAAAATTATAGCAGATCCAGACTTATTGGTAATAATATCGATGTGTATAGACAGGCAATCCAGTGTAGTTTAACGGTAGAAAACATATCCCCAAACTACTACACTATCGGACAATATGCATCAGACAGAATTGAATTGAGAGTCATGTTTTGTTCGCATGAAGACAACATCCATGGTTCACAACGCAAATGCTTCCAACCAAATACAGAACTGACCATATTTTGCAAAGATGTTTAAAAAATAAATGAGTAGAAATGCTTCCACATAGGCACCAAACTACACAATCGCACATTACAGTCACAATAGTAGTAACGTATGACCATAGTGAAAATCTTGCATTTACAGAGGGAGAGAAATCAAAACAAAATAGAAGAAATAAACTGCACTTGCTTCAGGTTGGTATCGTTTGAGAGCCCAAAAATCAGTACAATCTCCATATCGTGCTGCAGACGACTAAAGCAAATCACAATAAAATTTATTTGAATATAATATCATTCACACTTCCTATTTGCCTTATCTATTGAATCAATCATATAAATAAGATTATTTGCGGTAAGATAAATGTGTAGAGTTAGTTACTTCAAATGAGATGGTCATCAAATACTGTTATACTCGATAAGTCACTGTAAATAGTGACATGCCAATTTGATTAAATAATGATTTATCTACTTAAAAGCAACTTTAAGCCTCGGTGATTTTCGTAGAATTATGTTTTAATTACTATGTTAATTTTAGGACCCGTAACAATATATTGATACGGAGAAAAAATTAACATAACATTGATCATCATAAGATAAAAAATGTTACAGTAGAAATAAATTATGTATTTAAATCAGTTAAACTTTTATTAAAGCCATTTTTTCACAACACCACCTGCAGTTGTCAACAATTTTTAAGCTTCTTCAAAATTTATAGAAAGTAACATCAACTGGCTGATGTTGAATAATTTGGTACACTAATAAAGAGAAAATTATGAATAAAGGAATAATAGATTGACATAAAGAAAGAATAATCGTCATTTTGTCTTGGTCAGCATTAGAAACTAAAATAAAGAATGTTTTGGACCCAATTCATGGGTAAATACCATAAAATGGAATTTTAACTCCTTTACCAAATTGAGGTCGAATTAACACATTTGTGAAAGTACAACAAAACATCTCAAATTGATAAATAATAAGAATTGGAGGAATTAACTCACCATGTCTTATGTTTTTAGCATGGCAAGTAGACAGAAAACCTTTTTTTTAAGATGGATTATTATTCCCTACTTCCGATCCCTAGTCAAAACAAAAGAATTTGGTGCTGAAAATACAAAAGAAAAAAAACAGTTTGGTTAAAAAATAAAGAATTTACGCATATATATATATATATATATATATATATATATATATATATATATATATATATATATATAGTGTGTGTGTGTGTGTGTAATTTTATCATACATAATACCTTTTATGCTCATATTAAAAGAACATTGTATTATACAGTTAACATAGAACAATGATTGCTGCAATATTAAAGGTCCATACCCATATTATCACCCCATTAACATAAGGTATAAATTTAATTCAAATCAAGGTTGTAATTATTTATTTATAAATATTTTTGCTGATCACAAATTTTCATCTTAGTCAAATTATTATTTCACAACTTAATAATTCAAATTCACCAAAATTCAAATTTCTTCAGTCCTAACATTTCTCGGAAGTTTGGAATAAAAAACTTGCCTTCGGATTTTGGATGTGAATGAAAATGTAGATTACGGGTTTGAAGTAGTTAGGCCATAGCGGACTGAATCCAAACTGTTTAAAAAAAGTAAAGTTTACATTTGCTTCCATGGACTATCCCAAAAGTTTATAATAGAAAATAAAGAAAATCGGGAGAATATTCTCTTTAGGCAGCAAATGTAAAAGAAAAAAAAAGAACCATGCGAGGTGTAACGTGGCCTAGTATATTGTTCCATAATTTGATATATGGAGGCAATCAACGTCGCTCAAGTGACAGTAATCATAATACCATGAATTGATCATTTTCATGTTTGAAAATTAATTCAAGCATAAATTTAATGTCATTATCTAAAATAGAATCAACTCCTTACTATGTAAAAAAGAAGCAATTATGAAGATTTGAACCCTCAGCAATAAATATAGAAAAAAAATTATAATTTGAAAATAAAAAAACTTAAAATTATATGATGAATATACTAACATTGGAGAAAAAATTCTCATCGTTTGTGTCATGGAATTTTGCATGGTGAAACTTATATTTTTATTAATATAGTTTCGTTAATATAGTACATTAATGGATGTATTTGAGTTATTGGAAAATGACACTGCTATATAGGTCTGCAAAGGGAAAACACTATTAGTTACTATGGTTGGCATGCTTTGGTTTTTGAGAAAGATTCGAGTCTGAGGCAAACATGAATTTTTCCATGCTCATATGAACATCCTTACCTTGGTTTTCAATGTCATCCACACAAAATACATAAAAAAAAATTTCGTTCCCCAATTCACTTGAAACAGAATAAAAGGCTAAACCTTTTAAAAAGCTCGGTGAAAGCAACTGATGTACTTACATAATTTACATGGTTTAAATATTTTATCCTGCAACATTATTGTTTACATATATTTTTAATTGAATTGTTGTGGCTGAAGAAATTTAGTGTAAAGCATGTTCTAATAATTTTTCATCCAAAAAATTACTGAAATCCAAATATGTTACCAAATTTAGACGTGTCAAAAATCAACAAAAGTATGTTTGCACTGTGCATATAAGTAACATGGACGTGGTAAGCAATGAGAGCAATAGATCTGGCAAGTTTCTCGAAATATATTACAGTTAGTTATATTCATGTGAATAACATTTATTTTATTATGCAAAGGATCTATTTTCTTCATAATGAAACACAGATGACAAATTTGTTTATTATCATTACAATATTTTCTAGGTATAAATTATTTAAATGATTTTTTTGTCAACATACACAATGCATGCTGAATTTATTACTTGATACATGACTATGAGTTTTAAAATAGGATTGAAAATATTAATTGCCAGCAAATTACCTTATTGAGAAGCTGAACCATATTGGTTTCCAGTCCAAGAATGTCGGTTTTCAAGATTTTACAGCATGCACCATGGCATGTTCGTTTGCAACAGCCCCTTCTTATATCCTGCCTTGCAACAATAGTAGTTCTTGACTTCAAAATTTCGCAGTTGCCTTGAGCCAATGCTTGCCAAAAAAAAATCTAACCTATATTACATATAACTTAATTTATCAAGTACCATCAATTATATCAAATTGTAAAATAGAAAGCACTAACCAATGCACCAGGGCATATCACGCCTGTTTCTGCAATGGTTACTGCTACCATGTGATAGATATTGTAATCAAATCGACTGAATTAGTAAATAGAAAGCACTAACCATCATCGTCATCAGAATATTGATATATTAAAGATTGGCGATATCAAGGTACCCATTACAAATTACTTGATCATTCTTTTGTTTGGATGATGTGCAAAAATATTCCTATTGATGAAGTTGAAAATGTATTTCATATTTACACGTCATCAAACTAAAACTGATAGACAACGTATTGTTCTTTACAGTGTCTGTCCATGTGCTAAGTTTGGCTAAATAGTCAATGCTGCATGCTTGGGGTAACTGTTTCTGAAGGTGCACTTTGTAGTGCTCCAGGACATATTTGGCGGGAAAAAATTAGTAATTCAACATTTATGCATTTTCTATATAATTAATGCGTTAAATATGTGTGGAAAAGAAAAATGAAATGATGTCAGTAAGAAATTTTATGTTAAACATACAAAGGAGGATTAATATTGCAACCATACGTAGACACACGTACACAGGGAGAGGAAAAACTAGGAAAAACAAACATTCAGGCTTGGAGTAAAAAACCTGTAAATGGACAGTGCAAACAAACAGTAGACATTGCAGAATGCATAAGCTATAGAATCTTTATAGCAAGTGAACATTTGCATTCATAATATTAGATACCAAATGATTGAAATTTAAATATTTATTATTTTTCACAAATTTGAATCAACAAACTATGTGTTTGAGATAAATCGTAATGTTAGATTTACAGCATACCAACGGATGCACTAATACCAAGCCCAAGTTATACCAACAATAAACAGTTTAAAATAAACTGCATTACTTCTCAGTGGCAGCAGTATGAATTAACAAAATATATGTAGGTTAAAGACTTAAAGTTTTCATCCAAGCCCAAATCGTAATTCTTTGTTTCAAAATGTATTAACCGTTATTAGTATTATAATTCTTCAAATCTATCAAGTGCGGCAGTGCTAAGGAATATAACTTGCGACACAAATATTAATTAAATTGGTGGAATAAACATTAATTAATGTCAATAGATCCCTTGATTAGTGGATGGGGTTTCAATCGGTTGAACTATAAGATACCTTCTTTTACTTTAACAAATTAAAAATAAATTATTACATTGGTAGATGTGACAAATGGCAAAAAGTATATAAAGTTTTAGATAATAGCTAGTGAGTCATATAGATCACTTATGTATGTTTAGGCTAAGCAACAGGTTTTGTGGTATCATAAACATTATTGACATGGGTTTCAGAGAGGTTGATTGCACGTCATCTATAGCAAAATGGCAAAATCTGGATGGTGCAGAACTAAGTTAACCTTGTTATGTCAAACAAATATAACAAAGTTAAACTTTGTTGCGAAGAAAAATAAATGTAACATCAGAATTGAAATACAAAAGACAGAAGTTCAATGGGACTCTAATAGCTAAATGTTTAAGTAACACGCATCAAATTAGTGTGAAATTATGGATAGTTTAACAACTTCTAATCTAATTAATTAATCACTATTTTCTGATATAATATAGAATAACAAACATAATAGCAGTAAAACTTACACTATTTTATTCATCAGATCACTATAAGTCATGTACAGTTATATGAGTTACGATGGACCATGTAAATAATTTTTCTTTTCAATTGGAAAACCACGGGCATAGCACTAAAATTATTGTGGATTGAAAGCACACACCAACATTTGATCTAAGCAAGGATGTATACAAAATTTCTTTTGCTTTTCAATCAATTTTCTTTTGCAAAGGAAAGTGGAAATCATGTATAGTTTCCTCACAAATAACATATCGTACTAAATAAGTAGCCTATGGGGTACATGATAATATGCCATCAAGGTGAAGGAAATTCAAAAATGGAACATGGGCACAAACTTTACCAAGCCAATACATCTCAGATACTTGGAGATTAAAAATTAAGTTACGTAATTGAAAATAATCCAAGTGTTCTTTGCCAACAAAAATGACCTAAAAGAATGAATTATATGAGTCAACCATACGTAAAGTGTATATTATGTTGTATTTCAAATAAAGGTCATTGATTTAGAATAAGATGTGAACAGTACATTTCTTCATATAACGTTGAATACTAAGCATTTAGCCATCTGATTGTAAAGAGGAAAATGTCAAACAACAGGAAGGTATATGCATGTTAGTGATTTACATACTGATTACTACATTCAATGCCTTCAATGCATGGTACACATGACATAAGCATAATAGCGATTAGTGTGCCATCAATGCAGGTCACCTGTAAATGTATCATTTACCATAGATCTTAAAGAAGAATTATTTTTTGGTACCTCCAAGTTACTGGTTCTAGCTCTGAAGTGTTGTAATTTTTGGTTCTAACGCTGCAAACGTACGAAAGAACGATTACTTGAGAGAATAACCATGTAGCATAAGGTGTTTGAAGATAATAATAAACTTTACAAACTGATCCAACAATATCTAAACTTCATATTTAACGTCGAATAACTTATCCAAATGCATTTGAGCCGTTCATTACAATTGTCACTCTACCAGCAGATTTTTATCACATAACTATATTTTTGGCTGGACTACATTTGAGAAAAATGAATATTTTATTGGCCAAGGTATTTCATGTGGAAAAAAAAACACCTAGACTATATTTGAGAAAACTGAGCATCTCTTTTGTTAGATTGTTTAATTCGATTCAGGTGGTCAATCAATACATAAGTTAAAGGGATATGTATTTTAACATTCTTCACATATTTTATGTTTGATTCGGTTCGAGTGTTAAATCAATACAGAAACGTAGGTCAGAATAAGGATGTAAACAAACATGTATTTTAACATTGTTCAGATAGAATTGCTAGCAGTAAAATCATAGCGGATCGAAAGCACACACCGGCAATGCTGTATAGTTTGTTCACAAATAACATATCGTACTAATAAGTAGCCTATGAGGTACATGCATAATATGCAATCAAGGTAAAGATCATTCAAAAATGGAACATGAGCACAAATTTTACTAAGCCTCGGATACTTGAAGGTTAAAAATTAAGTTACGTAACTAAAAATAATCCAAGTTCTATTTGCCAAAATAAAAAAAAAAAAAAAAAAAAAAAAGACCTAAAACAATGGATTATATGAATTCAACCATAGGGAAAATGTGTATTATGCTATATTTCAGATAAAGGTCCTTGATTTAAAATAAGATGCGAACAGTACATTTCTTCATATAACGTTGAATACTAAACATATAGCCATCTGACTGTAAAGGGGAAAATGTCATACAACAGGAAGGTCTATGCATGTTAGTGATTTACAAACTGATTAGTACATTCAATGCCTTCAATGCATGATACACATGACATAAACATATTAGTGTGCCTTCAATGCAGATCACCTGTAAATGTATTATTTACCATAGACCTTAAAGATGGTTTAATTTTTAGTACCTCCAAGTTACTTGTTCTAGTTCTAGCTCCGAAGTGATGTAATTTTTGGTCCTAATACTGCAAACATACGAAAGAACGATTACTTGAGTATAACAGTGTAGTATAAGGTATTCGAAAACAATAATAAAATTTACAAACTGATCCAACAATATCTAAACATCAGATTTAATGTTGAATACCCTATCCAAATGCATTTTTGCTATTCATTACAATTGTCACTCGACCAAGCAGTTTTTTTATCAGACTGACTATATTTTTGGCTAGACAATGTTTGAGAAAAATGAATATTTTATTGGCCAACGTATTTTATGACAAAAAATTACTGAGTATATTCGAGAAAAATGAGCATCTCTATTGTTAGATTATTCGATTTGGGTGGTCAACAATACGTAAGTTAAAAGGACATGTATTTTAACATTCTTCACATCTTCTATGTTTGATTCGATTCGGGTGATAAATCAATAGAGGAAAAAGTAGGTCAGAATTAGGGTGTAAACAAACATGTATTTTATCATTGTTTAGACAGAATTAGGAGCAGTAAAAGTTTTTTTGTCTAAACCTTAGGATGGAAACAAAAGGACCGTGGATGAACGTCTATGGTTATATGAAATCAAAAGAGGAAACTCAACGTGCAGAAAGGTCTGTGATCAAGGACAAACAATATCGGGTAAATAAAAAGGAAGAAGTATTTTCACCTCTTTTAGGCTAGAGAAGTACAGTTGCGAAAGCAAAGGGGAAGTTGATTGGCGGTGCGACCTACGTAGAATGAGTCGGCCGGAAGTAGAACACGGTAGCCGCCAGATTCGATCAACGAAGGAAGAGTTAGGGCCCTGACGTCGATGTAGATGGAAACGGGTGGCGGCACAGGAATGGCCAAGAAATCGGGTTGAGTTAGAGGAGGCAAAAGACGACGCTTCATCATTTTAGTCGGATCAGGTGACGTGAAATCAGCAAGAATAAATTTTCGAGAACATGACCAAAAAGGGATATGCGAAGGGGGCGGCGGCAGGTATTTTGGTAGGAGGGAGCTGAAATTTATTTTAAAGGGTACAAGCGGCCACTGAAGAGTTAAGGACGGTTATTCTGCTAGACGGTAAGGATTGAAAGCATGTACACATGTCAGCTTGTGAATTTTTTGGAAAATCTGCATCTGAAAGGTCTTCGGAGAAAGATTGTGCTTTCATATAATATAATAGATGTGGAATTGATTGGGATTGGATTGAATATGTGGCGCTAGTAAGGTTATATACTTGCTGGTTTAAAAAAAAAAAAACTAGTTTTTTCAACGGCTATCAACGATTTTCAATGGCTATCTGGTCGTTGGAAATATTCCAATGGTTATCTGGTCGTTGGAAATATTCCAATGGTTACCAACGATTTCCAATGGCTATCTGGTCATTTTAAAAAAAATAACTCAGTTTTTCCAACGGCTACCAACGATTTCCAATGGCTATCTGATCGTTGGTAGCCCGCCTTTTGAAGCCGTTGGTATCGTCGTTGGAAATATTCCGTTGGTTCCGTTGCAAGTCGTGAACGCTATTCCAACGGCCTCCAACAGTCGCCAACGGCAATCAGCCGTTGGAATAGCCCTGTATTCTAGTAGTGTTTTCTCTATTAAAAACTGTGTTGTGATATTTTAATATCTCGTAGAACTCCAATAAACCCTATTCATCCTTCTCCCCTTTAAGGTTATTTTAGATCCTACAAAAATTACAAATCATTAGAGTATCTAACTTTTAGTATGGATAAAATTTTGGATAGTAAAAAAATGTAGAAGTGCCCCTTCCCAAAAACTCATTTCGATAGGTAATAGTATATCTGACTTTTAAGCAAAATGTAGTTTTTTGCAATTATTGAAATGGCAAATATTTGCAATTTCACAAGAAAAAAAGGTTAAATCATATTATATTGGTTACACTAAACATGAATAAATGAAAAAAAAAAATCAATGTAAAATATTTTAGGGGCTAGTTTATAACATATTTTTAGAAAGACTTTTTCGTGTATTAAGTTTTAAAATAAGGGGTGGATCATTTTGTATCCACATAACAAATCTCAAATATGGAATTATCATATTATCTTATCTCAAAATTGGAATTTTAAAATTTATATTTCTAATTTTCATATGTGGATTTTTAAATTTGGTAGCTTCAGGTTCAAAATTTTAAATTACAAAACGTGAAACATTGAATTTTCAAACAAAAATATGAGTCTTAGAATTTCCTTATTTTGTCCAAATTTAAAATTTATAATTGGAATTTCTAGTTTCAATCGAGTCTTCGGATTCATAATTTAAAATCATTGGAATTTTAATTTATTGAAATTTGTGGCATCCAATTTTCAAATTTTGAATTTTTCTATTTTGGTCTTTAATGGCTCATAATCTAAAATTTTAGATTTCCGTGTCACTTTATCTTTGCTAACTTATGAATTAAAAGTTTGTCAACTTTTATGATAAATATGGGGTGGGCGGGGCTAAGAAGAATATTAAATGAGCATTAGGTTTGGTTAGCAAGGACCCAAACGTATTGAGCAAACCAGTTTCCTTGCATATCAAGTACTCTTCTCTAAGCCAGTTCGCTATAAATAATTCTTCAATGTCTGCATCTTCCAAACTCAAAAATATCAGGAGTTCTTCTTACAGAAAAGATGTCAACTCTAACAGAAGAGAGGGAATCTTTGTGCACAGCTGTTCAATCTCTGCAAGAAAAACTTGCAGTTGTTTCTTCAAATTCAAGATTTGTGGAACCGCATGTCACTGAAATCAAAACTCTCGCTGCTTGCATTGAAGAAATTGCCTCGTTGCTTCGGAAGGGCGAAACTGAAAAGGATCTACAAACAAAAGGTTCTATTTTTCGTGAATTAGGCGACGTATTTTATGAAGTCGATAACTTCTTGCAACTCCTTTCGCGGAGAAAATGCCATTTGAAGGTACGTATAAACATGTTCAGATTCGGTTTCATTTGTTCCTCGATCTCAGAATTTGAGATTTTCGTTATTCGGTTTTGAGGGGTTTACTTTTCATGGATACAAATTAAATTTTGAGAAATGATGAGTGACCGCAAATTGATTTTGAACCCATTCATGTTCCTTTGGTTCTTATTAGATATCAGAGGATATAAAGGCAATCAACACTAAACTAGCGAAGAGTTTGGCAAAACTTCAGTTGATCGACCTCTATAATCCTGAGTATGATATTGCAAAGATGAATTCAGAAAAAGAATCTTTTGACACAAGTCTACAAACATTGTCCATAAAATTGGCAGTTGCTTCTTCTGATTCAAAATTCATGGAACCGCATTGTGTCAGAACTGAAATCAAGACTCTGATTTGTTGCATTGAAGAAATTACCTCAATGCTCAAGAAGTGCGAAAAAGATAAACATAAGCAGAGCATGCACAAAGTTTTTCGTGAACTAAGTGTTGTGTTTTATGAAGTTGGTCTCATCTTGCAGCTCTTTCCAAAAAAAAAGTTGCCACAAGGTAAACTGAATTTATGCAACTATTGAAGTATATCCTGATTTAAGGACCATTCAGCAAAATGATGTATGATCTTACATTGATTTGTATCTCGAACTCATTTACGCTTCTTCCTTTATGCAACAGATAGCATATGAACTAAGGGATATCAATATTAAATTAGCAAAAAGTTTGAAGAAACTTCAGTCTATGAACCTCAATACTCCGCCTAGCATGTCAGGTGAAACGTACAGTAGTAAAGAAAAGGTATATAATATCTACCAGAAAGCAGTAAGAGAACATAGATCAAATATGAATATGCTGGCAGAAAACTTGAAGGACGAAAAATCATTTTCCAAAGTTCTTCAAAATTTCTGGACGAATTTGGAATCCATTTCTTCCAGTACAAAATTAATACAAAAAAGCACCATCAGTATGGAACTAGAGAGCATATCTTCTTATATCAAGGAACTGAAGTCAATATTTCTTATGGATGGTATGGATTATCAAATGAGGAGTGCTGCTTTACAGGATCTGTGCCAGGAATTAAGCAATATATTCTATGAAATTGAATGCTGCTTGCAGTTACCTTCTCAAAAAGGTGGGAGCAATCAGGTATGTGGGTTATGTTTTAACTTATGTTTACTGCGATAAAGCATCCATCTAGGTAGAATCATGTTTCAAATTTTATTACACCTTTTGTTTGATATATTTTTACATGTATCATAGTAAAATTTCTATCCGTTTGCTATCATAATTCAAATCACCCATTCCTATGCATAATACATTTTTAAAAGTACGAATTCATAGTTCTGAACTAACACAATTCACCTGGATGCTTGTGAAATAAAAATTTATCATTTGATGCCGGCTGAAAATTGTAGTTAAATTAGTCAAATCCATGATCATATAGTTGAACTAAATTTGTTTCGTAGAACTCAAGGTTTACTTCTCAAATTTACATGATTTGTAGAGAAAATAAATTAAAGTTTTGATCATATAGTTGAATAAATGCAATTAGTCTTGACTCACTTTGTATGTTCCTATGAATATATCAGAAAGCAAAAGACTTGAAGGAAAGCAGAATGAAGATGGGCAAGATCCTAAAAAAGATTCACTCTAGCAATGATGATTTCATTACCCAACACGATGTTGCAACTATGAGAATCAGCAAGTCTCCAGTAGAACCACTGACTATCTCAGGCAATCGTGATGATAAAGAAAAGATAATTGATCTCTTATTGTCATTTAAAGGGACTCAACAAATCGAACCATGTCTGGTTCCTATAGCTCAGAAAGGTGGAGCAAAACCTACTGAATTCGCTCAAAACATAGTTAATGATGCTCGGTTGGTGCATCATTTCAATAGGATAATATGGATTGATGCGCCTTACATGATAGGAACAAGAAAGCTAAACTTGTTAGTGAAGAAAAAAGCAAGCACATTGTTCTGGGTGCACAAAACCATAAACAAAAGTTATGAAGAGGAGCAAGTGTTGCTTGTTCTCGATGATATCAAAAAAGCAGAGATAGCGAATCCAGGAGATCGATACTACTCAGTCGATAGAAAATGGCGAATGAAGAATACGGTCGAAATGAAAACATGCAAAAGCAGCAGTTGGTTTAAAGGGTACCCAAATGTCCCTGCTTCGAGGAAATTACCTGTCGATGAAGCCTGGAAAATGGTAGTGGAGAATAGTGTTTTTGGGAAACTGACTCCTAAATTTGAAGAAATTGGAAGAGATATTTTGAAGAAATTTGAAACCTGGAAAACAAACGAAATAATGATTAGGGCATTGTCGCGGCAGTTGTTATCAAATGTAAATTTGGATTACTGGAAATTGGTAATGGAAAGCGCTTTATGGAAGCTACCGTTTTACGAGGAGAAGGTGATAGCGAATGTGTTGGAATTATGTTACACTTGTGATACATCAAGATATGTAGTTGGTACGTTGAATTGCATAGTCGTTGGTGCAAGAAGATAAGTACTTGCTTGTAATCAGGTTTCTAGTCCTCTTCCTTCATATGGAGGATTTAAACAATCTGTGTATAAATTCATTTGGTTGTAAAAGTTTTCTTCTCTCTTTATAAAGTCATTTATCATAGGTTTAGCACCAACATTCCAAATTTTCCTTTGATAACAATGTTGACCGCCAGAGTACGACTATAACTACTGTTATGATGAACAACTTGAGCGCTTATATTTTGGATTATACTTTATATATATATATATATATATATATATATATATATATATATATATATATATATATATAATCGAATTGTTTAACAGATTGCAATGAATCGATTAAAGTATATAAGATCATATATGACTAAACTATATAAACATAGTTATATGTAGCTATGAAAAAAAGTAAAGTAAAGTTAGTACATCAAACTTTTTGTATTTGTTCGAACACCCTTCTTTCTACGTTTAGACATAAAATATCTTATTTCTTCTTTTATTGACTAACATCTTCATTTTGCTTAAACGAATAGATCCTTCCACATACTTGAGCCGTTAAACAAATCTTTTTGTGTAATCTTAGTATAATACAGACTTTAGCAGTAATCATGTCTTTAATATAGTAAACCAATATAGTGCAAGTAAGTTCCTATAGCTCACAATAGCTAATTTTTAATGGGAATTGTTATTGATACTCCAAGTATTGTTAAAAGAGAGTTAAATTTATTTATTTATTTAAAAATTTGTTAAGGGGAGTACAAATGCAAAGAGCACTCCCTTAATAAATAAAGTTTATTTTACTAAATTAGCATTCTTTACAATAATCCCTTTTTTAGTTGTTAATCAGAAAAATTTATAAGGTATATTAGTCGAACCGCATCCGATTTTTATACCAAATTATCAATAATCTCATTTATCGATATGCATCAGATCAGATGAAAATATATCATTCACAGGAAATCGATATACATATATTAAACAATTATTTTTTTATACAGTACCACGTTCTTCGTTCACACCATTATTTCTTCTCAAACAATCGCTTTTTTTTTTTAAATAATTTAGGGATTTTTTTTTTTTTTTTTTTTTTTTTTTTTTGCATTTGAAATTGATTAGGATTTGGGGTAGTAATTGATGTTATTACCGAATGTTATTACGAGGGTAAAAAAGGGAACATGAAAAATTAAGTATGTGATGCCCCCTAACATTATTTTTATGATTGGAGTGTTTATAAAATTTGAGCCCCTTTAACAATATTTGGAATGTCAATAACAATGCCCTTTTTAATTGAATGAACAGTAGTTTAGAAGATCAGAGAAACTTAGAATGAACGCTATCAAAGACTGATCGTTGATATCATAATATAAAATCGATTAAATAATAGTAAAACAGAAGAATTTCTAGCTCTCTCCTTAATTTTCTCTTTCTTCTCCTTAATTCTCTCCATTCTCTGATTCTCTCAAATGTCCTTAAAACTCTAAAATGCTTTTATTAAATCAAAATAATATCTATCTATTGGTTTTGTCCTTAATTCTAGGAGCTAATTTTCTATTGATATTTACTATTTGAATTTTTTTAATTTATCAACTAAAATATTTAACTATGCCTTTTTATTCTTTTCTAAATTAAGCCTAATTACCTTAACGCACAAGAAACTCGTTGCCGGGATACTTACGCCATTTATCTTTCCAACGTTGGAACAATTCCACTCTTCACCACGGTAAGTGCATTCCCATTTCTCTCAACCACTCTCTTAACTGTTCATCTTCTTATTTGCCCTACCAATGACGGTTGTAATTCCCAAATTCTTCTACCGACTTCCACTTATTCTTATTTATCTCAATCTAAAATCATAATTTTCTACTTTGTTACTTTTACAAAGAATCCCGTGGCGATACGTTCAAATTTCAAATCGATCTCCTACATGAACTGATTTGATAAAACTGAAAACTGTGAATTTGAATATAGATGGAGGGCTTCTTCGATTAGAGTAGAAAGGGTAGGTGTTGTTTACTCAGGTTCGGTCTATGTCTTCTCTTTGTTTTCTATGAACTATGAATATTCTCTTCTATTGAATTGCATTTATGTTTTATGGCAACTGTGAAACTATGATTTTTATTTTACCAATTGAGTAAAGATATTGATTCCAATAGCAAAAGAAGCTAAATGCTTCTGAGACGAAATGGCGAAATGCGGATCTGAAAATGCATGGCAGCCAATATTGCTGTAGCCGAAACGAATTCTCATAATTTGTTGCGACTTGTGACTAGATTTTTTGCTGGAACAATATAACATGGTACAAAATTTCTAATCTCCTGCTACATCCGCTCTATTAAATTTTACTTTGAGGTAAGTAATTTTACCCAATTATATACCCAAAATTATTGTTGTATTTCGTTGCAGTGATAGATGTTAATTGTCGCGGTCACAAGGAAACGATGATGCATGCTAACCGGAGCAAAATTAATGTTTAAGCATATGTCTGATTAAATCATTTTGTTTTAGTGTACGAGAATTGAGTAAGAATTTAGATCTTTATGAAATATGTTCAATTTATACTTCAAGTTTTGAAATAGCAAGACAAAAATGTTCGATACAGATTTTGTTGATTAATTTATTTTTATCTTTTAGTTAACATTCTAACAATTACATATGAAGAAGTTGAAGTCATGAAACTCATGGCCAAAAGAAAATTATTTTTATCTTTTTTTAACCTTGAATAAAATTAGCGGTCACGCTATCAACGATAGATAGGTTGAAACTTAAAATAATGCATAATAATGTGTTATATTTTATGCTCAAATATATCATTTATTTCTAATGTTTTAAAAAAGGAGGAAGGTATAATTAATTTATTAATGTACTAATAGGAGCAACTACCTACTACCAAAAATCTACTTATTAATGGAATATTCACCAATGAAGCTGCCATAATTTAAGGCAGGAAAAAAACTTCTAAAAATAATAATACGATTAACTCTTTATCATATGATGCACCATTCATTTGGGATTAGTACATTATTTTTGTGTATGCATAGATTGGTAGATTGTTAAACATTTTACAGATGTTAACAAGCATTTGCTACTATTATATCTGTTACCTATTGCATGTGCTCATTCGCTATTACTATATTTGCAAATATCTATTTACTTATTACTATATTGATTACTCATATATGAAAAAGTACTGATAATTGAACTATTAACTATTACCATAGATTCACCCAAGTGCATACGCATACTCATATTTATAAGTATGTTCGGTTTGGAAATTAATTAACAAATTAATATTTTTAAATTTACCGAGGTATTGTTACCAAAGCTATTTGAATTTCTTAGCACATTAAACAATTAATTAGCAAATGTATATATTTATAATTCTGTTCTTTCCCACCTACTCCCATTATCACTTTTCATAAATATACCATCGGTTACTCTAAATTCCACTCCGTCCAAACAAGAATTTCTACCTTTCAAATAAAATACAGTTTTACATTTGGCATATTACTTCATTCAAACATATGGTGTTTCTCTTAGGGAAAGGATACATCTACTAGCCATTATATGTTTTCTCCTACTGGTGCACCTGTTATATATTAGTTTTTTACTTTGTGGTTCATGTTATATATTATATAGTTAAACTAACTATTAAAGAGATGGCATAACTAATCTCAAACGCAACAATATCACCATGTTCACAAATAAACGTGTAAAATAAAATATGTTAAACCAATTAGCAATAACAATTACTAAAAATCTGCAGTGCATAATTTTTGGACCTTTAGCGCAACAATAAGGCCACCTACTCATTTTTAGAGGTTATATTATGAATGGTTATAAGCTATAGTTAACTCTCTCTCTCTCTCTTTTTTTTTTTTTTTTTTTTTTTTTTTTTGGTTGTATTTTCTACCAACGTTTTAGAAGTTACATCTCCAAATTAAGTTTATATCATATAGTTATGAATTTATTTTTCAGTTTATTACTAAAGTAGGATTATAATGAACGTAACCAAACCCGTATGCAACTTTTTTAACTACACCATGTACATGTTACAGATGTTAGCCTCAAGCTCGGGACGTGCGGGAAAAATCGATGATTACAACTGTATTTTATTTTTACATACTACTTACAAGCTATTGTCGTTGACACCAACTTTGAGAAAGCCTCTAGAAAAATTATTAAATCAATTTTAACCTTAAAATTTTTTGTTATGTATATTAACATAAATTAAAATTTGAAATCCATAAACTAGCACCAAGTAATTTTTACTTTAGCAAGTGCTAAAGGTTTATGGGGAAGTTAGCATCATAGGAAGTCCACTCTTTATGATTGAAAAAAAAAATTGTATTAATATACTTTTTAAAACAGAAACAACGCAAATTTTCTAAGTTAGTATTTGTTATATTTCTCTCAATATCCATGTAATGGTTGATTATTTTCTTTCCCTATTTGAAAATTTCCTAAAATAACTTAGTCTCATTCATGTTTTGATGAATGGTTGATTTGTACATATACACGGATAAAAATATGCAATATGACATACACGTCAAAGTCATTTTGTGATGTTAAAACTGCCTTACGAAAGGATTTTTTAATACAATTCCTCCGGCGTACGTGCATTGCACGTGCAAATGTATTCGTGTGTGTGTGTAACTTGCGTAAAATTATCTACAAATAATTCATTGATTAACTTCTAACAATTTGTATTCTGATCCATATATTTATATTGATTACATTATATGAAATTTAAACTATTTAATTAAATTTTGTCAGCTAATACATTTATGAATATTTCTTACAGATTTTGAAGAATCATAACTCAATGCATATACGACTATTGGACTTATAAAATTGATTAATTTTTTTTATTCAATTACGATGTGTAAATCACATAAAGCAACAAGTTTAATTTTTTTTATCCGGTTTGTAATTTAACTTAAAATACCTATATTAAAATGGTAAAATATATTTATCATGCATTGCATTAAAATTCTACATTTAACTTAAAACACATATATTTAAAATTACTACAATTATTTAGAAAACTCACATCACTTTCTCCTATGATTTACATTTCAGTTCATATACATAAATTAATTATGTAGTGTTAAGTTTAAAATAATAATATAAATGTAATTATGTGATATTTTTTTAGCTCTATCACTAATGACAATATGAAAATTTCAACAATACACATCATACTTATATCAGTAAAATTTGATAAAATGTCATTTTTATTAAACTAAAACATATAAGTCACATGACATGCAACACAACATAAATAATAAGGAACTTTTATAAAATATATATACTTTTTAAATTTTGAAATATACAGATTTTTTTTCTTGAAAAACATGTTTAAGAAACATTATTACTTTTAGTTTTAGCCAATTTTTAAATAGTTGCAATAGAAACATAAAATATTTTGGCAATCACAACAAAAAAATCACTTTAGCAAAGAAAATTCAAAAAAAATTGTTTATAGAAATGTGAGATTAAGTGCAAATTTAACTTTTGAGATAAAACAAAAAATAATAGTAAAAAAATAAGAATAATTATCAATAAATTTGTCATGCATTAAAAATTATGTTTTTTTAATAGCAAAAACCTTAATTTTAAAATTTACAACCTCTTACCGAGCTACCTCAATTCTCTTCTAATATTTTATATTTGACTTCATATATTAGAGTTAATCAATAATCTTAAAACTATAATTAACCTTAGTAAACTATTAGTCGTTAGTGTGTCAAATAAATCATGAAAATATAATAGTTTCAATATTTGCATAGTATTCAAATTAACCAAAAAAAAATGATATAAAATCCATATACAAATACATCAGTTCATAACATAATTACATACGTAAGCAATAATTGCAAATTTTATTGATGAATCATCTATATTGATGTAGTATGTTGTAAAAAAATTATTTTTACTAAAAGCGCTTACATTCCAAAACTTCTAGGGTTGCTTATAAAAAGCCCACCCCAATGTCATATAATTTTATACATTTACATCAATATATTTTTAATTAACCATGTAATCTTTGTTTTACTTTATTAAGAATAAATTTAATTAATAAATATTCATTAATTCACCTAATAAATCCATAAATGTGACAGTTTTATTTTGTGTGCCACACTCATATCAAAAAAGGCTGTTAAATAGAGTTTGCATTTAAATATAACGATATACAATACATATATCATAAATATTTTACATGAATAATATAAACAAAACTAATATTTTTATAATCTATATCAACTGTATATGTATACACACACGTACTAATAAAAACAGCAACAAAAAATTATGTTTATTTATATAAATATATAGATCACATGCATATATTTATGTACATAAATACTAATAACAAAGTTAATCTGTAAAATAACTATAATCATTTATGTACAATAAGAAATAAATTTATCATACACGATGTTAAAAAGTTCTATTTTCAACTTCAAATTACTCTACATTAAAATCTCTGTAATTTTTTTTTACAAAATTATTCTCAATCTATTCATATTATTTACTCTTGTGTCAACATACTTACATGTTTTTCAAATTTAACATATATAAAAGAAACAAGTTAGATAAAAAAAAACATGTTACATAACACATAGCATGTATAAACAATTACAACAATATACGTTATATTTAATTTGTCGATTTTATCATGTATTGTATAATAAAGTCCAATTTTAACTTTAAAATTTTTAAATCTATATTTTATAATATTATCGTGTGCAATGCACGGGTTACACACTAGTATAATAAGGTTTTTCCATAATTTAAAACGGAAATCAGAGAGCAAAATTGATCACTCTAAAATCATACTTATTTATAGGGTTAGAGAGATTCAATTAAGGGAATAATTTCTAATCTATAACATATTTTCAAAAAGACTTTTTCATGCACTGAGTTTTAAAATAAGGGGTGGATCATTGTGTCCACATTACAGAATCTCAAATATGGAATTACTGAATTTTCTTATCTCAAAATTGAATTTTGGATTTTATAGTGTGCGTCTCTCTCTCTCTCTCTCTCTCTCTCTCTATATATATATATATATATATATATATATATATATATATATATATATATATATATATAATTTTCATATTTGGATTTTCAAATTTGGGAGCTTTAGCTTTAAATTTTAAAATTATAAAATGTGAGTCATTGAATTTTCAAACAAAAAACATGAGTCTTAAAATTTTCTGATTTTGTCCAAATTTTAAATTCAAAATTTGAATTTCTAGTTTCTATCGAGTCTTTGGATTTCTAATTTAAAATAATTAGAATTTTAATTTTTTGAAATTTGTATCATTAAATATTCAAAATTTGAATTATCCCATTTTGGTCTTCAATGGTTCATAATCTAAAATTTTAGGTAGTGTTTGGTTATTTTTTGTTTTGTTTTTTGAGTTTTCAAAATTAGCTAAAAAAATGGATAGAGTAAACGGATTTTGGAGAGGGTGGAAGAAGGTTGGAGGGACGACGGAAAGGTTGGAGGCAGGGCTGTTATGGTAACGGTTGTCGTTACCGTTATGCAAATACCGTTATCGTACCGTTTTCTTCGGTAAATCAAAAATGTTTACCATTACCGATACGACGGTAACCGTTTTGGCGGTATACCAATACAACGGTAACCGTTTTGGCAGTAACGGTAAATTACCATTTACTAAAATAGTACAAATAAAATATGAAAATGTCTACTTGGAGTTAATGAGCAAATAAGCCATGCAATTCAGCTTAAACAATAAAAAAATAGCTTTGACAGTACATGGTTGCAGTGCATACATAGTTGCTTAAATAAAAATCAGTTTAACAGTTTACAATACGTGGCACAGCAATTCAGCTTAAACAATAAACACATACATCATTTCATTAGCAAAATAAATAAATAATAATAATAATAATAAGTTTTAACATGGAGTTAATGAGCAAATAAGCCACCAAAGATGCTCTAATTTTCCCATCAATTAAGCCATCAAATAAGCCTATCAGGAATGGAAGTTACCAAACCTGCAAAGGTGAATATAAGAAGAAGAAAAAAATGATGAGATGAAAGTACAAGCATTAACAAATGAAATATAACTTACTTGATTACATGCAGTTTTTTTTATATAGGCAAGAGGTGGTTATATCAACATTTCTCATGTTATCAACATTATCAAATGAACCATAAGAGAAGCTATAAAATGATCTATAGCAGCAGTTCTATTCTAACCACTGAAACCAACATTTCTCATGTTATCAGAAGCTATAAAATGATCCACTCTTTCATGTCATCTTGAGTATACTCTATGCACAAATACATGAACAGTTGCTATTTGGTTATTTTTGGTAGAGATGCCAAACTTAAGTTTGTCAGCTAATGCACAATTACTGTTATTGCTTGCGTTACAAAATCTAGTCAATCAATGATTTTATTATCTATATTAATTTTTCCATAAAACTAACAATGAATTAAACTTTATTTAATTAATACTTAAACTTAGTTTTAAACTTTATATACCTCAAAAACAACTTACTTGATTCAAAATTTTCAAGTTCCTTGTAGAAAGAGACATCATCTTCGCTCGGCTCCTTATAGAAATTAAATTCATCTCCCCTAAGCCAGTCATTTGTGCAAACCAATGCCTCAACAATTTTTGGAGTTAATGAGGCTCTAAAAGGATCAACGATTCTTCTTCCCAAATTAAAAGCATTTTCACTAGCCACTGTTGAACTTAGAATTGAAAATAAATCTTTGTCAACTAACGAAAGAATTGAATACCATGTTTGATTCACCTTCCACCAATTCAAAAGATCAAAAGATTCACCGTCGAGTTTCTCACAAGGATTGAAAAAGTATTTGTCTACTTCATTGTTAATTTCTCTAATTTCAAGTTCCTTGTAGAAAGAGACATCATCTTCGCTCGGCTCCTTATAGAAATTAAATTCATCTCCCCTAAGCCAGTCATTTGTGCAAACCAATGCCTCAACAATTTTTGGAGTTAATGAGGCTCTAAAAGGATCAACGATTCTTCTTCCCAAATTAAAAGCATTTTCACTAGCCACCATTGAACTTGGAATTGAAAATAAATCTTTGTCAACTAACGAAAGAATTGAATACCATGTTTGATTCACCTTCCACCAATTCAAAAGATCAAAAGATTCACCGTCGAGTTTCTCACAAGGATCGAAAAAGTATTTGTCTACTTCATTGTTAATTTCTCTAATTTCCATTTGTTCTCTCTTTCTCTTAAGTCGCATCTCAACATGAGAAAGTCCACTTGATTGAGAAATAATATTCACATGATCCTTAGAGGTAGGTTCCTTTGTGATAGAAAATCGTGCTTATTCATTAGCCCCTTTGTATTCATTATATAACTTTAAAACACATTCTTTTATTTCATGGACAATGTTGTTGATTGCATAACTATCCTTTCCCATATATGCAAAGGAAATTTGTAGCAATTCAAGTTTAAATCGTGGATTGAGAACATGAGCCACATATATCATCTTGTTCACACTTTCATAATTTCCCCAATATTTATCCCACTTAATTTTCATAGATTTCCCAACATTTTGTAAAATCGGATTACCATCATCATTAATTTTCATTTCAATATCAATAAGTAGATCCGACACAACCACAAACATTAAAGGAGATGTACAAGATTTACTTGCACTTGATAATGTGGCATCATATTTTAAAAAAAAAAAAGTGAACAAAGGCCTTAGACTTCTCCCAATCATCGTCACTTGGTGGTCCAACTCTTTTTAATCCATCTTTATCTTTTTCATTGAAATAACTTACAAAAGGAGCATATTCATCGGCCATTCTATCAAACACCTTCTTGTATTTTTCGGAACATTCAAGCATTTTATAAGTTGAATTCCATCTAGTCGGAACATCCATATGAATGTTTGACATTTGATCCATTTTAAACATGATAGCATGTACCCTAAACTTATCCAACCTTGCGGGGGATGAATGAATAAACTTAACACAATTCTGTATACATTCAATTGAGTTATATAAATCTTTCAAGCCATCCTTGACAATCAAGTTGATTATGTGACATGCACACCTCATATGTAAGTATTCACCATTGAATAATAAAGTATTCATATCATTTAATCTTTTTTGCATGTATTCAACAACCCCATCATTAGCTGACGCATTATCAACCGTAATACTAAAGATTTTTTCAATTCCACAATTTCTCAAGCACATCTCCAAACATCTTCCTATATCTTCACCATTATGACTCGTTATTTTTGTAAAATTAATTATTCTTTTATGTAACTTCCATTCATCATCCATGAAATGAGCAGTGACAACCATATAATTTATGTTTTGAACGGATGTCCAAGTATCAGTAGTGATGCTCACTCTTCTTTCCCCTATCACGCTCATTATTATATCCTTCTCTAAAGTATACATTTCCCACACTAAACTTGCAATTTTTTGTCTAGTAGGTATGAAAATTGAGGGCAGAACTCCTTTAATAATTCCCTAAACCCCTTACCCTCAACTACCCTAAAAGGCATTTCATTCATGATAATATACCGAATTAACTTTTCTTCGCTTTTTTTTTTTTCTGATTAAAAGTATGTGGCACTAAAGTTTCCCCTGCTCCACTATCTAATGAAAGAGTAGGCTGACCATTTACAACGGTGTTACGTCCATATGCAGGACATTTCTGGCACTGTTTTGACAAATGATTAGCAAGCCCGGTTGTTCCATATTTGTTGTCCGCCTTCACTTCTTTTTTGCATGTTTTACAAACGACGACAAAGTATTCTTTACCGTATGCATGTTTTCTTTTATCTTTATCTGCAAAATCCCATACCCAAGAAGTTTTTTCCTACCTAAATTAAATAAATAATGAAAACATTGTAAATAAGCAAGCGAGAATTTCACAATATATTTTAGTAGTTTTCAATTCTTTACCTGCTGTAGCAACAATTGATCCAGATGATTTAGTTTGATTTGTAGGTACTGATGCATTTTCATCCAGGCCCTCAACGTTATCACCTAGACTTGACTGTGCTGATGTCATATCTTAAAGTATAACTTGACAAGATATCAAGAAAGAAAGGATCTTTGCAAAAAAAAAAAAAATTGAGAAATGTAATCGAGTTAGAGTTTCATCATATATGCAACTCAGCGTTGAATATAGAACCAGCAATGAAACATATAAATACTACAAACTAAAAAAAAAAAAAAAATGACAGGCATACCGAAATGCATGACAAGGGAAACTGGACATAGTTCAACGAGAATAATGCATCAGCAATTAGTGATGGGCTATATTAAATAAAGAGAAAGGGAATGTACATTGAGGTCGGAGGTTGTGAAGACAAATAGTATCTTTTGTATTAGCAACAATAAGGGGCTAGTAGAACAAACATATACACAGCAAAATAAAGCAAATGTATTTATCATTTGATATGGGAATATAAAATGGACTATGATTGTATTTGGACTGTATTGTGGGTTTTGTGCATGTGTTTCTTGCAAGAGGTAGGAGACCATTTTTATATGTTATTCACTTTCACTTCCATTTGCGAATGCGACTGTAATAGCTGTCACTGACAATTCAGGACCAGGATTGTTGTTGTACTTGAGAGTTATGAGAAAATGGTCTGAAATTTATTTTTAGTTTCATGTATATGTTCTAGCTGGTAGCTGCAGAGGGTTCATTTCTATTTCAAATGGATAGTCATGGTAGATATTTTTAATGTATGATATTTGTTGGAAATGAATGAGTAGGTTTTGGCAAAATTCATTTAGTCCCACATCGGGGAAAACTAACACATTTGCCACTACTTATACTAAAGCTTGATATGTTATCACAAAAGAAAGAGGAGATGGAAGAAAGAGGCAATGGCATGAACTATGGCATGATAAAAATTCATGTTAATATTTAAAGGGTCAAAGATAAGGGCCTTGGGCCTTGGGGCTCTTGGGGTCTGATGATCAATTGGGCCTCCGATGGGCTGCGTTGCGGAAAACGTCGTATTTTTGAAATCAGCCGCGCAAATGCCAACGGTGATTTCTGTTGGTAAAGGGTCGCAACCTTTCCAACATACGTCACCGTTGCAGTTCAAACAGATGCCCCTGTTCATGAAAAAGTGTCTCTTCCACCCTATATAAAGGCCTACAGAATTCGAATCAAAACACAGTTTTTTTTTAAATTCTGCTTTCTCCGCTCTTTGTCTTCCTCCTCGATACTCTGTTCTGAAATCAAACAACTACCTTGCGTTCGTCAAGGCTCTGCGAGTGTAGCGCATCATCGCAGAGACGGTTCCGTTTCACCCTTGGGAGACGATTGCTCGGAAACCTTACGCGCCGTAGAGGGAGCAATTTCGTTTCAAGGGAACAGCACTCGCTGGACTCGGACATTATTCGGTACAGTCTTCTTCTCTTTCTCTGAATATTTACTGTTCCAGTGCATTCCCTTGCATGTTTGTGGCTGAACTTTGCTGTTGCAATTTGCAATATCATTGAATCAGTATTGCTGACGCTTAAAGGCGTTGCTGTTCATAGAAACGGTTTTTAGGCGTTTCTAGTGATTGGTTTCTAACATTCTTGAAACGAAATTTTCTAATAGTTGCTTTCATTGCAGACGACAATGTCGCAAAACAGCAACGGCAAATCTGTGCCGACACTGAATGTGCCGCCGGCTCCGCCTCTAGTTCCACCAACTGTCCCATATTCGCATGGCGAGAGACCGGAGAAGTTTAATGGCCAGGATTTCAAACGCTGGCAACAGAAGATGCTTTTCTACCTAACAACCTTGGGCCTGGCCAAATACATTACGGAGGATCCACCGTTTGTTGAAGAATTAGAGCCAGACGCCACCAAAGTTGAGGCTTTTACTGCATGGAAGAATTCTGACTTCATCTGTAAGAATTACATTCTCAACGGATTAGATAACAGTTTATATAATGTATATTGTACCGTTGAGACTGCAAAGGTTCTCTGGTTATCACTTGAAAAGAAGTACAAGACTGAAGATGCCGGAATGAAGAAATTCATTGTCGGAAAGTTTCTTGACTTCAAAATGGTCGATTCCAAAACAGTCGTCAGTCAGATTCAAGAACTCCAGGTTATCATTCATGAAATTCACGATGAAAAGATGGTGTTAAGCGAGTCATTCCAAGTGGCTGCCGCTATCGAAAAGTTGCCACCGTCATGGAAGGATTTCAAAAACTATTTAAAGCATAAGCGCAAGGAAATGACCATGGAGGATCTGATTGTTCGTCTGCGAATCGAAGAAGACAACAGAAAATCAGAGAAAAAGGCCACCAGTTCATTGCAGGCAAAAGCCAACGTGGTTGAGGATGAAAAGACAAATAAAAGAAAGCGCGAGCAGAATCCTAATGCAAAGAAACAAAAGAAGTTTTAAGGATCTTGCCATAATTGTGGGAAGAAAGGCCACAAAGCAGCTGTGTGTCGTGCGCCCAAAAAGAAGAAACCTGAAGCAAATATGGCAGGAAATTCAGAGGATGTCACAGATATGGATTTGTGTGCAGTTGTTTCTGAATGCAACCTTGTTGGCAACAACAAGGAGTGGTTTCTAGACACAGGAGCCACTCGTCATATATGTGCCAACAAGTGGATGTTTACAACCTACAAGCCTGCCACTGATAACGAGCAACTATTCATGGGTAACTCGTCCGCATCAAAGGTTGAAGGCAAGGGAAAGATTGTACTGAAGTTAACTTCTGGAAAGGAACTAAAATTGAATGATGTTCTCCACGTTCCAGAAATCCGCAAGAACCTGATTTCAGGATCGTTGCTCAGCAAGCATGGTTTCAAACTAACATTTGTTGCTGATAAGTTTGTAATATCAAAGAACGGAGTGTATGTTGGAAGAGGATATGTGTGTGATGGCTTGTTTAAAGCAAATGTAACCACCGTTGTACCGAACAATGATATGAATAAAAGGGAATCTTCTGCTTATATTGTTGACTCTTCTAATATATGGCATTCTAGATTAGGGCATGTAAATTTTGATACATTGCGAAAATTAATTAATCTAGAATTCATACCAAAATGCAATATAGATTCCAACTATAAATGTCAAGTTTGTGCAGAAGCAAAAATGACTAGAACCTCGTTTCATCACGTTGAACGAGAGACCGAACCTCTAGAATTAATACATACTGATGTATGCGATTTGAAAATGTGTCAAACTAGAGGTGGAAAGAGGTACTTTATCACTTTCATTGATGATTGTACTAGATATTGTCATGTATATCTCCTTAGAAGTAAGGACGAAGCAATCGACATGTTTAAACAGTATAAGGCTGAAGTTGAGAATCAACTCAATAAGAAAATAAAATCTTTAAGAAGTGATAGAGGAGGAGAATACGAGTCTCCGTTTGAGGAATTTTGTGCTGAGCACGGAATTATACATCAAACTACAGTCCCGTATTCACCTCAATCCAACGGTATAGCCGAACGGAAAAACAGAACTCTTAAAGAAATGATGAATGCCTTACTAATTAGTTCTGGATTGCCAGATAACTTTTGGGGAGAAGCTATTCTTTCGGCAAATCACATCTTGAATAAAATACCACGAAAGAAAACATCAAAATCTCCACATGAACTTTGGAAAAATAGACCACCATCCTACAAATACTTGAAAGTGTGGGGGTGTCTTGCCAAAGTAGAAATACCAAAGCCGAAAAAGGTCAAAATTGGACCAAAGACTATAGATTGTATATTCATTGGATATGCTCATAATAGTAGTGCATATCGATTTTTGGTGTATAAATCTGAAATTGATGATATTCATGAAAACACCATTATCGAGTCTCGAAATGCAAGATTCTTTGAACACATTTATCCTCTAAAGACCTCTATTGAAACTAGTGTTCAAAAGAGGCCAAGAGATTCAGATACTCCCGAGGATAATGCTAATCAAAGAGAAATGAATGATGAAACTGAGATAGAGGAACCGAGAAGGAGCAAGCGAAAAAGGACCTCTAAATCCTTTGGAACTGATTTCTATGCATATATGATAGAAAATGAACCTCTAACTTACCAACAAGCAATGTCATCTCCGGATGCTCCTTATTGGAAAGAAGCCGTCAATAGTGAAATAGAATCCATTCTACAAAACCATACATGGGAACTAGTGGATCTCCCTAAAGGATCAAAACCACTAGGATATAAATGGATATTTAAGAAGAAACTAAAGGCTGACGGCTCAGTAGACAAGTATAAAGCAAGACTTGTAATAAAAGGATTCAGACAAAAGCAAGATCTGGATTACTTTGATACATACTCTCCAGTTACCAGAATAACATCTATTAGGATGCTTATTGCAATCGCATCTATATTGAATTTGGAAATACACCAAATGGATGTGAAAACTGCGTTTTTGAACGGTGAACTGGAAGAGGAAATATATATGCAGCAACCAGAAGGGTTTGTAAACCCAGGAAATGAAAATAAGGTGTGCAAGTTAGTAAAATCTCTTTATGGCCTTAAACAAGCACCAAAACAATGGCATGAGAAATTTGATGAAACTATGTTATCAAATGGATTCAAAATAAATGAATCAGATAAATGCGTATATATAAAATATACGGATATTGGATATGTCATTGTTTGTCTTTATGTTGATGATTTACTAATCCTAGGAAATAATAATGCCATAATAAAATCTACGAAGGATATGTTATCCTCTAGATTCGACATGAAAGACCTAGGAGTGGCTGATGTAATCTTGGGTGTGAAAATTATAAAAACACCACAAGGATATGCCTTATCTCAGTCACATTACATAGCCAAATTACTTGAAAGGTTCAAGCAGTATAATATAACCATTGCAAAATCACCAGTGGATATGAACCAAAATTGGGTAAAGAACACCGGTGATGGAATATATCAACTTGAATATTCTCGCATACTGGGAAGTATCATGTATGTCATGAATTGCACTAGGCCTGATATTGCATACGCTATAAGCAAGCTGAGTAGATATACCAGTAATCCTGGTAAACATCACTGGAAAGCAATAATAAGAGTCCTAGGATATTTGAAGTACACACAAAACTATGTGTTACAATATGAGAAGTATCCTTCAGTGATAGAAGGATATAGTGATGCCAATTGGATAACTGGCTCAAATGACACAAAATCCACAAGTGGATATGTGTTTACATTAGGAAATGGAGCAATCTCATGGAAATCATCCAAACAGACTTGCATAGCAAGGTCAACAATGGAATCTGAGTTCATTGCTCTAGATAAAACCGCAGAAGAAGCAGACTGGCTTAGGAGTTTCTTGGAAGATATTCCAAACTGGGAAAAACCGGTACCTCCAATATGTATACATTGTGATAGTCAATCTGCTATAGGAAGGGCAAATAGTACATTGTATAATGGTAAGTCTCGACATATTCGTCGTAGACATAAAACCATAAGACAACTTCTCTCTAATGGAGTTATCACTATAGACTACGTAAGGTCAAAGGATAACATAGCGGATCCACTAACCAAAGGCTTGCCAAGAGAGAAAGTTCAAACCTTATCGATGGGAATGGGTTTAAGACCTATGAATTAAAAGTTTTCTAAAATGGAAACCCCACCTAGTTGACTGGAGATCCCAAGATCTAGGTTCAATGGGACAACTAAGTTTAAGATAAACTTGATGGCACTGTTAAATTCAAACCATTCCTATGATAAGTCAGTGCACTACCCGTCGGAGAATAGGATAAGCTTGACTTTTAATGATGTCTATACTGTGGTGTTATAAAGAACCAAGTGGAGTATTACGGGATACTCTTTATAGAATCACCTATGTGAGTGCGAAGGCGCCGCTTCAAGAAGAATTGTAAGGTCGAATTCTTCAAGCACTCATGAAACCAAGGCGGTGTTCATGGCAAAAACGAACACAAACAGAGAACCAAGGGGTTAAAGAGCATTTATCATGTGTTTTCTTTATAGACTTACACAAACGGCTTACAGTTCAAAGACAGTCTAGTCTACTGATTCGCCAGTTAGTTATAACGATATAACACTAGGAAAAGTTCAAGGCCTCTGTGCTACTTTTACCGATATGATAAATGTTACACAAAAATGCAGAACAGATTATATAATACTCATTCATGTGGGGGATTGTTGGAAATGAATGAGTAGGTTTTGGCAAAATTCATTTAGTCCCACATCGGGGAAAACTAACACATTTGCCACTACTTATACTAAGGCTTGATATGTTATCACAAAAGAAAGAGGAGATGGAAGAAAGAGGCAATGGCATGAACTATGGCATGATAAAAATTCATGTTAATATTTAAAGGGTCAAAGATAAGGGCCTTGGGCCTTGGGGCTCTTGGGGTCTGATGATCAATTGGGCCTCCGATGGGCTGCGCTGCGGAAAACGTCGGTGATTTCTGTTGGTAAAGGGTCGCAACCTTTCCAACAGACGTCACCATTGCAGTTCAAACAGATGCCCCTGTTCATGAAAAAGTGTCTCTTCCACCCTATATAAAGGCCTACAGAATTCGAATCAAAACACAGTTTTTTTTTAAATTCTGCTTTCTCCGCTCTTTGTCTTCCTCCTCGATACTCTGTTCTGAAATCAAACAACTACCTTGCGTTCGTCAAGGCTCTGCGAGTGTAGCGCATCATCGCAGAGACGGTTCCGTTTCACCCTTGGGAGACGATTGCTCGGAAACCTTACGCGCCGTAGAGGGAGCAATTTCGTTTCAAGGGAACAGCACTCGCTGGACTCGGACATTATTCGGTACAGTCTTCTTCTCTTTCTCTGAATATTTACTGTTCCAGTGCATTCCCTTGCATGTTTGTGGCTGAACTTTGCTGTTGCAATTTGCAATATCATTGAATCAGTATTGCTGACGCTTAAAGGCGTTGCTGTTCATAGAAACGGTTTTTAGGCGTTTCTAGTGATTGGTTTCTAACAATATGTTGCATAATTATTCTTAATGGATAAAAAAAAAATGAAAATATGACTGTAAAATAATTATTTGTGGAGGTGATGAGAAATGACAATAGTAAGTAGAACACATTTCAATCATTGTTGATACAAAAATATTACGACTAAATTAGCATTTAGTTTTAGTTCATAAAAATACAACTACTCATTGTATACATCTGTTTTTTGCAAGTAGGTTGTGCGACTCAGCAGTTCTGTCATGGTAAAATTAAAATACAGACGTCATGTTTAGTTATCACGTTTTTTTCCCACAAAATAAAAAATAAACATAGAAACAAACAACTGTAGCATCAAAATTTAAGTTTAAAATTGGATATTATTGGAAGAAATCGAAACATGGAAGAAAAATCGAAAAATACGAACTCAATCAGAGATTCAGACAGGAAATCTTACCGATTTGTAGAGTATAGTTCTTCTCCAAGTTCCTATTCAAATTAATCAAGCTAGCTGCAAACATTTGATCTGAATTGGACGAAAGAAGTCAGGAACCCTAGTCGACATTGGAAGAAATAAAATAAGGACTCTGCTACTTCAACCGGTGAAAATCAACCGATTCATATACGGGAAGAACATGGTGCATAGGATTGGAATCACGCAATTCAGGGGATGCATAATCCAACCGCACGTTTCACTTTCGGTTGATTTGACGTAGTAATTTTCGGTCGAAGTAGCATTTCCGATAAAAGTGGATATTTGTTTCAAGAACACATTTTAAAATAAAATTAGATCTAAGGACAAGCTACTTTCGTAATGTAAATCAAGGACAACTTTCATGATTTAATTGAAAAATGTCCAAATATTTTAAACTAAGGACACACATTACATTTCACAAATAATAAAATTAATACAAAAACCCTTTTCTGTGATTATAAGATTAAAAACTAATAAAAATTAATTATGAAATGTTTTTAGTATCATAAATATAGGAGAAAATGAGTATAAAAAAATGCAGGACGGAAAGCTATATGCATATAGCTTCGTTATTTACGATATAGCTTTTTTCTGGTGCAAATGAGATTAGCTTTAAAATGACTTAATTTTGTATTTGAGTGATACAATATAAAGCTATATTTTTAAGTAATAAAGCTATATTCACTTAGCTTTCCGAGCTGAATATTTATATATGTTTATAATAACATCAATAAACTAAAATAATTTTGAAATCACTTTTTTTTTCTTTCAATTTTAAGGTAAATCATTTATTTTTTAATTAATTTAGTAATAATGATAAAATTAAAGTAAACTTCATGTTGATATAATACAACTTGGTCTTTGTCCTTCATTTAATTATCAAACTTAGTTGTCCTTTGATCTAAATTTTTTGAGGAGTGTGTCCTTAAAACCAAATACCCCTAAAATAAATTACAAAACGTAAATAAAAGGAAAAGATGCGGCTAGCTGTAGAAAGCCAAAAGGAGAAAGCGAAACCTAATTTTCAAATTGACTCGCAACGTTAGATTTGGATCTAATGGACCATAATATAAAACATGTTAGTTTGACGGTAATTTACCGTTACCCTCCAAATAATTTTTTTTTTTTTTTTTTTTTTTTACCAATGCTTTACCGCTCACAACGGTAAAATTACCGTTACCGTACCGAATACATCGGTATACCATTTAATTTTGTAATCGGTTACCGATTACCATAACAGTCCTAGTTGGAGGAACGACGGAAGGATGAATTGTGTCTCATCCTTCAATTATTTTGCAAAACATGAAAAATAAGATAAAATTGTTTTTTGTTATATATGTTAAATTCGTTTTCTAAAACGGTCATTTTTCACAATTTATATACGTTGTTTGCAATTTTGTTATGGCGAAAATTGAAAACTAGAAAGGGTAAACGGAACGCACCCTTTGATTTCGGTTTCACTTTATCTTTGCTGACGTATGAATTAAAAGTTTGTCAACTTTTATGTTAAATGGGGGGTGGGCGGGGATTAAGAAGAATTTGAAATAAGCATTAGGTGTGGTTAGCAAGGATCTAAACGTATTCAGCAAACCAGTTTCCTTGCAGATCAACTACTCTTCCCTAAGTTGGTCCAGTATAAATAATTCTCCAACGTTTGCATCTTCCATACTCAAAACTGAGTTCTCTTTACAGAAAAGATTCATGGAATCGCATGTCACCGAAATCAAAACTCTCTCTGGTTGCATTGAAGAAATTGCCCTGTTGCTTCAAAAGGGCGAAAATGAAAAGGATCTACAAACAAAAGGTGCTATTTTTCGCGAATTAAGTGACGTATTTTTTGGAGTCGATAACTTCGGGTTCATCTATTAACACCCCTATGATTGCTTTTCACTCCTCAATACAAATTTTGAAATTTTATTTTCAATTATACCGTTAAACAATAAACAACTTGTTTAATATACTTAATTATTTTTCATACGTGGGGTATTGTTTTGTAATTATACTATGTCAAGGAAAATTCTATTTCAACCCCCGTTTTTAGATAGTTGCCCCCCCCCCAAAATATATATATATATATATATATATATCCATATAATTAGTTAGTAGCCCCCTCCCCCCTCCTCCCTTATTTTTCAATCTTGCTCTTGCCTTTCACTTCACTTCTCGTTGCTCCTCACCTCCATTTCTCACGATACGTTTCATTTCACCATCACGCAACTTAGGTTTGAAAATTTATACCGCAATTCAGCTCAACTTCTCCAAAATCGATCGCAAGCATCAACTAAGAGAAGAAAGGTAATCTACATTATACAGTTAGGGTTTTACGAATTGATGTTTGGGGGTAATTGGTTTGATCGATTATTGACATTGTATGTTGATGTTTGGGTTGTTCAGTTCTCCAATTGTATACGTACGGATCGATTATTACAAGGTTTAGTAGCGTTAAAGAATTTGGTTTTTTTTTAAAAAAAAATCTTTCCAGGTTACCACTGAAGACATAAACGTGGTTAAAAGGTAAACCACGATGAGAACATACGAGGAATTGACTTTTTTTCCTCGGAGAACTTCTTCGTGGTTATCTTGTTTTCCTCGTTATCGCACTTCGTGGTTATGTAAATTTAGTAGTCCACTACGTTTATCAACTACGGGGGAAGCCTACAAACCACGTACACGAATTCTGTGGAATTTTATTTTACCCCGGAGCTATATTATGTGGTTTTGTTATGTACCACGCACTTATTCTCTGTGGTGACCTGTAATGTTGAAAAAAAATGCAACGATGACTTCAACAAACTCAATATGTTTTGTTTATTTGTAGATGCCTCCTCGTAATTGAACGACTACTTCAGAAAGAAAAAGGAGAGAGGAGAAGGCAGCCGAAGACACAAGTGGAGACATGAATGTGGGTACGGATGAAGAGCAACACGATGAAGCTGAGGATCAGTACAGAATTGCAGTAAGGAAAAGTGAACATCGGACAGAAGTAGAAGAACAACATGATGAAGAAGAGGATGAAGAAGAAGGTGATGAAGAAGCTTTGAATGAGAAAGGAGGATCAAGAACTAATGATGTGATTAGAGAGTTTGATACTCATGTTGCTTCCATGATATGGCTTGACCAGGTACGTGGCTAATACTTATATGAAATTGAATTATAATTACTTCATTTTTTAACTTACCAATATATTTGTGTAGGACCGAGGACCGCTAACATGTGTAAATCATGCTCAAAAGGTATTGGAGTGGAAGATACCGGATAATACTACTAGATTTAATGTCATCGTTGAGTTGTCAGGTTTATATCTCATTGTTAGCACTTGCTACAAGAGCGTCAACAAGTACTTGATATCGGCTTTCGTAGAGCGATGGTATCTAGAGACTAACACTTTCCATTTTCCATTCGGTGAGATGACAATTACTTTTGATGATGTCGCGTCTCTATTACACATTCCAATTTAAGGCAAACCGATACAGAGCATGTCATATGACATGGAGCAGACGGTTAGCATTGTTCACAAGTATCTTGGAATTTCAAAAGAAGTAGCTAGGATGGAAATGAATGACCGAGTTGGTTATAAGCTAAGTTTGCCTGCGTTACATGGTGTATTTGAAGATGTGAGCGATGAGTGGACCGATCGAGCTATTAGGCGTGCCACTCGAGCATATTTGTTGTTTTTGCTCGACAACACGTTGTTTTTTGATAAAAGCAGGACTCGTGTGCACATCTGCCTTCTAGAATCACTTAAATACTTAGATTTTGTTAGCACATACTCATGGGGTTCGGCAACACTTGCTTTTTTGTACAAGCAGCTTGGATTAGCAACTCGCATGGGAGTGAAACAAATTGCCATATTTCTTTGTTTACTTGAGTCGTAGATATTCAAGCATTTTCCCTTCTTTCATCCGTCAACAAATCTTTACTATGAGAATTTACCACGTGCTGCTCGGTGGAATCCGTCTATAGATTGTGGCGCTTCACTAGTTGATCTTCGTATATTCCTCGATAACATTCAAGAAGAACAAGTAAATTACTTCGTTTATCAAATAACTAATAATTATTTATTACATTTAGTATTAATAATTTTCTACATCTTTGAATAGGTTATATTTGATCCTTATATTTTTGCACGACACTATCATCCGTTCCATCATATATCTTGGTATAGTGGCTGCATTCTCTGTATGAATGTTGTAGAACCGTATCATTCCGACGGAGTACTCAGGCAGTTTGGCAAAGTTCAGAACATTCCCGCGGCTCTTATTCCTCCTGTAGCACAAATGCACGTTCAGGTACTACTTCTACTACATACACCCGAGTGCGTTATCATTTTTTGGAAAGTATATGGGAGAATTGTACAATCATGTGATAGCAGAAGGGAGTAGATCAATACCACTACATCACTTCTTCTTGAGTTACACAGATGATTATATGGAGTGGTATAGAGAAAACGGTGTCTTGCGTGTTCACAATCCGCTATACCTACCAGATAATGTTGTGATTGGAGCTTCACATTTTCAACCGATCTACAATCAGTTGTACTCGGTATGTTTCATTTATTGTAATAGTTTTAATTTTATTTTCAAGTATAATATCCGTTTTGAATTTATTTTATTTTTTCAGTTCAACACTATGCTTAAATTAAGTTTAATTTATTTTTCCCAGACTTTCATGACATGCATCGGATGTTGAATGAACCTAATCCTCAAGTTGATAATGCTAGGATTGTTGTTGGATGCTCTTCAGGCCTTGAGTTTAATTGTGTAATAGTTTAAGTTTGTTGAACATGTATTTTAGATGTGGTATGTACTGTAATAATTTTAGTGTTGAATTTGGATGGACATGTCTTTGATTATGTGATGTATTTTGGATATAGCACGCTAATGTAATGGCTTTTGGTTTGTTTAACTTGTTGTAATGGTTTAATTCTTGTCAATTTTTGTACTAATCTTTTTGTTTGCTTAGTATACTTTATTGTCTTCTTTCCAGTTTGATAGTATTTTTTTTTCAGTTTCTTTTTCTATGTTTCTCTGAAAAAACGTGGTATGTAACAAACCACATAGGAACCAAACGTGGTTGTGGAAGAAACCATGCATAAAATAAACGTGGTTATAAACAATAACACGTTGATCTGGTTCGTGGTTTGATGACAAACCACGCAAGAATATAGATGGCATGATATTTTTTGTGATTCGAGAAACCCTTACGCTCTGTAAAATCATGGTTTGCTGTTTAACCCCGTTGAAAGCATACTTGGTTTGATATAAAACCTCGTAAGGTCAATACGAGGTTTTGGACTCGACCACGTATTGATCCATCGTGGTTTCATATACTTCCACGTTTTTACAGAGCGAATATACCCAGAAATTTAAAAAAATTATCGACCATAGTTTATCAACAAATAAAAATTATCGTGGTTTGATATAAATAACAATTACAGAGGGAATTTGGTTGGTGTTCATTGTAGTGCATCCTCCCTTGTTGATCTTACGAGGAACTGGAGGTCTGGTATCCTAGGAAAATCCTTGAGATCTATCCTTTTCCGCCTTATATCTTGTCTCATATGCTGGCACATCTGGTGCTCGAGGAATAAGGCATTCTTCGACGAGGTGCCTATGGATCCCTCGTCTATCATTCGAAAGGTAAAGAACGACGTTTTCCTTGCCTTTCGTGGGAGACCGTTTAGAGGTTCAATCGGCTCTCGTTCTCAGCGTCTTGCAGGAACTTTTGATGTTTCATCGGTTCCTTCAGCATCTCATCAAGGTATTGGTTGATCATGTTACTTGCTGGTTTGCGGGATTCGTCCCATTCTCCTATCCTCACCTCCCCATCCCCCTTTTTTTGTGCTGACTTTGTTTTCTAGTTCCGTAGGGCCTAGGTATATAGGTTTGTGGCTAGCTTACTCTTGGGGCTTAGGCGTTGGACTTGCGGTTGTTCTCGGAGCCCTCTAGATTGGTTTGATGGTTCTTCTGGCTAGTGAGTTGATGGGATGATGAGCTTTATCTGTGGTCTGGAGCTTTCTGATGAGTGGTTTACATATCAGCTATTTCGGGAGTTGCATTGACACCTTCGCCGAGTTCATTAGTCTAGTGGTGACTTGTTCGGCTCAGAGTCTCGTCTGACGTACTGAGTGGTTTAGCTTTCTTACCGATTATGTCTCCATGTGCCTGTTATGTAGCTTTATTTTTCTGTATGTTCTGTTGTACTGTTTGTGTGTGCACAGAATATGTAGGTTTCCCTACATAACCTGTTTTTGTAAGCCGTTGGAGGATGGCTTAGATTCTCCCTTTTAGTATATATATTGTTTTAAAAAAAAACAATTACAGTACATACATAACAACAAATAAAATTGATTTGCCAATATCCCAATACAATATCCAAATAGTGTAATACAATATCCAAAAACAGTAATCCCATTTGTCAAACAAAACTAGATCCAGTTTCCATTTGCCAAACTAACTACTTCCATTGTGCATAAGAATTTCATTCCTCCCATGCTTGCCTCCTATAGTTGTAAATAAACTCCCATTTGCTTGCATCCGTATCTCGAGCCTTGAACCATCTTGTGTAAATAGGTGGTACGGGATGTTTGTCCTCAAGCTTTACCTGCAAGTCATGATCCATGAGCCTTGAAAATATACTAAATATTTTAACTTTCATGAATAAAAATGTTGTATACCTGAACAAAATGATCTAGGTTGACAAAAGCTATCGCAATTTCAGTGCGCTGTACAGGTGGAGGCACTTTTCCTCTCAATGTGGTATTGTCATCGTAAGCCTTTCACTAATGGTGAATGTACAACATTATATCTAGTTGCAAAAATATAACCAACATCAGACAATGACATCCACTTTTCCATTGGCGCAAAGTCATCATCTTCATGAAATAGGCTTTTGAGAATAGCTGAACTTCTACCATGCTCTACAAAAACTCGATCGTACTCTAGTATTCTTATGGCTCATCATGCAACTTTTTTCTAATTTTGCTCCATCTAGATTCTCCCAAACCAAGCAAAGCAGCCACACATCGATATCCACAATTATCATCTGATCGAACGTCAACAATATTTGTGATAAAAGCCCTCAACTTTAATGGAATTTAATGCAAATAAGTTCTCATGCCTTCCGTTTGTTCTTCTAACTGCAAAATTAATATAGTAAGTTATTATAGAACTCAAGTATATACAAATAATATGATTATTACCTTTTTTGGTTTACGAATAGGAAGCTTATCGGTACGAGAATTTTTTGAAGTATACGAACTTTGAGAATAAACACTCTCGACAAGCTCAAATGACCAAGGCATCCTTTTAGTTGAAGTGTTAGATTTTTTTTATTGTCCACGTATCTTAATTTTTCTTTTTGGAGATGCGAGAGATGTCGTTCGCGGTTCTACCACTTCCAACATCTGCTTATAAACTTGCATTTGGTAAGGAGCATCCATTTTTTTCACATCATTTAATAGTTTTTCCATTTTCTCTGCTATCCCCGCACCTTGCACTTATTTCAACAAGATGAAGTCTAGTCCAATGAACGTCTATCATATCAAGTGATATTGCCATACCAGGTCCAAGATGAGCTAACTCATGCGCACAAGGCAATCCATGTGTTCTACGAACAACACATCCACATAACAATTCTTCATCACCAACATCTTTAATTCTCTGAAGTTAGGAATGCAATAAATCTAGTGCCCTTGTAGAGACAAAGCCTCTTAAATTTTTGAACTCTCGTATATGAAATATGTGATTTACTTTGGTTAGACTTTGCTCAGATGATGCTTTAAGTTCAGTAAACGAGAATTCCAATAATGAATGCATCTTCGTCCAGGCTTGTTCGAAATTGCATTGGCAACTAGCTAAATGTTTCTTAAATTTTGAATGAGCAGACTCGTCCCTGCATTGATACATACGTATAAGTAAGTACTAATAACAAAAATTATTCCTTGAATAACTTGTAACACCCCACATCCTTAGTGTTACTAACAAAGGGAATGCACTAAGTTCCGTGGAGCATTTAAGGTAAAAGATGCAGATAAATTACAAGACAGACAAAATTAAAACAGCGGAAAATAAAACTTTACTTTATTGATAAAATAGTTTGTACAACAATTTCTTTCCAATACCAGAGTATCATCTGTCTTACAAAATAAATAAGCATAAAATAACATTTATATTCCCCAATGTAGCATAAGCCAGCCATAGCAGCAGAAAAGAGAGTCTAAAGCGATATATCCAAGAGTCTTTAAGCTTGGAAAGAGTAACAGTCCATACTAAGCAGAGTTATTCCCTCCCTGAGTACCGGGGGGGGGGGGGACGAAAGAAAAACAGAGTCAGATATAAAGCCTGAGTAAGTCTAGTGGCTTTTAGCATGTGAACAAGATAAAGTTCATGACAGGAGTAAACTGTAAAAATGGGACAGTACCAGAATAACAGACTAATATAAACCAAAGCAAGATAGTTTAAACCGAATATACTATCACACCCCGTTCTATATCTCTGCACCACCTAACTAGTATCCCAACTAGTAATCTGTATAAAGATGATAACGTGATCCCAATCCCTGTAATTGTGGTTGCCTTTAGGTGTACATCTATTATTTATTACCTAGATCTAATCTAGGGTTTCCTTATCGAGCACTTCCTAGATTCAACTAGGGTTTATGCGACTTATCTAATACTTCTCGGATTCAGGATTTATGCCACCTAGGTCCACTAGGGATTATGCTACCTGTCGAACGATGCCCCTAGTCTAGGACACACTACCTAGAGTGGTATATGTTCCTAGACTTTCCCCACGTATGTGTTGCGAATCGCTTATCGCTGTCTAGATGCACATGTCCTGAAATGTGCGACCCGAGTCCCGTGGCAAGGCTATTCTAGAAACACGGAACTCGGTCGGGAGCTTTCAGATACATGCCGATGCAGATGCTAAGGTCTGTTTTTCCAGTGGCTATGGTCCCACCTGACCCCTCCCTCAACTAATGAAAGGCAATCCAAGAAAATCAAGCACGAGAACTATACTCCTGCCACCTATGCCCCACTTTCCTATTGGCCAACCTCACCCATAACTAGATAGCAAGTATATGGTCTGTTGGGAGTTCTCTGCCTTTCCGCATGCGTATCTCGACTGACTTAAGATGATAGGTAGACGACGGGTCACTATCACAGGGCCATTTGTCCTGTCGAATCACGCTGGTCCATCCTAGTCTTTAGGTTGCCTTATATTGCAACCAAGGCATACCCTTGGTTCTTCTAACGCAGACCTTTACCTCTGTGAGCCCAGGCGGATCATCTGCGTTCTCACAGAGGGATACCAAGGGTACCCTCACGTCCCCCCGAAGCCTCGGGTTTCGTAACCCAATTCGTTGGAGCCTTCTTTAAGATCAGATGGACGTTCGCTCCTCCTCGTGTTATACTAAGAATTACTACTTAGTTTTCCTAACTAAGGTTTACCACTTAGTTTCCTGAATCGTTGTTTTCTTAACTAAGGTTTACTACTTAGCCCTCTTTCTCGTCAAGTTGGATTGGTTAAGTGTCATTAGTCAATTCAAGTTAGCTTAACCCATTCCTTTGTCATATTAAACTGGCTAAGTGTTATCAGTAGTTCATGTTGACTTAACCCTATCACAAACCAAGTTATATTGGTTAAGTATTTCTTATTACTTAACCTTACCCATTCATCTTGTATTGGTTAAGTGTCCCTTTTAACCTAACCTTGCCCATCTGTTTTAACTAACATGTTATAATGGTTAAGTGTTCCCTTAGTTAACTTAACCCTAACATCTGTTTAATTAACATGTCCTAATGGTTAAGTATTGTCCCTTCATGTTTCAACTTAACCTTGTTCAATTTATCACACTATGATGGTTAAGTGTTCTAAGTTTACTTAACCCTACCCTCTAGTCCAGCTAACATACTAAATTGGCTAAGTGTATTTACTTAACCTTACCCACTTATCTAGCTAACATGTTATAATGGTTAATTATTCTAAATTTACTTAACCTCACCCACTTATCTAATTATCAGGTTATAACGGTTAAGTGTCCTGAATTTACTTAACCTCACCCTCTAGTCTAGTTAATATGTTAAATTGGTTAAGTGTATTAACTTTACTTAACCTCACCTTCTAGTCTAGTTAACATGTTAAATTAGCTAAATGTTTTCTTAATTACTTAACCCCTACAAGTCTTGTCTTGTCAACATGTTAAGTTGGTTAAGTGTTTTAGTTAACTTAACCCTACCAATCCTAACTTAGCTTTAATTGTCTTATTAAATCACCAACCACTCACATTAGACAGGTATTGTTGTGGCTGCCTGTATGCCGGTCGGTTCCGAGCAGTCTTACGCCACAACTCAGTCTAACCTCGGGTCTTTATTGGGCTCAATGCCTTAACCTCTCACATTGGATAAGTATTGTTGTGATTACTGGACAGCTGGGCGGGTCCGGGCAGGTTTACATCACAACTCAATCCAACCTCGGGTTAAGCATATTCGTATTGTCTAAATTTACATTTTAATTATGTAAATTATTCAAATTCAAGTTACTTCCAAATTTGTCTCCAATCAATCTCATTAGTTTAGGTATATAATTAATACCATTTTATGCCATAAATCACTTATGTGATTTTTAACCAGTTTATGTCAAGTTTCCTATAATTACCAATTTTACCCAACATTACCTCGTCTAAATATTAGGCTAACAATCTTAGCCTAATTTTCCGTCCGCATGATTTTGACATATAATATTAGGCTAAAAACTTAGCCTAATTTAGCGTACACAAAATTGGCATAAAAATAATTCATTAACATAAACATGTCATAGGTGTAAACTTGCAAAATAATCGACATGAATATCATAACATTGCATAACATGCCACAAACTTGCATATAAATATTGGACCTAGTTAAATAGGTGTCACATGAATCATATAGTTTTAACCTAACATAAAGGTATAACATAGTATAACCTAATAGGTGTCATATGAATCCACTAAAACATGGTATAACATGTTAATGCATAGGTCTAGGCATAACCTCAAACATAAAACTGGCATAAGACAAAACTATATGTATAACTTTGACAACCACTTAAGGGTGTGAACTTGCAACACATATGTATAAACATAGATCTAACAATAAACTTTCATATGAATCCTAAACGGATCTTGACATGGATCCGATTATAAGTTCTCACTTGCATAAAAACATGTGAATATAGATCTATTCTAGTCATGTAGGCACAATTGGTTTAAACATATATACATAGAGCCTACAAGAATGATATAAATATTTGTGTAAATCTAACTTGCAACCTATAACTTGCATAAACATATATTTAGATCTAACTGTATACATACAATTCGCATAAGGTGTTGATTGTTTGATTCACAATACATAAAAGATTCAATCACCACAATCATTCAAATTATCACAAATAACAAATATAAAACAACATCGTTAATACTGATATAATTCCATATTACAATTTACAACAAATCATGTCTTAATCGCATTCTCATCTAAAGAGCCACTATACTTACAACGCAACACGGTCTTGTTTTTCTGAGATCTGAGGTTCTGAAATTGAGATGCGTTCCTTTGGGTAGACATTGTTTTGATTTTATTAGTAGCTTTAATCTCAAATTTGAATTAGCTTTGTTCTAGCTTTGTTTGTTTTTAAGCTTTAGGCGGCGACCATTCCAAGCTATCTTACAGCAGCGTGACGGCTCCAAGTTTAATTGTGTGAATTAGGTTAAGAGCTAGGTTGTATATATAGAATTTTAGGATTAATTTAGGCCGTTTGATTAACCCTAGAAATGACCACAACCGTTCAGTCAAGATAGAATTATCCTATTGACTCAGCAATGAGTCAGAAATGACTCAGCATTGACTCAGCATATTAAATGTTCACAATTAAGGACTGTAAATTACTCCTATTTTAAATTATGTAATAATTACTATTCCAATTACATGTAATTTCACGTTTTAGCATATATATATATATATATATATATATATATATATATATATATATATATATATTCTACAATGTACACATTTCTCATTTAGGACAAATTCTATATGTAAATAATTCCTAATTCACTTATGCCATAATTACTCTCTTAATGTACATTATCAACATTTATTATTTACTGCCAATCCATCAAACATAAATACGTATTTAATAGATACATCTTCCCTTTACCGTATACATATTCTTCCTCTTTAAAAATCCCCATTTACTGTATGCATAAATCTTTCTTTTTACTGCATGCATCCACACATTTTTATTAAATTTGTATGTTTATGACATAAATGCACATATGTACTAATATGTTAAATATTTGTCATAAAACCAATCAGAGAAGGCCATTTGATTTTTTTATTTTATTTTTACAAAAAAAAAAAACAAATCCTTGACAACCAAAAATGTGCAACATACGCTATATGATGCGTACACGTCATATATATATATATATGTATGTATATGTATGTATATATATATATGTATGTATATATATATATTATCTATCTTCCCAATTACCCATTTTCACACTAAACCACATTTTGAACTGCGTTCACACTTAGGGCTGTAAATTTTGTCCGAATGTCCGACGTCCGTTCGTGTCCGTGACAGAAATACGTCCGTCCGAGTCCGCCCGATTTTCATTTAGGACACGAGTTAGGACAACAAGATTTGTACGAGAAAAAATCATGTCCGGGCTCGTCCGAATTCGTCCGAATTACTTGAAATTCGGCGAATAGTTGAGAGAAAATCTAGTAAAATGTACAAAATGTGATATAAATAGCCATGTCCGACCGAGTCCGACCGAGTCCGATCGTGTCCGTGTCCGACCGATTTTATTTAGGACACGAGTTAGGACAACGAAATTTGTCCGAATTTTTTTTGGTCCGGTCCTTGTTCGGTCCGATTTTTTTTAGGACAGAAACTGAACACACCTCCTTCCAGTCCGGTTCGACCGATTTACACCCCTATTCACACTAGGCTATTTTGGCTATTTTAAGCCATTGCCCTAAAACAAAAATAGGATGTTGGCGAGGATCGAACTCTGTACCTCTTGTATGCAAGTCATGTGTTCCAACCAAATGAGCTACTAAGACTTTTGCTTACAAAGTTAGAACAATGCTAAACATTATTCTTTTCTCATTCCTTTTTTTTATGTTTTGCTCCAATATTTAATTTAAGGATATCTTTTTCATACGGAGTCCAATTTACGCAAACTCAGACTCTATCTCAAGAAGAATTTCGAGACGAACGTAATGGCGTAACCCGTTTCCCTTAATTCTTCTTCTAAAACTTAATTATACTTTAATTTGTGAAACTTAATGTTACAGAATTACGGGGTGTTACATAACTATTACCATAATTATTAAACAAAATTACCGATTAGAAGTGTAATTTCCAAAATGCTTGTAATCACCTGTCTATGCATGCACAAATCTGTCTTTACAAGTATCCAACCATGTCTCGTAAATATATTTCAAAAGTGAAGTATGACTCACATACTTTTCGTGTAGCACTTGTAAATTCTCATTGTATGCAATTATATTCTTTGAACACACTAGTTCATTCCTATCAAATAAGAAAGACTTCTTCTCTTCAAGCTCCAAACCTTTCACTTTTGTTTGCATATATGTTAGAACATTATTTTTTATATGTCACGTGCATAACATATGAGCGAAATGAGGAAACATAAATCTAATAGCATTTACTAGTGCCGTTTCTCAATCGGAAATGAAGACTGATGGCATTTCCACTTCACAATCAACTAACAGTGATTTCAGCCTCTCCAATGCCTATGTATAATTTTCCTCCGTTTCCGTAACTAAATACATAATGTAAGATCTATGCAAATAACTCCAACAATCTCGAGTAACGACATTCTGTATCTATTTGTTTTATACATGCAATCTAATATGATAACTCTGAGGAACGTACGTAGAAAATCCAAATTGATAGGATGTGCCAAAAAATATCTTTAATAATATTTGTTCCATATAACGTCTTACGATGCCATTCAAAGTAACCAAACTCTTTCAATTTACTAAGCAAGTATTAGACTTGTGAACGACCTGCTCGTTCAATGGCATTCTGTGCTTTTATCACATTGTAAATTATTTTGATTATGGTCGAATTCAACGTATCATTTCGTTTAATGGTGGCTAAAATTTCTTTTGGCTTTACCAAATTCTTATGCATCTCTATAACTAATCTGATCTCTGTTTCAGTTAGTCGACCTATATACGAATGACCTTCTGTATTTTTCAATTCGGAATGATTGTGAACACTGTTGACCACATGCAATTGCCAATCATCTAAACCAGCAAGTTTCTCGCCATTGAGTCTAAATGGACAATTGCATTTTTTGGTATTTGTAAGTTGGAGATTTTTCATCTTAAAATCTTTTTGAGTCTTCTAAACGCCGCTTCGTTCACAATAAAACATGATTCTTGGTTTCTTACTGAAGCACCGGTATCTGATTTCAAGATTATGATTAAAAAAACCTAGAAACTTTCCAGTATCACGAACCCGATCAACTAATTTTTTCCGTGAAGGAAATATCTGTATTTAACGTGTTAAACAGAATGTAAGTACTTGCGATTTACTCGAACGTTAATCAAAGAAAACTTACATCACAAGTGGTGAACTCATTTGAGTAATCCAATGCTATCTTATCATTCGTTCCGTCATCAGTTGAGAACTCTACAATCTGCATAAAAAAATATAACATACTTTAAACACAAAGGATAAAAAGTAGTAACTGACCAAGTTCTGAAAACCGGCGTGGAATATAAGTAATCCACGTATGAAATTTACATGGTTATCTCATATACCACGTTGCCTATATATGTGGTTCATTATGTATCCCCACATTACCGTACTACGTTTTCATGTCTTCCAAGTAAAGTTTCAACGTGGTTTTATCAAAATCCCTTCAAATCGTTATGCATCGGCTGTGATTGAAAAGTAAAAAAAAACTCAAATCTTTTATTTTTCTTCTATTACCTGTTGTGATTGCGATGAGGAATCATCTTCTCCTCCAAAATCCATTGTATTCTTGTTTGCAAATGAATTTTTCCTTAAGTGATTTTAAATTTAGGGTTTTTAAGTGTATGTGTTTTCACAAACTGTATATTTTTATGATGTAATGAGAATAGATGAGAAGATAACTCCTTAAGGGTACTTTTGTCATTAAAATTTTATTTTATTTAGGGGGCTACTAACTAAAAAATCGGGTTGAAATAGAATTTGCCATATTAAAAAGTGTACTTATTCAGAAATAAAATCAATATCAACACTATAGTTGGTAACTATACACAAACGTGAGGTATATGCGCATCTATATCAAAATGAAAGCGCTGCATTAAAGAATGGTTTATTTTAATATGATTTTTTTGTTTAATACGTCGATCATCTAATTTTGTCTTCTCCAATGCTAAATTTTTCGGAGTTGTAAAGGTTTGAAAGGTAGAGCAACATGTTATAGGAAGAATGAGAGAAAAGAAAAAGGAAGGAAAAGAAAATGTCACTATGAATAAGAAATAAGGGTTATTTTTGAAATACACAGGGTGCATAGAGAAGTAAATGGGGTGTGTGTTTTATTTTGTAATTAGCAGGGGTGAAGAGCAAATCTTGGGGTGGCGATAGTCGGACCCGATAACTTCTTGCAACTCGTTTCACGGAGAAAATGTCATTTCAAGGTACGTATAAACATGTTCATATTCGGTTTCATTTGTTCCTCAATTTCAGAATTTGAAATTTTTGCTATTCAAATTTTTGTTATTCGATTTTTAGGGGTTTATATTGCATGGATACAAATTAAATTTTGAGAAACGATGAATGATCGCAAAATGATTTTGATCGGCCCATTCATCTTTAGTTCGCATTAGATCTCGGACAGTTTAAAAGCAATCAACACTAAACTAGCGAACAGCTTGGCAAAACTTCAATTAATCGACCTCTATAATCCTGAGCATCACATCGCAAAGATGAATTCAGAAGAAGAAAAAGAATCTTTTGACGCAAGTCTTCAAACATTGTACATGAAATTGGAAGTTTCTTCTTCTGATTCAAAATTCATGGAACCACATTGTGTCAGAACTAAAATCAAGACTCTGACCGGTTGCATTGAGGAAATGGCCTCAATGCTTAAGAAGTGTGAAAAAGATATACATAAGAAGAGCATGTTGGTGATTTTATGATTTGAGACTGTTGGATGATGATGATTGTTGTATGATTGTCGTACTTCAGACTTTAAGGTTCTGTTGTACAGATTCTTTCAGACAATAGTTCAACCCACCAGGTACAAACGGGTTCGAACTATCGACTTTCAGGATTCATTAAAGCTTTGAAAGAGCGAAATCGGATTCAAAGTTTGTATGGCTTTGATCCAATAAAGAACACTCTAGTTTATAATTTCTGATAATGCAATTAGATAGAAGAAATATGAAGAGAATGGAAAGAATAGTTCTGCAATGCCTTCCAAACGTTCCAAATTCGAGAATTTGTCATGCCTTAACAGTGTGGCAATGATAGAACGTATGAGAAGAAGAAGAAGTTTCAAGCGTATCTGAAATGCTTCTGGGCGTAGCTAATTATAGCAAGCGAATTGAGGTGCCTATCCATGAATAGCCGCGACCGTTTCCAACGGTTGTACCCGTTTCAATTCAGAAACGTTGCATCTCTTTAGTTTGTACCACCGTGCCATTTTGCAACATTCTAAAGCGTCGCACTTCTTTTGCGAATTCGAATTTCCCGCTGCACAGAAAACCCGCCCAGTTCAAATATTCATTTGGGTCTGTAATGGTCCCAATTCGGCTCGTTCCCAATTATAAAATCTGTCCAAAAATATGCTTATTGGATCTTGACCCGAAATTCGACCTCGACCCGATTCGATCGGACAGCCGGTGGCGGCGTGCATATGTGTTATACTAGTGCATGGTCTCCCTCCTCACAACGAAGTAAGCATTTGGGTGCCCCTAGGCCCCAACATTCTCATGAAAATGCTCATTAAGTAGTAGCATACAATGTGGGACAAATCATTTTTTCCTCTTCCTTCGTTCCTACTTCTCTTCAAAACAAAAAACCCATACCCCAAAACATTAAGTTGAAAATTTCTAGCAATCTCCCCCAAGTTTCAAAATAAATAAAATGGATGGCTGAATCATAAATGTGACTTCCTACATACCCAAGTGGGATCAAGCCTATGTAGTTCTAAGATCAAGTTTTGCATCATCGTGGAAACAACACATAAATAAAAGGTATCCTTTGGATTTGGACTTTACTTAGTGTAAACCATCAAAGTTCTATCGAGATTCTATGGTAAACGAATTTTGAACCAAGTGTCCCTTAATGATAAAACCAGAACTGTCACACATGTTGATTTCCTTAGTTATAGTGTTATGTATAGCTCAGCATGTTAATAGCCATGTGCTTTAATCCTGGTTCATGAGCCTACTTTACAAAACGGTCTTACTTTCCTAGGAAACGGCCAGAATTCCATACTCATATAGGTAAGTCTCTTAAGGTGTTTCTGCGATACACCTTTTAAGGTTTCTAGCCTTATTAAGGATATTATCCATCCTTTGTTCTTGTAGAATCCAACACTAAATATTATGGGATTATCAATTTAGTGTTCCATAATCATACTCTTAACTTGTTGGTACCCGTTGACCTTTGTCTATCCTTTTCAAGACACAAGTTGGTTTTCTGTTAAGGATGATCAATCTTCATTCACAGGCCTTAGTCCCATTTATTTTGACTTCATATAAACCATAACCTTTGGAAGACCCTTTGTAAGTGGGACAACCAAATTTTCTTCGTTTCTATGTAGTCAATAGTTATAACTCCACTTTTGAGTAACCGTCTTGCCATCTGATGTCTTAGACTCACATGTGTGGACTTCCCATTATATGTCTAATTAGAGATATTGTATATTGTTGCTTAATTATCACGGTTAATCAAGACTGCTTTAGATGGCTTCTTCCATAATAGGATTTCCATTAACAAATTTCTAAGCCATTCCGCCTCCTTAGATGCATCTGCTAATGCAATCAATTCTGACAACATAGTTGAGTCAGATATACAAGTTTGCTTCTTGGAAGCCCAAGATACAGCAGCGCCTTCTAATGTAAATATCCATCCAGTCATAGACTTTGATTTGGATTCTACACTGTTCAAGGTTGCATGACTATTTCCTTCTATTAAAGAAGGATATCCTTTATAAGATAAACCATAGTTGATGTTACCTTTCAAACAAGTTAAAACTCTAGAAATCGCATTCCAGTGTTCGAAACCTGGGTTACTCGTAAATCAACATAATACACTTATAGCATTTGCAATGTCGGGTCTAGTGCAATGCATAGCATACATAAGACTCCTAATAACACTAGAATACTCTAGTTGAGAAATGGTATATCTAGTGTTCTTTTCTAATTTGATACTTAGATCTAAAGGGGTTGGTGCTGATTTGTCATCATAATGACCATACTTCTTTAGGAACTTCTCAATATAATGAGATTGGGTTAGTAATAACTCCCCCGCTTTCCTAATGATTTTAATTCTTAAAATTACATCAACCTATCCTAGATCTTTCATATCAAATTTAGAAGATAGAAACTTCTTAGTTTCATTTACACATGATATATTGGAACCAAATATTAACATGTTATCAACGTATAAACATATTATAATATAGTCGTTGTTATCCGATTTGTTATAAATACATTTATCAGCATCATTAACAATGAATCCATATGACAGTGCAACTTTATCAAACTTCTCATGCCATTGCATGGGAGCTTGCTTCAGGCCAAAAAGAGATTTTACTAATTTACAAACTTTCTTTTCTCGGCCTGAGGTTATGAAACCTTCAGGTTGTTCCATATATATCTCTCCTTCTAAATCTCCATTTAGAGAAGTTGTCTTTACATCTATTTGATGTATGACCAAATTATGAACTGATGCAAGTGCTATTAAATAGCATATGGAAGATATGCGAGCAATTGGAGCATATTTATTGAAATAATCTACTCCTTGTCTTTGTTTATATCCCTTAAGAGCTAATCTGGCTTTAAACTTATCAATGGATCCATTTGTATTCAACTTTTTCTTGAATATCCATTTACATCCTATAGGTTTAGCACCAGGAGGTAAATCAGTTAAAACCCAAGTTTGGCTTAACATTATGGAATTCATTTCATCATTGATAACTTCTTCCAAAAATTAGAATCTCTAGAACTCATAGCATCATAATAAGTTTTGGGATCATCATCAACGTTATTACATATCTTGTCACATTAAAGACTTCGTCCTTACTGTCTTCTGTGAGATATGTTATGAAGTCAGGACCACAGTCCTCTATCCTTGCTCTTTTACTTCTTCTTCGTTCAGTATTATTATCTAGTACTGGCACTTCCTTGCTGTTTTGAGCAGAAGCATAATCATTGTCATTGATATCATTAGTCACAGTTGGTTCCGGACTAGATGATTTCAATGGATTCTCAATAGTTTGGTTTTCAAAGAATTCTACATCTACAGATTCTATAACTTCTAAGGTATCGAGAATAAGGAACCTAAAAGTTATACTACTAAGAGAATATACTATGAAAACACACTTAAATGCCTTAATATTGGTCGTTTGGGGTTAGGTTTTCTAACATATGCTAAGCAACCCCAAACTTTAAGTCTAGTAAGATTAGGTTTCTATTAAAGCATAATTCATAAGGGGAAATATTATTCTTTTTAAGTGGTACTCTATTTAAAATGTAACATGCAGATAACATAGCGTCACCCCATAGGTTATAAGGTAAATTAGAACTTATGAGCATGGTGTTAACCATTTCTACTAAAGTTCTAATTTTCCTCTCAGCAACACCATTTTGTTGTGGTGTATAAGGAGTGGTACATTGGTGAACTATACCATTTTGTTTACAAAACAAAGTAAATTCATTTGAAAAATATTCACCACCACGATCTGAATGTAACACTATAATTTTAACTCCTAACTGTGTTTCGACTTCGGCTTTGTAAATTTTGAATTTATCAAAAGCCTCATCTTTGGATTTCATTAGATATACATACACATATCTATTATAATCATCAATAAATATTATATAGTATTGGTTACCACCATAGGTGATATGACTTTTTAAGTCACCCACATCACTACATACCAAATCAAGCAAACCAGTTTTCCTTTCTACAGATTTAAAGGATTTCCAATGTATTTTTGCTTGAACACATATTTCACATTTAGAGATAGAATTGAAATCACAATCAGAAATTAGTCCTAATTTATGCATATTTCTAAGAGACTTATAATTAACATGTCCTAATCTATTATGCCATAAATTTACAGAATTAACAGTATTAGCAGAAGATTTCATCATTAGATTTAACTTAGTCATGTCGTTACGAGAATATCCCTGTCCAATAAATTTGTTATTCTTAGACAACACTAACTTATCAGACTAATACACCATCTTAAATCCTCCTATGTTAAGAAGGTATCCCAAAACCAGATTCTTACACATATCGGGTACATAAAATACATTGACTAATGTAAGAATTTTCCCAGAGGTGAATGTAAGTTCAATTTTTCCTTTTCTTAGAACTTTGCTTGCAACTTTGTTTGCGCTGGTAACTTCACTGGATTCTCTATTATTCTCTTCGTAAGTCTTGAACAGATTACGGTCTTTGCAAACATGAATGGTTGCTCCAGTGTCGCGCCGCTAATCATCATCAATGCCACTAACGGAGTTAGCCTCTTGTACAACAACCACAAGCTTTACTTCGACCACATTCGCTTTTTGTTGTTTCTTCTGAAGACGACAGTCTCGGGTATAGTGCTCGGATTTGTTACAATAGTAACAGGCACCCTTCTTTTTGTTCTTGGGATTATTATTTTTCTTAAACCGTGTCTCATTCTTAGGCTTCAATTTATCAGTAATTTCAACATTATTTGTCTTAGGCTGAGACTCAGTTTGCGGATTATCATCTAGTTCGCGTTTACGAGAATCCTCTTCAATACGAAGATGACGCTATAAACCATCCAAATTATAATCTATTTCTGCATGTTTCAATTTTTTCTTATAATCATTCCAAGAATTCGGTAGTCTTGAAATAATAACTCCAACAACAAAAAATTCAGGGAGATCAATATCGACATCTTTAAGTTGATTCACCAACAGTAATATTTCACTCATTTGTCCAACTATGGACTTTTTGGCAACCATTTTGAAATCCATAAAATTACAAATTAGAAATTTTTTAGTACTTGTCCCGGATATGCGATACTTGCTCTCCAATGCAGTTCAGAGGTCCTTTGCAGTTTCCAAGGTGTTATGACCATTGTAGACTGAAGTAGACAATGCATTCAGAATATGCCCTCTACACCGGAAATCATCCTCTTTGTGCTTTGCTCGTTTTGCCTTTAGAACGACATCCTCGCCAGCGGTTTTCTTCAGTATAACTTCTAATCCAACTTCCAAGACATAAAACAATTTGACGATGATAATAAAGAACTTCATCGTCTCTTGCCAACAAGTAAAGTTTTCACCATCAAAACGCTTCAATTTCGTCAAATGTTGATTCATAACTTGTAGTGCGCTCAAACCTTCCATGATCGAGCATATTGTTTGAAAATTTGTTGGGGATTTTGTTGTTTAAGACAGTTGGATGATGATTGTTGTATGAATTTCGTACTTTAGACTTTAAGGATTTATTGTATAGATTCTTTCAGACAATAATTCAACCCATCAGGTATAAACGGGTTATCAAACTATTGACTTTCAGGATTCAGTAAACCCTTGGAACAGCGAAATCGGATTCAAAGTTTATACGGATTTGATCCGATCAAGAACACTCTAGTTTATAACTTCTGATGATGCAATTAGATAGAAGAAATGTGAAGAGAATGGAAAGAACAATTCTGAAACGTACTGTAGTAAAGAAAAGATATATAATATCTACCAGAAAGCAGTAAGAGAACATAGATCAGATATGAATATGTTGGCAGAAAGCTTAGAGGAAGAGAAATCGTTTACCAAAATTCTTCAAAATTTCTCGACAAATTTGGAATCCGTTTCTTCCAATACAAAGTTCATGCAAACAAGCACCATCAGCATGGAGCTAGAGAGTATATCTTCTTATATCGAGGAATTGAATTCAATATTTCTAATGGATGGGATGGATTATCAAAGGAAAAGTGCTGTTTTACAGGATTTGTGCTAGGAATTAAGCAACATATTCTATGAAATTGAGTACGACTTGCAATTATCTTCTCAAAAAGGTGGAAGCAATCAGGTATGTGGGTTATGTTTTGACTTGTGTTTACTTCTAGAAAGCAGCTGTCCCGGTAGGATCGTGTTTCAAATTATGTTATTCCTTTCGTTTGATGTATTTTTACATGTATCATTATAAAATTTCTATCCAATCGTGGCCATAATTCAAATTATCGATTCCTTTGCATAATATATTTTTTACAAGTACTGATTCATAGTTTTGAACTAGCACATTTCACCTAGAAACTTATCAAATAAAATTTGTTATTTGATGCCAGCATTGAACTATATTTGTTTCTTAGAACTCAAGTTTCACTTCTCAAGTTTACATAATTTGTGAAGAAAATCAGTTTAAGTTTTGATGTTCATCAAATGTAGGAAGGTGCTATTTAACATTCACTCAAATTATATGCAATGCTGTAACTACACAAACTGAATAAATGCAATTAGTTTTGAATCGCTTGTGTTTTCCTATGAATATGTCAGAAAGCAAATGACTTGAAGGAAAGCAGAATGAAGATGGGAAAGATCCTAAAAATTAATGATTCACTATAGCAATGATGATTTCATTACCCAATAAGGTATTGCAACTATGAGAATCAACAAATCTCCAGTAGAACCACTGACTATCTCAGGAAGTGTGATGATAAAGAAAAAATAATTGATCTCTTATTGTCATTTAAAGAGACTCAACAAACCGAACCATGTTTGATTCCTATACCTCAGAAAGGTGCATCAAAAATTACCGAATTTGCTCAGAACATAGCTTACGATGCTCGAGTAGTGCTTCATTTCAATAGAATAATTTGGATTGATGCGTCTTACATGATAAGAACAGGAAAGGTAGACATGTTAGTAAAGAAAAAAGCAAGTACATTGTTTTGGGTGCACAAAACCATAAACAAAAATTACGAAGAGAAGCAAGTGTTGCTTGTTCTTAATGATATCAAAAAAGCAAGCATAGCGAATTCAGGAGATCAATACTACTCAGTCGATAGTAAATGGTGAATGAAGAATACGGTCGTAATAAAAAACATGCAAAAGCAGTAGTTGGTCTAAAAGCAACTTAAATGTCCCTGCTTCCGGAAAATTACCTATCAATGAAGCTTGGAATATGATAGTGGGGAATAGTGTTTTTGAGAAACCGACTCCTCAATTTGTAGAAACTGGAAGAGATATTTTGAAAAAAAATTGAAACCTTGAAAACAAATGAATTGATGATTAATACATTGTCGTAGCTGTTGTTATGAAATGTTAATTTGGATTACTGGAAATTGGTAAGAGAAAGCACTATATGGAAGCTGCCTTTTTTTCGAAGAGATGGTAATAGCAAATGCGTTGGGGTTATGTTACACTTGTGATGCATCGCGATATGGAGTAGGTACGTTGAATTGTAAAATTGTAGGTGCAAGAGGATAATCGCTTGCTTGTAACTGGGTTTCTAGTCCTTTTCTTTCATATAAAGGATTTAAACAATCCAGGTATAAATATATTGATTATGAATGTTTTCTTCTCTCTTTGTAAGTTCGTTTATCATACGTTAACCAACATCATTCTAGATTTTCCCTTGGTAATAACATCGACTTCCTGAATATCATTAAAGTTATTGTTATGATGAATAAAGTGAGTGTGTGTATCTTGGACTACAAAACACGAATCTTTTATCAATGTGGTTTTATGGTATAATATAAACTTTAGCGACAGTTGGGTAATACACTACCTCAATATAGTACAAGTTCCGATGGCTTGCAAGAGAATTTTTGTTGAATGAACATGAGTCTAAGAGATAGGGAAATCTAAGAATGAGCACTATCAAAGAATAATGGGGAATGCCAAACGATAAACATACCATTATCAAAAAGGTATAACTTAAATCCACTCACCTAGCAGTTTTCCAGTTCCTGAATCTGGTTTAGGCCTAGCATTCCATGGCTCTTCTACTGGATTAATAATATAAACAACCATGGATTCATGTTTTTCGGACTAACAGGAAAGGGAAAAGAAAAGAGAAATTCAAATTAACCAGACTCAAGAATTTACCGTACTTTGGCTACTACTCTGGACTCTTATTTGAAGATATGCATTCTTTTCCTCTAATTCCTAGATCAGAACCTTCCTAGAACTAATTATTCTATTTTCTGAAGATATTTGTGGAAGAAGAATGGCAGAGCCTGAGCGTTATTCAAGAATTTATCAGAATAATACTAGGCCCTGCTAACATATTTATAGAGGTACCAGGAGAACAAGGTCCATCAGATTTTAAGCCACGAAAATCCGAAGCACACAACTCAGCAGAAATACGTCATAGGAGCTTGTTGGACCCTCCTTGGGTCGACCCATGGGTCGACCTACTCCCTGATGGGTCCACCCATAGGTCGACCCGTCCAAGCCGGGGTCGCCCCCTTGGGTACAACGGCACTTCTTCCCTCTGTTGTTTCCTGTTTTGCCTTATTGTTTTGAATGGTAAACTTTTGATTTCCATTCTGATTTATTGCCCTAATTGATTTCATATTTTTATATTTTTCAATTAATTCTGAATTACCTTACGTACATATTCGTATACAATTGTATATACAGTTTTCCGGGCATTATAATTTATTATTGCCAAAAAAATACGGGGTGTTAATTCTCCCCACCTTAGGAATTTTCGTCCCCGAAATTTGATAAGAATGGGGTGACATAGCTCCTCATATAAAGCAATGAACTAGTGTTCATCCAATTTTCAAACATTTGTGTTCACATGCAAAGTGTAATACAATATAGCAATGCATGTATGCCTAAACGGTACGTCCTATATGTATGCAAATTTTCAAAAATCTTTTGAAAACATGATGCGCACATCCTAAATATACTGGCAATTCTACATGTGTGAAATATTTAAAAAAAATAAGAATACATTTTCATCCAAGTTTTCCCACCCAGAGCAAGAGCGCAGTTCATCAAATTTTTCGCATCCAAAACCCTACCAAGCAACTTTATTATTCACGGATTTAAAAAAAGAAAATCTAATTTTCTAAATCCGATTTCTTGTTTGCCATGATTTCAACATTAAATATTTAGCACAAGCTTCTTTTACTAATAAACAGAGTTTCAACATGACAGTACAATACCGCAAATAAAAGTCAGACCAACTACATAGGTTCTACTACAACATAAGTTCTAAAACAGAAAATGAAACTAAGATAGTCCAGTCACACAACACGTGGCCCAACAAATAGATACACCCCAACTACCAATCACTAAAATGGAGGTCTGGACCCTTTCCCCCAAATACTGCGGATAAATGAGTCTAACCCTCCTAGTGTATCCTCCACTCTACCTATATGCTCCTCTTGGCGCCTAGAACTGTCCCTGACCTCCAGATGCACATCCCGCATCTCCATATGCATCTAGTCAAAACGCTGTTGGGTGTCATATAACTGCTGTAGGCTTGTCGCTGTGCCTGGGCAGCCTCAATCTATGTACGTGCCATGTAACAACCCGAATTCCGATAGATCGATTTTTTTTCTTCAAAAACCCAATCTATCGAAACCCGAGTTGGGTGCTCTAGTATCCTGCAGAAAAGGACAGAGATAAAGAAACATGTCAGAATTCGTAAGCATCTTACAGTGGAAGGAATTTAAAGTATAATATACTTAAATATAGCTTTACCTTATAAAACATATTGCCTAACCAGTATCCAAAGCTTATACCATCTCTGCCATGAACCTATCCTGGAAGTATGTAATGAGGAGGGGGTCAGAACATAAGTTCAGTGTGACTGGACTTAGAATAAACTTTTGTATAATCCTACATATATCGTTCAGTTATATTTTCTTAGTTATTAGGTTATTAACAATGTTAGCTCTTTAAGCTACACTTATCTATCCACTAGTAGATTAACCTAATAAAATGTATATGTAGTTACCCCCTACTCGTGTCCCCTTATTATGTGTATGCAGTCCCTTATCCAACTCGTGTCATCTTGTCATATGTACGCAGTTCCTTATCAAATGTCGTACGTCGTACGGGTTTTCATGTGTGTGTGTGTGTGTATTATCACTACGTCCACCATTCCTGTGTTGCGTAAGCGTTTGGACTGCCAACCTAGATCTTACTAGGTTCTGTTGCCGAATACTACCTAGATCCAACTAGGGTTTACCATCGAGTGTTACCTAGGTCCAACCAGGGTTTACTTTTCGAACGCTTCTCAGATTCAACCAGGGTTTATGCTACCTATTGAACAATGCCCTCTAGTCTAGGACACACTACCCAGAGCGATATGTGTTCCTAGGCTTTACGTCCCAATCGTATCGTTAAACGTGCTAGATATCTAGTTGCACATGTCCTCTATATGTGTGACCCGAGTCCCGTGGCAGGCCTAATCAAGAAACACGGAACTCGGTCGGGAGCTTTAAGTTATTTGCCGATGCAGATGCTAAGGTCTGTTTTTACTGTGGCTATGGTCCCACTTGACCCCTCCCTCAACTAATGAAAGGCCCCCAAGAAAACTAAGAATGAGAACAGTACGCAGGCCCTCTATGCCCCCACAAACCTATTGGCCAACCTTACCCATAACTAGATAGCAAGTATAAGGTCTTTTGGAGTTCTCTCCGCCTTTCCGCTTTACGTGCTCGACTGACTCAAGATGGTAGGTAGTCGACGACGTGCTATCACAGGGCCAACTAGTTATCGCCGACTCACGTTGGTCCATCCTAGTCTTTAGCTTGCCTTATTATTGCAACCAAGGCATATTCATGGTTCTTGTTACGCAGTCCTTAACCTCTGTGAGCCCAGGCGGATCATCTGCATCCTCACAGAGGGATACCAAGAGTATCCTCATGTCCCCTCGAAACCGCGTGCTTCGTAATCCAGTCCGTTGGAGCCTTCTATATGATCAGATGGACGTACGCTCCCCCTCGCGCCCTACGGCACCGTGATGATATACCGAATTTGGTTATTCATCCCCTATCGTATGGATTGGTCCAAGCGCCTTATCCTTTCGTACTATTAGACCTTATGTCTGAACTTCTGATTACGCGCTTACTTTGTCTTATTAACTTGGTTATCCTCGTTTATGTTGTCCCTCAATTCTTATTACCAAGTTTCTCTTTAACTAAGGTTTATTACTTAGTCCTTTTCAACTAAGGTTTACTTACTTAGTTATATTTACCGTTGCTTATTTAGTTCTCTAACTAAGGTTCGTTACCCAGTTGCCATTTTACTTAGTTCTCTAGCTAAGGTTCATTTCTCAGTTGCCATTATTGTTATTTACTTAGTTCTCTAATTAAGATTCAACACTTGGTTACCTTCATCTTTATTTACTTCTCTAACTAAGGTTTTCCAATGAATTCAAACATAACTTAAGTTTTCTTTATCAAACGATAGCGTACAGGTTCTTTCCTACATTTTCAGCTTAGATTAACTTATTTCATAGTATAAGTCGTCCCACCTTTCAAGTCTTGTATTACATCTTAAGTCATAATCTTCCCTTGTCCCTAGGACAAGTTTACCCATTATTTAATTTTACATTACCGCAACTCTGGTTTATAATAGGTAGTTATCATTCCCCCATTACTATGTCAATAATTTTAGATTTGACTTAACCCTTTACTTAAACTTTACCCAATTCACTTAATTTATGATACCGTTACGGGTCCCATTTGGTTAAGCATATCACCCGTGTCCCACTTAACCCCCTTTATTGTGGTTTCCATGTCTTACACATGTCTTACTACGGTTAAGTCTACCTTAGTCATGTTTTACATCACATTTCTTACAACGGTTAAGTCTATATTAGTCATGCTTTACATGTCATTTATACCACCCACTTAACCTTCTAACCATACCCATGTCACCCACATGTCTCATTATGGTTAGTATTTCTTAATTTATTTATTATGTCGTAACGATGTATGGCCTCTCACATTAGACTTCCGTTCGTGGCTGCTGGATTTGCCGGGTGGTTCCGGACAGACTTATACCACAACGCGCCTAACCTCGTTTTATAAGCTGTTACGCCTCTAGTTCTTGCCGTTGACCTATCACATTATACGTCTGTTTGTGGTTGCTGGATTTGCCAGGTGGTTCTGGGCAGTCTTATACCACAAACGCGTCTAACCTCGTGTCATAGGCTTTCATTGTCATTTGTCTTTCACCCAAGCCCCAAATTCATGTCATGTGGTCCAAATTCAACTTAATTACAATTCACTTTTTATGTCTATTTCCACTTTGCCATTAACTACACCAATTACATAATGATTAGCCAAATTTCATATTACCAAATTACTCAATTATAGCCAAATTCACCAGTTCCATGATACTCATATCCAAACATGCCAATTTCCAAAATCCCATTATACCCAATTTCATAAAATCAATATTTCCCCAATATATTTCCCCACGTTTATACATATAATCTAATTCACCTTTTAGACTTAATTTCAAGTCACAAACAAATTCCGCCAATTGTCCCAATATTTGCAATAATAATTGTTATGCCACAATTCCCCAAATTTCAGATTATATTCCTCAATTGCATAAAATAAGTTATGCCCCAATATTCCCATATTTCAATCGTACGTATGTATAATAAGATTTCGTCTAGGTTCGAGATAACCTAGATCCAAAAATAAAAAGGGAAGGAGAATAAAAGAACAATTATTATAACATAAATCTTGCATTGAATTTATAACTGGGGAAATGACGAGCGATACTTATACCATTATGCAACAAGTTTATTATAATTCCACTCACCTTGACTGGATTGGAGAAATAAGCGATTTCTCGTTGATGTAGAACGCTGATTTAATCTTCTTATTTGATTATTGGTGAAGTGCATGAATTGTTGATGAAGAACTTTGCTACTTGATTTGATTAAACTCAAAAGTTGATGAAGAACTTGCAATTTAATTTAGAGTTTTGGGGCGGCGGCTATGTTTGGTTGAAGTTTGGCAGCATGGAGGCGTCTTAAGGAATTATTATGAATTAGGGTTAGGTCTTGCTATGTATTTATAGGTGTAGAGAGTGTTTTAGAGCCCTTAGATTGACCTAGAAGCCATCCAACCCATACAGCACATCAAAACACGTCACAGGAACTGAAATCGCCGAGATCTGGGTATAGGTTGACCTCCCTAGGGGTAGGTCGACCCCCTGGTCGACCTGACCCCCCAGGTCGACCTGCCTGGTTTTGGCGGGAAATTTCTCGCCCAGCTGCCTGGGTCGAATTTCGAACTATTTTGAATTTTTGTTGAATCTTCTAAAGGCCATAACTCCTTCATACGGAGTCCGATTTATGCAAACTTGGATCTATTACAAGCAGAATTCCGAGACGAACGCAATGGTGATGTTCGTTTTACTTAATTCCTAATATTTAAATTAGGTATCCTTATTTTCTCTTCTCTTCCATCACACACACTGTTATTGAATTAATTTTTTCCTTCTCTTCCATGTATTAATTAATTCTCATTGTACATCACCATTATTTACCTATCTATGCATATATAAATATTTTTACATATTTTTAATTATATTAAAAATGTGGGGTGTTACATTCTCCCACCCTTAAAGAATTTCGTCCCCGTAATTCAATAAGAGTACAATAGATAAGCCCTCGCAATATCCATTCATCAAGTGTGCATCCAATTGTTGCAAACATTGTGTACATGTGCAAAGTGAGATACATCATAGTAAAGTATGTATGCCTAATTTGTATCCACCTGTATGTATGCAAATTTTAAAAACTCTTTCAAAACATGATGCTAACAACCTAAATATACTTGTAGTCCTATATGAATGCAATATTCTTGAAAAATCAATATATTTTTCATCCAAGTTTTCCCCTACTCTTATAGAATAAGAGCATAGTTCACCCAATTGTCGCATCCAAAACCTTACCATCCATCATTAAATTCGAAATTTAGAAAAAACTAATTTTCCAAATTCGATTTCTTATGTTACGAAAAGGTATAAAACGGAAAAATTCACATCCTCCGTTTTTCTTTTCTAATCGTACTTTGATTTTTATATGAGGATTTCCTATTTTCCTATCCAAGCGCAACCACATAAGAAAATTTCTTCTCTTTTCCCACTTATCTTGGAAAAATTTCATATTTATTCATCGTTTTCTTAAGATTTCCATTTTCTTTTCCCATCACATTTGTTGCCTTACTGGATTTATTGTTTCTTGTTAGCTAGGCTTTTCTCTTTCTTAGGTTATTTGACTTAATCCAATTACTTAAGTTTATTATTTCAAATAAGCTTTTTCTGTTTTCAACTCAAACAGCATCCTACACAGCTATTACTATGAGCCAAGAATCTTAGGACTTTGTCATCTCAGACAATTGCGAGTCCACACAATAGGATCTACCCACTTACTTGCCTTTACTACTTAGTAGTTACTACTAGTCCTTGTTGTGTATTACTAGCCTATCCTTTTTTTCCTTTTTCTCCAGCAACAAACCTAGGTTTCTCAATGCTTATGCATTCTACGGGAAATTTTCCATTAGTTTAATATTAGCTAATCCCTAACTGTAAATTGGCAAGAGAGTAACTCCCTAAATATCAACCCCGAAGACCGAAATCAACATCAGATTGACACTCAGAAAATCACTCAACTTAACCAATCTCTATTTGGTTCCAATTGTTTAGTTCATAGCTTTAACTTTCTCTCGTTCTTCTATAGGCACTAATCCTTACCTACTCCATTCCCTTTTTTTTAAACATGGTTTGGCCTCCTTTCTTTTTATTACATTTTTCTTTCAAAAATTTAAAGTGTTAAAACTTTATTTTCTTCTCCAAAACTTGTTTTCGCCAAACCATAAAAAACATATTACAAAATAAAATGCAAAACACATTTTTTTTTCAAATCACAAAACTGGAGTAGACAAGGACAACTATCGGGCTTATATTGTTTCTAATTACAATGTTAATTTAACTACTCGCTATAAGGTGCAGACATCTATTCTATTCCTATAACTTATTTTGCCCGCCCAAAAAAAAAAAAATTCTTCGCAAATCAATAATCAAAATTTATCGTTAACAGAATAGAATTTCTTTTACAAAACGCAACACTTTCTTTCCAATCCTTTCATATATTATAATATGAAAACTAGCGAGCTATACATGCTATATAATATGCATCTTTTTATGAGAGAATTCTTTTAAAACAAGAAAACATTGTTTTACACAATATACCCCACTTTACTTTAAAACCCAACATGCATTTCTCAAACATCAAAATACTTTTAAGATCAAAACTTGGAAAATACCACAAACTCTTTTACAAACTCAGGTTCTTAAAAGTTTATTATTGGGTTAGACTCCAAGTGGGTCTCCAACTTAACTAGGCTTTCCTAAACATTTTTCCAAAGCCAATTCTCTCAACTATATATATATTCCTAATCCATCTTCCACTTTTTAACCTTTTTCCAATTTATAATGTTTCACTTCTAAACCCACTAATCTGAAATACTAACATTTCAATTTCTATTATATGGAATACATCTTTCTCTAATACCAAATCATATTGTACACTTTCCAACCAAACTACCTAAGGGTCTCAAAAATTTCTATGTTTATTACTTTAGTGTACAAACTAAAAATCCCAACTCTTTCCATGCCTAGTGGGCTACTATATGGATTTAGGTCAATATATATAATATATTTATATTTTTGAAAATACAAATACGTTCACTCATTATCTCCCCAGGAACACTAAACCTCACTCTGATACCAGATGTAACAACCCGATTTCCGACAGACCGATTTTTTCTTTCAAAAACCCAATCTATCGTAACAAGAGTTGGGTGCTCTAGTATCCTGCAGAAAAGGACAGAGATAAAGAAACATGTCTGAATTCGTAAGCATCTTACAGCGGAAGGAATTTAAAGTATAATATACCTTAATATAGCTTTACCTTATAAAACATACTGCCTAACTAGTATCCAAAGCTTATACCATCTCTGCCATGAACCTATCCTGGAAGTATGTAATGAGGAGGGGGTCAGAACATAAGTTCTGTGTGACTAGACTTAGAATAAACTTTTGTATAATCCTACATATCCCGTTTAGTTATATTTTTTTGGTTTTTTGGTTATTAACAATGTTATCTCTTTAAGCTACACTTATCCATCCACTAATAGATTAACCTAATACAATGTATATGTAGTTACCCCCTACTCGGGTCCCCTTTTTATGTGTATGCAGTCCCTTATCCAACTAGTGTCATCTTGTCATATGTAAGAAGATCCTTATCAAATGTCGTACGTCGTACGGGCTTTCATGTGTGTGTGTATATATATATATATAATCACTACATCCACCATTCCTGTGTTGCGTAAGCGTTTGGACTGCCAACCTAGGTCTTACTAGGTTCTGTTGCTGAATACTACCTAGATCCAACTAGGGTTTACCATCGAGTGTTACCTAGGTCCAACTAAGGTTTATTTATCGAACGCTTCCCAGATTCAACTAGGATTTATGCTACCTAGGTCTAACTAAGGTTTATGCTACCTATCGAACAATGCCCTCTAGTCTAGGACACACTACCCAGAGCGATACGTGTTCCTAGGCTTTTCGTCCCAATCGTATCATTAAACGTGCTATATATCTAGTTGCACATGTCCTCTATATGTGCGACCCAAGTCCCATGGCAGGGCTAATCAAGAAACATGTAACTCAGTCGGGAGCTTTAAGTTATCTGCCGATGCAGATGCTAAGGTATATTTTTACTATGGCTATGGTCCCACTTGACCCCTCCCTCAACTAATGAAAGGCACCCAAGAAAATCAAGAATGAGAATTGTATGCATGTCCTCTATGCCCCCACAAACCCATTGGCCAACCTCACCCATAACTAGATAGCAAGTATATGGTCTTTTGGAGTTCTCTGCCTTTCCGCTTTACGTGCTCCAAGATGGTAGGTAGTCGACGACATGCTATCACAGGGCCAACAGGTTATTGCCGACTTACGCTGGTCCGTCCTAGTCTTTAGGTTGCCTTATTATTGCAACCAAAGCAAACTCTTGGTTCTTTTTACGCTTACCTTAACCTCTGTGAGCCCAGGCGGATCATTTGAATTCCCACAGAGGGATACCAAGAGTATCCTCATGTCCCCTCGAAGCCGCGTGCTTCGTAACCCAGTCCGTTGGAGCCTTCTATATGATCAGATGGACGTACGCTCCCCCTCGCGCCCTACGGCACCGTGATGATCTACCGAATTTGGTTATTCATCCCCTATCGTATGGACTGGTCCAAGCGCCTTATCCTTTCGTACTATTAGACCTTATGTCTAAACTTCTGATTACGCGCTTGCTTTGTCTTATTAACTTGGTTATCCTTGTTTATGTTGTCCCTCAATTCTTATTACCAAGTTTCTCTTTAACTAAGGTTTATTACTTATTCCTTTTCAACTAAGGTTTACTTAGTTATCTTTACCGTTGCTTACTTAGTTCTCTAACTAAGGTTCGTTACCCAGTTGCCATTTTACTTAGTTCTCTAACTAAGGTTCATTTCTCAGTTGCCATTATTGTTATTTACTTAGTTCTCTAACTAAGGTTCAACACTTGGTTACCTTCATCTTTATTTACTTCTCTAACTAAGGTTTTCCAATGAATTCAAACATGACTTAAGTTTTCTTTATCAAACGATAACGTACGGGTGCTTTCCCACATTTTCAGCTTAGATTAACTTATTTCATAGTATAAGTCGTCCCACTTTTCAAGTCTTGTATTACATCTTAAGTCATAATCTTCCCTTGTCCCTAGGACAAGTTTACCCATTATTTAATTTTACATTACAACAACTCTGGTTTATAATAGGTAGTTATCATTCCCCCATTACTATGTCATTAATTTTAGATTTGACCTAACCCTTTACTTAAACTTTACCCAATTCGATTAATTTATGATACAGTTACGGGTCCCATTTGGTTAAGCATATCTAAATTTTTGTTTCACATGTCACCCGTGTCCCACTTAACCCCCTTTATTATGGTTTCCATGTCTTACACATGTCTTACTACGGTTAAGTCTACCTTAGTCATGTCTTACACATGTCTTACTACGGTTAAGTCTACCTTAGTCATGTTTTACATCACATGTCTTACAACGGTTAAGTCTACATTAGTCATGCTTTACATGTTATTTATACCACCCACTTAACCCTCTAACCATACCCATGTCACCCACATGTCTATTTATAGTTAGTATTTCTTAATTTATTTGTTATGTCGTAACGATGTATGGCCTTTCACATTAGACTTCCGTTCGTGGCTGCTAGATTTGTCGGGCGGTCCCGGGCAGATTTATACCACAACGCGCCTAACCTCGTTTCATAAGTCGTTACGCCTCTAGTTCTTGCCGTTGACCTCTCATATTAGACGTCCACTTATGGTTGCTGGATTTGCCGGGCGGTTCCGGGTAGTCTTATACCACAAACGCGTCTAACCTCGTGTCTTAGGCTTTCATTGACATTCATCTTTCACCCAAGCCCCAAATTCATGTCATGTGGTCCAAATTCAACTTAATTACAATTCACTTTTTATGTCTATTTCCACTTTGCCATTAACTACACCAATTACATAATGATTAGCCAAATTTCATATTACCCAAATTAGTCAATTATAGCCAAATTCAGCAATTCCATGTTATTCATATCCAAACATGCCAATTTCCAAAATCCCATTATACCCAGTTTCATAAAATCAATATTTTCCCAATATATTTTCCCACGTTTATACATATAATCTAATTCACCTTTTAGACTTAATTTCAAGTCACAAACAAATTCCGCCAATTGTCCCAATATTTGCAATAATAATTGTTATGCCACAATTCCCCAAATTTCAGATTATATTCCTCGATTGCATAAAATAAGTTATGCCCCAATATTCTCATATTTCAATCGTACGTATGTATAATAAGATTTCGTCTAGGTTCTAGATGACCTAGATCCAAAAATAAAAAGGGAAGGAGAATAAAAGAACAATTATTATAACATAAATCTTACATTGAATTTATAACTGGGGAAATGCCGAACGATACTTATACCGTTATGCAACAAGTTTATTATAATTCCACTCACCTTGACTGGATTGGAGAAATAAGCGATTTCTCGTTGATGTAGAATGCTGATTTAATCATCTTATTTGATTATTGGTGAAGTGCATGATTGTTGATGAAGAACTTTGCTACTTGATTTGATTAAACTCCAAAGTTGATGAAGAACTTGCACTTTAATTTAGAGTTTTGAGAGCGGCGGCTATGTTTGGTTGAAGTTTGGCAGCATGGAGGCATCTTAAGGAATTGTTATGAATTAAGGTTAGGTCTTTCTATGTATTTATAGGTGTAGAGAGTGTTTTAGAGCCCTTAGATTGACCTAGAAGCCATCCGACCCATACAACACATCAAAACACATCATAGGAACTGAAATCGCCGAGATCTAGGGATTGGTTGACCCCTAGGTCGACCTCCCTAGGGGTAGGTCGACCTGACCCCCCAGGTCGACCTGCCTGGTTTTGGCGGGAAATTTCGCGCCCAGCTGCCTGGGTCGAATTTCGAACTGTTTTGAATTTTTGTTGAATCTTCTAAAGGCCATAACTCCTTCATACAGAGTCCGATTTACGCAAAATTGGACTCTATTCCAAGCAGAACTCCGAGACGAACGCAATGGTGATGTCCATTTTACTTAATTCCTAATATTTAGATTAAGTATCCTTATTTTCTCATCTCTTCCGTCACACACACTGTTATTGAATTAATTTTTTTCTTCTCTTCCATGTATTAATTAATTCTCATTGTACATCATCATTATTTACCTATCTATGCATATATACATATTTTTACATATTTTTAATTATATTAAAAATGCAGGGTGTTACATGCCATCTCCTGCTGTCCAAGCAAGATGCCCTGGTGCTCTCTTACCAGCTGGGCATGTCTCTCGGAGATGGTCCTAACTTCCATCCTCAAATTCCAAGACTCCCTCGAAGACCATGTATCCCATCCATCTGACTGGGAAGGCTCGGTGCCTTCCCAGTGCGGCTCCTAACCATTATGCTCATGCCCCTCTAACTAATCGAAGTACTGATAAGGTTGTTACTGCTCTACAAGGGAATCAAAATGGTGTCCAAAAAAATCTCTTGGAGAGTGTCCTACCAACGGTCCAAACGACGATCCCACTAGAAAGAATGGGTGCTCTCAATGGCCCGACTGTCCTAAATCTCCAGGAGCCACCTCCCTAAACTGCTCTTCCTCCGCACCTCCTCCCAACTCATCACCCTCATTGGTGCAACTATGATCGTCATCACTGCCATCACCTCATCCTGATCGTGCTCCATCGGCTGAGGGCCCATCGCCGAAATCTGCTACAACTCTATACCCATCCTCGTCAACATGTCGGTGTCTATCAAATAATGAGGTTGTGTAATGTGGTTCTCATGTGCAAATACAACCTCGGACTGTCGAAAAGCTACTGTCCATAGATGCCCAAAAGGGATAGTAGAAGTCCTCTTCCCAAGGGAGGAAGCAAAATACTCCATAATAACGCTTGCCCAATTCACCTCGATCCCAGCAAAAACTGTGTATGTGGTTGTCCTAATCATGGGGGAAACCCTATCAAAACTGCCTGTCTTGGATGCCAGATTATACTGTAAAATGCGCATGACTACCAAAGCTAATGGGCATAAATGTGCCATATCCCATGCCCTAACATCCTCGTCTACAAAGATCCTACGCAATACTGCCAAATTCTTCATCTCATTATCCTCAAAAAGTATCCCCTCTCCTCGTATTCCCGACATAAGACCAAACTGCTGTTCAATTAACAAAACACGTGTTCCCTTTACTTCTAACTCCAAAATTACCAAATCATTTTCTTCCCTCTTTTCTAAATTTTCCTCAAAAAGTCGCACTAACCTTGGGTATGCTTTGCTTTCCACAGTGTTGTGATCCAGAATTCCCGTATTAGTGAATAGAGCCTCTAGAGGTGTAGCTACAATATCTGCAAACTTGACAGGCCTTCCTAGTAATATGTCGAAGTCAATCGACTTAGCATAGATCTCCACTATTTCCCTTTGATTATGACACCAAGCAAACTCCTATGGCGTCAACTGTGGGTACAAAGAGGCCAAAGAAACAGGTCGCGGCGGCATGGCAGATATCTTCTGATTCTTCAAGAAATAGATATTGATCTAGATAAAGAGCGGAGAGGGCTTTGATTTGGTACTAATTTTGTGCCAAACAGTGGAGAGTCGAGGTGTTTTTGGCGTTGGAAGAAAGGGGGAAAATTGGGTTTACGGGTGGGTTTGGGGGAGCAGCGAGAGTGACAACGAAGCCATACGGCTTCGTATTTTTATTTTTATTTTCATGGCCTGGGTGCGTGGGTCGACCCGTAGGTCGACCCCATGATCGACTCGACCCCTTCAGGTTTTTTTCGTTTACCCATCCCCACTAAACCCAAGAAAAGAAAAGGAAAGGGTATCTTTCTGTTATGCTGTACCATCGGTTTTTCTTCTTCAGACTCTATGAATTTCTGACGACTTTTCTAAAACTGGCCTTTCCTATATGCCCTCATAAAGCCAACATCCTCAACTATATGTATATATTCCTAATCCATTTTTCTCCAAAATCAGGCATCTTGTACACTCCCCCCCCCCCCCCCCCAAATTACATAAGGGTCTCCTATTTCCATATCCATTTCTTTAGTGTACACAACAGATATCCCACTCCTACCATATTTTCACTCTTTATTTAGTGGGTTCCACTTATGGATCTAGGTATATATACATATAATATATTTATATTTTAAAAATACATTCACTCACTATCTATATAGGAATCCCAAACATATGCTCTGATACCAAATGTAACAACCCGAATTCCAACAAACTGATTTTTTTTTCAAAATTCTAATCTATCAAAATCCATGTTGGTTTGTCTGGTATCCTGCAGAAAAGACAGAGATAATAAACATATCAGACCTCAGAAAACAACTCATAGCAGAATGGAATAAAATATAATATAATCAAAATATAGCCATACCCAGGTAATAATACTGCCTAACCAGTATCTAAAGCAATCATATCTCTATCACAAATCCAACCTGCAAGTATGTTATGAGGATGGGGTCAAAACACAAGTTCTGGAGACTGGATTTAAACTACTCATTTTGGATAACCCTACATATATCGTTCAATTATATTTTCCTATTTATTAGGTTACTTGGGTTAACAACACTCAAGGCTTACACACACGTCGTACCCATCAACCTCCCAGTAGATTAACCTAATACCGTATATGTAGCTACCCTGAATAATAGGGTACACCCCATGGTACCCCACTCGCACAGTCTCCGACGTAATGCCATAGAAATATACGTAGTCCCTAATCCTATGTCGAAACGACGTACAGATCCCTGTATAACAACGCTACATTCCACGTAGAACCACCATCACCATGTTACATAAGCATACGGATTGTCACCTTTGAACCATTCAACCGAATCAGATTCCATCACAGAGAAATGCCCTAGAGTCTATGATACACCACCCAAAGCATACATGCATGTATCTAGACTTTCTCACGTATATATCATCAATCATACTTGATGCCTCAACTTCAACAATACACCATCCGAAAATGGTATGCATGTATCCATGCGTATTTCCTACTGGGCACCGAGTTTCGTAACAAGGCTGTGTCAAAAACACAAAACTCTGTTGGGAGCCTTTTCAGATATCTATATACACAGATGCTATGGTCTTCATTTCCAGTGGCTATGGTCCTACCCGACCCCTCCCTCAACTAGTGAAAGACAAACATGATTGAGAGCTAGTGACGCGACCCAGAAAAACACCAAACAACATCCTAATTGGCCTGTCCCACAACCAAAGCCTTGATAGCGAAAGGTCGATGATCAGTAGGTTTAGCTCTCCGTCTTCTCGCATCACGTATCATATTGATTGTCGATGGTTGGTATCCAACGACTGTTATCAAGCAGATGGGTAGACCCGCCGAAGGAAACCATATAAAATGGTCGTAACCCGCCTAGTCACAAGACAACATGATTGTCAATCACCTATGCCATCCTATAGCCTTCTGACTACCCCATATTGTGGCAGTCAAGGTATACTCATCGGGTAGTAACGCGCAGACCTAACCTCTGCGAGCAAAGCCTAAATGCTGCCACCGCATAGAGGACTACTAGGAGTACCCTCCACATCCAAGGAAGCTTAATGCTTCCCTTTCCAGTCCTTCGGAGCTAGTAGAATATCAACAGAAAAGGCAGAATAATCAGATGGATGTGCGCTCCCCTCGTGCCTCATGACACCACGATGATCTACCCTATTGGATTATTAACCTTCAAACGTACAGACTGGTCCAAGCGCCTTGGGTTAGTGTTATTAGATCCTATGTCTAATCATTTAATTACGCGCCTGTTGTACCTCATCAGACTTTCAGTTAACTTGATTATTTCAAGTCATATTGACTTCTTAGTCAAGTTACCAAGTTCCTCTTGCTTATTAATTCCAGTTATATAACCTAACCCATTTAACTGCATTAATAATCTTTTAACATGTTATTCTTATCAGCAGATTTCAAGTTCTCAAGTAACATGTTCTTCTTATCAGCAGGATTCAAATATTCAAGTTTATAGATTACTTATTTTATAATTAAGTACAGCTTGTTTTATTACATAAGTTATGACATTCCTTCTATCGTTTATTATAACCTAAGTTATAATTTCCACTTGTCCCTAGGACAAGCCTACCTATTATCTTTCCTTTTTCACTTTCAGGTTTATTCATAATAGGTTATTATCAATCCCCGTTCATTCCAATCCTTTTACTGTTGTAACTTTCATTCATTTCCATTAATTACAATTAATGCCATTTCTTCCTTTCTAGCCATATACATATATTTATATATGTACCAGACCTCTCACATTAAGCCGACCACTTATGGAAGTTGGACTTGTCGGGCGGTTCCGGATAGACTTCTAATACAAGCTGGACCTAACCTCATGCTCAACACCATTATACTTACATTTACAATTTTCTATTTATTGTAAATTTATGCATAAACGTTCTCCCAATCTTTTACTACAATTCTTATTTACAATCTTTTGCACAGTAATCTTCTAAACAAGTGTTCATGTTCATTGTAAATTTCCTAGTTGCAACTTTTACAGTAAATTTCAAATTACATAAATGATTAATGGAAAACAGGTCTTATACAACATTACAATTTTCCCCTACTTTCACTGTAACTTAACTTACGATATTCAATTAACAAGTCATTAGAACAGGTCTATATACAATAATAATTCTTTCCACATTTTAATAGGTTTATACATTTTCAGCAGATTTACACATATTCACGGGGAATGCCAAACGATAAATATACCATTATCAAAAAGTTTAACTTAAATCCACTTACCTAGTAGTTTACCAATTCCTGAATATGGTTTAGGCCTAGCATTCCATAGCTCTTCTATTGGATTTAGAATCTAAACAACCATGGATTCATGTTTTTAAGACTAACAAAAAAGGGAAAAGAAAAAAGAAATTCAAATTAACCAGATTCTAGAATTACCGTGCTTTGGCTAGAACTATGGACTCCTATTTAAAGATATGCATTCTTTTTCTCCAATTCCTAGATCAGAACTTCCTAGAACTAACTATTCTATTTTTTGGAGATATTTGAGGAAGAAGAATGGCAGATCCTAGGCATTATTCTAGAATTTATCAGAATAAGACTAGGGTTTGCTAACATATTTATAGAGGTACCAGGAGAACAAGGTCCATCTAATTCTAAGTTACGAAAATCTGAAGCGTACAACTCAGCAGAAATACGTCATAGGAGCTCGTTGGACTCTCCTTGGGTCTACCCGTAGGTCGACCCACTCCCTGATCGGTCAATCCATAGGTCGACCCGTATAAGTTGGGTTGACCGCGCTGGGTCCAGCTCCCTCCGTTGTTTCTTGTCTTGCCTTATTATTTTGAATGGTAAACTTTTGATTTCCATTCTGATTTATTGCCCTGATTGATTTCATATTTTTATATCTTTCAATTAATTCTGAATTCCCTTATGTACATATTCGTATACAATTATATATACAGTTTTCCGGGCATTATAATTTGTTATTACCATAACAATACGGGGTGTTACAGTTTTGTTGTCTCCTTTCCTCTGTTCTTGGCTTTCAATATTGAATTGTGGAGACTTTAGGTGATAGTATTGAATGAATGCTCAGTGTTGATTTAATTGCCTCTATTTCATCATATATTTAACTTCCGTCTTTGTTATCTCCATTGATTGATGCTGCTTTCTATTATCGGTTTCAATACCAAAGTATAGGTACTAATAGCTCTTCTTTTGCTTACTTCTAGCCCTTTAATTTTTCTTATGTGCCTGGTTTCGTCTTTGCGTCTTCTCATCTTAAATAATTGGTGCTGACATACTTGTCTTCCCTATTTAATATTTGGTATCATCTGCCCCGATACTTGCTATCGTTACCTTAAGCTTGGACCCTTTATCTAATGCTTCTATCTCCCCATCTTTGGTATCGTGGATTCGGTATCAGTCCCGTTGCTAGATCAACTGCTTCCCGCTCTTTATTAATTTCATCTTCACCTGATGTCATCATTATCTTTGTGTTGGCTTTACGCCCTGATCTTATTTCTCTTTTGGTGTCAGCTTTCTAGGTATCGCCTTCATAAGCTTGCCTTCTTATTCCAGTGCCGATACCAAGCTAAATTGTTCATTTCACGTTGGTATCGACACCGGGCCTTTATCTCCTTTTTGGAATCATTGCTAGGGCCATTCCCTTATGAAATCTTTGCTATCTCGATGTCAGTTCTATGTACATGCTTTCCTCTTTCCTGCTTCTTTAGCGCTATCACTGCTACTTCTAATCTTCTGCTATCGGTGTCGGACCGATACCCTTGTGCTATAGTATCAGCCTTGAGCCTCTCGGACCTCTTCTTTGATGTCGATGTAGCATTGGTATCATCCCTCTAACAATACTAAGTGTTGATGCCTGGTTGCAACCCAAACCTTTTGCTGTTGGCATCGACTATGAGCTCTTTGCTCTTGGTGTCAGTTCTATAGCTTTAAGCGCTTGCTTTCGGGGCTTTTCCCACTTGGTTCCGATTTCGCTACCTAAAACCTTTTTTCTTGTTTCCGATCTTTTGCTTCTTTGTATTTGGCCAGTGCAAATTTTGTTGTTAATAGTTTGCCTCTCCCCCCAATATAAAGAAGCTTTTGTTGTTTAGGACAAATCTTGTGGTTCCTATACCGTTTTTCTGTAACTTTAGAAACATTAGAAAGATTTTGGTATTAGTTTTGTATAACCCAAAATAGTGATGCAAGGGGAAGCATAAACTTCCCTTAATGAACAGAACTCGAATATGAACACCAAGTTATGAGCATTTATGAATCTAATTATTCATAATGTGCAAACTCAGATATGCATCCATGGGGGACTCTATGGTTTAAAACTTAACATCTTCCTATCAACATTTAATAGGAGTCCAATATTCTTGTTCAGACATTCAGCTATTAAGAATTTACCCTTGGAATTGTGAGATGGTAAATCTATACTTTTATACTCAGGTATTTTACTTATAATGTGTCAAACATTATTTTGACCAAAATCACATAGCAAATGATTTGTGATAAGAATAATAAATTGGTTTCAATTTTCATAAGTTTAGGAAAACCTCCCTGTGTGAGGTATTGAGAAATCATAACCCTCGTCAGAAGGTTTCATAATAGAAGACTTGGATATGACAATAAAGTCCAAAAATCCCTTCCTAGATTTAGGTATAATAATGGAAGACTAGAACTCCGCTTCTGGCGATAATAGAAGTCCCGAACCAAACCCAGATTCTGGGTAATGAAAGAAGACCAGAACTCCGCTTCTAGTAATAATAGAAGTCCCCAACCAAACCAAGATTCAGGTTAATAATAGAAGACCATAACTCCACTTCTGGTAACAAAAGAAATCCCGAACCATACCCAGATTCAGTTTAATAATAGAACACCAAAACTCCAGTTCTGGTATAATAGAAGTCCCAAACCAAACCCAGATTCGGGTTAATAACAGAAGACTAGAACTCTGCTTCTGGTAATAATAGAAGTCCCGAACCAAACCCAGATTCGGATTAATAATAGACGACCACAACTCCACTTTTGGTATAAAAGAAGTCCCGAACCAAACCCAGATTCGGGTTAATAATATAAGATCAGAACTCCACTTATGGTAGTAATAAAAATCCCATACCAAACCCAAATTTGGTTTAACAATACAAGACCAGAACTCCACTTCTAGCAATAATAGAAGCCCCGAACCAAACCCAGATTCGGGTAAATAATAGAAGAACAAAACTCCGCTTCTGGTTATAATAGAAGTCCCGAACCAAACCCAGATCCTGGTTAATAATAGAAGACAAGAAATCCACTTCTGGTATAAAAGAAGTCCCGAACCAAACCTAGATTCGGGATAATAATAAATGGAGCCCTCTTCAGACCTGTTCTTTTCTTCGAAGGTAATTATTAGAAAACAAAACTAGTTTGTAGAATCAGAACTCATTTAAAGTTGCTGACTTAAGTGTAATCAAAACTCAATAATAAACACCAAAATCATTTGTCATACATAAATCGAATAAAAAGGTGAACTTCCAAAAGTGTAGAAGAACTTTAAAAGTCAATAAGACAAGGGAACTCATGAATGCAATACCCATTCGTAAATTAAATCAGCAATTCAACCGAAACTTACTCGAAATCATCCAAAGGATCTCATTCTACTGAATTTACTAGGAAATGGTATAGTCATATGGAATGTTATAATAAAAGTATGAAGAATCATCCAGAAGTTATTTAAAGATCATTTGTGTTGATGATGTTGAGAAATATAAATATCATTGAATGTAATCAAGCAATCATGGATTATTTTCGGGTTTCTCGGAAGTCCAACAGAGAAAACATGTGAGCGAAAGAGTATTAAATATTCCTAAGGATAACTTTCCGACGTATATATAGAGGGCTGCTTCCTGAATAAATTAACTCTACCCCAAGTTGATCAATTGTTAGCAGAGGTTCTGTTAAGCTTTCTAGCCATTGGGTATCTAATGTCTAGTCTTATTTCTAACCCATAGGATATGCAGATGAATGACTACTCTTTAAAAGAGTGACACTAACCCCTTTAGGGGAAGATGCATGTATCATAACTAGCCCGACTTATGTAGAAACTCCAATATCTGGAGGTGGAAGTATTTAGCCCTACTTCGGGGACAGCTCCATTGTAAGAGCTTGTGAGTGTTGTATTTCTACTCCAGAGGCAGCTCCATTGTAGGAGCTTGTGAGTATTGTAGCTCTACTTCGGGAGCAACTCCATTGTAGGAGCTTGTGAGTAATATAGCCCTACTCCGGGGGCAGCTCCATTGTAGGAGCTTGTGAGCATGGTGGCCTCTCTTTCTGGTGGGGGGGTTTATTTGTTGTTGTTTCTCCTCTCGAAAGCTTTGTTTGTTGTGCCATTCCTTCTAAAGGCTTTATTGATTCGCCCTTCCTTTTGAAGGATTTACTGGTTTTCCTTTCTTTCATCAAGGGTATGTTCCACACCTTTCATAGAAGAATTTAAGTATGTCAATATAACATGTTTGACAAAGTTCATGAAATTCTGAAATAGTGGAGATAAGATTTAGAATAATTTTATTTAATCTGATCTACGATGGGTGCTTAATCATATATTTGCTGCATATTTATCTGAGCAGCTTCTATCGAAGCTTGTCATTGATTGATAACTTTGTTGTGCATTTATTCATGCATTGTGCTCTTTAAGTGATCTTATTTGAGCTTTTGTTCCCTCTCATGCGATGAGACATAAACAGAAATTGGACGTGCTTTAAGTGCTCCCCTTGAGGTTTCGTTCCCTTCTGCGGGATGAAACATAAGCAGAAGGTGCTTCTTTTGAGCCTTCGTTGTATGCAAAAGTTTAGGCAGGGTTTGGTTTTTACCTTTAGTAGCACTTGAACTTGTATTAATATTTGTTCGATTCTAAGTAAAAGACAAAGTTAAATGACTAATGAAAGTAATTATTTGAGATAGGAAACTTATTGTTAAAATTCTAATCCCATATCATAGTGTCTCAGACCGCTTTTTCTATTGGTTATACTCCAAGCTTCTCGATTAGTCTTTCTTTGTTTATCGACTTAGTTTCTTTTTCATCAAACCGCTACATTGACTAGTTTTGTGTCCTTTTATCTTGTGATAAGAAAAATAACATTTACCTTTGCTTGATTTTGAAGAGCCTTCTGTAAGAGGATTGGAACCAAGCCCTTCTGTCTTCGATTCTGTAACAACCCAGAAAATCTGAGCCAATTTAAAAAAATTATTTTGGCCCATTTAGTGAATTTTGGATATTTAAAATGAATTATTTTAAATAATAACAACGAGAAATTTATTTTGAACAGAATTAGAATGTATATATTTATTTGAATTGACGTTAGAGTATAAATATTTTATTTTAAATATAAAAGGGATTGGAAATGGCGCGGTAGTTTAAAAATTCGATTTCAAATTTCAAATGAATGTATAGGATTCAAAATAAACCGGATTTTATTGAAACCAAAAATATTAGAATCTATTTGAAAATATCTTTCCCACGAATCCGAAAAACCAAAATTTCATAGCGGGGATAAATTGTTATGTCCAGTTGAAATTTCAGAATAGTCGCTAAGGAATTTTGGCCCTTAAAAATGGAAATTTTGCAAATGACCTCCGTTTTCGACGAAACCACTTTTGTTGGATCCGGGATGTTAAGTTATTGCTAAATTCCAGAATTCATAATTTTCTGAATCAATATGTGAGTGTGGCAAAAGAAAACGTGTTTTGTCAGTTTCAGTCAATTTGGATCGACCAGAAAATGTTCATTTTTCAAATGGTCTCCAAATTTGACGAAATTAGTTTTGTTAGGACCGTATCGTCAATACAAAGCCAGGAATAATTTTTTTGTAATTTTTAGAGTCAGTATGTGACCCCGATAAATTGAAATGTACGTTTAAATTAAATATATATTGAATTATATTTTAATTTGAATCAAAACTGATCGAAACGATAGAATTACCTAACGATACATATTCCATTGTGTTCGGAATGGGGGTAATCAGCTAGGGGCAACAGTCGTTGGGTCTTGATTGGGGTTCGAACGAAAAGTCAACTATGTGGAAAATAAATTAAATAATTAAATTAAATAAATATAGCATAAACCCCCCCTTTTACTTTCTCCCTCCCGCTCAGAAAGGAAAATAAAAAAAGGAGGGGGGAGAAGGGCGATGAAAGCCCCAGCCGCCACCTCTCGTCGTCGCCCCTTCCCCCTCCCCACCCCAGTACCTCACCACCGCCTCCATCTTCTTCTCCCCTCTCTCGCATCGCTCCCCCTCTCCGCCTCCCTCTCCAGTCCCGTTCGAGCCCCCCCTAAACCCTAGTTTCCCCCAAACCGTAACCCCCTTAACCAATATGACAAGCGACCACTGCCTTAGGCGCCACCATCCGACCCAGCGCGCACCGCCCCCAACCTCAGACGATCTCCAACAACCCTCCTCCCTCCTTGAACATCAACAGTGAGTGTTTATTTATTCTCCTTTAAAAATATAATGTTGTTTAGTTAAAAATGTGATATTTTGTTTAGTTAGAAATATGATACATTATTTGTTTTAAAGATATAAACTTTGTTTGTTTTAAAGATATAATCTTTGTTTGTTTTAAAAATATAATCTTTGTTTGTTTTAAAAATATAATCTTTGTTTGTTATACAAAAATATGATCTTTGAGTATATATATGGTTTTAGAATAAAGATTTCATTTTTATTTATGTGGTTTTAGAATAAAGATTTCATTTTATATATATGGTCTTAGAGTAAGGATTTCATTTTTATTTATATGGTTTTAGAATAAAAATATGATTTTTATTCTTACGAAGTAGCGATAAAAATATAATTTTCATTATAGGAACAGTGATATAAAAATACGATTTTTATATATATAGATTCGAAATAAAAATACGATCTTTATATAAGAAGTAAAAATATAAATATATAATTTTTATATAGGAAGAAGCGTTGTAAAAATATATGAAGCGATAAAAATATGATTTTCATATATTCATTAGCGATATAAAAATTCGATTTTTAAATATATGAAGTAGCGATAAAAATTCGATTTTTATTGTATATATAGCGAATTAAAAATATGATTTTTAATATATGAACATCATATTAAAAATATGATTTTTACTATGAACAACGGGAAAATATAGCAATGATATCGACGTGAATCAAATCCAAACAGTTCAGAAAGAAAGACTGACGGAGTGGAACCCGAAGGTGAGAACTTCTCACTTTTATTTTATTTTCTAGTTTGAAATATATACTAGGATACAGACGGTGCTTAGCAGCACCCGACACCCGTCGTCCACAGACCATGGACGGCTTGTTTGTTTGATTGATGTGTTGTGAAAATTGATTGTGTGATGTGAAATGGAATAAAATATTTTATAGTTAAAAATATAATTTTTAACGTGTATATATAAGAAATAAACATTTATAAACAAATCGGACGATTTTTTTATGTACACACATTTGACTGATATTGATTGGGATGATAAATTTTACACATCGCCCAACTGCACAAATAAAACCTGTGTTTGATTGTTTGAAACCCTACACGGGTATTGGGATGATATTGGACATACACTAATCCCAATAATTAGTTGTATGTCAATCGATTGGTTGACAAGCTGTGTAAGCTTTAAATATTTGTATTTGATGCTTATGCCGTGTAGAATGCACTTTGGATGATGGTTGACTGTGTTTTATTGTTGCTGTATACATGTTGTATGAAATCCATATAATCACCTTATATGGTAATTGACTGTGTCTGATTCCAGTTCAGAAAGATTGAATATTTTAAAATAACAAATATCAAATAATATTCAGTAACTGATCAAAATCTGATTTTGATGTCCAATTTGGGATGGACACGAATGTATTTAAATATATAAAGCCGTGTTGATTAGATTAACGCCATTTTGACATGAACGATATATATATCGATTTTATTCATTTTTATAATGAATATCGAAAAAGAATTGATTTCAAAAATTAATGTTTTGAAAATATTATCATTTATATATCGATGATATGGAACATTCAATTTTGATTTGAAATTGAATATGAAGTTGAAATCATTTTGAAAATGAATTTAAAACGATTTATAAAATACGTTTTAAAGGGAAATCGATGAAATGTATATAATATATATATTGTGTATATATATAATGGCCTGAATAGAACGTGCCGCGCTGCGGCAGTTCGCGAATTTCAACCATTGACTTCGAATGGACATTACGGGAGATCCGACCGCTGGATTCTCCTAAAAATCGGAACCGTTGGGTTCGTATCAAAAAGAGCTTTCTAAATAATATTAGAGATTTGAAGTGTAACGGTTGGATTTGGAATTATGTCCAAATCAAATTTGAAAAAGGTCGCTGTAAGTGCAGTTCCATGGCTGTTTATGAAAATCGACTGTACGGGCCTTGATAAAATTATTAAAAATATCAATAATTAGTGTAAAATCATAAGAAGTGATTTGGAAAGAATTAGGATGAAAAATTCCATATTTGAAAAGATAAAAATAGATTTTTATCGAAATGAACTAGTTTTGAACTAGAATCATAATTCAATTATTTTATAATAAATAAATTGGTTTTGAAATGGTTTTAAAAATAACCAAAATTTCCAAAATATAAATTGGAAATGGATTTGAATCGAAATTGTCTTCGGAATAGTTCGATGTTGAATTTCGTGATTTTACAGATATTGTTATGGAAATTTGAAAGATATATATATCGTTATTTCCAATATGATATTTGTTGATTTCAGAATTTGATATTGAATATAAGCTGATATATTTTCTATTCAGAGCCTTGTATTTAATATCAAATTGGATTTTGGGTTTGTCATGAGTGGTATCTTTAATAATACTATTCTTGAACCCAATGGAGTTAAGAAAATTAGAAACTGGGTGGAGATTAGCTAAGTTGAATGGTTTCCTGAGTATTGGTTTGATGTTGGTTTCGGCCTTCGGGGTTAATACTTAGGGAATTGTTCTCTTACTGATTTACGGTTAGAGACTGAAGGGATGCAGATAGGGTTTGTTATGAACTATGTTTTAGCGACATTCGTTCTTTAACCCGATTTACAGTGAAATGGGATTTGGAAATTATAAGTCTTTTGTTAAGATTTAAAGGATATTTTCCAAAGTAAAGTTTTCCAATTTAATATATTAAATTGGGATTGAATGGAATTCGATTTGGTAATAATCGAAGTAAGCTTCTATAGAGGAAGACGGTTAATATATATGAAATTTAAAAGGCCTTGTCGTTATTCCATTTATATTATCGGTTGGATATGGAAGTTTATATCGATTATATACATCGATTTGTTTTCCATGAAGATTCCATTGTTAACGGAATGTGATTTTGGTTTGTCGTAAATAGTATCTTTAATAATACCGTTCTTAGGCCCAACAGAGTTAAGAAACTCAGAAACTAACTGGAGATTAGTTAAGTTGAATAGTTTCCTGGGTATTGATCTGATGTTGGTTTCGGCCTTTGGGGTTATTACTTAGGGAATCGTTCACTCGCTAATTTACGGTTAAAGGCTGATGGAATGGAATGTGGTTTTGGGTTTATCGTGAACCATGTTTTAAATGACATTGGTTCTTTAACCCAGTTAAAGACAGGATATGATTTCCCAAGTTAAGCATCATTAATATTGATTTTTGGGAAGATTAAAACCAAGTGGAGTTTTAATGCATCTTTAATTAGATTGAAATCATATCCAAAGGAAGATTAAAGAATAAATTTAAAGAATTTATCTTTGATAAAATTAATGGGAACCTTTCCCAAAGTATATGAATGTTTGGATAAAGAAATATTCTGGACTGGAATGAGGCGTATGTTTTGTTTTTATAGCAATTATTTATTATATACGCGAGTTATTCAGAAAGACCGGGTTTATCCCATTCTGAATAACTGATTCAACGATGTGTCGTGAATGAAGACGGTGGTTGAAGACCGGAGGTCTTCACATCATTTAGATGATTACTGATGTCTTTATTGGGCTGTACACCCAAGGCGAGGTAATAAGTGGTGATCGTCCATATATATTTGGAAATCGACGGATATGCGAGAGCCTCTCCCCTGTATTGGACATATGGCGGAGGAATAAGGTGCCTCTGGTTTCGATCAGACCCAGAACGAACTTGTAAATGGATGTGTCTCTGACATCGGATTTCATTCTCTGTGATTGATAGACATCGGTTGCATAGCGTGAATTGCCTGTGTGGCATGCTGAGATGCAAATGATCAAGGCTTCTATTGAAAAGCAGAGTCTTGTGGTTGATGATCAAAGCACGGCCTTTGTGGCATAGCTTTGTGTAGCATTAATTCGCGAGCCTCACACCCTAGTGTGAACCAGAAATGGGAGAGGACTTCAGGGAGGACATACGTTTTTCTCTAGCTAGGAGTGTTGTCAATGCTTTGCATACCCTGGCATTTTACTTATGTGGATGATGGATAGGAGGCGCCTCAGTTATATCAGTCGATCCGGGGTCAATGGAGTCATTTGGCTCATTGACGCCCCCACAAGGCGGGGAAACGCAGTGTTCAGGCATTTTAATCCACATCGAGTGGACCGGCCCTGGCGATCCAAGGTGCAGTTGCGGATGTTCCTGAGACACGGGCTAGAGCATCTCGAAGCGGTAAGGATGATCCCTTGCCTTGGTTCACAGATGGAAATCCAACTTCCAATACGAGACATTTTCGGTTTTGATTGTAGAGCCTAGTATTGGCGACATGATATATGGTACCCATGCCATCTAGGATTGATACATTTATATTTGGAGTTGTTTTATACACTATGCACTTATAATAGTCTCAAATGATTTGTTTTAACGTACCAAGCATGTTTGGCTATTATAAGGGAAAACCCTATCCCTCGGCTTGCGTTGCATTGTGTGATATGACCTGGGTCTTATAATAGCTTCATTTTTCCAAAAAGCATTGCGCTATTTTGTTATATGCACTGGTATTCTTAAGAGGAAACCCGTTCCGTGTTACACGACGTGGTTCCTTGATATATCTGATTTAAAGTAAAGTTTTAAATAACTGATTTAGTTCTCACACCAGTCACATGACTGACCTGGAGTTTATTGTTTTAAACCTAAACTCTGGGTGCCCCTATTTTCCATACGGGCAGCTAGTAGTTTTGGTTTTGCAGATTTATATTCACAGGATCTTGGTTTACAGCTGGAATGATATTCAGAAAGCTCTGTATCCGTATATTCTTTTTAGTTGTGTTTTGTATTATTTTTCGGCTGCTATGTATTTAAATGTAATTTAAATATCTGATATTGTTCGAATGTGTAATATTTATTCATACTCTATTATATTCTTGTATTCTGATGTAATTGTTGTAATAACAATGAAATGTTCTTCTGTTTGTGTTCTGATTCGTCTTGTCCTCAAGGAAATCCGTGCTTCCTCTTCTCTTCAGAGACCGAGGAAGTTACAGGTTCTTACAGTGGTATCAGAGCTTTGGTTTACAGAGCTCGGAGAACAAGGCATATTAGAACCAAACGAAAGAATTCATCAGAGATTGGATTAGTAAAATCCAATGAGAATGACTCGTTAGAGATAGGATCAGTAGTATCCTAGAACGGGTGTGAGGAGTAATGTTTTTAAAATAAATTTTATTTAAAAATTTAAATCATATAATACGTATTTGAATACTTTATTTATATTGATTTGGACAATCGAGTATATGGAGATTTTGAATCTACGCGTAATTAACATGTATTCGAAGTTTTAGTATATTGTATAGATATAGAATCTCACTCTAGTCGCCCCGAGATGGTTCTGATGATCGCTATAGTACATACATCATCAGAGTTTATATTCGAGTTTCGGAAGTGGGATTTCTATATATTTTTCCAATTGACTGGTGTGAGAACAAAAACTAGATATGACTTATGGTTGTGATTTTGCATCAAAAATCCGATTTTTGGGCTATGCATCAAAGTTATGAATTTGAAAAGCTAATCAACTAATTGACCGATGGTTGTATTATATGATTATTCCTTTAAACCATCATGTGAAAGAAAGGAAAATTTGGGCCAAATGATACCAAATATTGAACTGTACTGAAAATTGTTTGAAATTGCATGCATATACATGAATATACATTGAACAGGTCATTGCAAGGAGGCTAGAGCAGAGGAATAAAATTGTTTGCCCGACAAATAGGTACATGTTTACTAATTTCTTGGGGTTTTTGATGATTTTATGAGCCGATTGTCGAACCGCTTGGCTATTTCTTTTTCATTTTAAGATGAGAAGGCCTGCATGACGATTTCGGGATTTTCCCGGTGCTCCCGTGCAGGGGAGGTTATGGTGAAATTTTTCGAAAATTTAGGGTGTTAGCCAAATTTTTGAAAAATTTGAAAAGTTCTTAGAAACTGAAAAGTTGAAGAACTTAAGCCGTAATGAAAATAATGAAAGTTGAGTTGGTTTGTAAAGCAACTTTCAGCTCCGTTCCTTTTCGAGGACGAAAAGATTTTAAGTTGGGGAGATTGTAACAACCCGGAAAATCTGAGCCAATTTAAAATTTTTATTTTGGCCCGTTTAGTGAATTTTTGGATATTTAAAATGAATTATTTTAAATAATAATGACGAGAAATTTATTTTGAATAGAATTAGAACGTATATGTTTATTTGAATCGACGTTAGAGTATAAATATTTTATTTTAAATATAAAAGGGATTGGAAATGGCGCGGTAGTTTGAAAATTCGATTTCAAATGAATGTACATGATTCAAATTAAACCGGATTGTAACAACCCAGAAAATCTGAACCAGTATGAAAATTTTAAATTGGCTATTTTAGTGGATTTAGAATATTTAAAATAAATATTTTAAATAATAACGATGAAAGTTGAGTTTGAATCGACGTTTGAAAATAAATATAATTACTTTGAATTATAAACAAGGCCTGAAATGGCGCGACAGTTTCAAAAATGGAATTCAAATTTTGACTGACTGTACCGGGTGCAAAACAAAATGGATTTTAGTGAAACCAAAAATATTTAAATATGTTAGTGAATATCTTTCTAACGAATCTGAAAAATCGAAGTTTCATAGCGGGAAGTAAAGGTTATGGCTAAATGAATTTTCAGAAAGGTCGCTATAGAGTTTATATAGCCCGTGAAAATGGCCATTTTGCAAATTTCCTCAGAATTCGACGAAACCACTTTTGTTGGATCAGGGATGTCAAATTATTGCTAGGTAGGTTTCAAATTTCATAATTTTTGAAGCTAGTATGTGAACGTGGCAAAGGAAAATGTGTTTGGTCGATTTCTTTTAAATTGGATCAACCAGAAAAGGGCCATTTTTCAAACGGTCTCAGAATTCGACGAAACTTATTTTGTTAGGACCGTATCGTCAAAACATAGCTAGATTTATTTTTCGGGAATTTTTAGAATCAGTATGTGGCCCCGGCAAATTGAAATGTACGTTCAAAATAAATATTGAATGTTTTATATTTTAATTTGAAGAAAAACCGACTGAAACAGTCGAATGGGCCTTCGAAACATGTCCCATTGTGTTCGGAATGGGAGTATTTAGCTCTGGACAACAGTCGTTGGGTTTGAATTGGTGATCGTATGAGATAAGGGGTATTTTTGGATTTTTAAAATATATAAATAAAATAAAAATCTCTGATTGGCCACTTTATTTATCTCTCTCTCCCCGTAATCATCTGAAACGATCGGCGGCGGTTCTTCATTTCTTCCCTCCTTTTTATCTCCTTCCACGCTCACCGATAGCCGATGCGCTATTTGAAGATTTTTAAGACCTCTCCGAGAGCTTCAAATCCATACCTGCCTCGCCCTGATTGGTGGCATGTATCTCGAGAATCGAGCGCCTGAAGTTCGGATCTTTGGAGTCGCGCCGCCGATCTGATCTGCCACCGCACCTGACGCCTCCACCAGCCGCCAATGCGCCTCTCCAAGCCCTTCCACGTGGCAGTGGTCGATCGTCGTATCGTGCAACGGATTTCACGAAAAATCAAAACCTAGTTTTAAACATATTTTGAAAGGTACGACCTATTTTATTTTAAACTATTCTATAGCACTTTAAAGCGCTACGGTTTGTGATTTCACTGTAAAAATCATATCTTTTTCGTTTGTTGACGAAATTCAGTGAAACAAGAGACAGTGGACTCATGTGGACGCCTTCTACATTCTAGAAGAGACCGCATATTTTTCTGAGCCTTCTGCTATTTTTGGTGGAGTGGAACCCAATGTGAGATTTCTAATTTATAAACGATATGGGAATCAATGATGTATAAATTATATAGTCGAAATATGAGTTATATAAGTGTTGTATAAGTTGTATGTTCGATGTATAAGTTATATATGCATTGTAAAAATTATATATGTGTTGAAATAGAAGTGAAATATACTTATATAAATATGTATATACATATAGATATATATATATATATACGCCCCTCGTCCACAAACCATGGACGATATTTGTTGGTTGTGATTGGTGTGAAAATTGGTTGATAGCGAATGGTTGATTAGAATTGTTTGTGGTTGAAATTGATTGATTGTGGTTGAAAAATACCAGTTTGTGGTTGAGAATTATTTGGTTGAAACCACATAGGATTAGTTTGTGGAAAAGGAAAATAATAAACATGTCGCCTGCGTGCGAACTAGATGCATGAAATCCCCATTGTCAATAGCTGCGAGGCTTTAAGGTAGAGCGAGGAGCCGTACTAGGGACGGCCCCGGTTTTAACTACCCTGCCGTTATGCTGCCGAAATTTTCTGAAATATTTCCGTGTTTGATTTAAAATTCATGTGTTGAATGTTGAAATAAAATTCATGTGTTGAATGTTGAAATAAATTCATGTGTTGAATGGAGTTCATGTATTGAATAAATTCTTTGAAAAATAAAAATAACATTTTTATTACATATATAGATTATATAAAATACTGGTGTTTTAAATAAATCGTTTTAACATCAAAAATAACATTTTTACATTATATATAAACTATATAAAATAATCGTGTTTTGAAATAAATTGTTTTACATTAAAAATCACATTTTTATTATATATATGAACTATAGAGAATATTCATGTGTTAAATAAAGGAGTAGAACGATAAAAATCATATTTTCATCGTATGTGTGAAGTCGAAAACATTCATGTGTTGAATATATAGACTGAACAATAAAATCTACATTTTTATTGTGTATATGAAGTGTAAAAAATGGTGATGTGTTGAAATAAATATCTATGGGATAAAAATATCATTTTTATCAAATATATGAAGTGTGAAATCGACGAATGAATTATATATATATATATAAATATAAATAAAATAAATCGAATAATGAAGCTGTAGTTCGTGTTTTGAAACCGTGATTTCAAACGATTAGTGCGGGAGATCCGACCATCGAATTTTCCTGAAACCGCAACCGTTGGGTTCGCCTTGGAAATATCTTTCCAACGACACCCACTTTGTGAAGATCCAACGGTTGGATTGTCTGGAATGTTTAATTCAAATCTGAAGAAAAACAGCGCCAGAATCGATTATATATATATATAATTAAATTAAATCGAATAACGACGCTGCAGTTCGTATTTTGAAATCGAAACTTCAAACGAGTGTACCGGGAGATCCGATCGTCGGATTTTTCCCGAAACTAAAACCGTTGGATTCGTTTTGAAAAGATCTTTCTAATGATATAAAATTTGTGAAGATCCAACGGTTAGGTTTTCAGATATGTGTAAATCAAATCTGAAGAAAAACAGCGCCACGGCCGCGTTATGGCCTGAAGCGTCGTTTGAATGAAATTGGCTATTTTTAAATAAATAAAAATAGCGATAAATCGTTATAAAATATTATAAACGATATGGAGTGGAAAACAAACCGAATTTACCCGGTTTATTAGATATTTGATGGTTGAATGTGTTTAGTGTGAAAACTACATTTAATAACAGAATTATTGATGTCGAATAATTTAACCATTGAAATGAACTGATTTAAATTCTAAATATACGTGAATTATTTGAAAAGGCCGAGTTAAATCTCATTTCAAATAATTGATTGGCGATAAGAAGTCGATGATGAAGACAGTGGTTGAAGACCGGAGATTTTCACCTTGGTTGGAAGATAACTGATGTCTTGATTGGGAGGCATCCCGAAATATAGATAATAAGTGGTGATCGTCCAGACGTGCTTGGAGATCGATGGATAGGCGAGGTATATAGTGCCTCCGGTTTCGTTCAGACCCAGAATGAACTTGTAAATGGACTGTGTGTCTGACATTGGATTTTGTTCTGTGCTGATTGATCTCTGTTAAACATATATCTGTTTGACGGCGGAGAATTTATTCTCTTGCTTAATGCCCTTCTCTGAGACGTACGAGCTCAGAGGTTATATATCGATAGAAATCAGTCGCATGGAGTGAGCTGCCTGTGTGGCACGCCTAAGTGGAAAATGATCAAGGCTTCTGTTGAAAAGCAAAGTCTTGTGGTTGATGATCAAAGCACGGCCTGTGTGGCATAGCTTTATGTATAACATGAATTCGCGAGCCTCACACCCCGGTATGAACCAGAAACGGGAGAGGACATTAGGGAGGGCATGCATTTCCTTCTAGCTAGAGGTGGTGTCAGTGCTTAAACTGGCTGACATTTATATTATTTTCACCTATGTGGTTGTTGCTGTTGCAAGGCGCCTCAAATATATCAGTGACTATGTAAAGACGATAGAGTCATTCGTTGGCTCATTTACGCCCCAAAAGGGTGGGGAGACGCAGTGTTCAGGCATAATAATCCACATCGGTGGACCGACCCTGATGATCCAAGGTGCAGTTGCGGTTGTTCCTAAGGGGCGGGCTAGAGCGTCTCGAATTCGAAGAGGACGATCCCTGGCCTCGGTTCATGACGGAAATCTAATTTCCAAATACGTGACCGTGCGGTTTTGATTGTATACCTATATATGGCGACATAGTCGTATGGGGCATTAATTTCGTCTATGATTGATATTTATGATTGTGTATAAAATTAGAAACTAAGTGGAACGAGCTAAGATGGGTGGTTTCCTTGGTATTGGTCTGATGTTGGTTTCAACCTTCGGGTTAATACTTAGGGAACCGTTCTCTTGCTAATTTACAGTTGGAGTCTGATTAAGAATTAAATGACAAAATTTACATTTTAAGTGATTTTACTTTACACATATTAAGCATATCTTGGTCGATATAAGGTAAAACTCTATCCTCCGGTTTGCGTTGCATTGTGTGGTGGGACTTGAGTCTTATATCGACTTCATTTTTATAAAAATCATTGCGATGTTTTAAAGATTTACTTGTTTTAAAGCTCTAGAAATCCAATGGAGTAAACCCGTTCCGCGAAAGTGGCGTGGTCATGTGATTAGCCATATTATAGAATGTGTTAAGTAGATTTCTCATACCAGTCCCATGACTGACTCGTAGTTTGTTTCACTTGCAAACTCAGGTGCCCCTCTTTCTACATAGGCAGCCTTGTATTCAGGTTTTAGCAGGCTCTTTCTGGATAGCTGGAGCTGAAGATGGATTCTATCATTTATCTATTTTTATGTTGTTCAGCTCCTGTTGTACATATTATGTTTTGTTTTCCGCTGTAGACATTTATGTATAGTTGAACTGTATTTATACTAAGTATGATCCTGTATACTGTGTAACTCTGATGATTATATTTATCCAGTGTATTCTCTTGTACATTATCTGGTGTATTGATTTATTTCTGTTATTTCTGTTTATGTGTTATATTCCAAAGATTACCCTTGACACCGTCGTACGGGGTTTTGGGGTCGTCACACGGATTTTAGTGAAACCAAAAATATTAGAATCTATTTGAAAATATCTTTCCCACAAATCCAAAAAGCCAAAATTTCATAGCTGGGATAAAAAGTTATGCCCAGTTGAAACTTCAAAATAGTCGTTATGGAATTTTGGCCCGTAAAAATGGAAATTTTGCAAACGACCTCCGTTTTCAACGAAACCACTTTTGTTGGATCTGGGATGTCTAGTTATTGCTAGATTGCAGAATTCATAATTTTCTGAATCAATATGTGAGCATGGCAAAAGAAAATGTATTTTGTCAGTTTTAGTCAATTTGGATCGACCAGAAAATGGCCATTTTTCAAACGGTCTCCAAATTTGACGAAATTAGTTTTATTAGGACCGTATCGTCAACACGAAGCCAGAAATAATTTTTCTGTAATTTTTAGAGTCAGTATGTGACCCCGATAAATTGAAATGTACGTTTAAATTAAATATATATTGAAGTATATTTTAATTTGAATCAAAACTAATCGAAACGATAGAATTGGCTAATGGTACATATCCCATTGTGTTTGGAATGAGGGTAATTAGCTAGGGGCGACAGTCGTTGGGTCTCGATTGGCGTTTGAACGAAAAGTCAACTATATGGAAAATAAATTAAATAATTAAATTAAATAAATATAGCATAAACCCCCCCCTCTTACTTTCTCCCTCCTGCTCAGAAAAGAAAATAAAAAGGCGGGGAGGGGGGGGGCGAGAAGGAAGACGGAAGCCCTAGCCGCCACCCCTCGTCGTCGCCCCCTACCCCCCAGGACCTCGTCGCCGCCTCCATCTTCTTCCCCCTCTCTCGCGTCGCTCCCCCTCTCCGCATCCCTCTCCAGCCCCCCTCAAGCCCCCCCACTAAATCCTAGTTTCCCCCAAACCGCAACCCCCCCAACTAATGTGACCAGCGGCCACCGCCTTCGGTGCCACCATCGGACCCAGCGCGCACCGCCCCCAACCTCAGACGATCTCCAATAACCCTCCTCCCTCCTTGAACATCAACAGTGAGTGTTTATTTATTTATTTATTCTCCTTTAAAAATATAATGTTGTTTAGTTAAAAATGTGATATTTTGTTTAGTTAGAAATATGATACTTTGTTTGTTTAAAGATATAAACTTTGTTTGTTTTAAAGATATAAACTTTGTTTGTTTTAAAAATATAATCTTTGTTTGTTTTAAAAATATAATCTTTGTTTATTTTAAAAATATAATCTTTGTTTGGTTTAAAAATATAATCTTTGTTTGTTATTCAAAAATATGATCTTTGTGTATATATATGGTTTTAGAATAAAGATTTCATTTTTATTCATATGGTTTTAGAATAAAGATTTCATTTTTATATATATGGTCTTAGAATAAAGATTTCATTTTTATTTATACGGTTTTAGAATAAAAATATGATCTTTATTCTAATGAAGTAGCGATAAAAATATAATTTTCATTATAGGAATAGAGATATAAAAATACGATTTTTATATATATAGATTCGAAATAAAAATACGATCTTTATATAAGAAGTAAAAATATAAATATATAATTTTTATATACGAAGAAGCATTGTAAAAATATATGAAGCGATAAAAATATGATTTTCCTATATTCATTAGCGATATAAAAACTCGATTTTTATATATATGAAGTAGTGATAAAAATTTGTTTTTTATTGTATATATAGAGAATTAAAAATATGATTTTTAATATATGAACATTATATTAAAAATATGATTTTGACTATGAACAGCAGGAAAAGATAACGATGATATCGATGGGAATCAAATCCAAACAGTTCAGAAAGAAAGACTGACGGAGTGGAACCCAAAGGTGAGAACTTCTCACTTTTATTTTATTTTCTAGTTTGAAATATATACTAGGATGCAGACGGTGCTTAGCAGCACCCGACACCCGTCGTCCACAGACCATGGACGGCTTGTTTGTTTGATTGATGTGTTGTGAAAATTGATTATGTGATGTGGAATGGAATAAAATATTTTATAGTTAAAAATATAATTTTTAATGTGTATATAAAATAAATAAATATTTATAAACAAATCGAACGATTTGTTTATGTACACACATTTGACTGATATTGATTGGGACAATAAATTTTACACATCGCCCAACTGCACAAATAAAACCTGTGTTTGATTGTTTGAAACCCCACATGGGTATTGGGATGATATTGGACATACACTAATTCCAATAATTAGTTGTATGTCAATCGATTGGTTGACAAGCCGTGTAAGCGTTAAATATTTGTATTTGATGCTTATGCAGTGTAGAATGCACTTTGGATGATGATTGTGTTTAATTGTTGCGGTATAAATGTATGAAATCCATATAATCACATTATATGGCAATTGACTGTGTCTGATTCCAGTTCAGAAAGAATGAATATTTTAAAATAACGAATATTTTCAAATAATATTCAGTAACAGATCAAAATCTGATTTTGATGTCCGATTTGGGATGGACACGAATATATTTAAATATATAAAGCCGTGTTGATTAGATTAACGCCATTTTGACGTGAACGATATTTATATCGATTTTAATCATTTTTATAATGAATATCGAAAAGGAATTGATTTCAAAAATTAATGTTTTGAAAATATTATCATTTATATATTGATGATATGGAATATTCAATTTTGATTTGAAATTGAATATGAAGTTGAAATCGTTTTGTAAACGAATTTAAAACGATTTATAAAATACGTTTTAAAAGGAAATTGACGAAATATTTGTAATATATACATTGTATATATATAATGGCCTGAATAGAACGCGCCACGCTGCGGCAGTTCGCGAATTTCGACCATTGACTTCGAGTGGACATTACGGAAGATCCGACCATCGGATTCTCCTAAAAACCGGAGCCGTTGGGTTCGTAGCGAAAAGTGACTTCTAAAGAATATTAGAGATTTGAAATCTAACGGTTGGATTTGGAATTATGTCCAAGTCAAATTTGAAAAAGGTCGTTGTAACTGCAGTTCGATGACTGTTTATGGAAATCGACTATACGGGCCTTGATAAAATTATTAGAAATATCAATAATTAGTGTAAAATCATAAGAAGTGATTTGAAAAGAATTAGGATGAAAAATTCCATATCTGAAAAGATAAAAATAGATTTTTATCGAAATGAACTAGTTTTGAACAAGAATTATAATTCAATTATTTTTAAAATAAATAAATTGGTTTTGAAATGGTTTTAAAAATAACCAAAATTTCCAATATATAAATTGGAAATGGATTTGAATCGAAATTGTCTTCGGAATAGTTCAATGTTGAATTTCGTGATTTTACAGATATTGTTGTAGAAATTTGAAAGATATATATATAGTTATTTTCAATATACGATATTTGTTGATTTCAGAATTTGATATTGAATATAAGCCGATATATTTTCTATTTAGAGCCTTGTATTTAATATCAAGTTGGATTTTGGGTTTGTCATGAATGGTATCTTTAATAATACAGTTCTTGAAACCAATGGAGTTAAGAAAATTAGAAACTGACTGGAGATTAGCTAAGTTGAATGGTTTCCTGGGTATTGGTCTGATGTTGGTTTCGGCCTTCGGGGTTAATACTTAGGGAATTGTTCTTTTACTAATTTACGGTTAGAGAATAAAGGGATGTGGATTGGGTTTGTTGTGAACTGTGTTTTAGCGACATTCGTTCTTTAACCCGATTTACAGTGAAATGGGATTTGGAAATTATAAGTCTTATGTTATTCCAATTTAATATATTAAATTGGGATTGAATGGAATTCGATTTGGTAATAGTCGAAGTAAGCTTGTGTAGAGGAAGACGGTTAATATATATGGAATTTAAAAGGCCTTATCGTTTTTCCATTTATATTATCGATTGGATATGGAAGTTTATATCGATTATATATATCGATTTGTTTTCCTAGAAGATTCCATTGTTAATGGAATGTGATTTTGGGTTGTCGTGAATGCTATCTTTAATAATACTGTTCTTAGGCCCAACGGAGTTAAGAAAATCAGAAACTAACCGGAGATTAGTTAAGTTGAATGATTTCCTGGGTATTGATCTGATGTTGGCTTCGGCCTTCAAGGTTATTACTTAGGGAATTGTTCACTTGCTAATTTACGGTTAAAGGCTGATGGTATGGAATGTGGTTTTGGGTTTATCGTGAACCGTGTTTTAAATGACATTGGTTCTTTAACCCAGTTAAAGAAAGGATATGATTTCCCAAGTTAAGCATCGTTAATATTGATTTTTGGGAAAATTAAAACCAAGTAGAGTTTTAATGCATCTTTAATTAGATTGAAATGATATCCAAAGGAAGATTAAAGAATATATTTAAAGAATTTATCTTTGATAAAATTAATGGGAATCTTTCCCAAAGTATATGAATATTTGGATAAAGAAATATTCTGGATTGGAATGAGGCGTATGTTGTGTTTTTATAGCACTTGTTTATTATATACGCGAGTTATTAAGAAAGACCGGGTTTATCCCATTCTAAATAACTGATTCGACGATGTGTCGAGAATGAAGACGGTGGTTGAAGACTGGAGGTCTTCACATCGTTTGGATGATTACTGATGTCTTGATTGGGATGTACACCCAAGGCGAGGTAATAAGTGGTGATCTTCCAGACGTACTTGGAGATCGACGGATATGCGAGGGCCTCTCCCCTGTATTGGACATATGGGGGAGGAATAAGCTGCTTCTGATTTCATTCAGATCCAGAACGAACTTGTAAATGGATGTGCGTTTGACATCGGATTTCATTCTCTGTGATTGATAGACATCGGTTGCATAGCGTGAATTGCCTGTGTGGCATGCTGAGATGCAAATGATCAAGGCTTCTATTGAAGAGCAGAGTCTTGTGGTTGATGATCAAAGCACAACCTTTGTGGCATAGCTTTGTGTAGCGTTAATTCGCGAGCCTCACACCCCGGTGTGAACCAGAAATGGGAGAGGACTTCAGGAAGGACATGCGTTTCCTTCTATCTAGGAGTGGTGTCAGCGTTTTGCACGCCCTGGAATTTTACTTATGTGGATGATGGATAGGAGGCGCCTCAGTTATATCGATCGATCCGGGGCCGATGAAGTCATTTGGCTCATTGACACCCCATAGGGCGGGGAAACGCAGTGTTCAGGCATTTTTAATCCACATCGAGTGGACCGGCCCTGACGATCCAAGGTGTAGTTGCGGTTGCTCCTGAGATATGGGCTAGTGCGTCTCGAAGCGGTAAGGACGATCCCTTCCCTTGTTTCACAGATGGGAATCCAACTTCCAATACGAGACATTTGCTGTTTTGATTGTAGAGCCCAGTATTGGCGACATGATATATGGTACCCATGCCGTCTAGGATTGATACATTTATATTTGAAGTTGTTTTATACACTATGCACTTATAATAGTATCAAATGATTTGTTTTAACGTACCAAGCATGTAGGGCTGGAAATTTTGTTCGAATGTCCGACGTCCGTTCGTGTCCGTGACCGAAATACGTCCGTCCGAGTCCGTCCGATTTTCATTTAGGACACGAATTAGGACAACAAGATTTGTACGAGAAAAAATCAAGTCCGGTCCGGGCTCGTCCGAATTCGTCCGAATTATTTGAAATTCGTCGTATAGTAGAGAGAAAATCTAGTAAAATGTACAAAATGTGATATAAATAGCCATGTCCGACCAAGTCCGACTAGTCCGATCATGTCCGTGTCCGACCGATTTTATTTAGGACACGAATTAGGACAACGAAATTTGTCCGAGAAAATTTTTGGTCCGGTCCGTGTTCGGTCCGATTTTTTTTAGGACAGAAACTGAACATACCTCCGTCCGGTCCGGTCCGACCGATTTACACCCCTACAAGCATGCTTGGCTATTATAAGGGAAAACCCTATCCCCCGGCCTGCGTTGCATTGTGAGATAGGACCTGGGTCTTATAATAGCTTCATTTTTCCAAAAAACATTGCGCTGTTTTGTTATATGCACTGGTATTCTTGGGAGGAAACCCGTTCCATGTTATACGACGTGGTCCCTTGATATATTTGATTTAAAGTAAAGTTTTAAATAACTGTTTTAGTTCTCACACTAGTCACATGACTGACCTCGAGTTTATTTTTTTAAACCTAAACTTTGGGTGCCCCTATTTTCCACACGGGCAGCTAGTAGTTTTGGTTTTGCAGATTTATATTCACAAGATCTTGGTTTACAGCTGGAATGATATTCAGAAAGCTCTGTATCCATATATTCTTTTCAGTTGTGTTTTGTATTATTTTTCGGCTGCTATGTATTTAAATGTAATTTAAATCTCTGATATTGTTCGAATGTGTAATATTTATTCATACTCTGTTATATTCTTGTATTCTGATGTAATTGTTGTAATAACAATGAAATGTTCTTCTGTTTGTGTTCTGATTTGTCTTGTCCTCAAGGCAATCCGTGCTTCCTCTTTTCTTCGGAGACTGGGGAAGTTATGGGTTCTTACAGATTCTTACTTCCAGCTTTTCCTTACATTAAGTATTTCTTTCATGCAAATGAATTTATTGTCCCTGGAATACAAATCATTCAAGCTTTCATTATTAATTTAAGATAAGCTCCTTCCAAAAGGAGGATGGCACAAGCAACCCTGATCGCACAGCTCTTAGCTTCTCTCTATCCATAGCCCCTTTAACTCAGAGCGACTAATTGTGAAACCTCTTTAGATAGAAGTTAAGTGACTCCTCTGGTCTTTATTTGATCCTCGCTAAATCATAAATGCTAATTGCTGAGTATTTTTGCATATGGAATTGTGTGTTAAATGCGGTGGACAAATGCTTCCAAGTTATAATGACTGAGCCATGGTATTGCCTGTGCCATTCGATAGCTTTTCTACCAAGAGTTGTCAGGAAGACTTTGCACCAAAGGGCTTCAAAAGTGTTATACATATCCATGTAATTCTTAAAAATGGTGAAGCGTTCTTCAAGGTCTGTAGTCCCATCATATACGAATTTGTTCTCTTCTATTTCAGATGGAACTTTTACCATCATTATCTCTCTGGAGAAGGGGATTCCTTGCAGCTTCCTGTCTTCTATCCATGTAAGGCGTTTGTTTTCTTCTGAACTGACCACCTCTTTTAATGCTTGGTTGTTTCTCCATGAAAATGGACTGCTTTGTAGATTTGATGAAGACTCGTTCGGCAATAAAGGTCTTGAGGTGCTATTATTTTCGATTCAGCCTCATAGGGTTCTATTTCAGAGGACCTTCAGACCCCATCTTATTCAATACATCTTCTAGTGGTGCCAATCTGCATAGCTAAGTGAAATATTTTCAATTCATTACTTGCTCTTTTCGTTAAGGGTGAAGGTCCTCTAGTTTCTATTTTTGCTGAGTTGATATTACTTTCTAATGATGAGGTGTTGGATCCTTCTCTACCATACCTTCCCGATTGAATCATCCTTTAATTGATTTTCAGAGTATCTTGTTATGATGGAATGATAAATAAGGTTAGAAAATTTAAGATAAGTACAGAGGGTTCACAATAAGGACTGAGATTCAAGGTTATACTATTTTTCAAATAACTCTTGAATCAATGACATTTGAAACAGTAGACTATTGTTAAAACCTTTTATCCATGGTTTATTTCTTCAAGCCTTAATCTAATAGGTTGGAACAACTAGGGATGTGGTAGGTTATCCAAAGAATCAGAGGTTCAAGCCCTCCTTCTAGAGCCAAAATGTTAACGATATTTTTCGTCAAAACCGAAATAAGGGAATAAGGGTATGGACCTAAGGGTACTTAGGGATTGCTTAGTTCCTACAAGCTCGAGTTAGTTCACCATTTCATAGGTATCATGGTCTTAATCTCAAAGATTAGTTACTCTTCCTTCAAGAGGTGAATATCACGCTTACGAAAATTAAGGACCAATAGTTACTTTTGGACAAGGGTTTCGTAAGCTCGTCGCAAGTGGAAAGCTAAAAGTGTAAGAAGGGTTATTTTAGCCATTTGGAAGCATAGCAGAACACAGTCAGTAATGTGCAGTGTAATATGTGAAAATAATAAGAACACAACGATTTATAGTGGTTCGGTTCAGATTGAACTTATGTCCACTTTAAGGGATTTGATGATTTTATTCATGGAGGAGGTTACATAAGAAATCCCCAATTTTATTTACAAATTAGGGTTATCTCTCTTAGGAATGAGTAAAAGGTTGTGGAATGATAAAGTCCTCTAAAATGAGACCCTTGGGGTCTTATTTATAGAGATTTTGGGCCCTCTTCTGCAGCTGTTGCTTGGTATTGGTTTCAGAACACTTTCACAGTTTCGGCTCGCTTGGTTTTAGTGCCGAACCTTCGCATGTGTTTTGATGCCAGTTTTTCTGTCTCCTTTCCTCCGTTCTTGGCTTTCGGTATCAAATTGTGGAGACTTTAGGTGTCAGTGTTGAATGAATGCTCGGTGTCGGTTCAATTGCTTCTATTTTATCATGTATTTGACTTCCATCTCTATAATCTGCATTGATTGTTGTTGCTTTCTCTTATCTGTTTCAATATCGAAACTATATGTATTGATAGTTCTTCTTTTGCTTGCTTTTAACCCTTTACCTCTTCTGATGCATCTGGTTTCGTCTTCACGTCTTATCTTCTTAAATATTTGGTGCTAACATACTAGTCTTCCTCATTTAGTATTTGGTATCGTCTGCCTCGATACTTGTTATCGTTATCTTAACCTTCGACCTGCTATCTAATTCTTCTATCTCCCCATCTTCAGTATCGTGGATTCGGTACTGGTCCTATTTCTAGATCAACTGCTTCCTGCTCTTTGTTAATTTCATCTTCACTTGATGTCGTTATTATCTTTGTGTTTGGTGTCAGCTTTCTGGGTATCACCTTCATAATCTTGCCTTCTTATTTTGGTGCCAATACTAAGCTAAATTGTTCATTGCACATTGGTATTGACATTGGGCCTTTATCTCCTTTTTGGAATCATTACTAGGGTTGTTCCCTTCTGAACTCTTTTCTATCTTGATGTCGATTCTATGTATTTGCTTTCCTCTTTCCTGCTGCCTTAGCGTTATCCCTGCTGCTTCTAATCTTCTTCTATCGGTGTTGGACTGATACCCTTGTGCTATGGTATCGGTCTTGATACTTTTGGGCCTCTTCTTTGATGCCGATGTAGCCTTGGTATCGTCCCTCTAACAATAATTAGTTTTGATGCCTGGTTACAACACGAACCTTTTGCTACTGGCATCATCTATCGAGCTCTTTGCTCTCAGTGTCGGTTCCACAGTTTTCAGAGCTTGCTTTCGAGGATTTTCCCACTTGGTTCCGGTTTCGCTACCTGAAACCCTTTTTCTTGTTTCGGATCTTCTACTTCTTTATAATTGGCCAGTGCAAATTTTGGTGTTAACAAACTATATCTATCATATCCCAACATTCAAAGAGCTAGCACATAACAATCGCTATATGCTAACTCTACTATCAAATAATATAAGTGTACTCATTTGAATATCAAGTCTAGTGTCAATGTATATAATCACTAACCCCGCGTGAGACCTAAAGTGATAAGTATCTATGCAAATATAACATCCATCAAAGAGCCTCACAATCACTGTAGTTTCTGGGCGTACTGTAATACTTACAGATGCTCAACTTACTGCCCACACACATAGTAAAGGATTGAACAACATAAATGTCCAAAATGTGAGGTACATACATACTGTTCTATGTACACATAAACAATCATGTCCCAAATAAGCATCACAACTATGGGGTCATACATCCATTTCTTAGCACAGTGTCGAGTATAGAACTTACAAATGCTTAACTCATGGCCACACAGATGGCAAAGGACTTGGACCACTCAAACGTCCAAGATGTAGGTACATGTATGTAGATTACCCTTACTCTTTCCTACTCATGAGAATCACAATCTTAGTCCTGCTCTGAAGTCTATAGTCGAACTACATGCTTTATCCTTCTCGGTCCATCCAATGACTGCCCCTACGAGATGGAAATTGAAGCGCGTCTAGCCAAGCAAAGTGCCAGCTACTAACAACCTTCCCGACTTGACCTTCGATCTTCCTCCACTTTGTCGGGACTATTTTCCAGTCACAACACGGGTCAACCACCAAATAAAATTTCCTAATCGATCTCCATTTCATACTTCCGTTAAATAATAACTCCCACCCGGATACCGAACCATGCTTAGACGGGACCATCAACTCCAAATAACCACTGATTGGATCATTCCAACGATTATCAAGCGCCTTCTTCCAAATGAACTTTGAATAATAATATAGGCAAGAAAACAACTATCATCAATTCACACATGAAATCGTCCATCAAACGATGCAAATCGTCATACAATATGTATCTAACATAGCTTATCATTCACCAGAAAAGCCATGCACCAATTCAACATGATTAGAGATATTTCAAGTCATTTTCAATTAATATTTGGTTTAGAAAACAATTTTACAATGTTAATTTGATTTTATAAATGAATTCAGAACATGAAAAACATATAAATGCATATATGGAAAGTGACAAATGATATATCACTAACCAACCACTCAAGAATGGAAATCTTCATGCAAACCAATGGAATTCTGAATATTCCAGCTAAGATTTGATTTTCCTTCCAAAGATGTTGGTCCAAAGCTCCTTGATGAATCTCGTTACTTCGCTATGGTTTGGTCAAGATTGGATAAGAAAGGAATGATGTTGGGTATAGAAAAAAGTAACGGAGGTTAGAGGTGAAAAGGAGAGGAGATGGAAAAAATCAATTTATAGGGAGGACTATGCCTCTATATATAGGCAAAAACCCAGACATTCATTTCCCATCGAACTGGACATGTTGGGCCAGTCACATTAGATTAAACATGTCGAATCAGTTGAACTCCTCCTCAATCCCTCGAACGCACTAAATATCATCTCTGAAAAATCTCCAAATAGTTATAACTTCTAGGAAGAAGCCTCGAATTGCTATTATGACTAGTTTGTGGAAAAACAACAAATGCTATAACGGAAGCAAGAACTCAGCGGTAAAATTGTTTGAAAATTCTAAATATATAAAATATCATTAGTAGGAGTTTCCCAAAACTATAGAGTAATACGACCTCATGAAAATAAAATAACAATATTTTATGATCTCGATACATAAAATATGGGTCGTTACATACTCATGCATTAAGGAATTTTGCATCATGAATCCTGACACATGCAAGGAAAAATCAAACGTAACTACCCTGCATTTCTTTCAATTGCAAGCAACTATATTAAACATCAGACATGCAAACAGAAGCGATGAATGATATCTAAGTCTATCCTAGCCAGTAGGATACTATACTACATTATGTGATAGCGAGAACAAAAGTAACTGCGATAAAATTTGTAAGAAAATTAGATTGCAAGCAATAGGCAAAAATGTCAAATTTGTGAGAAAATTGATCATACTGCTGCAAAATGCTACTTCAAATTTAATCAAAATTACGTGCCTGATCAAGACTCATTAATTCAAAGGAACTCAAATCTTAGTGTAAACATAGCACAAGTTTCAGCATGACATAACAAGACAATGTCAGAAACTATCACCAGAGTGAAGTGGAAAGACTCAAACACATTCAAGATGAGGCGTGGTACCCTGACTCAGGTGTAACCAACAACATTGCAAGCAATTTGGAGAATCTAAATCTTGAGAACAAGAAATACAAAATCACACATATGCTCAGCAATGGTGAGTGCAAAAATATTACATACATAGGTAATGCACATAATAACGGAAAGAGATGTTTTAATCTTAATAATCTTCTAAAAGTACCAAGAACATGGAAAAAATATTATAACTGTATCTTAGTTTGCAAGTGATTAATGTCAATTTTGAATTTTATCTAAATCATTATTTGATTAAAGATATACTAATGATGGAAACCTTTTTGCAGGGTGAAGCTGACAGAGGGTAGTACAAATTCAGTTTATTTAATTGTAAAAATTCTAGAGGACAGGTATAACACCCAGTAATTTTGTTAACATTAAAGAGGACAAATTAGATTATAATTAATTTGATATTCGTAATTAAGGGAAGTGGACTACGCCATTGCGTCCATCTCGAAATTCTGGTCAAGATAGACATTTGGTTTGCGTAAAACGGACACCGTATGAAGAAGTTATGAGGATTTTAAGTTTGTATACGCGCAGGATATATATATATATATATATATATATATATATATATATATATGAGACAAATATGAGTCAGGACCCTATCCAAAATCGTTCAAAAATCAAAATTACGGAAGGCGACAGATTTCGCGCTCTAGGAGGTCGACCCCCCTTAAGGGGTATTGACACCGGGGTCGACCCCCCTACAGGGGTGTTGACATCCCTAGGGCTGACGTGGCAGTCAGTTTCAGAGGGGCTGGCAGCTATAAATATGTGTCCATTTCTCATGTTTTCTTCATTGGAAATCATGGAGGCCAAATGCTACTGGTGTTTGAACTAAGACGGATCCTTTCTTCAACAACGATCAACTTTGCAAATTAAACTTAGAGCTTCGAGTGTAGATCCAGCCTCAGCTATTTTATACCTTTTCTTTTAATCCAAACACTGTGAGTTCTAGGTAACTTTTAGATTTTAATGATTAATAGTAAAACATGATAGTACTATGATTTGGATCTGTTTTAATCATGAATCTATGTTATTCTTGGATCTCAAACTTTATTATGCTAGATCTATTTTTATAGATCTGATTCACCTGTGATTAGTTTATCATGTCACCTTTGTGGACCTGAACCTTTGTCAAGTTTGTGGTTAACTTGGGATTATTATTATTATATGGACAATTGAACCTTTTTTTAGATCTAGATCATCATATTGTGATTAATTGAGATCTGTCATTATTGGACATATGAATTCTTATTTAGATATGTTCATCCTAAGTATATGGGATCTAGTTTTATCATTACCCTTTTTACTAGATCTTCTTTTATGTCTACCTTATTATGCCTATTACTTGTCTATGCCAGTATATATATGTTTATGTCACTTTTAGAATGATCACTATTGTCATTTTTTCATCTCCTTTCCCTTTTATTGTTTATGACTGGGCTACTTTCTGGCCTAGATGCCGCCAAATATATGCAAATGCGCTAGTTATGAAACGAGGGGAAAAGGTTACAATTGGTATAATTTAAATAATGTTTATATGAATTGGACATACAATTTAAAATGGGGAAAAAGGGGCATAATCACCTATGAAGACATAGGTAAGAATTGGATAAGAATGAAACGTCTAATAATTACAATTAGAAATTGCAATTGCACTTATGGCACGAGGTTAGGTTGCACTAGTGGTGGAAGTCTGCCCAGACCCGACCGGCATATCCAGCAACCACTTATGTTGAACCTAATGTGAGAGGTCTAAGTGCGCAAATATGAATCAGGCTAAGACACGAGGTTAGGCCCAACTTGTGGAATAAGACTGCCCGGACCCGACAGGCATATCCAGCATCCACAAGTTGTAGGCCTAATGTGGAAGGTCTAGCCCATTATAAACCATAAATGGACATGGTAATAAATTGGACTACTTAACCTAATCTAATCCATAGGGATTGTATGATTATGAACTAAAGTTAGGGTTAAGTAAAATTGGTTGTACAGTGGGTAGGTTAGGAAAATCTAAGGGGGTGGGTAATAATTACATATAGGCCCACAAACTCAAGTCAATAAGGTTATGTAATTAAAGACACCTAGTGGTATACATAACCAATGAAATAATAAAGTTATGTAATTAAAGACACCATTTAGGGTAAAGCATAACTTGTAGGAATGATAGGGTTATGTAATCAAAGACACCTAGGGGTATACATAGCCAGTGAAAACCTAGTGGGGGATACAAGACAAAGGGGAGAGCTTGTATCATTTTGTGTGGGACCCATTTCATCCAGTAACCAGGAGTAGGTATCAAAACATGTACTCCGTACTAGGTCAGAGAAGGGGCACGCTAACTGGAATGATTGTAAGAGATCAAAACATGGAGGACGGTGTGGGCGGCGCAAACCAACCGGGCCATGTGCGTGCATGAGCCGGGCAGAAGGGGATAAGACGACCTTGACACCTATAGATATGGGGCTGTGCATATCAGCGAAGGGTTGCCACTTTATTACATGATACATCCTATGGTGGGGACAACACAGAGTATCTACGCGGATTAGGGAGCCGATGATTAGGGTAGTAGTTAGGGTACACTTGGACGTATGCCTAAGTCTACCACCTTATAGTGGAAGGGATCATCTCATTCTGGATACACTAGTAATAGTGCAGAGTAATCACTAGGGAAGCGTATACCCCTTATCCTGTCTACCTTGTCAAACATGACTTTTATGTAGTAATCTCTCTTATCCACTTTATATGCCTATCATGCTACTTTTATTTATTTAGTTGCTAAAAGTAACTGGACTCACCAGACTTTATGTATGACCCTTTTTGTTTCTCCTTTTTTCTTCTGTTTCCCCCTTCAGGTCCTTAGGGAGGAAACACTCAGGTTTGACCGTGATTCTGCTTACTTTTGCTGGAGCTGCTGATATGTATGGCTCAAGCTCCTATCCTTGTTGCTATGGCTATATTTTGTTTTTGGGGAATTTTATCTCTTTTATGTACTCTGATATTTTTGAAGTACAAGATAGTAGCTTTTATGTTGTAATGGGCTTTTGTATTTCAGACATGTGATGTTTTTAGACCACGGTATCTTATGATAAAATAAAGTTTTTTTATTCCGCTTTTATTACATATGTCTCTCTTGTAATATTTCCGTTCTGTTTACTATAACGCTTCACGAAACTTAATGCATTCCCTTTGTGAGCGATATTAACGGACGTGGGGTGTCACATTTAGTATCAGAGCTGAAGGTTACCAAATTAGATAAAAGTTTTTGAAAGCTATTTTCAAAAAAGGTTTTAAAGAAAGCATTTTCAAAAAGAAAAGTCTGTTTTGAAAAACATTCCCCAAAAAGCCATAAGTAATATCTTTCGATCCCTTGTCAGAATCTCTTTCGTTTTCTTTTTCAGCATGTCTAGGGAACCCAACATTCCAGAGGGCATTACGATACCAGGATGGTTCCGTAGGTATCTAGAGGCCACGACACCTGCCGTAGGCCAAGGAAACGTTCCTCCCCCAGCTACACACGTTGTTCCTCCTCCTCCTCCTCCTCTACAGGTAGACAACTTCGAATAGAACTGCAAAGATTTCCGTGCTATGGGAGGGAAGCCGTTTCATGGAACCGAGACGTTTGTGGAAGCTAGGAACTGGCTCAAGGAGACCGAGGACTTGTTCATAATCTTTGAAGTAGAGGATCGAAGAAAGATTTAGTTAGCTACTTGGCTATTAAAGGACGAAGCTTCGTTTTGGTGGGAGGTAACCCAAGCAGGTCATCTGGTGGAAACTTGGGATGACTTTAGAAAGAGGTTTGAGATGAAATTCCTTTCCCAAGCCGAGAAGAGCATGCAAATGGAGAGGTTCTTATCACTCAAACAAGGGAACTTGACGGTTAAAGAATATGTGAACAAGTTTAACCAACTGGCAAGATTTGGACTGAAACTGGTAGACACTGCGCATAAGAAGGTTTGTGGTATGCTAAAGTGCTAAATGAACCCCTTCATGGGTTAGCCATGTCCCACATCCCAATGGGAGCCACCTTTGAAAGACTTGTTGATATGGCCTCGATGTATAAGGAAGATAAAGGGGAGAAGAAGGAGGTTAAAGCTGAGGAAACAACGCAAAACAAGAAGACATGGCCAAGGAAAGGACAACAACAACAACAACAGAAGAAAGGCGGAAAGAATGACAAGGGTAAGGAGAAAAGGAAGTGTCACAGTGGTGGGAAAGAAGGTGTAACGTCCCGCAAATCCGTAATATCAGAGTTGACTACATACACCATACATCCAACACAAATATCACGAAAATACGAATCATTTTTTTTAGAAGTAAAAGGTAAACGAAGAACAGAAATAACAACACAGAATCTCACATCGCAGCGGAACAAAATATGTTATATCATAACTTTTGAAATACAAAGTTTGTATTGTATACACATATCATTATCAGAGTACAGCACTTACAACACAACGGAACAAAAGTCTATATAACTAACACTGAAGCCTCCTGCTCCAAGCTCCTTCAGATAAATCTGTAAAATCCTGGACTACTTGACTGCCCGTACAAATTTAGGCACCCAAGAGTTTAGGTAAAACAAAACAAAATAAACTCCGGGTCAGTCATGGGACTGGTATGAGTAAACAATTTAAAACAGTCTCAGAAACTAAATGATATCTCATAAGACCACGCCGTATAACACGGAATGGGTTTTTCCCTTATGAGAATCCCAAACACTTGATTAACTTTCAAATCCTTTTGAAAGAAAACGATAATCTTTATATCAAAACTCTTTTGATATTATAATAGTGTCTAAATCAAGTAAATAACAATCTAGTGGAACGTTTGCATCGTATGTTCCACATATATAATATACAATCAAAACCACAAGCACTTATTGGGGATTGGATTTCCAACTATGACAAGGTATGGAACCACCTTCCGCTGGTGTATCTCTAGAGGAGAATACACCGAGTTCAACAAGAACATCTTGCAACTCAGCCACACATGACCGACCACTTATTTTGCTTGAGTGTATCGAATGTATATCACCAACGGTTGGGATCAGCAACCGTTTCCCGAATGGGACAACATCGAATAGAATAATGAATCAAATGAATCTCTAGATAGGTGACGATACACCCTAATGGGAGTTAACCACATAGCCATGCTGCCTGCCCGATTTTTGTCATTTCCCGGTTGTTGAGGCGAGAAGCTACGCTTACTTGTCATTCATTGATAGCACCATCACTTTGAATGCCACATTGTCAGATCTGTTAATCACTAATTGATTTGCACAAATATTCTGGATATTATGCTAAGGGAATAAATCCGTTGCCACCATATATATTTGTACAGTCCAACATATGCGATCATTGGAAATATTCTGTCAGACATTCATCCATATACGTTCGTTCTGGGACTGAACGAAACCGAAGGCACTATTCCGTACATCCATCCTAGGCAATCTCTACCTAGGACTTATACAACAGCCCTTGCACTTTACTCCGTCTTTAAATTTCTTTGGCGTATATGATTCGCAATGCTTATGCCAATACGGAGTGGTTCTTTGGATAAGAATCCAACCGGTCTCTCCATATTAACAACGTAAAAATGGTCAAACTTTGATAGTCGGTGATTTAACTATCAACTTAAAACATGTCCGTGTACACACAACGATCTTATTTCCAAATGGAATTATCGATCGCATCATCAAACATATATATGTATATATTCATATTTCCTTATTTTCTATATTTAGAAAATATATGTTATTAACACTAGAAAACATTTCCATCTCTCATTCACGCATCACTACCATTCCACAACTATTAGTCCCTAACTGTAAATTAGTAAGAGAATAATTCTCTAAGTATCAATCCCGAAGGCCGAAACCAACATCAGATTGATACTCAAAAAGTCGTTCAACTCAACTAATTTACAGTCAGTTTCTAATCCTGCTTAACTCTATTTCTTTAACTCCATTTGATTAACTTCTTATTAACACGATCATTTTAAATCTGCAAATCGTTTTCTTTCAAATCATCGTTCACTTTAAAACGTATATCTCCCAGGATTTTATTTATAAAATTCCTTTTCGTTTATAATATTCTATTTTAAGTTCGTTTCATTATCGAATTATATATATATATATATATCGATATATCGATTTCTAGTTTATCAAATCTTCTTAAAAATATTCTAACTCCTTAAATTTTCGGAAAAATTCGCCATAACCTCCTTTGTACCAGTAGCATTGGGAAAATCCCCAAACCGCCACACAGGCCTCTCCATTCAAAATGAAAAAGAAACAGCCAAGCGGCTTGCCGATACGGCGCATAAATCTCATATACGAATTAAATACATACCTTTTTGTCGGGCATTCTAATATATATCTTCATTAACTTCATTCCATACCTATCTCATGTATTTCCATACATTTCTAATTCATTTCAACTTAATACATTCGTTTTAACTCAACTCGTTAATTAATTCGTTAATTAACTCTTTGTGTATTTCACTTGTACATTTGAATATAACATGTTTCAAATATATTTCAACTTACTCATAAACTAATTAAATTCCATTTTCCAACTCAGGTTTCATATTCGATTCGAATATGAAGTCACAAGTTAAATTTACTTATTCAAAGTTAACTTGATTCAATCGTTTTAACTTAATTCATTAATCAATTTTCTAATTAACTCTTTTGCCAATTTCACTTTGAACATGACATGTTCAAATATATTTTAATATACTCATAAACCAAATCTAATTCTATTTTTAAGCTCGTTTCCTTATCGACTTCTATATTCAAATTCCAATTCAATTCTATTTGAATTCTATTTATTTAAATTCCATATTCAATTCTATTTGAATTCTATTTATTCAAATTCCATATTCAATTCTATTTGAATTCTATTTATTCAAATTATCTCTTGATAATTTACTCATTATATTTATAAACATTATTTTTTATTACCTATTTTTATATTTAACAAGTCTCGATTTCAGATCTATTTGAAATTAAATCCCTACTTTGGAAAATTAAACCTCCCTCTTTAAATTTTATATTTGTATTTACATTTCCCGAGTTTTCCAATGATAATTCATTTTACTTTATTTATAAACATCATTTATAAATGAACTACTTGTTTTATTTTTCGAAACAAGTTTATATTTCAAATCTATTTAAAAGTTCCAATTCTATTTTAGAAAAATAGAATTTCCCTTTTAAATCTCAAATATCCCTTTCCGGACCTTTTTATAAATTAACACTTAGGCCCAGTGATATTTAAACACCAAACAACCAATTATTTATTTTAGGTTTTCCAACACATCATATATGACAGTATATATGCAAACAAATAAACAAACATATAATATATTTTTGAGGGATCCAGTTGGATCCCTCAAACCTGTTTTCCTACATCCAAATATATTAGTCAACATAAATAATACCCATCCTGCTTCGAGGCAGGACATCGCGGTATGAAGGTCATCCACTAATATATATTTGTGGGGTGCATAGGGAAATCATCCACCATGAAACTGCGGGCATCCGCTAATGAGACTGCGGGAACAATCTAATCATCAACCCAATATATATATAATAGTCAACCCTAAATAAATAATATATTTAAATCAACCAGAAAGCATTCAAACAAGCAACAACAATTATTTTTACCGAATAAAAATAATTCTAAATAACAGGTGAGTGAGATTTACTCACCATGATTTTTTTTATTCGCTAAATATACCAATTTAGATAAATCGAACGCTATTCGATTTAAATTAAATCTTGCTTAATTCTGATTGTCCCTAATTGCGCTACTCAACGCTTTTCCAACCTTAATATAAATTTAACAATTTATATTTTATTTATTTATTTAAGCATTCGAACTATTTAAATGAATTAAAATTTAATTACTAAACTAGAAATAATTACCTTAATTACCAGCACTAAATATCAGTTTCCACTGCCTCAAAATCCATCGATGTTCAATGTCCAGATAGCCCCAAAACATAGCTCCATCCGTTTGGCAAACAACTCCAGAACTAGAGACCGAATTCCCAAGTCTTCACGGCAAAACCCAACTTGCTTAACCCTAAATGCACTGTAGTAATCCCCCTTTTTCTCTGTAAACAGTTCGAACTCCTCTGTAGCATCACTCCAGACAAAATCGAGCACCTCCACACATTGAACTCCAACCACGCACCATGCCTGCATCATTGCAGTCGCCCTTCCCCCAAATCTTCTTTCTGCGAGCGTGCCCTACATGGTGTCGAGCTTCTCTCGGTCGCGGTCCCACTCTTCGAGCATACCAGTGAAACTCGAGCGAATCGAACCTCATGAAAAATCCCTAATCGACTTAACCGCGTGTGCCCTTACATCTGACAACCACTACGATACTTCGACGCCCACCCCAAATCGCGATTTGATGATTTCCTCAACCGATTTGTCTTCTGCATTCTATTTGATTTTTGAAGTGTATGGTTCACTAAGGAATAAACGAATAAAAGGAAATTAAAAAGAGGGGAGAGGACTTTGATTTTATAAAGGGGCGGATTTTTCTTCTGTGGTTAAAAAGAGGAAGACGGGTTCGATTTTCCCCTTTCAATTTTTGAGGAGAACAGAGAGGCCACGACATGTTTTAGTTTGTGGTAAAATAAGAAGGCACGACATGTTTTGATTTGTGGATATAAGGAAGGCACGGTTGTTTCGAATCGGTTTTATTTAATTTAAATTATCCGGTGATTCTGAACTCCTTTTTGAACCCAACAACTGACAAATCTTAGGGTAAAACCACTATTCTGAACCCATTGGGATAAGTATCGAAGTCCAGTTCGATCATCCGAAACAAATATTAATTTAAATTGATATAAATTAAATTTCAAACCATTTAAATTCTTCGATAATAATTTAATATTATTATTCTAATTTAAACAAAAGTTTGTATTGATTATTTGAACTGTTTTCAAATCAGTTTTAACTTCGAATTCAGTTATTCGCTGATTCCTTATTTTGATAATTTAATATATATATATATATACGATATTAAATCGAAATCAATATTTAAATCGATAACATAAATATAAAAATTCATTTATATTATCAACTAAATATTTAAATCCATTTTAAATATTTTAAAATTAACTCGACAGAAATCTGGATTATTACATTCTTCTCCCCTTAAAAGAATTTCGTCCCTGAAATTACTAAGGTAGAAAAAAGGCTATAAACTCGTTAACTTTTCAAAATCCTCTTATGTTGAAACACAACTCCTCATATTTCTACAACTTTAGTTCTACCAAAACTTTTGGATTACTTTCTTTTTATTTGAACAATCAATATATTTACTTCATAAATAATTTTCCAACTTCCCAGGATTAAATTCCAAATTCTAGTTCTGAATTAAATTTTAATTTGTTTCACTTGTATATTTTTTTATATACAAATTTTATTTGGTTATATATAACCATTCCAATTTTATAATCTAATTTGATTATAATACTAACATTCAACACATCCATATTCGATAATAATTTCAAAAAATTATTCTTTTTCTATCAAAAATAGAATTTGGAGAAAAATTATTTCATTTACTCACTTAAAAACAATATCGTGTTCAATCTTCTGTTCAAGTGTTTATAAACTCTTATCGACGTCGTGGCGTCCCACGATTCGACCAAAATTTATAATCCACTCAAAGACTAGCCAACATAATATAAAACAACTTTTATATCAAATAACAAATATGCGCTCTCGTATATATATACACTCAACTCATTCTAGCGTACTACTGACCCTATCTCTAATGAGCACAATCCCAACAAAGCCTAGGTATTCGCTCAACCTAAGCTCTGATACCAACTGTAATGACCCGGGAATTTGGTAGGCTTTTCAACCATCCCTCATCCCCCAAGGCAGAGGGCTAACCTCCCTCTATGGCTTACACTGGTACCTCAGAACTGCTTTTACGGCCAGCCTCGCGACTCGACCAACCCACATTGTCGGGAGATTTAAGGGTTAGAGTCTCTCGTTCGCCACCTAACGCAAAGCGAGAACCCCCTATCATCCGTACCAATTAAGCAATCAGCTCTGATACCAACTGTAATGTCCCACAAATCCGTAATATCAGAGTTGACTACATACACCATACATCCAACCTAAATATCATGAAAATACGAATCATTTGTTTTAGAAGTAAAAGGTAGAAGAAGAACAGAAATAACAACACAGAATCTCACATCGCAGCAGAACAAAATATATTATATCATAACTTTGGAAATACAAAGTTAGTACTGTATACACATATCATTATCATAGTACAACACTTACAACACAACGGAACAAAATTCTATACAACTAACACTGAAGCCTCCTGCTCCAAGCTCCTTCGGATAAATCTGTAAAATCCTGAACTACTTGACTGCCCGTACAAATTTAGGCACCCAAGAGTTTAGGTAAAACAAAACAAAATAAACTCCGGTTCAGTCATGGGACTGGTATGAGTAAACAATTTAAAACAGTCTCATAAACTAAATGATATCTCATAAGACCACGCTGTATACAGAACGGGTTTTTCCCTTATGAGAATCCCAAACACTTGATTAACTTTCAAATCCTTTTGAAAGAAAACGATAATCTTTATGTCAAAACTCTTCTGATATTATAATAATGTCTAAATCAAGTAAATAACAATCTAGTGGAACGTTTGCATCTCACGTTCCACATATATAATATACAATCAAAACCGCAAGCACTTATTGGGGATTGGATTTCCAACTATGACAAGGTATGGAACCACCTTCCGCTGGTGTATCTCTAGAGGAGAATACACCGAGTTCAACAAGAACATCTTGCAACTCAGCCACACATTACCGACCACTCATTTCGCTTAAGTGTATCGAATGTATATCACCAACGTTTGGGATCAGCAACCGTTTCCTGAATGGGACAACATCGAATAGAATAAGGAATCAAATGAATCTCTAGATAGGTGATGATACACCCTAATGGGAGCTAACCATATAGCCATGCTGCCTGCCCGATTTTTGTCATTTCCTGATTGTTGAGGCTAGAAGCTACGCTTACTTGTCATTCATTGATAGCACCATCACTTTGAATGCCACATTGTCAAATCCGTTAATCACTACTTGATTTGCACAAATATTCTGGATATTCTGCTAAGGGAATAAATCCATTTCCATTATATATATTTGTACAGTCCAACATATGCGATCATTGGAAATATTCTGTCTGACATTCGTCCATATACGTTCGTTCTGGGACTGAACGAAACCGAAGGAACTATTCCGTACATCCGTCCTAGGCAATCTCTATATAGGACTTATACAACAGCCCTTGCACTTTACTCCGTCTTCAATTATCTTTGGAGTATATGATTCGCAACGCTTATGCCAATACGGAGTGGTTCTTTGGATAAGAATCCAACTGGTCTCTCCATATTAACAACGTAAAAATGGTCAAACTTTGATAGTCGGTGATTTAACTATCAACTGAAAACATGTCCATGTACACACAACGATTTTATTTCCAAATGGAATTATCGATCGCATCATCAAACATATATATATATATATATTGATATATATATATATTCATATTTCCTTATTTTCTATATTTAGAAAATATATGTTATTAACACTGGAAAACATTTCCATCTCTCATTCACGCATCACTACCGTTCCACAACTATTAGTCCCTAACTGTAAACTAGTAAGAGAACAATTCTCTTAGTATCAAGCCCGAAGGCCGAAACCAACACCAGATCGATACTCAAAAAGTCGTTCAACTCAACTAAATTACAGTCAGTTTCTAATTCTGCTTAACTCTATTTCTTTAACTCCGTTTGATTAACTTCTTATCAACACGATCATTTTAAGTCTGCAAATCATTTGCTTTTAAATCATCGTTCACTTTAAAACGTATATCTCCTGGGATTTTATTTATAAAATTCCTTTTCGTTTATAATATTCTATTTTAAGTTCGTTTCATTATCGAATTCTATATATATATATATATATCGATATATCGATTTCTAGTTTATCAAATCTTCTTAAAAATATTCTAACTGCTTAAATTTCCGGAAAAATTCGCCATAGCCTTCTTTGTACTGGTAGCATTGGGAAAATCCCCAAACCGCCACACAGGCCTCACCATTCAAAAAGAAAAAGAAACAGCTAAGCGGCTTGCCGATACGGCGCATAAATCTCATATACGATTTAAATTCATACCTTTTTGTTGGGCATTCTAATATATATCTTCATTAACTTCATTCCATACCTGTCTCATGTATGTCAATACATTTCTAATTCATTTCAACTTAATACATTTGTTTTAACTCAACTCGTTAATTAACTCTTTGTCTATTTCACTTGTATATTTGAATATAACATGTATCAAATATATTTCAACTTACTCATAAACTAATTAAATTCCATTTTCCAACTCAAGTTTCATATTCGATTCAAATATGAAGTCACAAGTTAAATTTACTTATTCAAAGTTAACTTGATTCAATCGTTTTAACTTAATTCATTAATCAGTTTGCTAATTAACTCTTTTGCCAATTCCACTATGAACATGACATGTTCAAATATATTTTAATCTACTCATGAACCAAATCTAATTCTATTTTTAAGCTCGTTTCCTTATCGACTTCTATATTCAAATTCCAATTCAATTCTATTTGAATTCTATTTACTTAAATTCCATATTCAATTTTATTTGAATTCTATTTATTCAAATTCCATATTCAATTCTATTTATCTAAATTATCTCTAGATAATTTACTCATTATATTTATAAACACCATTTTTTATACCTTGTTTGTATATTTAACAAGTCTCGATTTCAGATCTATTTGAAATTAAATCCCTACTTTGGAAAATTAAACCTCCCTCATTAAATTTCATATTTGTATTTACATTTCCTGAATTTTCCAATGATAATTCATTTTACTTTATTTATAAACATTGTTTATAAATGAACTACTTGTTTTATTTTTCAAAACAAGTTTATATTTCAAATCTATTTAAAAATTCCAATTCTATTTTAGAATAATAGAATTTCCCTTTTAAATCTCAAATATCCCTTTCCGGACCTTTTTATAAATTAACACTTAGGCCCAGTGATATTTAAACACCAAACAATCAATTATTTATTTCAGGTTTTCTAACACATCATATATGACAGTATATATGCAAACAAATAAACAAACAAATAATATATTTTTGAGAGATCCAGTTGGATCCCTCCAACCTGTTTTCCTGCATCCAAGTATATTAGTCAACATAAATAATACCCATCCTGCTTCGAGGCAGGACATCGCGGTATGAAGGTCATCCACTAATATATATTTGTGGGGCGCATAGGGAAATCATCCGCTATGAAACTGCGGGCATCCGTTAATGAGACTGCGGGAAACAATCCAATCATCAACCCAATATATATATATATATATATATATATATAATAGTCAATCCTAAATAACTAATATATTTAAATCAACCAGAAAGCATTCTAACAAGCAACAACAATTATTTTTATCGAATAAAAATAATTTTATATAATAGGTGAGTGAGATTTACTCACCGTGATTTTTTTTTATTCGCTGAATATCCCAATTTAGATAAATCGAACGCCATTCGATTTAAATTATATCTTGCTTAATTCTGTTTGTCCCCAATTGCATTACTCCACGCTTTTCCAACCTTAATATAAATTTAACAATTTATATTTTATTTATTTATTTAAGCATTCGAACTATTTAAATGAATTAAAATTTAATTACTAAACTAGAAATAATTACCTTAATTACCAGCACTAAATATCAGTTTCCACTGCCTCAAAATCCATCGATGTTCAATGTTCAGATAGCCCCAAAACATAGCTCCATCCGTTTGGCAAACAACTCCAAAACTAGAGATCGAATTCCCAAGCCTTCATGGCAAAACCCAACTTGCTTAACCCTAAATGCACTGTAGTAATCCCCCTTTTTCTCTGTAAATAGTTTGAACTCCTCTGTAGCGTCACTCCAGACAAAATCGAGCACCTCCACACATTGAACTCCAACCACGCACCATGCCTGCATCATTACCATCGCCCTTCCCCCAAATCTTCTTTCTGCGAGCGTGCCCTCCATGGTGTCGAGCATCTCTCGGTCCCGGTTCCACTCTTCGAGCATACTAGTGAAACTCGAGCGAATCGAACCTCATGAAAAATCCCTAATCGACTTAACCGTGTGTGCCCTTCCATCTGACAACCACTACGATACTTCGACGCCCACCCTAAATCGCGATTTGATGATTTCCTCAACCGATTTGTCTTCTGCTTTCTATTTGATTTTTGAAGTGTATGGTTCACTGAGGAATAAACGAATTAAAGGAAAGTAAAAAGAGTTGAGAGGACTTTGATTTTATAAAGGGGCGAAATTTTCTTCTATGCTTAAAAAGAGGAAGACGGGTCCAATTTCCCCCCTTCAATTTTTTAGGAGAATAGAGAGGCCACGACATGTTTTAGTTTGTGGTAAAATAAGAAGGCACGCCATGTTTTGATTTGTGGATATAAGGAAGGCACGGTTGTTTCGAACCGGTTTTATTTAATTTAAATTATCCGGTGATCCTGAACTCCTTTCTGAACCCAACAACTGATAAATCTTAGGGTAAAACCACTATTCTGAACCCACTGGGATAAGTATCGAAGTCCAATTCGATCATCCAAAATAGATATTAATTTAAATTGATATAAATTAAATTTCAAACCATTTAAATTCTTCGATAATAATTTATTATTATTATTCTAATTTAAACAAAAGTTTGTATTGATTATCTGAACTGTTTTCAAATCAGTTTTAACTTTGAATTCAGTTATTCGCTGATTCCTTATTTTGGTAATTTAATATCTATACGATATTAAATTGAAATCGATAACATAAATATAAAAATTCATTTATATTATCAACTAAATATTTAAATCCATTTTAAATATTTTAAAATTAACTCGACAGAAATCTGGGTCATTACAGAAGGTCACTTGATCAAAGACTGTAAAAGAAGGAAGAACACTTGCTTTAATTGTGGAGAAGTCGGACATTTTGCTAGATAGTACCCGAAGAAACAGGGATCACAGAGACAAGGTCAAAGGCGGGAACTTCTGGAGGGCAGGTGCATGCTTTTGCGATCAGTGCTCCTAATAGAGGTAGAAAAATTTCTGTGGATGGTTTAATTTCTCTTTCAAACCATCCTATAAGAATACTTTTTGATTTTGGCGCTTCACACTTGTAATAACCCGAATTTTTGTACCCTTTGAGTTGACTAATAACATCATACGTCCAACCCAAATGACACAGAAATACGAATCATTATAAGAAAGAAGTTAGAGGAGGAGAAATAGAAAGAAAGAATTATTAGAATAGAAGGAAATGAAGATCACAAACTCACGGCGGAACGAATAAAATATATTAGGTGACATAAACTTTGAAATACAATTCAGTAACATTATATACATACCATCATCAGACCATAACAGTTATTTCCAGAACAATTATAAACACCTGTTTCAGGATACAAACATGGTACACAGCAGAATATATGATAGTTTATAGCTAACTGGTGAAGCCTCCTGCTTCAAACTCCTCAAAGTGAATCTGTAAAATCCTGACTACTTGACTGCCTATACAAATTTGGGCATCCAAGAGTTTAGGGAAAATAAACAAAATAAACTCTGGGTCAGTCATGTGATTGGTGTGAGTAAACTCCAACCATTTGTTTAACTTTCAAAATTCTTTCGAAAGAAATGATAATCATAAGACTGATCCACACATAAACACGGATGGTTTTTAGCTTATGATAACCAAAAATATATTTTTGATATCAAATCCAGTGATATTATAATAATGTCTACATCAAATAAATAGAATCTAGCGGAACGCTTGCATCTCACGCTCCATATATAATATAAAATCGAAAACCGCAGGACGCTTATTGGAGATTGGATTTCCAACATGATAAGGTATGGAACCACCTTCCGATAGTGTATCTTTAAAGGGGAATACACTGGATTCAACAAGAACGTCTTGCAATCTGGCCCACACATGGTTGACCACTCATTTAATTTGAGTGTATCAAGCATATTATCACCAACGGTTGTGATCAGCAGCCGTTATCGAAAGCATACAGCAGCGAATAGAATAAGAAGCAAATGAAATTTCTCTAGATCAGGTGATAATACCCCTAATGGGAATGACCCACATGGCCATGCTGTCTGCCCGATGTCATTTCTCGGGTGATGAGGGTTGAGGTCACGATTATCCTTTTAGAACATCTTGCCACTATTTACTTTGATCATCACATTGTCAGACATTCATCCATATACATTGTCCTGGGACTGGACAAACCGAAGGCACCATTCTATTAATCCATCTTGGGCAATTTCTACCAATGATTAACATAATAGCCCTTGCATTTTACTCTGTCTTCAATCATCTTCAGCACAAGTTGACCTGTAACGCTTATGCCTATACGGAGTGGTTTTCAGATAATAAATCTGATCCCGATCTTTCCATATTAACAATGGAGATATAAAATAAATCAAAACTTTGATAGTCAGCGATTTAACTATCAAAGAAACATCCATACAATCAACGGTCCTATTTCCAATTCGAAATTCTACCGATCAAGCATCAAACAACACTGGCCCTTTTTTATATTAATTCCTTATTATATTATCGATTCCAATTCCCATTTTACTTTGATAGTCGGTGATTTAACTATCAAAGAAACATCCATACAATCAACGGTCCAATTTCCAATTGGAAATTCTACCGATCAAGCATCAAACAACACTGGCCCTTTTTTATATTAATTCCTTATTATATTATCGATTCCAATTCCCATTTTTCATCTTCCAGATTCTTTCAAAATTTGATTGTCTTTATCGATTCTTGGAAAATATTTCCAAAATCATAATTCCTTTATTCGAGAAAATAACTCTTATTCCAGTTAGAAAACATTTCTAAATATTCACGAATCCTTATTTTCTATATGCAGAAAATAAACTTTACTAATATCAGAAAATATTTCCATATTCCATTTATTAATTCCTCGTTGACCAATTCCTTTCATTTTCTATGCGTAGAAAATACCTCTCATTTTATTTGGGAAAACATTTCAAAATCCTTTAAATTTACGCGATGTTATAAAACATCGTTATTATAACCCAAACCATAAATCATTTATTAACTAACCGTATTGCTAACCAATCTTCACTATCGAACCTTAAACATTCTTCCACCAATCATGAAGTCAATCAAGTTGGGGTATAATTACCTCTCAGACCTTAATTGAACAACATTCTCAACTTTGAAACAGTCAAAGCTCACCATTTCAAACAAAACATCGCTTATGCGACTCTCAGATTCAATCTAAGAATCCACTCCTTTAACGGAAAAACATTGATTATAACGGTAGCATTATAATTGCTGTTTCCAAATATTTGATTTATTAAAAAAGAAAATTTATTATAACGGCAATGTTAAAATCGCTGTTTAGATTTGCAAAACATCATTTATTATAATGGTAGCATTATAATCGTTGTTTTCAAATATTTGGTATATAAAATATAACTTATACTTATTAATTCAATTAATAAGTAAATAATTAAATAATTGAATAATTAAATTTGATTCTAAATAGAAAGTAAAAATAACTACTTCCCTAAATTCTATATAATCGAATTCCAATAAATAACTCTCTCTCGAATAATCTATATTCGATTATATTCCGAACTTCGGAATTTATCTACAATTTCAGGTTAATTCAAATTCCAAATTCACTTTTGAATTTATCTTTTCCCAATCCTTACCAAATTCCTTAATAACCATTTCAGTTTACAAAACATTATTCCAATTTATTTTATATTCCAAATTTTGGAATAAAACTCATCTTTTTTCCTTTTAAAATAATTATCTGTTTCCCTTTCTCATTCATGTTCCAAATTGGATTCATATTTCAAATCATCTAAATTTCCTTTATAGATATTTCATTTGCAAAATATTTGTTTTAAACCATTATTCATTTTAATCATGAATATGTTTCCTTTACATATTATCAAATCAGTTTGATTTCGTATTTATAAATAATATCTTAAACCCAAATTCTATTTATAACTTCTATTCATTATTTTCCATACAAATCTCATTTTTATTCCAATCATTTAAAACCTCTTTTATAATTACCTTTAATATTTGCTAATTTCAAATCTATTTTCAAATATTGGTTTCAAAACCGATTTCCACTTTCCCATATAAATTCATATTTGATCTTATATTCCAATTTATCCAATGATTAATAGTTCACTTAATTTATTTCCTTATTTATAAACAACTTCCTGATTTATCCACTTGAATTGGTTTCTATTTTCAACTCTATTCGAAATTTTATTTCTATTTTGGAAATAAATTCCATTTTTAAATTCTAATTACCTTTCCACATTCAAAATTATTTTATGGTATCTAAAATACCAAGTTTTCTAGGGCTAGGGTAAATGAAACACAACATATCCAATCATGGATTATATAACACATCATATATCACAATCAAAATAAAACAGTAATATAAATGTTGAGAAATCTAGTTGGATCTCTCCAACCTGTTTCCTGCATCCACAGATGTTAATCACATCAATAATATTAATTTCACATTAATATGAAATATTATGGTGAATAGAATTATTAAACGATCAATGATATAACCAATTCAACCAATTTTATCAGCCATTCATCCAAACAACCATCACATAGTATAAAATTATTATAAATAGATTTAAAACTCGTTTATATAAATATAAACGAGGTAGAGTTAGTGAGTTTACTCACCTTGGTTCGCAGTTGACGATTTTGCTGTTTGTTTCATTCAAAATCCAACGAGCGTTTCATTTTACTGCGAAATCCCAAAAGCTCTGTTCTTAACTATGCCAGTTTCGTCATGTAGATTTCTTCGTTACGATTTCATCGGCAATTGTTTGGTTTGAATCTGATAACATACAAATAAATTATGCATGTTATAGTATTAATTTAGATTAAATTTGTAACGGCAAGGAATTTCGCTCGATCCGAATCAGTCGTTAAACCGATCTAGACCGTTCGAAACCCCTGATCGTTTTGAGAACATGACAAATTGGAACGCAGACGGGAGAACATTCATTGTTTATTACAACAATTCCATCAGATACAAGAATATACAGAGTATAAATGAATACTATACATTCGATAAATATCAGAGATTACAATAAATTACATAGCAGCGGAAAATAATACAAAGCACAACTGAAGGTGATATACGGATACAGAGCTTTCCGGATATCATTCCAGCTGAAAACCAGGATCCTATGAATATAAATCTGCAAAACCAAAACTACTAGCTGCCCGTGTCGAAAATAAGGGCACCCAGAGTTTAGGTTAAAACAATAAACTCCAGGTCAGTCATGTGAATGGTGTGAGAACTAAAACAGTTATTTAAAACTTTACTTTAAAAGAGAGTAATTCAAGGGACCACGCCGTATAACACGGAACGGGTTTCCTCCTAAGAATACCAGTGCATAGAAAAGACAACGCAATGCTTTTTCGAAAAATGAAGCTATTATAAGACCCAGGTCCTATCACACAATGCAACGCAAGCCGAAGGATAGGGTTTTCCCTTATAATAGCCAAACATGCTTGGTACGTTTAAAACAAATCATTTGATACTATTATAAGTGTATAGTGTCAAAACAATTTCAATCATAAATATCAATCCTAGGCGGCATGGGTACCATCTATCATGTCGTCATACTAGGCTCTACAAATAAAACCGAAATATCTCGTATTGGAAATTGGATTTCCATCATGAGTCGAGGCAAGGGGCAAGCTCCTCTCCGCTTTCGAGACACTCTAGCAAATGTCTCAGGGCTACGCACTCTGGGCAACCCTTGGATGCTTCAGGGTCGGTCCTCTCTTACGTTTGAGGATTGGAAATTCCTGAACACACGTTTCCCGGTCCTTACAGACCTAAAATCGAGGCGCCTCATCCAACAACCACATAGGTGAAAAGTATATAAATGTCAGGGCTGGTAAGTCACTGACACCACCAAAGCTAGAAAGAAACATCGTGCTCTCCCTGCAGTCCTTATCCGGTTTTTAACTCATACCGAGGTGTAAGGCTCGCGAATTCACGTTATACACAAAGCAACGCCACAAAGGCCGTGCTTTGATCATCAACCACAAGACTTTGCTTTTCAACAGAAGCCTTGATCAATTGCCACTTAGGCGTGCCACACAGGCAATTCATGCCATGCGACTGATGTCCATCGATATACAACCTCTGAGCTCGTACGTCTCAGAGAAGGGCGTTAAGAAAAAGAATAAATTCTCCGCCGCCAAACAGATGAATATTTAACAGAAATCAATCAACACAGAATAAAATCCAATGTCAGACACACAATCCATTTACAAGTTCGTTCTGGGTCTGAACGAAACCGGAGGCACTTTCCTCGCATATCCATCGATCTCCAAGTACGTTTGGACGACCACCAACTGATTCCCTCATCTTGGGTGTACAGCCCAATCAAGATCATCAGTAATCACCCAAACAATGTGAAGACTTCCGGTCTTCCACCACCGTTTTCATCTTCGACTTATCGTCGAATCGGTTATTCAGAATGGGTATAAACCCGGACTTTCCGAACAACCCGCGTATATAGTAAACAAATGTTACACAAACACAACATACGCCTCATTCCAATTCAACAGTCACTAACCGCAAATTAGCAAGAGAACAATTTCCTAAATATTAACCCCGAAGGCCGAAACCAACATCAGATCAATATCCAGGAAATCATGCTTCTTAACTAACCTACAGCTAGTTTCTAAATTTCATATTCTTAGGGAAAGGTTCCCATTAATTTTATCCGAGATAAATTCTTTAAAATTTATCCTTTAATCTTCCTTTGGATATCATTTCAAACCAAATTATGGTTTTCCAAACTAGTCAAGATTAGCGAACCGCACCGAAGTAATTATTTATTTTATTTCCCAATCCCAACCTATTCATCCCATGAAGCAAAACTGGTAATACTCCATATCTAACACCATGGTGTTATCGATAAATATAATTACCATTTCACGTTAAAATCTAATTAAAAATTTAACTATTGCTTGGAGCAAAACTGGTGATTCTCCATCCTCGCTCATTTTCCAAATTTGATAATTTAAATTATCAATTCACATTTCAACCTAATTGCAGATTCATTAAAACTCCCTTTACTGGGTTAAAGAACTAATGTCATTTAAAACACAGTTCACGATAAACCCAAACCACATTCTATTTATTATCGGGTTAAAGAACAAGTGTTATTTAAAACACCCTTCACGATACCCACAAATCAATTCTATTTAAAACTCATTTCAAACCCAATTTATTTATTTAAAAATAAATGGGTTTTAATTTTAGTTCAAAACTAGTTCATTTCGATAAAAATTTATTTTTATCTTTTCAAATGTGGAGTTTTTCATCCCAATTTTTCCCAAATCATTTATTATGATTTTGCATAAATTATTACTATTTTTAATAATTTTATAAAGGCCCGTACAGTCGATTTCCATCAATGGCCATCGAACTGCACTTACAACGACCTTTTCCAAATTTGTTTTGGACGTATCTCCAAATCCAACCGTTAGATTTCAAATTTCTAATATTCATTAGAAAGCTCTTTTTGATACGAACCCAACGGTTCCGGGTTTAGGAGAATCCGATGGTCGGATCTCCCGTAATGCCCATTCGAAGTCAATGTTTGAAATTCACAAACTGCCGCGGCGCGGCGCGTTCTATTCAGACCATTATATTATATATATATATAATATATAATATATATTTCGTCGATTTCTATTTAAAACGAATTTTATAAATAGTTTTAAATTCGTTTCAAAAACATTTCAACTTCCATTTCCAATTCAATTCAAATCTCGATTCATTCTACATTAAATTCAATTTGAATTTGGTTTATATTCAATTCAATTCGAAATTGGTTTATATTCAATTCAATTCGAAATTGGTTTATATTCAATTCAATTCGAATTTATTTTCTATTCAATTCAATTTGAATTCGTTTTCTATTCAATTCAAATCGAAGTCGTTTTCTATTCAATTCAATTCGAATTCGTTTTCTATTCAATTCAAATCAAATTCGTTTTCTATTCAATTCAATTCGAATTCGTTTTCTATTCAATTCAAATTCGTTTTCTATTCAATTCAAATCAAATTCATTTTCTATATATTCGATTTTTAAATCTCTTTTCAATATTCATTATAAAACGAATATAATCGATATAAATATCGTTCGCGTCAAAATAGCGCATCTCTAACCAACACGGCTTTATATATTTCAATAATCGCGTTATTCTATTCAACAAATGAGTATTTATTCTATTCAATATGTGAATCTATATTTTTGTCAACACATGACTAATCTCAACGGATGAGTACTGTCCACGTGTGACTATTTTTGTTATTCAATATATTTTATAAAATTATGATATCTATCGTTTGATTTCAAATCAGACTCCAACCGTTAATTAGTAAGAGAACGATTCCCTGAATATTAACCCCGAAGGCCGAAACCAACATCAGATCAATATCCAGGAGACCACTTATCTCATCTATTTTCCAGTTAATTTCTAATTTTATATATGATAAAGATGTAAATTTTATTGTTAAAATACTTCGTTCAACACATGACTAATCTCAACGGATGAGTACGGTCAACACATGAACCTTTATTTTATAAAGAAGTTAGTTTCTAATTCTATATATAATAAAGATGTAAATTTTATTGTTAAAATATTTCGTTCAACACATGACTAATCTCAACGGATGAGTACTGTCAACACATGAACCTTTATTTTATAATATTCTTTATCTTTCCGATTGGAATGAGGCCCAATCAATTACCATATAAAGTTAATTATATGGATTCCATACAACACATGTATATAATAGCAACGATAAATAATCAACCATCATCCAAAGTGCACTACACTGTATAAGCATCAAATATAGATATCTAATGCTTACAACAGCCTGTCAATCAATTGATCGACATATAACTAATTACTGGGATTAGTGTATGTTGTATTTTATCCCAATACCCGTGTGGGGTTTCAAACAATCAAACACAGATTTTATTTGTGCAGTTGGGCGATGTGTAAAATTTATCGTCCCAATCAATGTCCTTCAAATAGGTGTACATAAACAAACCGTCCGGTTTGTAAATGAATATTTATCTATTCACATTCACGTTAAAAATTATATTTTTAACGACCAAACTATTTTATTCAACCTATGAATATTCTATTCGGTTCATTTATTAAATAAAATGATATCTTTATTTTTCTAACTTATTTTAGAAAATTTCGGCAGCATAACGGCACGATACTAGGAACGGGACAAGGCCTAGCCTTATCCCCGGTCTAGTGATGGCCCACGCCATACACATATCAATCAATTCGATTTCAATTCACCAAACAACCAACTTCAAATCAAATAATCTAACTAATCTATGCAACCAAACAAACAAGTCCATGGTCTGTGGACAGTGGTGTCGGGTGCTACTAAACACCGTCTGCATCCTAGTATATATTTATATAACTAGAAAAGAAATTTAAAGTGAGAAGTTCTCACAGAGGGTTCCACTCCGCCGTGCTTTGCTGTTGAACTGCTGAACATCTGGATTCCTTTGAAATTCCAATATAGTTCCATCTCATTTCTTTTCACGCTGTTCAAATAAAATTATTTTTATTGCTTCATTCAATAAATAAAAATTCTATTTTTATTTCGTATATATATATATATATATATATTTACAACACTTTTTCCTATATAAAAATTATATTTTAATATTTCTACTTCTTATATAAAGATCGAATTTTTATTATCATACCTATATAAAAATTATATTTCTATATTTTTACTTTAATAAAAACCATATTTTTATTATCTACATTATATAAGAATTATATTTTTGACTTTCTACTTGTATAAAAATTATATTTTTAACTTATAAAAATTCGACCTTTCCTAAATAAAAATATAAACTTTAAACAAATTAAAAATCCTAGATTTTGTTAAAGTAAAAACCAGCCTTTTCTAAACTAAAAATATAAACTTTTCTATATTTAAAAATATAAACCTTTACATGATAAAAATATAATCTTTTATATTTTACAAAATCAAATCTTTATACCTTTTATAAAAGTTTCAGTGTTTTTTTTAAAACAATGTTTTCAATGAATTAAAATGGATTTAACTACAAAATCCGAAGAAGGAAGAAAAAAAACTTACATTGAAATAGGGAAGGGGCGTTCACTGCTGGAGGGGTGCTCGAGGGGGGGGGGGTCTGAGCTTGCAGCGATTTCCGTTGGCGTCGGTTTGGGTTTTCAGGAGGAGGAGGCCAACGGCAGGTGGTTGCGCATGGGGTCGGAGGCCAGGCGAGGAGTAGCGACGGGTTAGGGTTTCGGGGCTACGTGACTGAGGTGGGGGGGGGGGGCTCGCGTGAAGAAGGAAGAGAGAGGAGAGAAGGCGGAGCAGGGGAGGAGATGAACGGAGGGGGAGGCCAGCGTCGTGGGGGGGGGGGGCTCGCGGTGGTCCGCTGGCGATGGAGGGTGGCTGAGCGGCGATGAAGTCTCCTTTTTTTCTTATTAAAAATCGATTTTTGACTGAAGAGAAAAGGGAAAGGGGAAACATAAAGGGGGGTTTTAATGAAAATTTATATATTTTAATATTATTTTAATTTTATTCTCTAAAAGTTACTTTAAAAATTCGAACTCCTTTTTGATCCCACCGATTGTTGTCCCTGGGGTAATACCCCCATTCCGAACACAATGGGATATGTATCACAAGCTGATTCGATCTTTTCGATCAGTTTCCATCAAAATCAACATATAACTCCATATATTGAATTTGAACGCGCATTTCAATTTACTGGGGTCACATACTGACTCGATAAATTCCAAAAAAATATTTTCTAGCTTCGTATTGACGATACGATCCTAACAAAACTAGTTTCGTCGAATTTTGAGACCGTTTGAAAAATGGCCATTTTCCAGTCGATTAAAATCAACTGAAACTGGTCAAACGCGTTTTCCTTTGCCACGCTCACATATGGATTCGAAAAATTATGAAATTTGGAATCTAGCAATAACTAGACATCACGGATACAACAAAAGTGGTTTTGTCGAAATCTGAGGTCGTTTGCAAAATGGCTATTTTTAATGGCCAGAATTCCATAGCGACTATTCTGAAAATTCATTTGGCCATATCTTTTGATTCCCGCTATGAAATTTCGATTTTTCGGATTCATTGGAAAGATATTCTCAAATAGATTCTATTATTTTTGGTTTCGTTAAATTCCGGTTTATTTTGAATCCTGTACATTCATTTAAAGTTTGAAATCGAATTATCGAACTACCGCGCCATTTTCAATTCCTTTTAAAATTTAAAATTTAAAATAATTATTTATATTCTAACGACGATCTATATAAATATATTCGTTTGAATTCCATTCAAAATAAATTTCACGTCGATATTATTTAAAATAATTCATTTTAAATATTCAAAATTCGCTAAAATTACCAAAATAAAAATTTTAAACCGGCCCAGATTTTTGGGTTACTACAATCTCCCCCACTTAAACTTTTCGTCCCCGAAAAGGAACGAAGTCGAAAGTTGTTTTAAAAACCAACTCAACTTTCATTATTTTGATTACGGCTTATGTTCTTTAACTTTTCAGTTTCTAAGAACTTTTCAAATTTTTCAAAAATTTGGCTAACACCCTAAATTTTCGAAAAATTTCGCCATAACCTCCACTGCACCGGGAGCACCGGGAAAATCCCGAAATTGCCATACAGGCCTTCTGATCTCAAAAAGAAAAAGCCAAGCGGCTAGCCAATCGGCTCATAAAATCATCATCACCTAAACAAAACAGTAAATTATGGTAAACATGTACCTATTTGTCGGGCAAACAATTTTATTTCTCTGCTCTAGCCTCCTTGCCATGACCTGTTCAATGTAAGTACATGTATATGCATGCATTTCCAAACAATTTTCAATACAATTCAATATTTGATTCAATTAGGCTAAATAGTTCAAAATTATTAAACAAATGGACAAACAACACAAACATCAATCAATTAGTGAATTAGAGTTTCAAATTCATAACTTTGATATATATACAAAAATCATGTTTTTGATGCCAAATCACAACAAATAAATCTATCTACATAAGTTTTGGTTCTCACACCAGTCTAATGGAAATATATAGATATCACACCTTCGAAACACGAACATAAATACTGATGATGTCATAACAATTTTCAGTACCATCTCCGGGCGACTAGAATGTGATTCCATATCTATCCAGTATATTAAAACTTCGAATATACGTTCATGACGCGTATATGCAAAATCTTTATATATTGGATTGTCCAAATTCAATATAAATAAATTATTCAAATACGTATAAAACGATTTAAATTTCGAAACAAAATTGTTTTCATTTGAAAAATATACTCTTCACACTCGTTCTAGGATACTACTGACCCCATCTCTAACGAGTCATTCTAATTGGATATTACTAATCCAATATCTGATGAATTCTTTCGTATGGTTCTAATATGTCTTGTTCTCGAGCTCTGTAAACCAAAGCTCTGATACCAAATATAACGGCAAGGAATTTCGCTCGATCCGAATCAGTCGTTAAACCGATCTAGACCGTTCGAAACCCCTGATCGTTTTGAGAACATGACAAATTGGAACGCAGACGGGAGAACATTTCATTGTTTATTACAACAATTCCATCAGATACAAGAATATACAGAGTATAAATGAATACTATACATTCGATAAATATCAGAGATTATAATAAATTACATAGCAGCGGAAAATAATACAAAGCACAACTGAAGGTGATATACGGATACAGAGCTTTCCAGATATCATTCCAGCTGAAAACCAGGATCCTGTGAATATAAATCTGCAAAACCAAAACTACTAGCTGCCCGTGTCGAAAATAAGGGCACCCAGAGTTTAGGTTAAAAAAATAAACTCCAGGTCAGTCATGTGACTGGTGTGAGAACTAAAACAGTTATTTAAAACTTTACTTTAAAAAAGAGTAATTCAAGGGACCACGAGGTATAACACGGAACGGGTTTCCTCCCAAGAATACCAGTGCATAGAAAAGACAACGCAATGCTTTTTCGAAAAATGAAGCTATTATAAGACCCAAGTCCTATCACACAATGTAACGCAAGCCGAAGGATAGGGTTTTCCCTTATAATAGCCAAACATGCTTGGTACGTTTAAAACAAATCATTTGATACTATTATAAGTGTATAGTGTCAAAACAATTTCAATCATAAATATCAATCCAAGGCGGCATGGGTACCATCTATCATGTCGCCATACTAGGCTCTACAAATAAAACCGAAATATCTCGTATTGGAAATTGGATTTCCGTCATGAGTCGAGGCAAGGGGCAAGCTCCTCTCCGCTTTCAAGACACTCTAGCAAATGTCTCAGGGCTACGCACTCTGGGCAACCCTTGGATGCTTCAGGGCCGGTCCTCTCTTACGTTTGAGGATTGGCAATTCCTGAACACATGTTTCCCGGTCCTTACAGACCTAAAATCGAGGCGCCTCATCCAACAACTACATAGGTGAAAAGTATATAAATGTCAGGGCTGGTAAGTCACTGACACCACCAAAGCTAGAAAGAAACGTCGTGCTCTCCCTACAGTCCTTATCCCGTTTTTAACTCATACCGAGTTGTGAGGCTCGCGAATTCACGTTATACACAAAGCTACGCCACAAAGGCCGTGCTTTGATCATCAACCACAAGACTTTGCTTTTCAACAGAAGCCTTGATCAATTGCCACTTAGGCGTGCCACACAGGCAATTCATGCCATGCGACTGATGTCCATCGATATACAACCTCTGAGCTCGTACGTCTCAGAGAAGGGCATTAAGAAAAAGAATAAATTCTCCGCCGCCAAACAGATGTATATTTAACAGAAATCAATCAACATAGAATAAAATCCAATGTCAGACACACAATCCATTTACAAGTTCGTTCTGGGTCTGAACGAAACCGGAGGCACTTTCCTCGCATATCCATCGATCTCCAAGTACGTTTGGACGACCACCAACTGATTCCCTCATCTTGGGTGTACAGCCCAATCAAGATCATCAGTAATCACCCAAACGATGTGAAGACTTCCGGTCTTCCACCACCGTCTTCATCTTCGACTTATCGTCGAATCGGTTATTCAGAATGGGTATAAACTCGGACTTTCCGAACAACCCGCGTATATAGTAAACAAATGTTACACAAACAAAACATACGCCTCATTCCAATTCAACAGTCATTAACCGCAAATTAGCAAGAGAACAATTTCCCAAATATTAACCCCGAAGGCCGAAACCAACATCAGATCAATATCCAGGAAACCATGCTTCTTAACTAACCTACAGCTAGTTTCTAAATTTCATATTCTTAGGGAAAGGTTCCCATTAATTTTATCCAAGATAAATTCTTTAAAATTTATCCTTTACTCTTCCTTTGGATATCATTTCAAACCAAATTATGGTTGTCCAAACTAGTCGAGATTAGCGAACCGCACCGAAGTAATTATTTATTTTATTTCCCAATCCCAACCTATTCATCCCATGAAGCAAAACTGGTAATACTCCATATCTAACACCATGGTGTTATCGATAAATTTAATTACCATTTCACGTTCAAATCTAATTAAAGATTTAACTATCGCTTGGAGCAAAACTGGTGATACTCCATCCTCGCTCATTTTCCAAATTTGATAATTTAAATTATCAATTCACATTTCAACCTAATTGCAGATTCATTAAAACTCCCTTTACTGGGTTAAAGAACTAATGTCATTTAAAACACAGTTCACGATAAACCCAAACCACATTCTATTTATTATCGGGTTAAAGAACAAGTGTTATTTAAAACACCCTTCATGATACCCACAAATCAATTCTATTTAAAACTCATTTCAAATCCAATTTATTTATTTAAAAATAAATGGGTTTTAATTTTAGTTCAAAACTAGTTCATTTCGATAAAAATCTATTTTTATCTTTTCAAATGTGGATTTTTTCATCCCAATTTTTCCCAAATCATTTCTTATTATTTTACACAAATTATTACTATTTTTAATAATTTTATCAAGGCCCGTACAGTCGATTTCCATCAACGGCCATCGAACTGCACTTACAGCGACCTTTTCGAAATTTGTTTTGGACGTATCTCCAAATCCAACCGTTAGATTTCAAATTTATAAATTCGTTAGAAAGTTCTTTTCGATACGAACTCAACGGTTCCGGTTTTAGGAGAATCCGACGGTCGGATCTCCCGTAATGCCCGTTCGAAGTCAATGGTCGAAATTCACGAACTGCCGTGGCGCGGCGCGTTCTATTCAGGCCATTATATTATATATATAATATATATAATACATATTTCGTCGATTTCTATTTAAAACGAATTTTATAAATAGTTTTAAATTCGTTTCAAAAACATTTCAACTTCCATTTCCAATTCAATTCAAATCTCGATTCATTCTACATTCAATTCAATTCGAATTTGGTTTATATTCAATTCAATTCGAAATTGGTTTATATTCAATTCAATTCTAAATTGTTTTATATTCAATTCAATTCGAAATTGGTTTATATTCAATTCAATTCGAATTTATTTTCTATTCAATTCAATTTGAATTCGTTTTCTATTCAATTCAATTTGAATTCGTTTTCTATTCAATTCAATTCGAATTCGTTTTCTATTCAATTCAATTCGAATTCGTTTTCTATTCAATTCAATTCGAATTCGTTTTCTATTCAATTCAAATCAAATTCGTTTTCTATTCAATTCAAATCAAATTCGTTTTCTATATATTCGATTTTTAAATCTCTTTTCAATATTCATTATAAAACGAATATAATCGATATAAATATCATTCGCGTCAAAATAGCGCATCTCTAATCCACACGGCTTTATATATTTCAATAATCCCGTTATTCTATTCAACAAATGAATATTTATTCTATTCAATATGTGAATCTATATTTTTGTCAACACATGACTAATCTCAACGGATGAGTACTGTCCACGTGTGACTATTTTTGTTATTCAATATATTTTATAAAATTATGATATCTATCGTTTGATTTCAAATCAGACTCCAACCGTTAATTAGTAAGAGAACGATTCCCTGAATATTAACACCGAAGGCCGAAACCAACATCAGATCAATATCCAGGAGACCACTTATCTCATCTATTTTCCAGTTAATTTCTAATTTTATATATGATAAAGATGTAAATTTTACTGTTAAAATACTTCGTTCAACACATGACTAATCCCAACGAATGAGTACGGTCAACACATAAACCTTTATTTTATAAAGAAGTTAGTTTCTAATTCTATATATAATAAAGATGTAAATTTTATTGTTAAAATATTTCTTTCAACACATGACTAATCTCAACGGATGAGTACTGTCAACACATGAACCTTTATTTTATAATATTCTTTATCTTTCCGATTGGAATGAGGCCCAATCAATTACCATATAAAGTTAATTATATGGATTCCATACAACACATGTATATAATAGCAACGATAAATAATCAACCATCATCCAAAGTGCACTACACTGTATAAGCATCAAATATAGATATCTAACGCTTACAACAGCCTGTCAATCAATCGATCGACATATAACTAATTACTGGGATTAGTGTATGCCGTATTTTATCCCAATACCCGTGTGGGGTTTCAAACAATCAAACACAGATTTTATTTGTGCAGTTGGGCGATGTGTAAAATTTATCGTCCCAATCAATGTCCTTCAAATAGGTGTACATAAACAAACCGTCCGGTTTGTAAATGAATATTTATCTATTCACATTCACATTAAAAATTATATTTTTAATGACCAAACTATTTTATTCAACCTATGAATATTCTATTCGGTTCATTTATTAAATAAAATGATATCTTTATTTTTCTAACTTATTTTAGAAAATTTCGGCAGCATAACGGCACGATACTAGGAACGGGACAAGACCTAGCCTTATCCTCGGTCTAGTGATGGCCCACGCCATACACATATCAATCAATTCGATTTCAATTCACCAAACAACCAACTTCAAATCAAATAATCTAACTAATCTATGCAACCAAACAAACAAGTCCATGGTCTGTGGACAGTGGTGTCGGGTGCTACTAAACACCGTCTGCATCCTAGTATATATTTATATAACTAGAAAAGAAATTTAAAGTGAGAAGTTCTCGCAGAGGGTTCCACTCCGCCGTGCTTTGCTGTTGAACTGCTGAACATCTGGATTCCTTTGAAATTCCAATATAGTTCCATCTCATTTCTTTTCACGCTGTTCAAATAAAAATTATTTTTATTGCTTCATTCAATAAATAAAAATTCTATTTTTATTTCGTATATATATATATTTACAACACTTTTTCCTATATAAAAATTATATTTTAATATTTCTACTTCTTATATAAAGATCGAATTTTTATTATCATACCTATATAAAAATTATATTTCTATATTTTTACTTTAATAAAAACCATATTTTTATTATCTACATTATATAAGAATTATATTTTTGACTTTCTACTTGTATAAAAATTATATTTTTAACTTATAAAAATTCGACCTTTCCTAAATAAAAATATAAACTTTAAACAAATTAAAAATCCTAGATTTCTTAAAGTAAAAACCCGCCATTTCTAAACTAAAAATATAACCTTTTCTATATTTAAAAATATAAACCTCTACATGATAAAAATATAATCTTTTATATTTTACAAAATCAAATCTTTATACCTTTTATAAAAATTTCAGTTTTTTTTAAAACAATGTTTTCGATGAATTAAAATGGATTTAACTACAAAATCCGAAGAAGGAAGAAGAAAAAAAACTTACATTGAAATAGGGAAGGGGCGTTCACTGCTAGATGTAAAGACCCGGAAATTCCCGCTCTTTGAATCGACCATAAACCACACAGGTCTGACCCAAAGGTTGGAAATCTTCGAATACTTTAACTTTGGGAATACAATACATCAGAACCATAACAGCAGACTTTTATTACATTATAATAATGTTACATCAGAGTACAGAATATATCAGAGTACATTGAAATAAAATTACAGCGGAAGATAAAATTACAATACTTTTAAATACATTAAATAAAATACAGTAAACAGCGGAAGACTACTAAGCTCTGGACACAGCTTTAGGCTTCGATCCAGGATCCTGCTAAAAGAATAGATATCTGCAAAAAGCTACTCGACTGCCCGTGTGGAAAAGAGGGCACCCGAGTTTGCAAAGTGAAACAAACTACGAGTCAGTCATGGGACTGGTGTGAGAATTCTAAACTAATATAACTAATAAGACAAATCCAAGGACCACGCCACTTTCGCGGAACGGATTTACTCCTATGGATTGCCTGTGCATAAACCAAAGTAAATCGAGAAATAACGCAATGTCTTTTTGGAAAAATGAAACCATTATAAGACCCAAGTCCCATCACACAATGCAACGCACACCAGAGGATAGGGTTTTACCTTATAATGGTCAAAAGATGCTTGATACGTATAAAACGGATTTGATATTATTATTAGTGTATATATGTTTTAATAAAAAGATTTGAATCATAAGTATCAATCCTAGACGGCATGGTTACCATATAGCATGTCGCCAATACTAGTTCTACAATCAAAACCGCAAGGGCGTATTGGAAATTTGGATTCCATCATGAGTCGAGGCTAGGGGCAAGCTCCTCTCCGATTCGAGACACTCTAGCAGATGCCTCAGGATCCCCCGCAGTGAACCCTTGGATCTTCAGGGCCGGTCCCCGCCTATGGGCAGTGGATTAGTTATGCCTGAACACACGCTTCCCGGTCCCTTTGGACCTATAGTATGACCACCAACGGCCTATAAAAATAACGAGGCGCCTCAAAATCCATCATCCACATAAGTAAAATGTCAGGGCTGGTAGGTCACTGACACCACTCTAGCTAGAAAGAAACGTGTGCACTCCCTGCAGTCCGTATCCCGTTTTTGACTCATACCGGGGTGTGAGGCTCGTGAAGTCACGTTATACACAAAGCTACGCCTAAACAGGCCGTGCTTTGATCATCAACCACAAGGCCTGCTTTTCAACAAAAGCCTTGATCAATGCATCTTAGCATGCCACATTGTCAGTCCATACTATACCATTGATTTCTACCAATATATAACCCCTAAGCTCGTATGTCTCAGAGAAGGGTGTTAACCACCAAGCAGATATGTATTAACAGAGATCAACGAATGTAGTATAAAGGACTACAACGTCAGACATACATTCCCTTTATAAACTTATGCTCTGGGTCTGAGCGAAAGTCATATCCGTACAAATCAACACTACGTCCGGATAACTACCATCTTAGCCCCGTCTTGGGAGGAAATCAATCAAGGACCTCAACGCTAGTTACCCATTCGATGTGAAGATCGTCGGTCTTCAATCGCCGTCTTCAACTCTTAGATTTAAAACGTCGTATAATCATTTGAAATGAGATTGAACTCGGTCTTCTCAAATGATTCTCGCATATATATATATATATAATTTGAAAACATTTCATATCGTTATTAATATTTGATAACAACATCTCGCTGTTTTTATTTATATAAAAATAGCCTAAATTAATTTAACGACGCTTCGGGTAAATGGGCGACCCTGGCGTTGTCTTCAACCAAATTTGATTTACACATATCTTGAAATCTAACCGTTGGATTTTGGCGAAATTTATGTCATTGGAAAGATCTTCCCAAAGCGGTCCAAACGGCTCCAGTTTTGGGAAAATCCGACGGTCGGATCTCTCTGTATAACCGTTTAAAGTTACGATTGCCGATACGCGAACTGTCACGCGCATTCCGTTTAATTTATAATTTATATTTATATATATTAATATAAATCGTTTGACTATTCCAATTTCAAAAGTCTATTCTTTTTATCGCATCTAAAATGACGATAAAAATATCACTTTTAATAACTCTATTTTATTTACACTAAATGTAAATAAATTATACTTTTTCCTATATTTTGTTTTATTTACCTAAATGTAAATAAATTATATTCTTTCTATGTTTTAAATTATTTACCTTAAATGTAAATAAATTACATTCTTTTCTAACCTTTCTTATTTAACCAAATGTATATTTTATCTTTTATCTTAACAAAATATATTTTATCTTTACTACTTTTTCTTTTAAATAAAATATTTATTTTGCTTTCATTCTTTATATTAAACAAAATGTAAATTTTGTCTAACATGGCCTAATTGACAATTATGTTAATTTTATTCATTAATCAAGTTTACCACAAAATGTTATTCTTATCGTATTTAACATTTCTAAACAAGATGTCCTTTTTAATCATATTAACATTAAATAGACAAAATGTCCTTTTTATTCATATTAACATTAAATAGACAAAATGTCCCTTTTTGTTCATATTAACATTTTATTTTCTTTTACATAAGAAAATTGGTTTCTTTTACTTTTACATAAAAAGTGTTTTCTTTTCTTTTACATAAGAAAATTGTTTTCTTTTACTTTTACATAAAAAGTAATGTTCATTTTTCTTATTTCCTTCACATTAGAAAATAATGTTCATTTTCTTATTTTCTTTACATTAGAAAATGATGTTCATTTTCTTATTTCATTTTTCCTTTCTTTTTAACTTTTATTTCCTTTTACAAAGAAAATGTACTTTTTATCCCTTTATTTTCTTTTACAAAGAAAATGTACTTTTTATCCTTTTATTTTCTTCTATAAAGAAAATGTATTTTCCTTTAAATTAGAAATATGTTTTCTTTTTCTTTAACATAGAAAAATGTTTGCCTCTTCTTTAACATAGAAAAATGTTTGCTTTTTTCTTTAACATAGAAAATGTTTGCTTTTTCTTTAACATAGAAAATGTTTGCTTTTTTTTTTTTTTTTTTTACATAAGAAAAATATGTTTCTTTTTCTCTTTTCTTTAACAAAAAATGAGATTTTGTTGTTTCAACTTTATTCTTTAACCAAAAATGTTAATTTTGGTTTCACTTTTATTCTTTAACAGAAATGTTAATTTTTGTTTCAACTTTTATTCTTTAATAAAAATGTTTATTTTTGTTTTAACTTTTATTCTTTTCAATGCACACAAAAATGAGATTTTTGTTCATAAATTCTAAATGCAGACACAATAGTGATTTTTGTTCATAAATCTCAATGCAAAACAAAATGGTGATTTTATTCACAAAACTCAATGTAAAACAAAATAGTGATTTTAACTAGTCCAAAAATGTGATTTTATTTCTATATCATATTTTGACAAAAATAATGTTACTCTATTCACTAATCGTTCCTTTGAATGTAATCTTTTTATTTTATCCGCTTGACAATAAAAATTATTCCTTTTGTATTCAAAAAGGATATGACCCCAAATATGTTTCTTTTATTTAAAAAGAAAATGACAAATAAAATTATTCTTTTAATTTCCCTTATTTCAAAGTGACAAAAGTGAATGGTTTCAATTCATTCCTTTTCAAAGTGACAAAATGTTTCTTTTTATTTCAACAAAAGAAATGTTAATTTTGTCTTTCATTTCAATCAAAAATAAATGTTAATTTTTGTCCCTTTCCATTCTTTTACAAGTGAACAAAAGGTAAATTTTGTTTTCATTCTTTTACAAGTGAACAAAAGGTAAATTTTGTTTTCATTCTTTTACAAGTGAACAAAAGGTAAATTTTGTTTTCATTCTTTTACAAGTGAACAAAATGAAATTTCTTTCCTAATGATCATTTTTATTCAAAAATGTGATTTCTTTCATAATGTACATTTTTATACTAAATGAAATTTCTTTCCTATCGTACATCTTTATGCAAAAAGGTTAATTTTTCTAATATAACATTTTTACATCAAAATGGCATTCTTAAATCTCATGACATTTCTAATTATAATGACATTCTAATATGAAAACATTTTTAATGTAACATTTTGACATTCTTAAGCTATCATAATATTTGTAAATAAAAATGTCAATTTTAGACCTTTCTTAACAAAATTTGTCATTTTAACCTAATGACACACAAAGAAAATGTCATTTTCTCTAGTGTCACATTTTATAATCAAAATTTTAATATATATATATATATATATATTTACATAACAATTCTAACAAAAGTGTTAACTTTATATAATATGAAAAAAAAGTAATTCTAACATGTCATTTGAAACTAAGGTGACGATTCAATTCCAACATGTCAAGCATCACTAAAAATGCCTTTTCAATTCTAACATGAAATTATCTCACAAATTGACATTTTTGTTCTAACATAATTGGTATTTTTTTTTTTTTAACCAATTCAAAGATTTTATTTTAAATCCTACAAGAATTTGATTCAACAACTCATCATCAATACAGTCAGTCAATCAATTTATATGGTGCATTTATATACAATCACAATCACGATCCATTTAAATAAATGAATAAAGAAATAAATAAATATATTTATAAAACTGAGAAATCTCACAGTGTTTTTTTCTTTTAATGTATCAAAATATACCTTTCCTATTCATTTCTTTTTGATATAACAAAAATATGCATTTGGTTCGTAAACTTCTAATACAAACAAAAATGTGAATTTGTTTGTAATCTTCTAATGCGAACAAAATGGTTAATTTTTGTTTATAAACTTCAAATGCGAACAAAAGTGTTAATTTTTGTTAATAAAACTTCAATGCAAACAAAAGTGTTAATTTTGTTAATAATTTTTAATGTAAACAAAATGATGAATTTGTTTGTATCTTCAATTCAAACACAAATGATACTTTCGGTTATATCTATCAATGCAAAACAAAAATGACAATTTTGTCTATATCTTTCGATGCAAAACAAAAATGATACTTTTGTTTGCTACATTTCCTAATCTAGCTTAGTAAATAAAAATGAAAATTTTATTTCCAACTTGATATACTTGTTTTATCTATTTTATAACAAACGTGATATATTTGTTCCCATCTATTCTCTAACAAACATGAATATATTGATTTTGCAAATCAAAAAGAAAGGTCTAATCTTTAACTGTTTTATGGATCCACATACACATCCCAAAACAACGCAATACATAACTATAATTCATACATCATTAATAATCAACCATGAATATTCCATAAACAACTCAATCCATACAACAATCCAATCCAAACATAAATCATCTCAGATCTAAATTTATTTACAAACAACAATTTAACGGTGATAAAATAATTAATTAAATTAATTAAAAATAGAAATTCTCACCATGTTTGGTTTTCAGAAGTCAATCGCATTCAAAATTGCTGAATTTTCAAAGGGCTCGGTTTACGCTCTAGTTGGTGTCATGTTGTAGATCTCGTCAATTCGATTCTAACGAACCTGAAATTGTTGAATTCCGAGTTCGGACGAAAGAGTTATGATTAATTTAAGATTGGAAATATTTAAATTAAATAAATAAATAAATTAAGAAGGATTTCACCTTCTTCCTTTTATCAGACTTAAGCCGTAAGCTTTTCACAAGCTGTTCAATACTAGGGCACAGTTTTCCACTCGACACAAGGGGCTAGGGGGAAATCAGAGATCACCACGGTCTCGGGCTACGAGTGGCGCACCAGGGGGGCCACTATGGTGAAGCTCGGTTGTGCCTAGGGGGGACGGCGACGGGTGTGATCGGCCGGAGTTTGGGGCGCTGGACCTATGGGTTTGGGCCACTAGAAATTGATCCGACCGTATGAAAAGGAGGAGGGGAAGAAGAGCTTCAATATGATGTAAAGGATGGAGTTTAATTCGTGGAGAAGAGGGAGAACTTAGGGGATGAAAAGGGGGCATTTCGGCCATGGATGATGGGTAGTGGCGGCTGGTATATGATGTAAATTAGGGTTTAAATGATTTTCTAATTCTTTTTATAATGTTTTAATGTAATTTTTGTAATTAAATCCCTATATTTCAAACTAAACCAATTTCTGTCCAACTGAAGTCCATCCTACCCAATAGCCCCTATTTCGGATTTAATGGGCTAGGCCTCGTCAGCCCAAACGGCTGTCTGTGGCCTGAATTATTTATTTTAATATTTAATTCCTTTATTAAATTAATTCTGTCGTACAAATAAATTTACCGAGGCCACATACGGACTCTAAAAATTACAGAAAAATTATATTTGGCTATGTTCTGACGATACGGTTCTAACAAGACTAATTTCGTCGAATTCTGAGACTGTTTGAAAAATGTCTATTTTTAAGCTGATTAAATTTATCTGTAATTGACAAAACGCAGTTTCTCCTGCCACGCTCACATATTAATTCAGAAAATTCTAAAAATTGAAACCTAGCAATAACTTGACATTCCGGTTCCAACAAAAGTGGTCTCATCGAAAACAGAGGTCGTTTGAAAATTGACTATTTTCAGTGGCTTTAATATTATTTAAAATTGAAAATTTTAAATTCTGGCACATTTTCCAACAAAATTCTTAAAAATAAAAATTTTAAATTGGCCCTGATTTTCCGGGTTGTTACAGTCTCCCCCACTTAAAATCTTTTCGTCCTCGAAAAGGAACTAGCTAAAAGTAGTTAAATTAACTATCTAAATTTTAATTTTCTTTTATTAATTTTATTTGTTAGCTAACTTATCAAATATATATACTCTTATATATATAAAAATCATATTTCCAAAAATAGATTATATAATCAAAAATACGCTAATTATAAACTTGTTACTCTTAACTCATTCTAGGGTATTGCTAACCCCATCTCTAATGAGTTTTCTCATTCTAGGACACTGCTGGTCCTATCTCTAATGAGTATTCTTATTGGATTTTACTAGTCCAATCTCTGATGAGTCTTTGTTCAGTTCTAACGAGTTGTATCCCAAAGATTTGAGCTAACCAGAGCTCTGATACCAACTGTAAAGACCCGGAAATTCCCGCTCTTTGAATCGACCATAAACCACACAGGTCTGACCCAAAGGTTGGAAATCTTCGAATACTTTAACTTTGGGAATACAATACATCAGAACCATAACAGCAGACTTTTATTACATTATAATAATGTTACATCAGAGTACAGAATATATCAGAGTACATTGAAATAAAATTACAGCGGAAGATAAAATTACAATACTTTTAAATACATTAAATAAAATACAGTAAACAGCGGAAGACTACTAAGCTCTGGACACAGCTTTAGGCTTCGATCCAGGATCCTGCTAAAAGAATAGATATCTGCAAAAAGCTACTCGACTGCCCGTGTGGAAAAGAGGGCACCCGAGTTTGCAAAGTGAAACAAACTACGAGTCAGTCATGGGACTGGTGTGAGAATTCTAAACTAATATAACTAATAAGACAAATCCAAGGACCACGCCACTTTCGCGGAACGGATTTACTCCTATGGATTGCCTGTGCATAAACCAAAGTAAATCGAGAAATAACGCAATGTCTTTTTGGAAAAATGAAACCATTATAAGACCCAAGTCCCATCACACAATGCAACGCACACCAGAGGATAGGGTTTTACCTTATAATGGTCAAAAGATGCTTGATACGTATAAAACGGATTTGATATTATTATTAGTGTATATATGTTTTAATAAAAAGATTTGAATCATAAGTATCAATCCTAGACGGCATGGTTACCATATAGCATGTCGCCAATACTAGTTCTACAATCAAAACCGCAAGGGCGTATTGGAAATTTGGATTCCATCATGAGTCGAGGCTAGGGGCAAGCTCCTCTCCGATTCGAGACACTCTAGCAGATGCCTCAGGATCCCCCGCAGTGAACCCTTGGATCTTCAGGGCCGGTCCCCGCCTATGGGCAGTGGATTAGTTATGCCTGAACACACGCTTCCCGGTCCCTTTGGACCTATAGTATGACCACCAACGGCCTATAAAAATAACGAGGCGCCTCAAAATCCATCATCCACATAAGTAAAATGTCAGGGCTGGTAGGTCACTGACACCACTCTAGCTAGAAAGAAACGTGTGCACTCCCTGCAGTTCGTATCCCGTTTTTGACTCATACCGGGGTGTGAGGCTCGTGAAGTCACGTTATACACAAAGCTACGCCTAAACAGGCCGTGCTTTGATCATCAACCACAAGGCCTGCTTTTCAACAAAAGCCTTGATCAATGCATCTTAGCATGCCACATTGTCAGTCCATACTATACCATTGATTTCTACCAATATATAACCCCTAAGCTCGTATGTCTCAGAGAAGGGTGTTAACCACCAAGCAGATATGTATTAACAGAGATCAACGAATGTAGTATAAAGGACTACAACGTCAGACATACATTCCCTTTATAAACTTATGCTCTGGGTCTGAGCGAAAGTCATATCCGTACAAATCAACACTACGTCCGGATAACTACCATCTTAGCCCCGTCTTGGGAGCAAATCAATCAAGGACCTCAACGCTAGTTACCCATTCGATGTGAAGATCGTCGGTCTTCAATCGCCGTCTTCAACTCTTAGATTTAAAACGTCGTATAATCATTTGAAATGAGATTGAACTCGGTCTTCTCAAATGATTCTCGCATATATATATATATATAATTTGAAAACATTTCATATCGTTATTAATATTTGATAACAACATCTCGCTGTTTTTATTTATATAAAAATAGCCTAAATTAATTTAACGACGCTTCGGGTAAATGGGCGACCCTGGCGTTGTCTTCAACCAAATTTGATTTACACATATCTTGAAATCTAACCGTTGGATTTTGGCGAAATTTATGTCATTGGAAAGATCTTCCCAAAGCGGTCCAAACGGCTCCAGTTTTGGGAAAATCCGACGGTCGGATCTCTCTGTATAACCGTTTAAAGTTACGATTGCCGATACGCGAACTGTCACGCGCATTCCGTTTAATTTATAATTTATATTTATATATATAAATATAAATCGTTTGACTATTCCAATTTCAAAAGTCTATTCTTTTTATCGCATCTAAAATGACGATAAAAATATCACTTTTAATAACTCTATTTTATTTACACTAAATGTAAATAAATTATACTTTTTCCTATATTTTGTTTTATTTACCTAAATGTAAATAAATTATATTCTTTCTATGTTTTAAATTATTTACCTTAAATGTAAATAAATTACATTCTTTTCTAACCTTTCTTATTTAACCAAATGTATATTTTATCTTTTATCTTAACAAAATATATTTTATCTTTACTACTTTTTCTTTTAAATAAAATATTTATTTTGCTTTCATTCTTTATATTAAACAAAATGTAAATTTTGTCTAACATGGCCTAATTGACAATTATGTTAATTTTATTCATTAATCAAGTTTACCACAAAATGTTATTCTTATCGTATTTAACATTTCTAAACAAGATGTCCTTTTTAATCATATTAACATTAAATAGACAAAATGTCCTTTTTATTCATATTAACATTAAATAGACAAAATGTCCCTTTTTGTTCATATTAACATTTTATTTTCTTTTACATAAGAAAATTGGTTTCTTTTACTTTTACATAAAAAGTGTTTTCTTTTCTTTTACATAAGAAAATTGTTTTCTTTTACTTTTACATAAAAAGTAATGTTCATTTTTCTTATTTCCTTCACATTAGAAAATAATGTTCATTTTCTTATTTTCTTTACATTAGAAAATGATGTTCATTTTCTTATTTCATTTTTCCTTTCTTTTTAACTTTTATTTCCTTTTACAAAGAAAATGTACTTTTTATCCCTTTATTTTCTTTTACAAAGAAAATGTACTTTTTATCCTTTTATTTTCTTCTATAAAGAAAATGTATTTTCCTTTAAATTAGAAATATGTTTTCTTTTTCTTTAACATAGAAAAATGTTTGCCTCTTCTTTAACATAGAAAAATGTTTGCTTTTTTCTTTAACATAGAAAATGTTTGCTTTTTCTTTAACATAGAAAATGTTTGCTTTTTTTTTTTTTTTTTACATAAGAAAAATATGTTTCTTTTTCTCTTTTCTTTAACAAAAAATGAGATTTTGTTGTTTCAACTTTATTCTTTAACCAAAAATGTTAATTTTGGTTTCACTTTTATTCTTTAACAGAAATGTTAATTTTTGTTTCAACTTTTATTCTTTAATAAAAATGTTTATTTTTGTATTAACTTTTATTCTTTTCAATGCACATAAAAATGAGATTTTTGTTCATAAATTCTAAATGCAGACACAATAGTGATTTTTGTTCATAAATCTCAATGCAAAACAAAATGGTGATTTTATTCACAAAACTCAATGTAAAACAAAATAGTGATTTTAACTAGTCCAAAAATGTGATTTTATTTCTATATCATATTTTGACAAAAATAATGTTACTCTATTCACTAATCGTTCCTTTGAATGTAATCTTTTTATTTTATCCGCTTGACAATAAAAATTATTCCTTTTGTATTCAAAAAGGATATGACCCCAAATATGTTTCTTTTATTTAAAAAGAAAATGACAAATAAAATTATTCTTTTAATTTCCCTTATTTCAAAGTGACAAAAGTGAATGGTTTCAATTCATTCCTTTTCAAAGTGACAGAATGTTTCTTTTTATTTCAACAAAAGAAATGTTAATTTTGTCTTTCATTTCAATCAAAAATAAATGTTAATTTTTGTCCCTTTCCATTCTTTTACAAGTGAACAAAAGGTAAATTTTGTTTTCATTCTTTTACAAGTGAACAAAAGGTAAATTTTGTTTTCATTCTTTTACAAGTGAACAAAAGGTAAATTTTGTTTTCATTCTTTTACAAGTGAACAAAATGAAATTTCTTTCCTAATGATCATTTTTATTCAAAAATGTGATTTCTTTCATAATGTACATTTTTATACTAAATGAAATTTCTTTCCTATCGTACATCTTTATGCAAAAAGGTTAATTTTTCTAATATAACATTTTTACATCAAAATGGCATTCTTAAATCTCATGACATTTCTAATTATAATGACATTCTAATATGAAAACATTTTTAATGTAACATTTTGACATTCTTAAGCTATCATAATATTTGTAAATAAAAATGTCATTTTTAGACCTTTCTTAACAAAATTTGTCATTTTAACCTAATGACACACAAAGAAAATGTCATTTTCTCTAGTGTCACATTTTATAATCAAAATGTTAATATATATATATATATTTACATAACAATTCTAACAAAAGTGTTAACTTTATATAATATGAAAAAAAAGTAATTCTAACATGTCATTTGAAACTAAGGTGACGATTCAATTCCAACATGTCAAGCATCACTAAAAATGCCTTTTCAATTCTAACATGAAATTATCTCACAAATTGACATTTTTGTTCTAACATAATTGGTATTTTTTTTTATTTATTTTTTTAACCAATTCAAAGATTTTATTTTAAATCCTACAAGAATTTGATTCAACAACTCATCATCAATACAGTCAGTCAATCAATTTATATGGTGCATTTATATACAATCACAATCACGATCCATTTAAATAAATGAATAAAGAAATAAATAAATATATTTATAAAACTGAGAAATCTCACAGTGTTTTTTTCTTTTAATGTATCAAAATATACCTTTCCTATTCATTTCTTTTTGATATAACAAAAATATGCATTTGGTTCGTAAACTTCTAATACAAACAAAAATGTGAATTTGTTTGTAATCTTCTAATGCGAACAAAATGGTTAATTTTTGTTTATAAACTTCAAATGCGAACAAAAGTGTTAATTTTTGTTAATAAAACTTCAATGCAAACAAAAGTGTTAATTTTGTTAATAATTTTTAATGTAAACAAAATGATGAATTTGTTTGTATCTTCAATTCAAACACAAATGATACTTTCGGTTATATCTATCAATGCAAAACAAAAATGACAATTTTGTCTATATCTTTCGATGCAAAACAAAAATGATACTTTTGTTTGCTACATTTCCTAATCTAGCTTAGTAAATAAAAATGAAAATTTTATTTCCAACTTGATATACTTGTTTTATCTATTTTATAACAAACGTGATATATTTGTTCCCATCTATTCTCTAACAAACATGAATATATTGATTTTGCAAATCAAAAAGAAAGGTCTAATCTTTAACTGTTTTATGGATCCACATACACATCCCAAAACAACGCAATACATAACTATAATTCATACATCATTAATAATCAACCATGAATATTCCATAAACAACTCAATCCATACAACAATCCAATCCAAACATAAATCATCTCAGATCTAAATTTATTTACAAACAACAATTTAACGGTGATAAAATAATTAATTAAATTAATTAAAAATAGAAATTCTCACCATGTTTGGTTTTCAGAAGTCAATCGCATTCAAAATTGCTGAATTTTCAAAGGGCTCGGTTTACGCTCTAGTTGGTGTCATGTTGTAGATCTCGTCAATTCGATTCTAACGAACCTGAAATTGTTGAATTCCGAGTTCGGACGAAAGAGTTATGATTAATTTAAGATTGGAAATATTTAAATTAAATAAATAAATAAATTAAGAAGGATTTCACCTTCTTCCTTTTATCAGACTTAAGCCGTAAGCTTTTCACAAGCTGTTCAATACTAGGGCGCAGTTTTCCACTCGACACAAGGGGCTAGGGGGAAATCAGAGATCACCACGGTCTCGGGCTACGAGTGGCGCACCAGGGGGGCCACTATGGTGAAGCTCGGTTGTGCCTAGGGGGGACGGCGACGGGTGTGATCGGCCGGAGTTTGGGGCGCTGGACCTATGGGTTTGGGCCACTAGAAATTGATCCGACCGTATGAAAAGGAGGAGGGGAAGAAGAGCTTCAATATGATGTAAAGGATGGAGTTTAATTCGTGGAGAAGAGGGAGAACTTAGGGGATGAAAAGGGGGCATTTCGGCCATGGATGATGGGTAGTGGCGGCTGGTATATGATGTAAATTAGGGTTTAAATGATTTTCTAATTCTTTTTATAATGTTTTAATGTAATTTTTGTAATTAAATCCCTATATTTCAAACTAAACCAATTTCTGTCCAACTGAAGTCCACCCTACCCAATAGCCCCTATTTCGGATTCAATGGGCTAGGCCTCGTCAGCCCAAACGGCTGTCTGTGGCCTGAATTATTTATTTTAATATTTAATTCCTTTATTAAATTAATTCTGTCGTACAAATAAATTTACCGAGGCCACATACGGACTCTAAAAATTACAGAAAAATTATATTTGGCTATGTTCTGACGATACGGTTCTAACAAGACTAATTTCGTCGAATTCTGAGACTGTTTGAAAAATGGCTATTTTTAAGCTGATTAAATTTATCTGTAATTGACAAAACGCAGTTTCTCCTGCCACGCTCACATATTAATTCAGAAAATTCTAAAAATTGAAACCTAGCAATAACTTGACATTCCGGTTCCAACAAAAGTGGTCTCGTCGAAAACAGAGGTCGTTTGAAAATTGACTATTTTCAGTGGCTTTAATATTATTTAAAATTGAAAATTTTAAATTCTGGCACATTTTCCAACAAAATTCTTAAAAATAAAAATTTTAAATTGGCCCTGATTTTCCGGGTTGTTACACTAGAGGGGTGCTCGAGGGGGGGGGGGGGTCCTAAGCTTGCAGCGATTTCCGTTGGCGTCGGTTTGGGTTTATTAAAAATCGATTTTTGACTGAAGAGAAAAGGGAAAGGGGAAATATAAAAGGGGGGGGGGTTTAATGAAAATTTATATATTTTAATTTTATTCTCTAAAAGTTACTTTAAAAATTCGAACTCTTTTTGAGCCCACTGACTGTCGTCCCTAGGGTAATACCCCCATTCTGAACACAATGGGATATGTATCACAAGCTGATTCGATCTTTTTGATCAGTTTTCATCAAAATCAACATATAAATCCATATATTGAATTTGAACGCGCATTTCAATTTACTGGGGTCACATACTGACTCGAAAAATTCCAAAAAAATATTTTCTAGCTTCGTATTGACGATACGGTCCTAACGAAACTAGTTTCGTCGAATTCTGAGACCGTTTGAAAAATGGCCATTTTCCAGTTGATTAAAATCAACTGAAACTGGTCAAATGCGTTTTCCTTTGCCACGCTCACATATGGATTCAAAAAATTACGAAATTTGGAATCTAGCAATAACTTGACATCTGGATCCAAAAAAAGTGGTTTCGTCGAAATCCGAGGTCGTTTGCAAAATGGCTATTTTTAAGGGCCAGAATTCCATTGCGACTATTCTGAAAATTCATTTGGCCATATCTTTTGATTCCCGCTATGAAATTTCGATTTTTCGGATTCATTGGAAAGATATTCTAAAATAGATTTTATTATTTTTGGTTTCGTTAAATTCCGGTTTATTTTGAATCCTGTACATTCATTTAAAGTTTGAAATTGAATTATCGAACTACCACGCCATTTTCAATTCCTTTTAAAATTTAAAATAATTATTTATATTCTAACGACGATCTATATAAATATATTCGTTTGAATTCCATTCAAAATAAATTTCACATCGATATTATTTAAAATAATTCATTTTAAATATTCAAAATTCGCTAAAATTACCAAAATAAAAGTATTAAACCGGCCCAGATTTTTGGGTTATACAAAATTATTTATTTATTATTTACTACACTAATTACCATTTATACTTCTTAATCCCATCTTATTCTCTAACGCATCTTACAATCGAGTGCACACTACATGCTGTCAAAGGGAAGAAGAGGACTTAATTAGGTTTTACCGTCTAAAATAAGGTCAATCCATTCAATCTAAAAGTCAGCTTGGCAACCAATGTTTTGCAGTTGAGTTTCTTATTGTTTGATGAAAAAGTAGTATCCAGAAATAGACACGAGACATGCCAACACATCTTCTTTTAGATAAACCTGTTTTCGTTCCCTGTAGACAAATTCATCTCTATCATTAATATTAACCATCCTTTAATCTTGCTATTATCTTGTCCTAAACCCCTGTAGTAAAATAAATCTTTGTTTTTTTCTAGTTTCGAATGTTTACCTACTATAGTGTAATCAAAACTCATCAAATAGGACATCATTCCTTCTTTGCTGAAATCAATATGAATATCACCAAGTTACCCCAACTAAAATTACCAGTTTAACTATTCAATAATCCTTTCTTCTAATTCCTGGCAATCCTACTCCTCTATAAAATTACCACTGTCGATCATGCCAATATCCCCTCCTACTCTCAACAAAACGACTAGCACCACCATTCAGCACATTCAAAACCACCACTATCTTCTCCCTTTTTCCTCCAGATATATCCGAACCAATGTTCCAATTCATGGCCGACTTTTATTTACTTCATTCGTTCATACTTCTGCCAACTGATCTAACCACTACAGTTTTCAAATGAAATACACTTCCCCTCAACATACAAACACAAAACGCAATACTCAACAGTAAGAAACCCTAACCATTTAAATTAAATACTGTTTCATCCTCCTTTCTCATACCTTAATTCCCAACCAAATTATCCCAGTAAAACGTAAATCCCCCTATTGCTCCCTCACGCAACCAGGATCAAAAGCTACCCAAATTCGGATCAACCTCGCCTGAGCAACCACCAACAAAATTCCTTCAGCAACCTTGCCTAACACCCCTGACGCCACCAGACCACCGGAACACATGCCGTTGACATTGCTGGCACGCCCTCTCATCCACCTCCCATTGCCGATAGACTGACCCACCAAAGCCCTAAAATCCACTGTAAAAGTCGAGTGCGCCTGAAAGCTTATCGCAGCAAAAACTGATACCTTAAGCTCTTGATCCATGAATCAAGGATTGATGAAATTAATAGAGGATTCGATTATATTTTTTGTCTTTGAAGAGTATGATGGATGCGGCTATATTTGGTTCGAATTTTATTGCACTCGAATTGGGTGAAAGTGTGATATTACGCTAAAACTTCCGCCTCAACGATCTTCAAGGATCCACGAAAAATTTCATTTATTTAATTTTACTGAGAATTTGATTTTAATTTATTTCTAAAGATTAAAGAGGAAGTCGCTGTGGAAAAACAACAGAAACAAGAAGAGTATACGGTATTTAAAGAAGATGAAGTTTGAGGCGCACGACAGGTAATAGCATGAGAACCACGGAACAGAATAGCGTGAGGAGCACAGATTGAAAATAAAGACTTGGCACACACACTGTCTTTAAACGTACATGAAAGATACAATTTCTCTCTCTCTCTTTTTATAGATCACTACTTGTGATCAGTAATGTTGTGATTGAGACCAATTAGTATATCCTGAGCTAATTTTTGAAGTCCTTAACATACAGATGTGAAAAGATGTCTACATAGAGTTCATTCAGATTTTAATGAAAATGACAGTAATTCATTATTTAACTTAAAATTAACGCTCCGCATTTCTAATTTCTACGATCACGAACAACGTCCAATTGTAATGAAATTCGAACCCATATAATAACTTAATATTCTGAGCGCGATAAAACTGATTCCACTGAATTCTGATATTGTTTGAAAAATCATTATTTTAAATGTTTAAATAAACCACTAAATACAAATAAATTCAAAAACAAATTCATTAAAATAAAAATAAATTATTTTAACCCCATATATTCAAGTAAAACATCATATAGCTCCAACATAAACATATCCGAATTTATAACTCAATATTTTAAACTAAAACAACATTCGAATTACTTAAATTGATTTATTTATAAAATAAATCGTTATAATATGTGAACGATTCCACAGCGATTAATTGAAAATTTGATTTGGACATAATTCACAGTCTATAAGACGAAATCTTGATTTTTCACTTCCATTAGAAAAATATAGTCAAATAGATCTTAATGTTCCTTGTTTCTAAGAAATGTGATTTATAACGAATCCTGTATATTCAGTTGAAGTTGAAAATGTAATATTACGAACTACCGTGACGTTACGAGCTCGATTATAATTATAAATTATACGTTAAAACTTTGTTTAATTTAATAAATTCCTTATAAAAATTGTTTTATATTTCAAATAAAATATTTAAAACTAATTTAAATATTCAGAATTAAATGGCTCAAAATCTCAGTTGTTACATTCCTTCCCACTTAAAATAATTTCGTCCTCGAAATTGTTAAGCAGTAAAAATGCTATAACTCTAACTCCTCATAGCCTACTTTGTTGAAATCTTATATTTCATATCTTCATAACCCAGTTCTTACCCGACCTTTGAATTCTCATACCAATACTCGACCGTTCATAATTCTTTCCAAATAATCTGTCCATCATTTTTGAACAATCCATCATCACATTCTTGCCTTCAATCCATATGCTCTTCTGCATATTCACACCCATTCCAATTGATTTGAAATCCATTTATCAATTTAATTATTCCACTTGAAATTTTTATTAACCAATTCTGGTTTCTTATTTAAATTACAACTAAAACTCATGATCAAAAATTTCTTGAAAATTTTCTAACTCCTTACATTTATGAAAAATTTCGCCAGTATCTCCTTTGCACGGCTTAATCGGTACAATCACAACTCGCCTTTCTAGGCCTTCTCCAATCCAAAAGAAAATCAAAAAGGCATGTGGTTTGCCCCATAGGCTCATAAAATAATCAAACCCAAGTAATATTGTAAACATGTACATTTTTGTCGGGCATAATTCTATCTCTTGCATTTGCTTCCATTCAATATCTGCTCAGTATACATATATCCATTTCCAGTTAGTTTCAAATCAATCCAACTTCCAGTTGTTTTTACTCCCTAATCAACTTTTGATTAGTTCACTTCCATTCTATCAATTCAAATCTGATTTCTATTTAAGTCAATCCATTTATTATACTTGAATCCAAATTTATCACAATTCAATTTCAATTAACAACATCCAATATATATTCAACTTGCTTATTTATAAGTCGAATCCATATTAATAATTCGAATCTTAACATTTCTCTTTATTTAATTTGATTCAGAATTATTTCCAATCCAATCCAATTTTATTTAACTTAAGTTAAATTTCAATTCATTTGATACATTTTTACCATTTCAATCTATTCAACTTATACAAGTTAAATTTTAATTTCAGAATTCAAATTTCTAGGTTTTATTTCAAAGTAGTTTGAAATCATATATATTTATATACATATATTTATAATCGCTCAATTCAAAACATCTAAATTTCTAAAACATCTTGTCCTTTTCAAACAATTTTTTCTTTCCAAATTACTATGGTAGCAATCCGTCACTCAGAAACTTGAAAATGAATACTGATAATGTCACATTCCATCATCAGAATTATTTTCTCGCCACTGAAGTGATTTCAGTGCTTAATTCCTTTAAAAATCTATTTAAACCATTCTTATTCAAAAATACTTTAGAGTAAAGTTATATTACTTTATAATATTTCAGAAAATAGTTTCTAAACACCCGGAATTTAAATTCAAATTCTGGTTTGAACTTAATATTGGTTTATCTCATTTGTATACATTATCCGTATACAAATTATATAACCATTTCAATATTTCATAATTCCATTTGATTGCAATAACAACCAACACATTCATATATAATAATTCAGAAATTATTCCCTTTATATCAAAATAATTTTTAGGCAAAATTATTTCATTTACCCATTCTAAAGCAATACTGTATCAAATTGAATTGTTCGAGAGTTTAGAAACACCCATCGATACACTTGTACATTATGTATCGACCAGAATCTATAAACCACTCAATAAACCAGTCAACACAATATAAAACAATTTTATCCAATCTACAAATACACTCTCATATATACACTCAAATTCAATCCAGGGTATTACTAACCCCATCTCTATTGAATTACGCCACAGAGCCAAAGTTACTACTCAACCTTCAGCTCTGATACCAAGTGTAATGGACCAAATTTTCGTACCCTTTGAGTTAATTAATAACACCACATGTCCAACCCAAATGACACAGAAATACGAATCATTATAAGAAGAAGTTAGAGGATGAGAAATAGAAAGAATGAATTATTAGAATAGAAGGAAACGAAGATCACAAACTCACAGCGGAACAAATAAAATATATTAGGTAACATAAACTTTGAAATACAATTCAGTAGCTTTATATACATACCATCATCAGAGCACAACAGCTATTTCCAGAACAGTTATAAACACCTGTTTCCAGATACAAACATTGTAATGTCCCGCATTTTTACCGGTTCGTAATTGAATATTTAAATCAGTTTAAATATTGAATTCTTCATATAAGTGGATTTATATATTAATTAAACGAAGTTGAAGGTATAAAAATATATATTAAATATAAACGAGCTCATAACGACGCTGTAGTTCGTAATTTAACGTTCTGAACTTCAACTGAGTATACAGAACCCGTTATTTATCGAATTTCTTCGAAACAAGAAATGTTGGAATCTGTTGAACTGTGTTTTTCTAATGGAAGTGAAAAATCAAGATTTTGCGTTATAAATGGGAAGTTATGTCCAGATTAAATATTTAGAAAAGCAGCGGCATATTCGTTCTTGGCCATAACGGTTTATTTGAAATAACTAGATATCGGTTTCGAATTTAGACAAGGTTCTTTTGAGACGTAATGATAATTTAATTTTTAGAATTTTACTGTAATTTTTAATTAATTAAATACGCAACTTTTTATTTGGAGTATCGTGCACCCTATATCAGTATTTCGGGGTTTCAAAATATGAGTTAAACTACCGATATTATTATATTTTTGGGATCGTGGCACCTCACTGAACATGACAGTATTTTTATCTCTGTCCGTAGCAGTCAGTAAATGAATGAATTTTTTACCATCGTCATCACATACACCGTAACAAATATCTATGAACATTAAATGAAACCCATACCGACTCCTTAGTTTATCTTCATCAAATTAAATGGACCTCATGGCTACCGAGGCAATACCATACAAATGTTCTGACCAAAAATATAAAATAAAGCCTGCCATCAACATATCAACGTCAATCCTTTCATGGCCATACGTCCCTGTTTTGCATAAGGCAGACCATAACCTGCTATTGAGCTGCGTGCATGAAATCAAAGACATATTTATGTAGATGCTACGACTAGGTTCATGTTTTTCCTCAAAGCACAGTGAAAATTAAATGAAAGCACATGCGATTTGTACTAGTCTAAACCAGCTACCTACGCCCCTAATGCTTGGCCACCAAGGTTTTAAAGATTATAAATACCCGTTGTTAACTCATTCCCTTAAAACGAGAATCAAAAAAAAAGAAAAGATAGCAAAGAAAAATTAATGGGAAAAGGGGGGCCAGATCCTTTCAGTAGCCTTTGCGATTAAAAACGAAGCGTGGGCTTTGGCTTGCATGGGTGCTGAAGGTGCGGCATTTGGTATTTGCGTGGAACAGAGGATGAGATGTTGAAGGAGAGATTGAAGGGTGAAGTGGGGAAGAGCAAAAGTAAAGGGGGAATGGTCGTGAGTCTGGTCAGCAAAAAGGGGACGGAGGCTCTGTTTGTTGTGAAGCTCGGTGTAGGGTAAGCCTGTAGGAATAGTGGCTGTAAAGGGGTAATGTTGCATGGATGAGAGGAGCCGTGGGATGTTGGAGTTGCATGGCATGTGTATAATGAAGGGGATAAAAGAAGTTAACGTGTGGAGGGAAGGTTCCAAGGTTTGAAACTGAAGTAAGTAACGGCTACAGGATGTTATAATGCGAATGAAAACAAGAGGAAAAGGAGCGGACGTGTATGGTAAAAAGAAAGGGGTGTTGCTGCTGTTTTCAAGTATGGGAGAGTAAATGGGATTGCAAACATGTGTGTGACGTGAACGGGTAGGCATGTTGTACTGGGCGCATGCATGGTGAAGGAAATGATATATTTATACCGAAGAGGGAAATGATACCGTATGTCATTGTTCTGGGTTCTAACGCATGGAGATGGGCACGGTGGGCAGATTGAATCCGAACTGGGCATTGAAACGGTGAAGAACGGACCGAGTTTTTTTTTGACATGAGCAAACACGTCATGAAATGGTGAAACGTGGACTAGGCGAGATGAATATTGGAGGATGGGTGTTAACGCTGTAAAACGTTTGGAAGTAATGGCAGGAAAGTGTATCATCTGTGATTGGTTGTGGCAAGTGATGTATGAGCAGTTTTAGTGTATGGACTGGGAGCGCGGGGTCTGTTTGCAAATACGAGGAAGCAGTCGTGAACGAAGAAAAATCACCAGCCTTAATTTATAGAGTAATTAAAATCAGACAAATCGGTCACCATGGAATCATAGCGACATGATCTACATTGTGGAACAGATTTCGTGGAGAACAAAGCCACTGGAATTTCATGATAAAATCGACTAACGCAAATCGTTATTTAACGGTTAACGCGCCAAGGTGAGTAAATTCACTAACTCTCTTTTTATTTAAAATATTTTATTTATATTTTAAATAATAGTTGAATGCTGTGTGATGGTGGTTTAGGCAAATTATGGTTAAATTGGTTGAATTATATATATCGTTGCATATATATATACACATCATTGGTTGGACTGATTCCATCGATTATAATATTTCCTAGTATGGAATCAGTATTAATTGTTGACTAACATCGGTGGATGCAGGAAACCGGTTGGAGGAATCCAACCGGATTCCTGAATATTTATATGTACTGTGTGTTTTATATAGATGCACTGTTTGAACCCAAATGACTTTTGAAACCTTGTGTTAATATTAGCGTTGAATGGAAATTCAAACGTTATTTTGATTTAATCAATAGATGATATCGATTAAGAAAGTGGCAACCACCAACCATAAATGTATCATTTGTTTTAAACCGCTATTGTTTTACCAAATCCCACCGTGTGCGAAGCACGTGTTTCACCATACTTACTAAATGCTTTGGTAAGTAGATTCTTATATTGATAAGATTAATAAGTATGTAGGCGGAGATGAACTTGATGATTAATAACAAGTATTTATTGTTTTAAGAGCAAGTAAATGAGATATATACAAATGGATTATGGCTGATTTCATATTAAGTAAGATTAGTTAGAATCGATTATTGTTTATTTAATAGTAAATGAGATTATTTAGAAATAAATTATTTTTCTATAGTAATCGATACAAGTGAAATTATTTGGATAAATAAATGTTATTTATTCAAAATGAAAAGCTTTGTTAGAGTTGATTAGTGGGTTAAGCATGGCTAAATATTTACCAAGAAAACTGTTTTGATCAATAATTGGTTATTTAATTAAGTTAGATTGGGTTGATTTATCTAATGTAATAAAATTGACGAATAGTTGATTTAATAAGATTTTAAAGTAAAAGGAATTTGTCTAAAGAAGACAAAGCGAAGAGGAATGTTTAAAAGGAGATTTGTCTAAGAAAGACGAAGCGGAGGAAATGTTTAAATGGGTTTGAACAAGGAAGTTGAAGCTAATGTAAATAACCGAGTTTGCAAAATAAGGATATGGCGTCATAAAACCATATTTAAAATATAACAAGAAGTACGGTTGACTGATTTTAAAGTATAAGGAATTAGAATTACGAACTTATATCTATTCTAAGGTAAGAACGTCGTCGATCAAGGTCTGAGAGGTAATTAAAATACCCCAACTTGAACGGCTTCACAATTATCGAGGGATGGTATTTGTTTGTAACGGAAAGAGATGTCAAGATTTTGTAATGAAAAGAGATGTCAAGAATTTGTAACGGAAAGAGGTGTTGAGATTAATTATAAAGTGGAATATAGTAGCATATTGCAAGTCTCAGAACTATAGCAGTAAAGTAACGCTGTTGATTAGGCTTAAGCGTGACTGTTATGTCAAGATTAGTTATAAAGGGATATAGCAGCGTATAGCAAATTTGAACTGTAACGATAAATGAAACGCTGTTAACCAAACTTAAGCGTGATGTTGATATACAGTAGCACTTCCTAGGGAAGGAAAACAGCTTGTTTTGAAATTCGCTTATTCAAAAGAAACAAGTAATGACGTTTGTCCAAAGAAATGTAAGAACGAATGTTAAATAAAAAGTGCCGGTGATTTGTGTGATATTGGTTGTACATTGAATGGATGTTGTTTTTACCTCGATAGTTAAACAACCAACTATCGAAGTGTTTTGACCATCGTTGTCAATACAGAGAGACCGGTTGGATTTAATATCCGAGAACCACTCCGTATAGGCATAAGCGCTGCGAATTGGATTATGCTGACGAAAATTGAAGACGGAGTGAAAATGCATGGGTCGTCCGGTTCCTGAATGGTGTTTTTAAGTTTGTCCAGTCCCAGGACAACTTGTATGGACGAATGTCTGACAGAATATTCCTGACGGTCACCTAAGGTGTTCTTTTCAAGGTATTACGTCTGGTGGCGGAGAAATTCGTTTCTCTTAGCTTTTATACCCGTAATATGTTTGGGAAGACCAACTAGTGATTTGACGGGTTTGACGATGTGGCATTCAAAGTGTATGGTGGCCAGATGTTCTAAAAGGTAAACGTAGCCTCAAGCTTCACAACCGGGAAATGACAAAAATCGGGCAGGCAGCATGGCTATGTGGGTCGCTCCCATTAGGGTGTATAATCACCTATCTAGAGAAATTCCTTTGTTTCTAAATCTATCGATTCTGCCCATTCGGGAAACGGTGGTTTGAGTCCAACCGTTGGTGATATACATTCGATACACTCAAGCGAAATGAGTGGTCGGTCATGTGTGGGCCGGGTTGCAAGATGTTCTTGTTGAACCCAAGTGTATTCGCCTCTAGAGATACACTATCGGAAGGTGGTCCCATACCTTGTCATAGTTGGAATCCAATCTCCAATAAGCGCCCTGCGGTTTTCGATTTTTACTATGTATGTAGAGCGTGAGATGCAAGCGTTCTACTATTTGGTTATTTATTTGATTAGACATTATTATAATATCACTGGATTTTGATATCAATAATGATTTGGGTTATAGTAAGGTAAAAACCGTCCATGTTTATGTGTGGGCTGGTCTTACTATTATCCTTTTTGTTTCAAAAAGGATTTTCAAAGTTAAGCCATATGGTTGGAGTTTACTCACACCAGTCCCATGACTGACCCAGAGTTTATTTTGTTTGTTTTCCCTAAACTCTTGGGTGCCCAAATTTGTACGGGCAGTCAAGTGTTTCAGGCTTTTACAGATACGCTTGAAGGAGCTAAAAGCAGAAGGCTTCACCGTTAGAGACTATTTCCGCTGAGATATGATGTATTGTACTCTGATAATGGTATGTATATACAATACAGTTTGTATTTCAAAGTTATGTTATATAATATATTTTATTCGTTCCGCTGTGAGATTCGTGTTTACTCTGATTCTGCTCAGTTGTGTTCTTCTTCTTCTTCTCCTATTCTATTAGTTCTATCTTTTCTATCTCATCCTCTAACTTCTTTCTATTAATGGTCCGGTGTTTTCGATGTCCGAACAGTCGACGCTGGGTTTTGTGTCGATTTTTGGAGTCGAAAATCCCCGGGTCGTTACAGTGGTATCAGAGCTAAAGGTTAAGTGATTACCTTGGCTCTGTGGCGTGACTCAATAGAGATAAGGTTAGCAGTACCTTAGATTGAGTTTGAGTGTATATATATGAGCGCGTATTTGTAAATTAATATAAAAACTGTTTTATATTGTGTTGATTGGTTTGGCGAGAGGTTTATGAATTCTGGTCGAAACAGTAATGCAAACTGTATCGATAGGTGTTTCTAAACACTCGAACAGAGTAGTTCGACACAGTATGTTTTGAGAAAAATGGGTAAATGAAGTAATTTTACCCAAAAATATATTTTGATATAAAGAAAGCATATATATTGGAATTGTTATAATATATTGGGTGTGCTAATTGTAATTATAATCGAATAAGGTTATAAGTGAAATGGTATATAACCAATGAGAATTCGTATAAGCGAAATCAGATGGATTGAATCTGAATGTAAACCAGAATTGGAGTTAAAATCTCAGAAACTGGAATTGGTGTTTGAAATTGAATTTTGAATTATATAAGGAAAATTTAAGATCCTGGGAAATTTTCTAAGTGTTGGAAAGATATTTTTGAAGTAATTTCCAAAAAGGAAGTGTTTAAAAATGGTTTTGAAAGTGATATAGTATTGAATTCACTTTGATCGCTGGGAAATGAATTCCGATGATGAAGTCGACCATTATCTGTATTCATTTTCGAGTGCTAAGTGACGGATTACTACCAAAAAGTTTTTGTTTTTGAAGTGTTTTTGGAAAACACATTGTCAGAAATTCAAATGTTTGAATGGCCATGTTGTAGGTATATATGTGTATATGATCTCAAACTGATTTGGAAATGAAAATCCCAGGTATTTGATTTCTGAAATTTAAATTTTATTTATGAAGTATATAAATAATGAATTTAAATAAGTTAAATAAAACTTGAGTTGAATTGAAGCCAAGTAAGTGGAAATCGTACTGGAATAAGAATTTGACTTGACCAAGTAGTTGAGTGGTGAATTGAGATTGGAAATGGAACCGAACTTGGTTGGGAAATTTGATTATTTGGAATTGGAATTGAACTGGAGTTTGAAAAAGAATTTGAGTCGGGATGTAAGAAAATTATTGATTGAAGATAAACTGACTCGAGATCAGTTGGAGATGTATTCGGGTATGCTGAATGGATTGCAAATGGAAGCGAGAAAGTTAGATGCCCGATAAAGGGGGAAGGCCCAGAGTGGCGTGTGGTAGTAGTACCGAATGAACCGTGCAGCAGAGAGGCTGACGAAATTCTCCGAAAAAGAAAATTTTCAGAATTTTGAAAATTTTTGTTACAAAGAAGGGAATTAATATTTTGATCAGTTCAGTTGGAACTGAAATTATGGAGTAAACCAAAAAGATTTTTTTTAACCTGTTTATAACAGAGATGGTAGCATCTTTCCCATCTTAGCAATTTCGAGGACGAAATTATTTTAAGGGGGAAGGAATGTAATGTCCCGCATTTTTACCGGTTCGTAATTGAATATTTAAATCAGTTTAAATATTGAATTCTTCATATAAGTGGATTTATATATTAATTAAACAAAGTTGAAGGTATAAAAATATATATTAAATATAAACGAGCTCATAACGACGCTGCAGTTCGTAATTTAACGTTCTGAACTTCAACTGAGTATACAGAACCCGTTATTTATCGAATTTCTTCGAAACAAGAAATGTTGGAATCTGTTGAACTGTGTTTTTCTAATGGAAGTGAAAAATCAAGATTTTGCGTTATAAATGGGAAGTTATGTCCAGATTAAATATTCAGAAAAGCAGCGGCATATTCGTTCTTGGCCATAACGGTTTATTTGAAATAACTAGATATCGGTTTCGAATTTAGACAAGGTTCTTTTGAGACGTAATGATAATTTAATTTTTAGAATTTTACTGTAATTTTTAATTAATTAAATACGCAACTTTTTATTTGGAGTATCGTGCACCCTATATCAGTATTTCGGGGTTTCAAAATATGAGTTAAACTACCGATATTATTATATTTTTGGGATCGTGGCACCTCACTGAACATGACAGTATTTTTATCTCTGTCCGTAGCAGTCAGTAAATGAATGAATTTTTTACCATCGTCATCATATACACCGTAACAAATATCTATGAACATTAAATGAAACCCATACCGACTCCTTAGTTTATCTTCATCAAATTAAATGGACCTCATGGCTACCGAGGCAATACCATACAAATGTTCTGACCAAAAATATAAAATAAAGCCTGCCATCAACATATCAACGTCAATCCTTTCATGGCCATACGTCCCTGTTTTGCATAAGGCAGACCATAACCTGCTATTGAGCTGCGTGCATGAAATCAAAGACATATTTATGTAGATGCTACGACTAGGTTCATGTTTTTCCTCAAAGCACAGTGAAAATTAAATGAAAGCACATGCGATTTGTACTAGTCTAAACCAGCTACCTACGCCCCTAATGCTTGGCCACCAAGGTTTTAAAGATTATAAATACCCGTTGTTAACTCATTCCCTTAAAACGAGAATCAAAAAAAAAGAAAAGATAGCAAAGAAAAATTAATGGGAAAAGGGGGGCCAGATCCTTTCAGTAGCCTTTGCGATTAAAAACGAAGCGTGGGCTTTGGCTTGCATGGGTGCTGAAGGTGCGGCATTTGGTATTTGCGTGGAACAGAGGATGAGATGTTGAAGGAGAGATTGAAGGGTGAAGTGGGGAAGAGCAAAAGTAAAGGGGGAATGGTCGTGAGTCTGGTCAGCAAAAAGGGGACGGAGGCTCTGTTTGTTGTGAAGCTCGGTGTAGGGTAAGCCTGTAGGAATAGTGGCTGTAAAGGGGTAATGTTGCATGGATGAGAGGAGCCGTGGGATGTTGGAGTTGCATGGCATGTGTATAATGAAGGGGATAAAAGAAGTTAACGTGTGGAGGGAAGGTTCCAAGGTTTGAAACTGAAGTAAGTAACGGCTACAGGATGTTATAATGCGAATGAAAACAAGAGGAAAAGGAGCGGACGTGTATGGTAAAAAGAAAGGGGTGTTGCTGCTGTTTTCAAGTATGGGAGAGTAAATGGGATTGCAAACATGTGTGTGACGTGAACGGGTAGGCATGTTGTACTGGGCGCATGCATGGTGAAGGAAATGATATATTTATACCGAAGAGGGAAATGATACCGTATGTCATTGTTCTGGGTTCTAACGCATGGAGATGGGCACGGTGGGCAGATTGAATCCGAACTGGGCATTGAAACGGTGAAGAACGGACCGAGTTTTTTTTTGACATGAGCAAACACGTCATGAAATGGTGAAACGTGGACTAGGCGAGATGAATATTGGAGGATGGGTGTTAACGCTGTAAAACGTTTGGAAGTAATGGCAGGAAAGTGTATCATCTGTGATTGGTTGTGGCAAGTGATGTATGAGCAGTTTTAGTGTATGGACTGGGAGCGCGGGGTCTGTTTGCAAATACGAGGAAGCAGTCGTGAACGAAGAAAAATCACCAGCCTTAATTTATAGAGTAATTAAAATCAGACAAATCGGTCACCATGGAATCATAGCGACATGATCTACATTGTGGAACAGATTTCGTGGAGAACAAAGCCACTGGAATTTCATGATAAAATCGACTAACGCAAATCGTTATTTAACGGTTAACGCGCCAAGGTGAGTAAATTCACTAACTCTCTTTTTATTTAAAATATTTTATTTATATTTTAAATAATAGTTGAATGCTGTGTGATGGTGGTTTAGGCAAATTATGGTTAAATTGGTTGAATTATATATATCGTTGCATATATATATACACATCATTGGTTGGACTGATTCCATCGATTATAATATTTCCTAGTATGGAATCAGTATTAATTGTTGACTAACATCGGTGGATGCAGGAAACCGGTTGGAGGAATCCAACCGGATTCCTGAATATTTATATGTACTGTGTGTTTTATATAGATGCACTGTTTGAACCCAAATGACTTTTGAAACCTTGTGTTAATATTAGCGTTGAATGGAAATTCAAACGTTATTTTGATTTAATCAATAGATGATATCGATTAAGAAAGTGGCAACCACCAACCATAAATGTATCATTTGTTTTAAACCGCTATTGTTTTACCAAATCCCACCGTGTGCGAAGCACGTGTTTCACCATACTTACTAAATGCTTTGGTAAGTAGATTCTTATATTGATAAGATTAATAAGTATGTAGGCGGAGATGAACTTGATGATTAATAACAAGTATTTATTGTTTTAAGAGCAAGTAAATGAGATATATACAAATGGATTATGGCTGATTTCATATTAAGTAAGATTAGTTAGAATCGATTATTGTTTATTTAATAGTAAATGAGATTATTTAGAAATAAATTATTTTTCTATAGTAATCGATACAAGTGAAATTATTTGGATAAATAAATGTTATTTATTCAAAATGAAAAGCTTTGTTAGAGTTGATTAGTGGGTTAAGCATGGCTAAATATTTACCAAGCAAACTGTTTTGATCAATAATTGGTTATTTAATTAAGTTAGATTGGGTTGATTTATCTAATGTAATAAAATTGACGAATAGTTGATTTAATAAGATTTTAAAGTAAAAGGAATTTGTCTAAAGAAGACAAAGCGAAGAGGAATGTTTAAAAGGAGATTTGTCTAAGAAAGACGAAGCGGAGGAAATGTTTAAATGGGTTTGAACAAGGAAGTTGAAGCTAATGTAAATAACCGAGTTTGCAAAATAAGGATATGGCGTCATAAAACCATATTTAAAATATAACAAGAAGTACGGTTGACTGATTTTAAAGTATAAGGAATTAGAATTACGAACTTATATCTATTCTAAGGTAAGAACGTCGTCGATCAAGGTCTGAGAGGTAATTAAAATACCCCAACTTGAACGGCTTCACAATTATCGAGGGATGGTATTTGTTTGTAACGGAAAGAGATGTCAAGATTTTTGTAATGAAAAGAGATGTCAAGAATTTGTAACGGAAAGAGGTGTTGAGATTAATTATAAAGTGGAATATAGTAGCATATTGCAAGTCTCAGAACTATAGCAGTAAAGTAACGCTGTTGATTAGGCTTAAGCGTGACTGTTATGTCAAGATTAGTTATAAAGGGATATAGCAGCGTATAGCAAATTTGAACTGTAACGATAAATGAAACGCTGTTAACCAAACTTAAGCGTGATGTTGATATACAGTAGCACTTCCTAGGGAAGGAAAACAGCTTGTTTTGAAATTCGCTTATTCAAAAGAAACAAGTAATGACGTTTGTCCAAAGAAATGTAAGAACGAATGTTAAATAAAAAGTGCCGGTGATTTGTGTGATATTGGTTGTACATTGAATGGATGTTGTTTTTACCTCGATAGTTAAACAACCAACTATCGAAGTGTTTTGACCATCGTTGTCAATACAGAGAGACCGGTTGGATTTAATATCCGAGAACCACTCCGTATAGGCATAAGCGCTGCGAATTGGATTATGCTGACGAAAATTGAAGACGGAGTGAAAATGCATGGGTCGTCCGGTTCCTGAATGGTGTTTTTAAGTTTGTCCAGTCCCAGGACAACTTGTATGGACGAATGTCTGACAGAATATTCCTGACGGTCACCTAAGGTGTTCTTTTCAAGGTATTACGTCTGGTGGCGGAGAAATTCGTTTCTCTTAGCTTTTATACCCGTAATATGTTTGGGAAGACCAACTAGTGATTTGACGGGTTTGACGATGTGGCATTCAAAGTGTATGGTGGCCAGATGTTCTAAAAGGTAAACGTAGCCTCAAGCTTCACAACCGGGAAATGACAAAAATCGGGCAGGCAGCATGGCTATGTGGGTCGCTCCCATTAGGGTGTATAATCACCTATCTAGAGAAATTCCTTTGTTTCTAAATCTATCGATTCTGCCCATTCGGGAAACGGTGGTTTGAGTCCAACCGTTGGTGATATACATTCGATACACTCAAGCGAAATGAGTGGTCGGTCATGTGTGGGCCGGGTTGCAAGATGTTCTTGTTGAACCCAAGTGTATTCGCCTCTAGAGATACACTATCGGAAGGTGGTCCCATACCTTGTCATAGTTGGAATCCAATCTCCAATAAGCGCCCTGCGGTTTTCGATTTTTACTATGTATGTAGAGCGTGAGATGCAAGCGTTCTACTATTTGGTTATTTATTTGATTAGACATTATTATAATATCACTGGATTTTGATATCAATAATGATTTGGGTTATAGTAAGGTAAAAACCGTCCATGTTTATGTATGGGCTGGTCTTACTATTATCCTTTTTGTTTCAAAAAGGATTTTCAAAGTTAAGCCATATGGTTGGAGTTTACTCACACCAGTCCCATGACTGACCCAGAGTTTATTTTGTTTGTTTTCCCTAAACTCTTGGGTGCCCAAATTTGTACGGGCAGTCAAGTGTTTCAGGCTTTTACAGATACGCTTGAAGGAGCTAAAAGCAGAAGGCTTCACCGTTAGAGACTATTTCCGCTGAGATATGATGTATTGTACTCTGATAATGGTATGTATATACAATACAGTTTGTATTTCAAAGTTATGTTATATAATATATTTTATTCGTTCCGCTGTGAGATTCGTGTTTACTCTGATTCTGCTCAGTTGTGTTCTTCTTCTTCTTCTCCTATTCTATTAGTTCTATCTTTTCTATCCCATCCTCTAACTTCTTTCTATTAATGGTCCGGTGTTTTCGATGTCCGAACAGTCGACGCTGGGTTTTGTGTCGATTTTTGGAGTCGAAAATCCCCGGGTCGTTACAAACATGGTACACAGCGGAATATATGATAGTTTATAGCTAACTGGTGAAGCCTCCTACTTTAAACTCCTCCAAGTGAATCTGTAAAATCCTGAATACTTGACTGTCCGTACAAATTTGGGCACCCAAGAGTTTAGGGTAAACAAACAAAATAAACTCTGGGTCAGTCATGGGACTGGTGTGAGTAAACTCCAACCATTTGTTTAACTTTCGAAATTCTTTCGAAAGAAATGATAATTGTAAGACTGATCCACACATAAACACGGATGGTTTTTACCTTACAATAACCAAAAATATATTTTTGATATCAAATCCAGTGATATTATAATAATGTCTACATCAAATAAATAGAATCTAGCAGAACGCTTGCATCTCATGCTCCATATATAATATAAAATCGAAAACCGCAGGGCACTTATTGGAGATTGGATTTCCAACATGACAAGGTATGGAACCACCTTCCGATAGTGTATCTCTAGAGGGAAATACACTGGGTTCAACAAGAACATCTTGCAACCCAACCCACACATGGCTGACCACTCATTTAACTTGAGTGTATCGAGCATATCATCACCAACGGTTGTGATCAGCAACCGTTATCGAAAGCATACAGCAGCGAACAAAATAAGAAGCAAATGAAATTTCTCTAGATCAGGTGATAATACCCCTAATGGGAATGACCCACATGGCCATGCTGCCTGCCCGATTTTTGTCATTTCCCGGGCGATGAGGCTTGAGGTCAAGATTATCCTTTTAGAACATATTGCCAACATTTACTTTGATTATCACGTCGTCAGACATTCATCCATATATGTTGTCCTGGGACTGGACAAACCAAAGGCACCATTATATTAATCCATCTTGGGCAATTTCTACCCAGGATTAACATAACAACCCTTGCATTTTACTCTGTCTTCAATCGTCTTCAGCACAAGTTGATCCGTAACGCTTATGCCTATACGGAGTGGTTTTCAGATAATAAATTTGATCCCGGTCTCTCCGTATCGACAAAAAAGATATAAAATAAATCATAACTTTGATAGTCGGTGATTTAACTTTCAAAGAAACATCCATATAATCAACGATCCTATTTCCAATTGGAAATTCTATTGATCAAGCATCAAACAACACTGGCCCCTTTTTATATTAATTCCTTATTATATTATCGATTCCAATTCCCATTTTCCATCTTCTGGATTCTTTCAATATTCAATTGTCTTTCTCGATTCTTGAAAACATTTCCAATATCATAATTCCTTTATTCGAGAAAATAACTCTTATTCTATTTAGAAAACATTTCTAAATATTCAAGAATCCTTATTTTCTATATGCATAAAATAAACCTTATTAATATCGGAAAATATTTCCGTATTCCATTTATTAATTCCTTGTTGACCAATTCCTTTCATTTTCTATGCGTAGAAAATACCTCTCATTTTATCTGGGAAAACATTTCAAAATCCTTTAAATTTACGCAATGTTATAAAACATCGTTATTATAACCCAAACCATAAATCATTTATTAACTAACCGTATTGCTAACCAATCATCACTATCGAACCTTAACCATTCCTCCATCAATCATGAAGTCAATCAAGTTGGGGTATAATTACCTCTCAAACCTTAATTGAACAACATTCTCAACTTTGAAACAGTCAAAGCTCACCATTTCAAACAAAACATCGCTTATGCGACTCTCAGATTCAATCTAAGAATCCACTTCTTTAACGGAAAAATATTGATTATAACGGTAGCGTTATAATCGTTGTTTCCAAATATTTGATTTACAAAAAATATATTTATTATAATGGCAGCGTTAAAATTGCTGTTTAGATTTGCAAAACATCATTTATTATAATGGTAGCGTTATAATCGTTGTTTTCAAATATTTGGTATATAAAATATAACTTGTACTTATTAATTCGATTAATAAGTAAATAATTAAATAATTGAATAATTAAATTTGATTCCAAACGGAAAGTAAAAATAACTACTTCCCTAAATTCTATATAATCGAATTCCAATAAATAACTCTCTCTCGAATAATCTATATTCGATTATATTCTGAACATTGGAATTTATCTACAATTTCAGGTTAATTCAAATTCCAAATTCACTTTTGAATTTATCTTTTCCCAATCCTTACCAAATTCCTTAATAACCATTTTAGTCTACAAAACATTATTCCAATTTATTTTATATTCCAAATTTTGAATAAAACTCATCTTTTTCCTTTTAAAATAATTATTTGTTTCCCTTTCTCATTCATGTTCCAATTTGGATTCATATTTCAAATCATCTAAATTTCCTTTATAGATATTTCATTTGCAAAATATTTTCTTTAAACCATTATTCATTTTAATCATGAATATGTTTCCTTTATATATTATCAAATCAATTTGATTTCGTACTTATAAATAATATCTTAAACCCAAATTCTATTTATAACTTCTATTCAGAATTTTCCATACAAATCACATTTTTATTCCAATCATTTAAACCTCTTTTATAATTTCCTTTAATATTTTCTAAGTTCAAATCTATTTTCAAATATTGGTTTCAAAATCAATTTCCACATTCCCATATAAATTCATATTTGATCTTATACTCCGATTTATCCAATGATTAATAGTTCACTTAATTTATTTCCTTATTTATAAACAACTTCTTTATTTATCCACTTGAACAGGTTTCTATTTTCAACTCTATTCGAAATTTTATTTCTATTTTGGAAATAAATTCCATTTTTAAATTCTAATTAACTTTCCACATTCATAATTATTTTATGGTATCTAAAATACCAAGTTTTCTAGGGCCAGGATAAATGAAACACAACATATCCAATCATGGATTATATAACACATCATATATCACAATCAAAATAAAACAGTAATATAAATATTGAGAAATCTAGTTGGATCCCTCCAACCTGTTTCCCTGTATCCACAGATGTTAATCACATCAATAATATTAATTTCACATTAGTATGAAGTATTATGGTGAAAAGAATTATTAAACGATCAATGATATAACCAATTCAGCCAATTTTATCAGCCATTCATCCAAACAACCATCACACAGTATAAAATTATTATAAATAAATTTAAAACTCGTTTATATAAAAATATAAACGAGGTAGAGTTAGTGAGTTTACTCACCTTGGTTTGCAATTGACGATTCTGCTGTTTGTTTCATTCAAAATCCAAAGAGTGATTCATTTTACTACGAAATCCCAAAAGCTCTGTTCTCCACCATATCAGTTTCATCATGTAGATTTCTTCGTTGCGATTCCATCGGCAATTGTTTGGTTCAACTCTGATAACGTACGAATAAATTATGCATGTTACAGTATTAATTCAAATTAAATTATTTATTTATTATTTACTACACTAATTACCATTTATACTTCTTAATCCCATCTTATTCTCTAACGCATCTTACAATCGAGTGCACGCTACATGCTGTCAAGGGTAAGAAGAGGACCTGAATAGGTTTTACCATCTAAAATAAGGTCAATCCATTCAATCTGACAGACATCTTGGCAACCAATGTTTTGCAGTTGAGTTTCTTATTACTCGGTGAAAAAGTGGTATCCAGAAATAGACACGGGACATACCAACACATCTTCTTCTAGATAAACCCATTTTCGTTCCCTGTAGACAAGCTCATCTTTATCATTAATACTAACCATCCTTTAATCTTGGTATTATCTTGTCCTAAACCCCTATAGTAAAATAAATCCTCATTTTTTTTCTAGTTTCGAATGTTTGCCTACTGTAGTGTAATAAAAACTCATCAAATAGGACATCATTCCTTCTTTGCTGAAATCAATATGAATATCACCAAGTTACCCCGACTATAATTACTAGTTTAACTATTCAATAATCCTTTCTTCTAATTCCTGGCAATCCCACTCCTTTGTAAAATTACCACTATCGATCAGGCCAATATTCCCTCCTACTCTCAACAAAATGACTAGCACCACCATTCAGCACATTCAAAACCACCACTGTCTTCTCCCTTTTTCCTCCAGATATATCCGAACCAATGTTCCAATTCATGGCCGACTTTTATTTACTTCATTCGTTCATACTTCTGCCAACCGATCTAACCACTACAGTTTTCAAATGAAATACACTTCCCCTCAACATACAAACACAAAACGCAATACTCAACAGTAAGGAACCCCAACCATTTAAATTAAATACTGCTTCATCCTCCTTTCTCATACCTTAATTCCCAACCAAATTATCCCAGTAAAACGTAAATCCCCCTATTGCTCCCTCACGCAACCAGGATCAAAAGCTACCCAAATTCGGATCAACCTTGCCTGAGAAACCACCAACAAAATTCCTTCAGCAACCTTGCCTAACACCCATGACGCCACCAGACCACCGGAACACATGCCGTTGACATTGCTGGCACGCCCTCTCATCCACCTCCCATTGCCGATAGACTGACCCACCAAAGCCCTAAAATCCACTGTAAAAGTCGAGTGCGCCTGAAAGCTTATCGATCTAATGTTCCAATTCATGGCCGACTTTTATTTTCTTTATTCGTTCATACTTCTGCCAACCGATCTAACCACTACAGTTTTCAAATGAAATACACTTCCCCTCAACATACAAACACAAAACGCAACACTCAAAGTAAGGAACCCCAACCATTTAAATTAATTACTACTTCATCCTCCTTTCTCGTACCTTAATTCCTAACCAAATTATCCCAATAAAACGTAATTCCTCTTATTGCTCCCTCACACAACTAGGATTAAAGGCTACCCAAATTCAGATCAACCTCGCCTGAGCAACCGCCCACAAAATTCCGTCAACAACCTTGCCTTACACCCCTGACGCCACCAGACTACCGGAACCCATGTCGTTGACGTTGCTGGCACGCCCTCTCATCCACCTCCCATCGTCGATAGACTGACCCACTAAAACCCTAAAATCCACTGTAAAAGTCGAGCACGCCTGAAAGCTTATCACAACAAAAACTGATACCTTAAGCTCTCGATCCATGAATCAAGGATTGATGAAATTAATAGAGGATTCGATTATATTTTTTTGTCTTTGAAGAGTATGATGGATGCGTCTATATTTGGTTTGAATTTTATTACACTCGAATTTGGCGAAAGTGAGATATCAGGCTAAAACTTCCGCCTCAATGATCTTCAAGGATCCACGAAAAATTTCATTTATTTAATTTTGCTGAGAATTTGATTTTAATTTATTTCTAAAGATTATAGAGGAAGTCGCTATGGAAAAAAAGAAACGAAAATGAGTATACGGTATTTAAAGAAGATGAAGTTTGAGGCGTACGGCAGGTAATAGCTTGAGAACCACGGAACAGAATAGCGTGAGGAGCACGGCTTAAAAATAAAGACTTGGCACACACACTATCTTTAAACGTACAGGAAAAGATACATTTTTTCTCTCTTTTTATAGATCACTACTTGTGATCAGTAATGTTGTGATTGTGACCAATTAGTATATTGAGCCTATTTTTGAAGTCCTTAACATACAGATGTGAAAAGATGTCTACATAGAGTTCGTCCAAATTTCAATGAAAATGACCATAATTCATTATTTAACTTAAAATTAACGCTCCGCATTTCTAATCCCTACGATCACGAAAAACATCCAATTGTAATGAAATTCGAACCCGTATAATAACTTAATATTCTGAACCTGATAAAACTGATTCCACCGAATTCTGATATTGTTGGAAAAATCATTATTTTAAATGTTTAAATAAACCGACTAAATACAAATAAATTCAAAAACAAATTCATTAAAATAAAAACAAATTATTTTAACCCCATATATTCAAGTAAAACATCATATAGTTCTAACATAAACATATCCGAATTTATAACTCAATATTTTAAACTAAAACAACATTCAGATTATTTAAAATTGATTTATTTATAAAATAAATCATTATAATATATAAACGATTCCACAACGATTAACTGAAATTTGATTTGGACATAATTCACCATCTACAAGACGAAATCTCGATTTTTCACTTCCATTAGAAAAATATAGTCAAATAGATCTTAATGTTCCTTGTTTCTAAGAAATCTGATTTATAACGAATCCTGTATATTTAGTTAAAGTTGAAAACGCAATATTACGAACTATCGCGACGTTACGGACTCGATTATAATTATAAATTATACGTTAAAACTTTGTTTAATTTAATAAATTCCTTATAAAAATTGTTTTATATTTCAATATTTAAAACCAATTTAAATATTCAGAATTAAATGGCTCAAAATCCGGGTCGTTACAACACTCATTTATATCTAGTTCTGTGGTTGAATCTCTACACTTAATTACTAATATGGTAGTGGATCCCGTAGTTGTCTCAAATCACATTGGTGGTTCGGCTCATTTATCTGTGATTTGTCGGGGTTTGAGAATATCTATATTAGGCATTGAATTTGAATACGACGCATATGTGCTTGGGTTTATGGGCTATGGGTTGATTCTTGGAATGGATTGGCTTATCACGTATGGTGCCATTCTGGATTGTGAGAAGAGGGTCGTTAGGATTTTGACTTGTCATTGGAGGACCCTCGAGATTTCTTGTGACCCCCAAGGGTTTGATATGCTTAGCTTCCTTGAGTCCCTTGATGCATCCATAGATGATTTGCAATCTGTTCTGGTAGTCCGAAATTATTCTGATGTTTTTGAGGAGGTTCGAGGGTTACCTCTGAAGCGCGACATCAACTTTCATATATATCTAGTGGACAATGAAAAGCCAGTTGCATTACCAGTGCGCCATCTGGATCCAAGGGAAAGAAGGGAGCCGAGTAAGCAAGTAGGGGAGCTACTTGAGAAAGGATTTATCAGACGAAGCATATCTAAATGGGGTGCTCCAGGTGTATTCGTAACAAAGGAGGAAGGTTTGCTTCGTTTGTGGGTTGACTATAGAGAGTTGAATAAACTCACTAAGAAGAATAGGCACCCACTCCAGAGGATTGATGATTTATTTGATCAGCTTGTCGGTGCCTCGGTATTCTCTTAGTTAGACTTGACCACGGGGTTTCATCAGTTGAGGGTGGCTGAGGACAACATAGATAAGACTGCTTTTAGGACTCCGGATGGTTTCTTTGAATGGTTAGTTATGCCTTTTGGGTTGACGAATGCACCTGCCTATTTTGTCGATCTTATGAGTAGGGTGTTTCAGGAGTTCCTAAATAAATTTGTCATAGTCTTTGTTGATGATATTTTGATCTTCTCCAAGAGCGAAGAAGAGCATGCCCAGCATTTGAGAGAAGATTTGAAAACTCTCCGTGACCATCAGCTTAAGGCAAAGTTCTCTAAATGTAATTTTTGGAGAAAGGAGGTGAGATTCTTTGGGCATGTAGTATCCAAAGAAGGGATATCTGTGGATCCCACGAAAGTAGTTGCGGTGCAAGATTGGCAGATTCCTAAAAATGTAACAGAGGTGAGGAGCTTTCTTGGATTGGCATGTTATTATAGGAAGTTCATTAAGGACTTCGCAAAGATATCAGCCCCACTCAACAGGCTGACGAAGAAGAACTTGGCATTTTCATTTGATATAGATTGTGAAGTTGCTTTCCAATGTTTGAAGAGGGCTCTTACAATAGCCCAAGTCTTGACTTTGCCCGATGGGAACAAAGTGTTTACAGTTTACACTGATGCATGTAGTACAGGGCTTGGTGCAGTCCTGATGCAAGAAGGAAAGGTAGTGTGTTATGGGGGTAGACAGTTGAGAGTTCATGAGAAGAACTACCTCACCCATGTTCTAGAGCTAGCTGTCATAGTATTTTCGCTAAAGACGTGGCGTCATTATTTACTTGGAGAGAAGTTCAATTTTTACACCGATCATAAATCTCTCAAGAATTTGTTCTCACAGAAGGATCTTAATTTAAGGCAACAAAGGTGGACGGAGTTCTTAGCTTCTTATGATTTTGAAATCGCTTATACCCCTGGCAAGGGTAATGTAGTGGCTGATGCACTAAGTAGGCAGAGGATGGCCTTAAGTCCTCTGTTTGTTGAGAGGAAAAGCTTGGAGTTCGTATCAACCTTTGATTTTAAACCCTCCATCGAGATTTTGCCTGACTTGTTTGCATCATTGGAGATACGACTAACTCTTATGGATCATATTGGAACTTTGCTGCAAGGTGACACAGATTTTAGACATCATGGATAAGCTTCGAAAAAGGGAGACTTCTAGACACCTTAGTCGATATAACATAGATGAAAAGGGGTGGATGCGACGAGATGGAAGGCTTTGTGTTCCTCAAACTGGAAGCTTGACAAATGCGGTCCTAGAAGAAGTCCACCATTCTAAGATGACTATTCATCCAGGCGGTGATAAGATGTACAGAGACATGCAGAGGGTTTTCTTTTGGGCCGGGATGAAGAAAGATGTGGCCGAATTTGTTTCTCAACGTTTAGTCTGCCAGCAAGTCAAAGCTTAGCAAAAGAAGCCTGGTGGTTTACATCATCCTTTGGAGGTTCCATAGTGGAAATGGGAGAGCGTCTCTATGGATTTCATAGATGGTTTTCCTAAATCAAAGAAAGGCAACACCAGTGTCTGGGTTATGGTAGATAGACTCACTAAGAGCACTCACTTTATTCCAGTTAAGAGTAAGAGGACGACATCATTGTTGGCGGCAATCTATGTCCGAGAGATAGTTCGTCTTCATGGGGTACCTTCCAACATCGTAAGCGATTGTGACCCAATCTTTACCAGTGAATTTTGGAGGATCTTATAAGAAGCATTAGGTACAAAGTTGTGTTTGAGCGCCACTTATCATCCTCACGCCGATGGTCAGACGGAGAATGTGAACAGAATTCTTGAAGATCTTTTAAAGCCGTGTATCCTAGACTTCGGAGGGACTTGGGAATAGCATCTCCCTTTAGTAGAGTTTACCTATAACAACAGTTATCAAGCTAGCATCGGCATGGCACCCTTTGAAGCATTGTACGGACAACTTATTGGTGGGAATCTATAGAAAGATTATTACTTGGGACCAGATATGGTTAAGGAAACATCCGAGAAGATTGACCTTATTCGACAGCTGATGAAGACAGCCCAAGATAGGCAGAAATCCTATCCAGACAAGAGAAGGACTGACATCGAATTTGAAGTGGGAGATTTAGTTTTTATCAAAGTGTCACCTCTGAGGAATGTGGTTCGCTTCGGATCGGTAGGGAAGTTGGCACCTAGGTTTGTAGGACCATTTCCCATAACCGAGAGGATTGGACAAATGGCCTATAGAGTAAAGCTTCCAAAAAATTTATCTGGTGTTCATGATGTTTTCCACGTTTCTCATCTGCGGAAGCGTTTGCATGACACTGCAGAAGGTCTTGAGCCAAGCATATTGGAAGAAGCGGAAGTAAAGCGGGAGGCGATAGTCAGACAAGTCCCTACCCGTATTCTTGGATCAAAAGTTAAGAACCTACGCATTAAAGAGATCAAGCTAATAAAGGTTCAACGGGGAGATAACCCAAAGGATGCGATTTGGGAGACCGAAGACAAGATTCAGGCTTTGTACTCTTTTCTTTTAGAGGGTATGTTCTTAACTCCTTTTCCAAAATTTTATTTGTGCTTGTTTCTATCATTTGAATATATCCTATCCATAGCACCTTCGACCTTTAGATAGGAATCCTATGGATGTAAACATGTGTTTGAGACATGTTATGTTTGATGGATGCAAGCGGATGCAAGTGTTTGCTAGTGGCTGCCTGTGGATGCATATACACACACATTAGGCACTAGACTGGCTCAATCACTCTCATATTGCATATGGATGTGTGTGCATCTTATTTTCTTTTATGGATGGAAATGGATGTATTAGCATATGGATGTTGCATTTGGAAGAATGAGGGTGCACACATATAGAACTCACATGTTATAATATGATTATTCGCATACATATTGGATACATGACACTAACATACATTGCATTAAGGAGGTCAACTGAATTAGTAGACCGGCTGATCTTCGCATTAGTATTGGGATATATACACACATCTTTGCATATATTCATATAAGCATTAGAAATATTTAAGGATAATGGATGCCAGTGATTGATGTATGAGTAGATGGATGTTGGATTGCAGGATATGCATTCTTCTCAACTTAGAGATTTCGGGGATGAAATCCTTTAAGTATAGGGGAATAAAACACCCTGTAATTTTGTTAACATTAAAGAGGATAAATTAGATTATAATTAATTTAATATCGAAATTAAGGAAAAAGTACTACGCCATTGTGTCCATCTCGAAATTCTGGTCAAGATAGATATTTGGTTTGCGTAAAACGGACACTGTATGAAGAAGTTATGAGGATTTTAAGTTTGTATACGCGCAGAAGAAAAATATATATATACATATGAGTCAGATATCAGTCAGGACCCTATCCAAAATCGTTCAAAAATCAAAATTACAGAAGGCGGAAGATTTCCCGCTCTAGGGGGTCGACACCCCTAAGGGGTGTTGACACCCCTAAGGGTGACGTGGCAGTCAGTTTCAGAGGGGCTGGCAGCTATAAATATGTGTCCATTTCTCCTGTTTTCTTCATTGGAAATCATGGAGGCCAAATGCTGCCGGTGTTTGAACTAAGATGGATCCTTTCTTCAACAACGATTAGCTTTGCAAATCAAACTTAGAGATTCGAGTGTAGATCCAACCTCAGTTATTTTGTACCTTTTCTTTTAATCCAAACACTATGAGTTCTAGGTTACTTTTAGATTTAAATGATTAAAAGTAAAACGTGATAGTACTGTGACTTGGATCTGTCTTGAATCATGAATCTATGTTATTATTGGATCCCAAACTTTATTATGCTAAATCTATTTTTATAGATCTAATTCACCTGTGATTAGTTTATCATGTCACCTTTGTGGATCTGAACCTTTGTCAAGTTTAAGGTTAATTTGGGATTATCATTATATGGATAATTATACGTTTGTTTAGATCTAGGTCATCATATTCTGATTAATTTAATTTGTCATTATTGGACATATGAATTCTTATTGGGATCTGTTCATCTTAAGTATATTGGATCTAGTTTTATCATTACCCTTTCTACTAGATCTGCTTTTATGTCCACCTTATTATGCCTATTACTTGTCTATGCCAGTATATATGTTTATGTCACTTTTAGAATGATCACTGTTGTCATTTTTCCCATCACCTTTCCCTTTTATTGTTTATGACTAGGCTACTTTCTAGCCTAGATGCCGCCAAATATATGCGAATGCGTTAGTTAGGGAACATGGGAAAAAGGTTAGAACTGGCATAATTTAAATAATGTTTATATGAATTGGACATATAATTCAAAATGGGATAAAAGGGGCATAATCACCTATAAAGCCATAGGTAAGAATTGGATAAGAATGAAATGTCTAATAATTACAATTAGAAATTGTAATTGCACTTATGACACGAGGTTAGGTTGCCTTAGTGATGGAAGTCTGCCCGGACCCGACCGGCATATCCAGCAACCACTAATGTTGAACCTAATGTGAGAGGTCTAAGTGTGCAAATATGAACCGGGCTAAGACACGAGGTTAGTGTTAGAGTTTGTGCCCTAGAGGCAATTCATTTGATGAGATTGATAACACTGTTGATGTTATTATTTTATTTGGAATAAAATATTATTCTATTATATTGTATTTACTGCATAATATAAATAATAATATAATAGAAGTCCTTAGAATAATAATACGGAATTATATAGTTCGAGTAAGACTGAGCTTGAGATTATATAATGTGATAAGTATTATAATTCTTAAATGTCCCTAGTCAAGTTGTATTATTAATATAGGACAACAATAAAGCATTAAGACTAGTATGTTGATTGATTGATGATTACATCTCATTGATCATTAATATATATGTGATATTAATGTCAAAACATAAATACGTATTGGAGAATATCGTATTGGGCTGACCCGCCATGAGATAACTCCATGGAATATAATTAACAGTATCATAAGTTATTCTCATAGTGACAATGATGTAATGGTCCTCAGACCTGAAATCATTATAATTTATTCGAGGATATTTGTGTTTTGATATCATCTAAAGTTATTTCGTAACAAAGTAATGATAACGGTGATTATTGGATACATCTCGAGTCGAATGAAAATTATGAATGATCTAGATGGAATTTAACCCTACGATATATTCGTAGTGATATCCATGGGCCTCTTGATTGAGTGAGACTGTGAAATGCATGGCCGTGCTCAAATACCGATTTGTTTTAAACGGTCTACTCATCGATCAAGAAAATGGATTAAGTTATAACGAGGATGATACAATCCATGCCTCTAGTTTGATCCTGGATATATTGGTTAAAAGGATTATATTACATTGATACGCTGGTCACGGAAAGGTTTAATCGAATCGATGACCTTATTATAACTTGGGTAGCAGTGACGTATTGCTAGATGCCAATCTCTGTTTATGATTTTAATTACGATTTAGAATCATTGCCAACGTTATAATAACCTATAGGGTCACACGATGTAGAACATTATAAGGAAGAAAATATTTTAGACGAATAAAATATCAATTTGTTGATATTTTATTCGAAGTTGGAACAAGTATTCGGTTCGTTCCTATTTCCTTGGTTAACATCTATTACTAAAGGGATAATTATTCCCTTTATAATAGACGACTACAAAAGGATAAGGAGGAGATCAGATCAACCGTAAGAACTGCATATTTTTCTTTTCCAAAACCTAAAATAGACATGGCGGATAGCATCGTCTTCTTCCTTAGTCTTCTTGTTTGATATGATCGGAAAAAGAAGGATGTTCTCGTGGACTACTCTAGAGGCGATGGCTTCCCAGTCTCGCTTGGATTCAATTCACCTCATTTTCAATATGGTTTCCTGAAATCTCGAAAACCCTAAAAAGGTATGATCTTATTTTGTTCAATTTACAAGTTCATGCATCAGACCCTGTTAGTTTTGGTTTAAATTTCGTTTTGTAATGTGAATTTGACCCAAAAGTTTTTCAATGGTATCAGAGCTTCAGGTTCATGTTAATTTGTAAATTGAATTCGATTAGGGTTTTCAATCTATTTGTTTTATTTCGAATCTACAGTGTTGTGAACACAATTGATAACATAATTTAGAGTAAATCCAGTCGAAATGAAATTGTGATGTTTGATTATTGGATAATCGAAATTATAAAACTGTGAATTCAGATTAAATGATAAACTTGGTTTAAAGGTGAAATTGTTTCACTATGAACTAGAACTTTGTTTTGATTCAAGCTGTAAAATTGTTTTAATATAAACGAAGTTTTATATATAAAAACTTGAAAGTGGATTTTGTTAATTAAAACTGGATCTTTATTGAGTTTTAAATTTACTTTTACCTATCACAACTGGTTAAGTAGAATCCTGTTATTAGAATTTAAAGTAAATTCAATTATAAAATCAAAGTGAAAATTGTTTCACTGCAGATTGAAATTGTATTTGATACTAAAGTAAAATAGTTTACTGCAGTTAAATTTTGTTATATGATACAAAATTTGAAAAATGGGATTCGTACTAAATACTGAAAATTGATTCAGTTTTGATATTGATGTTAAATGTCTTAATTATTTAGATTGGATTTTATCTGAGCAATGATTTTAAATGTCAAAAGTTGTTCATTTAAGTTGTTTTAACTAATTTTGGTGATTAATGTTATGCATCTATGTTATTTGATAACACAGTGGTCTGATTTTACTCTTCAAAACAATTGTTGCTTTTGAAAAACCAAACTAGTGTTAATACATTATACAATCCAGATTAAAGAAGATGTTCTTTGAGTATTGAAATTAATTTCAGAATAAATGAATTCTCATAAATCAGATCCTTATGGGCAAGTGAGAATTTTTTGTAAACAAGTATATGACCTGAATTTCACTCTTTTACTATTAATATAATTTGTATTTGATACAAATTTTATAGTGAAATTATGAGATGATATATGATATCATTTCTGTTTTATTTATTGATACATCGACTATAAATATAATTCAATATGTTTTGAATTATTATTATTCTCTGTTAGACAGTGACTTGACAATGTTATCCTTGCTCATGAACTAGTCATGGATTTTATTTCTTATTTTTATTTCTTTTATGACATAAGCATACCGAATATGATGTCGAACAAAATTTTTTGAAACTAAAACTGGATCAGGCTGTGTTATATGGAATTTGATTCAATATTGATACACTGCAAAATCATACATTGATGAGCAGAGTGTTTTAAATCCAGTTACAATTTGTAAAATGTTTACATGTTTACTTACATCTATTCAGGTTCAAAATAAGTAATTCTTTTATTTTATATATTTACTTCAATGTATATATACATATATATACAGATATGTTCAGATTTCATACATGATATGGTATTTTGATTTATAAAGTGTTATTTATATATATATGTATGTATATTTGATATATGTACAAAATTACTGTATGTTACAAGAATATGATTCTGACATGAATGGTTTCACAATAAACGAAAACTGTTTTGTTATTAAAATCTGAACTGGAATATGATAAATAGTTGATTGTGCAATGGATTTTGTTTTATGTGATCGACTCAGAATTGATATATGATGTTAATTCGATCACATGTATTTACAATTCCTGTTATTACTTGCTATAATATGTGATAAAAGTCATTAGTATATAATTTGTTTAAACACAATGATGATTATATATTACAAATCTGATTTGTGGAATTTAATTTTGAAATTAATATTAAAATTTATGTATACATATATATATTACAATATTTTATTGTAAACATATATACATATGTATAAAAGGTGAATTATCTAGATAATCATTGCAGTTTTAAAAACTAGTATCAGGACTTGTATATATATATATATATGTGTGTGTGTCTGTATATATATATATATATATATGATAATGACATATAGATAAATGTCAATGTTAGATTGTTATTTGAAATCTCATATCCTTATTATTGTTTTAATATTGGGATTAAAACAAAAGAAAAACCATCCTTGATTGAGTATTTAATCTGAAAGGATAAATCACTGTATTTGATGCAATGATGCAAATATGATTCAGATTAAACAAGTATGACTTGTTTTATGTATTGATTCTTGACCATGTGAACTTGATAAATTCAGCAATATGTTATTTAAAATTCTCATCATCTTCTGAACTATGGAAACTCAAATCAGTTGGACTGATTTAATTCTCTATGACACAAAACAGATGTTCATAAGATAGGAAGATATCTTATCCTTTTCATACACCATTTTATCCAAAGTGTCTAGTATAACTTCATGGGTATTAACGCATATTATCGAATTATAGTAGTATGGTTTTATAAGCTTAGAACTAGTATCTAACATGTTCATAGCACACCACTAAAACTTATCATTGTACATAAATATTAGGAACTGGATTTGTGCTTAAGCTTGTATTATGGATGTGGACGGATCACTATAATGGATACACTTATATACTGATATTTAAAGTTAACAGTAAATAAATGTAAAATGAAGTTATTATGATATAACCAGTTTAATGACTTTGGTGCAAATCAAAGTTACAGCAAATATAATAGATATACATATGATGTATATAAGTTAAAGCGCATATTATATATATATATATATTTGATGTATATATGATTTAGCGCAATTTTATGATATACATTTGATGTATTCTGACCCTATGATTTAGATCAATTTTAACAGGGCGAAAATTGTGCTTGCTGAAACTGTTTCGGCAGGAAATGCGACTCTATTGCAAGTTGCGGGACTGGCCACATGCTACCATTATATTTTGAGAGATAAACAAGTGGGACTTATTTTATTTTTCAAAATGTTTGTATCTTAATTTTGCTGCATAGTTAAATTGAGATACCAGATTCCATTGTAATAATAAATTTGTACATAGCTTTACAGTATGACTGCATATAGGCTTTATTTTCTAGTGATTATATGCAATTGTAATATTTGCGTATAATGAATTACACTTGATCCATTTGATTGTAAGGAATATGAGATGTGTAAATATTTGATGTTTCATGTGACCTACCGGATTTAAATTGTTCAACTGGTATAATGCATGAGTATTTCATATCATGTCTGAGTAATGTTTTGTAACGACCCGCATTTTTCAGCGATATAATTAATTTATTTAATTATTTAAATAGTGATTTAGGGTATGAAATGGTCGTTGAATTAGATTATATTGAACATTTAATTAAAATAAATAATATAATAATATATTTAATTTCTGAAATAGTCAGAAATAGTGGAATTCACAAAATGGTGTGAATTGGATCATCGGTGATATTTAATTCAGTTTAGAATTGAATTAGTATAACGAATATATTATTTGAACGACATCTTGAACGTATAATTATAATATAATTATAATCGAGCTCGAAATGGCACGGCCGTTCGCTATTTGGTGATTTGAACTTCAACTGAATGTACAAGGTTCGTTTTAAATCGGATTTCCGTGAAACAAGAAACGTTAGGAGCCGGTGAAGTACATTTTTCTAGTGGAAGAGAAAAATCGGGATTTCATTGTGTAGATTTTGATTTATGCCCAAATCAAATTTTAGAAAAGTCGCTATGGAATTCCTTTATAATTTATATCGATTTATTTATATTTTAAAATGGATTTTTAAATATAGATCGAATATCGATGTAACACTGAATTTTGAAATATCGAGTTATAAATCCCAGTGGAGCTGTATGGTATTCCACTGTGAGTATATACGATAATATTTATTTTTAAATATTAAATTTAATTATTTTTAAATATATTTATATATTTAAAAGGGTTATTTAGAGCTTTAAAAATAGCCAGTTTTGCAAACGACCTCAGAATTCGACGAAACTAATTTTGTTGGACCCGCAATATTAAGTTATTGTTAGATTTCAATTTCCATGATTTTTGAAGTCAGTATGTGTCCGTACAGGATTTTAATGTGAAAAACAGTCAGTATTTTGACGGTTAAAAATACGCTGTGTGAGCAAACGGAGTCGGAATTTGACGAAACCAGTTTCGTTGGGATCGTATTGTCAAAATGTAGTTGCATGCCCATTTTCATTGGAATTGGGTATTGTGTGTGATCACAGGGATTTTTAAAGGACAAATGAAGATAATGATTCATTAAAAATGAATATAAAAATAATAAACCACCCTTATAAATACCCTTCCTATCTTTCTAACCCTAAGTCAAAAGCAATTCTGTGGTCAGCGACATGTGCCTAAACCCAACATCTAAACAAACGGCTGAAAATCTCTAAAACTTCTCCATAATTTTTCCATTAAGTCAACCCAGTAATTCACAGAAATCAATGTGAATATCATAGAGGACTTTAAGACCTTAAGTTTCACCGGTGGTGATGAGCTGAACTGCCTCCAGTCAAGGGAAATCGAAGCTCGAAGGCGCATGATTTGGTGCTTGATTCCAGGTATCGTGGTCGATGATGGAGAGCCGGAGCTATGGGTTTTGGCAGCGCATGTGAAGAGGATCGGAGTGATGGTTATTGATCGAATTCCGGTGAACTCTAGGGGATCGATGATTGGATGAAAGCAGCGTTGGGTTTGTGTTCGAAGGAGGGAAGCAGGTTTGTTCATTTTCCTGGGGTATTATCGGTGGTAACGAAGGGTTAGAGCCTGATTATCCTTCACTAATCACGAGTAGTTAAACGAATGAGTTAATTAGAAGAAAAAGAAGTTCTGTAAGCTGTTTTTAATGGAACGAGGGAGTCGGGTATTTCAGGGTAGGAAGTTGTGTGTTATATGGGGAAGGCACACGCACTGTTATGTGAACTGAACTTTTTGGGCATGGAGTTTGTGAGGTTACGGGTTTAACAATATAGGAAGAAGGAGGGCAGCGTTTTTGTATAGGTCTGTGAAGTTTCAACAATGGTGATTAAGTAAGGTAATTCCTCAAATGAATGGAAGTATGGTGGTAAGGAGGAATTGTAGGATGTGTTCACTATTTCTGTAGGAGCTGAGCTCAGATGAACTGGGTCGAAATTGAAGACATTTCCTGGCGATTTTCAGTGGGCCGGAGGAGTCTTCCTCGCTGGTGGTGATAGGTGATGGTAAGGCGGACACGGTGGATGGTTGGTGGTGATAACCGGTCATGGGTAGAAGATGCAGTAAGTGGTTGGGTGGAGGAGAGCAATGCATGTTCAAATTCTATACCTGGAACGAGGAATTCACAATGTAAAAGGATGCTTAAGGTCAGGATTAACGTTAATCATGGTAATTAAAGTTGGGTTAATAACCTTAGTTAATTTTAATTTATTTTAAATCATATTTAAAATTGTAATCGACGTAACTATATCATTCGTAAACAGAACTTGATGAGTCAAAAGCCAATGAAACCGTAGCGACGAGATCTACAATGTGGTACTATTTCCATTGAGAATTGAGCCACTTGAATTTAGTGATAACGCTGTTAATTTTAAACGAAAACAAAAGCAGAGTCATCATCTGCAAACCAATGCGAGTAAAACTCACCAACTCTGAACAGTTATATTTTTCTAACGTATATTTAGAACTGATAATTATCTGTTGATTGATGTGTGTTCGATGTTAATGATATTGTTTAACATTTATGGATGCAGGGAAACAGGTCGGAGGGACCCAACTGGGTTCCTCAACATTTATTTTACTGTTTTTCATATATTGTGTTATATGATGTGATATGAAATTTGTTGTTGATTTCGTATGTTTGAATGACACCGATCATTGTTACATGGCATGTTAAATACCAGAAAGAATACTGGAATGTTATAAAGGAAATTTTCAATGTTATATTGAAAAAGACATACTTATAAAATCAAAAGATTTTATAAAAAGAAACTATTTATTTAGAAAATAAATAGATTGAAAAGGAATATTTATTTGTTAATCAAACAGATAGAATTGAAAAAGAAATATTTGTAAACTATTTACAAATAGAATTGCAAAGGGATATTTATTTGAAAATAAATAGAATAGAAAAGGGAATTATGTGTAAAACAAATTGAAAGGAAATAGTTAGAATATCAAAGTAATTACTTATAAAATCAATAGATTTTATAAATAGAAAATATTTTATAGAACAAATAGAAACATCGAAAAAGAGATTTATTTTGTAAATAAATAGATTATAAAAGAAAATACTTGAAAAAGTGACTAGAATTGTATAAAAGGAGAATTTTACATTTGAAAGGTTTAGACCCGTGCTTCGCACACGGGTACAACATGTTATGGATTTAAAGAAAAGATTGTAAATAGAATCTATTCTAACCGATGGAGTAAGAAGATAAATTTATAAATAATATTTTATAAATCAAATGAAATGTTTATCATCGGATAAATAGAATATAAGTCAGGACTTATATAGAGAAGTAAATGTCGATTTCAACATCGATATTTGAAACTGGATATGGACAAAGTGTTAGTCGATTAGGAGTTAATCAGTTAGAGTTAATCAGTTAGAGTAAATTAGATAGAGTTGATCGAACTAGCATTTATTGAATATTAGTTATTCAATTAGAGGGGATCGAATATAGTTATTTGAGATAGAGTTAGTCAAACATAGTTATTAAGGATGAGTTTCCATTTCGTACGACTGCTAGCGTAATTTGCAGGGCTGCAGATAGCCTACGGCGGTCGGATTTTCCTGAGGGAATCAGGCGTAACCATTGTGATCGCTGCGATCTAGGGTCTACTGTTAGACCAAAAAGTGGTTCTAACACCCAAATTGACTAAAAGAAGAATAAAAAAAGATTAAAAGTAAAATGGACACACAGGATTTATAGTGGTTCGGCGAAGAAATGCCTACGTCCACTTGTCTTTCACTATTTTCAATGATGTAGTTGCAATTACAATGAAATATTCACTGAATTTCTCTCAAAACTCACTTGCATTCACTCAATTGCATAAAAACAAATAATGAAAGAAGATTTGGATTTTCCGGGAGTGCTGGAATTCGGGTTATGAAGGTGGTTGAACTCTCAAAGTGCCTGAAAAAAGATCCTTTTCTTTGTCTCCAGACGGGGTATTTATAGGTGAAATTTAGCCCAGAACCCAATCCGGATCGGAGCCACGTGTCATCCATCCCATCAGCCTCGGGTTCGGGTGGATTTCTATGTTGACAACGCATCAGAGCAGTGGACGTTGTGGGTAGGAACTGGTCATAGCCGCTCCGAATAACCAGGCGCTCATGCAGGGGAGTGATGTGGAAAATGGGTTCGGATCGGAAGAGTGTGCACAAGGGGTTCGGATCGGCGTCTCCGATCCGACCCGGATTAACTTAGGACCAATTCTCTCTTCTTTTTACTCTGCTCCGCTCCGATCTATCTCTGTAGCAATTGGGTGGCTTTCCGATCCAACTGGAAGTAGATTGCTCTCCGATCCGAACAGCTGTGCCTCTCTGATTCCAACAGCAATAGTTCACCGATCCGAACAGAAGACTTTATCCGATCCGAACCGATACGCTGCTTCGATCTGACCTGTTTCAGTGCTTCCCAATTTTTTCAATGTTTCACATCTTGACTTTGTGTTGCCCAGTTCACAAAGTGGGCTAACATTTTGCCCCCTCAAAGGATGCTTCTGTTGGAGACGGAGCATGCTTTGACCATCATTGCACAGCGCTCTTCGAGGTGATTTTTCTTTTGATTTTCCTTGTGTTTTCATCTTTTTCTTCAAATTTCAATTTAATTCATTGCTGAGCTAAAGAACTCGGTTCGGTTCGGATTCCGATCCGAACAGACACCTTCTCCTTTCTATTTTTCACTGGACTATTGGGCCAAGCTTTGCTTCTGGACTGTCTATCCGATCCGAACGGGGGGTTCTTCTACTGGGCCGCCGATCCGAATGGGGAGACGAATAGACACTCTTCTCCTCTATATAAACACTGCCTTCTTCCTTATTTCATTTTTACTGTTTTACTCCCCAAGTTCTGCAAAACGAGAGAAAAAAATCTAATTCGTGAAGCATCAAAATTCCTTTTAATTCTCGAAGTAATTACATCGATAGGTTATAAAACTTCAGATAATCCTTTTTTTAATTGATTTCGATTCGGATTCGTAGGCGATTAGGATGATTTGAGTATGAAAATTGGATAACCTTGCCACCGTGACCCCCCCCCCCCCAATCATCGTCGCCAGTATACTCGTCACCATCTCGAGGTTGGAACAGAGGGGATTAGAATTCGTTGTTGAGTGCGCCAGCGTATGATTGCTTGGCTTTGATTTGGGTGATGGGTACGAAACTGGCATTGGCGTTGGTTAGGGAAGAAATAGGATGAAGGAGAAGAAGAAGATAGTAGGGAATCGGTTCGGTTCGGAGGGATATGGAAGGTGAACAAATAAGGGAAGAAAGAAGGAAATTCAAGAGGTCGGACCGGGTCGGGGCAAGTAAAGAAAGAAAAAAGAAAAGAAATCCAGGAGATCGGATTGGGTCGGAGCAAGTATTTAAGAAAGGGGGAAAGGAAGCTTGCCTAACCGGATCGGGTCGGACCATAAGATAAAAGGAGGAGAAGTATGACTATGTGATCCGATCCGAACCGTTAGAGGACTCTACCTCCGAACCGATCTAATTTTGATTTCTGAATTCCACAATTTATCCAAGCCCAAGTCGAGGCTGCACCCCCGATCCGATCCCCATAAGCGCGCCCGAACCGAACCGAAAAGCAGTTCACCTTAATGCATAAGAACTTGTTTAACTGGCCCAATCAACTTTTGGCATAATCTTCAATCTAATGGACAGTTAGGATAGTGCCTTGCAAACATAACTGGACATCAAGAACTACTTCAACTCTTTATATTTTGCCAAACTTTTTCGTCGCACTTTTAAACATTTACTTTGCACTTTCCGTATACACTGTTTACACTTTAGTTTGCACACATGCACGGGGGGATACGGGCTAATTTGCTCTAATTTGTGCTATTGCTTCTTCAATAGTTTTATGACCATGAGACCCAGACGCTCTTCCAGACTAGCTGAGAGGAAAGCAGCCCCGGAAACCTATAACAAAATTACTCTCGAGGACATTTCTTCTCCGTCGGATCCAGAATGGGATAATGAGGGTTCAGACTACGAAGTCGGAAATCGTAAAAGTGACGAGGTGTCTTCAGAGAATGAAGTTTCTCTAGGTTTTGAGGAGGAAGGAGGGATTGGTGACGACCGAGCTCCTGATGAGTTTGAATCGGCTGTCATATTGGAATCACCCCAAGATTCCATTGAATCAACTATCGATAACGACCGACTTACCCGAATTTGTTTGAAATACGGGATAATGAAAAGGGACACTCTAGTGCCTTCAAGATCTGACCGTCCTCACAACCCTCCAGAAGGATATATGGCGGTCACTCGGTTGATGTTATGGTCGGTGCTATCCCTCCATTTTCTCCCTTCATCGTTGATTTTCTAAGACAAATGCGGATTGCCCCCATGCAGCTGCATCCCAATTCTTATGCCTACTTGCACACTTTGTACATAGCATACCGTGAGATCTTAGGCATAGAGCTCACTTTCGATGACGTTCATTTCTTTTATAACTTCAAGCATCGGACTCGAGAGACTCCATCTTTCTGCTATTTTGAGTCTGTTCCTAAGAGGAAGATAATCTCAGCGCTATTCAACAGTAAAGCTGGAGATTCCAGACTGGAATGGTTCTATGTGAAGCGACAGCCCGGATGTGCTAGGAGGTGGACGAAATCAAGTAAAGCACTGATTTTCTAAATCCGGGCTCTTTACACTCGGGTCATTGTCTTAACTCGTTTTTCTTTTTGTTTACAGTCGACAATCCAAAACAAATATCAGATCAGGTGTTCTTTGACCGGATGCACCAACTTCTTAATGGCGACCAGAAATTCTTGACTATCGATGAAGTCCTTAAAGACGAATATCTTCACTTTCATGGGCTGTTATCCGTTTTTCGTAGTATTGGTCATGGGACGGCTCCATACGTATATATTCCTCCAGTGGATGTAGTCCCAGAGACAGGAGAAGGCTCGGGAGTTCCTACAGTGCCTCTTCAAACTTCACCTTCTCCATCTTCTACTCAAGATGACGAATTGGCTAACCTGGCCGAAAAGCATCGTGAAGGATATACTACCCCCGAGGAGGCTACTTCTATGGAAAAGTCAACATCCTCCAAAGAGTCGCCACTTAATGCTTCCGAGGGAGATGTCCCTAGTACTGATGACCCAATATTTCAGGGTTTGGGGGATCTCCCTTACCTGAAACTATATACACTTCAGAGGATTTTAGGAAGGATCCTTTAGTCTTCACCTCTTCTGAAGAGACCACTCCTGCCAAGGCCAAAGAGCCTGCCCGTACTAGTCTAGCTTCAGACTCGGGTTGGTTGGGGGGAAACACACCACTTAGGACACACTTTATACAACAGCATTAGCATTCATTGCACATCTTTCTCTGTGAATCCATTGATTCTGAATTTCGTTTGTCTTATTGTGCAGGCACTATGTCTCGATCTTACTTTGATATCAGGAAGCTTCGCCGCAGCATGTCTAATCCACCTTAGGATATCGAGTATGATCGCCGCGATGATCGCGGTAGGGAGGAGAGAAGGCCTTATGATCCCGATCGCTCTCGACCCTCACGTTCTCGCTCTCCCGTTCGGTCGGATCAAGAGAAATACAAAGGTTATCAAAGCCGTAGGGAAGAGGACAGGCCACAATCGAAAGACTCCACCTCTTCCCACGAAAAGCGCAGCAGAGAGAGAAGTCCTCCAAAAGATACTGAGTCTCGAAGTAAGCGCAAGGTCCCTGCTACTAAACGACCTAGGACAGACAAAGAAACTACTGAATCCTCCACACACAGGGGCACTGAATTGACGATCCCCGCTCCTCCCCCACTAGATGCGGAAACTGCAATAAAGCGGGCGTATTTGGAGGAGAAATTTCCCGAACACTACTTCGAGACTTTGACTTTTTTACCTGCCCTTGAACCTGTTTCTTCTAAGTGGGCAGATGAGGCCAAAGCAAAGATAGACGCGGTTGAAAAACAGTATTCTGAGATGTTTAAATATTCACGCAATCTTTCCAGAATTATCCATACTCTAATCACGAATGCTGATTCAATGCAAAAAACCGCGGAAGAAGATGCTAAGGCCTTAAAGAACCTAGGTAAAGATTTGGAGGACACACAGGCCCAGCTTGCTATTGCTCAGAGGGACGCTACCAACTTCAAACAACAATTTGAGGATATGCAAAAACGTTTTCATGACTTGCTTGAATCTCACACTCAAGAGCGTTCTGAGTTAAAAAAGCTAGCTGATGATGCTAAGTCAGAAGCTGCTAAGACGCGCCTTGCTTACACTGACCTCGAACGAAAAAATGCCGAGTTAGCAAAGAGGAATGCTGAGCTAGAAAAGAAGAATGCTGACTTGGCTTCAAAGCTACTGGAGGCAGAGAACAGAGCTGCCCTGGCGGAGGGCAACGTTGAGTGTGCTATCAAATCTGCGGAGGAGGCCCGTAAACAATTGTCAGAGGCGGAGTCAGATATTCAGGGTTTCGGCGAATTAATGATTGAATTCTTCGCACATATCATCCGTCGCCGAAACATTTCTTGGATCGAAGATTACCCATCCACTCTAGTTCAAGTATGGAATTAGATCGTTGAGTGGGAAAAAGTGGAGCTCAAAGTCGATTCCATCGATGAGGATAAGCTAATGGAAAAATACTTGAGGGATGATGAGCCAGAACGCCTAGCTGAAGGGCGCCGCCTCATTGCTGAGGCTATGGAAGAAGAGAGGCGGAGGACTAAACAGAAAAACATTCCCGAGACTGGTTCCTCTTCTGCTGCCCCCGCAACTCCTGAAGTAGAGGGATATGATCCTGAACACCCGGGAATCCCTCGAACAACTCTGCTATCCCCAATCCCTGAAATGGCATCAGAGATAGCAGTTACCCCCGCTGAGAAGTCTTCGGAAGGTATCCCTACCTTTTCTCCTCAATTTGTCAAGGCTATTTCTACCTTTCGCCACGTGATTGAGCAATCGATGAAAAACCCATTATTTTCGCCTGAGTTGATAACTGTTGCTCCTCGCTCTGTAGGTATTGAGCCATCCGAAAAGACTGATGTGACTCAAGGAGCCGCCTCTGGGGCAGAGCCTATGGAAAAGGCAAAAGGAGGGAAGGACAAGGCTGCTCCTATAGACTTGGGAGAAGGAAGCGAACCATCTAAGGCTGATATTCCCCATGATGAAGAAATGATAGCAGCTTTAAAGGATGATGGCAGTGACGGAGGACATGAGGAAGATCCAGAGGTAGCAATAGTCGGGGAGTCAAAAAATGCTGATGATGTTACTTTGGCTGCAATGAAAGCTGATCAAGATAAACGCTTGCAATTAAAAGCCGAAGAACTAGACCCTGAAGCCCTCAAGCCTTTCGCAGTTGTGGATGCGGGATCAAGGTTAGTTGTTAAGCTCTCAACTAGATCTATTACAGAGGAACTCGCTAAAAAATCTTCTCCTGATTCCAGCGCTCCGCCCTCCGGGAAGAAGTCAACCGGTTCCAGCACCGCATCTTCAGGAAAGAAGAAATCAAAACGAATCTTGACAGAGGCCGAGAAAGAGGCAAAGGATGCGGAGAAAGCCGCCAAGAAGTCCAAGGCTCACTCGAAATCTAAATAGTGGGTTGCCATGTGTCGCTTTAGCATTTAGTGAACCAACAATTGCTGCTACAAGAGTGGCTCTTGCACCTTCTTTTTTAGCTATTTTCCTGTACAAATCCATTCATTCGTAAATAAATAAAAAATAATTCATTCTCTGCAATGTTTGTTTGTCAGTAGTTCTGCACTTATGTAAAAATGCATGTCTTACTATAGTTATGAAATGAAGCTACGGAGGGAGGAAATATGTGTATACATATATGCCCCCAGTCAATTCTCACAAATTATTTAAGGCTTAATCAAGCAATCTGAATGCTCCCGATTTTCTAACGGGATAGCATTTTCTGTGTCGTCAATGCCTGTCGTTTTTTCTGGCATTTCTTTTATACTCTCCTGTCTCTCTGGAAAGTTAGAGTTCGAGTTCAGCAATCTATTCATTCCCTGGTCTTTCAGCGGGAAAGGATCTCTTTCTCGGCGCTCAGTCGGAGATGCTTTTATACTCTCTCTCTCTCTCTGGAGAGTTAGAGTTCAAGCTCAGCAATCTATTCATTCCCCGGTCTTTCAGCGGGGAAGGATCTCTTTCTCAGCGCTCAGTCGGAGACGCTTTTATACTCTCTCTCTCTCTCTCTGGAGAGTTAGAGTTAAGAATGTCGTTTTCTCATTCTTTTATGTCTTGTCGCACAAATAGTCGCTGTGCTTTTTCTTATGTTTAAACTGTTTTCAACCTTTCAGGTTTTGAATCATTTTATATTCCATAATCACATCAGAATAGTCGATGAATGTATATATATAATGCATAAAAGTAAATAACACACGATATTTTTATAGTGGTTCGGCTAAGTCGTAGACTACATCCACTTTATAGTCCTTTATTCATATCATCAGATTTTCCCAAGGAAAGTCGTGCCTTATTACAGAGTTCATAAGAAAAATAACAAAGAGTACAACATTTCTAATCCAAATATCGCATCAAGTGTTGGGCATTCCATGCTCTAGGGACTTCTTCGCCATCTACGGTCGTTAACTTGAAGGTTCCTTTTTCAAGTTTCCGTTGGATAACAAAGGGTCCTTCCCACTTTGGACCGAGGTGGGGAAGGGATGGACAGACTCTCTTTAGCACCAAATCTTCTGGTTCAAAAGTCCTAAGGCGAACTTTTTTGTCGTAATAGCGTGCCATCTGACGTCGATGTCTTGCCGCATGCAAATCTGCTTCATCCCTTTTTTCTTCGACTTCATCAAGAGACTCAAGTAAGAGTGCCCGATTCGTCATCGGGTCATAATACGTCACCCTGTGGGAAGGAACTTCCAGCTCAACTGGAATTAATGCTTCTGAGCCAAAGGAGAGAGAGAAAGGGGTGTGACCAGTAGCCGTCTTAAATGTTGTCCGATATGCCCACAAAGCTAGGGGCAATTCATCAACCCATTTTGCCTTTGCGCGCTCTAACCGTTTCTTGAGGATGGATTTTATTACTTTGTTTATTGCCTCAACTTGCCCATTCGACTGCGGATAAGCAACCGCAGTGTATCGCTTGTCGATCTTATACTTCTGGCAGAAATTTCTGAATTCAGTACCATCAAACTGGGTTCCGTTGTCAGTTATAATGGTCCTTGGGATCCCGAACCGGCATATAATATTTCTAACCACGAAACTTATCACCTTTCTTGCCGTGATTTTGGTCAAGGGCTCAGCTTCCACCCACTTCGTAAAATAGTCCACAGCGACTATTGCATATTTCGCTCCTCCTTTAGCAATTGGTAGAACTCCAATGATATCAATTCCCCACGTGGCAAATGGCCAAGGACTCACCATTGATTTGAGTTGGGTCGACGGTGCTCTGGGGATTTTGGCGAATCTCTGGCACTTATCGCAGCGTCGTGAATAATCAGCTGCATCTTTATTAATTGTGGGCCAGAAGTATCCATATCGCAATATCTTTTTCGCTAAAGTCTGACCTCCTGTATGATCTCCACACTCACCTTCGTGCACTTCTCTTAGTACACGTTTGATGTCGTCGTGTGCAATACATCGTAACAGGGGCATAGAAAATCCTTGCCTATAAAGAATATCATCTTGTATGACATATCTGGTAGCCTTGCGAACTATAGCCCTTTTCTCACTCTTCTTTGATGGGAGTGTCCCATTCTTAAGGAAGTTCTTAATTGGGGTCATCCACGACTCCTTCTCCGGTTCCGCTTCGAAAGCGACCTCAATTTCCATCGACTCAAAGCTTGGTGAGTCCAACGTTTCAATTGGAATTATTTCAGTCTCTTCTGGATTGTCGGAACTAGCCAGCTTTGCCAGCCTATCCGCCTTCTGGTTTTCGGCTTTTGGGATATGTGTTATATTATACCGCTCCAAGCTGCTCAATAGCTCTCTCACTTTCCTGAGGTAGGCGATAAGTCGAGGTCCCCGAGCCACAAATTCCTCTCGCACTTGGCAAACAATGATTTTAGAGTCACAGAATATGTCCAACATTTTTATTCCGAGGTTTTTAGCAAGCTTCAGCCCGGCAATCAGGGCTTCGTATTCAGAGTCATTGTTAGTCGCCGAGAATTCTAATCGTAGAGCGTAATATAACGACCGTCCTTCAGGAGTGACTAAGACGATTCCAGCTCCGGACCTTCGGTCGTTCTTAGCTCCGTCTGTGTATAGTTTCCATGGATCTATCTTCAACTCATCCTCGGACTTAACCACTCTGTCATCGATTACTTCCTCCTCTGGGATGGTGAATTCCGCTATAAAGTCTGCCAGAGCTTGCCCCCTGATCGACCTTCGTGGTTGAAAATTTAAATCAAACTGGCTTAATTCTATATTCCATTTGATCAACCTTCCCGATGCTTCGGGTCTCTGCAACACCTGCCTTAGGGGCTGGTCAGTGTATATGGTTGTGGAATGAGCTTGGAAATAGTGACGAAGTTTTTGGGATGCGATTAGGAGGCTGTAAGCGAGCTTCTCAATCTTTGGGTAGTTGCGCTCTGCCGCTGCTAATTTCTTGCTTACATAATACACTGGCCTTTGTACTTTGTCTTCTTCTCGAACCAGGGCTGTGCTAACGGCGTGAGCCGAGACTGCCAAGTAAACAAACAATTCTTCTTGATCCACTAGCTTTGACAAAATCGGCGGTTTCTCTAGCAGTTCCAATAAATTTCGAAAGGCCTCAACACAGTCCGGAGTCCACTCGAAGTTCTTCTTTCCCCTTTTAATCAAATAAAAAAACGGGACGCATTTATCTGTGGCTTTAGAGATAAATCTACTCAGCGCAGCTACTTTCCCTGCAAGACTTTGGACGTCTTTAATTCTCCTTGGCTCTTCAATGTTTCTAATCGCTGCTATTTGGCTAGGATTGATTTCAATTCCTCGGGAGCTCACAATGAAGCCTAGGAACTTTCCCGATGCCACTCCAAATGAGCATTTCAAAGGATTCAACTTCATCCGATACTTTCGTAGGATACCAAACATTTCCGCCAAGTCTTGCGTATGGCTGGAGGACTGTTTCGATTTGACAAGCATATCATCCACGTAAACTTCCATAGTCTTCCCTATTTGATTATAAAACATTCTGTTCACCAAGCGCTGATAAGTGGCTCCGGCGTTTTTCAATCCGAATGGCATTACAACATAACAATATAACCCCAAATTTGTAATGAAGCTCGTATGTTCTTGATCTGGCACATGCATAGGAATTTGATTGTATCCGGAATATGCGTCCATGAAAGAGAGAAGTTCATGACCTGTTGTCGAATCTACAAGCTGGTCAATTCTGGGAAGTGGGAAACTATCTTTTGGGCAAGCTTTGTTCAAGTCTGAAAAATCAATGCAAGTCCGCCACTTTCCATTCGGCTTTTTTACCAAGACGGGATTCGATATCCAGTCGGGATATGTCGAATCTCGAATAAACCCGTTCTGCTTCAGCTTCTCCACTTCCTCTTTGAGAGCAGCCGACCTCTCTGGGCCCAGCATACGTCTCTTTTGCTTCACAGGCGGATGTTTCGGGTTTACATTTAGTGTGTGACTTATGATGGATGGCGATATCCCACACATGTCAGCGTGGGTCCAAGCAAACACGTCCAAGTTCGCCTTCAAGAAGTTCGTTAGTTCTTTGGCCCGACGTGGATCCAATTGAGAACCAATCTTCAAAACTCTTGTTGGATCAGCTTCATCAATGGGAATTTCCACTGTCGCTTCATTAGGAGTTGCATTTCTAGTCTTTGGTTCCTCGTCTTTTCTGGGATCCAGGTCTTCAGGCGTTGCTTTGGGCAAGTCCTTCGGGGTCGATCTCTTTAATTGCTACGCCGAGCCCCGCTTTGGGGGAGGGGAGGCATCTTTACTCTCGATGTTAAGTCCTTTCATCAACATCTTTAATTCGGCAACATAGCAGGCCCGTCCGGAAACTTGATCCCCTCTCATTACTCCAGTTCCGGCTTCGGTTGGGAACTTAAGCAGTAAACACCAAGGGGCGTTACAAGCTCTGAACTCAGCAAGGGCAGGCCTCCCCAAAAATGCATTATAAGGCGAATCTACATCCAACACTACGAACTAAAGCATCCGCACTCTTCTGCGTTCTCCTTGCCCCAAGGTCACGGGCAATTGTATGCATCCCATGGGAGCTGTTGACGCCCCGTTGAAGCCTCTGATCCATCCTTCACATGGCTTCAAATCTTCAGATTCAAGCTTCATCTGATCGAATGACTTTTTAAACAAAATATTGACGGAACTTCCGTTGTCTACTAACACCTAATGAACCAAGGCCGGCCCAATGGTGGTAGTAATGACCAACGAATCATCAGTGGGTGATTGAATCCCAGTATTATCTCTGCTGCAGAATACCACGTCGTCAAACATTGTCTTCTGTTGTTTTATGGGGGCGATATCTTCCAAATCATCACCTTCATTCACATCTACGTGCTTGGCAGCATTTACATATTGATCCATTGCTCTAAAGCTACGGATTGCTGGGTGAGGTCCACCCACTATGGAGTTGATAACAATTCCCTTGCCTTTCTGCTGCGCTGTAGGTTTGGGAGCAGGTTGAATCTGTTTTGGAGCCTTCTCTCCTTGCCCCCTGTCCCTCGGGGCAACCTTGTATTCATCCAATTTCCCTTCACGCAGCAGCTTCTCAATCACATCTCTCAAATGCCGACATTCATTGGTTGAATGCCCATGAGTTCCATGAAACAAACAAAACTTCCCAGTTGCCATTTCTTTCTCTGTCGAGTCACGAGGTGGCGGTCTTTTGTATTGCAAAACATTGTATGTATCCAGGTAAATATTCTCCAGAGTGTCGTTCAACGGTGTATAATTCTCATAAGTTTGGAATCGAGGCCTTTTGCTAGGATCACTTCCCCTATTTCTATTTCTTCTGTTACCGTTCGCATTTCGGTTATTGTTGTTGCCCCCGTTTCCAGAATTGTCGTTTCCACTCTTGTTTCCCATATTCACTTCAACTTTTCCGGAATTTTCCCCAGACTGCTTCACGGCGACGTTACTCTGAACATTTTCTTTGGATGCCGCTTCAGACTTTCTCTTTCGGTTTGCCCTGGCCTCCTCTCATCTTAAATAAATATCGGCCTTTTCATAGAATATCTCTCTTGTGGAGGGTGTCTTCCCAAAAGGTAATCTCCAAACTCAGATTCAGGGTCGACTCCTTCCTTTAATGCCATCAAGATGGTGGGCTCATGCGGGTCACTAACTTCAGTCACAGCTAAGTTAAAACGGTCAAGATATGACCTCAAAGACTCTCCTGGCGCCTGTTTAATTCTTGATAATTCAGTAACACTTTTGGACTTTCGGGTATGGAGTCGGAACTAATTCATAAAACGTTCGCTCAGTTCCCTATAATTCGAAACCGAACGAGGGGGAAGTCGGGTAAACCAGAACAGCGCCACATCTTCTAAATAGATCGGGAATGCTTTACATTTCACTGCATCAGGGGCAGCAGCAACATTCATGAGCCATGAGTATCGCATCAAATGCTGTCCCGGATCAGTTCTTCCATTGTACTTATCCATCTACGGCAGGTTAAAACGCCGGGAAAACTGAAAATCGAGGATATCGTCAGTGAAAGGAGTATGGCTTCGCTCAATGCCATAATCTTCATTGTTATAGTTCCGGCTCTCGGACATAATCTGGCGCACCATTTCCTGTACATCAGCATTAGTTAGGGGCCGTTCAGGTTCCTTGGCCCTGGTATCTGGGTTCCTTCTGGGCTCCCGTTCAGGAGATGCCCTTCTTCTTTGAGCTGCTTCTGCTCTACTCCGTTCCCTACGCTCCCGGTCGATCCGGGAGGAGGGGACTGGAGCCTTTGCCCCCGAGTGGGATCATTGTTTCCTAGTGCTCGTGTAATATCCTCGCGAGACCCCAAAGATCCGAATGTCAGCTGCTCCAAATTCTGAGGTCGTTCGAGCGGCCTTCGTTCACGGGGCCGCTCTTCCTCGAAAGAAGAAGACTGATCCACTGGTGTGTGACGAACAGGTGATGGGGTTCTCTGTCTACAGAGTTCGCTAATTTCCCTGCTCATAAGTCTCATATTTTCTTGCATCGTGAGGTTGGTGCGCTCGTGGATTTTCATAGCCTCCCTAGTACTCTCAAGCATGTCAAGTAGGCGCGAGAAATCTCCTTGAGTAATGGGCGTAGATGGACTGACCTGATCATTAACCCTGGTGGCTGGAATCGGAGCATTCGTAGGGACTCGAGTAGAGGTTCCAACATCACCAAGTGTCGGATCGGATCGGAGATAGGAGATCGGGTCGGTTCGGAGCTGGGGAGCCTGGTCGGGTCGGTATGTGGCAAGCTGCTCGGGTCGGTTCAGGTTGGGGGAATGCACTGCTTCAGAATCTCCTACCCGGATCGGATCGGAGCTCTCCCCCTGAAGGCGGTTCGGGTTTCCTGCATCAGTTCGTCCAGCTGCTGAACTCTGCCCACGAGACCTTGTCACAACCACATTTTGCTGATCTTCGCCAGCTCCATTTCCTCGACCAGATTGAACTTCTTTGCCTTTTCCTTTGGCCATGGTTCTTCAACAATCACTTCAACAAATATCCAAGAGCGTCGAAACTTGAGGATTAACTTCTTTGAACTCAACGGTCCAAAAAGTAGAACGATAATCCCGAAAAACAAAGAATTCAGATGATTTCTCAGTGAAAGCACCAAAATGTTAGACCAAAAAGTGGTTCTAACACCCAAATTGACTAAAAGCAGAATAAAAAAAGATTAAAAGTAAAATGGACACACAGGATTTATAGTGGTTCGGCGAAGAAATGCCTACGTCTACTTGTCTTTCACTATTTTCAATGATGTAGTTGTAATTACAATGAAATATTCACTGAATTTCTCTCAAAACTCACTTGCATTCACTCAATTGCATAAAAACAAATAATGAAAGAAGATTTGGATTTTCCGGGAGTGCTGGAATTCGGGTTATGAAAGTGGTTGAACTCTCAAAGTGCCTGAAAAAAGATCCTTTTCTTTGTCTCCAGACGGGGTATTTATAGGTGAAAATTAGCCCAGAACCCAATCCGGATCGGAGCCACGTGTCATCCATCCCATCAGCCTCGGGTTCGGGTGGATTTCTATGTTGACAACGCATCAGAGCAGTGGACGTTGTGGGTAGGAACTGGTCATAGCCGCTCTGAATAACCAGGCGCTCATGCAGGGGAGTGATGTGGAAAATGGGTTCGGATCGGAAGAGTGTGCACAAGGGGTTCAGATCGGCGTCTCCGATCCGACCCGGATTAACTTAGCACCAATTCTCTCTTCTTTTTTACTCTGCTCCGCTCCGATCTATCTCTGTAGCAATTGGGTGGCTTTCCGATCCAACTGGAAGTAGATTGCTCTCCGATCCGAACAGCTGTGCCTCTCTGATTCCAACAGCAATAGTTCACCGATCCGAACAGAAGACTTTATCCGAACCGATACGCTGCTTCGATCCGACCTATTTCAGTGCTTCCCAATTTTTTCAATGTTTTACATACTGACTTTGTGTTGCCCAGTTCACAAAGTGGGCTAACATCAACCGAATGGCGTTAAATTGAATATTAGTCATTCGAATAAAGTTAAAAACAGACATAGTTATTCGAATCTAAATTGGTCGAATATTAGTGATTAGATAGGAGTTAAATAAGTAGAGTTAGAGAAGTTGAGTTAATCAAGTAAGTTAATCAGGTTGAGTTAATCGAGTTGAGTTAGTCAAGATGAGTTAATCAAACCGAGTTAATCCAAATGAGTAAATCCAAAGGAGCTATTCGAAATAGTTTATTCGAATAGAATTAAAGGAGTTATTCGAAATAGTTTTGTTGACCCGCTTTTTAGTCAAAGCAGTCACACATGGAATCTCTTATCAATAATACGCTCAAGTATCGGAAATACCATCAGAAGAGAGGCAGCGATTTGGTCAAAATCGCATCACAAATAAAGAATGGCCCGAAACTCCTACCAGATGACCTTTTTTGGGCCCGAAAACAGCGATTACGGAGCTAAGCTTTGTAACTCTTGTAGATCTCTGAATTAGCTTCAGTTTGAGCTTTGGTTTGGCTCAATCGGACTTACGGTTTGAAAGTTATGCCCGTTTCCGTGAATGCATGCAGAACCGAAAACTTGGAATTTGGAAATTGGCTTGACCTCCCGGATCGGATCGGACCCGCTCCGACTCCACACTTCGAAGATGCTCAAACTTGGATTCCATCTCACCTCGGTTCGGATCGGACTATCAGAACCCGACCCGGCTTGCACTCAGCTCAGAAGTATACATCATAACTCCGGTTCGGAGTCTCCTCCTCGGTTCGGTTCGGAGCCGAACCGATCCGACCTCCATCGCACTAACCTGGCACATGAAGTCTTCGGATTGAAGACACCAGCTCGGTTCGGGTCGGACCCGAACCGATTCCCCTGTACCTGCTCAGACGCAGCAAGTTTGACCGTTTCTTAAGGGATAACTACCTCCTACTAATTCGGATCGGCCGCCACCTGTATGCACACGATCTGAAGGCCACTTCTCCACTCTCTCCGAGATGTCCTCTCCGCTCACCACGTCACACCCGATCCGACCCGATTCAGGACTCCCAGCAGCTCCTCTACGCCTATAAATACACCACGAGATGGTCATTTCAAGGGACTTTTTTCCGGCACTAACACCTCCCGACCTCCATTACCAAGTATTCAAGGACTTTGGGTACTCCTCAACTCAATCAAACACGAGGCTATCGTGCATAAATTCAATCTCTTTTCTCCTCTTGTTCATTGTAAACACGAGGATTTCGTGTATAAGCTGTAAACAAACAACATTGTAATAGCTTCTTAGGATTTAAGAAACTATAAAGTGGACGTAGGCTTGGATTGAGCCGAACCACTATAAAAATCTCGTGTGTCTCCTCTTATTTTACTGTTTTTTCTGCATTTATTCTGTGATTGTGAGGTTTTCACATAGACTTTGGGTGTTAGGCCCAAATTTCGGTCTAACATTTTGGCGCGCTAGGAAGGGGGGCACACGATACAACTTCTTCTACTAGCTTGAACGAAAGCGAATTATTTGGCTATTGGATCAATGGTCAAGCGAAAGAAAGACGGAACCTTCTCTCGTGCTGAGGATGTTGGCACTGAAGGCACAAGGAACGAGGCAAGCCAGGAGGCTTCCTCTCATGAAAATCCATCAGCATACTTAACCAGAGATGAAATGGATGGCGTTCTCGATGAATTGAGAACCCAGATGGCTAGGCAAGATGATCTCCTCCGCAAACAACAGGAGATGATCGACCAATTCTTCGCTCGGATGGAAGGTAGGCCGAGTGGCAACACACAACTCGCTGGAAATAGCACGGAAATAGCCCCAGCAGCAGCTACAAACCGGATCGGTTCGGATCCGATCCGAACCGAGGGCCTAAATCTGAATTCAACGCAGATGGAAATGGGAGACATTCCCCACCGGATCGGTTCGGACCCGATCCGAACAACAACCCTGCATGAGCCTGGGGGCAGCAGCCTCCCCTCTGGAAATCAAGGCTTCGCTCCTGTTCGACCTACATCCGCACCGGTTCGGGTCGGAGATACCACACAAATTCAACATCAAGCTCCCCGGTTCAGAACAGGCGAACCTGTTCGGATCGGCACCTCCGATCCGAACCGTGCACCTCTCCATAACCTCCCTCGCTTCTCCGAACCGCAGCAAGGGGGCACCTCCGAACCGAACCGGATGACCTGCCAAGCTCCTTATACTCTTCCACACTCTTCTGAACTCAACGCTGGGGGCACCAGCTCTGGCTTTAGCAGCTTGCAACAGCTCTTTGAAGGCGATCGGCTCGCCAACCTCATTGAACGCCTCTCGAGAGGCCGCACTTATCAGAATGACATGGATGATGTCAATCACAATCCATTCACACAGGAAATTAGGAATTCCCGCAATCCTCCGGATTTCAAACTTCCACAACTGGAACCCTACAACGGCAGGGCAGATCCTACTGTGCACCTAATGCGCTATAAACGACATATGGAAGTTCAATCGGCGTCGGAAAACGTCATGGCAAAGTGCTTCCCTCTCTTTTTGACTGATATTGCTGCTATGTGGTTTCGGCAGCTGGAATCTGAATCGATCAACAGCTGGAACATGTTGGTCGCTCGCTTTATTGAACAGTTTCGGGTCCATATCGCTCGACCCAAAAATGTCATGTCACTCACTACAATCAAGCAGAGACCCAAAGAAACTCTGCGATCATTTCTGGAAAGATTCAACATTGCAGCAGCATCAGTTGATCGGCCTGAGCCATCTATGGTATTGATGGCGGCAGTATCCGGTGTTCTAGACAACTCGGAGTTCAAGAAATCCTTGTACCGAGACCCACCAAGGAATCTCAGCGAATTCTATCTTGAATCGGATAGGTTTTTGCGTGAAGAAGACGCAACCTCCGAGAAGAAAGTTCTCGATGTTAACATGCTCAAAGATGGAGAACCGTCTGATTCTGACAAAGGCAAAGGAAAAGCTGCCGTCAAGAATGACCGCAACGCTCAGCCCCGGAGAGGGCCCAGATATGAAAAGTACACAGAACTCAATTCGTCACTAACCGACATCTACGTGAACACAAACGGTGACGTCTCCTATCCAAAGCCTCCCAGGAGGGAGCCATCACAAAGAGAACGCGATTCTGGGAAATATTGCATATTTCACGATATGGACGGTCATGACACAAATGACTGTAGACACTTGCGAGATCTGATTGAGGAACGGGTTAGACGTGGAGAGCTACCCGAGTATGTGAAACAACCAACAGCACCTGTACCTGTGCTGCCACCACCTGCTCCCCGGAGAGGGAATGACCCTGGAACGAGCTCCCATCGGCTCGTCATCAACTGATCTGGATTGGATCACTCTGCGTTTTTAGCATTTCTTAGGATTTAAGATATGTCTCTTTGCTTTCTTTAGGTTTTCCGATTGGCTAAATCGGAGTACACACGTTCGGGGTTAGGATTTAGCTCCAAATCGTGCTCTGCACTCGATGACAAACCAATCAGGATTTGCTTTGGTTTTGTACTTTGAATTGAATAAGGAAGGACTATCCGAGCATGGATTATGTTTGGCAATTTAAGTATCTTGTCAGGTTGTGGCAGGATTCTCAATCTCAACTAAAAGTATGGCTTATACTTATCTCGGACCCCTAGGCATGGATTATGCTTAGGGACGGACTATCTTGTCAGGCTTTGGCAAGTATAGCTCCATCTCGGTATAAGTATGGATTGTACTCTACTACATTTCTAAGTATGGGTTATACTCTGGAATGGCTTATTGTCTTGCCAGGATTTGGCAAAGGAACTCAATAAAACTCGAGTATGGCTTATGCTCAGTTTAAACTTCTTGGTATGGCTTATACCCGGAAGGTTAGGTCCCTCGTCAGGTTTTGGCAGGATGATTCGATCGTCCCTTGAGTATGGTTTATGCTCAAACAAACGCCCAAGCATGGTTTATGCTCGAAAGTGTAATCGGTTTTGTTAGGTTTTGACATACCTGTTTGCTTTCTCTTTTTCGCAGGTATGGATTATACTTGCAGCTGGCAGGCCCGGCGTGGCCTTGGATTATCCAGAACACATCTTCCTTCAACCAGCAAGATATGTTCTGGGGGGCAAAATGTTGACCCGCTTTTTAGTCAAAGCAGTCACACATGGAATCTCTTATCAATAATACGCTCAAGTATCGGAAATACCGTCAGAAGAAAGGCAGCGATTTGGTCAAAATCGCATCACAAATAAAGAATGGCCCGAAACTCCTACCAGATGACCTTTTTTGGGCCCGAAAACAACGATTACGGAGCTTAGCTCTGTAACTCTTGTAGATCTCTGAATTAGCTTCAGTTTGAGCTTTGGTTTGGCTCAATCGGACTTACGGTTTGAAAGTTATGCACGTTTCCGTGAATGCATGCAGAACCGAAAACTTGGAATTTGGAAATTGGCTTGACCTCCCGGATCGGATCGGACCCGCTCCGACTCCAAACTTCGAAGATGCTCAAACTTGGATTCCATCTCACCTCGGTTCGGATCGGACTATCAGAACCCGACCCGGCTTGCACTCAGCTCAGAAGTATACATCATAACTCCAGTTCAGAGTCTCCTCCTCGGTTCGGTTCGGAGCCGAACCGATCCGACCTCCATCGCACTAACCTGGCACATGAAGTCTTCGGATTGAAGACACCAGCTCGGTTCGGGTCGGACCCGAACCGATTCCCCTGTACCTGCTCAGACGCAGCAAGTTTGACCGTTTCTTAAGGGATAACTACCTCCTTCTAATTCGGATCGGCCGCCACCTGTATGCACACGATCTGAAGGCCACTTCTCCACTCTCTCCGAGATGTCCTCTCCGCTCACCACGTCACACCCGATCCGACCCGATTCAGGACTCCCAGCAGCTCCTCTACGCCTATAAATACACCACGAGATGGTCATTTCAAGGGACTTTTTTCCGGCACTAACACCTCCCGACCTCCATTACCAAGTATTCAAGGACTTTGGGTACTCCTCAACTCAATCAAACACGAGGCTATCGTGCATAAATTCAATCTCTTTTCTCCTCTTGTTCATTGTAAACACGAGGATTTCGTGTATAAGCTGTAAACAAACAACATTGTAATAGCTTCTTAGGATTTAAGAAACTATAAAGTGGACGTAGGCTTGGATTGAGCCGAACCACTATAAAAATCTCGTGTGTCTCCTCTTATTTTACTGTTTTTTCTGCATTTATTCTGTGATTGTGAGGTTTTCACATAGACTTTGGGTGTTAGGCCCAAATTTCGGTCTAACAAGTTTATTCGAACAAAATTAAAGGAGTTAATCGAATATAGTTTATTCGAAAGGAGATTAATCGAATGTAAATCATTCGTAGAAGGTTAATCGAATGTGAATCATTCGAAGAGAGATTATCGAATATAGTTATTCGAAGAAAGAGTTATCGAATATAGTTTATTCGAAAGGAGTTATCGAATAGAGTTTATTCGAAAGAGAATTGTACGTTGAATTCGATTATATCGAATTCAGGAAAAGTAATATTTACTTTTCGTTTTAATCAAGATTTACTTGTTTATGAATAAATTAGTGGTTTAGTTATTTATTTAAATTAAGTATAAAAGTTATATTTTGAAAGTAGATAATTAGGAAGAAGGGGTTGTAACGCTATAGTATAATCAATGTTTTAAAATAAAGAAGTGGGTTAGTAAATAGAATCCGAGAGTTACGTAAGGAAGTTTGTGAAAGATTTGAAAGTGAACTTTGTCTATTTCGAAGTTAAAAATGTTGTTCAGTTAAGGTCCGAGAGGTAGTTATACCCCAACTTGATTGACTTCGTTTTTAACTAAGAAATGGTTAAGGTTCGATAGTGAAGATTGATTAAATGAAATTAGTTAATGAGTGAAATGATTTGAATTGGCTTAGCGATGTTTTATTTAAACATCAGTTTAAATCAAATGAAGGAGTTTGGAAACGTTTTCCAAATAAGGATCAGAAATGTTTTCCAATATAGGAAATAAGAAATAGAAGTAAATATGGTGATGTGGTCCAAATGATTTATAAAGTATGTTTTTTTTTCAAATTTAGAAATTAAGAATTTACAAATATATAGAAAGGGAAAATGAATAAATTAATAATAAACTAATTTAAAAAGGGAAAATGTTGAATGTTGATTGATCGATAGAGTTTCCATCTGGAAATAATATCGTTGGTTGCACAACTGTTTTTCTTTGATAGTTAAATCACCGACTATCAAAGTTTTGACCATTTTATCGTCGTCAATATGGAGAGACCGGGATCAGATGCATTATCTGAAAGCCACTCTGTATGGACGTTAGCATTGCGATCAAATATTGAAGACGGAGTTATGCAAGGACTATCATGTTACAGAATAGTGCCTTCGGTTTGTCCAGTCCAGGACAACGTGAACGGACGAATGTCTAACAAGGTATATCTAACAGATCGCGTAAGTTGATCTCTTCAAACGTACTTACGTTTGGTGGCGGAGGAATTTGTTTCTTTTAGCTTTATTCCCATGGTATTTTTGAGGAAATCAATTTGTGATTTGACGGGTATGACGATGTGGCATTCAAAGTGAATGATGGTCAAGTGTTTCAAAAGATACGTTATGACCTCAAGCCTCATCAATCGGGAAATGACAGAAATCGGGCAAGCATCATGGCTAAGTGGGTCGCACCCATTAGGGTGTATATCACCTATCTAGAGAAAATCCAATTCATTCTTTATCTATTATCGATGTTGTCCCTTTTCGGGAAGACGATGGGTAGCTCCCAACCGTTGGTGGTATACATTCGATACACTCAAGAGAAATGAGTGGTCGGTCATGTGTGGGTCGGGTTGCAAGACGTTCTTGTTGAACCAAGTATATTCGTCTCTAGAGATACACTATCGGCAGGTGGTCCCATACCTTGTCATAGTTGGAAATCCATTATCCAATAAGCGCCCACGGTTTTGTTTATGTACTATATATGTGGAATGTGAGATGCAAGCGTTCTGCTAGATTTTAATTACTTGTGATTAGACATTATTATAATATCAGAGAAGTATTGGTTTCCAAAAGTGTTTTGGTTATCGTAAGGTAAAAACCATCCGTGTTTATGTGTGGATTGGTCTTACGATTACCTTTCCTTTTGAAAAGGGTTTTGAAAAGTTAAGCCAAATGATTTGAGTTTACTCACACCAGTCCCATGACTGACCCAGAGTTTATTTTTGTTTTGTTTTCCCTAAACTCTTGGGTGCCCAAATTTGTACGGGCAGTCAAGTAGTTCAGGTCTTTACAGATATGCTTGGAGGAGCTTGAAGCAGGAGGCTTCAGGATTTTATAGCTATTGTTATTTCTGTTGTGTATAAGTGTTGTACTCTGATAATGTTATTCTATATATACATATATACACTGTTTTATTGCAAAGTTATGTTATGTATAATATTTTATTCGTTCCGCTGTGAGATTCATGTTTACTCTGATTGTGTTCTTCTTCTTCTATTCTAATTTTCTATCTTATCTATTCTCACCCTCTAACTTCTTCCTATTAATGATATGGAATGTTCGATACCTGAATAATTAACATGGGTTTATGTTGATTTTCGGAGTCAAAAATCCCAGTTCGTTACATGTTTGATATATATACATGTATGTTCATTGTTGATATCATAATGTATGACTTTTATAGTGCTCAAACAAGTGCATGCTAGAATATTTATATGTTTTGAACGTTTATTCATATCAATATGATATGGGCTCAAAAATTATTGAATGTGTTATTTGGCTGGATTGGTTAATTGAAACTCCGTATTTAATTTGAACATTGTATCTGGCACATGTATTAAAGATAACCAATATTTTCGAGTGCTCAAATAGAATGTGTAGGCTTAATTCATATATATATATATATGTGAATTTTAATGGTTAAAATTCGAATTATATTATGAATATAAAACATACATATATTTTGATATATGTAAACAACTCTAATAATGTGTCCACTACGAATTATAAAATTCCCTTTAAACAAATTTTTTGTTATATTAAGTCATGGTGAAGTCTTCCAATAATACACTCATCAATGTCCAAAATCACTGGATGTAGGTAATGCCAAAGCATTGTGCATCCTTTTATTTTGGTTATATGCGACGGAGTAAAAGTGATATTTGAACTGTATTATTGGGTCTGACTTAACTAAGCTGCATAATAAGATTATGGCTTAGAGACAATAGCATGAATTATTCTATATTTTGAGCAAATGAATAATACCGAACAAAAATGTTCATCATGTGATCCAAGAATTATGTACACGATATAATTGACATAAGATGTCTACCTAAAAGGTTGTGTTTTTGGGATTTGCCAAAGCAGAGTCAAAACATGATTAGATATGGATCTTGGAACACCATTATATATATACACTGATATATGTATATAAATAAAGGGATGTTAATTTGAGTGGGAGCATATTTTAGTTTAAATTACACATTTATGTTAATATAAATTTTTGATTGTCAAAGTTTATATTAAATAAATATTAAAGAATCAGATATCATTTATTATCTACTGTAGATATTAAATAATAAATAATTCCGATAATTTAAATTAATCCTTAAGAAGGATAAATTGAATTAAATCAAATTTCTTGATTGACATTGAAATTTGGGGATTGTCCTCAAACAATTAAAATGTAATTGTTCTAACAAAAATAGAGGATCTAAAATAAAAGTTAAAGTGTGACTTCAACTGAATAAGATATAAATGTTATAATAATCTACTTATACATTTATAGTATTAGATACTAGATATAAATCACATAAATTTATGTTGATTTACAGAAATTGTAGAATAAGTAAAAATCTGATAAAATGACAAGTGGGCTTATGATCGGAAATGAAGCAAATGTTGTTAGATTATCCATAGAAAGTTGATTCTTGTTGATTATACTGGCTTAATTAAATAAATAAAATAATTATTATAATGAAATTCCACTTAAGATAAATGTTATAATAGATCTTGTTTAGACAAGTTTGAATTTCATTTGTAATTAAAAGGGAACAATTGTTATTCATTTTATTTAAATGAAATATCATTTGGAATTTCACAAATAGTTAATGATCTTTGTAAATCCTTAACTATTATGTACTTGACATTAAAAATGAGTGGATTAAATTTAGTGATTTAAATCCAATATACCATTAGTATTACCGGTTGGCCCAGTAAAGAAGAAAGTATATCAAAACTCCATAATGATGGAATTTTGAGATCATTTGGTTTTGAATTATATGAGGAATACAGATCTTGTTTATTAGGCAATATAACTGAAACACCTTTCACTTGACACAGTGAATGAGTGATAAGTATTGGGTCTCATACATAATGATGTATAAGAAGCAATGAATACATAAACTAGAGGTAGGTTTTATCATTACATTAGATTTACTGATGATATCAGTAGATAAAGATACGTGTATCTTATGAAACACATATTAGAATCCTTTGAAAATTTCAAGGAATTCAAAGTGGAGATAGAAACCAATTTTGATAGAAAATAAATTCTCTTCGAACAGATCGAAGAGAATGTTTAAGCCAATTAATTAATGGCTGCCCATATAAGTTTGAAATTGTTTCATAACCTACTCCATCTAGAAGACCATATTGGAATGGTGTGTCTGAAAGGAGTAATCACACCTTATAAGATATGGTACGACCAAGATAAGTCATATTGATCTTCTAATTAATTAAATTTAGAACAATTGCGTTTGATCCTACTAAAATGATTTTAGAGATGCCATATAAGATATGGACTAGGAAATGTCCTAGTGTGTCTAATGCGAAGATTTGGGATGCAAAGACGTTTATTAAACGTCCTTCTTCTGATAAGATTGGATCTAAATCAAATAATCATTTTGTGGAATATCCAAAAGAACCAAGTGGATATTATTTCTATATATCCTCTGAGAATAAAATGTTTATTGCTCGAATTGGTATCTTTAATAAAGGAGAACCAGTCTCTAAGATACCATGGGAATGAAATAGAATACAAAACGTTTCGAAACTACAAAATGTTACTGAATCTTGTATAGACAAGAAATTGAGTGGGAGTGATACAATAATTCAAATGTTATTTGATAACACATTAATTATTGTGAATAATGTTAGTTTTAAAACAAGAAATAAATACTGATTCTACAAAAGAAAATATTTGGATTAAGAAGTTCATGATTGAACTTAATTCATTGTTGATCCAATGATTTACATTGCAATAACAATTTGGCTACTGGTCAGGCCTAAAACGTTAAACTCATAATCGATCCAAACATATATTTTAAGAAATATAATTCTTATGTGAAGTTGCTCACAGAAGAAATAAACATATCTACAAAGTTGCAAAAGTTGTAATGTTGCAGACCTACTGAATTAAACTCTCGCGCAGCAGAAGTTTAATAGTCACACTAGTTTCATAAGTATATGATACGTAAATGATTGACTCTAGTGCAAGTGGGAGATTGTTAGAGTTTGTGACCTAGAGGCAATTCATTTGATGAGACTGATAACACTATTGATGTTATTATTTTATTTGGAATAAAATATTATTCTATTATATTGTATTTACTACGTAATATAAATAATAATATAATAAAAGTCCTTAGAATAATAATACGGAACTATATAGTTCGAGTAAGACTGAACTTGAGATTATATAATGTGATAAGTATTATAATTCTTAAATGCACCTAGTCGAGTTTTATTGTTAATATAGGACAACAATAAAGCATTAAGACTAGTATGTTGATTGACTGATGATTACATCTCATTGATCATTAATATATATGTGATATTAATGTCAAAACATAAATACGTATTGGAGAATATCGTATTGGGCTGACCCGCCATGAGATAACTCCATGGAATATAATTAACAGTATCATAAGTTATTCTCATAGTGACAGTGATGTAATGGTCCTCAAACCTAAAATCATTATAATTTTATTCGAGGATATTTGTGTTTTGATATCATCTAAAGTTATTTTGTAACAGAGTAATGATAATGGTGATTATTGGATACATCTCGAGTCGAATGAAAATTATGAATGATCTAGATGGAATATAACCCTACAGTATATTCGTAGTGATTCCATGGGCCTCTTGATCGAGTGAGACTGTGAAATGCATGGCCATGCTCAAATACCGATTTGTTTTAAATAGTCTACTCATCGATCAAGAAAACGGATTAAGTTATAACGAGGATGATACGATCCATGCCTCTAGTTTGATCCTGGATATATTGGTTAAAAGGATTATATTACATTGATACGCTGGTCACGAAAAGGTTTAATCGAATCGATGATCTTATTATAACTTGGGTAGCAGTGACGTATTGCTAGATGCCAATCTCTGTTTATGATTTTAAATACGATTTGGAATCATTGCCAACGTTATAATAACCTATAGGGCCACACGATATAGAACATTATAAAGAAGAAAATATTTTAGACGAATAAAATATCAATTTGTTGATATTTTATTCGAAGTTGGAACAAGTATTCGGTTCATTCCTATTTCTTTGGTTAACATCTATTACTAAAGGGATAATTATTCCCTTTTATAATAGACGGCTACAAAAGGATAAGGAGGAGATCAGATCAACCGTAAGAACCGCATATTTTTCTTTTCCAAAACCTAAAATAGACATGGTAGCTAGCATCGTCTTCTTCCTTAGTCTTCTTGTTCGATCTGATCGGAAAAAGAAGAATGTTCTCGTGGACTACTCTAGAGGCGATGGCTTCCCAGTCTCGCTTGGATTCGATTCACCTCATCTTCAATATGGTTCCCTGAAATCTCGAAAACCCTAAAAAGGTATGATCTTATTTTGCTTAATTTACAAGTTCATGCATCAGATCCTGTTAGTTTTGGTTTAAATTTCGTTTTGTAATGTAAATTTGACCCAAAAGTTCTTTCATTTAGGCCCAACTTGTGGAATAAGACTGCCTGGACCCGACCGACATATCCAACATCCACAAGTTGTCGGCCTAATGTGGGAGGTCTAGCCCATTATAAACCATGAATGGACATGGTAATAAATTGAACTTCCTAACCTAATCCAATCCATAGGGATTGTATAATTATAAACTAAAGTTAGGGTTAAGTAAAACTGGTTAGACAGTGGGTGGGTTAAGCAAATCTGAGGGTTGGGTAATATTTACATATAGGTCCACAAACTTAACCCGATAAGGTTATATAATTAAAGACACCTAGTGGTATACATAACCGGTGGAAATAATAAAGTTATGTAATTAAAGACACCTTTTAGAGTAAATCATAACTTCTAGGAATGATAGAGTTATGTAATTAAAAACACATAGTGGTATACATAGCCAGTGAAAACCTAGTGGGGGATATAATACAAAGGGAAGAGCTTGTATCATATTCTGTGGGACCCGTTTCATCCAGTAACCCGGAGTAGGCATCAAAACATATACTCCGTACTAGGTCGGAGAAGGGACACGCTTACTGGACTGATTGTATGAGATCCAAACGTGGAGGACGGTGTGGGTGGCGTAAACCGACCGGGCCATGTGCGTGCATGAGCCAAGAAGAAGGAATAAGACGACCATGACACATGTAGATATGGGGTTGTGCATATCATCAGAGGTTGCCACTTTAGGACGTGATACATCCTACGGTGGAGACAGCACAGAGTATCTACGTGGATTAGGGAGCCGATCGATTAGGGTAGTAGTTAGGGTACACTTGGACGTATGCCTAAGTCTACCACCTTATAGTGAAAGGGATCATCTCATTTTGGATACACTAGTAATAATGCAGAGTAATCACTAGGGAAGCGTATACACCTTATCCTGTCTAGCTTGTCACACCTGTCTTTTATGTAGTAATCCCTCTTATCCACTTTATATGCCTGTCATGCTACTTTTATTTATTTACTTGCTAAAAGTAACTGGACTCGCCATACTTTATGTCTGACCCTTTTTGTTTCTCCTTCTTTCTTCCGTTCTCCCCCCTCCCCCCCTAAGGTCCTCAGGAAGGAAACACTCTGGCTTGACCGTGATTCTGCTTACTTTTGCTGGAGCTGCTGCTAAGTATGGATCAAGCTCCTATCCTTGTTGCTATGGCTGTATTGTTTTTTTTTCGGGTAATTTTATTTCTTTTATGTACTCTGATATTTTTGAATTATAAGACAATAGCTTTTATGTTGTAATGGGCTTTTGTATTTCAGACATGTGATGTTTTTGGACCACGGTATCTTATGATAAAATAAAGTTTTTTTATTCTACTATTATTATATATGTCTGTCCTGTAATATTTCCTTTCTGTTTACTATAATGCTTCACGAAACTTAATGCATTCCCTTTGTGAGTGACATTAACGGACGTGGGGTGTCACAAAAGGAAAATTATGAAAATGTAATTTAGATATCAGAAAATGTAAAAATAAGAATGTAGTTAAGTTGTGGCATAGCAAGTTAGGCCATCTATATAAAAGAAATTGCAAAGAAACCACTCTTAGATAATAAATTTTCCTTTGATGATTGTGCATTACCTTTTTTTTTCACTTACTGTCAAATGGGTAAAAATTCACAAATGATCCTTTATTGATTCTTAAACTGAGTATAAACGACCATTGCAAATGCTTGCAACTGATCTTTTATGGGCAACACCCATACAGTCATATTATGGCTATAAATATTATATACCATTTGTTGATTTGTACTCAAGATGCACTTGGATTTATTAACTTAAACTCAAATTAAAAACATATAAGGCTACAGTGCATTTTGCAGTAATGGGTGAGAAACAAACTAGCTCCTAAGTTACAATTAGACAAACAAACGATGGAACTAAGTACACGACTCAATATGTTTTCATAAGAAATGAATAGTTCATAGATTCATATGTCTTTATACTTCTGATCAAAATGGTTTAGTAAAAATAAAACATAGACACATGGTTGAATCAGGACTCATACTACTTTCTCAAACTTCAATACCATTAAAATTTTGGCATGATTCATTAACATTATGGTGCATTCAATCAATAAACTACTAGCAAGGGTATTATACGGATTAGGTATCTGGAAAAACCTAATGGCACATAACCATACTATCAAATGTTGAAATATTTGGATGTCTATGTTTTCATTGTTTCAGACCATAAACAAATTAGCTTTAGATCAAAACCATGTACCTTTGTTGGTTATGAAACTAAACCTGAATGGATACAAATGTTTGGATAATGGAAAAATCACTAGTAGTAGACTTGTGGTGTTTAATGAATTTGTGTTTCCTTTTAGGATTATAGATATAAAAACAACAGGTGAAGTATACAATCTAGAGGTGTCCATCTCAGAGTTACCTATATAATCAGAAGTTATGAAAGAAAGAAAAACTGAAAGGACTAGGAGTACAATAGAATCATAATTCACGATGCCATAACAGCCAGGTCATGAATCTCCAAATTAACCCAATCATATTAATCAGTCTTCTTCATAATCAACAAATCAAACTCATCAATCAAAATAATAAAATTAAACTACTCTAGCAAGCAATTTAGAAAGCAACATTAATCAAAGCAATGATGAAAATTCATCTTACCTTGAGCATCAAGCAAAAACTAGACACCGCATGAGCTAAAAGTGGAGATTTCAAACCAAAAACATCCACTATAGTTGTATGCTCTGAAGAATCAGATACATTTGAGCTATCAACGACAACAATTGGAAGACATCAATGGCTGAAGAATACAATGCTCTTATGGAAAACATGACTCGAAATCTAATGCACTCAACCAACAATAAAAATATATTCGGTTGTAAGTCATGCAAATCAAAAAGAAATTTAGATGGTACAAATAATTAGCACAAAGCAAAACCTGTAGCCAGATGATACATTCAAGAATATGGATTGGTTTTAATAAGACCTTTTCTCCAGTAGTTATATCAACTACAAGCAGGCTTGTTCTTACTATCGCTTTGTATAAAAACTGGCATATCAGACAGTTAGATGTCGATATCATGGTGTTTTGCATGAAGAAATTTATATGGAATAACCATAAGGCTATGAATAGAACACAATTCTTTTGTGCAAACTTAATAACGCAATATATGGGCTTAAATAAGCATACAAGTATACTTTGATACACTGAAAACCACATTAACAACATGGGTTATCAGTCTACCAAATGCGACAACCCTCTGTTCACTAAAATAGTGAATAAATCATCGATTTATAAACCGATTTATGTTGAGGATTTAGTTATTATGAATGATGATGAAACTAGAAATGATGATTCCATTCAATATCTAAAGAGACAATTTTCAGTCAGTGACCTTGAACTATTTTCTGGGTGTAGAAGTCAAAAGAAAATATAACTCATAAATGATATCCAATCAGTGGAGATACATTACAAATATATTAATAAAATCAAGCTTGCTTAATGCAAATCCTCAGACTTTTCTAATGATAAGTAGTCAGCATTACTTCGAAACTAGAGGAAACCAATATTAAATATTAAAAAATCAAGAAGTATTGTTGGTGTATTATAATATGTCACCATATGCAGATCAAATGTATGTTTTAATGTTAACAAAAATGTCTCAACTTGTGCATAAATATTTGTATGAGCAATGGAAGACTAAAATTTTTTGAAGATATCTCAATGGGACTAAAATTATGGACCAGTTCTAAAGATAAGTAAGAGCCTCAATGTAAGTGGATACACTGATACTGATTGTCCCAGTGATCCAGAGGACAAGAAACCAATCATTGGATATTGTATTAACTTTGACAACTATCATATTTCATGGTGTTCAAAGAAACATTCAAATACTTCCAGATCTAATATAGTTGTCAAGTATAGAAGTTTAGCAAGTGCCAGATATAAATAATTTGGATACAGTCTTTACTGAAAGAACAAAAATAGAAATTGAAACTAAACCCTCATTGTGGTGTGATAATCAGAGTATTTTCTACTTGTGTGCTAATTTGATTCGATATTCTAGAACGAAGCATATTTGAATCGATTTATATTTTGTTTGGGAAAAGTTAATGAAAGGAAGACTACAAAGAAATCGTATACATGCCATTTGCCAAAGTGCTGACGTACTTACCAAAGCATTATTAACTCAGTATTCACTAAGATTTAGATCCGACTTAAATATTGTCTACATTCAATCTAAAGAGAAACCAAATGGGACAAAACATCACGAAAATCAGGTCAAAGTTCCAACTTAAAGGGAAGCCTCAGTCAAATCTCCTTAAAACTAGAGCAGATATACCTATTCGAATTACTATCATCAAAGTGCTTTCACCAATGCTTTATCTTCTTAGATCCATGTCTTATTTACATACTAAAAACTAAAACTCAAGGATATTTCTCTATTTTTTAGAATATTAGAAGATCGCTTGCAAGGAAATCGATTTGAGACATTTATGTAACCCTAACCCTAAGCATTGGCTTGAGTTGGGTAATAAAATGAATGAGTAATCGGTTTGAAGCATTATAAATATTGTAATTCTTGATGTGTGTATGGAATAGGTAGATAATTGGCTTGAATATTATCTTCATATATCTCTCAAAGACTTAAATACATTATATCATGTATATATATGTATGTATGTATGTTTCTGTACCACAATTGAAAATAATGAAAAGTAATGTTTTATTTTATTATTGACACCATAGTGCATGAGTAATGTAGTAAATCCAAAAGCATAGTGTTGAAATGTAAATGAACACTGAGATTTATAGTGATTCAGCAAGTTGTGCCTACGTCCACTCCAAGGTAATTTCTATATTATGTTATATAGTTACAAGAACAATTCAAGTCCAATTCTTTTGTTTATAAAGTCATATAAGTAGCAATGGCAAAGTCCTTGATCAAAGCTAGTACATTCTCTATCCTATGGTTCATGTATCCAAGAAGAAAAAGCTATGTCCAAAAGTGTGCAAGTAACAAGTTAAGCATCCAAGAGAGTTGGAGAATCCAATTCATATGCCAAGAGGAAGTTCACAAGTTCAAGGAAGTTTCCATGGAGGAAGAAGCCATGAGGGAAGCCCTTAAAAAGCTCTAAATCTAAGAATCTAGAATGCAACAGCAATGAGCCAAAATATCCCGAAATCATCCAAGTGAAAGGGTATTTACAGGTGCAGAGGAATACCAGATTCGTGTCCCTAAAATTCATAGCCTTTTTTTCGTTGCCTTATTTCATATCTGGAAATACGAAATGATCCACACCGATCCTGAAAGTTGCTAAGGGGTTACGAAAAAAGATGAGCACTAATCCACCAAAGTTGCTTGAACTTAACCGATCTTGATGGCACTTCGGGGATATGAAGCCAATGCCACGAGAAATGCCAATTCCGGGATCGATCCTACACATACCGATCTCGGGATACTTTGCCAAATTTTATTACCTTGTAAAGTTTTATGAGTTACTTCAATATAGACATGTTTTTGGGAGTTGTACAGATCCCAAAACACTTAACCAAATTTCTTGAAATTCAGATTCTGTTAAAATTCTGGAACACTTAACCAAATTATCTTGAAATTCCAGAAGTTTGTAGTCAAGTCTTGAACACTTCGATAACCAAAAATTCGACATGTGACTGGCGCCTTGTAAAAAGGTAGGCCAACATTTATCATATTCAATTCAAATTAATACTTTATTCATTCAAGTCAAGTATTTCAAGGTAGAAACAGACATCAAGTTTCATCACATGGCTTTCAATTCATTTTGAAAATTATTTTCTTTAGGATAACAAGATAAAATTTTAGTTATGACTATAATAAAGGGAAATAAAAGTGAATGAATTAAAGGAAAAGAAAATAAGGGGAATATAAGATATCAGAACAAACACGGAATTGTAATATTAACGAACTACCATGCAACAAGCAAGTAGAGTTTATGGAGAAAGTCTTAGAATAACACTCTCACCTATTCAACCAATAACAACTATGTAGCTTGCTAAAAATAATATGCAATTCTATAGCATTAGAATACAGAATGGAGTTTGTAAATGATCATGTGGAATAATTTCAAATCAAAAACGTAATCTTCAGCATCAAAGATAATAATGCTCTAGGTCCAGATTGATTGAACTCAAAATTCTACAAACTGCATTGGAATGTTTTAAAGGATTTTACAGGCGGCACATAGAATCCTTCATTTAAAATGGAATAATTCTTAAAGAATGCTACTACACATTAGTTAGTTCACTTGATTCCAAAAAGTAGAGATGCAAAAAGCATTTCTTAATTTTGTCCCAACGAAGGTTCTTTGTAATAGGCATAACATATTCATGGACTCTCCAGTAATAAAAACCAACGTGATTTTATTGAAGCAGGAGTATAGGGGATGATATATTGTTTACTTATTCGAAATAGTGAGAGGAATGACCGAAGAGGCAATTGGATTACATGTATTAAGATCCATTTTCGTAAGGTATATAATTCATAAATCGACATTTTATTTTTCATATGATGTGCAATATGAATTTTATGGAGAAATGGATGAATATAATTGATGAACTTAAGTAGAACTCCAAGGTTCTATATCATCAATAAGGTATGCCTTATGGTTTCTTTGAGAGTGTTAAATAGGCTTCGACAAATAGATCCCTTACCCCTATTATTATTATTATTCACAGTGGTAATGGAATTCTTCATGTTGTTAATGAAAGAAAACATAAGGGGTATTTTCTTAGACAATTCCATGACAACAATAACATAATGACGTATATTATATCTGCTGATGATATTTTGGTCTTCGCTGAAGCAAATACCCAAAGCGCAACAACAATAAAAGAGGTATTTCAAAATATGCAACATAATATAAGCTTAAAGTTTAACTACATTAGTATGGCATTGAGCACATGTGGCTAAGATGTCTTGAGTGTTTGTACAAAGCTATAATAACTTTTTGGGGCCAAAAGGGCATTTATACAAAGACACCTTAATGTCGAACCGATATACGTACTATGTAATGAGTAGGAAGATAATAGTTTGCATTTATTTTTGGATTATGATTTTTTTCAATTACATAGAGTTTGTGGCTGGTTAAATTATAGTGGTCAAAGTTAAATTTTGGTGTACGTTAAGTTTTGATGATTTGTATTTGTAAGGGATTTGAACAGAATAGAAAATTGAATGTTACTGGTTAGATTATGATAATAATACACTTTGTAGTTTGCACGGTAGTTGTATAAAGCCTATGAACGCAAAAAAAAAGGCCTTCAGCTCATTAATACATTACAATAAGTCCACTTGACTTATGTAAAAGCTCAATCGACCAAAGTATACTCTCATAACATTATCTAATAGCTTCCCTCGAAACTAGGTCATCGAAACCCTAGTTTTGATTTCCATGGCGATGCTTTTAGATTTGTGCCTGAAACTTGGTCGCTGATGGTGTCTTGAGTTGTATTTGTCCCCAATCTGAGATGAGAGAGATTGGTGGCTCTATATTTTAGGGCTTTGCTGAGCTCGTTGTTTGGCTTGAATTGAAAGAACAATCAAGGTTGGGGTTATGATGCTTTCTGGAATGTTTCTTTCTCTTATCTTCGATGTTGATGCTCGAAAGCTTTTGGATTTGATTCGCTTGTCCTTCCTTGGTTGCAACATTCAAATCAGAGTGAAATCTGGAAAAAATTATGACAGAAATTGGTTTGGTTAAAATGTCTGCTCTTTAGTAAGTTCCAGGTATATGATTCACTTCTATTTTCCCGTTTTGAACCAATTCTCTGACGAAACTCAAATCAATTTCTACATGTTTAAATCTTGCATGTTGAATGAGATTCTATGACATACACATTGCATTTTTGTTGTTACACCATAGAATAGGTTTCACATCTGTTTTTAGTTTCAGTTCATCCACTAATGATTGCAGCCAATTTATTTCTATAGTAGCATTAGCTATATTTCTGTACTCAGCTTCAGTACTTGGTCTAGAAATTGTAGGCTGCTTTTTAAAGCACCATGAAATCATACTATCCAATATACACAAAGTAACCTATAATTGACCTTCTGTCATATGGATCAGATATCTAGTCAGGATCTACATATGCAACTATGTTTAGATGTTGATTGGTCTTTAGTGTTAATCCATAGTATAGTCCCCTTGAGATATATTAAAATTCTCTTCTCTTCTTTCCAGTGTACATTCAAAGGGTTTTGCATAATTTGAGACATTTTATTAACCTTGAAAGCACTATCAGGCCTGGTTAAAGTTGTATATTATAATGCCCCTACAACACTCCTATATTGAGTAATGTTTGATATTGTCTCTCCCCTATATTTAGACTAATGTTGACAACTTATCATGGGTTTTAGTTGGATATGAGCATCAAACATTTTAACCAACATCTCAATAATATAATTTCTTTGATACAACATCTGTTTGGTATTGTATCTTTTGACTTCTATGCCTAGAAAGTAATTTAATTCACCCAAATCTTTGATGGGAAAATGTTGATTAAGATACTGAGTTAATTTATCTATGTCAATAGTACTGCTACCGGTAACAATTAAGTCATCCACATATATTAATATGTAGATTATTAAGAAGTTATTAATTTTGAAGAATAATGGGTTGTATGTTTGGTAGACTGATAACCTTACTTTAGTAAGGTGTGTTTTAGTCTATTAGACCAAACTCATGGTGCTTGTTTTAAGCCATAGATAACTTTATTGAGTTCCATACATAGTCAGGGTTTAGATTTTATCCCTGTGGTTGACTTGTATAAATTTCTTCTTCTAAAATACCATTCAAAAAAGCATTTTTGCAGTCTAAATGCTTGATATGTGTTTTTTCCATAAAGTTATAGTAATAATTAATCTTTAGGTAGTTGGTTTTACTCTAGGTGAAAATGTTTGACTAAAATCAAACCCATATTCCTACGTAAATCCTTTAGCTACTAGCCTGACTTTGTATTTATCAATTGAACCATCTAGGTTTCTTTTCAATCTGTATGTCCATCTGCATCCTACTATATTCTTATTAGAAGGTGGACATACGAGATCCCAAGTTTTTATTTTTGATGAGAGCATTATAGTCATCATCCATTGTTGCTTTCCAGTTCTTGTCTCTAACATCCTAATCAAACAATTCAGGCTCAATTGAACTGGACAGAGCAGCAAACACTTTTGTTTAAAAATACCATTTTTGTCCCTTATAATCATCGGGTGACCAGATTGAACTAGCGCTTCAGCTTGTGTTAAGTAGTTTGTATTTCCAGAATTGGTTGAATTTTCTGATACTCCAGCTAGAGTACTATTGTTCCCTTCCACATCTTCTTGGCCTTGAGTTTGTGTTTGAATAGGTGAATGAGCGGTGTGTTTGAATGGCTCAATGTTGTCATGGCCTTCAGAAATTGGAGGTAGTGGCATTTGAGCATCGACAACCTTCCCCATCTCTAGTTGCTGCCAGTTTTCATTAACGCAAGATATCGCAGGTATAGATACTTTTGCATTGTTGACGTTGTTTATAGTCTTTATACATTTTTTACTAAAGGGAGAAAAACCTTTTATTACACACCATATGTCTGCTAATGTATACTTTGCTTGTATCATCAATACACGTGTACCCTTTTTAATTAGTAGCATTAGCCAAGAAAGTACGTTGCTTAGACCTGAAATTCAATATATTAGAATTATATGGCCTTAAATATTGAAAACACAAGCAACCAAAGGTTTTGAGACTACGATAGTCTAATTTTATACTGTAAAGTTTTTCTAATATTGAATCCTTTAATACATTGATTGGCTGCCAGTTGATCAAGTGCACAATCGTATTAAAAGCCTTAGGCCAAATTTTTAATGGTAAACTAGCTTGTGCTAATAATGTCAAACCAGATTCTACCACATGCCTATGCTTTCTTCCCATTAATCCATTTTTCTGGGATGTATATGGACAATTTTTTATATGAACAATGCCTATCTTTTGAAAATAACTACTAAGACTTTAAACTCACTGCCAACATCTGACCGTATAATTTTCAATTGCAAATTAATTTTCTTCTCTATCATGGCTATAAAGTTTTTAGTGGAATTGTCAGTTTCAGATTTGGTTTTTAGAAAATAAATCCAAGTAAACCTAGTATACGCATCAACAAAAGAAAATGTAACACTTATAACCAAAATCTGAGTAAATGGGTGCAGGACCCCACAAATTTGTTCCTGTCAATTGCAATGGTTCTATGTATTCATTAGAGAATCACTAAAAGGTAGTTTATGGCTTTTACCCATTTAGCAATACTCACAAACATAAGGTAAAGAAATAGGATCAAATTTAATTTTATTATCAGTCAATATTTTCTAAACAGTTTTAGCACTTGGATGTCCAAGTGTACAGTGCCAAAAATCAAAAATGTTGTTGGTGCTATCAACCTTTTTCATTTCATTCATATTACAACACTTTTTTATTAACAGCATAACTTTTTCCTTTACCAACAACATTTAGGCACCTAACGAGTTAAACTTGTACAATCCACTAATGACATCATCTTGTAAAATAATATCCTTAGTTAGAATGTCTCTAACTAAGTAGTATTTAGGGAAAAATTTGAAGTAGACATCATTGTCCCTAGCAAACTGAGATACACTAATTAATTTTTTTGTGATCTTTGGAACTTTAAGTAAGTTGTGCAAGTATTACTATTTTTTCACTTAATACAAGCATTACCAATATGAGTAATTTGAATACACTTACCATTGCCCATTGAAATTGAATAATTACCTATGTATTATTTGCTTCCTAGGTTCAAATTTTCAATATTGTTTGTAATATGAATCATTTCACCATAATCAGGGTATCAGTTGTCATCTTGCACATGTTCCATTCTGGTTGTTTCACTTTAATTGTTGCTATTATTTGAGTTGTTCAATCTGTTGGTATCTTGATTAACTTATGAAACATTTGCACTTGGATTGTAACTGTTTCTTTGATTTTGATTGCTTGAGTAGTTGGAGTTGTATCTAAAATAACATTTCAGGATTTTATGACCAATATTTTCATAGATTTCGCATTCAGGCTTGTTGTCATCGTTCCATCTGCCTCTACCCTTCCTCTGTTTGAATTACTTCCTCTTTGGTATGATGACTCATCCTTGTTAGTAGTTTGATTCTTTGTTTTATAACCAATTGCAAGATTAACATTGTAGGCAGTTTCTTGAATTCTTTTACTATCGATTCTAGCTTCATGAGAATGTAGGATAGAGTGTACTTCTTCAATAGGTGGTAGAATCTTTTGTGATGTTATAAGCTTCATATTCATCACTTAATCCATTTAATAGAAATAACACCTGATCAGAATTTTGCACTTTATTTCTAGTAGCATTGAGAAGATCACATAGTTTCTTTACTTTAAATATGTACTTTCTCATAGTTAAGTTTTCCATTCTGATATTTTGACGCTATCATTCATAGTGTAGTACTTTTTATGATGATTGATTGTTGAATTCATTTTCAATAGTGGTCTATATATCATTAGATAAGTTGTAGCCAATGACTAGTGGCAGCAAAACTGTACTTATAAATGATAACAACCAAGAACTTATCAACCTATCTTGTCTATGATATTGAATATAACTTTCATTAGCCACTATTTTATTATTTTGATCAGTAATGAACTTTGCTGGTACTACAGTGGTTCCAAGAATAAATTCCTCGAAATTATATCCTTGTATTCCTGTTTTGACTTGCAATTCCCATAATATATAGTTATCTTCTTCTAAATGCATAGTAATTAGTTGACGCTAAGGGCTAACTACTATTTTAATCAATTGTTGAACATAATCAACAGTGAGATTATCAGGAAAGATGCCAGTGTTGGAAGCAGATGATCTAGTTTCATCATCCATGATGCCTGCAGAAATAGGATGTAGATCAATTGCCAAAGAAGATTAGAAAAAAAGTTGTGTCAAAACTAGGTAAAGAGCACCCATGAAAGATTTGTGATGTAGTAATTTAAAAAAAAATACTCTAAATGATTTTTTTGTGAGGTTCTTTACTAGTTTGTTGATTTCTTGATTTTCTTGAATTGACTTTTGGATAGTTGATATGCTATATCCAAGAATATAGTGTTGAAAATAAAGTTGCAGACTGATTCAATATAATGGCAAGGCACTGATGATCACCACTGTGCTCACTCTCAGATGAAGAGTGAAAACTCCGATGAGATAATACCCATGTGATGAAAATTTTCTGATGGGTAAATAACACTAATCCAAAAGCGAAAGCAGTATATGCCGTTAGGCTATGGTTTCTGCTCTAATACCGAGTTAAATTTTGATGTAAACTGAGTTTTGGTGATTTTTTGTAAGGGATTTTAAGAGAATAGAGAAATGAATATTACTGGTTAGACAATGATAATAATGCAGTTTGCAGTTTACACGGTGGCTATATATAGCCTCGAAAAGCAAAAAATTAACAAATGGGCTTCCGCCCATTAGTACATATCAATAAGTCCACTTGACTTATGTAAAAGTTCTATCAGCCAACATATACACTCATAACATTCTCTAATAGTCAGCCAACAATTCGAAATTAGTAGAACTTCACGTCAAGATAACTTCTACGATATAGTGATTCACGAGTGAAAGCATTAGCAGCAACACAAAAAAACTTTTCTTCTCTACATGTGTAGTTATTTAGCATGAATGCAACGTGAGTGATTATTTAATGCAAATGCAACGATAGAATTTTGAATGGAATTTACCGCTTAGAACTACTCTAAGAAAGCATATTGTAATGACCCGAAAATCCGGTAGAATTTGAGCTGACTAAATAACACAAGTCCAACCCCAAATTGCACTGGAAACCAGGAAACTAATAGAAAGAAGACAGAGGGTGAGGAAAGATAAGATAGAACATAGAATAGAAGAAGAAGAAGAAGAACACACAACATCAGAGTAACACAAACCTCACAGCGGAACGAATAACATATATTATATAACATATCTTTGAAATATAAATCTGTACTTGAATATACATATCATTTTCAAAGTACAACACTTACAACACAGCGGAAATAAACAATAGCTATATGATCCTGAATCCTCCTGCTCCCGCTCTTCAAGTATCTGTAAATCCCGACTACTTGACTGCCCTACAAAATTGGGCACCCAAGAGTTTAAGGAAAACAAAACAAAATAAACTCCGGGTCAGTCATGGGACTGGTATGAGTAAAACAGTTTTAAACAGTTGAACAAGTAAACGATATCTCATAAGACCACGCCGTATAACGGAACGGGTTTTTCCCTTATGAGAATCCAAAATATCTTTATATCAAAAACCTTTTAATATTATAATAATGTCTATCAACCACAATTATATTAATCATCTAGCAGAAACGCTTTCATCTCACGTTCTACATATATAGTATACAATCAAAACCGCAAGCACGTATTGGGTAATGGATTTCCAACTATGACAAGGTATGGAACCACCTTTCGCTAGTGTAACTCTAGAGAGGAACACACTAGGTCCAACAAGAACATCTTGCAACCCGGCCACACACGACCGACCACTCATTTCGCTTGAGTGTATCGAATGTATATCACCAACGCTTGGGATCAACAACCGTTTCCCGAATCGGACAGCATCAACAATAGATTTTTAGAAGTAAATGAAACTCTAGATCAGGTGATTATACACCCTACTTCGGAGCGACTGACTTAGCCATGCTGCCTGCCCGATTTCTGTCATTTACCAGTTGATGAGGCTTAAGATTACGCTTCATCATCACATCAGATTCACTTCGAATGCCACATTATCAGATCCATCGAAAATCACTAATTGACGTCTACAACAGTACATTACGTGTTAGCTAAAGAAGTTTCCTTCTCCGTTTCCACTCTTGGTACGGTTGAAGAAATCAATGTACGTGACCTTTCTGGAAATACTCTGTCAGACATTTATCCATACAAGTCATCCAGGAACGGGATGAACCGAAGGTACTATTCAGTATATCCATCTTAGGCACTGTTATCTAAGATTTATACAACAACCCTTGCACTTTACTCCGTCTTCAATTATCTTTGGCATATATGATTTGCAATGCTTATGCCAATATAGAGTGGTTCTTTTGATAAAAATCCAACCGGTCTCTCCATATTAACAACGTTAAAATGGTCAAAAACTTCGATAGTCGATGAGTTAACTATCAAAGAAAAACAGGTGTGCAAACAACGATATTATTTCCAAAGGAAAATTATATCGATCAAACATCATTTAACATATATATATATTCACATTTCCTTATTTTCTATGTTTAGAAAATATATGTTATTAACACTGGAAAACATTTCCATTGTTTATTTACATATCACTATCATTCCACAACTATTAGTCCCTAACCGTAAACTAGTAGGAGAACAATTCTCTAAGTATAAACCCCGAAGGCCGAAACCAACATCAGATCGACACTTAGAAAACCATTCAATTTACTAATCTCTAGTCAGTTTCTAATTTTGCTTAACTCCATTTGATTTACCCTGTTTGATTAACTTGATTCAATTAACTCTTCTATTTATTTTCTAAATAGAAAATCCTTTATTCCATTTATTTTGCTTAACATCTCTTTTATAACTTATTCAATTTCTAAGTCAATATCCCTTTATCATAACTTATTCATTTCCTGAATAAATAATCCGTTTAATATCCTATTTATTTATTCTAAATATTTCCTTTAATAACCCTATTTATTTAACAAATAAATATGCCCTTTCCTTATTCTATTTATTTAACAAATAAATAAATCCATTATCATATCCTATTTATTTAACAAATAAATATCTCACTTATTATCTCCTATTTATTTACTAAGTAAATAGTCCATTTTACAACATCTTATTTATTTATCCTAAATAAATAATTCACTTTATAATTATTCCAATTTATAAATATTTCTTATTTATAAATATTCCATTTTATACATATTCTGTTTTCAATATCACTTTGAAAATCTCCTTTTCCCATTCCGATATTTTATGGTACTTAACACATCATATCATGATGACCAATATCGTCCAAACACATATAATCAACCACAGATTATAAATGTAACACCCCACGTCCATTAATGTCACTCTCAAAGGGAATGCATTAACTTCCATGGAGCATTTTAAGTGAATATAGAACAGAAAATCACAACAAGACAGATATAAAGCAGTACTTGAGAATTTAAAACTTCATTTATTGCAGCAGAAGGTAAATATGTTTGGTTACATCATCAAAACCATAAACCAAAGTCAAGTACATCATATCCATCTTGATAAAACAAAGTACATAAATTGAAAGACATAATCCCCAACATTAAAATAGCCATAATTAAAGAGAAGCTGAACTTTACTTCAGCGGTACAAGAAATCTTCTAAAAGCAGTCCAAAATCAAGCTCCACTGGTGCTAGTTCCAACCTGAGCACCTGGGGGGGGGGAGGAAAGAGATGGAAAAAGGGGGGTCAAACATAAAGTATGGCGAGTGCGATAATTCTAACAATATAATTAACAAAGTAACTAGGCTAAGGCATAAGTTGGAAAATAAGGAAATGATCATGAACCATTGAGTATGACAGAGTAAACAAGGAAACAAGATAAACAACGATATTGTTAAAGAGCACCTAACCCTTTAAGATAAATTTACTAAACTACACCAACACTATAGGATAATTGCAATACTGCATCGCCACTAGTATACTGCACCACCACGAGTCACCCTAAGGTTGATCCCGCTTACAAACTAAACAATGATATTGGTAGTTTCGTGCACCTCTAGCTGCCTTCATAGGTGCCGTCTGCCCCTATCTCCACTAGGTGTACCCACTACCCCCAAGCGATCAGCTCCCTAACTCGTAGATACCCGTGCTGGCCCCACAGTGGGGTGTATCTGTAACGACCCAGAAAATCTGAACCAATTAAATTTTTTTAAATTGGCTAAATTAATGGATTTTAAATATTTAAAATAAATATTTTAAATAATAGCAATGAAAACTGAGTTTGAATCGACAATTGAAAACGAATATAATTCATTCTAATTATAAACAAGGCCTGAAATGGCGCTGTAGTTTCAAAAATTGAATTCAAACTTTGTCGGACTGTACCGGGTGCAAAACAAAATGGATTTGAGTGAAACCAAAAATATTTAAATCTGTTAGTGAATACCTTTCTAACGAATCTGAAAAATCGAACTTTCATAGCGGAAAGCAAAAGTTATGGCCAAATGAATTTTCAGAAAGGTCGCTATGGAATTTATATAGCCCGTGAAATTGGCCATTTTGCATACGACCTCGGAATTCGACGAAACCACTATTGTTGGATCCGGGATGTGAAGTTATTGCTAGGTTTCAAATTTCATAATTTTTGAAGCTAGTATGTGAGCGTGGAAAAGGAAAACGTGTTTTGGTCAATTACAGTTAAATTGGATCGACCAGAAATGTGCCTTTTTTGCAAACGGTCTCAGAATTCGACGAAACTAATTTTGTTAGGACCGTATCGTCAAAACATAGCCAGATTTATTTTTTTGGAAATTTTCGAATCAGTTTGTGGCCCTGGCAAATTGAAATGTACGTTCAAATTGAATATTGAATGTTATATATTTTAATTTGAAGGAAAACTGACTGAAACATTCGAATGGGCCTACGAAACATATCTCATTGTGTTCGGAATGGGGGTAAAACGCTAGGGACGACAGCCGTTGGGTTTAGATTGGTGGTCGTGGCAGAAAACCCCCTTTTAAAACCATCGGCCAATAAAATTATTTCTTCATAATTTAAAAATAAAAATCAAAATCAAAAAAACCCCTGAAGCCTCGCGATCGACGACGGCCGACATTCCTCCCTTCCCTCCCATTTTCTGGCGAATCCGTTCACCTTTAGCCCCCACTCCAGTTAAGGTTTTTGTAGTACTCCTCAAGGCCTTCAAATCCATACCACCCTCGACCTCCACCGTGCGCTGTGCCTCGAGAATCGAGCCCAGGAAGATCCGAACTTCCCGCCGCCGATACCCCCTCCTCGCCTGATCGAGTTCGACGAAACCCCCGGCGCCGCGAAGCCCTTTCCACCCTCTTCGACGCCATACAACCTGATCGGGACGAAGTGCTACGGATTTCACGAATTTTCAAAACCTAGTTTTGAACAGAAATAGAAAGGTACGGGTTTTATTTTCTGAAATAATTTTTAACACCTTTAAACCGTTGCAAACCTTGTAAAAATCATACCTTTTTCGTTTCTAGACGAAATTCAGTGAAACAAGAGACAGTGGACTCATGTGGACGTCTTTTACATTTTAGAAGAGACCGCATATTTTTCTGAGCCTTCTGCTATTTTAGGTGGAGTGGAACCCAATGTGAGATTTCTAATTTATAAACAATATGCAAAACGACGATGTATAAATTATAGAGTCGATGTATGAGTTATATAAGCGTTGTACACCTCATGTATAAGCGTTGTATAAGTTGTACGTTCGATGTATAAGTTGTATATGCGTTGTAAAATTTATATATGTGTTGAAATAGAAGTGAATTGCTATATATATATATAAATATATATATATATATATACACGCCCCTCATCCACAAACCATGGACGATATTTATTGGTTGTGATTGGTGTGAAAATTGATTGATAGCGAATGGTTGATTGGGATTGTTTGTGGTTGATATTGATTGATTGTGGTTGAAAAATACCCATTTGTGGTTGAGAAATAATTGGTTGAAACCACATAGGATTAGTTTGTGGAAATGAAATAAATATATACATGTCGCCTGCGTGCGAACTAGATGCATGATCCCCATTGTCAAAAACCGCGAGGTTTTAAGGTAGAGCGAGGAGCCGTACTAGGGACGGTCCCGGTTTTAACTACCCTGCCGTTATGCTGCCGAAATTTTGAATAATATTCATGTGTTTGAATTATTTTCATTTGCTGAAACTATATTTATTCGTTGAATAGAAAACCTTAATGTGTTGAATCGATATTCATTCGTTGAATTGAAATTCATGTGTTGAATGGTATTCGTGTTTTAATATAAAAATCACATTTTTATCTATATATATAAACTATAGAAAACCTTCATGTGTTGAATCGATGTTCATTCGTTGAATTGAAATTCATGTGTTGAATGGTGTTCGTGTTTTAAATATAAAAAAATCACCTTTTTATCTATTTATGTAAACTATAGAAAACCTTCATGTGTTGAATCGATATTCATTCGTTGAATTGAAATTCATGTGTTGAATGGTATTCATATTTTGAAAGAAATTGTTTTAAAATAAAAATCCCATTTTTAACATCAATATGAAATGTATAAAATAATCCTGTTTTGAAAGAAATTGTTTTATAATAAAAATCCTATTTTTATTACCTATATAAACTATATAAAATAATAGTGTTTGAAATAAATTGTTTTACAATAAAAATCACATTTTTATTATATACATGAATTGCTAAATATAGTGAAGTGTTGAAATAGAAGCCAGTTGGATAAAAATATCATTTTTATCAAATATATGAAAAGAATATAGCTTTGAAATCAAAGAATCGATATATATATATATATAAATAGAATTAAAATATATCGAATAACGATGCTGTAGTTCATATTTTGAAACCGTGATTTCAAACGATTAGTACGGGAGATCCGACCATTGGATTTTCCTGAAATCGCAATCGTTGGGTTCGCTTTGGAAATATCTTTCCAACGGCACCAACTTTGTAAAAATCCAACGGTTGGATTGTCTGGAATGTTTAATTCAAATCTGAATAAAAACAGCGCCAGAAACGATTATATTTATATATATAAATATAATTATATTTAATCGAATAACGACGCTGCAGTTCGTATTTCGAAATCGAAACTTCAAACGATTGTACCGGGAGATCCGACCGTCGGATTTTCCCGAAACTGGAACCGTTGGATTCGTTTAGAAAAGATCTTTCTAATGATTTAAATTTTGTGAAGATCCAACAGTTAGATTTTCAGATATGTGTAAATCAAATCTGAAGAAAAATAGCGCCACGGTCGCGTTATGGCCCGAAGCGTCGTTTTGAATAAATTAGCTATTTTAAAATAAATAAAAATAGCGATAAATCGTTATAAAATATTATAAACGATATGGATGTGATTTAGAAATTAACTGAAGATTGGCTAAGTCGAATGGTTCCCTGGGTGTTGATCTGATGTTGGTTTCGGCCTTCGGGGTTAATATTTGGGAAATCGTTCTCTTACTGATTGACGGTTAGTGACTAATGAATTGAAATGATGCGTGTACATGTTAGTGTTGCACTTGTTTATTATATACGCTAGTTTCTCAGAAAGACCGGGTTTATCCCATTCTGAATAACTGAATCGACGATAAGAAATCGAAGATGAAGGCGATGGTCGAAGACTGGAGATCTTCACCTCGTTTGGATGGTAACCGAGGTCCTGATTGGGAGGCATCCCGAAATATGGATAATGAGTGGTGATCGTCCAGACGTACGTGGTGATCGATGGGTTTGCGAGGTATTTAGTGCCTCCGGTTTCGTTCAGACCCAGAATGGACTTGTAAATGGACTGTGTGTCTTACATCGGATTTTATTCTGTGTTGATTGATCTCTATTAAATATACATATGTTTGGCGGCGGAGAATTTATTCTTTTGCTTAACGCCCTTCTCTGAAACGCACGAGCTCAGAGGTTGTATATCGATGGACATCAGTCGCATGGCATGAATTGCTAGTGTGGCATGCCTAAGTGGCAAATGAACAGGGCTTCTGTTGAAAAGCAAGGTCTTGTGGAGATGATCAAAGCACCGCCTGTGTGGCGTAGCTTTGTGTATAACGTGGATTCGCGAGCCTCACACCCCGGTATGAGCCAGAAACGGGAGAGGACATCAGGGAGGGCCTGCGTTTCTTCCCAGCTAGAAGTGGCGTTAGTGGTTTTACACGCCCTGACGAGTTTGACTTATGTGGTTGTTGCTGTTGCGAGGCGCCTCAGTTTGATCGGACGATCCGGGTCCGATGGAGTCATTCGTTGGCTCGTTTACGCACCAAAGGGCGGGGAGACGTAGTGTTCAGGCATAATAATCCACATCGGTGGACCGGCCCTGACGATCCAAGGGGCAGTTGCGGCTGTTCCTGAGGCTCGGGCTAGGCAGTCTCGAATTCGGTAAGGACTATCTCTTGCCTTGGTTTAGGGCGGAAATCCAATTTCCAAATACGACATCGTGCGGTTTTGATTGTTTATATATATGGCGACATGATATATGGAACCCATGCCGTCAATGATTGAAAGTTATGATTCGAAGTTGTTTTTGAAACATGTAAACACTATTAATAATATCAATTGCTTCTGTTTTATTCGTATCAACCATATTTTGGCCATTATAAGGTAAAACTCTATCCTCCGGTTTGCGTTGCATTGTGTGATGGGAACTGAGTCTTATAATGGCTTCATTTTATAAAAAGCATTGCGATGTTTCATAAGAAAGATTTGTAGTTAAAGCACTGGCAATCCAATGGAGTAAACCAGTTCCACGAAAGTGGCGTGGTCCTGTGATTAGCCATATTATAAATGTGTTGAGTAGATTTCTCATACCAGTCCCATGACTGACTCGTAGTTTGTTTCACTTTCAAACTCGGGTGCCCCTTTTTCTACATGGGCAGCCTTGTATTCATGTTTAGCTGGTTCTTTCTGGATAGCTGGAGCTGAGGATGGATTCTATTATTTATCTCTTTTCATGCTGTTCAGCTCCTATTGTACATATTTTGTTTATTTCCGATGTAGACATTTATGTATAGCTGAACTGTGTTTGTACTAAGTAAGATCCTGTATACTGTGTAACTCTGATGATTACTCTTATCCAGTATATTCTATTGTTCATTATCTGGTGTATTTATTTATTTCTATTCTGTTATTATCTGTTTATGTGTTATATTCCACGGATTACCCTTGCCACCGTCTGAACGGGGTTTGGGGTCGTCTCAGTATCACTCCCCAAAGTGGCAACCCGATACCACCAAGAATGCACGGCTTATACCTACATGATGCAACAACGTCTTACCTACCAGCCCGGGTCCACACACACATATGAACCCGTTGGACTTGCGTTGCCATCGCTAACCCGGTTTGGCCTCTTACAGTCAAGCCCAGTATGCGTGTCCCGTTCTCGACTTGGGTCGAGCCCACAAAGATACGTATGGGTTACTGGTTGAAACGGGCCCCATTACTTGACACAAGCTATCCACCTAAGCTTGGTCCCCTCTAGTACATCCCACTTAACCCACTTCTTATTCATGTTTCAATTACAAGTTTCAATTTTGGTTAAGTGTTTCTAATCGTATTTCCAAATTCCACCCAAGGCACCCACTAGTCTCCACATGCCACCCAAGGCACCCACTTAACCCCCTCATGTCCCACTACATGCTTATCTGGTTAAGTGTTTCTTAATTCATTAAGACCATAACCTCATAAAGACCTCTCACATTAGGGTGACATTTGTGGCAGCTGGATTTGCTGGACGATCCGGGCAGTCTTACACCACAAAAGAGCCTAACCTCGTGTCTTTACAACTGTTACGTATTTAGTTTGTGCCTAAGACCTCTCACATTAGACTAGCATTTGTGGCAGCTGGATTTGCCGTGTGGGTCCGGGCAGTCTTACACCATAAAAGAGCCTAACCTCGTGTCTTAGACGATTAATTACTCCAAATTAATCATTCCCCAAATTTGAATTACTTTCCCTATTCAAATTATCAATCAATCAACGATGTCCATAATTGACTCAATTATGTCCATCCATTTATGGTATGTAAAATCATACCAATTTTCACCCCAATTATATTTTATGCCTTTTAAGGCATTTATGCCAATTAAATATTTTTAATATTATCCCCTTTTTCCCTACGTAGTACGTTTGTTCGTTTAACGTAAAAATATACGTTAGACTCGAATAGTCTAACTCATAAAACAAAAGAAAACATCACAAATCTAACATAGGGGTGAAGTTGCATATGTGAATGATGTTCTACATCTAAAACTTGCATAGGCCAAAATTACAACTTGCATAAATAACATATGTCATGGATCCAAATCTAAAGGTGTGAACTTGATGAGATAATGGCCACAAACTTGCATAAACATCATATGTAATGGATCCAAATCTAAGGTGTGAACTTGATGAAATAATGGCCACAAACTTGCATAAATAACATATGTCATAGTTCTATATTTGCATAGGTAATAATCTTAAACTTGCATAACATGATTCATATCCAACTCATAAACTTACATATGTGATTCATACATCGCAACAATGGTGTAGACATGTAAAGTATCATGTAGAATTTAGCATATGTCATAGCCTAATTTTCAATTAAATTCTCACATAAACTAGGTGCCATAGCCATGTAAGGTCACATATAATTCTACCCAAACTTGTATATGGTTCATGTTTGAATCGACATCTAAACTTTCCTACATATGATTTATCATATGAATCAACTAACATATTAAACATGATGATTTGATTGTATATAAGATTACAACATGGATGATAGCAACATAACTTTACATCATAGACGATGGCATCATAACATAATATCATAGAAATTACAACATAATTACAACATGAAATCAACAATTCATATCACATCCAAATTATTCGCATTATAACTCAATCCAATTCATTTATTAATTATTTTGTTAAAACTATCGAACTCACAACTCAAAAGCAGTCTTGAGTTCTGAATTCTGATTTCTGGAGTTGAATTAGCGCTCCTTTGATGAAGATTCGTTGTTAGGGTTGAAAAGGATTGAATTTGATTTGCTTTCTTCCTCTCTAATTGGTGGCGGCTATGCTGAGTTGCTAGGTGATGGCATGGAGGCTATGAATCCAAATTTATTTTGATTTTAGGGTTTGGGTCTATAGGTGTTTTTATAGAGTTTAGGATTAGTTTAAGCCGTCCGATCAACCTAGAATTAATCCCAGCTAATCAGAGCAGTTTAGAAACCCTAATGAGTCAGCATCTAGTCACAAACAGGTCATCATTCAAATCTGCCCGGGGGGGGGGGGCAGGTCGACACTATGGTTGACCTGGTCAGGGTAGGTCGACCCCGAGGCCGACCCTATGGTCGACCTGGCCCTGGCGGGAATTTTCCCGCCTAGCTTGCTTGACTCTGAATTTTTGAAATTTGAAATCTGTTTTGAATTTTCTGAAACTTCTGATCGCCATAACTTCTTCATACGAAGTCCAATTCATGCAAACTCGGACTCTATCTCAACCAGAATTCCGAGATGAACACAATGGCACAACCTGTTTCCCTTAATTCTCACGTCTGAGATTGATTATTCTTTAATTTAGTTAATTCTATTATTCAAAAATCCGGGGTGTTACATTCTCCCCTCCTTAAAGGATTTCGCCCCCGAAATCTCTAAGTTAAGGAGAATGCATATCCTAACATCCAAACAACCATCTACTCAACCATCAAACACGGGCATCCATTGTCCTTATAAAATTTCTAATGCTGTATGAACATATGCAAGAAGTGTGTGTATATGTTCCTTATCTAATGCAAAATCAGGCGGTCTACTGATTCAGTTGACCTCCTTAATGCAAACCATGATAGTGCCATGCATCCATTATGTATGCGAAAGAACCTTATCGATACATATTGTTTCTACATGTGTGCACAACCATTCACCAAAATGCAACATCCATATGATGGTACAACCATTATACATCCATTTCTTAAATATGTACACACATTTATATGCAATATGCAATATGAAGTGACTGAGCCGATCTAGTGCCTAAAGTGTGTGTATATGCATCCACGAGCAACCACTAGCAAACACTTGCATCCACTTGCATCCATCATACATAACATGTCTTAAACACATGTTTCAACCATAGGACTATCCTATCTAAAGGTCAAAGATACTAACGAGAGGACATACTAAAGATAAGATAAGTACAAGATAAGCGATAAAGGAGAAATTAAAAGACATACCCTCGAAAAGAAAAGGGTATAATGAACGCATCTTCGCTTCCGTCTCCCAAGTAGTGTTGCTCTCATCATCTCCCTATTGCACTTTGACTAGTTTGACCTCTCGATTCCTCAACTTCTTAATCTCCGACCCAAGAATGCGCGTAGGAGCTCGTCGAATCGTTGCATCACGCTCGATCTCCACCTCTCTAAGCAAGGTCGGCTCTACCACTTCCGCGGTCTCGTGCAAGAACTTCCTCAAAAGTGATACATGGAATACGTCGTGTACACCACTAAGTCTCTCGGGCAACTCCACTTTATACGCCATCTGCCCAATCCTTTCTCTAATAGGAAACGGCCCTACAAATTTTGGTGCTAACTTCCCAACGGACCCAAAGCGAACGACGTTCCGTAATGGAGACACCTTGACAAAGACCATGTCCCCAACATCAAACTCAAGATCTGACCTCCTCTCATCTGCATAAGATTCTGTCTATCTTGCGCCGTCTTCATCCTCCTTCGAATCAAATCGATCTTCTCCGAAGTCTCTCTAATCATATCGTGTCCAAGCAAGATCTTATCCGTAGATTCCCACCAACATGTAGGCGAATGACACGGCCGTCCATAAAGAGCTTCGAACGGTGCCATGCCAATGCTAGACTGAAAGCTATTATTATATGCGAAATCTACCAACGGAAGATGTTCCTCCCATGTACCTCCGAAATCTAAGACACATAATCTCAATAGGTCCTCTAGAATACGATTCACCCTCTCGGTATGGCCATCCGTCTGAGGATGATATGCGGTGCTCAAACATAACTGAGTCCCTACCGCCTCTTGCAAGCTCTTCCAAAATTCGCTAGTGAAGATGGGATCGCGGTCTCTCACTATGCTAGAAGGAACACCATGCAAACGAACTATTTCTCGAATGTATACGGAGGCTAACCATGAAGCAGTCCTCTTACTCTTCACGGGAATGAAATGGGCGCTCTTAGTAAGTTTGTCTACCACGACCCAAATCCCCGTATTACCCTTCCTCGATCTTGGTAATCCGTCAATAAAGTCCATCGAGACGCTTTCCCACTTCCATTGTGGGACCTCCAATGGATGAAGCAATCCATCGGGCTTCTTTTGCTCTGCTTTTACTTGTTGGCACACCAAGCATCTAGCGACATACTCAGCCACATCTTTCTTCATGCCGGCCCAAAAGTAAACTCGTCTCGTGTCCATGTACATCTTGTCCCCGCCGGGATGAATGGTCATCTTCGAACTATGGGCATCATCAAGAATGGTCTTCCTTGGATTCCCGTCCCGTGGTACACAAAGTCTACCGTCCCTACGCAACCAACCCTTATCATCTAGGGTATACCTACGGAGATGGCTCGATGACTCCCCTCTTTTGAGCTTTTCTACTAACTCAACCAACTATGGGTCGTCTCGCTGTGCCTCGCCACTCCGTCCCAAAAGCGTAGGTCTGGCCTCTGAGGATGCTAGCAAACCAGGTACAAAGTCAATGGAAGGTGTAAAGTCAAATGTAGAGATGAACTCTAAACTTCGCCGCTCAACAAACAACGGACTCAAGGATAATCTTTTTCTACTTAAGGCATCTGCCACCACGTTACCCTTGCCAGGGGTATATGCTATCTCGAAGTCGTAGGATGCTAAGAACTCCATCCACCTTTGCTGCCTTAAGTTCAAGTCCTTCTGAGAGAATAAGTATTTTAGCAATTTGTGGTCAGTGAACAATTCGAATTTCTCGCCAAGAAGATAATGACGCCAAGACTTAAGCGCGAAAACAATAGCGGCCAACTCTAGGTCATGTGTAGGGTAATTTCTTTCATGCACTCTCAACTGCCTTCCACCATAGGCTATTACCCTTCCCTCTTGCATTAAGACTACGCCTAGTCCTGTCCCACAAGCGTCGGTATAAACGGTAAATGGCTTACTCCCATCTGGCAACACTAAGACTGGGGCTGTGGTCAAAGCTCTCTTTAAACGTTGGAACGCATCATCACAATCTACGTCCCACATGAAAACTAAGTTCTTCTTCGTCAAACATGTTAATGGAGCTGATATTTTTGCGAAGTCTTTGATGAACTTCCTATAGTAGCCAGCCAACCCTAAGAAACTTCTCACCTCGGTAGCATTTTTAGGAACCTTCCAATCTTGGATGGCCACTACCTTCGCGGGATCCACGACTATCCCTTCTTTGGAAACCACGTGCCCTAAGAATCGCACATATTTTCTCCAAAAGTGACATTTAGAAAATTTAGCTTTAAGGATATGTGCTCGAAGAGTATCCAACACTTCCCTAAGATGTAGGGCATGCTCTTCTTCGCTTTTAGAAAAGATCAAGATGTTATCTACAAAGACTACCACGAATTTATTAAGGTACTCCCTAAACACCTTACTCATCAAATCAACAAAGTACGTGGGGGCGTTTGTCAAACCGAAGGGCATCGCCAGCCACTCGAAGAAACCGTCTGGAATTCTAAAGGCAGTCTTGTCTATGCTATCCTCAGCCACTCTCAACTGATGAAAACCAGTGGCTAAGTCCAACTGCGAAAACACTGAGGTGCCAACTAACTGATCGAAGAGATCGTCAATCCTTGGCAGTGGGTGTCTATTCTTCTTAGTAAGCTTATTGAGTTCTCTATAGTCCACACAAAGTCTAAGGGACCCTTCTGCCTTCATGGCAAACACTACTGGAGCACCCCACTCCGATATACTACGTCTGATGAACCCCTTCTCAAGCAATTCTTTCACTTGCTTACTGAGTTCTCTTCTCTCTCTAGGAGCCATGTGGCGCACTGGCAATGCAACTGGCTTTTGTCCACTAGATATATTCGAAAGTCTATCTCACGTTTTGGGGGTAAACCCCTCACCTCATCGAAGACATCAGCATATTCACGGACTATGGGAACAGAACGTAAATCATCATCGGATGCGTCAAGGGATTCTAGGTAACTAAGAATTACTGGACCTCTAGGGTCACAAGAAATATCAAGGGTCTTTCCAGAACGAGTCAACAATCTAACTACCCTTCTTTCACAATCTAGGATGGCCCCATATCTAGTTAGCCAATCCATACCAAGAATTAAACCGTAGCCCATGAAGCCAAGAACAAAAGCGTTGCGCTCAAACTCAACGCCCAATATAAACACTCTCAAATCCCGACAAATCATAGAAAGATGAGCCAAACCACCAATAGGATTTGAGACTACTAAGGGATCAGTAACAAGACTAGTATCTAGGTGCAGTGTTTCAACTAATGATGTAGAAATAAACGAATGCGATGCGCCAGAATCGAATAAAGTACGGACAGGATGGTCAAACAGAAAAACTAAACTTTCAACGGAAATCGTTCTACCTCGTTCTTGCAGCGGTGGGACCACGAGAGCCTGAACTTGTCCCCTTGCTTGCCTTGGTGCCATAAGAGCTTGCACCTGTCCTCCCGAGGTAGACCCTGCCCTCTTCCCTTTCTTTGGGCAGTCCTTAATAAGATGTCCCGCTTCACCACAGTGGAAACAACCAGTCTTCTTTTTCTTCCTACAATCCTTGCTTAGATGGCCGGGTGTCCCACAATTAAAGCATTTCTTCTTCCCCTTAGCATTGTTGCCTTTGCCACCTTTCTTGTTCTGTTGTTGCTGTTGCGGCTTCTTTTGATCCCCTTTCTTCTCGGGTGCCTTATTAGCATTGGCCCCCTTCTCTTCTTCATGCATGAGTGGCATATCAACTAACCTCTCAAAGGTGGCCCCCATGGGAATGTGGGTCATAGCTAACCCATGAAGCGGCTCGTTTAAACCCTTAACAAGTCTGAGAGCCTTCTCTTTTGGAGTGTTCACCAAGTCTAAGCCAAACCTTGCCAATTGGTTGAATTTGTTAACGTACTCTTTCACCGATAGATTCCCTTGCTTCAGCGACAAGAACCTTTCCATGTATAGATTCTCTTCAGCCTGTGAGAGAAACTTTGCCTCAAACCTTTGCCTAAAATCTGGCCATGTATCGACTGGACGTCCCCCATTAGTGACCTCCCACCAAAACGAGGCCTCATCCTTCATTAGCCACGCAGCTAGCTGGACTTCTCTTCCATCATCCACTTCAAAGATTCTAAACAATTCTTCCACCTCCTTTAGTGTAACAACCTGGAATTTTGGACCAATTTTAAAATCTTATTTTTATGAAGTTTGTTAAGAAATTGAGGCAGAAAATAAAAATTCTATTTTTAAATAATTTATGTTGAAATTATATGTTGACATCAAACATATAAAATTTGCATTGTGTATTTTCACTAAAAACAAGTATGAACTTAGCGTCGTTGTGTTATACTAGAAATAATTATATTTTTAGCATCATATTAATATATGTGAATAAGGATATTTTTTAGCGTCATGTCAATATAAACATCATTTGTTTAGAAACGTTGTATTAATATAGAATCATCACTCTTATTAGGAATGTTTAGTTAAAATAAATATGTCATTTTAGTTAGTAATGTAAGTTATATAAAAATGTCATGTTAATAAAAATGTCATTATGTTAAGAATGTTATGATGGAGAAATATATAAATGATAAGATTTCATTTTTATTGTACATATAGAAATGGTCATTAGTTGGAATATTAAGAGTAAGAAAAAAAATTAATATCATGTTTTTAAATATTAAAAATAAAGCATATTTTTAGTATCATGTATAAATAGTAAGAATAAACGCATTTTTAGTGTCACGTTGAATCATGTAATGAAAGAAGAGATTACATTTTGATGTAATAAAAGAAATGAAGGAAAACACGTTCTTGTTAATTTAAATAATAATAATAATAATAATAATAATAATAAAACATACAAGGTTGAATAAGATAAAACATACAAAAGTTTTTTTCTTTCTTTTTAAGATGAGTTGGAGCTATTAAATAAGGGGGTCTTTATGCAAATTCCTTCGCATGCGTTCACACTAAGCTACTTTGTTTAGGTGTTATTTTAGAAATGGAGTTTTGTCCCACATCGTAGAATAATCCCCTTGGCCTTGGCTAATGTAGCTATATAAGCATGGTACCTCCTTCATGTGTTGTATACTAAGTTTTATTAGAATAAAACCTTTCTTCCTTCCTCTTCTTTTACTTTCTTCTTTCTTCTCTTTTCTCTTTCTCTTCAAAAGAAAGTTCAAAAGAAAGAGAAGAGGATTTCCAAAATAAAATTTTTCTTGTTCTTGTCTCTACCCTTATCCGCGCAAGGAGAGAACTCTGAATTGAATTTTATCCAATTTTAATTTTTAATTATTATCTGTAATTAAAATTCTGTATAATTGTATGCTTGTAATAGTATAAATCTGTGCTGTGATGTTTTATTTCTTTTATTCAGTTTCATGTACGCATTGCGAGTATTTTATTTATTTTATCCCGAATCTATATTTTTAGATTCGTGTATCGCGCAGTAATTTTTATCCATTGTTATTCCAGATCTGCGGGTTAAGATCTATGAACGCGCGCTATTATTTCTGTACATCGCGCTATTATTTTCTGTACATTGGCGCTGTTATTTTTCATTTAAGTGTGGAGGTTGAAAATCTCATCTTTATTTAAAGTGAGATATAAAACCCCATCTTTGAAATTTATTTATTTTATTTTATTTCAAGAGTGGAGGTTGAAAATCTCATCTTTATTTAAGATGAGATATAAAACCCCATCATTGCAATTTAGTTTATTTTATTTTCTTTTCCAAACGTGGGATGAAAATCTATCTTTATCGTTCATGAGCCTAGTGTGTGGATGTAAAGTCCCCTCTTTGTTTTTATGTTATTAAAGATGAGATATAAAAGTTCCATCTTTGATTTCATTTTATTTTATTTCAAGCGTGGAATGTGAAAGTTCCATCTTGAATTGCATTTTATTTTATTTCAAGCGTGGAATGTGAAAGTTCCATCTTGAATTGCATTTTATTTTATTTCAAGCGTGGAATGTGAAAGTCCTATCTTTACAGTTCATTTCATTTATATTCAAACGTGGGATGTAAAAATAATCTCATCTTTGCAGTTCTTATTTCAATCGAGCGATGTAATTTATGTTCCTTAATTTATGTGTGCGCTATAATCTTCTCTTTTGTTTGAAATTCTTCATGTTTATACGCTATGCAATAAAAGAAATGTCATTATTTGTCAAATTATGTAGGTTGTGTTGTTTGTTTTCTTTGATTAAAGATTTCACATTTTTATTTACAAACAATATAAAAATTAATCTTTATCTTTGTAAAAGCATAGAATCCGAATCGAGAATAGAAATTTGGATTTCTAATATAAAGATTTTAATATATTTTAAAGCCTATCCTTTGTAAGTAAAACTTTAACATGTTTTATAACAATGTGAATGCATATGAAGTAAATTCATATTTTATAATCATATGAATGCACATGAAGTAAATCATATTTTATCATATTTTAATGTAGTATAAGAATAAGAGAAAAGTTTACATTTTCCATGAAAAGAACAAAATAATATGAATCATTTTATTTACATTTTCTATTGTAAATGAAAAGCACAAAATTTATGAATCATTTTATTTACATTTTCTATTGTAAAATAAAAAGAAAAAAATTATGTGAATCACTTTTATTTACATTTTCTATTGTAAATAAAAAGTACAAACTATGTGAATCACTTTTATTTATTCACATAGTTTGTACTTTTTATTTACAATAGAAAATGTAAATAAAAGTGATTCACATAATTTTGTTCTTTTTATTTTACAATAGAAAATGTAAATAAAATGATTCATACATTTTGTGCTTTTCATTTACAATAGAAAATGTAAATAAAATGATTCATATTATTTTGTTCTTTTCATGGAAAATGTAAACTTTTCTCTTATTCTTATACTACATTAAAATATGATAAAATATGATTTACTTCATGTGCATTCATATGATTATAAAATATGAATTTACTTCATATGCATTCACATTATTATAAAACATGTTAAATTTTTACTTACAAAGGATAGGCTTTAAAATAAATTAAAATCTTTATATTAGAAATCCAAATTTCTATTCTCGATTCGGATTCTATGCTTTTACAAAGATAAAGATTAATTTTTATATTGTTTGTAAATAAAAATGTGAAATCTTTAATCAAAGAAAACAAACAACACAACCTACATGATTTGACAAATAATGACATTTCTTTTATTGCATAGCGTATAAACATGAAGAATTTCAAACAAAAGAGAAGATTATAGCGCACACATAAATTTAGGAACATAAATTACATCGCTCGATTGAAATAAGAACTGCAAAGATGAGATTATTTTTACATCCCACGTTTGAATATAAATGAAATGAACTGTAAAGATAGGAGTTTCACATTCCACGCTTGAAATAAAATAAATTGCAATTCAAGATGGAACTTTCACATTCCACGCTTGAAATAAAATAAAATGCAATTCAAGATGGAACTTTCACATTCCACGCTTGAAATAAAATAAAATGAAATCAAAGATGGAACTTTTATATCTCATCTTTAATAACATGAAAACAAAGAGGGGACTTTACATCCACACACTAGGCTCATGAACGATAAAGATGAGATTTTCATCCCACGTTTGGAAAAGAAAATAAAATAAACTAAATTGCAATGATGGGGTTTTATATCTCATCTTAAATAAAGATGAGATTTTCAACCTCCACTCTTGAAATAAAATAAAATAAATAAATTTCAAAGATGGGGTTTTATATCTCACTTTAAATAAAGATGAGATTTTCAACCTCCATGCTTAAATGAAAAATAACAGCGCCAATGTACAGAAAATAATAGCGCGATGTATAGAAATAATAGCGCGCGTTCATAGATCTTAACCCACAGATCTGGAATAACAATGGATAAAAATTACTGCGCGATACACGAATCTAAAAATATAGATTCGGGATAAAATAAATAAAATACTCGCAATGCGTACATGAAACCGAATAAAAGAAATAAAACATCACAGCACAGATTTACACTATTACAAGCATACAATTATACAGAATTTTAATTACAGATAATAGTTAAAAATTAAAATTGAATAAAATTCAGTTCAGAGTTCTCTCCTTGCGCGGATAAGGGTAGAGACAAGAACAAGCAAAATTTTATTTTGGAAATCCTCTTCTCTTTCTTTTGAACTTTCTTTTGAAGAGAAAGAGAAAAGAGAAGAAAGAAGAAAGTAAAAGAAGAGGAAGAAAGAAAGGTTTTATTCTAATAAAACTTAGTATACAACACATGAAGGAGGTACCATGCTTATATAGCTGCATTAGCCAAGGCCAAGGGGATTATTCTACGATGTGGGACAAAACTCCATTTCAAAAATAACACCTAAACAAAGTAGCTTAGTGTGAACGCGTGCGAAGGAATTTGCAAAAAGAACCCCTTATTTAATAGCTCCAACTCATCTTAAAAAGAAAGAAAAAAACTTTTGTATGTTTTATCTTATTCAACCTTGTATGTTTTATTATTATTATTATTATTATTTAAATTAACAAGAACGTGTTTTCCTTCATTTCTTTTATTACATCAAAATGTAATCTCTTCTTTCATTACATGATTCAACGTGACACTAAAAATGCGTTTATTCTTACTATTTATACATGATACTAAAAATATGCTTTATTTTTAATATTTAAAAACATGATATTAATTTTTTTTTCTTACTCTTAATATTCCAACTAATGACCATTTCTATATGTACAATAAAAATGAAATCTTATCATTTATATATTTCTCCATCATAACATTCTTAACATAATGACATTTTTATTAACATGACATTTTTATATAACTTACATTACTAACTAAAATGACATATTTATTTTAACTAAACATTCCTAATAAGAGTGATGATTCTATATTAATGCAACGTTTCTAAACAAATGATGTTTATATTAACATGACGCTAAAAAATATCCTTATTCACATATATTAATATGATGCTAAAAATATAATTATTTCTAGTATAACACAATGACGCTAAGTTCATACTTGTTTTTAGTGAAAATACACAACGCAAATTTTATATGTTTGATGTCAACATATAATTTCAACATAAATTATTTAAAAATAGAATTTTTATTTTCTGCCTCAATTTCTTAACAAACTTCATAAAAATAAGATTTTAAAATTGGTCCAAAATTCCGGGTTGTTACAATCTCCCCCACTTAAGAACTTTTCGTCCTCGAAAAGGAGCGTAGCTAAAAATTGTAAAATTAACTATCTTAATTTTAAATTTTAATGGTAGATTATCTTTTCAAAATATACATAACTTTATATATATAAAAATCATATTTCAAAGAATAGATTATAAATATCAAAAATGCGTTAATTATAAATTCGTAACTCTTAACTCGTTCTAGGGCATTACTAACCCCATCTCTAACGAGTTTACTCATTCTAGGATACTGCTGATCCTATCTCTAATGAGTATTCTTATTGGACATTACTAATCCAATCTCTGATGAGTCTTTTGTTCAGTTCTAACAAGTTGTACCCAAAAGATTTGAGCTAACCAGAGCTCTGATACCAACTGTAAAGACCCGCAAATTCCCACCCTTTGAATCGGCCATAAACCACACAGGTCTGACCCAAAAAGTGAAAATCTACGAATACTTTAATTTTGGGAGTACAACATATTAAAACAACAACAGAAGACTTTTATAACATGTCATATAATGTTACATTAGAGTACAGAATATCAGAGTACATTAAATAAAAAAAACAGCGGAAGAATAAGTTACAATAATTAAAATATATTGCAGCGGAAGAAACACAGCGGAAGACTCTCTATCTCTGGACACAGCTTTAAGCTTCAACCCAGAATCCTGCTTAATATATCTGCAAAAATAGCTACTTGACTGCCCGTGTGGAAAATATGGGCACCCGAGTTTGCCAGTGGACAAACTACAGGTCAGTCATGGGACTGGTGTGAGAATTCTACTTAACCTATATAATATAATAAGGCTAATCACAGGACCACGCCACTTTCGCGGAACGGGTTTTCTCCTATAGATTTCCAGTGCATAAAGTAAAGTAAATCGTAGAATAACGCAATGTCATTTTGAAAAATGAAACCATTATAAGACCCAGGTCCCATCACACAATGTCACGCAAGCCGGAGGATAGGGTTTTACCTTATAATGGTCAAGAAATGCTTGATACGATAAACACGGTATTATATAATAATAATGTGCAACCAATTTGAAATACATCAAAGTAAATGTATTAATCCTAGACGGCATGAGTGCCCCATCCCACTATGTCGCCATATATAGGTATACAATCAAAACCGCGTGATGTCGTATTGGAAATTTGGGTTTCCATCTGAGTCAAGGCTAGGGAGGAGATCCTTACCGATTCGAGACACTCTAGCAAATGCCCCAGGATTGGTACTCTCTCCAACCCTTGGATAGCTGCAGGGCCGGTCCACACTTACTTTTGTGGATTGGCAATTCCTGAACACACGCTCCCCGGTCCTTTTGGACCTATAATACGGCCAGTGGCGACCGCATAAACCGAGGCCTCGAAAAATCCAACAACCACAATGAATAAATGCCAGCGCTGGTAGGTCCCTGGCACCACTCTAGCTAGAGAGAAACGTGTGCACACCCTACGTACCCTTCTCCCGTTTTAGACTCTACCGGGCTGTGAGGCTCACGAAGTTACGTTACACAAAGCTATGCCTAAATAGACTATGCTTTGATCATCCCACAAGGCTCTGCTTTGCAACAATAAGCCTTGATCAAGTGCAACTTGGCATACCACATCAACAACTCATATCATGTGATCGGTAATTATTTAACATACAAAAGGGTGTTAAGCAAGAGAATAAATCCTCCGCCACCATGCATTTATATATTAAATAAAAACCAATTTAATTACATGAAATAAATTTCAATGTCAGGCATGCTATCCAATTACAAGTCCGTTCTGGGTCTGAACGAAACAACGTATCCGTCGATCTCCAGTACGTCTGGAAGATCATCACTTTTTACCTTGCCTTGGGGGATCAGTCCCAATTCAAGATATCAGTCACCATCAACCAAACGATGTGAAGCTCTCCGGTCTTCAGTCACCGTCTTCATCTTCGACTCTTGATCGTCGTGATGATTATTCAGAATGGGTTAGACCCGGTATTCCTGAATAACTCGCGTATTCTTAATTAAAATCAACCATACGCCACATTCCAACTCTGAACATTCTTTTTTAAATAAAAATATTATTTAGATTAAAAATTTATTTTATTTTATCTTTGATAAAATTAATGAGAATCTTTTAATATAAATAATATTTTTATTTAAAAAAGAAAGTTCAGAGTTGGAATGTGGCGTATGGTTGATTTTAATTAAGAATACGCGAGTTATTCCGGAAGACCGGGTCTAACCCATTCTGAATAATCATCACGACGATCAAGAGTCGAAGATGAAGACGGTGACTGAAGACCAGAGAGCTTCACATCGTTTGGTTGATGGTGACTGATATCTTGAATTGGGACTAATCCCCCAAGGCAAGGTAAAAAGTGATGATCTTCCAGACGTACTGGAGATCGACGGATACGTTGTTTCGTTCAGACCCAGAACGGACTTGTAAATGGATAGCATGCCTGACATTGAAATTTATTTCATGTAATTAAATCGGTTTTTATTTAATATATAAATGCATGGTGGCGGAGGATTTATTCTCTTGCTTAACACCCTTTTGTATGTTAAATAATTACCGATCGCATGATATGAGTTGTTGATGTGGTATGCCAAGTTGCACTTGATCAAGGCTTATTGTTGCAAAGCAGAGCCTTGTGGGATGATCAAAGCATAGTCTATTTAGGCATAGCTTTGTGTAATGTGACTTCGCGAGCCTCACAGCCCGGTAGAGTCTAAAACGGGAGAACGGAACGCAGGGAGTGCACACGTTTCTCTCTAGCTAGAGTGGTGCCAGGGACCTACCAGCGCTGGCATTTATTCATTGTGGTTGTTGGATTTTTCGAGGCCTCGGTTTGTGCGGTCGCCACTGGCCGTATTATAGGTCCAAAAGGACCGGGGAGCGTGTGTTCAGGAATTGCCAATCCACAAAAGTAAGTGTGGACCGGCCCTGCAGCTATCCAAGGGTTGGACAGAGTACCAATCCTGGGGCATTTGCTAGAGTGTCTCGAATCGGTAAGGATCTCCTCCCTAGCCTTGACTCAGATGGAAACCCAAATTTCCAATACGACATTACGCAGTTTTGATTGTATACCTATTTATGGCGACATAGTGGGATGGGGCACTCATGCCGTCTAGGATTAATACATTTACTTTGATGTATTTCAAATTGGTTGCACATTATTATTATATAATACCGTGTTTATCGTATCAAGCATTTCTTGACCATTATAAGGTAAAACCCTATCCTCCGGCTTGCGTGACATTGTGTGATGGGACCTGGGTCTTATAATGGTTTCATTTTTCAAAAAGACATTGTGTTATTCTACGATTTACTTTACTTTATGCACTGGAAATCTATAGGAGAAAACCCGTTCCGCGAAAGTGGCATGGTCCTGTGATTAGCCTTATTATATTATATAGGTTAAGTAGAATTCTCACACCAGTCCCATGACTGACCTGTAGTTTGTCCACTGGCAAACTTAGGTGCCTATATTTTCCACACGGGCAGTCGAGTAGCTATTTTTGCAGATATATTAAGCAGGATTCTGGGTTGAAGCTTAAAGCTGTGTCCAGAGATAGAGAATCTTCCGTTGTGTTTCTTCCGCTGCAATATATTTTAATTATTGTAACTTATTCTTCCGCTGTTTTTATTATTTAATGTACTCTGATATTCTATACTCTGATGTAACATTATATGATATGTTATAAAAGTCTTCTGTTGTTGTTTTAATATGTTGTATTCCCAAAGTTAAAGTATTCGTAGATTTTCACTTTTTGGGTTGGACCTGTGTGGTTTATGGTCGATTCAAAGGGTGGGAATTTGCGGGTCTTTACATTTTGCCAGTTACGAGCTTCAACAAATGTCTCCGTCCCGTGAAAAGGTTTTCCACCCATTGCTCTAAAGTCCTTACATATCTTTGTGAAATTATCGACACGAGGAGGAGGAGGATTTGCTGGACCTGCGGCGGCGGCCTTAGCCTCAAGATATTGACGAAACCAACCGGGCACATGAACGCCCTCTGGTATCTCAGATGCTTCAGACATGCTGAAATGAAAAAGGAAAGATTCAATACAAAAAGGACTGAAGGAAAGATATATGGCTCTTGGCGTTATGCTTTCTAAAATATACTTTTCTCTTGAAAATACTTTCCTTAAAACATACTTTTGAAAGTACTTCTTTATAAAAATTGCTTTGAAAAATAATTTTTCAAAAATTCATATCTGTTCTGGTAACCTTCAGCTCATATACCACGTGTAACACCCCACGTCCATTAATGTCACTCTCAAAGGGAATGCATTAACTTCCATGGAGCATTTTAAGTGAATATAGAACAGAAAATCACAACAAGACAGATATAAAGCAGTACTTGAGAATTTAAAACTTCATTTATTGCAGCAGAAGGTAAATATGTTTGGTTACATCATCAAAACAATAAACCAAAGTCAAGTACATCATATCCATCTTGATAAAACAAAGTACATAAATTGAAAGACCTAATCCACGAAGATAAATTTACCAAACTACACCAACACTATAGGATAATTACTATACTGCACCGCCACTAGTATACTGCACCACCACTAGTCACCCTAAGGTTGATCCCGCCTACAAACTTAACAATGATATTGGTAGTTTCGTGCACCCCTAGCTGCCTTCATAGGTGTCGTCTGCCCCTATCTCCACTAGGTGTACCCACTACACCCAAGCATCGGCTCCCTAACTCGTAGATACCCGTGCTGGCCCTACAGTGGGGTGTATCACTCCCCAAAGTGGCAACCCGATACCACCAAGAACGCACGGCTTATACCTACACGATGCAACAACGTCTTACCTACCAGCCCGGGTCCACACACACATATGAACTCGTTGGACTTGCGTTGCCACCGCTAACCCGGTTTGGCCTCTTACAGTCAAGCCCAGTATGCGTGTCCCGCCCTCGACTTGGGTCGAGCCCACAAAGATACGTATGGGTTACTGGTTGAAACGGGCCCCCATTACTTGACACAAGCTATCCACCTAAGTTTGGTCCCCTCTAGTACATCCCACTTAACCCACTTCTTATTCATGTTTCAATTACAAGTTTCAATTTTGGTTAAGTGTTTCTAATCGTATTTCCAAATGCCACCCAAGGCACCCACTAGTCTCCACATACCACCCAAGGCACCCACTTAACCCCCTCATGTCCCACTACATGCTTATCTGGTTAAGTGTTTCTTAATTCATTAAGACCGTAACCTCATAAAGACCTCTCACATTAGACGGACATTTGTGGCAGCTGGATTTGCCAGGCGGGTCCGGGCAGTCTTACACCACAAAAGAGCCTAACCTCGTGTCTTTACAACTGTTGCATATTTATTTTGTGCCTAAGACCTCTCACATTAGACTGACATTTGTGGCAGCTCGATTTGCCGGGCGGGTTCGGGCAGTCTTACACCACAAAAGAGTCTAACCTCGTGTCTTAGACGGTTAATTATTCCTAATTAATCATTCCCCAAATTTGAATTACTTTCCCTATTCAAATTATCAATCAATTAACGATGTCCATAATTGACTCAATTATGTCCATCCATATATGGTATGTAAAATCATACCAATTTTCACCCCAATTATATTTTATGCCTTTTAAGGCATTTATGCCAATTAAATATTTTTAATATTATCCCCTTTTTCCCCACGTAGTATGCTTGTTCGTTTAACGTAAAAATATACGTTAGACTCGAATAGTCCAACTCATAAAACAAAAGAAAACATCACAAATCTAACATAGGGGTGAACTTGCATATGTGAATGATGTTCTACATCTAAAACTTGCATAGGCCAAAATTACAACTTGCATAAATAACATATGTCATGGATCCAAATCTAAAGGTGTGAACTTGATGAGATAATGGCCACAAACTTGCATAAACATCATATGTCATGGATCCAAATCTAAGGTGTGAACTTGATGAAATAATGGCCACAAACTTGCATAAATAACATATGTCATAGTTCTATATTTGCATAGGTAATAATCCTAAACTTGCATAACATGATTCATATCCAACTCATAAACTTACATATGTGATTCATACATCGCAACAATGGTGTCGACATGTAAAGTATCATGTAGAATTTAGCACATGTCATAGCCTAACTTTCAATTAAATTCTCACATAAACTAGGTGCCATAGCCATGTAAGGTCACATATAATTCTACCCAAACTTGTATATGGTTCATGTTTGAATCAACATCTAAACTTTCATACATATGATTTATCATATGAATCAACTAACATATTAAACATGATGATTTGATTGTATATAAGATTACAACATGGATGATAACAACATAACTTTACATCATAGATGATGGCATCATAACATAATATCATAGAAATTACAACATAATTCTACAACATAATTACAACATGAAATCAACAATTCATATCAGATCCAAATTATCCGCATTATAACTCAATCCAATTCATTTATTAATTATTTTGTTAAAACTATCGAACTCACAACTCAAAAGCAGTCTTGAGTTCTGAATTCTGATTTCTGGAGTTGAATTAGTGCTCCTTTGATGAAGATTCGTTGTTAGAGTTGAAAAGGATTGAATTTGATTTGCTTTCTTCCTCTCTAATTGGTGGCGGCTATGCTGAGTTGCTAGGTGACGGCATGGAGACAATGAATCCAATTTTATTTTGATTTTAGGGTTTGGTTCTATAGGTGTTTTTATAGAGTTTAGGATTAGTTTAAGCCGTCCGATCAACCCAGAATTAATCCCAGCCAATCAGAGCAGTTCAGAAACCCAAATGAGTCAGCATCTAGTCACAAACAGGTCATCATTCAAATCTGCCCGGGGGGCAGGTCGACACTATGGTCGACCTGGTCAGGGTAGGTCGACCCCCAGGTCGACCTGGCCCTGGCGGGAATTTTCCCGCCTAGCCTGTTTGACTCTGAATTTTTGAATTTTGAAATCTGTTTTGGATTTTCTGAAACTTCCGATCGCCATAACTTCTTCATACGAAGTCCAATTCACGCAAACTCGGACTCTATCTCAACCAGAATTCCGAGACGAACACAATGGCGCAACCTTTTTCACTTAATTCTCACATATGAGATTAATTATTCTTTAATTTAGTTAATTCGATTATTCAAAAATCTGGGGTGTTACAATAAACTACATCATATATCACAATATATGAAAAACAATAAAATAACTGTTGAGGAATCCAGTCGGATTCCTCCAACCTGTTTCCCTGCATCCACAGATGTACACAGTATAATCAACATCACTTTCAGTTCAATATGAAATATTTTGTTAACAGAATCAATATATAAATTCAACTAACTGACTAGTAGTTCAATCAAACAGTCAACACACAATCAATCAGCCAATATTTAACTGTTCAAGAATACGTTATAAAAATATAACTGTTCAGAGTTGGTGAGTTTTACTCACTTTGGCAGTTCATCGTTAAAGAACGATAAACTGTTTATTTGATTTGAATCAAACAATTTATTTCGCCATAAATTCAAACGAGCTCCAATCCACTCCCAGTCAGTCCCATTGGGTAGTGTACGTCCATACGATCCCGTCGGATCTTGTTTCGCTGAATTTGGCTAACGTATGGCGAAGTTATAAGGATTACAATTCATATCCATATTTAAATAAGATAAACCATGGATTTAATATTTAAAAGGGCTTAACCATTTTATTTCCGGCCCAGTTCAATTCTTTAAAGACCCGGCCCGCTTTATACTCTCCACCCCCAAATAAATTACAGAATCCGCTACTCCCATTTCCTATTGACCCGTCGCTTTGACCCTCCACCGCTTCCACCACGTCCATCCATTCCCAGTGCCGCCTCCACCATTTCAATAATTAAATAAATTAATTATTATACCGCTAAAGATGCGGGTCATTACATTCTTCCCTACTTAAAATAATTTTGTCCTCGAAATTGCTAAGGTAGGAAACAAATCCTATCGACTCGTCAGACCTTATTTGTTCACTTCTTAACTTCAGTTTTCAATTGAACCAATTTAATTTCAATTAAATTATTAATTTATTCTGATTAACGAAAATTTTCAAAAATCCTGAAAATTTTCTAACGCCTTAACTTTTCGAATTTTTTTGCCATAACCTCCTTTGTACTGGTTAATAGGTTAAACTCCAACTCGCCTCTCTGGGCCATCTCCAACCCAAAAGAAAATCAAACAGCCAAGCGGCTTGCCAATTCGGCTCATAAATCTTATATCCAATAGAAATATAAACTTGTACCTTTTGTCGGCATATCATTATATCCTTTCCACCTATTATCAATTCAGCGGATACAAGGGTCATCCTAATCAAATTCTAATCTGCTTGTATCCACAACACAACCATTCGCTTATATCCGAGCCAAATATCATTTCAAACTCGAGTTTCTTCTCGATTCCCAAACTCTTAACTTGATTATCACATTACACTTCAAATTTGAATCTCACAATCCAATTTGCCTTGATATCATTCTAATTCAATCTCAGTTACCACTTTACTGGCTTTACTTTAATTCAAATTTGCTTTCACAAATTTTTGTAATTTTTTTTTAAATTCAAACAGTCTTTCCCTGGGAGTTTTTAAATAGTTTATTCTTTTCAAAAATCAAATTTCCTTTTTGAATTTCAACACAACTTGTCTTTCCCAAAAAAATTCAAAACAGTATCTCTGGTAGTAATTCGTCACTTACAACTCGAAAATGAATACTGATGATGCAGCTGTCATCATCAGAATCTATTTTCCAGCGATTGAAGTGAGTTCAATACTATAAAACCATTTCTAAACATTTCCACTTTGAAATCCATTTCAAAATATAATTCACACTGCTTGTAAAACAATTTAAGATCTCCCAAGACCTTAAATTTTCCTTATATTTAATCCAAGTCTATTTACAAACTCTGTTCCAAATTTCCAGGGTTTCAATTTCAATTCTGATTTAAATTTCAGATTTAATTCAATTCATTCTACTTATCTGAATTCTGATTGGTTATTTACATAACCATTTCACATTTTTATAATCTTATTCGATTATAATATCAACCAATATATCCAATATGTATCAAAATATACTTGGGTAAAATTATTTTCATTTACCCTCTTTCAAAACATATCATGCCGACCCATCGTATTTGAGTGTTTATAAACTCCTACCGATACATTGGATCAAACTGATCGACCAGAACTCATAAACAACTCAACCAATAAATCACCACAATATAAAATAATTTTTATGTCAATAACAAATATGCTCACTCGTATATATACACTCAACTCAATCTAGGGTATTGCTAACCCCATCTCTACTGAGTCACGCCACAGAGCCAAGGTAATAACTTAACCTTAAGCTCTAATACCAACTATAATGACCCGAAAATCCAGTAGAATTTGAGCTGACTAAATAACACAAGTCCAACCCCAAATTGCACTAGAAACCAGGAAACTAATAGAAAGAAGACAGAGGGTGAGGAAAGATAAGATAGAACTTAGAATAGAAGAAGAAGAACACACAACATCAGAGTAACGCGAACCTCACAGCGGAACGAATAACATATAATATATAACATATCTTTGAAATATAAATCTGTACTTGAATATACATATCATTTTCAAAGTACAACACTTACAACACAGCGGAAATAAACAATAGCTATATGATCCTGAAGCCTCCTGCTCCCGCTATTCAAGTATCTGTAAATCCCGACTATTTGACTGCCCGTACAAAATTGGGCACCCAAGAGTTTAGGGAAAACAAAACAAAATAAACTCCGGGTCAGTCATGGGACTGATATTAGTAAAACAGTTTAAAACAGTTGAACAAGTAAACGATATCTCATGAGACCACGCCGTATAACAGAACGGGTTTTCCCTTATAAGAATCCAAAATATCTTTATATCAAAAACCTTTTGATATTATAATAATATCTATCAACCACAATTATATTAATCATCTAGCAGAAACGCTTTCATCTCACATTTCTACATATATAGTATACAATCAAAACCACAAGCACGTATTAGGTAATGGATTTCCAACTATGACAAGGTATGGAACCACCTTTTGCTAGTGTACCTCTAGAGAGGAATACACTGGGTTCAACAAGAACATCTTGCAACCCGGCCACACATGATCGACCACTCATTTCGCTTGAGTGTATCGAATGTATTTCATCAATGGTTGGGATCAGCAACCGTTTCCCAAATGGGACAGCATCAACAATAGATTTTTAGAAGTAAATGAAACTCTAGATCAGGTGACTATACACCCTACTTTGGAGCGACCGACTTAGCCATGCTGCCTGCCCGATTTCTGTCATTTACCGGTTGATGAGGCTTGAGGTTACGCTTCATCATCACATCAGATTCACTTCGAATGCCACATTGTCAGATCCATCGAAAATCACTAATTGACATCTACAACAGTACATTACGTGTTAGCTAAAGAAGTTTCCTTCTCCGCTTCCACTCTTGGAACGGTTGAAGAAATCAATGTATGTGACCTTTCTGGAAATACTCTGTCAGATATTTATCCATACAAGTCATCCAGGAATGGGATGAACCGAAGGTACTATTCAGTATATCCATCTTAGGCACTGTTATCTAAGATTTATACAACAGCCCTTGCACTTTACTCCGTCTTCAATTATCTTTGACATATATGATTCGCAACGCTTACGCCAATACGGAGTGGTTCTTTGGATAAAAATCCAACCAGTCTCTTCATATTAACAACGTTAAAATGGTCAAAAACTTCGATAGTCGGTGAGTTAACTATCAAAGAAAAACAGGTGCGCAAACAACGATATTATTTCCAAAGGAAAATTATATCGATCAAACAACATTTAACATATATATATATATTCACATTTCCTTATTTTCTATGTTTAGAGAATATACGTTATTACCACTGGAAAACATTTCCATTGTTTATTTACATATCATATCATTCCACAACTATTAGTCCCTAACCGTAAACTAGTAGGAGAACAATTCTCTAAGTATAAACCCCGAAGGCCGAAACCAACATCAGATCGACACTTAGAAAACCATTCAATTTACTAATCTCTAGTCAGTTTCTAATTTTTCTTAACTCCATTTGATTTACTCTGTTCGATTAACTTGATTCGATTAACTCTTCTATTTATTTTCTAAATAGAAAATCCTTTATTCCATTTATTTTGCTTAACATCTCTTTTATAACTTATTCAATTTCTAAGTCAATATCCCTTTATAATAACTTATTCATTTCCTAAATAAATAATCCATTTAATATCCTATTTATTCATTTTAAATGTTTCCTTTAATAACCCTATTTATTTAACAAATAAATATGTCCTTTCCTTATTTTATTTATTTAACAAATAAATAAATCCATTATCTTATCCTATTTATTTAACAAATAAATATCTCACTTATTATCTCCTATTTATTTACTAAGTAAATAGTCCATTTTATAACATCTTATTTATTTATCCTAAATAAATAATTCACTTTATAATTATTCCAACTTATAAATATTTCTTATTTATAAATATTCCAATTTATACATATTCTGTTTTCAATATCACTTTGAAAATCTCCTTTTCCCATTCCGAAATTTTATGGTACTTAACACATGATATCACGATGACCAATATCGTCCAAACACATATAATCAACCACAAATTATAAACTACATCATATATCACAATATATGAAAAACAATAAAATAACTGTTGAGGAATCCAGTCGGATTCCTCCAACCTGTTTCCCTGCATCCACAGATGTTACACAGTATAATCAACATCACTTTCAGTTCAATATGAAATATTCTGTTAACAGAATCAATATATAAATTCAACTAACTGACTAGTAGTTCAATCAAACAGTCAACACACAGTCAATCAGCCAATATTTAACAGTTCAAGAATACGTTATAAAAATATAAATGTTCAGAGTTGGTGAGTTTTACTCATTTTGGCAGTTCATCGTTAAAGAACGATAAACTGTTTGTTTGATTTGAATCAAACAATTTATTTCGCCATAAATTCAAACGAGCTCCAATCCACTCCCAGTCAGCCCCATTGGGTAGTGTCCGTCCATACGATCCTGTCGGATCTTTTTCGTTGAATTTGGCTAACGTATGGCGAAGTTATAAGGATTACAATTCATATACATATTTAAATAAGATAAACCATGGATTTAATATTTAAAAGAGCTTAACCATTTTATTTCCGGCCCACTTCAATTCTTTAAAGACCCGGCCCGCTTTGTACTCTCCTCCCCCAAATAAATTACAGAATCCGCTACTCCCATTTCCTGTTGACCCGTCGCTTTGACCCTCCACCGCTTCCACCACGGCCATCCATTCCCGGCGCCGCCTCCACCATTTCAGTAATTAAATTAATTAATTATTATACTGCTGAAGATGCGGGTCATTACACATATATTCAGATTCCTGACTGTTAGAATGACCAAGTTCAAAAACAAAAATTTGAAGCAGTGCTTGATGACTCTATTTCAATCTGATATTTTATACCCTTGAACTTTGAATCATGACGTTTTGTAACTCATTTAGACTTCAATCATTCATGAATCCTAATCGGACCATCAAACCAACGATCCAACATTCGTTTTTACATAATTGAACCATGGTTCTTTTAAAAAAAAACTACTTTCTCATTTTGTAATGCTCACAACTTTTTCATTGCTTTGGAAAAAACAATTAAATCTTTATTCTAAATTTATAATCATCCTAAAATCCAAGTGACAAACTTTACCACTTCGAATACCATTTACATCAATAAACTTCTGCCACTATGCATTGCGCTATTGTGTACACAGACATAATTATATTGGTGTATCTGTGAATTGCAACTTCAGTTGTAGACCTTGAAGATCATTCATAGTTTTTGTGAATAACGTTATTATTTAATATTTTCACATGTAGCCTATAGCTAAATGCGAAGAAAAAAATCACAGCTGCAACGGTTAGACTGGTTAAACAATAAAAAACTTAAACCTTGAGTCATCACGATTTACCTTACAATACAGTATTCAACACTACGATTCAAAGGCATGTGGGATATCAGAGTTCCCACCAAAACACCTAGAATGGTTATCGTTAGCAATGATTATATGAACTACATTTATTTCAAAGCATTTTACTCTTCGAGTATGGTCTACTCCTATATTATTTACACTTATTTCTTCACAATTTCGATGATGGTTGACATTTAAAATTGACACACATCGAGCTCAAAGAATTATTAAATCAAGTTCCTCTAATATTAAGAATTCGCTTTCGATAATCTTGTTAGAATTCTTGTAAATACACAACTGTATTAAAAACAGACAACAACAACAATCAGTATTATTCAATTATGCCACAATTGTCACATCAAACAGTGTTTACAATAATCACAGAAAGCGCAACCATTTGTGCAACAGATTAAAGATATACAGAAAGTATTCTTTTTCAGTAATGTCCAAGTCCAAAAATATTTTGTTTCCTTGAAACAATATTGTCGTCGTATGCACTGATTAACATAGTTGCAATTTGTTTCCCAGGATAAAATGGACTAACTCCGCAGTGTAGTGTCAGCAAACGGAGTTCTAACAAACTAAACTAGATTACAGAACTAGATCAGAGGATTACTTTGAAGAAGAAGAAGTAATGCGAGCAGAAAAGCCCACTCTGTCTTGTTTTGGGCAGTGTATTTATAGGCAAGGAGGAGTGCTTGTTTGCATGCATTAGTAACCGTCAGAATAGGAAAGGTTGCGACCCTTTAACACCCGGTTATTAATATGCGTACGTTGAGAATTCAAATGGTTGTACTCATTCAGCTAACAGACATTCCTTTCGAATTATGGACTGAACGGACACACCTTTAAAATTTTGAGAAAAAAATATTCTCATGTCAGTGCACTAGCCCAATCAGCAACCGTCAGTCATATTCAATCAAGAGACCCCAAGTGCCCCAAGGCCCAAGGCCCTTATCTTTTACATTTTAATGTATTATTATGTCATGGCCAAGCCCACATCCTCATATCATCCCTCTCCTTTCTATTTTACATAAGCCTATTTGTCTTCTAATATATTAGGAGAGAATGTGCTAATATTTCCATGATGTGGGACTTTAAAAGTTGTTACCTCTTCTTCTTCCCAATTTCCTCTTTCTTTGCTCAATCATTTCCAACAATCCCCCACATGAATGAGCAGTCGATCTTAGTTTCACGAACCGTTTATCTCATCGGTTAAAGTAGCACATGGGCCTTGAACTTTTCTAGTGATTACCCATTTGAATCACAGGCGAATCAGTAGACATAGACTGTCCTTGAACTGTAAGACTTTTGTGTAATTCTAAAGTAGATAACACAAGATACATGCTTCTTTTAACCCTTCGTTCTCTATATGTGTTCGTTTTTTCCTTGAACACCTACCTGGTCTCATAAGTGCTTAGAGAAGTTGGCCTCATAATTCTTTTTAAAGCGGCGCCTTCACACTTACGTAGGTGATTCTGTAAAGGGTATTGTCTAATTCCTCAAATACATACATCATTAAAAGTATAGTACTTATCCTTATTCAACATTTAATGCACTAACTTATCATAGGAATGGTTTGTGTATAATAGTGCCATCAAGTTTCTCTTAAACTTCATTGTCCCTTTAAGCCTCGATGGGATTTCCAATCAACTAGGTAGGGTTTCCATTTTAGAAAAACCTTTAGTCTATAGGCCTTAGCCCTATTCCCTTCAATAAGTTTTGAACTTTCTCTCTTGGCAAGCCTTTTGTAAGTGGATCCGCTAAGTTATCTTAAGATCGAATGTAATCTATTGTGATAACCCCATTAGAGAGAAGTTCCCTTATCGTTTTATGACTACGACGAATATGCCTTGATTTACCATTGTATAGTGTACTATTAGCTCTTCCAATAGCTGATTGACTATCACAATGTACACATATTGGAGGCATAGATTTGCTCCAATTAGGAATGTCTTCTAAGAAGCTTCGAATCCATTCTACTTCTTCTGCAGTATTATCTAGTGCAATAAAATCTGATTGTATCATAGATCTAGCGATACAAGTCTGTTTGGATGATTTCCATGAAATTGCTCCATTTCCTAATGTGAACACGTATCAACTTGTAGACTTTGTATCATTTGATCTTGTGATCCAATGTGTATCACTGTATCCTTCCACTATTGAAGGATAGTTTGTATAGTATAGACCATAACTCTATGTATACTTTAGATATCCTAGAACTTTGATTATTGCTTTCCAATGATGCTTACCAGGATTGCTGGTAAATCTACTTAGTTTGATTACAACATATGTTATATCAGGCCTAGTACAGTTCATAATATACATGATACTTCCTAGTATACGAAAGTATTCCAAGTGGTAAATACCATCACCAATGTTCTCTACCCAATTTTGGTTCATATCTACTGGTGATTTTGCAATAGATACATTACATAACATGAATTTCTCAAGTATTTTGGTGATGCAATGCAATTGGGATAATGCATATCCCTGTGGTGCTCTCAGAATTTTTACACCCTATATCACATCAGCCAGTCCTTGGTCTTTCATATCGAATCTAGAGGATAACATATCCTTTGTAGATGTTATTATGGCCTTGTTATTGCCTAGGATCAATAGTCATAAACATAAAGACAAACAATGACATACCCAACATGTGTATGTTTTATGTACACACATTTATCTGATTCATTTATCGTAAATTCATTTGATAACATAGTATTATCAAAATTCTCATGCCACTGTTTTGGAGCTTGCTTAAGGCCATAAAGTGATTTTACTAGTTTGCAAACTTTATTCTCATTTTCTAAGCTTAGAAATCCTTCAGGTTGTTTCATATAGATTTCCTCCTCTAGTTCACCATTCAGTAATGCAGTTTTAACATCCATTTGATGTATTTCCAAGTCATGTATGGATGCAATTGCAATGAGCATTCTAATTGACGTTATCGTTGTTACAAATGAGTATGTATCGAAATAGTCCAGATCTTCCTTTTGTCTAAATCACTACCAGATGATCTTTGTACTTGTCTATTGAACCAGCAGGTTTCAATTTCTTTTTAAATATCCATTTATTACCTAAGGCCTTACATCCTTGAGGTAAATCAACCAATTCCCATGTATGATTGGACATAATGGATTCAATCTCATTGTTAATTTCCTCCTTCCAATAAGGGGCATCGCTGCAAGACATAGCTTGTTTGTATGTCGATGGATCATCTTCTAACATAAATGTATAGAAGTCCGGTCCAAAGGTATTTAAAGTCCTTGACCTTTTACTTTTTCTTGGTTCCTCCACTTGCTGCTCAACACTACTTTGCTGAGTGTTATTTTGTTCAGCATCCTTAATAGAGTAAGGAACTTCTTCTTCCCTTGGTCTCTTAGGTGCATGATTTTCAGTACCATGTTTCAAGGGGAATACATGTTCGGAAAATCTAGCATTTCTCGACTCGGTGATGGTATTTTCATGAATATCATCAATTTCAGATTTGTGTACCAAAAATCGATATGCGGCACTATTTTGTGCATATCCAATGAATACTCAATCAATTATTTTTGGTCCAATTTTGACCTTCTTTGGTTTTGGTACCTCTACTTTGGCAAGGCACCCTCACACTTTTAGGTATTTGTAGGATGATGGTCTGTTTTTCCAAAGTTCATGAGGAGATTTAGATGTTTTCTTTTGGGGTATTTTATTTAAAACATGATTTGCCGAAACAATAGCTTCTCCTCAAAAGTTATCTGGCAAGCCAGAGCTAATTAGTAAGGCATTCATTATTTTTTAAGAGTTCTATTTTTCCGTTCGTCTATACCGTTGGATTGAGGTGAATACGGGGATATAGTTTGATGTATAATTCTATGCTCGGCACAGAATTCCTCAAATGGAGACCGTATTCTCCTCCTCTATCACTTCTTAAAGATTTTAATTTCTTGTTGAGTTGATTCTCAACTTCTGCCTTATACTGTTTAAACATTTCAAATGCTTTGTCCTTACTTCTAAGGAGATATACATGACAGTGTCTGCTACAATCATCAATGAACGTAATAAAGTACCTTTTTCCACCTCTAGTTTGATAAATTTTCAAATCTCATACATCAGTAAGTATTAAGTCTAGAGGTTCTGTCTCTCGTTCAACATAATGAAATGGGGTTCTTGTCAATTTTTCTTCTGCACAAATATGACGACCCCATTTCCCGTATAGACGGAGACAAGGGTTATCTTTGGAATATAACACAGAAACAGATAATAGCAGAACAGAATTAAATAAATACACCAGATAATGAACAATAGAATATACAGGATAAACGTAATCATCAGAGTTACACAGTATACAGGATCATACTTAGTACAAATACAGTCCAGCTATACATAAATGTCTACAGCGGAAAACAAACATAATATGTACAATAGGAGCTGAACAGCATAAAAAGAGATAAATAATAGAATCCATCTTCAGCTCCAGCTAACCAGAAAGAACCAGCTAAACCTGAATACAAGGCTGCCCGTGTAGAAAAAAGGGGCACCCGAGTTTGAAAGTGAAACAAACTACGAGTCAGTCATGGGACTGGTATGAGAAATCTACTCAACACATTTATAATATGGCTAATCACAGGACCATGCCACTTTCGTGGAACGGGTTTACTCCATCGGATCGCCAGTTCTTTAAAACAAATCATTCTTTTAAAACATCGCAATGCTTTTTATAAAAATGAAGCCATTATAAGACTCAGTTCCCATCACACAATGCAACGCAAACCGGAGGATAGAGTTTTACCTTATAATGGTCAAAATATGGTTGATACGAATCAAACAAAAGCAATTGATATTATTACTAGTGTTTATATGTTTCAAAAACAATTTCGAATCATAACTATCAATCATAGATGGCGTGGGTACCATATATCATGTCGCCATATATATATACAATCAAAACCGTACAATGTCGTATTTGGAAATTGGATTTTCGTCCTGAACCAAGGCAAAAGATAGTCCTTACCGAATTCGAGACTGCCTAGCCCGAGCCTCAGGAACAGCCGCAACTGCCCTTTGGAGCGACAGGGCCGGTCCACCGATGTGGATTAAAATTCCTGAACAATGTGTTTCCCCGCCCTTTGGGGCGTAAACGAGCCAACGAATGGCTCCATCGGTCCCGGATCGACCGATATATCCGAGGCGCCTCGCTATCCATCATCCACATAAGTAAAATGTCAGGCCGTGTAAAAACACCGACACAACTTCTAGCTAGGAAGAAACGCAGGCCCTCCCTGATGTCCTCTCCCGTTTCTGGCTCATACCGGGGTGTGAGGCTCGCGAATCCACGTTATACACAAAGCTACGCCACACAGGCGGTGCTTTGATCATCTCCACAAGACCTTGCTTTTCAACATAAGCCATGTTCATTTGCCACTTAGGCATGCCACACTAGCAATTCATGCCATGCGACTGATGTCCGTCGATATACAATGTAGTAACCCGCATTTTAGCTGTTGAACAATTTATTTATTTAGTTATTAAATATCGATTTATCTATATCGAGAACGTGAATTAAATAATATTGAATATTTAATAAATAATTATAATATAATAATATATTATAATGTCGAAATAGTCGGAAATAGTGAAATTCACAATATCGTGTGAATTGAATAGCATACAAGATTTGGTGGAGTTTCGATTCGAAATATAATAACGATTTTTATTGAATCAATGACAGTTGAACGTATAGTTTATAATATATTTATAAACGAGCTCGAAATGGCGCTGCAGTTCGTAAATTGGCGATTCGAACTTCAACTGAATGTACATGATTCGTTTTAAGCCGGATTTCTGTGAAACAAGAAACGTGTGGAGCTGGTGGAGTATATCTTTCTAGTGGAAGAGAACAATCGGGATTTCATCGTATAGATTTTGATTTATGTCCAAATCAAATTTCAGAAAAGTCGCTGTGGAATTCCTTTATAATTTGCGACGCTTTATATACGTTATAAATGGATTTTCAGTATAAATTGAATATCGAGATAATCTGGAATCTGAAATATCAAGCTGTAAATTCTGATATGATATTCTGGGGCTGTACGATATCATATGTGAAGATATACGATAATAATTAATTTTAAATAATTAATTCAATTATATTTAAAAATATTTATATATTTAAATAGGCTATTTAGAGCGTTAAAAATAGCCACTTTTGCAAACGAACTCGGAATTCGACGAAACTAGTTTTGTTGGATCCCCAATGTCAAATAGTTGTTAGATTTCCAGTTTCGTGATTTTTAGAGTCACTGTGTGGCCGTACGGATTTTTAGAGTGAGAAACAGTTAGTATTTTGACCTTTAAAAATACGCTGTGTGAGCAGATGGAGTCGGAATTCGATGAAACCAGTTTCGTTGGGACCGTAATGTCGAACTGTAGCTGCATGTCCAGTTTCGTGATTTTTGGGTATCACATGTGAGTATAGGAATGTTTAGAAGACTAATACAAGGAGCGGTTGGATATAAAGCAATATAAAACTCAAATATGAAATATCTCAACCTCCTATAAATAATCCTCAAATGTTCTAAACCTAGGGAAAAAGTCAAAGACTTCTCAAAAATCAAGCCGCCACATTTTCTCCAGAAAGAAACCAAACCGTGGAAAAATCCACTTCAATAAATCAAAAGAAATTCAAGTTAAATTCTATAAATCCCAAATTATATATGATTGGATTCGTGCTTAGTCTCTCTTTATTCTGGTATATGAATCATGGAGATTGACGTTCTTCTTTTCACGCTGAGATTTCGTACAGCGTCGGCTAGGGTTGATTGATGGTGTTGTTGGGGCTTCGATTTCATGCTCTCGTTACTTGTTTTGGGTTTAGGTCGCCAAGTTGTTGAATTTGTGAAAGTTTGAGATGATTTCGTGAGTATGAGGGTCGATCCTGTTCTGGATACTTACGGGTTGGGTAGGGAAGTCGCGAACCAGGAAGTAGATGCGAGTTTGAGGGAAATTGGTTGGTGGTGGAGAGGGTCGAACGAGATGAAGATCTGTTTTAGTTTGAGGTTAAATCGTTGACAATCGAAGGAGGTGTATGGGTTTAAGTGGGCGGTAATGGCCATTTGAGAAGGTCTGGAGCTCGCGTAAAATGTGTGGGAGGAAGACGATTTGGGCGGGCCTGGTTTTCTACTAGTGGGGGAATGTTGGGCGGGCCTGATGTGAGGAAATCACGAACCGTAAGTTGCGTTGGGACCGTATGGACGAGAGCTTCACAATGAAGCTGAATGGAAGTGGATTTGAGCTCGTTTGAATTTATGGCGAAATAAATTGTTTGATTCAAATCAAATAAACAGTTTATCGTTCTTTAACGATGAACTGCCAAAGTGAGTAAAACTCACCAATTCTGAACAGTTATATTTTTATAACGTATTTTTAGAACTGTTAATCATCTGTTGATTGTTGTGTGTTGGTTGATTGATTGAACTGCTAGTCAGTTAGTGGAAATTATATATATATACACATATATACATATATATATATAAACCGTTAAATATTTATATATTGATTCTGCTATTAGTATAATTTATATTGAACTGAAAGTGATGTTGATTATACTGTGTAACATCTGTGGATGCAGGGAAACAGGTTGGAGGGACCCAACTGGGTTCCTCATTATTTATATACTGTTTTGTTTCATGTATTGAATACATGATGTGGTATATAATCTGTTGTCGATTATATGTGTATGGACGATATTGAACATCGTGATTTGATATGATTGAATACCATAACATACGGGATATTGATAAGGAGATTTTCAAAGTGATATTGAAAACAGAATATTTATAAACTGGAATATTTATAAATAAGAAATATTTATAAATTTAAATATTTATAAATAAGGGATAATTCAAAAAGGAAATAATTACAAAACATTTTCTTTTTGAATGGAAAGCCCTGTGTGGCGGCTTCGGGATTTTCCCGATGCTCCCGGTACAAAGGAGGTTATGGCGAATTTTTCCGGGAATTTAAGGAGTTAGAATATTTCAAGAATAAATTTGAAAAGGAAATCATTTTTAAAGTGTAGAACCGTTATTTAAAAGTAAATCTTTTCAAATGATTAAAACGTTGTTAAAAAGGAAATCTTTATAAAGTGAATAAAGTTAATCGAATATGGTATTCGAAGTTAGTTAATCGAATATAGACATTCGAAAGGAGAAATCGAATATGGTATTCGAAGTAAGTTAATCGAATATAGATATTCGAAGTAAGTTAATCGAATATGGTATTCGAAGTTAGTTAATCGAATATAGACATTCGAAAGGAGAAATCGAATATGGTATTCGAAGTTAGTTAATCGAATATAGACATTCGAAAGGAGAAATCGAATATGGTATTCGAAGTTAGTTAATCGAATATAGACATTCGAAAGGAGAAATCGAATATGGTATTCAAAGTTAGTTAATCGAATATAGATATTCGAAAGGAGAAATCGAGTATGGTATTCGAAGTTAGTTAATCGAATTAGTTATTTGAATAGAGTTAAATGAAGTTAATCGATTAGAGTTAAATCAAAAGAGTTAGTCGAATATAGTTTATTCGAATAGAGTAAAAGAGTTAATCGAATATAGTTTATTTGAATAGAGTAAAAGAGTTAATCGAATATAATTTATTCGAATAAAGAAAAAGAGTTAATCGAATATAGTTTATTCGAATCGAGTAAAGGAGTTAATCGAATAAAGTTTATTCGAATAGAGTTAGAGGAGTTATCGAATATAGTTTATTCGACAGGAGTTAAGTGAATTAGTTAAGCTAAACTAAATGAATTAGTTAAGTGAATTGGTTAAGTTAACCAAAGTGAATTAGTCGAGTTAATCAAAGTGATTAGTTCAGTTAATCGAGATAAGTAAATCAAGTTAGGTTAATCGAGTTGAATTAGTCAGTCGAGTTAATAAATTGAGTTAGTCAAACCAAGTAAAACCAGTTAAGTTAAATAAGTTGAGTTGATCAGGTGGTTCGACCAAGTTAGTCGAGCCTAGTTAATCAAATCGAATTGGTCGAACCAAGTAAGTCGAGTTAGTCGAGTCAAGTTAAGTTAGTCGAGTTAAGTTCGTCGAGTTAAAATTATCGATGTTAGTTTCATCGAAAGGAGTTATCGATGTTAGTTTCATCGAAAGGAGTTATCGATGTTAGTTTCATCGAAAGGAGTTATCGATGTTAGTTTCATCGAAAGGAGTTATCGATGTTAGTTTCATCGAAAGGAGTTATCGATGTTAGTTTCATCGAAGGGAGTTATCGATTATAGTTTAATCGGAGTGAGATTTTCAAATATGAGATATTTGAAAAGGAAGAGTCATCGAATATTAGTTATTCGAAGAGAGATTATCGAATATCGTTTATTCGAGAAGGAGTTAATCGAATATAGGTTATTCGAAGAAGAATTAATCAAATAGAGATTTCTCGAAGAGAGTTAATCTGCAAATTCGATTATATCGAATTCAGGAAAGTACTTATACTTTCCAGTGTTCAAATAGAGATTTATTTATAAATAAATAAGTGTAAGGTTAGTTATTCACTAATAAGGATAGAAGTTATAATTAAAGTTAGATAATTCGAAAGTAGGGATTATAGCGTTATCGTTATAACCAATGTTTTAAATATAGAAGTGGACTAGTAAAATTGAATCCGAGAAAGGCGTAAAGAAGTTGTTAAAGATTAAAAGATAAACTTTGACCATTTCGAAGTTATAACGTTGTTCAGTTAAGGTATGAGAGGTAATTATACCCCAACTTGAGTGACTTCCTTCTTAACAAAGAAATGGTAAGGTTTGATCGAAAAGGAGTTTTGGAAATGTTTTCCAAACGAGAATCAGAAATGTTTTCTGATAAAAGAAAAATAAGAATTTAGAATATAGGGAAACAGGAGATAAGTAAATAAATGAACTAAAGAGATTTATGTTAAATGATGTTTGTTCGATATAATTTCCATTTGGAAATAATATCGTTGTTTGCACACTTGTTTTTCTTTGATAGTTAACTCACCGACTATCAAAGTTTTGACCATTTTAACGTTGTTAATATGGAGAGACCGGTTGGATTATTATCCAAAGAACCACTCTGTATTGGCATAAGCGGCGCGAATCATATATGCCAAAGATAATTGAAGACGGAGTAAAATGCAAGGGCTATCCTGTTTACAGAATAGTGCCTTCGGTTTGTCCAGTCCCAGGACAACTTGTATGGATGAAGGTCTGATAGAGTATATCCAATGGATCGCGTAAGTTGATCTGTTCAAACGTATTCACGTTTGGTGGCGGAGGAATTCGTTTCTCTTAGCTGTATACCCGTCTTATTTTTGGATAAGTCAATTTGTGATTTGGCGGGTATGACGATGTGACATTTCTAAGTGAATGAATGTCTGACAGAGTATTTCCAGAAAGGTCACATACATTGATTTCTTCAACCGTATCAAGAGTGGAAGCGAAGAAGGAAACTTTTTTTTAGCTATCACGTAATGTATGGTTGTAGACGTCAATTAGTGATTTTCGATGGATTTGACAATGTAGCATTCGAAGTGAATCTATTGTGATGATAAAGCGTAGCTTCTAGCCTCACATCCGGTAAATGACAGAAATCGGGCAGGCAGCATGGCTAAGTCGGTCGCACCGAAGTAGGGTGTATAATCACCTATCTAGTGAATATTCATTTGTTCCTTAAATCTATCAATGCCATCCCATATATTTACGGGAACGGTTGCTGATCCCAACCGTTGGTGATGTACATTCGATACACTCAAGCGAAATGAGTGGTCGGTCATGTGTGGCTGAGTTACAAGATGTTCTTGTTGAACTCCAGTGTATCGTTCCTAGAGTACACTGTTCGGAAGGTGGTTCCATACCTTGTCATAGTTGGAAATCCATTATCCAATATGTGCTTTTGATTTTGATTGTATACTATATATGTAGTAACGTGAGATGCAAGCGTTTCTGCTAGATTGATATTTATTTGTACTTAGACATTATTATAATATCAGAATGATATTGCTTTGAAAAGTTATTTGGATTCTCATAAGGGAAAAACCCGTTCCGTATTCACGGCGTGGTCTTATGAGATATCATATACCTGTTTAAATGATTTGAGTTTATTCACACTAGTCCCATGACTGACCCGGAGTTTATTTTGTTTTTTTCCCTAAACTCTTGGGTGCCTAAATTTGTACGGGCAGTCAAGTAGTCAGGATTTACAGGTATACTTGAAGAGCTGGAGCAGGAGGCTTCTGGATCATATAGCTATAGTTATTTCCGCTGTGTTGTAAGTGTTGTACTCTGATAAGTGCTATTGTATACATAACTGTTATATTTCAAAGTTATGTTATCTATTATATGTTATTCGTTCCGCTGTGAGGTTCGTGTTACTCTGATGTTGTGTTCTTCTTCTTCTTCTTCTTTTATTCTAAGTTTCTATCTTATCTATACTCACCTTCTAATTTCTTTCATTAATTACCGGGATTTTTCGATGTTTTGGTTATCGACGTCGGGCTTACGTCGATAACCAAAGTCACCGAAAATCCGGGTCACTACAGTTGGTATCAGAGCATTGGTTTAGTTATTACCTTGGCTCTGTGGCGTGATTCAGTAGAGATGGGATTAGTAATATCCTAGACTGAGTTTGAGTGTATATATACGAGTGAACGTATTTGTTAGTTAATATAAAATGATTTTATATTGTGGAGTTTTATTGGTTGAGTTGTTTGTGAATTCTGGTCGATCAGTTTGATCCACTGTATCGATAGGGTTACTAAACACTCGAATACGATGAACCGTCATGGTATGTTTTGAAAGAGGGTAAATGGAATAATTTTACCCGAATATATTTGATATAGTATATTGGTTGTGTTGGTTGTTATTATAATCGAGTAAGATTATAAAAAGGTAAAATGATTATGAATGACTAATCAGAATTCATATAAGTAAAGTATATGAAATAAAATGAAGAAAAATCTGAATTTAAATCAGATTGGAATTAAAATAAGGAAATTTTAAGTTCCTAGGAGATTTTGAAAACGTTCTTCAAACTGAAAGTGATATAGTATTGAACTCACTTCGATAGCTGGAAAATAGATTCTGATGATGAATCGCGACATCATCAGTGTTCATTTTCGAGTTCTAAGTGACGGACTACTACCAAAGGTTTTGTTTTTGAATTGTTTTGAGAAAACAAGTTGTTTAGAAATTCAAAGGTTTTGAATTGGCATTGTAATTTCAAATTGATTTGAAATAGACCCAGGAAATTAAGTTGCGGAATTTAATTTAAACTTATGAAGTTAAAATAGAATAAGATAGTAGAAATAAATTGAAATATTAACTTGAACTGAGTTAAATAGAATTGAATTAGATTAGAGAATAATCTGTTATGGAATTGGGTTGATGAGTTAAGAATTTGAAATTTGATATTCGGGTTCGAACGAAATTCGATTTGGTTTTGAGGATATGAACTGATTGGAATTTGATGGAAATAACACTGGTATATGCTGAGTTGATAGCATATGGAAGTGATAGAGTTGATATTCCCGACAAAAAGGTACCAGTTTATATTATATATGGATATGAGATTTATGAGCCGAATTGGCAAGCCGCTTGGCTGTTTGATTTTCTTTTGGGTTAAAGAAGGCCCAGAGAGGCGAGTTGGAGTTTGAGATATTGACCAGTACAAAGGAGGTGCTGGCGAAATTTTTTGAAAAGTTAAGGCGTTAGAAAATTTTCAAAATTTAGTTAGTCAGAATAAATTAATATTTTAGTCGATATTAATTGGTTCAGTTGAAACCGGAGATAAGAGGTAAACAGATAAATTTTTACCCAGTAGATAGGGTCATCCCCTAGCTTAGCAATTTCGAGGACGAAATTTTATAAAGGGGGGAAGATTGTAGTAACCCGCATTTTAGCTGTTGAACAATTTATTTATTTAGTTATTAAATATCGATTTATCTATATCGAGAACGTGAATTAAATAATATTGAATATTTAATAAATAATTATAATATAATAATATATTATAATGTCGAAATAGTCGGAAATAGTGAAATTCACAATATCGTGTGAATTGAATAGCATACGAGATTTGGTGGAGTTTCGATTCGAAATATAATAACGATTTTTATTGAATCAACGACAGTTGAACGTATAGTTTATAATATATTTATAAACGAGCTCGAAATGGCGCTGCAGTTCGTAAATTGGCGATTCGAACTTCAACTGAATGTACATGATTCGTTTTAAGCCGGATTTCTGTGAAACAATAAACGTGTGGAGCTGGTGGAGTATATCTTTCTAGTGGAAGAGAAAAATCGGGATTTCGTCGTATAGATTTTGATTTACGTCCAAATCAAATTTTAGAAAAGTCACTGTGGAATTCCTTTATAATTTGCGACGCTTTATATACGTTATAAATGGATTTTCAGTATAAATTGAATATCGAGATAATCTGGAATCTGAAATATCAAGCTGTAAATTCTGATATGATATTCTGGGGCTGTACGATATCATATGTGAAGATATACGATAATAATTAATTTTAAATAATTAATTCAATTATATTTAAAAATATTTATATATTTAAATAGGCTATTTAGAGCGTTAAAAATAGCCACTTTTGCAAACGAACTCGGAATTCGACGAAACTAATTTTGTTGGATCCGCAATGTCAAATAATTGTTAGATTTCCAGTTTCGTGATTTTTAGAGTCACTGTGTGGCCGTACGGATTTTTAGAGTGAGAAACAGTCAGTATTTTGACCTTTAAAAATACGCTGTGTGAGCAGATGGAGTCGGAATTCGATGAAACCAGTTTCGTTGGGACCGTAATGTCGAACTGTAGCTGCATGTCCAGTTTCGTGATTTTTGGGTATCACATGTGAGTATAGGAATTTTTAGAAGACTAATACAAGGAGCGGTTGGATATAAAGCAATATAAAACTCAAATATGAAATATCTCAACCTCCTATAAATAATCCTCAAATGTTCTAAACCTAGGGAAAAAGTCAAAGACTTCTCAAAAATCAAGCCGCCACATTTTCTCCAGAAAGAAACCAAACCGTGGAAAAATCCACTTCAATAAATCAAAAGAAATTCAAGTTAAATTCTATAAATCCCAAATTATATATGATTGGATTCGTGCTTAGTCTCTCTTTATTCTGGTATATGAATCATGGAGATCGACGTTCTTCTTTTCACGCTGAGATTTCGTACAGCGTCGGCTAGGGTTGATCGATGGTGTTGTTGGGGCTTCGATTTCATGCTCTCGTTACTTATTTTGGGTTTAGGTCGCCAAGTTGTTGAATTTGTGAAAGTTTGAGATGATTTCGTGTGTATGAGGGTCGATCCTGTTCTGGATACTTACGGGTTGGGTAGGGAAGTCGCGAACCAGGAAGTAGATGCGAGTTTGAGGGAAATTGGTTGGTGGTGGAGAGGGTCGAACGAGATGAAGATCTGTTTTAGTTTGAGGTTAAATCGTTGACAATCGAAGGAGGTGTATGGGTTTAAGTGGGCGGTAATGGCCATTTGAGAAGGTCTGGAGCTCGCGTAAAATGTGTGGGAGGAAGGCGATTTGGGTGGGCCTGGTTTTCTACTGGTGGGGGAATGTTGGGCGGGCCTGATGTGAGGAAATCACGAACCGTAAGTTGCGTTTGGACCATATGGACGAGAGCTTCACAATGAAGCTGAATGGAAGTGGATTTGAGCTCGTTTGAATTTATGGCGAAATAAATTGTTTGATTCAAATCAAACAAACAGTTTATCGTTCTTTAACGATGAACTGCCAAAGTGAGTAAAACTCACCAATTCTGAACAGTTATATTTTTATAACGTATTTTTAGAACTGTTAATCATCTGTTGATTGTTGTGTGTTGGTTGATTGATTGAACTGCTAGTCAGTTAGTGGAAATTATATATATATATATATATATACACATATATATATATATAAACCGTTAAATATTTATATATTGATTCTGCTATCAGTATAATTTATATTGAACTGAAAGTGATGTTGATTATACTGTGTAACATCTGTGGATGCAGGGAAACAGGTTGGAGGGACCCAACTGGGTTCCTCAATATTTATATACTATTTTGTTTCATGTATTGAATACATGATGTGGTATATAATCTGTTGTCGATTATATGTGTATGGACGATATTGAACATCGTGATTTGATATGATTGAATACCATAACATACGGGATATTGATAAGGAGATTTTCAAAGTGATATTGAAAACAGAATATTTATAAACTGGAATATTTATAAATAAGAAATATTTATAAATTTAAATATTTATAAATAAGGGATAATTCAAAAAGGAAATAATTGCAAAACATTTTCTTTTGAATGGAAAGGCCTGTGTGGCGGGTTTGGGGATTTTCCCGATGCTCCCGGTACAAAGGAGGTTATGGCGAATTTTTCCGGGAATTTAAGGAGTTGGAATATTTCAAGAATAAATTTGAAAAGGAAATCATTTTTAAAGTGTAGAACCGTTATTTAAAAGTAAATCTTTTCAAATGATTAAAACGTTGTTAAAAAGGAAATCTTTATAAAGTGAATAAAGTTAATCGAATATGGTATTCGAAGTTAGTTAATCGAATATAGACATTCGAAAGGAGAAATCGAATATGGTATTCGAAGTTAGTTAATCGAATATAGACATTCGAAAGGAGAAATCGAATATGGTATTCGAAGTTAGTTAATCGAATATAGACATTCGAAAGGAGAAATCGAATATGGTATTCGAAGTTAGTTAATCGAATATAGACATTCGAAAGGAGAAATCGAATATGGTATTCGAAGTTAGTTGATCGAATATAGACATTCGAAAGGAGAAATCGAATATGGTATTCGAAGTTAGTTAATCGAATTAGTTATTCGAATAGAGTTAAATGAAGTTAATCGATTAGAGTTAAATCAAAAGAGTTAGTCGAATATAGTTTATTCGAATAGAGTAAAAGAGTTAATCGAATATAGTTTATTCGAATAGAGTAAAAGAGTTAATCGAATATAATTTATTCGAATAAAGAAAAAGAGTTAATCGAATATAGTTTATTCGAATCGAGTAAAGGAGTTAATCGAATAAAGTTTATTCGAATAGAGTTGAGGAGTTATCGAATATAGTTTATTCGACAGGAGTTAAGTGAATTAGTTAAGCTAAACTAAATGAATTAGTTAAGTGAATTGGTTAAGTTAACCAAAGTGAATTAGTCGAGTTAATCAAAGTGATTAGTTCAGTTAATCGAGATAAGTAAATCAAGTTAGGTTAATCGAGTTGAATTAGTCAGTCGAGTTAATAAATTGAGTTAGTCAAACCAAGTAAAACCAGTTAAGTTAAATAAGTTGAGTTGATCAGGTGGTTCGACCAAGTTAGTCGAGCCTAGTTAATCGAATTGGTCGAACCAAGTGAGTCGAGTTAGTCGAGTCAAGTTAAGTTAGTTGAGTTAAGTTCGTCGAGTTAAAATTATCGATGTTAGTTTCATCGAAAGGAGTTATCGATGTTAGTTTCATCGAAAGGAGTTATCGATGTTAGTTTCATCGAAAGGAGTTATCGATGTTAGTTTCATCGAAAGGAGTTATCGATGTTAGTTTCATCGAAAGGAGTTATCGATGTTAGTTTCATCGAAGGGAGTTATCGATTATAGTTTAATCGGAGTGAGATTTTCAAATATGAGATATTTGAAAAGGAAGAATCATCGAATATTAGTTATTCGAAGAGAGATTATCGAATATCGTTTATTCGAGAAGGAGTTAATCGAATATAGGTTATTCGAAGAAGAATTAATCAAATAGAGATTTCTCGAAGAGAGTTAATCGGCAAATTCGATTATATCGAATTCTGGAAAGTACTTATACTTTCCAGTGTTTAAATAGAGATTTATTTATTTATAAATAAATAAGTGTAAGGTTAGTTATTCACTAATAAGGATAGAAGTTATAATTAAAGTTAGATAATTCGAAAGTAGGGATTATAGCGTTATCGTTATAACCAATGTTTTAAATATAGAAGTGGACTAGTAAAATTGAATCCGAGAAAGGCGTAAAGAAGTTGTTAAAGATTAAAAGATAAACTTTGACCATTTCGAAGTTATAACGTTGTTCAGTTAAGGTCTGAGAGGTAATTATACCCCAACTTGAGTGACTTCCTTCTTAACTAAGAAATGGTAAGGTTTGATCGAAAAGGAGTTTTGGAAATGTTTTCCAAACGAGAATCAGAAATGTTTTCTGATAAAAGAAAAATAAAAATTTAGAATATAGGGAAACAGGAGATAAGTAAATAAATGAACTAAAGAGAATTATGTTAAATGATGTTTGTTCGATATAATTTCCATTTGGAAATAATATCGTTGTTTGCACACTTGTTTTTCTTTGATAGTTAACTCACCGACTATCAAAGTTTTGACCATTTTAACGTTGTTAATATGGAGAGACCGGTTGGATTATTATCAAAAGAACCACTCTGTATTGGCATAAGCGGCGCGAATCATATATGCCAAAGATAATTAAAGACGGAGTAAAATGCAAGGGCTATCCTGTTTACAGAATAGTGCCTTCGGTTTGTCCAGTCCCAGGACAACTTGTATGGATGAAGGTCTGACAGAGTATATCCAATGGATCGCGTAAGTTGATCTGTTCAAACGTATTCACGTTTGGTGGCGGAGGAATTCGTTTCTCTTAGCTGTATACCCGTGTTATTTTTGGATAAGTCAATTTGTGATTTGGCGGGTATGACGATGTGACATTTCTAAGTGAATGAATGTCTGACAGAGTATTTCCAGAAAGGTCACGTACATTGATTTCTTCAACCGTATCAAGAGTGGAAGCGGAGAAGGAAACTTTTTTTTAGCTGACACGTAATGTATGGTTGTAGACGTCAATTAGTGATTTTCGATGGATTTGACAATGTAGCATTCGAAGTGAATCTATTGTGATGATAAAGCGTAGCTTCTAGCCTCACATCCGGTAAATGACAGAAATCGGGCAGGCAGCATGGCTAAGTCGGTCGCACCGAAGTAGGGTGTATAATCACCTATCTAGTGAATATTCATTTGTTCCTTAAATCTATCAATGTTGTCCCATATATATACGGGAACGGTTGCTGATCCCAACCGTTGGTGATGTACATTCGATACACTCAAGCGAAATGAGTGGTCGGTCATGTGTGGCTGAGTTACAAGATGTTCTTGTTGAACTCCAGTGTATCATTCCTAGAGTACACTGATCGGAAGGTGGTTCCATACCTTGTCATAGTTGGAAATCCATTATCCAATACGTGCTTGCGATTTTGATTGTATACTATATATGTAGTAACGTGAGATGCAAGCGTTTCTGCTAGATTGATATTTATTTGTACTTAGACATTATTATAATATCAGAATGATATTGCTTTGAAAAGTTATTTGGATTCTCATAAGGGAAAAACCCGTTCCGTATTCACGGAGTGGTCTTATGAGATATCATATACCTGTTTAAATGATTTGAGTTTATTCACACCAGTCCCATGACTGACCCGGAGTTTATTTTGTTGTTTTCCCTAAACTCTTGGGTGCCTAAATTTGTACGGGCAGTCAAGTAGTCAGGATTTACAGGTATACTTGAAGAGCTGGAGCAGGAGGCTTCTGGATCATATAGCTATAGTTATTTCCGCTGTGTTGTAAGTGCTATGCTCTGATAAGTGCTATTGTATACATAACTGTTATATTTCAAAGTTATGTTATCTACTATATGTTATTCGTTCCGCTGTGAGGTTCGTGTTACTCTGATGTTGTGTTCTTCTTCTTCTTCTATTCTAAGTTTCTATCTTATCTATCCTCACCTTCTAATTTCTTTCATTAATTACCGGGATTTTTCGATGTTTTGGTTATCGACGTCGGGCTTACGTCGATAACCAAAGTCGCCGAAAATCCGGGTCACTACATACAACCTCTGAGCTCGTGCGTTTCAGAGAAGGGCGTTAAGCAAAAGAATAAATTCTCCGCCGCCAAACAGATGTATATTCAATAGAGATCAATCAACACAGAATAAAATCCAATGTCAGACACACAGTCCATTTACAAGTCCGTTCTGGGTCTGAACGAAACCGGAGGCACTAAATACCTCGTATATTCATCGATTCCCACGTACGTCTGGACGATCACCACTAATTATCCATATTTCGGGATGCCTCCCAATCAGGACCTCAGTTACCATCCAAACGAGGTGAAGATCGGTCTTCAATCCCCGTCTTCATCTTCGACTTTTTATCGTCGATTCAGTTATTCAGAATGGGATAAACCCGGTCTTTCTGAGCAACTCGCGTATATAATAAACAAGTGCAACACTGACATACATACGCATCATTTCAATTCATTAGTCACTAACCGTCAATCAGTAAGAGAACGATTTCCCAAATATTAACCCCGAAGGCCGAAACCAACATCAGATCAACACCCAGGAAACCATTCGACTTATCCAACCTTCAGTTATTTTCTAAATTTCACATCCATATCGTTTATAATATTTTATAATGATTTATCGCTATTTTTATTTATTTTAAAATAGCCAATTTATTCAAAACGACGCTTCGGGCCATAACGCGGTCGTGGCGCTGTTTTTCTTCAGATTTGATTTACACATATATGAAAATCTAACCGTTGGATCTTCACAAAATTTACATCATTAGAAAGATCTTTTCAAAACGAATCCAACGGTTCCAGTTTTGGGAAAATCCGACGGTCGGATCTCCCGGTATAATCGTTTGAAGTTTCGATTTCAAAATACGAACTACAGCGTCGTTATTCGATTTATTTCAATTCTATTTATATATATATCGATATATAATCGATTCTGGCACTGTTTTTCTTCAGATTTGAATTAAACATTCCAGACAATCCAACCGTTGGATTTTTACAAAGCTGGTGTCGTTGGAAAGATTTTTCCAAGGCGAACCCAACGGTTGTAGTTTCGGGAAAATCCGATGGTCGGATCTCTCGGTATAATCGTTTGAAATCACGGTTTCAAAATACAAACTGCAGCGTCGTTATTCGATATATTTCAATTCTATTTATATATATATCGATTCTTCGATTTCAAAAACTCTATTCTTTTCACACATTTGATAAAAATGATATTTTTATCTAGCTGGCTTCTATTTCAACACTTCACTATTTTTACCAATTCATGTATATAAAAAAAATGAGATTTTTAATGTAAAACAATTTATTTCAAAACACGATTATTTTATATAGTTAATATAGGTGATAAAAATAGGGTTTTTATTTTAAAACAATTTATTTCAAAACAAGATTCTTTTATACATTTCATATTGATGTTAAAAATGGGATTTTTATTATAAAACAATTCCTTTCAAAATATGAATACCATTCAACACATGAATTTCAATTCAACGAATGAATATCGATTCAACACTTGAAGATTTTCTATAGTTTATATAAATCGATAAAAAGGTGATTTTTATATTTTTAAAACACGAACACCATTCAACACATGAATTTTAATTCAACGAATGAATATCGATTCAACACATGAAGGTTTTCTATAGTTTGTATATATCAATAAAAATGTGATTTTTATATTTAAAACACGAATACCATTCAACACATGAATTTCAATTCAACGAATGAATATCTATTCAACACATGAAGGTTTTTTATAGTTTATATATATATATATATATATAGATAAAAATGTGATTTTTATATTTAAAACACGAATACCATTCAACACATGAATTTCTATCCAACGAATGAATATCGACTCAACACATGAAGGTTTTCTATTCAACGAATAAATATAGTTTCAACAAATGAAAATAATTCAAACACGTGAATATTATTCAAAATTTCGGCAGCATAACGGCAGGGTAGTTAAAACCGGGACCGTCTCTAGTACGGCTCCTCGCTCTACCTTAAAACCTCGCGGTTTTTGACAATGGGGATCATTCATCTAGTTCGCACGCAGGCAGCATGTATATATTTATTTCATTTCCACAAACTAATCCTAAGTGGTTTCAACCAAATATTTATCAACCACAAATGGGTGTTTTTCAACCATAATCAATCAATATCAACCATAAACAATTCCAATCAACCGTTCGCTATCAATCAATTTTCACACCAATCACAACCAATAAATATCGTTCATGGTTTGTGGACGAGGGGCGTATATTTATATATAGCAATTCACTTCTATTTCAACACATATATAATTTTTACAATGCATATATAACTTATACATCGAACGTACAACTTGTACAACACTTATACATGAGGTGTACAACGCTTATATAACTCATACATCGATCATATAATTTATACATCGTCGTTTTCCATATCGTTTATAAATTAGAAATCTCACATTGGGTTCCACTCCACCAAAAATAGCAGAAGGCTCAGAAAAATATGCGGTCTCTTCTAAAATGTAGAAAACATTCACACGGTTACGATGTCTCTTGTTTCACTGGATTTCGACCACATAGCAAAAAGATATGATTTTTAGAAGTTTTGCAACACTTTTAAATGTTAAAATCACTTTAAACTATTCAAACCTGTACCTTTCCTTTGATGTTTGAAACTAGGTCTTGATCTTTCTTCAACTTGGTGCAACGATAAGAGGATCGGCCAACACCACGTCACAGCCCTCCGAGAGGCGCGCCGAACGATGCCAGGGGGCCCCACTCGGTGGCACGGTGGCTGAGATATCGGGGACGACGCGGCGGCACTTCTCGGTGTTGAATCTCGAAAAATACACCACTAGAGAAGCTCCAACTGGTATGGATTTGAAGAGCGAGGGAAGGGCTTCAAAATTCTACAAAAGAGCAGTGGGTTCTGATGCGTGGATGACGAGAAATCGAGGCACGAAGAACTGAAGGGAAGCCACCGTTGATTTCGAGGGCATCGGGGAAGAGAGAGAGGGTGATGGCCAATGAGGGATTTTCTATATTTTTATATTTTTTTAAATTTCGAAAATACCCCCTTCCCACACGAACGCCAATTCAAACCCAACGACTGTCGTCCCTAGCGTTTTACCCCCATTCCGAACACAATGGGATATGTTTCGTAGACCCATTCGACTGTTTCAGTTAGTTTTCCGTCTAATTAAAATATATAACATTCAGTATTTGATTTGAACGTACATTTCAATTTTCCTGGGCCACAAACTGATTCGAAAAATTACATAAAAATAAATCTAGCTATGTTTTGACGATACGGTCCCAACAAAACGAGTTTCTTCGAATTCCGAGACCGTTTGCAAAAAGGCCCATTTCTGGTCGATCCAATTTAACTATAATTGACAAAAACACGTTTTCCTTTAACACGCTCACATACTAGCTTCAAAAATTATGAAATTTGAAACCTAGTAATAACTTCACATCCTGGATCCAACAAAAGTGGTTTCGTCGAATTCCGAGGTCGTATGCAAAATGGCCAATTTCACGGGCTATATAAATTCCATAGCAACCTTTCTGAAAATTCATTTGGCCATAACTTTTGCTTTCCGCTATGAAAATTCGATTTTTCAGATTCGTTAGAAAGGTATTCACTAACAGATTTAAATATTTTTGGTTTCACTCAAATCCGTTTTGTTTTGCACCCGGTTCAGTCCGACAAAGTTTGAATTCAATTTTTGAAACTACAGCGCCATTTCAGGCCTTGTTTATAATTATAATTAATTATATTCGTTTTCTAACGTCGATTCAAACTCACTTTTCATTGCTATAATTTAAAATATTTATTTTAAATATTTAAAATCCATTATTTTAGCCAATTTAAAAAAATTTAATTGGTTTAGATTTTCAGGGTCGTTACAATCTCCTCCACTTAAAACTTTTCATCCCCGAAAAGGAACAAAGTCGAAAGTGGTTTGATTAATCAACTCTACGTTCAATCTGGCTTCCATTCTCCAACTTTTCAGTTTCTGAGAATTTTCAAATTCTTCAAAAATTTGGCTAACACCCGAAATTTTTGAAAAATTTCGCCATAACCTCCTTTGTACTGGGAGAGGTTTGGAAATTTATTGGGCCGTATTAGGTACCCAATAAATCCTAATAATCATGCACATATTTATAGTGATATATTCTGGTTTTTACAGGGGAGCGTGTATTGATAATAACTCCAGAGAATAAATTCTCGTCACCCTGTCAAAGCCTGAGGGAGTGTGTATTTTAAATGCTCCAGAGGATAAATCCTCGTCACCTCGTCCCGTGTGGGAAATAAATAGTCCATGTGTCGTATCTAATAACTAGAGAGACATGATTATTGTCAACTCCAGTCCCGTGTGGAGTTTTTATTAATCTGGCAATTTAATCGTTACAATTTAAATAGTCCATATCAGTTATCAGTTCAACTTGTAAAATATAGTCATCGCCATACAAGCCTCTCGCTCGTATGGTAATCTTCCACCTCGTCACACAAGCTCCAAATGCTTATGTGGTATATGATGAAGTATGCCTATCTTCTGAAGTATGCCATGTAGTGTAGTTCAAAATTAATTGTTACTATCCTATGGCGATGTTTATTTTTTTTCACACCGAACAACCAGCACTCCGCATCCAATGGCATTCACAGGAGTTGATAATAATATTTCGCATCCAACTCATTAAGGTTTACCTATTTTTCGGGCATGCAAATAAAATCTTTACTCAACAGCTATCCATTTACCTGTTCAAACATATATAATGCACATGTATATATATTTCTATCTATTTTCTAAACAGTTCAATGTGTGATATAATCGAATAAATTCTACCATTATTCTATTGTTGATTAAATTACCTATTGTTTCAATAATTCAATTAATCAAATTTACTATCACACAACATAAACAACAATCAAATTGTTTTTAACTTTTCAAAATCATACAAATCAATTTCTATATTCTTTTAAAATCATTCAGACTATAGAATTAAAAGTGCACATCCATGGAAAGAAAATAACAACAGAGTAGAGAACTAATTGATAATGCAAAGTATGGTAAATGTACCTTGCACCGGAGTCAATCAGAGATATCCACTCGGCATCTAGGATAAGCTTTCTGAATGCTCTCCTTAGTTTCCCAAGTACAATCTCGCGGATCTCCACTCCATTGCACTTTGACTAAGTGAACCTTCTTGTTCCTTAGCTCTTTGGTTTCTTTGCCGATGATCTTTAGCGGCTCTCGTCTCACAGCCAATTCTGGGGTAATTTCAATATCCTGTTGAGCTGCTTCTTCCACGATCAAGTCTGGGTCATGAACGTGCTTTCGAAGTTGAGATATGTGAAATACATCATGAACTCTAGGCAACCAATCTGGCAGTTTAACCCTATAAGCGAGCGTTCCGATCCGTTCTAGAATAGGAAACGGACCAATGAATTTGGGCGCCAACTTTCCAGTTTTACCGAACCGGATTACTCCCCTCATCGGCGATACTTTCAAATATATGTAGTCACCAATAGCAAATGATATATCTCTTCTTCTCTTATCGGCGTAGCTCTTTTGTCGGCTTTGAGCGGCCAGTAATCGTTTCTTAATAAAGTCGACTTTGTCGGCAGCTTCTCGGATCATATTTGGCCCCAACACAAGTCTGTCACCAGGTTCGACCCAACAAGCAGGAGATCGGCACGGTCTACCATATAATGCTTCGAGTGGTGACATTGTCAGACTCGCCTGGTAGCTGTTGTTATATGAGAATTCAGCCAATTGCAGATGGTCTTCCCATGATCCACCAAAATCCAGAACACAAGCCCGCAATAGATCTTCTAAAATACGATTCACCCTCTCAGTCTGACCATCTGTCTGAGGATGATAAGCGGTGATTAGATTCAGCTTTGTTCCCAGCTCTACTTGAAATGCCTCCCAGAATTTGCTAGTGAATATTGTATCTCTATCACTGACTATACTGAGCGGCACTCCGTGTAGTCTAACTATTTCCTTGAAGTATATCTGCGCCAGACTCTAAGCAGTTTTGTTTGATCTGACAGGTATGAAATGGGCGGTCTTCGTGAAGCGATCTACGATCACCCAAATACTGTCATTTCCTTTTCTAGTTCTGGGTAAACCATCTATGAAGTCCATTGAAATATGTTCCCACTTCCAGCCTGAAACGTCTAGCGGTTGTAACATTCCAGCAAGTTTCTGTTGGTCGCTTTTGACTAGCTGGCAAGTAGGGCATCGGCTAACATATAAGGAAATGTCCCTTTTCATCAACTTCCACCAGAAAGTACGTTTGATGTCATTGTACATTTTGCTTACTCCCGGATGGATACTAAGTTTTGACTTGTGGCATTCATCCAGTACTTCCTTTCGGAGCTTAGGAATGTTAGGAACACAGATTCAACCTTTCAGCCTTAGAAACCCCTCATCATCAACTTGAAAACTCGAGGGGTTGCCTTTCTGAATTATCTCTCTGATCTTATGAATGAAGTGATCATCCTTCTGAAGAGCAGATATTTTATCCATCAATGAAGTCGTGGTAATAAAACTGGCGATCATCTCATTCTTTCGGCTTAACTCATCGGCCACGACATTGGCTTTCCCTGGAGTGTATATAATTTCAAAGTCATATACTGCAAGAAACTCCAGCCAACGTTGTTGCCTCAGATTCAAGTCCTTCTGGGTGAACAGATACTTCAGCGACTGATGATCTGTAAACAGTTCGAATCTCTCACCCAGAAGATAATGCCTCCAGATTTTCAAAGCGAATACTATAGCCAATAACTCAAGATCATGAGTTACGTAGTTCTTTTCGTGCGGCTTCAGTTGACAGCTAGCATAAGCAATCACTTGGCCCCTTTGCATTAACACTGCGCCAAGGCCTTCTCTAGAAGCGTCAGTCCAGACTTTCAAATCCTGATTGCCATCGATGATGGTTAACACTGGAGCTGTCGTTAATCTTAACTTTAGCTCTTCGAAAGCCTCTTCACTTTCTGGAGTCCATTTGAATTTAGAGTGCTTCTTCGTAAGCTTCGTTAAATGACCATATATCTTCGAAAAGTTTTTAACGAACTTCCGGTAATAGCTAGCCAATCCGAGAAAACTGCGGACTTAAGTGGGGGTACTGGGATGTTTCCAATTCTGAATAGCTGTGATTTTTCTTGGATCCACAGCAATTCCTTCTTTCGATACAACGTAGCCCAAAAATTTCACTTCATCTTGCCAGAATATGCATTTGGACAGTTTGGCTTTCAATACATTCCGTCTCAGAATTTCTACAACTTGTTCCAGATGCTTTTCATGTTCGGCCTTTGATTTAGAGAAGATTAGAATATCGTCAATGAAAACCAGAAAAAATTTATTCAAAACTCCTCTGAACACTCTATTCATCAGATCGACAAAGTAAGCTGGAGCGTTACATAAGCCGTACGGCATTACAAACCACTCGTAGAGTAAGTCGGGACCTCTGAATGCTGTCGTTGGAACACACTCTTCGGCAATTCGAAGTTGATGGAAGCCTGTAGCTAGGTCCATTCATGAAAATACTTGTGCTCTATTCAGACGATCCAATAAATTATCGATCCACGGCAATGGATATTTGTTCTTTATCGTCTGCTTGTTCAAATCACGATAATCCACACATAGCCGTAGAGTACCGTCAGATTTTGGGACAAACACCACTGCTGCTCCCCAATCAGAGAAACTGGGCCTGATTAGACCCTTCCATACTAGCTGTCGTGTTTGATTGTCAAGTTCTTCTTTCTCTTTCAAGGACATTCTTCGAATAGCATGAACTACCGGCCTTGCATTCGGAATCAAAGCGATCTTGAAATTTATTTCTCTCTGCGGAGGCAAGCGAACAACTTCTTCGAACACATCCGCATAGTTCTTGACGACAGGAATGTCTTTGATGAGGTCAGGAATATTCTCTATGACTTCATGGATATTTTCTATTTGAGCTGAAGAAACATCCAAAGCTGCCCAGAAGTCCTTTCTATTTGAAGTCGGGCCATCACATGGTATGGTTATATAATTCCCCAATTGGGCCTTTGCCTTAACAACTCTCTCGGCGCATCTAACCTCTGCCTCATATTTGGTTAACCAATCCAATCCCAGAATAAGATCGAATTCATTAAAATTCATGACGATAGAGATAGTAGGGAATTTATAGCAGGAAAAAGAGACAGGTACTGCACAAACCCAACTGAGAATGATGGAACCCCTAACTGGATTTTGGACAGTCATTGGTTCTTTGAGCTTTTTCAATTTCAAATCCAACTTCTTGACTGCGCTCTTTGCAATAAAGCTTCGTGACGCGCCTGTATCAAACAGTACTTTAACTGGAATGTTCTTGACATTGGGCGTGCCTTCTAAAACATCAGACCTTTCCTGAGCAGATGAAGATGTAGGCACTTCTGCCATTTCATTTACTTGTACTGCTTCAGGTTTTATGAACAGCGGGAAGTCTTGCTTTATGTGACCCACCCGATGGCAAAGATTGCATTTTCTATTTTCTTTAACCTTGTTCTTTGTTTTAGATCCCTCATTCCTCTGCATTTTCAAGGACTTACATTTCCTGGACAGATGACCTTTTTTATTGCAGTTTAGGCATACGGCGGCCATTACTGATTCTTCCTCAGGTCTGGCCCTTTTTCGATTGACTTTGGGCTCCTTGCTGACCTCAAACATTGTACTTGCCTCAGGGCGATCAGTTTCAGACTCAAATTTATTACTAGAGCTGACTCCTTTTTCGTACTGTAACATACCCTTCTTGTCTAGATCTTCGTACTGGTAAGCCATGTATATCATTTCAGAGAAAGGAAGCTTCACATTTCTCATTACACTGTTCTGATATTTTCTTTGAAGCCCGTTGATAAATCTCAAATTCTTCCTCTTCGGATTTTGAATTAGATGAGGGGCAAAATGAGAGAGTTCGTTGAATTTCTTATGATATTCAGGAACGGTCATATCTCCTTGTATCAAATAAGAAAATTCATCACATAGTCGCTCGATCGCTTCTGGAGGAGTAAATCTTTCCAGAAAAATCACTTTGAATCTGTCCCAGGTGATATCACCTTCTGGATTATTCTCTCTAACCGAATCCCACCAGAATAAAGCTTCGTCTTTGAGTGCCCAGGAGGCCAGTAATCTTTTCTGGTCATCCCTCAGCTTTAAACCATCATAGATTTTCTCAGTAGAGCGAATCCAAGCCTGTGTCTTCATAATAGATTCTTCACCAGAGAACGGTATTCCACCCATATTTCGATATTTGATTACTAGGGCCTCAATATCCGGTTCTGCATTCCTTCTGTTTCTGACACTCATTTTCTAGTACTTCTGCAAATAGCAGATCAAGTGTCAGGTTACAGAAAAGATATTTTAAAACATAGAAACAAATATTTCAAATGTAAATGTGTCTATCGAGGTGTAATTTCATTCTGCTTTACTCATACTAGGATATTATTGATCCTATTTGTATAGAGTCACCCATCCTAGAACACTCCTGGTTCTATTTCTGACGAGTTCTTTAATATGTTATATTCCAGAACTAAGCTTAACCAAAGCTCTAATACCACGTTGTGACGACCCCATTTCCCGTACGGACGGAGACAAGGGTTATCTTTGGAATATAACACAGAAACAGATAATAGCAGAATAGAATTAAATAAATACACCAGATAATGAACAATAGAATATACTGGATAAACGTAATCATCAGAGTTACACAGTATACAGGATCATACTTAGTACAAGTACAGTCCAGCTATACATAAATGTCTACAGCGGAAAACAAACATAATATGTACAATAGGAGCTGAACAGCATAAAAAGAGATAAATAATAGAATCCATATTCAGCTCCAGCTATCCAGAAAGAACCAGCTAAACCTGAATACAAGGCTGTCCGTGTAGAAAAAAAAGGCACCTGAGTTTGAAAGTGAAACAAACTACGAGTCAGTCATGGGACTGGTATGAGAAATCTACTCTACACATTTATAATATGGCTAATCACAGGACCACGCCACTTTCATCGAACGGGTTTACTCCATCGGATCGCCAGTGCTTTAAAACAAATCATTCTTTTAAAACATCGCAATGCTTTTTTATAAAAATGAAGCCATTATAAGACTCAGTTCCCATCACACAATGCAACGCAAACTGGAGGATAGAGTTTTACCTTATAATGGCCAAAATATGGTTGATACGAATAAAACAAAAGCAATTGATATTACTACTAGTGTTTATATGTTTCAAAAACAATTTCGAATCATAACTATCAATCATAGACGGAATGGGTACCATATATCATGTCGCCATATATATATACAATCAAAACCGCACGATGTCGTATTTGGAAATTGGATTTCCGTCCTGAACCAAGGCAAAAGATAGTCCTTACCGAATTCGAGACTGCCTAGCCCGAGCCTCAGGAACAACCGCAACTGCCCCTTGGAGCGACAGGGCCGGTCCACCGATGTGGATTAAAATTCCTGAACAATGCGTTTCCCTGCCCTATGGGGCGTAAACGAGACAACGAATGGCTCCAACGGTCCCGGTTCGACTGATATATCTGAGGTGCCTCGCTATCCATCATCCACATAAGTAAAATGTCAGGCCGTGTAAAAACACCGACCCAACTTCTAGCTAGAAAGAAACGCATGCCCTCCCTGAGGTCCTTCTCCCATTTCTGGTTCATACCGGGATGTGAGGCTCGCGAATTCACGTTATACACAAAGCTACGCCTCACAGGCGGTGCTTTGATCATCACCACAAGACTTTGCTTTTCAACAGAAGCCCTGATCATTTGCCACTTAGGCATGCCACACTAGCAATTCATGCTATGCGACTTATGTCCATCGATATACAACCTCTGAGCTCGTGCGTTTCAGAGAAGGGCGTTAAGCAAAAGAATAAATTCTCCGTTGCCAAACAGATGTATATTCAATAGAGATCAATCAACACAGAATAACATCCAATGTCAGACACACAGTCCATTTACAAGTCCGTTCTGGGTCTGAACGAAACCGGAGGCACTAAATACCTCGTATATTCATCGATTCCCACGTACGTCTGGACGATCACCACTAATTATCCATATTTCGGGATGCCTCCCAATCAGGACCTCAGTTACCATCCAAACAAGGTGAAGATCAGTCTTCAACCCCCGTCTTCATCTTCGACTTCTTATCGTCGATTCAGTTATTCAGAATGGGATAAACCCGGTCTTTCTGAGCAACTCGCGTATATAATAAACAAGTGCAATACTGACATATATACGCATCATTTCAATTCATTAGTCACTAACCGTTAATCAGTAAGAGAACGATTTCCCAAATATTAACCCCGATGGTCGAAACCAACATCAGATCAACACCCAGGAAACCATTCGACTTATCCAACCTTCAGTTATTTTCTAAATTTCACATCCATATCGTTTATAATATTTTATAACGATTTATCGCTATTTTTATTTATTTTAAAATAGTCAATTTATTCAAAACGACGCTTCGGGCCATAACGCGGTCGTGGCGCTGTTTTTCTTCAAATTTGATTTACACATATCTGAAAATCTAACCGTTGGATCTTCACAAAATTTACATCATTAGAAAGATCTTTTCAAAACGAATCCAACGGATCCAGTTTCGGGAAAATCCGACGGTCGGATCTCCCGGTATAATCGTTTGAAGTTTCGATTTCAAAATACGAACTGCAGCGTCGTTATTCGATTTATTTCAATTCTATTTATATATATATATATATATATATATATATATATATCGATATATAATCGATTCTGGCACTATTTTTCTTCAGATTTGAATTAAACATTCCAGACAATCCAACCGTTGGATTTTTACAAAGCTGGTGTCATTGGAAAGACTTTTCCAAGGCGAACCCAACGGTTGCTGTTTCGGGAAAATCCGATGGTCGGATCTCTCGGTATAATCGTTTGAAATCACGGTTTCAAAATACAAACTACAGCGTCGTTATTCGATATATTTCAATTCTATTTAAATATATATCGATTCTTCGATTTCAAAAGCTCTATTCTTTTCACACATTTGATAAAAATGATATTTTTATCTAACTGGCTTCTATTTCAACACTTCACTATTTTTACCAATTCATGTATATAATAAAAATGAGATTTTTAATGTAAAACAGTTTATTTCAAAACACGATTATTTTATATAGTTAATATAGGTGATAAAAATAGGGTTTTTATTTTAAAACAATTTATTTCAAAACAAGATTCTTTTATACATTTCATATTGATGTTAAAAATGGGATTTTTATTATAAAACAATTCCTTTCAAAATATGAATACCATTCAACACATGAATTTCAATTCAACGAATGAATATCGATTCAACACATGAAGGTTTTCTATAGTTTATATAAATCGATAAAAAGGTGATTTTTATATTTTAAAACACGAACACCATTCAACACATGAATTTCAATTCAACGAATGAATATCAATTCAACACATGAAGGTTTTCTATAGTTTGTATATATCAATAAAAATGTGATTTTTATATTTAAAACACGAATACCATTCAACACATGAATTTCAATTCAACGAATGAATATCTATTCAACACATGAAGGTTTTCTATAGTTTATATATATATAGATAAAAATGTGATTTTTATATTTAAAACACGAATACCATTCAACACATGAATTTCTATCCAACGAATGAATATCGACTCAACACATGAAGGTTTTCTATTCAACGAATAAATATAGCTTCAACAAATGAAAATAATTCAAACACATGAATATTATTCAAAATTTCGGCAGCATAACGGCAGGGTAGTTAAAACCGGGACCGTCCTTAGTACGGCTCCTCGCTCTACCTTAAAATCTCGCGGTTTTTGACAATGGGGATCATGCATCTAGTTCGCACGCAGGCGGCATGTATATATTTATTTCATTTCCACAAACTAATCCTAAGTGGTTTCAACCAAATATTTCTCAACCACAAATGCGTATTTTTCAACCATAATCAATCAATATCAACCACAAACAATTCCAATCAACCATTCGCTATCAATCAATTTTCACACCAATCACAACCAATAAATATCGTCCATGGTTTGTGGACGAGGGGCGTATATTTATATATAGCAATTCACTTCTATTTCAACACATATATAATTTTTACAATGCATATATAACTTATACATCGAACGTACAACTTGTACAACACTTATACATGAGGTATACAACGCTTATATAACTCATACATCGATCATATAATTTATACATCGTCGTTTTACATATCGTTTATAAATTAGAAATCTCACATTGGGTTCCACTCCACCAAAAATAGCAGAAGGCTCAAAAAAATATGTGGTCTCTTCTAAAATGTAGAAGACATCCACACGGTTACGATGTCTCTTGTTTCACTGGATTTCGACCAGATAGCAAAAAGATATGATTTTTAAAAATTTTGCAACACTTTTAAATGTTAAAATCACTTTAAACTATTCAAACCTATACCTTTCCTTTGATGTTCGAAACTAGGTCTTGATCTTTCTTCAACTTGGTGCAACGATAAGAGGATCGGCCAACACCACGTCACAACCCTCCGAGAGGCGCGCCGAACGATGCCAGGGGGGCCCCACTCGGTGGCACGGTGGCTGAGATATCGGGGACGACGCGGCGGCACTTCTCGGCGTTGAATCTCGAAAAATACACCACTAGAGAAGCTCCAACTGGTATGGATTTGAAGAGCGAGGCAAGGGCTTCAAAATTCTCCAAAAGAGCAGTGGGTTTTGATGCGTGGATGACGAGAAATTGAGGCGCGAAGAACTGAAGGGAAGCCGCTGTTGATTTCGAGGGCACCGGGGAAGAGAGAGAGAGGGTGATGGCCAATGAGGGATTTTCTTTATTTTTATATTTTTTTAAATTTTGAAAATACCCCCCTTCCCACACGAACGCCAATTCAAACCCAACGACTGTCATCCCCAGCGTTTTACCCCCATTCCGAACACAATGGGATATGTTTCGTAGGCCCATTCATTTGTTTCAGTCAGTTTTCCTTCAAATTAAAATATATAACAATCAATATTTGATTTGAAAGTACATTTCAATTTGCCAAGGCCACAAACCGATTCGAAAAATTCCAGAAAAATAAATCTAGCTATGTTTTGACGATACGGTCCCAACAAAACTAGTTTCGTCGAATTCTGAGACCGTTTGCAAAAAGGCCCATTTCTGGTCGATCCAATTTAACTGTAATTGACAAAAACACGTTTTCCTTTGCCACGCTCACATACTAGCTTCAAAAATTATGAAATTTGAAACCTAGCAATAACTTCACATCCCGGATCCAACAAAAGTGGTTTCGTCGAATTCCAAGGTCGTATGCAAAATGGCCAATTTCACGGGCTATATAAATTCCATAGCGACCTTTCTGAAAATTCATTTGGCCATAACTTTTGCTTTCCGCTATGAAAATTCGATTTTTCAGATTTGTTAGAAAGGTATTCACTAACAGATTTAAATATTTTTGGTTTCACTCAAATCCGTTTTGTTTTGCACCCGGTACAGTCCGACAAAGTTTGAATTCAAATTTTGAAACAACAGCGCCATTTCAGGCCTTGTTTATAAATATAATTAATTATATTCGTTTTCAAACATCGATTCAAACTCACTTTTCATTGCTATAATTTAAAATATTTATTTTAAATATTTAAAATCCATTATTTTAGCCAATTTAAAAATTTTAAATTGGTTCAGATTTTCAGGGTCGTTACAACGAACTAGACATTTATAGCTGGAATCTATATTGCATTTTGGTATAAATTCTAGATTAATTAATTTTCACAATGTATCAAAGTTTACATGCCCTAATATAGAATGCCATATGCCAGAAGATTCAACAATGTAAGCAAAAGATTCACTTTTATCCATATCAGTGCATGATACAATAGTGGTTATATTTGCTTTAAATAAACCATCACACACATATCCTCTTCCAACATACACTCCATTCTTGGAATGAACAAATTTATCAGCTTCAAAGATCAATTTGAAGCTATGCTTGCTCAGCAACGATCCTGAAATCAGGTTCTTGCGAACTTCTGGAACATGGAGAACATCATTTAAAGTCAGTTCCTTTCCAGAAGTTAGTTTCAGCACAACTTTTCCTTCGACCTTTGAAGTGGAAGAATTGCCCATAAAAAGTTATTCAGCATTAATTGCAGATTTATAGGTTGGAAACATCCACTTGTTAGCACATATGTGTCCCTCCAGTGTCTACAAACAATTCCTTCGAGTTACCAACAAGGTTGCATTCTGATATTACTACGCATAAATCAAGATCAGAAATGCCTTTTGAAACATCAGCCGTATTTGCTTCTAACTTCTTCTTTTTAGATGCACGACATTCGGCTGCTTTGTGCCCCTTATTTCCATAGTTGTGGCAAGAACCCAGAAATTTCTTTGACTTCTTAGGAGCCTTCTCCCTTTTTCTTTTGTTATTCTTGTCTGACTCAACAACATTTGCTTTGGTAGCAATATTCTAAGAAATCATTTTCTTAGAATTTCTGTTATCTTCCTCATTGCGTAACCGAACTATGAGATCTTCCATTGTCATTTCCTTACGCTTGTGCTTAAGGTAATTTTTGAAGTCCTTCCAAGAAGGAGGCAATTTCTCAATAGTTGCAGCAACTTGAAAAGTCTTACTAAGAGTCATGTTTTCATTTTCTATTTGACGGATGATAAGTTGCAATTTTTGAGCTTGACTTATCATCGTCTTTGAGTCAACCATTTTGAAGTCAAGAAATTTTCTAGCAATAAATTTCTTCATGCATGCATCTTCAGTTTTGTACTTCTTTTCCAGAGCCAACCAGAGTTGCTTGGATGTTGCAATAGTATAATAGACATTGTACAGGCTATCATATAGACCATTCAGAATATAGTTTTTAACACATAAAATCTAAGTTTGTCCAGATAGTCAGAGCCTCTAGTTTGGTACCATCATGTTCAAGTTCATCTACCATAGGAGTCTCTTCAGTCAGAAACTTTGCAAGGCTCAATGTTTTTAAAGAAAACAACATTTTCTGTTGTCAACGCTTGAAATTAATTCCGTTGAATTTCTCTGGCCTTTCTCTGTGGGACAGAGTCATTGTCGAAAGCACAGGAGCTGGTGGAGTGTTTGTCACCGTCTGAATCGGTGCAGAATCATTGTTGTTGTTTTGTGTCATTTGCAACAAATATTGTTTTAAGATTGTTAAAATTTTTGTAATACACAATTGTATTACAAACAGACAACAACAACAATCAGTATTATTTAATTATGCCACAATTATCGCATCAAACTGTGTTTACAATAATCACATAGAGCGCAACCGTTTGTGCAACAGATTAAAGATATACAGAAAGTATTCTTTTTCAGTAATGTCCAAGCCTAGAAATATTCTATTTCCTTGAAACAATATTGTCATCGTATGCACTGATTGACGTAGTTGCAATTTGTTTCCTAGGATAAAATGGGCCACTCCGTAGCATAGTGGGAGCAAACCGAGTTCAGACGAACTGAAGTAGATTACATAAACTAGATCAGAGGATTACTTTGAAGAAGAGGAAGTAATATGAGCAGAAAAGTTCATTCTGTCTTGTTTTGGGCAGTGTATTTATAGGCAAGGAGGAGTGCCTGTTCGCATGCATTAGTAATCGTCAGAATAGGAAAGGTTGCAACCCTCTAACCACCTGGTTATTAATATGCGTATGTTGAGAATTCAAATGGTTGTACTCATTCAACTAATAGACATTCTTTTCGAATTCTGGACTGAATGGTCACACATTTAAAATTCTAAGAAAAAAATATATTCTCATGTCAATGCACTAGCCCAATCAACAACCGTCGGTCATATTCAATCAAGAGACCCCAAGAGCCCCAAGGCCCTTATCTTTGACATTTTAATGTATTATTATGTCAAAGCCAAGCCTACATCCACATATCATCCCTCTCCTTTCTATTTTAATAAGCCTATTTGGCTCCTAATATATTAAGAGAGATTGTGCTAATATTTCCATGATGTGCGACTTTAAAAGTTGCTATCTTTTCTTATTCCCAATTTCCACTTTCTTTGCTCATTCATTTCCAACAAATCTACAATGAACGAGATGCACCAACCTATATTTTACACACTGCAGGATTGTAAATTTATTCTATTTAATTCATACAAGGTCGTATCATTAGAAAATGTTGAAATATGATTCTTTAAAATGTTTACATATCCATGATCTTTGTTAAATTGTTTTGTGACCATTTTATGCCAAAGTATCTATTTCAGACTATAACTTTTAATTAAAGAAAAATTGGACATACTATAACTGGTCCCATTGAATTGGGATAATGGTTTTCATTTCGTTGAGTGGTCATATAGGGAATTCAGACAAAGAGTTTGAGTGATATGGTAGTTTTTAAGTTTGCTGGATGGAATTAAAGAGTGCTAATAGGTTAAAATTAACTAGTACAACCGTTTTTTTAGGAAGACGGTTGTGCAGCTGTTTAACGACCTGTTGTTATAAAGAAAGGATGAAAGATGTTAACCTAATATTTCACTACAAGGATTTCACGCTATTCCAACGGTTATGAGCCATTGACGGACATTTGAAGTCGTTGGTATAACCGTTGGAATGACGTCCGCGCTTTCTTACGACTTCCAACAGAAACAACGACTATTTTTCGATAGTTTTACCAACGGTTTTTAGCAACGGCTATCGACACCATATAGGATTTGTGATATATCAATAAGCCATTGAGGGCTAGTGATAGCTATTGGAAAAGTATGACAAAAGGATCCATTAAAAAACTGGGTATTTTTTTAAATTCCAGCAAGCCATTAGTCTTTCAGCCAACCTATATATATTAAAATAATTATTTACTCCATTTCATACATATAATTCATACATATATAACATATTATAATAACAACAACATGAAAAATATAAACAACTCAGCATACACCAAATCAATTCCAATATATACAAAATTAAATATCCAAATATTCTCAAACTAAACTCATCAATGTCACACATCATCAAAACAAGCGTACACCATCATAATACATCCAAGCATAACATCTTCGCCAACTCCAAGTCAATAATATATAATATCGAAGCACATCCTCACCAACTCCAAGTCAATATGTACAATATCCAACCACAAACACTAAAAGCCATACCTCTCAAGAATGATCATCGCCTATGGAAGCAGCAGACGACGAACGAATGGAACCATGCTGCTGCATATATTCCGCTAAACGTTGATTCAACTGCTCCATATGTTTAGCGCGAGTATGATCCTGCTACTATAGCCGCTCAACCATGGCTCTAAGTTCTTTTATTTCAGCTCTATCCTACACTTTTTTTTATGTCTTTTGAGCTTCCCAATTTTGCAAATAGAATGGGAGATGTTCATATTTAAATTATGATATACACACACACACACATACATACATATTATGTCTTTTGAGCTTCCCAATTTTGCAAATAGAATGGGAGATGTTCATATTTAAATTATGATACACACACACACACATACATACATATTAGTTCCAATACACGCACCCATGCAATCCAATATATATACAGCATATACAAAACACATGCCCATGCAATAGCAGCTAAATTCTAAACTAATAATTTTGCATTCAACATTTAAATTTTTACAAAATAGCTTTGAACTAAAATTGATTTAAATTATGATTACAAGATTGTACATATTTATACCCAAATATACACTCCCATGCAATCCAATATACATACAACTCAACTCAACACATGCACTACATAACAACACACACAAAACACAGATGTACTAGTATACATACACGTGTAAGTAGACATGTACACGCAAGTTATCACTCATAATTGTAAAAACAGGGAAACTTAACAGCACTCACCCAATGATTTATCCTGCTATTAGTTACAAATTAAATGTGTGCAAGTTAATTATTCGTATAAAGCATTAATGTACTTGAACACATAATGAGAATCATTCAAGAACGATAAGCATCAACAACCTCATCATTATGCGTAACACTTTAAAATGATAAATTCACATGATCATTGAAATAATGAGAGAAAAAGAATGAAGCTTCTTCTTCGATATATGATTTGTAGATCGAACCTTCAACTCGAGTTTTTTGTCTCACTTTTTTCTTTAAATGATTTAAATGCATAATAAAAAATATTTCAATTCAAAATAAATTTAAGTTTATAATTAAGTTAATGTTTCCATAATAAGTATTAATAACATAACTCTCGAAAGGATAAATCCATCCATATTGCATGGAACCTCGAAGACATGCTTTATATGAAAGATAAGCAGGTAAATGTTCCATTACATTAAATAAACATAAAGGAAATACTTTCTTCAATTTGCAAAGAAGTATAGGAAATTCTTATTCAAGTTTACATAGATGTTCAACTTTTAATGTTGTTGAACAAAGTCCCTTATAAAATAAACTAAGTTCCATTACAACATTCCAAACTTTTATGGGCAAAAGTTCTGTGAGAGCGATGATTAATAAATTTTTCAACATTACATGACAATCATGGCTTTTCTTCTCACTCATTCCTCCATTCTTATAGTTGACACGTTTAGGAAGATTAGAGAAAATTTCATTGTAAAATCATAATTCTCCCACCTATTTTAATAGTAATTTAACTTGGTTGTTGTCTAGTTCATAGCATGCTTTGGATTTTTACTGTCATTCGGCTTGATATGAAGCTCAAGATGATTACATTTCAATATCACATCCTGATTTCAAATCGTCCTCAGTCTTCCCCATAATATTCAAAAATGTATTAAACACAATTCAAATATGTTTTTCTCGTTATGCATCACATCAATGTTATGACGGATTAGGAGATTTTTTCAATAAATAAACATACAGAATATACTTTTCTTACACCAATTATGAACTATCGATTTTTCTTGGATTTCAGTCTACTGTCTGGTTTCATGTATTATTTGAATTTTTTTTACAAGGTCCTATATATCTTTACTTGACCAAATCATTGGTGGTCGTAAAATCTAATGTCTGTTAGCTGTGAAGTTTTTTGTCTCTTCTAAAAGGATGATTAATGAAGAAAACATAAATGGTAACTAAACCATAAAATCTTCTTCCCATGTGATAAAAAAATGATCTTTTTTCTTCCACACAATTACGAAAGCAAAACGACCAGACATACTTCAACCCAACAGCATTGCATATGTAGGAAAATCGTTAATGGTCCATAACAAAGAAGTAAACATTCAAAAAAGTTTCGATACATCATATGTTTCAACTCCTTCATACCACAATGTTTTCAACTGTTCGATTAGTGGTTGTAAGCAAACATCAATGCCCCATGTCGGATCATCAAGGACAGGGACGACAATTGTGAGAAACATATACGAAGGTTTCATACACATCCATGGAGGTATTCGTAATGTGTAATGATTATAGGACAAGATGAATATTTAGAACCATGCTAAAAAATTTGTGAAATTCCATTCATATATAAACCTAGTCTAACATTACGGTTCTCCACAGCGAAATTAAGATATTTCTAATCAGAATTATTCTATGCTTCTCCATCGGCTGGGTGTGTTAACGTACCTTCTTCAGTTGTTCTCATGTTGTGTCATCTCGTATGATGCGCTATTATAGATGATGCATAACATTATGCAACCATTTAAACATGTATCTATTTTTTGTTATGCTAAATCAAAAGAGGACATAAGTTTTTCCATTTCCTAATAATTTCGCATATTAAATTATCAGATGGCAAATGTCATTTAGCAGCTGGTATAATAGCTATAAATTCAGCTTCTGTAAGCTTGTTTTTTGATTTCATTCCAATATATTCTACAACTACTTATAATTGAGTGTCGCTTGTACATCCATTTTAAAGAGGTTTCTTAGTAGCATCTAATAAATCATATATTTTTGTGCTCTAACAATTGGTTCCTCTTCGACATTAACATTGTCGCTATCAACTTCAACTGTAGAGAACATTGACCATGCTGCATCTTTAACCATATGTTCTATGAGATCTGTCGTACTAACTTCATTACCAACGACCTCTTATGACTACTTTTGATTAGATGCTACACCTTATCCATGACGATCCTATGCCAAATAATTGGACATGAAACTGTATTGGCACAAATGAACTCTAACATATCCGATATCAAATGTTTCAAAGATTTGCATCTACTATATGGACAACAAATTTCTATGTCAATTCCATTAGTACTTAAAGCAAATTCGATAAGCACATGTACCCTATTATGAAAATGTTCACTTATGTGCCTTCATTTTACTTCATTGATACATCCATCTCTGATCAATAAAATAATTGATCCTTTTTCCTATTAAAAAACCTAAGATAAATGTTTATAAAAAAATATTCATTCCTTTTTCATACTGCTTTATTAAATATAAATAATAAAGCACAACATGCAGTAATTTGTCTATTTTCACCATTTTAGTAAATATATACTAAATTACATATGATTTTTTACTATTTTGCTAAATATATAATCCATGATTGTTTATGTACCAAAATTAATATATAATTTTATCATATACCAAATTATATTATTTAAAAAAAAATAGTATGTGAAACATATTGTACCAAAGTTAATTTTAAATAAACAATTAAGGGTTTATTGACCTTTTCGTGCCTTCTATGATGGTCGATCATCCTATTTCCCAACCTACAAGCACAGTAATAATTACACTCCATAAATCATATCATTTAAAACGATTTTCCAAAATTTCAGAAGCATTTTCCTCGTGTTTCTTATATCGTACACAAATGCATATACATAATGAATGAAAAGGAAGTACCATCGAAATTTTATGAACCATTCAAAATGATATGATTTACGAAACCTAATTACGTTATAGTGTTTTGACTTTTCCAATACAGGGACAAATCCAACAAATATTGTATCAAATATAATGTGGAAGTCTGTTTCATAATACAAACGAATTCCATATAATGATCATATATAACACTTGTTAGATAGGGACAAAAATTCTCTAAGGGATTTATTATTTGTTTATATTTTACTATTTTGTTAAATTTAAAAAAATAAAGCACATTGTACATTAATTTGTTTATATTTTACTATTTTATTGAATATGTACTAAATTATGTGATTTATACTATTTCACATAATATGTAATTCATTTTTGTTTATGCACTATATTAAATATATATATTTTTTATCAGACACCAGTAGGTTAATTGAGATGGCAAATCAGTGCATGTAGAAAAGCTTCTCAACTTCTCTCCCAGTTGTACTTAATATTTAAGTTGTTCTTAATCCACCAAACTAGCATTAATCGTCAAATCTGAAATTCTATTGTTGTATTCCTTATATTGAGTTTTTGTATTAAGCACTGACGTTACCCTTTCATGACTTATGCCAATGATAGAGCTCACCCTATTGCCCCTCTTAATCGAGTTGGTGTTGTAAAGCAGAGGATAGAAACTGGAATCTCTTGTTGAGGGGAATAGATGTAGAGGCAAAATCAAGATGGACCTACAGGCATAAGAGAATCAACATCGAAGATGATATTTTTAGGGTTTTCTAATAGTAAGGGAAAGGAATTTGACTTAAATTGTTTAGGATGAAAAAGAGATACAGGTTGGTGGATTAAATATATAATTTGTTTATATGCTAAATTATAGTATTTAAAATTAAATTTTTGTTCCATACAATATTTTACCAACCTTGATTTTAAATAAATGATTAAGGGAATATAATGCTAGCTATTTGGAAAACATACATATTAAATCATTCAAACCAATCCTAATTAATCTAACAGTAATTAGGATGCAAAACTTATATACCTAATCAATCCTAACCAAATCATTCAAAACATATACACCAAATCAATCATAACCAAAAATATGGATATTTTGATGATAATAATAGCAAGCATGCATTACGGTATAATAAACATTCAATGGGCTATTAAGGACAACTATAATAAGTAATTAGGATAATTTAGAAAATATAAGATAAGTAGGGTTTTTGACAAACCTAATTTAGAGAGGCCTAGAGAGTGAGGAGAGGAAGCACGTAGTGGTTGGTGGCGCTGGAGGTGGTTTAAAAGGAGAAATGAGGGTTGTCAGCATTTAGGGAGGAGGAGTAAGGTGGGTTTTTGCGAAACTAGGGTAGCTTGAAGAAATGAAATGCTCATGGTCTGGAAGACAGGTATATTTCAAGGGATACCAACAGCCAATAACGGCTAAAATAACAATGGCTTTCAACGGTTACAGATGATTAAGATATTGAAATAATATTTTTACTACCAAAACGACTAGCCATCGCTGGCTGTTGGAAATGTCGTTGGCGTCCATCGAAAAATTGGCATAGCTATATGTTGTTGTTCTTATAATATTATCTTCTTATTTTCCATCAGCTCTAAAACTATGATCTACTCTAGTTCTTCCCCTAAACCCTAAATGACACTCAAATCCACTTCTAATTTCTCTTAATCATTTACAAGTGATTAAATCTTCATAAGTCTACATGTTTTCTTCACTTATAAGGTTTTTAACATCCATTCCTTGTTGTCTTAGATTGGTATCACATCAATTTCCTTATGTTTGTCGATTTGGTAGGTGATTTTGATCTCCCTCTAGAATATGTTGCATTATATGTTAAGAATAAGGATTTTATCACCTATATACAAAAATCACCCAAAAGTATGATTATATTTATTAATTTTAGATTTGCAAACCTTAGACTACCCTAATTAGACATATAATAGATTGAAATGATAAGTTTAAATGAATTAATATGTAGATTTACCCTACACCTACACCTAAATGTGATAGAATAATGTTTACTGTGAATTTGGGTGTTTTCTATGATTCATATTCATATGCTTTATTGTTCGATTTGTCGAAATTCTTATTTTGGATGTTATGCTTGATTTGTGTTATAATTTCTTGTAATTAGGACTTAGATTGAAGATTAGAACATACTCGAGATCAGAGTTCGTCAAAATCATAAGAAAGCTGAAGGATAGGTGTAACACCCCACGTCGATTAATGTCACTCACAAAGGGAATGCATTAACTTCCATGGAGGTTATAAGTGAATATAGAACAGAAAAATTACAACAAGACAGATAATAAATAGTACTTGGAAATCTAAAACTTCATTTTATTGCAGCGGAAATTAAACATGTTTGTTACATCATAAAACCATAGATCATAACCAAGTACAATATCCATCTTCATAAAAACAAAATACATAATCCCATTACATAAATAGCCATTAAAAAGATAACAAGCTGGACTTTACTTCAACGGTCCAAGCTTTCCAAAGAGAGATGAAGCAATTCAATCAAACTCCACTAGAGCTGGGCCCAACCTGAGGACCTGGAGGGGAAAAAGGATAGAAATAGAGGGGGTCAGACATAAAGTCTGGCGAGTATGATAATTCTAACAATACTATTTTCAAAATAACTAGACTAAGGCATAAGCTGGAAGACAAGTAAATGTCTATGAACTCTTAGGAAGATAAAGATAGCGTTTAAGATAACGGTAAAGGCACACCTAATTACTAACGAATGATTACTACACTGCACCGCACATTACTACACTGCACCACACCAGTCACTCTATTGTTTGATCCCACTTGCTTCACACAGAAACTTTATAAATAGCCTTACGTACCCCTAGCTGACTACATAGGTGCCGTCTGCCCCTATCTCCACTAGGTGTACCCCACTACCCACTTTCGATCGGCTCCCTACTCGTAGATACCCGTGCTGGCCCCACAGTGGGGTGTATCACTCCCCTAAAGTGGCAACCCAATACAACTTGAGAATGCACGGCTTATACCTACATGATGCAACAACATCTTACCTACCAGCCCGGGTCCACACACGCATATGAAACCCGTTGGACTTGTGTTGCCACCGCTCCCCGTTTTGGCCTCTTACAGTCAAACCCAGCATGCGTGTCCCGTCCTCGACTTGGGTCGAGCCCACAAAGATACGTTTGGGATACTGGTCGAAATGGGCCCCCACAAGCTACCCACCTAAGCTTGTCACTAGTATATCCCACTTAACCCTCTTAGTCATGTTCATTTACATGTGTGTTTGGTTAAGTCTTACTAATCGTATTTCACATGCCACTAATGGCACCCCCTAGATTCCTCATGCTACCCAAGGCACCTACTTAACCCCCATGTCCCACCTTACATGTTTATCTAGTTAAGTATTTCTTAATTCATTCAGGCCATAACCTCATAAAGACCTCTCACATTAGACTGGCATTTATGGCAGCTGGATTTGTCGGGCGGGTCCGGGCAGTCTTACACCATAAAAGAGTCTAACCTCTTGTCTTTACAACCGTTATGCTTTAGTTTAGGCCTAGGGCCTCTCACATTGGGCTGACATTTGTGACCACTGGATTTGCCGGGCGGGTCCGGGCAGGTTTACATCACAAACGAGTCCAACCTCGTGTCCTAAGCATTGATTAACACTTAAAATCTTTTACCCCAGTTTTAATAATTCCCTATTCAAATTATTAATTAAGTCAACTTTTAATGATGTCCATAATTAACTCAATTATGGCCATCCACTTATGGCATGCAAAATCATATCAATTGCACCCCAACTTTTTAATATTAAATCCTTAATATTACCCCTACCCCACGTTTATACGTTCGCTTATTCAACGCATAATATAGGCTGGACTTGTATAGTCTAACACCTAGCACAAAGATAAATTATCACAACATATAGACAATTAAAATAAATCTAATCATAATAGGGGTGAAACTTGCATAAACTACACATGTTAAGGATCAAAAGGTGTCAACTTGTTAAATGTCTCAATTTACATGATATGATCATAGCCCAAATCTATACATAAACTTGCATATGGGGTTTTTAGGCAACATAATGATGGTGTGAACTAGCATAGGATATCACATATGTCATAGCATAATTCTAGATGTCATAATAGATGTCTTGGTATATGTTCATAACTTTTCTAATCAATCTAACTTGCATATGTGACTTGTCATATAGATCAACATAACCCAAACATGATGATTTAATTAATATGAACTAACTAGCATAGATGGTAACATCATGGCCTTTTTAACATGTATGTTTCATCACAACTTAGCATAGAAACTTTCAACGTACATAACATCATCATAGCATGATTTACAACATATAAGATCTCATCATCACATAACATTGGATTTACAATATACAAGATAGCAAAAGGGGTTTACAACAACATATATGATAATTCACATCATCTACTCATAATCCATTCATAACTCAACCTAATTAAAATGATAATAATCTTGTTAAGATCATCATACTCACAATTTAGAGAAGAAAAGAGAGAGTTTTGCTTTGCTTTAGGGTTGAGAGAATTAGAATTGAATTTGCTTTTCTTCTTTCTTAGTTGGCGGCGACTCCATTGATTTCCATGGCGATGGCATGACGGTAACTATTCTATTTTAATTAGGTTTAGGGTTAGCATTAGGATGTATTTATAGGTGTAGGAAGTTATTTAGGACCATTAGATTAACCATGAACCATGAGAACCAATCAAATGCAAAATCTGCATTTGAGCGAATCGGCACACGGGTTGACAGCCAAACACCCTGGATTAACCCCTAGTCGACCCAGCAAGGCTCGGATCGACCTCAAAAATGGGCCGGTTCGGTTATTCCCCCTCCCAATTCGCTGTTTTGAACTTTTTCGTATATTTATTTATTTAATTTTTAATTTATATATATATATATATATATATATCAATATATATATATTTCTTTGCGCAACCCATTTCACTTAATTCTTTTCTGAAAATTAAGTATACTTTAATTTGTGAATTTTAATGTTATAAAATTACGGGGTGTTACAATAGGGTTTGAAAGGCATCGGAATTACGTCTAGAAAATTTGAAGTATTTCAGAGTTAAGTACATGGATCAGTACTAATTCGTTTAGATGGATTGACACGGATCCATCATTCTTGATGGTATTGGCATGCGTTCCTTGATGGAGGTATGCGAGGCACATGGAAGGGTTTGAAAAAGTTTGGATGATGCATGTGGCCAGAATTGAATGGATCTGCATGTTTTATTTCATGTGGTATTGGCATGTGACATTAGACTCGAAAGAAGCTAGAGGGAAGCTTAAAAGGGGTCAATAGCACTTAGCCAAAATTTAGCTAAGTAAATGGATCTACACCGATCCATAGGGGATGGATTGATATGGACCCATGATGGTTGTGAATTAGGTTACACGATCCGTATGAATGAGAAGATGGTCTTCAGGGTTGCAATGGAGGTTGTGGCTCAGTGATTGCTTCTATGGATTGAAAGTTATAGCATGATGTCTGATGGATGGTGTAACACCCCGCCTCCACTAGGGTCACTTGCAAAGGAATGCACTAGCTTTAGAGGGGCATTATTGGTAAACATGCACAGAAATATCACAAGACAGAACATATAAAATAGCGGAAGTAAAATCAAACTTTCATAACATGAATAAATAAGGTCTAAAGCCTTTTACATCAGAGTACATCAAAACCTGTCTTGCAATAGTAAAGAAGCATAAAGACATTTTCATAAAATATTCCCCAACTAAAAACAGTAAAGTAGCCATTAGCCAAGAAAAGTCCAAGCCATCCATGATGACCTTCAAGCAGAAGAAGTCCGAACTAAACAACAATATTTCCTCCCTGTAACCTGGGGGGGAAACGGAAGAAAAGAGGCGAAACAAAACGGGTCAGTCAAAAAGACTGAGTAAGCCCTATCTACTATTAGCATAAAAACTAGTAAAGTTAACTGACATGAGAAACTGAGATGAACATAAGCATGATAACAAGATAGATAAGCTAAATCAAAATAACAGGATGAACTACTGAACTCAGATAAACTAAGGTGTCATGATAAATTACGATGTCAAGATAAAACAAGGTATCACATCGTCAGGTTTCTATCAAGTATAATATCCCCAAGATATCTGTCACGTATAACGCCCCGTGATATCTATCCTGTATTTTAGCTCTGCACCTACTGTACTAGTATCCCCACCGTGTCATGTGTTAACCAAGAATGACCCTCACTCAAAAGTCGTGTAATGGTCCATGTCAACCTAATATATCGCATATATAGGTTACTCAACTTGTATGTTTTATTCCATGTAAATGTTCAGTCCCTTGCCGTAGACCATACGGGCTTTCCCATGAGATTCTATATTACTTTAACATAGTTCCATGATCCTTAAGATCGGTTTGGACTGTTACCCTAAACCTAGCTAGGGTCTTCCAACATGAATTATTGTTTGTACAACTAGGACTTATGCTACCTAGGGCTGCTAGGGATTATGCTTACCTATTGCACGTTTTCGTATCTCGGTTTGGGTTCAACCACCTAGGGCCACTAGGGATTACGCTAACCGCCAACCGCGCCCTTTTTCCCACACATTCATCGTGAATCGCTTTTCCATGACTGTATGCACATGTATCACATCGTGCCATCCGAGTCCTGTCACAGGGCAAATCAAGAAATACAGGACTCGGTCGGGAGCTTTCGATTTATCTGCCGATGCAGATGCTAAGGTCTGTTTTTCTTATATGTGGTTATGGTCCCACGAGACCACTCCCTCAACTAGTGAAAGACAAGACAGGATAAATCCTGTATGAGAACACAACACTGGCCAACCCACATCCAAGCCTTACCGCAACCATAATTAGATAGCAATTATGGTCTTTTGGGTGTTCTCTGCCTTTCCATACGTACACGCTTGACCAAAGATGGTAGGTAGCCTGACGAAATGCTATCTAGGGTACGACCGTGTATCGTCGACTATCCCCTATCCATCCCCGTCTTTAGGTCGCTCGTATAGCAACCAAGGCATACTCTTGGTTCTTCTAACGCAGACCTTAACCTCTCATGAGCCTAGTATAATCACCTGGCAGCTCATAGAGGAATACCAAGAATATCCTCACGTTCCCCGAAGCCGCTGCTTCGTTACCCAGTTCGCTGGAGCCTTTATCTAAATCAGATACTTGCTCCTACTCGTATACTTAAACGATAACCTACCATATCAGGTTACTCATCTATCTATGAACTGGTCTAAATTTCCTTGACTAAGAATCATTACTTAGTTATTCTTCAACTAAGGTTTACCACCTAGCATTGTTCCCGTTATCCTTGTTAACTATGGTTATCCACCTAATCCTCGGAACTAGGGTTTACATAATGGATTAAGTGTCACTTAAGTTCATGACTTAACCCGTCTACAAATCCTGTCAAAATTGGCTAAGTATCCAAGTTCAAGGCTTAACCCTACAAACCATGCTCAAGTTGGTTAAGTATATTAAGCAATTCACGACTTAACCTCGTCCAATTATCATTCTAGATTGGTTAAGTATATATTAACTTGACCCTATCAATTTACTTAGTCAAATCGGTCAAGTGTATTCAAGCGATTCGTGACTTAGCCTTATCATGTTTTCACGTTATATTGGTTAAGTATTGGTTAACTTAACCACAATAAATTAACGAGTTAGATTGGATAAGTATAGGTCACTTAACCACATCAATTCATCATGTTTAGATTAGTTAAGTGTTTAACTTAACCCCATTAAACTACCAAGTGGGATTAATTAAGTCTAGGCTAACTTAACCCCATCCGATTTCCATGTTTAGACTAGTTGAGTCTAATCTTAACCCCATTCGTTAACCGTATTTTTCGATTAAGCGTCATTAAGAAAACTTACTTAACCTTACCAAGTTATCGCGTTGGATTGATTAAGTGTTGGTTAACTTAACCCCATCCACTAGTCATATAAAAATGGTTAAGTGTCATTAGGCAAATCAAGTTACTTAACCTACCCAACCTTGTCATGTTTTGTTAAGTATCATTAGCCTAATCAAATTACTTAACCCATTTGTCCATGTCATATTTGGTTAAGAGTCATTAATCAAATTAACTTAACCCTATCATGTGGCATTAATTACTTAATGCACCTTCACCTCTCACATTAGACTTTGTTGTGGTTACTAGTTAAGCCGGTCGGTTCCGGGTAGCTTTACACCACAACTTGGTCTAACCTCGGGTTCAAGCACAACATGACCAACTTCTCACATTGGGTCCTATTGTTTACAACTAATAGTTAGGCCGGTCGGTTCCGGGTAGTTTTACGTTGCAAACTCAACCCAACCTCGAGTTGGCCACACTTATATTATCTAAGTGTCATGTCCATCATGTTTCCCAAAACATGTTACAAGTTTTCAAGCATTTGGGTAGACCTAAATTAATAGGTAAATTCCCAAAGGGTAGACCTAACTTAATAGGTAAATTCCCAAGCTTATGTTTTTATGCATACTTACATGTCACTTCCATGTTATAATTCAAGTCATGTTTTCAAGTTGTATTTTCATGTCATTAGAAATTACCCATAACATAACCCAACGCTTTTAAACTCGCATATACGTTCGCGACAACGTAATGGATTAAAAGAAGAGACTTGGCAAAGGCATGACAAAAATGGATATTAAGCCACAAGTTAATCATGGTGGCAAATGAGGCACAAATGTGTTCATTAACTTGCATGTTACATTCTTAAGCCTCAAAACATGCATAAACCCAAACTTGGCACATAAGCGAATCATGGTGACAAAAGATATGGAATGATGACTAGTAACTCGCATATATCATCATATAAGGGTTATGACTTCTTATGCAAGTTGACATAAAGGTTATGAGGGTTTTCATGTTGCCTAATGCAACATTTCAACATAAAGGTTGTAGCTTTTAGCTCACAAGATCAAGATAATGACTTCATAAACTTGCATGACATGATAGCATGTATCATACTCAATGATCAAACCCAAACTTGCAACATGAACATTTAACTTCATAGTTAATATCTAAGAGTAGGGAAAGGGCTTACATTGCTATGAAGGCACAAAAGATATGACAAAGCCCTTATGCAATCAAATAGACCCAAAATGCAAGCTCTAACATAAAAACCCTTGAGCCAAAATGATCAAAACCCTTGCTTTATGATGCAAAGATAGAAACTTGACTTGAATGCAAGCTAATGACACTCATACAAGCTTGAAAACACTTGTATGCATGGAAAATCTCTCATAGAAACCCTTTAGAAATTTTATGAAGAGAGTGGAGGCCATGAGAGGTAAAATTTTGCCATAGTTTAGTTGCATGAATGAATAATGAGGATTTAGGATAGGTTAGGTTCTTATTTATAGATTAGGCAAGTGTTTTAGGCCATAGGATTAAACCTAGATTCAATCCAAGCCATCAAAGCATGTCTTGGGGAAGAAGTCAAATGTAGGAACCATCTAGGGCCTTTAGATTAAAGATGAACCATGAGAACCATCCAAATGCAAAATCTGCATTTGAGCGAATCGGCCCACGGGTTGACAGCCAAACACCCTGGATTAACCCCTAGTCGACCCAGCGGGCTTGGGTCGACCTCAAAAATCGGCCGGTTCGGTTATTCCCCTCTCCCAATTCGCTGTTTTGAACATTTTTGCATATTTATTTATTTAATTTTCAATTATATATATATATATATATATATATATCAATATATATATATTTCTCTGCGCAACCCATTTCACTTAATTAAGTATACTTTAGTTTGGGAATTTTTCGTGAAACTTCGCGAGGCCATATCTTGGTCATACGGACTCCGATTTTCGAAAACTCGGACTCTATTTCGCGTATTTTTCCGGGACGAACGCAATGGCATAGCCCGTTTCCCTTGATTCAGATTTTACAGTTTAATTCTGCCTCCATTTATGTTATAACAGGTTATTGAAATACGGGTTGTTACATTCTCCCCACCTTTTAGGATTTCGTCCCCGAAATCTCAAAGTTAGGAAGAACATATCCTACCATCCATCATCCATCTACTCAAAACATCATCCACAAGCAACCATTGTCCTTAGATGATTTCTAATGCTGTATGAATGTATGCAAAACGTGTGTGTACATGTTCCTTAGCTAATGCTAATGATCAGGCCTGAATAATCTTTCTAATGCAAAATATGTATAGTGCCATGAATCCAACATGTATGCAAATAGTCCTAGTCATATAGATACTATATGCGTGCACAATCATTCATTCATATGCAACAACCGCATGATAATACATTCGATTTCATCCATAAACAAGTATAAATACTCGTGCATATGCAATATGAAATGTGACCGAGTCGAGCTAGTATCTAATGTGCATTCGCGCATCCACGAGCAACCACTTGCAACCATATCAATCATAACATGTTTCAAATACATGTTTACATCCATAGGGTTCTACCTAGAATTATCTGAAACAGGGTCGAGAAGATAAACAGGACAAACTCCTTACAGGGTTTGTAACGGAGAATAGGACCGAGAGGATGTCCACAAAAGATAGCCTACAAGTAAGCTCTACAGAAAACAGGGATCAAGGATATACTCCCAAAAAGAGATATCATGCGCGTATCTAGTCTTTGACCATCAAAGTCGTCTTTTAACTTCGCGATTTTGTAGCTTCTTATTCCTGTTTCCATAACATGAGCTGGAACTCATTTCTTCGTCGCCTCTCGTTCCACTTGCACTTATCCTTTTCCTAGAATACTTGACGCAAACATGACTGCATACTCATGATCTCATGCAAGCTTTCCAAAATTCACTAGTGAATCTTGGATCTCGTTTATATACTATAAGGCATTCCATGTAGAAGAACTTTCTCTTGAAAGTAAACAGATGTCAATCAGGTTATCATGCGCACTTACTAGGGTGATCTCTATAACCCATGCATAAATGAAGTAAACCATCCGTTTTATTGGCGAACACCACTCGATCGGGCTTCAAATTTCCAATAAAGGCATCAAGGGATTCTAAGTAACTAGTCATGACAGAACCTCAAAAAGGTTACCCGATACTTCGAGGGCATTACCAAGGCTAGTCAAAAGGTCTAACTACCCTCCTATCAAAACCGAGAGTGGCACCCCCTACTGGATAACCACTTCATCCCTAGAATCCATCCATAGCTTATAAACATAAGCATTATTTCCAAACTCAACACTTGGCATAGACATTCCCAAATCCAAACAAGTCATGTATAAATGGACTGATTCTCCAATAGGACTTTGAGACAAAAATGGGATTCTCTATTACGCTAGTACTTAAGGTGCAGAGACTCAACTATCGAAGCAGACTTAAATGATACGAACAACGAAGTCCTAACGGGATGATAGAGAAGAAAAGCTAAACCTTTAACAAGATTGTTACCCTCCTTCCGAGGTACTCTAGAAATGAGAGCATACTACTGCCCTCCCGATGATCTTGTCCTTGTCCCATAATACTTAACTATCCGCCCCGTTTTACCATGCCAAAGGTACTCTCTCGTCATGGGTTTCATTGTTCATCTTTCTCCCTCCTTTGAGGACTAAGCCATACCAACAAGTTGCTCATCCTTAAGCTCGTATCCTTTATCCTTCTTTCTCATGATCCTTTCTTATAACGCGGCCACTGGTCTCTCGAGAACCACCTCCATCGTATGGAAAGCACTTTCGTAGGTAGAAAAGACTAGTCGCAGTTAAAACTACTGTGACTACAGATGGAGGAAAGAAAGGAAAAGAAACTCAATTAAGGAAACAAGGATAGTGCTAATGGCCTTTGGGGAATAGCCTTTTTCTTTTAAAAGAAAATTTTCTTGAAAAATGCTTCTTTGTAAACGGTTTTTTTTTCAAATAGTTTTCAGAAGGTCTTTAAAAACTTTTGCCCAGTCTGGTAACCTTCTGCTCTGATACCACGTGTAACACCCCGCCTCCACTAGGGTCACTCGCAAAGGAACGCACTAGCTTTAGAGGGGCATTATTGGTAAACATGCACAGAAATATCACAAGACAGAACATATAAAATAGCGGAAGTAAAATCAAACTTTCATAACATGAATAAATAAGGTCTAAAGCCTTTTACATCAGAGTACATCAAAACCTGTCTTGCAATAGTAAAGAAGCATAAAGACATTTTCATAAAATATTCCCCAAGTAAAAACAGTAAAGTAGCCATTAGCCAAGAAAAGTCCAAGCCATCCATGATGACCTTCAAGCAGAAGAAGTCCGAACTAAACAACAATATTTCCTCCCTGTAACCTGGGGGGAAACGGAAGAAAAGAGGCGAAACAAAACGGGTCAGTCAAAAAGACTGAGTAAGCCCTATCTACTATTAGCATAAAAACTAGTAAAGTTAACTGACATGAGAAACTGAGATGAACATAAGCATGATAACAAGATAGATAAGCTAAATCAAAATAACAGGATGAACTACTGAACTCAGATAAACTAAGGTGTCATGATAAATTACGATGTCAAGATAAAACAAGGTATCACATCGTCAGGTTTCTATCAAGTATAATATCCCCAAGATATCTGTCACGTATAACGCCCCGTGATATCTATCCTGTATTTTAGCTCTGCACCTACCGTACTAGTATCCCCACCGTGTCATGTGTTAACCAAGAATGACCCTCACTCAAAAGTCGTGTAATGGTCCATGTCAACCTAATATATCGCATATATAGGTTACTCAACTTGTATGTTTTATTCCATGTAAATGTTCAGTCCCTTGCCGTAGACCATACGAGCTTTCCCATGAGATTCTATATTACTTTAACATAGTTCCATGATCCTTAAGATCGGTTTGGACTGTTACCCTAAACCTAGCTAGGGTCTTCCAACATGAATTATTGTTTGTACAACTAGGACTTATGCTACCTAGGGCTGCTAGGGATTATGCTTACCTATTGCACGTTTTCGTATCTCGGTTTGGGTTCAACCACCTAGGGCCACTAGGGATTACGCTAACCGCCAACCGCGCCCTTTTTCCCACGCATTCATCGTGAATCGCTTTTCCATGACTGTATGCACATGTATCACATCGTGCCATCCGAGTCCTGTCACAGGGCAAATCAAGAAATACAGGACTCGGTCGGGAGCTTTCGATTTATCTGCCGATGCAGATGCTAAGGTCTGTTTTTCTTATACGTGGCTATGGTCCCACGAGACCACTCCCTCAACTAGTGAAAGACAAGACAGGATAAATCCTGTATGAGAACACAACACTGGCCAACCCACATCCAAGCCTTACTGCAACCATAATTAGATAGCAATTATGGTCTTTTGGGTGTTCTCTGCCTTTCCGTACGTACACGCTTGACCAAAGATGGTAGGTAGCCTGACGAAATGCTATCTAGGGTACGACCGTGTATCGTCGACTATCCCCTATCCATCCCCGTCTTTAGGTCGCTCGTATAGCAACCAAGGCATACTCTTGGTTCTTCTAACGCAGACCTTAACCTCTCATGAGCCTAGTATAATCACCTGGCAGCTCATAGAGGGATACCAAGAATATCCTCACGTTCCCCGAAGCCGCTGCTTCGTTACCCAGTTCGCTGGAGCCTTTATCTAAATCAGATACTTGCTCCTACTCGTATACTTAAACGATGACCTACCGTATCAGGTTACTCATCTATCTATGAACTGGTCTAAATTTCCTTGACTAAGAATCATTACTTAGTTATTCTTCAATTAAGGTTTACCACCTAGCATTGTTCCCGTTATCCTTGTTAACTATGGTTATCCACCTAATCCTCAGAACTAGGGTTTACATAATGGATTAAGTGTCACTTAAGTTCATGACTTAACCCGTCTACAAATCCTGTCAAAATTGGCTAAGTATCCAAGTTCAAGGCTTAACCCTACAAACCATGCTCAAGTTGGTTAAGTATATTAAGCAATTCACGACTTAACCTCGTCCAATTATCATTCTAGATTGGTTAAGTATATATTAACTTGACCCTATCAATTTACTTAGTCAAATCGGTCAAGTGTATTCAAGCGATTCGTGACTTAGCCTTATCATGTTTTCACGTTATATTGGTTAAGTATTGGTTAACTTAACCACAATAAATTAACGAGTTAGATTGGATAAGTATAGGTCACTTAACCACATCAATTCATCATGTTTAGATTAGTTAAGTGTTTAACTTAACCCCATTAAACTACCAAGTGGGATTAATTAAGTCTAGGCTAACTTAACCCCATCCGATTTCCATGTTTAGACTAGTTGAGTCTAATCTTAACCCCATTCGTTAACCGTATTTTTCGGTTAAGCGTCATTAAGAAAACTTACTTAACCTTACCAAGTTATCGCGTTGGATTGATTAAGTGTTGGTTAACTTAACCCCATCCACTAGTCATATAAAAATGGTTAAGTGTCATTAGGCAAATCAATTTACTTAACCTACCCAACCTTGTCATGTTTTGTTAAGTATCATTAGCCTAATCAAATTACTTAACCCATTTGTCCATGTCATATTTGGTTAAGAGTCATTAATCAAATTAACTTAACCCTATCATGTGGCATTAATTACTTAATGAACCTTCACCTCTCACATTAGACTTTGTTGTGGTTACTAGTTAAGCCGGTCGGTTCCGGGTAGCTTTACACCACAACTTGGTCTAACCTCGGGTTCAAGCACAACATGACCAACTTCTCACATTGGGTCCTATTGTTTGCAACTACTAGTTAGGCCGGTCGGTTCCGGGTAGTTTTACGTTGCAAACTCAACCCAACCTCGAGTTGGCCACACTTATATTATCTAAGTGTCATGTCCATCATGTTTCCCAAAACATGTTACAAGTTTTCAAGCATTTGGGTAGACCTAACTTAATAGGTAAATTCCCAAAGGGTAGACCTAACTTAATAGGTAAATTCCCAAGCTTATGTTTTTATGCATACTTACATGTCACTTCCATGTTATAATTCAAGTCATGTTTTCAAGTTGTATTTTCATGTCATTAGAAATTACCCATAACATAACCCAACGCTTTTAAACTCGCATATACGTTCGCGACAACGTAATGGATTAAAAGAAGAGACTTGGCAAAGGCATGACAAAAATGGATATTAAGCCACAAGTTAATCATGGTGGTAAATGAGGCACAAATGTGTTCATTAACTTGCATGTTACATTCTTAAGCCTCAAAACATGCATAAATCCAAACTTGGCACATAAGCGAATCATGGTGACAAAAGATATGGAATGATGACTAGTAACTCGCATATATCATCATATAAGGGTTATGACTTCATATGCAAGTTGACATAAAGGTTATGAGGGTTCTCATGTTGCCTAATGCAACATTTCAACATAAAGGTTGTAGCTTTTAGCTCACAAGATCAAGATAATGACTTCATAAACTTGCATGACATGATAGCATGTATCATACTCAATGATCAAACCCAAACTTGCAACATGAACATTTAACTTCATAGTTAATATCTAAGAGTAGGGAAAGGGCTTACATTGCTATGAAGGCACAAAAGATATGACAAAGCCCTTATGCAATCAAATAGACCCAAAATGCAAGCTCTAACATAAAAACCCTTGAGCCAAATGATCAAAACCCTTGCTTTATGATGCAAAGATAGAAACTTGACTTGAATGCAAGCTAATGACACTCATACAAGCTTGAAAACACTTGTATGCATGGAAAATCTCTCATAGAAACCCTTTAGAAATTTTATGAAGAGAGTGGAGGCCATGAGAGGTAAAATTTTGCCATAGTTTAGTTGCATGAATGAATAATGAGGATTTAGGATAGGTTAGGGTCTTATTTATAGATTAGGCAAGTGTTTTAGGCCATAGGATTAAACCTAGATTCAATCCAAGCCATCAAAGCATGTCTTGGGGAAGAAGTCAAATGTAGGAACCATCTAGGGCCTTTAGATTAAAGATGAACCATGAGAACCATCCAAATGCAAAATCTGCATTTGAGCGAATCGGCCCACGGGTTGACAGCCAAACACCCTGGATTAACCCCTAGTCGACCCAGTGGGCTCGGGTCGACCTCAAAAATCGGCCGGTTCGGTTATTCCCCTCTCCCAATTCGCTGTTTTGAACATTTTTGCATATTTATTTATTTAATTTTCAATTATATATATATATATATCAATATATATATATTTCTCTGCGTAACCCATTTCACTTAATTAAGTATACTTTAATTTGGGAATTTTTCGTGAAACTTCGCGAGGCCATATCTTGGTCATACGGACTCCGATTTTCGAAAACTCGGACTCTATTTCGCGTATTTTTCCGGGACGAACGCAATGTCATAGCCCGTTTCCCTTGATTCAGATTTTACAGTTTAATTCTGCCTCCATTTATGTTATAACAGGTTATTGAAAATACGGGTTGTTACAGATGGCTCGGGTGAGAGTGGTTTGAAGGGAGGTGATAGGTAACTCATGGTGTAACATGGTTGCAAATGGTGAACGACGTTCGTTGTGTAACAAGACTACCGTACAATGGACACAACTCATGGTGTAACAATGCTATAAGATAGTATACACAATTCGTGGTGTAACAAAGTTTAATAATTAAAGTAGTTGGTGGCGTAACGAAGCTGTAGTATAATGGATTGGCTGAGGGGAACTCAAGCTTATGATAGAATGATGGAATATTGATAATTAGGAGTGCCTAGGAATTGTTGATAGCTCAAAGTGTTCTAGTTGACTCAAAGCAGGAGTACTATGGGGATGACCATTAGGATCAGAGAGATCATGTACCTTAGATAATGTACCTTGTTGCTGATGTAAGAAATATGTTGGTGTAGACATGGAGTTCGACTAGAACCGTGATTTCCACCGGTCCCTAATTGAGCTAGGATTGCCATACGGTATCAATTTATTCAGGGCTTTATAAGGTGATAGTTACGATTTTGGACGATGGATGTTATGTTTGCTATGATTGCTCTTACCTTTACTTCCCTAGGTAGACCATCACCTATAAGGCATGAAGAAGGGGACAGAGAATGAGGCAGGTGTAGGCTATACAAATTCTTTTATCATATGATTATTCCTATCAGTGTTGCTATTTTGAGTAGAAAATTTTGTGTAGTTATTATGTGCTAACTCTTTGTTTGCAAGGACAGGTCAGGTATGTGACTTAAGCTATTTATTTTCATATTTTATAATATAGCTATTGATAATTGGTCACACTAAATTGTTGTCTGACCCAGAGTTTATGTTTCCTCTTGTTATTTTGGGTGCTCTTTGGAATTGTCATTGGATGTGCATTGATATTGTTGATGAGAAGACTAGACAGTAGGTCAGGTTACGAAGATGCTGAGTGAGGACGAGCTTGGAGGAGCTTTGGCGTGTACTATGCTTGTATATATTTTGCTTTCCGCTTTATGAGACTCTGGGTGAAGTAATGAGGATTAGATGCACTTAGATATTTTGTTCTTTAGGGAAAACTCTAATAATGGCCTTTTGGCTCATCATTATATGCAAACGTGCTTACATTGGTACTGATTAATGTAATAATTTATTAGATAACACAAAGAATTATATATATAGGGCAGTCGGAAACCCCACGGTTTTTATTTAGCAATCCTGATTCTGATTCAAATTAGCAATTCATTACTTCTTCCTTGTTATGGTCCCAAATTTTAGCATCAAGAGCCACTGTGACCATAGGGGAAACAATATGGATTTTCCTATGATGTGTCAATCTCAAAACCCAGATTTGAGCATAATTAATGAAACTTTTCTTAACTCAGGAACCTAGATTCAGATAAAATTCATAAAAGAGCCTGTATTCAGGTAAAGTGATGTGAAGTCATTCTATGACATAGAACATCAAAGCCTAGATTCAGGTAAAATTAATAAAGGAACATTATATTGTGAAAATAATCTGGTGAAGCTTCCTTTGGCTAAAAAAAATTGGTATGAAGTTGTCAGAAATCCAAAAACTCAAATTCGGGTATTAAAATAATCACTGTTCAGAGATTTCCTTCTAGAATAAAATAAATGAGTCCTCCTTAAGCTTAAATAGTCCGAAACCCAGATTCGGGTATTAAAATGATGGATAGTCGGACATAAATAATTTTAATATTCTCTACTTTAGAAGACCCAGATTTGGGTAGTAAATATTCATAGATATCCAGAAACGTTAGTAAAAATGCAGAGTTTACTGCGGCTTAGGAAGATACGAGACCCAAATTTAGATACTAGGATTATGGAGGTTCATATATCATCTTTTGGAATCGGAGGAGCCTTTTTCTGCTTAGGAAACCCAGAATTGGGTGATAATAGATGTTCAGAGACCATCTTTTAAAAATAAATGAAGGCTTTTTCGTCTTAGGAAACCCATATTCGGGTAATGAGATTCTTAGAAGTTCGGAATATCCTGTTTCTAATTTTGACGAAGCCATCTTCGACTTTTTAATAAATGAAGAATGTATTCTTCCAATTTGGTTACGAAATCTCTTTCGGTTTTAACTTATTTTCTGCCATCATTGGCGTTTACTAAAGTAGAGGCTTAGTGTGCTTTAGTGCTCCTTTAAAGCTTTTGATCCCTCATGCGGGATAGTACATAAACTGAGGTAGTGCATGCTTATGCCGAACCAGAGGCATGGCTTGATCATGTAGTGATCATAGTTAGAGCGTGCTTCCTTTGGATCCTGGCGCATGTCCCTAGGCTTTGCCATCCCTCCTTTAGAGGTCACTTCAATATAGCCCTCAGGCACAGTTAAAGGCTTTAGTGCATCATCCTAGCCTTTGGGCATGGACTATGGCTTACCCTCTTCCCTCTATGAGGCGCCCAAGATATACCCAGGGATTGGAGCTTGGCGTATGATGCCATGGGCTTGCCTCCTTCCCTTTTCAGGGGAAGGACCCGGGATATACCCAGGAATTCTAAACTAATCCATTGTGAGAAGGTCATTTTACCCTCAATCCAGTAGGTATTCTTATTTTTTTGCCGGGGGTCATTCCTTTATTACTTTATCCTTGTAGATGAATTTCTTAAACTTTTGAATTTATTATTTCCACTTCCTTTGGGGTTTATTTCCTTTAACCCTTACAGGGAATTGTTTTCGTACTTATATTATTACTTTAGAAGGGAAATATGGCCATAACTGCATTCCAAGATCTTGGGGCCACGTTTCCATTCGGGTGGCACAATTGGTAGGCTCCTAAAGGAATTACCATATAAACTACTAAATGTTCCTCCCAATTCGGCCCAAATGGTCCATCTGTTGGATTCTTAGTATTATCCATTACACTTCGAAGAACTAATTCCTATTCCTTAAACATCCTTGACTTTATTTGAGTATCATAATATTGGGTCATCCTTCTTTGATATTCCATTGTTCGACAAACGGCTTCGTCCTGTAATCTGGGAATAAGATCCAAGGATTCCTGCCTTAATTCCTGGTTTTTATCGAAGACACAGGTAATTCTTCCATAGGACAATATCTCAATTGGAAGCATCTCTTCACATCCAAAAGTTAAAGAGTAAGGAGTATGTCCTATAGCTGTTTTGGTAGACATTCGGTATGCCTAAAGGACTAGGGGTAATTCATCCACCTAATTCCCTTTCGCTCTATTTAGTCATTTCTTTAGTATAGTTTTAATCGTTTTGTTTGCAGCTTCCACAGCGTCACTGGCTTTCAGATGCATGACCGATGAGAAATTCTTTATTATTCCATTTTTGAGTAAAAACTGTTAACAAATTTCACTTTCGAATTGAGTTCCATTGTCTGATATAATCTTGTGGGGTATCCCAAACCTTGTTACTATATTTTTGATGATAAATATCAAAACCTTTCTGGAAGTTATTTTTTGAAGCGGTACTGCCTCTATCCACTTAGTAAAATAATCGAGTGCTACTACCGCGTACCTTGATCCCTCTTTGGAAGCTGGTAGGGGCCCAATAATATCTATTCCCCATACATGAAATGACCATGGGCTTGTTATAGAAATCATTCCATTTAGGGGAAAGCGAGGAATTTTGTCTTACCTTTGATATTTATCGCATCTTTTAACTAAGTCAATGGATTGTTTGGTCATTTGAGGCCATTAAAATCTTTGTTGTATCATTCTTTTGGTCAATTTTATCCTATTGGAATGATCTCCATAGAATCCTTCATATGGTTCAGTTAATAGTTTTGTGTCATCCTTAGGATCTACACATCTTAGGCATGGGAGTGCATATCTTTTTTGTACAAAATTCCATCTAATATGACAAAATAAGGGGCTTGCCATTTAATTTTCCTGGCTTTCACTTTGTTTAAAGGGAGTATTTCTTTGTTTACATATTCTAGAACTGATGTCATCCAGTTGCTTTCGTTGGAATTTCCTGTAATGTCCCGTATTTTTAGTAGTCAAATATTTAATTTAATGTATTATTTTAAGTATTATATTTGGAATATTAACGGATTTTAATACTAAATTCGTTTATTTAAAACAAAGTTTAAACATTAGTTTATATATAATTATAAATCGAGCTCGAAAGGGCGCGGTAGTTCGTAAAATTGAGTTTTGAACTTCAATTGAATATACGGGATTTGATATAAGTCGGATTTCTCTGAAACTAAAAACATTGGAATCTAGTTGATTATAATTTTCATATGAAAGAGAAAAATCTAAATTTCGGGTTGTAGATTGTTAGTTATGGCCAAATCAAATTTTAAAATAGTCGCTATGGAAATTGTTATTAAGTTATAACGTTTATTTAATATATTTAAAAGGGTTTTAATATAATTTAGACATCGTTTAACTTGAAATTAATGATCCTGAGTTGTATAATTTATATTTGAAGCTATGATATTTCCAGTTGGGGATTTATGATAGTAATTATTTTTTATTTTTTTATTTTTTTATTTTGGATTTTAATAACATTCTAATCGATATTATTATAAGCCTTAAAAGTGCCCATTTTGCAAACAGAGTCCGTTTTAGATAAAATCGGTTTCATTGGGACCATAACGTTAAATTATTGTACGGTATTAAATTTCATGGCAAACCGTTGTCTTATATGACCACGACAGCTGTAAACGCCCAATCATTTTATATAGCGTGGAATTAAATTTGACATAGCTAACTTAAAGGAATAAATGACTAGCTAAACGAACTCCGATTTTAACGGAACAAATTTCATTGGATCCGTAAGGAAAATGACAAGTAGAATTTCAAAGTTTCAAGTTGATTGAATTTATTTGGTGATCATGGGAAATTTAAACGCATAATTTTTAGCTTGTGGTTTATAAAGGACTTTTTACAAACAACCCCAGAATTCGACGAAACCTATCCCATTGGGTTCAGAATATTTTTTTATGCTAGGATTACAAGTTTCATCTCGATTGAAGACCGTATGTGGCTATTTTAACGCGATACTTTATCTATAAGTTTCGATATAATATAATAATATTAAATTCTATCCATGCTCTATATAAATGATCAGCATAACCCTATTTTGGAGTCAAAGTTGTTAGCATGGTCAACCATTCTTTGGTCGCCACCCTTAACCCATTCGACGGCCAGCAATACACCATTTTCCACCTAAATTTCTGATCAACTCCTTCACCTGATAACCAAACTTCATTTAGCAACCCTCTCGAGCTCGACTAGCTCTCTCTGATGATCGATCATGATGTATTCTCAAGCTCGGAGATGGCCAGAAATCACCTCGAGACCACCGGCAATCGAAGGGAAACCTAGCTGTGAAGCATTGCATCATGATGATTGGGTTTCTAGGTGTGCATTGGAGATCGTGAGGCGCTTGCGCCAGTACAGTTGGATGGGCTACAGATGGCTAGAAAATGGTGCATGGATTGATGTTCAAAGAAAAAACGGGGGTGGAGAACGAACAAAGGAAATAAAAATGATGGTTATCACCCTTGTTAACAAATTAATGGAATAATTAACGCAATTAATTATATAGTTAAGGCATCATTAGTTAATTTAAACCGTTGTTTATTGTTAATAGGACACATAGACATGAAGAGCTGCAGGAAGTAGTAATTGTTTTTTATTTCGTATGTGGGAAGTAGTATTAGTTAAATGTATTCGGCCATTAAAAAATAATAAAAGAAGAGAGAATTGGGATGGAGAGAATTGGAGGCATGGTTCTAGAATGAAGAACCAGTTGCATGGGGCAGGTTTTGCCAGTAGCAGGTTGAAAAAATTGGGCAACTGTTTGGTTCAAGACGTGGCAGAAAAATTATAAGGAAAGCGAGCTCGTGAAATCTGAACAAAGTAAATATCGGTTGGTAAAGATTTAAAACTGTTGTAATATATAGGAGTGAATATGCTCTTGTCATATTCTATTTAGTCCCACATCATGGGAATAAGTCTAACATCAGCTCCAAAGCCTATATATAAAGGAGCCAATGCAATAGAAATTGGACACACTTGAAGTGATAGAAATAAAAGTCTCTTCCCTATATTTTCTGTTCTCTTTAATGGCTTCTTATTTAACATATGTTCTGTTTTATTTTACAACACGTTATCAGCACGAAACTCTATTAGAGCTATTGTTTGAAATATTCTAGATCTATATTCATAGATCTATCATGTAAGTTATTTTTTTTTTATGTTTTGAAATCACATAGATCTACATATATGAACTTGTTGTATCTTCTGCTTAGATGTGATCCATACTTCTAGATCACTTTTCTTTTCAGTTTTTTGTAGATCTAGATTCTATTTTAGTGGATCTAACTTTTTAGATCTAATTATCTATTCTGATCCTAAATATGTGTAGATATATTCTTTTAATTCCTTGCGGATCTAATTTTGAGTTTTTCAAATGCAAATGGAGAATTGATTATATATGTATTGTTTACATTATTAATGATGTAGAGGTAGATCTAGTTTTATCCTTTCCGATCTACTACTATTTTTCATATGTAATTTTTTTTAGATAGACTAAAGATAGAATATTTCTTGAAAAAAAAAATGATTTTTTTTATGTATACCCAATAAAGACAGAAAATCCCTATAAAAAAATGATTTTTTTTATGTACATCCAACAAAGAGAGTATCTCTTGAAAAAAAAATGACTTTTTTTTGTATACCTAACAGAATTATGGGTATAAAATATAGTGATGTAGGTTTTAAATTCAATAGCAATATTTATCACTGGAAGTGAGATTGAAAACTCATGATGTAAACCAATTAGGAACCTGAAGTTCATATACATTTTTTTTAAAATAAGGAACCTGAAGTTCATATGCAAATAAAGAACCTGAAGTTCATATGCAAATGAGAAAGATGAAACAAAAGACTGAAGCTTTCTTAAAAGTTGTGACATAAAAAGATTGTACTTCCACAAGAAGGTAAAAGAGACACACACACACTATAATTGTGACAAAGACATTAGATTCAATAGAAAATCTCTAAACATGATTCATTTAACTGACATCTTTCATGTACAGTTTATATTAACTAAATATCTTGAAGATATAATATACATATTAATCTCTTGAAGAGATGTTTTAGAGATTTAATTTTATATAGCAAATCCAACATCCTAGAAGAGATGTTAGAATTTTTTTTGTTGCATTGCAATTACATAAGTAAAAGATATGCTCCCTGAAGAAAGATCACACACTCCAGAAGTATTGATTTCTTTTCTCTCTTGAATCTTATTTTTATTTAATGCACCTAATTTTGTTAATGTATTTAAGGTTTGAATGTATTTTTGTATATTGATATGACATTTCAATAGTTTGTATATATTTATCTCTGGAAGTGATAAGTTCATCCCAGAAGTGGTGATAACAAAATATCTTTAGAGGATATTTGTATATCTGGAAATGGTAAAATATCTCCCAAAGAGATCTGTTTATTTGAAAATAATAAAATATCTCCAGAAGAGATTTCTACAATTAAAGGCGATAAATATTTGTAGAAAAAGAAAATATGTATTAAAACTCCATAAATGGTGTTTATGGAATATCCCAGAAGCGAAATTATATTCTGATATGTCTATGAAAGAATTTGCATTGAAATATTTTTCAAATATCAAAGATGATGATGCAAATTTAATGACTAAAGAAAATATGTATCTCGAAGAACATATTAAGTTAAGATCTAAATACTGATCTTAATTTTGCACATCGGAAATGAATGCAAAAGTAATTTTTGTTATAAAAATGGAAAACTTAGAACCTGCAGTTTCTATGATGGTAAGAAGTAATTTTGATATAAAAAGAAAGATCTATATATGGATAGTATACTTTGAAACATGTAATTTTTTGTTGTTGTGAATTCTATGTATAGATCTGCAAGCTTTTCGAATCATTCATATTAAAGAATGTAAATCTCAGTTCTATAATTATGCATTTCTACTCAATTCAGGATCAGATATTATGCATGTATATGGTATTTTAGAAAATATGACTATTGGGAATGCAGTACAACTATAAGTTGTTTATTTCAGTTTTGATCAATATTGTAGCATGATCCAAATTTTGTTATGTTATTTTAAGTAAAATTTATTTATTTGATTCATATATTTAGAACGTATAATGGTTATTTCCGTTATTTTTATAATAAATGCATTATATGTCTCGTTATGGTAATATACATTGTATTACCATATTATTATAAATGTATTAAAAGCATTGGCTATTGTAAGTTAAATGGTGTATGATTGTGTTTGGAATAAGAATAGACATATGTATTATTAGTCAATGTATTTGGCAACTAATATCTAATGTAATGGAAAAAGTTGTATAACTCAGATCTGAGACCTAAAGTCTTAGATTATGAAAAAAGAATTTTTTGATGAAGTTTATAGTCTGAAATCTTGACAATTAGCAAGAATGTAAAAGCCTCTAAATTAAAAGTATTTTAAAAGATTGAGAACCAGAAGTTTATCATAAATTTATAAAATTAATATACATATGTGTATATATATGCATAGGAACTCGAAGTTCCTCAATCAATGAATTTGAAATACTTCATAATTTAAAAGCCTGAAGCTTTATTGAACTGTGTGAAATAATAACATTAATAAAATTGATATCCAAAGATTTCACAATTTTCAAAGAGCTGTATCTTGCTTATATATTTATATTTACATATTGTACTGAAGAATAAATTTTAACAACATGAAGTTGTTATATATTTTATTTGAATCGGAAATTCAATACAGTGGAACCAGAAGTTCAATACAGTTGAACCAGAAATTCAATACAGTTTAACAAACTTGAAATTGTTTATATATTATTTGAACCAGAAGTTTAATATGGATTAACAACTCGAAGTTGTTCATAGATTTCTTTTGAACCAGAAGTTCAATACAGTTCCAAATCAGATATTTTGGATATTATGAAACGATCTTTAAGATTCACGTTGACATTGCTTGATAAGAAAAAAATTAATGATCGGAACATTATAAACAATTTATTCTAAAATAAATAACTTGAATGAGAAAGAATATGCAAATCAATTACATATGTAATACGTGAACGCACGTATATACACATATATGCGATATTTAATTAACAACCTGAAGTTGTTATGAACTCATATTATAATTTATGCAGTCGATTGACATCAATATTGAATGACCTGAAGTCATGTGCATATTCAAATGATAGAAATTCCTCCAAGTCATTAGATCATTGAAAGGGAATAAGCAATACAATATGAATGCATCTTATCAATTAACAAGAGCATTATCCTCCTACAATTGAAATACATCTAATGTATTTGCTAGCTATGATGCTATAATGGATCAAAAATGAATCCAAAGTTGGTTTGTTATTTAAAGTGATAATGTTTTCAACATTGAGGGTGAGGATAAAGGAATCATCAATGTTAAATATTCGCTAACATATAGAATTATGCAAAGTATTAAGTAACTTGCATAAATTATCAATTATGTCCTTAATAGACTTTCTCCAATTTACATTTGAATCCCCGAAGGTTCAAAAGGTGTAAATTACAGCTGAAAATGTGGTATAAAAGTCAATTCAAAATATATTTGGAGTAAGTCATAAATATGCAAAATAAAGGAGGTGAGTGTTCCTGAAAAACACTTAAGGGTACTTTGAAAGAAACCCATGACATGATTGTCAAAATTAACCCCATAAGTGGTTTAGGTACCTAAAGCATGATAAGTTTTGAGATCTCAATAAATTATGTATATAACTGACAAGAAATAATCATCGATGATAAATTGATACATAATAAAGCGCTTATATTTATAAATGGATTAAAAATCCCATATTAGAGAGAAACATGATTGGCCATCATGAAATTCTCCTAAATAAAATATATGGACCTGTAGTTCATAAGATAAAAATAGAAATATATATATAATGACAAAAGCACATGGAAGTTACTGAAGCACCATAGAGTGTCAGCAATATGTTAAGTGCCATGAGCATTGTATTTTCAGAGATAATTGAATTGATTAAAGTGGTGAAAGTGTTTAAAACGCTTACAATACCCTGAAGGTATAAACGATGAAAGTATACAAATTCCAGAAGAATTTAAATAATTTTGGCAGTGGTAAAAAGCAAGAAATGTAGATTACAACATTCTTTTACGTATTGTTGTGATGAAAATCTTGAAATAATTCATGATGAGTAGATCACTTCCTGATTTCAAGAATTGTTGTAATAAAACTCTTAATATCTATTGAAGTGGTAGTTGCGATATGCAAAGATTATTATAATATATAAGTTCCTGAAGAACATAAATAACATTTGTTATTATAAAAAATACCAAGAACATGGATGATGGATTACAACATTCTTCTAAGTATTGTTGTAATGAAAACCTTGATATACTTCAAGGTGAGTAGATTACTTCCTGCTTAGTGTTGTTGTAATAAAAATCTTGAGATACTTCATTCTTCTGAGTATTGTTGTAATGAAAATCTTGATATACTTCAAGATGAGTAGATTACTTCTTGCTTAGTAATTAAAGTTGCCTTATTCATCAAATATGTATTACAACATGCAAGTCTGATTTAAACAGAAAATATTAAGCACCTGAAGTGTATTCATAAATGAATATTAGTAACATACAAATCACAAAAGGAAGATGTTTTAAATAAGAAAACATGCCTGAAGCATGGAAATGCACATGAAGTTTTAAAAGAAAAACTTCATTAAGAAGTATTTGTAAGCAATTTGAGTTATTGAAAGAAGAATATGAATTCAGAGGAATTATTAAATTGGGGGGAGCATCCATAAGTATTATATAATGCACTCTTTTTCCTTAACTAAATTTTCCCCCACTGGGTTTTCTTAGATATTGTACTCTTTTTCCACGTAGTAAATATGATATTGTACTCTTTTTCCTTCACTAATATTTTTCCCGTTGGGTTTTTCTTAGTAAGGTTTTGACGAGGCAACATTTTGATCCAGAAGTATCAAACATCTTTTGATGCAGTAGTCTATTATTTATGAAGAAGACAAGGCAGTTTGCATGGCTCAGATTCAAGTGAATTATATCAAGGGTGATAGGATGGAGCACATTTCTTTTAAATTTCCCTTCACACATGAATGAAAGGATAACAAGAAAGAGGAGAAACAAATTCAGTTCAAGAAAAGCGGGTAGATCTATTCTCAAAGGAAATTTCCAAATCAACATTCTAGAGGATGATGTACAAAATTGGCATGCGTCGGCTACATCAATAGACTAATTGAATAATAAGTTATAAGGGGGAGCATATAAAAATATGCTATAATGTACTCTTTTCCTTCGCTAATATTTTTCCCACTGGGTTTTTGTTAGTAAGGTTTTTAATGAGGCATTATCTTGATCTTGAAGTATCAACCCTTACGGCAACATTGTAAAACATGTTACCTAAAGATGAAATAAATTTGCACTCTTTTCCTTATTTATGATTTTTCCCATAGGGTTTTTCATAAAAAGGTTTTTAATGAGGCATTGTTTTGATCCTGAAGTGTCAAACTATTTTAAGGAATATCATTTTTATATGATATTCATAATGTCAAACGTTGTACTCTTTTTCTTGTTCAAGGTTTTTCCCATTGGGTTTTCCAGATAGAGTCTTGAAGGCAACAGACAATAGTTGTATCGACTGAATGGATATATGCAAGCAAGATAATTATAAGGGGGAGCAATCATCATACATGTTTTAAAAGGGACAACTTCAGGTTAGCAGAGCATTCAAGATTTTGAAGACGCATATTCAAGGGGGGGTGTTGTAAAATATAGGAGTGAATATGCTCTTGTCATATTCTATTTAGTCCCACATCATGGGAATAAGTCTAACATCAGCTCCAAAGCCTATATATAAAGGAGCCAATGCAATAGAAATTGGACACACTTGAAGTGATAGAAATAAAAGTCTCTTCCCTATCTTTTCTGTTCTCTTTAATGGCTTCTTGTTTAACATATGTTCTGTTTTATTTTTCAACAAAAACATAATTATTATAATTTATTAAAGTATAAACTAAACCTGGTTGAGAAATTTATTTATTATTATAATTTAAATTGTAGACGATAAACATGCATTAACCTTTTGTTAGGTTATTTAACCAAACAAGCTACAAGGGAATCGTGGTAATGAGCAGAACATTTTGGAACCAGTTTGTATAGATTTAGAAGCAATAGGAGTTTTCAGTTAAATTAAATGGTTGTTTAATTTAATACTAACCGAACCACTTCAGAAATAAATGGAATCAAATCAAAGTGAGTTAAACTCACTCAATACTTATCACTTATATTTTATATAAGTCGGGCTATTATAATTGTGTGTTATGGTTGCTAATGTTTAATTGTTTGTTTAATATATATTTATATAATGATTGGATTGATGAAATTAAACGTTGTTTAATTTCAGTGAAAACCAAATCGTTATTTTAACGATTTGACCCAATGGAGGTAACTTACCTTGTGGGTCACGTTTATATTTATATAAACGTTTTAAATTAAATGATTGATGTTAAATTACTGTTATTGGTTGATTATTTAATTTATATCGACATATTGAGTTTAAAGATTATTCGAGGTAACGTATTTGGATACATGGAAGAATAGGTTGGAGGGATCCAACGGGATTCCTGAAATATATTAGATGTTATTTATTTTCATATCATCAATATGTGAACTATTTTATTCGGATGATTAATTTGATTGTTGACCGTTTATCTGAAATTCAACGTTTGTTTTGTTTAAACCAATAGGCAGAATTGGTTGAGTAATTGGCAGTATATGGCCTATAAATAAATCGTTTTCCAAATATGGATTTACCGTCAGGTGAATCGATATAAATGAAGTTATAAAATTTATTTTATAACTGAAGATAGAATTTGAAACCTATATTTGGTATAAAAGTTTATTAAAAGGAAATAATTATTTATTATTTATTATTTGTTATCTAAGTTTATAATTAATTCTTAATTGATTTTATAAAGTAAATTCTGATGTTAATCAGATTTATAAGCAAGAGAGTAGAAAACTAACCTAACGGTTAAGATTTGAATAATTGTTTGAGAAATGATTAATGAAATTATTCAAATTAATTAATTTAACGGAAGGATTGTAATTGGAATTGGTTAACGAATACTACTGTAACTAATACTACTTTAATTGGAATCTAGTGAAATAATTTAATTTTAATTTTAATTTTAATAAGATTTTAAAAAGGAATTCACAATTTATTTTAGTTAATTAAGAAAGTAACTAATACTACTGTAGTAAATGATTGAAATAAATTATTATTTTGATTAATAATAATTTAGGATATTACTTTTTATTTTAAATTCATTTAAAAAGTAATCGAAGTTAAAATGAAATCTAATTGAATTGTGAAAGGAGTTTATGAACGGGTTTGATATTAAAACCCAGGTTTTTATAACGAAGTTATAAAAGGAATTTGAAGTCAATAAATAGCTTAAATTAATGTTTACTTAATGTTAGAATTAGGTAAAAGAAAATTGAGAATAAAAGGGTTTATACTGAACTAGAATTTTTTAAACGAAGTTTATAAAAAGGAGATGAGGTGTTAAAGCGTTAATTTTAAATTAACGTTACTTAATAATGGAATTAAGTAAAATTGGGGAAATTGAAATAAGATTTCCAAGCGGGAATGGTTAAATGGATTAGAAAAGGGATGGTTAAAAGTGAATCTGGTAAAGAAGTGAGTAATAGGATTTTGGAACAAAAATCGGAGTTATAAAACAAATTGTTTAAAGAAAATTAGAAGGTGATGTTTTATTAAGTAATTCCTTGACCAATGAATTAAGAAATCATAGTTATACTCGAGAAGGAGATTTTCAAAAGTACAAAGTTTTATAAAACAAATTATAAATAAAATAGTTAAATGAGATGTGTTTGATATTAGAATAAATATTGGTTTTTGAATTACAATTCATGTCTATCTAAAGATAAGAACTTTGTTGATTAAGGTCTGAGAGGTAAATAAATACCCTAACTTGAACGACTTCAGAATTATCTGAGGATGATATTATTTGTAATGGGAAAGAGGTTAAGAATAATTTATTATTTCCATATAAAAATAATAACACAATGTAAGTAAAAGAGACGAGAATACATAATGAGATTTCCCAAGTAACGGAAATGGAAAGATTTGGGAATATATATATATATATATATATATATATATATATATATATATATAACGATATTTTCGAAGTAAAGGAAATAAAAGGAGATTGTGTGAAATTAAAATGGTATTTTCGAGGTAAAAGAAAATTGAAAAGTTAAGTTTTGGGAATGGATTTATTCTAAAGGAATAAGGGTGGGTTAATGTATTCAGTAATGAAACCAAAAGAGATTTCGTAACATTATTTTACGAATGATAAGCGGAGTTGATTTCCCTAATATGGATAATGAGTAATGAGGTAATAAATGTTTTGAAAATGATAGTAGATTAGAAACTGAACATGATTATAGAATATTTTCCTAAGTATGAAAATAAAATAGTTTAGAATAACCTTATGTTAACTAAGAAATGAAAAGCTATATTCGGAATGTTGAAATATTTAAGAGTTTAAAATTAACTATCGTTAATCGTTTTTAATTAAAGAGGCCATGTAATTCTGGTACTGGGCTAGTATACTCATTTATTTCTCATGATTGTTTTTTATAGTTAGATAACCGACTATCAAACCTAGCCAATAAGATTGTTGGTACGGAAAGACCAGGATCGAATTTATATTCGAAAACCATTATAAACAAGCAAATACGTAGAAGATGATTATTAAAGATGGAGCACTTGAAGACTGTTGATCTTCATCAGTGGAAGAGCTACTTGTTGAGTTTCTTTGGTTTAGCGGCCATAGATATTTCGACAGTGATTCTATCGTGATTGGAATCTATGGATTGCAAGGACTACTTGCTACTGATCTATAGGGTGATACCTAAAATGTGGTAAGAGGGTGCCTTCGGTTCATCCTGTTGCTGGATGACTTGTATGGACGAATGTCTGACAGAGTATTTCCAAAGGATTCACGTACGTTGATTTATTCAAACGTACCATAGTTGGTGGCAAAGGATGGCCGTTCTCTTAGCTAAACAACTAGAGTATTTTTGTGGATGTTAATTAGTGATATTTGAAGGATCCGACGATGTGGCATTCAAAGTGAATGGTGGTAAAATGTTCTAAAGGTATTTATGACCTCAAGCCTCATCAACCGGGAAATGGTAAGAATCGGGTAGGTCGCATGGCTATGTGGGTTGCTCTCATTAGGGTGTATTGTCACCATCTAGAGAATATTCATATTTGTTCTTCTTTTCGGTTCTGTATCTCCCGGGAACGGTTTGTTTTATATAACGTTGTTGTATACAACAAATATACGATTTTTGTTTGATGATAACAATCAAATATATATTATTATAAATGTGTTTGTTATTGTACTGTTTCATATATACATCACAGACAGGAATATAATATTAATATTTAAATAGAATACGACTGTACATAAATTCAAATATTTCACATAGTATTTTATTTAAATAGAATATTTTATTTCAAATATTCAAACAGTAAAATTTTATAACTCCTCTATTTGTGCAATTCACGGATATACCGATTCATATTCAAATACAATTTCATATACACAACTCCTCACTACAACTCTAAGTCACTCATTCATTCTTTTACACATTAATACATATACAAACATATTGACACATTTACCGACTCAACACTATCTTCTATCTTCTGTCTTCACAGCTCATAGTCAGTCCAGTCATCATCTGCTTACCTTTCACATTCAAAAACACACACAGTAGACTGCAATAGAAATAAAACTGAATATATGCAAATACAAATTCATTTTTAAATTTTAGTTGCCTCAGAATTTCGTTGTGTTTCTCATCATTTTTCATGATTTGATTTGATTTATCTATGAACAGACTACTTGTTATATTCACAATGTTTCATTGTAAATACCAAAAGGTAGACATCGTCCATAGCATACACATATAATCTTTTTTAGGGACAGGAATTTTTTTTGATGGGCTGCATTTACACACGTGTATAAATATACATGCGTGCACTGCCTCGCCAATCGATGTGCAACTGAGGAGCAACCACGTGGACCAACTCAACTCAGTGCAACACTCAAGCATACATGCAAAATGAAATAACTCAAAATGGTCGAGCAAACATGAGTGTAGATATGGTCAGCTAGTAGCCAACATGGTCGAACACACATGACATTGGTGCTGGCAATGCAAATCAAAATGGCATCATGCAAGTGCAATACACAACTCAACACAGGAACATGGTCAAAGCAGCATAGTAAAATGACACAGACAACATGGAAAAATGGTCGAATCAGTCAACAATATATAGAGCCATGCACAAGTCAACAAGGACAACCAAGCAATATTGGTGCAAATATAAAGGTTCAAAATTTCAAATACAAACTTGAAAGTGATGATCATTGTCTGGACAACTACATATATAAGCAAGTGATATACACAGCAAATGCCAAGTCATGATGAACAACACGTCAGAGCTTCAAAGCGTTCAAGTGAATGCAACAATGTCAAGTGGAAGAGCGTGAACTAGTTCAAGTGGACAAATCAGAAAAATATAGACAAGTACATGGATGGTGCATCTACACATGGATACATGCACAAGAATATGGGAACATTTCAGCAAGTATATTTATGTGCATACATATGTATGGTAATTCAACGAATGGTGGTTCATAAACATGTCGAGGAGCAGCATATGCATGGGTTCAAGCGAATATTTTTACATACAAGATTAATGAAGCAGCATAGCAAGTCGATACATGGATGATCAATTGCAGTAGAACATTGTGAACAGAGAAATAGAGTTTCAGCTCAGCAAAACCTTCATGAATGTAATATCAATCTCTCATGATGCTCAACAGTTCAGAATAGAAAGCATGCAACAGAACAACAAATATGTAAGTGCAAATATAAGCAGCATGATCCAGCCATTTTTGACCACAAGCTATACAAATTTTGATGGTAGACTCAACTCAGTGACACGGATGGTCAAGGAAGATTTATTCTAGCATGAATACATGAAGTTCAAATGCAAGCATACAAAGAAATATAGTCAAGCAGTAATAAAGTTTAAAAACTGGGCACATGCAGAAGTGAAGGCATAATCTACGATTTTCACATACATGTGTATACACAGCAAGGTTCATGTTTTCAATTCAGTTTCAAAGTCAAAGGATAGTATCTGATCAAACTTTTTTAGTTAACAAGTGAACTCAGATATTTCAAGTGAACAAAACTGAAGAGGCATAAAATCTGTTTTCAATCAGCTCTAGAAAAGTTTTTAAAATCAGCAATCCATTTTTGGCAAGCATGTTTGGCAAATTCAGAAATAAATTTTTGAATTGATTTCCAGATATCCAGTGAACAAATTTCGCCAAGAACATTTTTGGCAAACAAATGTTAAATCAGCAAAGAAGCAAAATCAGTTTTTATTCAACATTTGTTTTGGGGCAATAATTTAATTACAGAAATTATAGTTCGACATAGAGGGCAAGAATTCAATCATACACAGGAAGTGTATTTATTTGCAGAAAGTTACAAATCAAGTTTTATGGCATTCAGTATATAATTATTTCTAGATATACAAATCGAGTAACCAAAGTCATGGATTGCCATTTTTTTAAGGACGGACAATCAAATTGCAAACGGGCGAAGCTGATTTGAATTGTAGTTTTTACTCATTAATTTCAGATAACAAAATCATTCAAAGGCCACACAAAACTCATTCAATTCAAGGCAAACCAAAAGAGGAAATCAAGCCAATCAATCAGCCAAGTCATACGACGAAATTAGAGCATTTTTAAGGATTTCTAGACCCTATATGTTGTCACCAAATCATCATCGACAAAATACAGAAGGGATCGAAAACCAACAACAAAAATTCAAGAGCAAAATCGAATATCAAATTCATATTACTCACAGATTTTCAACCGCAACCCAAGTCAGTGAATCAATCAAGAGCATCAACTAGAAGAATCTTCAAAGATAATCTCTTTCAGAACATCAGTCAATCGATTCGATTTGGAGGATTTCAAAAACCATATGAGCCGCCGCCATATTTTATTCTAGAAAAGGAAAGTGAACGGGACAAAGGAAATAAGGGTGAACACTTTACAAAGGGGCCGGCCTAGTTCAAGTGTTATAAGGGAGTTTTAAATTGCTTTTTAATTCTAGGGTTTTATTTTCGTTTTCTGGGTTGCATTTCCATTTTTATTTGTAAATCATTCTGAACAGTTTCTAGAGTCTGTAAAATTCTAGGTGATCCAGTTAGGGGTTTAACTGGCAGTTTACTAGAGTCTGTAAAAACTAGGGTTACAGGTTACGGATTTGTAATCCGAGGAAATCCGATCTAGGGGATATAAATCAGTTTTAGGTTTTGATCATAGGATTAAAATATGAGCGAGAGGTTCGCGAGTTTACATGGTCTTGTAAGAAGGATCTGTTCTATTACCTAGTAGAAACCTTAGGAATGCAGCAGTAGGCAGGATTTTGCCGAAGCTGGGTATATCTTGTGTCATTTACCTTTCTGCATTTATTTTCTACTGCATTCTATGATCTGATATTTTTAATATCTCGCTTAATTTTCAATAAACCCTATTCACCCCCTCCCCCCTCTAGGGTTAATCTAGATTTAACAAGTGGTATCAGAGCAGGCATTTTATTAACTCTAGAGTAATGGTGTCTCCTAGGTGTCAGTATAGCGAGAGTCAGTCCACTAATATTCCAATTATTTTCAATGGAACAGTTTTTTTAATTTGAAAATCAAAAATTGAATTATATTTAAAATATGTTAATTTTGAATATTGGAATATTATTGAAAATTTGGGAGATATGTTTGATAAGAGGAATAAGGTCTTAAATGCTCATGCTATGCATATTATTTATTCCTATCTTGGTAATGATCAATTAAGATTTATCTCTCATTGTTTAACTACGCATGATATCTGGAGAACTCTAGACGCGCTGTATGGAAAATCTGACAACTACTAAAAACCCTTAAATGTCGACTCAGATTCTGATCTATGCTTAACAGGTCTTATAGACGAAATTTCAGATAGATCAAACGATGAAGATTCAACAAACGATGAGACAGGAAATTTCTTATATGAAGATTTAGTTTATATGTGTGTTGATTTAACTAAATCTGTTGATAAACTCCAATTTAAAAACAAATCTCTAAAATCTACAATCTTGAGTTGACCAACAAAATTAATGATTTGGAATCACAACTTGAATATTTGAAAATTTCTTCAAATTCAAATTGCAAAAATTGTTTGAAATTGGAAACCATTCTTGTTCATCTCAATAAAAATATTCAAATGTTTGAAAATGAAATTTTGATCTTAAAACAAAACAAGATTGATTTATTAAGTTTGAACAATTTCTGCAAAAGGAATTTGAAATTTTTAAGACTAGTATAAATTCCAAATTTGAAATTGCTGAAAATGAAAAAGTATTGAAAAGCAATTTGATTTTGAATGAGCTAGAAATCGAGATTGAAAAATTCAAGAAATTTGAATCTAAAAGTCGAAAACATTTTGAATTAGAGATTGCTGAGTCCCAAAAATTAAAATTCTTAAAGATGAAAATTTGATTTTGAAATTTGATTTTGAAAGATGTAAGATCACTAAAAATCGTTGCTCAGATTTAATGAAAGAAAACGGTGATCTTAAAACTGAAATTTAACAACTTGAAACAACTTTGGCTAAATTTTCTAACGGTGAAAAATCTTTAAATATGTTGTTGAAAAATCAGTTTTCATGAGGAAATAAAAATGGACTCGGCTTTGGAAAAAATGATAAGTTTGAAAAGAGAAGATGAAATGATTTTAAAAATCCTTCAAATCATTTTGAAAATATAAGTTTTGAAAATTTGAATTCAAATAATTTCAAAGGGTTTTTGAATCGAAAGCGAAATGAGAATTTGTTTGATAACAACCCATTTAAACCATTTTGGACCCCAAAAAGAAATATAGCGAATTCATCTAATTTCACACAGATTTGGGTCCCTAAAGGTACTTTGGTAAATTCTGATGGATTGTTATATAAACAAGTTTGGGTACCAAAACGTATAAACAAAACTGTGAGTGGTTTTACAAATTTTGTTAGACCACTCGATCATATAGATTGTTAGGTACTAGAGGAGGCTGAGGAACTGCTTTGCTAAAAGGAATTTGACTTCAAGCTATTCCATATTTCTGTATCATTCAGAGTTCCTTAGCCAAGATGGATGAGTTAGATATTCTGGTTTACATCGATTTCAGCTATGACCTCTAAACTCATCTTTGTAAATATTTTCTGTTTTTATTTTTTGTTTATTCCTTCTTCTACCCCTTCTATTTTTTTTGTTTTGATTTGTCACTGCCATATATTTTTGTCTTTCTTCTTGAGATTTCTTAATTTCAAATTGCAGTATTCATGGTCTTCTAGAAATTCGCTTCATCTGTATAAAACTCTGATGTTTTAATAATTTTTAGATCTTGAATTCATTTTTATCTGCAATTGTTTTGAAGTTTATTTGTGATTTCTGAATTCTTAATAGTGTTGAAGCATTCGTGTCATATCTTGAACAATGTTGATTTGAATTCTAAATTTTTGAAGATCTGAAAGTTTAATGGAATTTCACACACCTCTGCTGTTTTGAGTTTCTTCTAATCCATTTTAGAGAAGCTTGAAATATTATACTCATTATAACACACTGCTATTTTTTAGCTGTGATAATTTCATTGATTTTCAGATTGGCTTGGATATTTTGAATTGTCTTGAATCACTGTGATACATCTTGAAATTCATCTTTATTCATGATCATTATGGTTGAAATTTGGTTGTTTGAAATCATCTGAAATTCTTGATATTTTGAATATCACACACCTCTTAAAATTGAAATTAATTGATTCATTATATTTCAAAACTTAACATTAATTCAAGTGATTTCAAATAAATTATTTTTATTTTTTTTAGATCATGAATATACTCAAACTTGATGTAAATGATCTGAAATTACTCTTGTACTTGTCAGGGATAATTATGAAAAATTCTTTGAATATCTGGTCTCAAAACTCACATTATTTCATGATATTTGACTTGAATATTTATTTGTTTAAAATCATTTGAAATTATTGATTTATTGAATCTCACACATATCTTGGATTTGAAACTTATAAGCTGGTGTGATCGATTCATTGAATCTAAAGATTTTCATATTCCTTCAAATGATTTCAAATAAACTATATTTTTAATCTTGGATCATGAACCATCTTTTGTGACCGTTAGAAATACTTGTGAAAAATTCTCTTATCAAGTCTGCTTTAAAATTGGATGTTGTGCTGCTCTGATAAAAGAAATCGTTTTGAAAATGTTTTTTTTGGCGACTGCTTGTGTCATCTTATGTTGTGATAAAATGGTCTGAATAGAATGATGATTTGTCCTCTTGGACTTGTTGAAAATTTTCTTAAAACTGTAATAACCCAGAAAATCCGAGCCAATTTTTAAAAAAAAAATTGGCAATTTTAATGAATTTTGGATATTTAAAATGAATTATTTTAAATAATATCGACAGGAAATTTAATTTGAATAGAATTCGAACGTATATATTTATATAGATCGTCGTTAGAATATATATATAATTATTTATTTTCAATTATAAAAGGAATTGAAAATGGCGCGGTAGTTCGATAATTCGATTTCTAACTTCAAATGAATGTGCAGGATTCAAAATAAACCGGATTTCCGCAAAACCAAAAACATTAGAATCTAATTGAGAATATCTTTCCAACGAATCCGAAAAATTGAAATTTCTTAGCGGGAATAAAAAGTTATGCCCAGTTGAAAATTCAGAATAGTCGCTATGGAATTCTGGCCCTTAAAAATGGAAATTTTGCAAACGACCTCGATTTTCGACGAAACCACTTTTGTTGGATCCGTGATGTCAAGTTATTGCTAGGTTTCAAAATACGTAATTTTTCGAATCAATATGTGAGCGTGGCGAAGTAAAACGTGTTTTGACAGTTTCAGTTAATTTTAATCGATTGGAAAATGGCCATTTTTCAAACGATCTCGGAATTCGACGAAATTAATTTTTTTGGATCGTATCATCAATACGAAGCTAGAAAATATTTTTCGGGAATTTTTAGATTCTGTACGTGGCCCCGGTAAATTGAAATGTGCGTTCAAATTCAATATATAGAGTTATATTTTTATTTTGACGAAAACTGATCGAAACTGATCGAATCAACTTACGATACATATCCCATTGAGTTAGGGATGGGGGTAATTATCTAGGGACGACGGTCGGTGGGTTCGATTTCGAGTTCAAAATAAAACGTTGCTTTTTGAAATTAAATAATTAAATAAATAAAGGAAAACCTCTCTCTCCTTTAGGTCAACCCTCAGCCCCTCCTGATCATTTCAAATCGATTAAAGTAAAAGAAAAAAAAGAAACAAAAACAAATTGCGCCTAACCCTGGACAACCGCCCCACCGCCGGACCTCGCCGCCGCCTTCGCCCTCCACCCCATCTTCGATCGCCGCGCCCCTTCTCCCCTTCCTCCCTCTCTCCTCGCGCGACTCCAGCCCCCTCTTTTCCACACGCGAGCCCCGAAACCCCCCTCCTTTGATTTCAACCGCCGTGCCTTAGCCTTTCCGCCCGGCCTCCGACAGACCCCGGCGCCGCTCCGACCACCCCTGACGTCAGCCCCTCCCTCCTCCGTTAGAAAAAAGGTGAGATTTTTTTTATAGTTAATTCTATTTTTTTATTTTTATTTAATATGATTTTTAGTTTAAGAAAATATAGGATTTTTAACTAAGAAAATATAGGTTTTTTTACTAAGAAAATCTAGGATTTTTAACTAAGGAAATGTTAGATCTTTAACAAAGGATCAGTGGGACTTTTAACAACGAAAAGGTCTGATTTTTATTGATAAAATGGTCGGATCTTTTACTTGAAAGTTATATTTTTATGACTTGAAAGTTTTTTTTATATATATACTAGGAAGGTTATACTTTTTAAATTAGAAGGATTATATTTTTAAACAAGATTTAAATTTTATCATAGACAAGGATGGATTTTTATTTGCGAACAAGGATTGATTTTTATCGTAGAAAAGATTTGATTTTTATTATATAGATAGTCAAAATTTTATCTTTATATATGTAACGAAATAAAAATATGATTTTTAGTGAAATAAAAAAAATATAATTTTTATCTATATAGTAGCGGTATAAAAATAGAATTTTTATCTATATAGTAGCGGTATAAAAATAGAATTTTTATCTATATAGTAGCGGTATAAAAATAGAATTTTATCTATATAGTAGTGGTATAAAAATAGAATTTTATCTATACAGTAGCGGTATAAAAAATGTGATTTTTATCCATATAGAGTGATTATAAAAATGTGATTTTTATATATGTAGTGGCTACGGACAATGAAATTGACAAAAGGCGAGCACGACGAAGATTTCTACATGTGAAGAGTCGTGGCGATTGGTTTAGCTAGTTGGTGAGAACTTCTCACTTTAAATCTTATTTTCTAGTTAAAAATATATAATAGGATGCAGACGGTACTTAGCAGCACCCGACACCCGTCGTCCACAGACCATGGACGACTTGTATGCTTGTTTGATGTGTTGTGAAGTTTGTTTGTGATGTTGATGTGAAATGGATAATGAAACACTCATGTGTTGAAATAGATTGTTTATCGTTAAAAATATAATTTTTAACGTGAATGTGAATAAATAAATATTCATTTACAAACCAGACGGTTTGTTTATGTACACCCATTTGAAGGATATTGATTGAGACGATAAATTTTACACGTCGCCAACTGCATAAATAATATTCATTGGTTGTGGATTGAAACCCCACACGGGTGTTGGGATGATATTTGACGTACACTAATCCCAATTGTTTAGTGGTACGTCGATCGTTTGATTGACAGACTGTATGAGCGTTAATTAGTTATATATAATGCTCATGCAGTTGTGTGGTGCACTTTGGATGATGGTTGATTATTTATCGTTGCTATTATATACATGTGTTGTATGGAATCCATATAATTAACATTATATGGTAATTGATTGGGCCTCATTCCAATTGGGAAAATAAAGAATATTATAAAATATATATTCATGTGTTGAATAGAATAAAGAATATTCATGTGTTGAATAAAATATGTATTCATGTGTTGAATAGAATAAAGAATATTATAAAATATATATTCATGTGTTGAGTAAAATATTTTAAACAATAAAATTTACATCTTTATCATAATTTTATAAAATATATTAAATAACATAAATAGTCATGTGTTGACGATGCTCATGTGTTGAGAATATTCATGTGTTGAAAGAAATATAGATTCATGTGTTGAATAGAATAAATTTTCATTTATTGAATAGAATAACGAAGTTATTAAAATATATAAAGCCGTGTTGATTAGAGATGCGCCATTTCGACGCGAACGATATTTATATATCGATTATATTCTTTTTTAAAATGAATATAAAAAATGAAGTTATTTCAAAAATAACGTTTTGAAAATATTATCATTTGTATAACGATGATGTGGAATATTCAATTTTGATTCGAAATTGAATATGAAGTTGAAATCGTTTCGAAAACGAATTTAAAACGATTTATAAAATACGTTTTAAAAAGGAAATTGATGAAATATATATATTATATATATATTATATATATATATATATAATGGCCTGAATAGAACGCGCTGCGCCGCGGCAGTTCGTGAATTTCGACCATTGACTTCGAATTGACATTGCGGGAGATCCGACCGTCGGATTCTCCTGAAACCAGAACCGATGGGTTCGTATCGAAAAGAGCTTTCCAATGAATATTAGAAATTTGAAATCTAACGGTTGGATTTGGAATTATGTCCAAATCAAATTGGGAAAATGTCACTGTAAGTGCAGTTCGGTGGCCGTTATTGAAAACCGACTGTACGGGCCTTGATAAAATTATTAAAAATATTAATAATTTGTGTAAAATCATAATATATGAATTGGAAAGAACTGGGATGAAAACGTCCACATTTGTAAAGATAAAAATAGATTTTTATCGAAACGAACTAGTTTCGAACTAGAATTATAATCCATTATTTTCGAATAAATAAATTGGATTTGAAGTCGTTTTAAAAATAATCAGAAATTCCAATAGGTGAATTGGAATGGATCTGAATTGAAATTATCTTCGGAATATTTCGATGTTGGATTTCATGATTATACAGATATGGTTGTGGAAATTTGAAAGATATATTTATATCGGTATTTCCAATACGATATTTGTTGGTCGTAGAATTTGATATTGAATATAAGCCGATATATTTTCTATTCAGAGCCTGGTATTTAATATCAAACGTGATTTGGGTTTGTCGTGAATGGTGTCTTCATTAACACTGTTCTTAAATCCAGTTGAAAAAAGATTAAATCTTTCTATTTAGATTTAATGAAGTGTACCAATTAAATAATATTAAATAGAGTTCAATTTAAATTGGTTTTTGGGTTTATCGTGAGCGGTGTTTTGAATAACACCTGTTCTTTAACCCGATAAACAATGGAAAGTGATATTTGGGTTTATCGTGAGCGGTGTTTTGAATAACACCTGTTCTTTAACCCGATAAACAATGGAAAGTGATATTTGGGTTTATCGTGAGCGGTGTTTTGAATAACACCTGTTCTTTAACCCGATTAACAATGGGAAGTGATTTTTGGGTTTATCGTGAGCGGTGTTTTGAATAACACCTTTTCTTTAACCCGATTAACAATGGGATGTGATTTTTGGGTTTATCGTGAGCGGTGTTTTGAATAACACCTGTTCTTTAACCCGATTAACAATGGGAAGTGATTTTTGGGTTTATCGTGAGCGGTGTTTTGAATAACACCTGTTCTTTAACCCGATCAACAATGGGAAGTGATTTTTGGGTTTATCGTGAGCGGTGTTTTGAATAACACCTGTTCTTTAACCCGATTAACAATGGGAAGTGATTTTTGGTTTATCGTGAATCGTGTTTTAGATGACATTGGTTCTTTAACTCAGTTAAAGACAGGATACTGATTAGTGGGAAGATTAAAACTAAGTGGAGTTTTAATGAATCTTTAATTAGATTGAAATGATCGAGCATGGAGTATCACCAGTTTTTCTCCAGAGTGATAGTTAAATCTTTAATTAGATTTGAACGTGAAATGGTAATTAATTTTACCGATAACACCGTGGTGTTAGATATGGAGTATTACCAGTTTTGCTCCATAGGATAAATATGTTGGGATTGGGAAATAAAATAAATAGTTACTTCGGTGTGGTTCGCTAATCCCAACTAGTTTGGAAATCCTTAACATGGTTTGAAAATATATTCAAAGGAAGATTAAAGAATAAATTTAGAAGAATTTATCTTTGATAAAATTAATGGGAACGTTTCCCTAAAAATGTGAATATCTGAATAAAAGAATATTCTGAATTGGAATGAGGCGTATGTTGTGTTTGTGTAACATTTGTTTATTATATACGCGGGTTATTCGGAAAGGCCGGGTTTATGCCCATTCTGAATAACTGATTCGACGATAAGTCGAAGATGAAGACGGTGGTTGAAGACCGGAAGTCTTCACATCGTTTGGGTGATTACTGATGATCTTGATTGGGCTGTACACCTAAGATGAGGGAATCAGTTGGTGATCGTCCAGACTTACTTGGAGATCGATGGATATGCGAGGAAAGTGTCTCCGGTTTCGTTCAGACCCAGAACGAACTTGTAAATTGACTGTGTGTCTGACATTGGATTTTATTCTGTGTTGATTGATCTTTATTAAATATACATCTGTTTGGCGGCGGAGAATTTATTCTCTTGCTTAACGCCCTTCTCTGAGACGTACGAGCTCAGAGGTTGTATATTGATGGACATCAGTCGCATGGAGTGAATTGCCTGTGTGGCACGCCTAAGTGGCAGATGATCAAGGCTTCTGTTGAAAAGCAAAGTCTTGTGGTTGATGATCAAAGCACGGCCTATGTAGCACAGCTTTGTGTATAGCGTTAATTCGCGAGCCTCACACCTCGGTATGAGTCAAAAACGGGATAGTGACTGCAGGGAGAGCACGACGTTTCTTTCTAGCTAGTGGTGGTGTCAGTGTTTAAACTAGCTGACATTTATATACTTTTCACCTATGTAGTTGTTGGAATGTGAGGCACCTCGAATATATGGTCGATAACTGGCACTATGTGAGCCGACGTACAGACCATTATATAGGTCCTATAGGACCGGGAAACATGTGTTCAGGAATTGCCAATCCTCCAAAGTTAGATGAGAACCGGCCCTGAAGATCCAAGGATCGTTGTGTGTGGTCCTGAGACATTTGCTAGAGTGTCTCGAATGGAGAGGAGCTTGCCCCTTGCCTCGACTCATGACGGAAATCCAATTTCCAATACGTGACATTGCAGTTTTAATTGTAGAACTAGTATAGCGACATGATATATGGTACCCATGCCGCCTATGATTGCTACTTATGATTGAAATTGTTTTGACACTAGACACTTATAATAGTGAGACGACCCCAAACCCCGTACTGACGGTGGCAAGGGTAATCCATGGAATATAACACATAAACAGATAATAGCAGAACAGAAATAAATAAATACACCAGATAATGAACAATAGAATATACTGGATAAGAGTAATCATCAGAGTTACACAGTATACAGGATCATACTTAGTACAAATACAGTTCAACTATACATATATGTCTACAGCGGAAAATAAACATAATGTACAATAGGAGCTGAATAGCATAAAAAGAGATAAAGGATAGAATCCATCTTCAGCTCCAGCTATCCAGAAAGAACCAGCTAAACCTGAATACAAGGCTGCCCATGTAGAAAAGGGGCACCCGAGTTTGAAAGTAAAACAAACTACGAGTCAGTCATGGGGCTGGTATGAGAAATCTACTCAACACATTTATAATATGGCGAATCACAGGACCACGCCACTTTCGTGGAACGGGTTTACTCCATTGGATTGCCAGTGCTTTAAAAACAAATCTTTCTTTTAAAACATCGCAATGCTTTTTCTAAAAATGAAGCCATTATAAGACTCAGTTCCCATCACACAATGCAACGCAAACCGGAGGATAGAGTTTTTACCTTATAACGGCCAAAATATGCTTGATACGAATAAAACAAAGGCATTTGATATTATTGCTAGTGTTTATATGTTTTGAAAACAATTTCAAATCATAACTATCAATCATAGACGGCATTAATGCCCCATACCACTATGTCGCCATATATTGGTATACAATCAAAACCGCACAGTCACGTATTTGGAAATTGGATTTCCGTCATGAACCAAGGCAAAAGATAGTCCTTACCGACTTCGAGACTCTCTAGCCCGAGCCTCAGGCACAGCCGCAACCATACCTTGGATCGTCAGGGCCGGTCCACACGAAGTGGATTATAATGCCTGAACAATGCGACTTTCCGCCCTTTGGGGCGTAAATGAGCCAACGAATGACTCCATCGGACCCGGATCATCCGATCTAACCGAGGCGCCTCGCAACAGTAACAATAACATAAGTCAAACTCGTCAGGGCGTGTAAAACCACTGACGCTACTTCTAGCTAGAAAGAAAACGCACGTCCCCCCTGATGTCCTCTCCCGTTTCTGGTTCATACCGGGGTGTGAGGTTCGCGAATTCACGTTATACACAAAGCTACGCCACACAGGCGGTGCTTTGATCATCACCACAAGGCTTTGCTTTTCAACAGAAGCCCTGATCATTTGCCACTTAGGCATGCCACACTAGCAATTCATGCCATGCGACTGATGTCCATCGATATACAACCTCTGAGCTCGTTCGTTTCAGAGAAGGGCGTTAAGCAAAAGAATAAATTCTCCGCCGCCAAATAGATGTATATTTAATAGAGATCAATCAACACAGAATAAAATCCAATGTCAGACAAATAATCCATTTACAAGTCCGTTCTGGGTCCGAACGAAACCGGAGGCACTAAATACCTCGCAAACCCATCGATCACCACGTACGTCTGGACGATCACCACTCATTATCCATATTTCGGGATGCCTCCCAATCAGGACCTCGGTCACCACCCAAACAAGGTGAAGATCTCCGGTCTTCGACCACCGTCTTCATCTTCGACTTTCAATCGTCGGTCAATTATTTGAAATGAGAATTAACTCGGCCTTTTCGGATAATTCACGTATATTTAGAATTTCAAATCAATTTATTTCAATGGTTAAATCATTCGACAACACCAATTTGTTCTTTAATGTACTTTTCACACCAAACACATTCAACCATCAAAAACCACATAAATCGAGCAAATTCAGTTTATTTCCATTCCATATCGTTTATGATATTTTATAACAATTTATCGCTATTTTTATTTATTTTAAAATAGCCAATTTATTCAAAACGACGCTTCGGGCCATAACGCGGTCGTGGCGCTGTTTTTCTTCAGATTTGATTTACACATATATGCAAATCTAACCGTTGGATCTTCACAAAATTTACATCATTAGAAAGATCTTTTCAAAACGAATCCAACGGTTCCAGTTTCGGGAAATTCCGACGGTCGGATCTCCCGGTATAATCGTTTGAAGTTTCGATTTCAAAATACGAACTGCAGCGTCGTTATTCGATTAAATATAATTATATATATATATATAATCGATTCTGGTGCTTTTTTTCTTCAGATTTGAATTAAACATTCCAGACAATCCAACCGTTGGATTTTTTACAAAGTTGGTGCCGTTGGAAAGATATTTCCAAAGCGAACCCAACGGTTGCGATTTCAGGAAAATCCGATGGTCGGATCTCCCGTACTAATCGTTTGAAATCACAGTTTCAAAATATGAACTGCAGCGTCGTTTTTCAATATATTTCAATTCTATTTAAATATATATATCGATTCTTCGGTTTCAAAACCATATGAATTTTATACTTTTGATAAAAATGATATTTTTATCAAACTACCTTCTATTTCAACACTTCACTATATTTGACAACTCATGTATATAATAAAAATGTGATTTTTATTGTAAAACAATTCATTTCAAAACCAGATTATTTTATATAGTTCATATTGGTGATAAAAATGGGATTTTTATTATAAAACAATTTATTTCAAAACTTGACTATTTTATATAGTTCATATAGATGACAAAAAGGTGATTTTTATATTTAAAACACGAATACCATTCAACACATGAATTTCTAATCAACGAATGAATATCGATTCAACACATGAAGGTTTTCTATTTGACGAATAAATATAGTTTCAGCAAATGAAAATAATTCAAACACATGAATATCATTCAAAATTTCGGCAGCATAACGACAGGGTAGTTAAAACCGGGATCGTCCCTAGTACGGCTCCTCGCTCTACCTTAAAACCTCGCGGTTTTTGACAATGGGGATCATGCATCTAGTTCACACGCAGGCGGCATGTATATTTATTTCATTTCCACAAACTAATCCTATGTGGTTTCAACCAAATATTTCTCGACCACAAATGGGTATTTTCAACCACAATCAATCAATATCAACCACAAACAGTTTCAATCAACCATTTGCTATCAATCAATTTTCACACCAATCACAACCAATAAATATCGTCCATGGTTTGTGGACGAGGGGCGTATATATATATATATATATATATATATATATATATATATATATATATATATAGCAATTCACTTCTATTTCAACACATATATAATTTTTACAACGCATATATAACTTATACATCGAACGTACAACTTATACAACGCTTATACATGAGGTGTACAATGCTTATATAACTCATACATCGACTATATAATTTATACATCATCGTTTTCCATATCGTTTATAAATTAGAAATCTCATTGGGTTCTACTCCACCAAAAATAGCAGAAGGCTCAGAAAAATATGCGGTCTCTTCTAGAATGTAGAAGACGTCCACACGAGTCCACTGTCTCTTGTTTCATAGAATTTCGATAACACAACAAAAAGATATGATTTTTACAAGTTTGCAACGGTTTTAAACTGTTAAAAACAGTTTTAATTAAACAAGGTCGTACCTTTCACTATTCGTTTGAAACTAGGTCTCTAGATTTCGCACGAATCGATGCGTGATATGACGATCAGCCTTCACCCCTTTCTCGGGCTTGGAGCGGCGCACCCAGGGGTACCACCCACGGCGAACTCGAACTCCAGGTGGCGCGGGAATTTAGGCGCGAACGAAGGGATTTCCTGGCCTCGATTCTCTCGATTCACAAGGTGTTGAAGATCGTGGTTGGTATGGATTGGAAGAGGACGTGGAGATCTCCAGAAAACCCAACTGGAGGCGGTGGCGAAATGGCCTGTGGCGGCGGCGATCGAGCTGGGAAGATTCGAGCCTCTTCCGCCTTCGATCGGGGAGAGAGAAAATTAGGTTTTCTTTTTTTTGAAAAAAAAATTAATATGATTGGCCGGGGGAATTTTAAAGGGGTTTTCTGACACGACCACCAATCTAAACCCAATGACTGTCATCCCTAGCATTTTACCCCCATTCCGGACACAATGGGATATGTTTCGTAGGCCCATTCGAATGTTTCAGTCAGTTTTCCTTCAAATTAAAATATAAAACATTCAATATTTAATTTGAATGTACATTTCAATTTGCCAGGGCCACAAACTGATTCGAAAAATTCCAGAAAAATAAATCTAGCTATGTTTTGATGATAAGGTCCCAACAAAACTAGTTTCGTCGAATTCTGAGACCGTTTGCAAAAAGGCCCATTTTTGGTCGATCCAATTTAATTGTAATTGACCAAATCACATTTTCCTTTTCCACGCTCACATACTAGCTTCAAAAATTATGAAATTTGAAACCTAGCAATAACTTCACATCCCGGATCCAACAAAAGTGGTTTCGTCGAATTACGAGGTCGTATGCAAAATGGCCAATTTCACGGGCTATATAAATTCCATAGCGACCTTTCTGAAAATTCATTTGGCCATAACTTTTGCTTTCCATTATGAAAATTCGATTTTTCAGATTCGTTAGAAAGGTATTCACTAACAGATTTAAATTTTTTTGGTTTCACTCAAATCCGTTTTGTTTTGCACCCAGTACAGTCCGACAAACTTTGAATTCAATTTTTGAAACTGCAGCGCCTTTTCAGGCCTTGTTTATAATTAGAATTAATTATATTCGTTTTCAAACGTCGATTCAAACTCACTTTTCATTTCCATTATTTAAAATATTTATTTTAAATATTTCAAATCCATTATTTTTGCCAATTTAAAAAATTTAAATTGGTTCAGATTTTCTGGGTCGTTACAAATAGTATCAAATGATTTGTTTTAAACGTACCAAGCATGTTTGGCTATTATAAGGGAAAACCCTATTCTCCAGCTTGCGTTGCATTGTGTGATGGGACCTGGGTCTTATAATAACTTCATTTTTCCCAAAAAGCATTGCGTTGTTTTGATATATGCACTAGTGTTCTTGGGAGGAAACCCGTTCCGTGTTATACGGCGTGGTCCCTTGAATTACTCTCTTTTAAAGTAAAGTTTTAAATAACTGTTTTAGTTCTCACACCAGTTACATGACTGACCTGCAGTTTATTGTTTTAACCTAAACTCTGGGTGCCGCTATTTTCGACATGGGCAACTAGTAGTTTGGGTTTTGCAGATTTATATTCACAGGATCCTGATTTACAACTGGAACGATGCTCGTAAAGCTCGTATCCGTGTATTACTTTCAGTTGTGTTTTGTATTATTTTTCCGGTGCTATGTAATTTATTGTAATCTCTGATATTTATCGAATGTGTAATATTTATTCATACTCTGTATATTCTTGTATTCTGATGGAATTGTTGTAATAAACAATGAAATGTTCTTCTGTTTGTGTTCTGAGTTGTCTTGTCCTCACGGTAATTCGTCCTTTCTCTTCTCTTCGGAGATCGGGGAAGTTCAGGTCGCTTCATTTGGTATTAGAGCTCGAGAACAAGACACATTAGAACCAAATGAAAGAATTCATCAGATATTGGATTAGAAATATCCAATAAGAATGACTCGTTAGAGATGGGATCAGTAGTATCCTAGAGCGAGTCGAAAGAGTGTTATTTTTGAAAGATAAAAATGAAAACAAATTTTGTTTTGAAAATTAAATTCAATTATTCGTATTTGAATATTTTATTTATATTGAATTTGGACAATCGAGTATATAAAGGTTTTGCCTATATGCGTCACGAACGTATATTCGAAGTTTTAATATACTGGATAGATATAGAATCACATTCTAGACACCTGGGGATAATTCTGATGATGTGGCCACATCATCAGTATTTATGTTCGTGTTTCGGAGGTGTGATATCTATATATTTCCATCAGACTGGTGTGAGAACCAAAACTAGATAGGTTTATTGTTGTGATTTGGCATCAAAAACATGTTTTTCTGTATATGTATCAAAATTATGAATTTGAAACGTTAATTCACAAATTTATTGATGGTTGTGTTGTTTGATTATTGGTTTGATATTTTGAACCATTATGCCAAATTGAACAGAATTTTGAACTGTATTAAAAAATAATTACAAATGCATGCATATACATGCACTTACATTGAACAGGTCATAGCAAGGAGGCTAGAGCAGAAGAATAAAATTGTTTGCCCGACAAATAGATACATGTTTATTGTATTTCTTGGGTTTGGATGATTTTACGAGCCGATTGGCTGTTTCTTTTTCTTTTTGGATTGATGAGGACCATGGGAGGATGTTTGAAATATCCCGAAGTCCCCGGTGTAGGGGAGGTTATGGCGAAATTTTTCGAAAATTTAGGGTGTTAGCCAAATTTTTGAAAAATTTGAAAAGTTCTTAGAAACTGAAAAGTTGAAGAACTTAAGCCATAAAGAAAATAATGGAAGTTGAGTTGATTAGTTGAACAACTTTCAGCTTCGTTCCTTTTCGGGGACGAAAAGTTTTAAGTGGGGGAGATCGTAATAACCCGGAAAATCCAAGCCAATTTTTTTTTTTTGGCAATTTTAATGAATTTTGGATATTTAAAATGAATTATTTTAAATAATATCGACGGGAAATTTAATTTGAATAGAATTCAAACGTATATATTTATATAGATCGTCGTTAGAATATATATATAATTATTTATTTTTAATTATAAAAGGAATTGAAAATGGCGCGGTAGTTCGATAATTCGATTTCTAACTTCAAATGAATGTGCAGGATTCAAAATAAACCGGATTTTAGCGAAACCAAAAATATTAGAATATAATTGAGAATATCTTTCCAACGAATCCAAAAAATTGAAATTTTATAGCGGGAATAAAAAGTTATGCCCAGTTGAAAATTCAGAATAGTCGCTATGGAATTGTGGCCATGAAAATTTTGCAAACGACCTCGGTTTTCGACGAAACCACTTTTGTTGGATCCGTGATGTCAAGTTATTGCCAGGTTTCAAAATTCATAATTTTTCGAATCAATATGTGAGTACGGCGAAGTAAAACGTGTTTTGACAGTTTTAGTTAATTTTAATCGACTGGAAAATGACCATTATTCAAACGATCTCGGAATTTGACGAAATTAGTTTTGTTAGGACCGTATCGTCAATACGAAGCTAGAAATTTCTTTTTGGGAATTTTTAGAGTCCATACGTGGCCCCGGTAAATTGAAATGTGCATTCAAATTCAATATATAGAGTTATATTTTGATTTTGACGAAAACTGATCGAAACGATCGAATCAGCTTACGATACATGTCCCATTGTGTTCGGGATGGGGATAATTAGCTGGGGACGACGGTCGGTGGGTTCGATTTCGAGTTCAAAATAAAAAGTTGCTTTTTTGAAATTAAATAAATAAATAAAAGGAAAACCTCTCTCTCCTCTAAGTCAACCCTAAGCCCCTCCTGATCATTTCAAATCGATTAAAGTAAAAGAAAAAAAGAAACAAAAACAAATCGCGCCTAACCCTGGACAGCCGCCCCACCGCCGGACCTCGCTGCCGCCTTCGCCCTCCACCACACCTTCGATCGCCATGCCCCTTCTCCCCTTCCTCCCTCTCTCCTCGCACGACTCCAACCCCCTCTTCTCCATACGCGAGCCCCAAAACCCCCCCTCCTTCGATTTCAACCGCCGTGCCCTAGCCTTCCCCCCCCCCCTCCCCGGCCTCCGACAGACCCCGGCCCCGCTCCGACCACCCCTGACGTCAACCCCTCCCTCCTCCGTTAGGAAAAAGGTGAGATTTTTTTTTATACTTAATTCTATTTTTTTATTTTTATTTAATATGATTTCTAGTTTAAGAAAATATAGGATTTTTAACTAAGAAAATATAGGTTTTTTACTAAGAAAATCTAGGATTTTTAACTAAGGAAATGTTAGATCTTTAACAAAGGAAAAGTGGGATTTTTAACGACGAAAAGGTCGGATTTTTATTGATAAGAAAGGTCGGATCTTTTGCTTGAAAGTTATATTTTTATGACTTGAAAGTTTTTTTTATATACTAGGAATATTATACTTTTCAAATTAGAAGGATTATATTTTTAAACAAGATTTAAATTTTATCATAGACAAGGATGGATTTTTATTTCCGAACAAGGATTGATTTTTATCGTAGAAAAGATTTGATTTTTATTATATAGATAGTCAAAATTTTATCTTTATATATGTAACGAAATAAAAATATGATTTTTAGTGAAATAAAAAAAATAGAATTTTTGTCTATATAGTAGCGGTATAAAAATAGAATTTTTATCTATATAGTAGCGGTATAAAAATAGAATTTTTATCTATATAGTAGCGGTATAAAAATAGAATTTTATCTATATAGTAGCGGTATAAAAATAGAATTTTATCTATATAGCAGCGGTATAAAAATATGATTTTTATCCATATAGAGTGATTATAAAAATGTGATTTTTATATATGTAGTGGCTACGGACAATGAAATTGACAAAAGGCGGGCACGACGAAGATTTCTACATATGAAGAGTCGTGACGTTTGGTTTAGCTAGTTGGTGGGAACTTCTCACTTTAAATCTTGTTTTCTAGTTAAAAATATATACTAGGATGCAGACAGTGCTTAGCAGCACCCGACACCCGTCGTCCACAGACCATGGACGACTTGTATGCTTATTTGATGTGTTGTGAAGTTTGTTTGTGATGTTGATGTGAAATGGATAATGAAACATTCATGTGTTGAAATAAATTATTTATCGTTAAAAATATAATTTTTTACGTGAATGTGAATTAATAAATATTCATTTACAATCGGACGGTTTGTTTATGTACACCCATTTGAAGGATATTGATTGGGACGATAAATTTTACACGTCGCCCAACTGAACAAATAATATTCAGTGGTTGTGGATTGAAATCCCACACGGGTGTTGGGATGATATTTGACGTACACTAATCCCAATTGTTTAGTGGTATGTCGATCGTTTGATTGACAGACTGTATGAACATTAATTAGTTATATTTAATGCTTATGCAGTTGTGTGGTGCACTTTGGATGATGGTTGATTATTTATCGTTGCTATTATATACATGTGTCGTATGGAATCCATATAATTAACATTATATGGTAATTGATTGGGCCTCATTCAAATTGGGAAAATAAAGAATATTATAAAATATATATTCGTGTGTTGAATAGAATAAAGAATATTCATGTGTTGAATAAAATATGTATTCATGTGTTGAATAGAATAAAGAATATTGTAAAATATATATTCATGTGTTGAAGATATTCATGTGTTGAGTAAAATATTTTAAACAATAAAATTTACATCTTTATCATAATTTTATAAAATATATTAAATAACATAAATAGTCATGTGTTGACGATGCTCATGTGTTGAGAATATTCATGTGTTGAAAGAAATATAGATTCATGTATTGAATAGAATAAATATTCATTTGTTGAATAGAATGACGAAGTTATTGAAATATATAAAGCCGTGTTGATTAGAGATGTGCCATTTTGACGCGAACGATATTTATATATCGATTATATTCGTTTTTAAAATGAATATAAAAAAGGAAGTGATTTCAAAATATAACGTTTTGAAAATATTATCATTTGTATATCGATGATGTGAAATATTCAATTTTGATTCGAAATTAATATGAAAGTTGAAATCATTTCGAAAACGAATTTAAAACGATTTATAAAATACGTTTTAAAAAGGAAATCGACGAAATATATAATATATATATATATATTATATATAATGGCCTGAATAGAACGCGCCGCGCCGCGGCAGTTCGCGAATTTCGACCATTGGCTTCGAATTGACTTGCGGGAGATCTGACCGTTGGATTCTCCTGAAACCGGAACCGTTGGGTTCGTATCGAAAAGAGCTTTCCAATGAATATTAGAAATTTGAAATATAACGGTTGGATTTGGAATTATGTCCAAATCAAATTGGGAAAAGGTCGCTGTAAGTGCAGTTCGGTGGCCGTTATTGAAAACCGACTGTACGGGCCTTGATAAAATTATTAAAAATATTAATAATTTGTGTAAAATCATAATATATGAATTGGAAAGAACTGGGATGAAAAATTCCACATTTGTAAAGATAAAAATATATTTTTATCGAAATGAACTAGTTTTGAACTAGAATTATAATCCATTATTTTCGAATAAATAAATTGGATTTGAAGTGGTTTTAAAAATAATCAGAAATTCCAATTCGTGAATTGGAATGGATTTGAATCGAAATTATCTTCGGAATATTTCGATGTTGGATTTCATAATTATACAGATATGGTTGTGAAAATTTGAAAGATATATTTATATCGTTATTTCCAATACGATATTTGTTGGTCGTAGAATTTGATATGGAATATACGCCGATATATTTTCTATTCAGAGCCTTGAATTTAATATCAAACGTGATTTGGGTTTGTCGTGAATGGTGTCTTCATTAACAATGTTCTTAAATCCAGTTGAGAAAAAGATTAAATCTTTCTATTTAGATTTAATGAAGTGTACCAATTAAATAATATTAATTAGAGTTGAATTTAAATTGGTTTTTGGGTTTATCGTGAGCGGTGTTTTGAATAACACATGTTCTTTAACCCGATTAATAATGGGAAGTGATTTTTGGGTTTACCATGAGCGGTGTTTTGAATAACACCCGTTCTTTAACCCGATTAACAGTGGCATGTGATTTTTGGGTTTATCGTGAGCAGTGTTTTGAATAACACCTGTTCTTTAACCCGATTAACAATGGGAAGTGATTTTTGGGTTTACCATGAGCGGTGTTTTGAATAACACCCGTTCTTTAACCCAATTAACAATGGGAAGTGATTTTTGGGTTTATCGTGAGCAGTGTTTTGAATAACACCTGTTCTTTAACCCGATTAACAATGGGAAGTGATTTTTGATTTATCGTGAATCGTGTTTTAGATGACATTGGTTCTTTAACTCAGTTAAAGACAGGATATTGATTAGTGGGAAGATTAAAACTAAGTGGAGTTTTAATGAATCTATAATTAGATTGAAATGATCGAGTATGGAGTATCACCAGTTTTGCTCCAGAGCGATAGTTAAATCTTTAATTAGATTTAAACGTGAAATGGTAATTAATTTTACCGATAACACCGTGGTGCTAGAAATGGAGTATTACCAGTTTTGCTCCATGGGATAAATAGGTTGGGATTGGAAAATAAAATAAATAATTACTTCGGTGTGGTTCGCTAATCCCGACTAGTTTGGAAATCCTAAACACGGTTTGAAAAGATATCCAAAGGAAGATTAAAGAATAAATTTAGAAGACTTTATCTTTGATAAAATTAATGGGAACCTTTCCCTAAGAATGTGAATATCTGAATAAAAGAATATTCTGAATTGGAATGAGGCGTATGTTGTGTTTGTGTAACATTTGTTTATTCAGAAAGGTCGGGTTTATACCCATTCTGAATAACCAATTCGACGATAAATCAAATATGAAGACGGTGGTTGAAGACCGGAAGTCTTCACATCGTTTGGGTGATTACTGATGATCTTGATTGGGCTGTACACCCAAGATGAGGGAATCAATTGGTGATCGTCCAGACGTACTTGGAGATCGATGGATATGCGAGGAAAGTGCCTCCAGTTTCGTTCAGACCCAGAACGAACTTGTAAATGGACTGTATGTCTGACATTGGATTTTATTCTATGTTGATTGATCTCTATTAAATATACATCTGTTTGGCGGTGGAGAATTTATTCTCTTGCTTAACGCCCTTCTCTGAGAGGTACGAGCTCAGAGGTTGTATATCGATGGACATCAGTCGCATGGAGTGAATTGCCTGTGTGGCACACCTAAGTGGCAGATGATCAAGGCTTCTGTTGAAAAGCGAAGTCTTGTGGTTGATGATCAAAGCACGGCCTATGTGGCGCAGCTTTGTGTATAGCGTTAATTCGCGAGACTCACATCTCGGTATGAGTCAAAAACGGGATAGTGACTGCAGGGAGAGCACGACGTTTCTTTCTAGCTAGTGGTGGTGTCAGTGCTTAAACTGGCCGACATTTATATACTTTTCACCTGTGTGATTGTTGGAATGTGAGGCGCCTCGAATATATGGTCGATAACTGGCACTATGTGAGCCGACGTACAGACCCTTATATAGGTCCTATAGGACCCAGAAACGTGTGTTCAAGAATTGCCAATCCTCCAAAGTTAGGTGAGGACCGGCCCTGAAGATCCAAGGATCGTTGTGTGTGGTCCTGAGACATTTGCTAGAGTGTCTCGAATGGAGAGGAGCTTGCCCCTTGCCTCGACTCATAACGGAAATCCAATTTCCAATACATGACATTGCGGTTTTAATTGTAGAACTAGTATGGCGACATGATATATGGTTCCCATGCCACCTATGATTGAAATTGTTTTGACACTATGCACTTATAATAGTATCAAATGATTTTTTTTAAACATACCAAGCATGTTTGGCTATTATAAGGGAAAACCCTATCCTCCGGCTTGCGTTGCATTGTGTGATGGGACCTGGGTCTTATAATAGCTTCATTTTTTCCAAAAAGCATTGCGCTGTTTTGATATATGCACTAGTGTTCTTGGGAGGAAACCCGTTCCGTGTTATACGACATAGTCCCTTGAATTACTCTCTTTTAAAGTAAAGTTTTAAATAACTATTTTAGTTCTCACACCAGTCACATGACTGACCTGGAGTTTATTGTTTTAACCTAAACTCTGGGTACCCCTATTTTCGGCACGGGCAGCTAGTAGTTTTGGTTTCGCAGATTTATATTTACAGGATCCTGATTTACAACTGGAACGATGCTCGGAAAGCTCTATATCCGTGTATTACTTTCAGTTGTGTTTTGTATTATTTTTCCGGTTCTATGTAATTTATTGTAATCTCTGATATTTATCGAATGTGTAATATTTATTCATACTCTGTATATTCTTGTATTCTGATGGAATTGTTGTAATAAACAATGAAATGTTCTTATGTTTGTGTTCTGAGTTGTCATGTCCTCACGGTAATTCGTCCTTTCTCTTCTCTTCGGAGATCGGGGAAGTTCGAGTCGCTTCAAAAACTTTCTTGTGTAATTTATTCTGAATATGTCTTGCTGCTCTAATTGATGGAACTGAATTATTAGTTTTTATTACTTGGACTTGGCGATTGGATTTTTTTGACTGAGATAACCTTGTTAGCCACTAGTGGCATATTAAAATCCTCATTTACAGACATAACAAGTGGTATCAGTTTGAAAGTGCTAAACAATTTTTTTGTATATATATTTTTTTTATCCCTCTTGTCTTATGTAAATTCTTCTGTTTTCCTCTTGTAATTGATTTCCGATTTTAAAATTATTTATTGTTTATTCATTCAGAAATTGAAATCAATAACCAAACTGAACTGTATTTAGAATTCATCGAAATTATTATCATATCTTGAAATTGTGATGAATTGTGGCTATAATATATTTCACAACAAGAGGAGATTTTATTTAGATTTTCATGATGGTTGAACAGTTATTATAATATCTTTGAATTGACAATTATTTCCCGAACATCTTCTTTCTCTTCCATTATTCTGCCATCCATTATGATTTTATAATAATGTGGAGAGTTAATTTTTTTTAAAATCATCTTGAATAAACAGTGGAAATATTTGTGATGGAATTGTGGTTATATTACGGTTCAGAATTAGTGATAATTGAAAATTTTCAAGAATCCCGACACAGTTGAGCATATTTCATAATGGGATTAATTTAGAAATCTATTTCACAAACCATTTCTGTACCTACCACATTTCTATCATCCATATTGGTTTTATGTACGGAGGAGTTTTTCTTTTTAAAATAGAAAATTGAAATATAATATTCATAAGTGTTTCTCTAACCTCATTTAAAAATCCAAGCTCTAGTCATGCATGGTTAAGAGATAACTTATAATTTAAGCTGCAACTGACCTCATTTTAAAATCCAAGCTCTGGTTATGCATGGTCAGTGTGCTCTTAAATAAAAAGAAAAAGATAAAGGAATATATTGCTAAATAAAGTTTTATATGAAATTCTCCTTGTTGTACGAAAACCAGACTATCAATCCATTTTCTAATTTGTGAAATGTGTTAAAATTTTATGAAATATTATGATTTGTTGATTGATAGTTATTGAGATTTGAAATTATTTGATTGCGTCACTTAAATTTAATTTATAATCATAGTCCAAATCCATCATTGTTTTTGTGCCTCATTTTTTAAAATTCTTTTTAAAAATAATTGGAACTCATTTTTTTAACTATCCCCATTTATATAAATTTCATCGTAAATTCGTCATTCTCTACAATGTGAAATTTGCTTCCAGTTCTTAGAATATTATGATTTTTGTTTGAATGATTGAGATTTATGATGACCGTTCTTCCTCTTAAAGCTGAAATTATATTTTTAGTCATTTTTCATCTATATTTCATTTTCTTTATCCTTTTGATGATAACTAAAGGGGGATAATGGGTTTAGATTTTGATTTATGAGTGAATATTTTATAAATATTATAATTTTGAAAATTTCATTCAATTTTTATTTTTTTCACTCATGCACAGTTATCGGGGGAGTATTCAAATAGGGGGAGTTCAATAATTCACTGTCAAACACATTTATTATATTCAAAATCTTATTATTTGTTTATCACCGTTGAAAGTGGGAGATTGTTGTATATAACGTTGTTGTATATAACGATTATATGATTTTTGTTTAATGATAACAATCAAATATATATATTATTATAAATGTGTTTGTTATTGTACTGTTTCATATATAAATCACAGACAGGAATATAATATTTATATTTAAATAGAATACGACTATACATAAATTCAAATATTCGCACAGTATTTTATTTAAATAGAATATTTTATTTCAAGCATTCAAACAGTACAACTTTTATAACTCCGCTATTTGTGCAATTCACTGATATACAGATTTATATTCAATACAATTTCATATACACAGCTCCTCACTACAACCTCAGACACTCGTACATTCTTTTACTCGTTTACACATATACAGACATATTGACACATTCACTGACTCAACATTGTCTTCTGTCATCATAGCTCACAGTTAGTCCAGTTATCATCTGCTTACCTGTCACATTTAGAAACACACAGAGTAGACTGCAATAGAAATAAAACCGAATATATGTAAATATAAATTTATTTTTAAATTTTAGTTATCCCAGAATTTCGGTGTGTTTCTCATCATTTTTCATGACTTGATCTAATTTATCTATGACCAGACTACTTGTGATATTCACAGTGTTTCACTGTAAATACCAAAAGGTAGACATCGTCCATAGCATACACATATAATCTTTTTCAGGGATAGGAATTTTTTTCTAATGGGCTGCATATACACATGTGTATAAATATACATGCATGCACTGCCTTGCGAATAGATGTGCAACTGAGGAGCAGCCACGTGGACCAACTCAACTCAGTGCAACACTCAAGCATACATGCAAAATGAAACAACTCAAAATGGTCGAGCAAACATGAGTGTAGATATGGTCAGCTAGTGGCCAACATGATCGAACACACATGAAAGTGGTGCAGGCATTGCAAATCAAAATGGCATCATGCAAGTGCAATACACAACTCAACACAGGATTATGGTCAAAGCAGCATAGTACAAATGACATGGGAAGCATGGACAAATGGTTGAGTTAGTCAACAATATATAGAGCCATGCACAAGTCAACAAGGACAACCAAGAAAATTTGGTGCAAATATAAAGGTTCAAATTTTCAAATACAAACTTCAAAGTGATGATCGGTGTTTGGACAACTACATATATATAAGTAAGTGATATACACAGCAAATGCCAAGTCATGATGAACAACATGTCAGAGCTTCAAAGCATTCAAGTGAATGCAACAATATCAAGTGGATAAGCATGAACTAGTTCAAGTGGACAAATTAGCAAAAAATAACTAAGTACATGGATGGTGCATCTATACATGGATACATGCACAAGCATATGGGAACATTTCAGTAAGTATATCTATGTGCATACATTTGTATGGTAATTCAATGAACGGTGGTTCATAAATATGTCGAGGAGCAGCATATGCATGGGTTCAAGTGAACATTTTCACATACAAGACTAATGAAGCAGCATAGCAAGTCGATACATAAATGATCAATTGCAGTAGAACATTGTGAACAGAGAAATAGAGTTTCACCTCAGCAAAACCTTCATGAATGTAATATCAATCTCTCATGATGCTCAACAGTTCAGAATAGAAAGCATGTAACAGAACATCAAATGTGTAAGTGCAAATATAAGCAGCATGATCAAGCCATTTTTAACCACAAGCTATACAAATTTTGATGGCAGACTCAACTCAGTGACACAGATGGTCAAGATAGATTTATTCTAGCATAAATACATGAAGTTCAAATGCAAGCATACAAAGAAATATAGTCAAGCAGCACTGAAGTTTAAAAACTGGGTTCATGCAGAAGTGAAGGCATAGTCTATAGTTTTCACATACATGTGTATACACAGCAAGGTTCATGTTTTCAGTTCAGTTTAAAAGTCAAAGGATAGTATCTGATCAAACTTTTTTAGTTAACAAGTGAACTCAGATATTTCAAGTGAACAAAACTGAAGAGGCATAAAATCTTTTTTATATCGGCTCTAGAAAAGTTTCTAAAATCAGCAATCCATTTTTGGCAAGCATGTTTGGCAAATTCTGAAATAATTTTTTGAATTAATTTCCAGATATCCAGTGAATAAATTTCACCAAGAACATTTTTGGCAAACAAATGTTAAAATCAGCAAAGAAGCAAAATCAGTTTTTATTCAACATTTGTTTTGGGGAAACAATTTAATTCCAGAAATTACAGTTCGACATAGAGGGCAAGGATTCAATCATACACAGGAAGTGTATTTATTTGCAGAAAGTTACAAATCAAGTTTTATGGCATTCAATATTTAATTATTTCCATATATATAAATCGAGTAACAAAGATCATGGATTGCCATTTTTTTTAAGGACAGACCATCAAATTGCAAATGGGCGAAGTCGATTTGATTGCAGTTTTTACTCATTAATTTTAGGCAATAAAATCATTCAAAGGCCATGCAAAACTCATTCAATTCAAGGCAAACCAAAAGAGGAAATCGAGCCAATCAATCAGCCAAGTCATACGATGAAATCAGAGCATTTTTAGAGATTTCTAAACCCTATATGTTATCACCAAATCATCATTGGAAAAATACAGAAGTGATCGAAAACCAACTACAAAAATTCAAGAGCAAAATTGAATATTAAATTCATATTACTCACAGGTTTTCGACCGCAACCCAAATCAGTGAATCGACCAAGAGCATCAACTAGAAGAAGCTTCAAAGATCGTCTCTTTCAGAACGTCAGTCAATCGATTCGATTTGGAGGATTTCAAAAACCCTAGGAGCCGCCGCCATATTTTATTCTAGAAGAGGAAAGTGAACGGGACAAAGGAAATAAGGGTGAACACTTTACAAAGGGACCGGCCTAGTTCAAGTGTTATAAGGAGTTTTAAATTCCTTTTTAGTTCTAGGGTTTTGTTTTTGTTTTTTGTGTTGTATTTTCATTTTTATTTGTAAACCATTCTGAATAGTTTCTAGAATCTGTAAAATTCTAGGTGATCTAGTTAGGGGTTTAACTGGCAGTTTACTAGAGTCTGTAAAATCTAGGGTTATGGGTTTGTAATCCGGGGAAATCCGGTCTAGGGGATATAGATCAGTCTAGGGTTTTGAGCGTAGGATTAGGATAGGAGCGAGGTGTTCGCGAGTTTACATGGTCTTGTAAGCGGGATCTGTTCTATTACCCAGTAAAAGCCTTAGGAATGCAGCAGTAGGCAGGATTTTTCCGAAGCTGGATATATCTTGTGTCATTTACCTTTCTGCATTTATTTTCTACCGCATTCCATGATCTGATATTTTAAATATCTCGCTTAATCTTCAATCAACCTTATTCACCCCCCTCTAGGGTTAATCTAGATCCAACATGGTTATGTTGCTAGCAACCGTAGGTGACAATATATTCGGTACTCTCAAGCGAAATGAGGGGCCTGTCATGTTTAGCCTGAGTTGCAAGATATTCTTGTTGAACTCAGTGTATTCCTCTCTAGAGATACACTGTCGGAAAGGTGGTTGCCCATACCTTTCCATGGAAATCCATTCTCCAATAAGTGTCCGCGGTTTTGATTGTATACTATGTATGTAGAGCGTGAGATGCAAGCATTCTGTTAGATTGTTATTTATTTGTATTTGTACATTATTATAATATCAGAAAGGATATTGTTTTCTAAAATGTTTTGGGTTATCGTAAGGTAAAAACCATTCGTAATTATGTGTGGATTTGGTCTTATAATTATCCTTTTCTTTCAAAAAGATTTTGACTTTAAAAAACAAGTGGGATGATACCTTTAAACTTATTTTGTTTTTTCTCACTCTGCTTCACCAAACTTGTCCAATGTTTGTAATGCTCGGATTAGACCGAGTTTTACAGGTTTAGATTTGGATGGTGCGAACTTCAGAAGACGTGCTGAAGGGGTTCAGACATATGATATATATATATATATATATATATATGGTGTGTATTCCGCTGTGTGTTGTATATAAGGACAGGTTATTATAACTGTCCAGAGGTGTTGATGTACTCTGATATTGTAAGTACTTTTTTAAAGCTCTCACTAAAGATTTATTTCTATATTATATTTTATTCCACGGCGATGTGAGACTCTATGTTGTGTTGGTTCTTCTTATTCTTCTATTCTAATATTTCTTTCTTTCTTATCTCACTCTCTAATTTCTTCAAATAACCATGTCTTTTCGGTACAATTTGGGTTGGACATGAGTTGTGATTGTCAATCTAAAATGGTACAGGAAAGTCAATATGTTACAGTTGTATCAGAGCTATTGGTTTAGTAATAACCTTAGCTCAGTGGCATAACTCGATAAATATGGGGTTAGTAACACCCAAGACTGAGTTGAGTGTGTGTGTGTATGTTATATATATATATATATATATATATATATATATATATATATATATATATATATATATATGAGAGCATATTTGTAAATTTTATATACAAATGTTTTGTAGTGTGTTGTTTGATCAGTTCAAATGTTGAAAAGCATTGAACTGGGAATGAACACAATATGGTTTATTAAAGTGGGTAAATGAAATAATTTTACCTAAATTATATTTTTGTATAGAAAAGGAAATAATTTTATCAAATTATTAAGATATTAGTATGTTTGATTGATTTGAATGATATTCAAATTGGATTGAAAATTTGAATTGAAACTTAAATTGGTTAAGTGTAATTAAATTAAGAATGATAACATATTTGGAAATTGAATGAATAAATAATAATTAAATAGAAACCAATCGGATATTAATCGATTGATATTCTGATATGTTAAACCAAAGTAAATATTATCATTGAATGTAAATTCAATTGGTTTGATTGAGTCGGTTGTGCATTGCTTGTTGATTGATCGTTGCTTGTTTGCTAGATTAGTCGAATATAATTCATTAACTAATTAAATTAGAGTTGGATGAATTGGAAAATAGAACCCAACATAATAAAACCGAAATAAAACTGCATACGAATTGAAATTAATGGTCAAATCCTGTATTTGCAAATGAATGAAGTTTTCATGTTGATTTTGGAAATTGGTGTAGTTGACTTGTTGATTAGTGAAATATTATCTAATAATTCCACATATATGTTACTTATATGTTGAATTGAGTTAAATACAGGTGCCAGAAGACTTGAGGTTGATTTTGGTTGAATAGATCATAATGAATTGAGCAAGTATGCTCAATTGCGCTCGTAAAAGGTAAGTCTACATGAAAATATAAATTTTGGGTATTTGGTTTTTGTTTTCCAACCGTGTGGGTCGACGTATATATATTATTTGTTCCTGCAATATCGCAGATGTCACTCTGTACAGGGGAGACTCTACCGAATTTTTCCTGGAATTTAAGGCGGAATATTTTCAATATTTTTTTATTTACTATAATGAAATGGTTTTCGAGTTAAAATAAATTGGATTTTGAAAAATTAATGGGTTTGTAACATTTTTCTTACCTTAGTAATTTCGGGGACGAAATTCTTTTAAGGGGGGGAGAATGTAATGTCCCATATTTTTTATGTTCAAATATTTAATTCAATTTATTATTTTAAATATTATACTAGGTTGGAACCTGTGTAACACACACGGGTAAATTAAGAAATTGTGTTGCGATGATCATGAATGAGGATCAAAGGTGTTCGGGTAACAGTAATGTATGGGTAGGGAGTAATAGAAATTTCATTTGACATAGTATGAGTTGATGAGGTAAGAGTATGATGTTGTAGGGTAGGAATTATGCTGCGCAACAATCAGATCTGAGTTTAGTTTAATGTCAACATGATTAATGTATTTTGCCTCATTTTGCAGCAATGAGCCAAATGTAGTCATTTTATTTATATTCAAGTGTCATGAAATTTTGTTGTAAAAGTTATAAGCACTATACTGATAATCCCTGAAAAGTGTATGTTCCTCGTCCTGGAGATATAAAGCTACATTAGCCATATTGTAACCATCCCATTTCGTGCCCATACTCTAATGCAGCCTTGGTTTCCAAGCAAGATCTTCAAGATATGAAAGATTAGTACAACAAAATTTAGAAGAAAGAAAACCAGCAGAAACTGGAGGTAACAGGAAGTGAATGTGCAAGCATGCACTATGCACAAATGATAAAATGTGAAATTAGTTTTGCAAATCAAGTCAAATATTACCTGTACTGGTCTAGCAATACAATTACATATATTACTAACATATTATCAATGTTACTAACATAATCTGGATCTCCTATTATAATAATTTTATATTTTAATAATGTTTTTTCGTTAGTTACTAATATAATTATAAAGTTCAATATAGACATTACTTTTGTTCGTGTTTTCCAAGAACTTTTGCATTTGAAACCCAATGGTCCATTACATGTCCAGGTTCTTCCCAAATTGATAATACCGGTATTGGTGCACATAATTCAATAAGCAATAGAAAACTGGGAAGAAATCACTCTAATGTCATTCATTTTATTATTTAATAAGTTCACATGCTACAAATCTAAAAGTAGTAATATTAGAAAACAAACAACGCCCCTTAATTTTGTGTTTAATAGCATTGTATGGGCCTGCACTATTTATAAAATACTAAATTAGGTTAGTAATGCATTGAAACATAATAGTTTATTTTCATACAAAAAAAGGATCATGTAGATTTTACATACCAAATTATATGTAGTTGCAGTTGAGTCAAATTAAGTATAGTTTAAAGCTTCGAAGCATGAACAAATAATTTTTCTTCAGATGCAAAATGTTTTTGTTACCTCTTGATTTCATGAAGGACAGCGCTTCAGTGTTGGCTTAATTACACATTGGTATTGACATTATAAACTTCTGACATGACGTGGATGGGAAGGGTTAAGTCAAGCTAAATCCGAGTAAAATATAATCATACATGGCTGATATAAATATAGTGATTTTGGTTCATGACATGCGAGTATACAATTGCTGGTATTGCATAGTGACCTTCGAATCAAGCTACAAAAGAGAACAAAATAAATAAATAAATAAATAATAGAATGAAATACCTACAAAAAGGGAATAGTAAGTGATAGAATAAGATAGTCAATCTGGGGCAAACAAAAAATTTACAATAGCTAAGATTATCATTAGGTATGCAATCTTTGCATCAACTGATTCCGCAAAATTTAGTACACTTTTTTAACCACTATATGGAGATACACAATAGCTAGTTTGTTTTCATTGTAACCGAAAAGAAAAAAGAGAACATAAATTTGTTATTCATTAGCTGACAGCTATTGTTCAATTGAGGGAAGAAAAAAGAAATTAATCTCTATAATTTCAATCAACATAAATAAAATTCAAATTTCAAATAGGGAATATCATTAGTAAAACGTGAAAAATGAAAATCTGCCATTTCCCATTTCTCGCCTCAAGTTAACAATCTTCTCATGTCTTTTAATTCTCCTTATATTGTCTCGCCCTCATCTGATTGCAGCAATGAATTGTAGTCTTCTTCCTTGGAATTTGGATGCACGTTTAATCCAGTGAATGTTATCATTTGATATTTTTTGTGACATGGCAAATTTCAAACCTCCCCCCCCCCCCCCCCTCCACAACAAAAATTTCATATCATCTTCATTACAATTTTTATTATATTGATCACTATGTCGATTTTATGTTCTTTTGAGTTAGAATTGGGGAAGGAGAAATAATGTGAGAATATACAGTATATTTATATAAGCTTGTTCAGAACGTGAAAAGTAAGTTGAATAGTTCAATGTTAAAATGTTCCTCAATTAGTATCGCAAAGTTCAATTTAAAATTACCTTTAAAGCACGTCCTACAAACGTGTAGAAAAACTGAACTTCTTATTTTTTTTTCCTCTAAAATAGTACAAATACTAACATAGACAAATTCATAAGATTTTTCCTTTTTCCATCAATATGGTTTGTATATAACTTCCATCAAACATTAATTGTGCATCTAAAAACAATAATTTAAGGTGTAAAGAGAATATAAAAATTTAAGCCTAAAATTATAAATATGTTGGCATGGTCCATAAACAGACTCATGAATAATTGATATCAAGTTTACTACTCATAGTACCATGAACTCTAGTGAATCCCAAAAAATCGATGTGGTCATCGTTCCAACATATTAGATTGAACCTAAGCCGTAAATGCCTTCTTCTTCTTGATCTATGCATAGATTTGATAGCAAATCTCACGATGTGTCAATAATGTCTCCTGAAATAAATGATCGGAAAAAAAAAACAAATCGAGGTAGATTTTTCTTTCTTTCAGCTTTGAAATAGCAATCAGACAATTCTATCACCAATACCAAATATTAGAACAAATTGAGATTATTAAACTCAAATAATTAAAGAGATCTAGGTAAAAACTTGATGGTAAAATATAATGATAAAAATGTACTCTAAAAAGAAGATGTCAAACTAGTGAAATACAAATTCATACTGTTATATAGCAACATCATGGTGAACAATTGCTGCAAATACTTTTCTTGCCCCAGAAAAACCATAGAGTTAAGTTCTTCTATATGTTTAGCTATATGGAAATCGTAAAGCTTATCCACTATAAATATTGCTTTAAAGGATATGAAGATAAAACCAAGTTAGACAATAGAGGAATAAACTGCATATTTATTAACTGGCATATATGGTCTTCTGAAGGAAACACTTATGATTTGGTTATATGACTTGGAGTAGTTTTACCATAGTGATGTGTAAATTAGGTTGAAGGAGTTCTTTTTGAAAAATAATTAGTTTTTAAGGACAACACTAATAAGTAAAAAAATTAAGGACAATTTTAACGTAAAAAGATAAATTCCATTGTTTTTTAAAGTTATACAAAAAATGATAAATTAATTTGATCTTTATTCTATATAACAGAAAATGATAAACTCATTTATCTTCTTTTTGTAAATTGTCCATGATGAATAAATGTACGTTTTTGTCATTAGTGTTTACATTTGTTTTAGCTTTTAGCTGATTACTCCTTAATTGATTACCTGTTAATTTATAAAATATCAAGTACTAATATATTAGGCGGTCCATCTAACAAATATTATTTGTACTGAACAAATGAAATGATACATATCAGTCATTGATTTTTAGCATTATGATTTTTTGTGATAAAGAGTAACCAATTCAATTGGAATTTTTTGTCATTATCTCTTATACGTGTTAATTTATCACCATTATTACTATGATAATGATTAAGAGTATTTATCATCATTTACTTCTGACAATTGTAGTTTAATATTCTATATGTATAAATTGATATATCAATTTTATTTTAAACCAAAAGTATTATCCAATTATAGAAGAAAAAAAAGCATATAATTGACTAGAAAAAATCACAACACGAACATTAATGAGTATGACATTCATCATAAGTTATAGAAATCGGTAAAAACAGATAAACAAACACCAGGATAGGTTATAGGAGCTACTCGTCGTAAATGTTTGTTGGATATTCCTTGCAAATACTTTGCAATAGACATATATTACACAGCAAGGTTAAAGAAGTGAGTCCCAAACTTCCAAGTAGATGAATTCAAAGCAATAGGGAATAAATGGGGATCATATTAGCTCCAGGAAACAATAAGCCCATCACTTCATATCTGACATAAATTTTTCATAGTTTGTCTGCTGTTGTTCTCCACTTTCTGAAACTTAACCGGGAGGTAGCTGCTTAGGTGTCGACTTGCAACCCAAGGCACATTGGCTAGTCCAGGTGCATCGTCACTATTTGATGGTGGTGGCGGTGGTGTAACAGATGTAATACTTGAGTAATAAGATGAATGTGTCATTGGTGGAGGTGGAATGGATGCAAAAGGAAATAAAACTGTTGTATAAGAAGCTAAAGTGGCTATATAAATTGATATATCAAATTTACCATGGAATGCTTATGATTTTTTAAAACATAGCACTGTTTATACTATACACCATAAGAACTTGCCTCTTTGCTTTACAAAATACAGTCATACAAACATTAATTGAAAAATACGAATGGTAATAATTTTCATGAAAATTCCCATTAGGTTAAGTTATTAGAATAATGCTAATAATAATTTCCCAAATTTTAATGATTTTCAACTCCATTCATTGGAGTTTAAATCAAATTTTGTACGAACTTAAGTTTACACTATCCAAATCAAAGCTAAAAACAAACCTTACTTCAGATAAGACAAAAATGGAGAGGAGCTATTCAAATATAGACCTAAGTAATCCTAGTGAATAAGGAAATAACTTAAATGATATCAGATTAAAAAAGAGAAACATGATTTTAGCTGTCTATGCCTTCCGGCTACACCACTTTGAACTATTCACATAAAGGAATTGACTTTGTAATTTCTTCTTTGTCTGGTTTAGTCTGTGCTTTTATCTTCTACAACAAATAATCGTTTCTGATGTAAATCGATAAAATTTTAAAGCATATTTGTAACACCCCATGAATTCTATAACATAAAGCTTCACAAATTAAAGTATAATTAATTATAAATGATGAAATCAAGGGAAATGGGTTACTCCATTGCGTTCGTCTCAAAATTCTGCTTGAGATAGAGTTCAAGTTTGCGTAAAACGGATATCGTATGAAGAAGATATGGACGAACGAAGTTGGGCAGAAAAACCAGAAAACAGGTCAGAATGCACTGGCGCACTTGTGAAGTGCGCCAGAACAAAGTTGAACTGGCGCACTTGGGAAGTGCGCCAGTACAATTTTGTCCTGGCGCACCTGCCAAGTGCGCCCAGGTCAGAAAGACCTGCTGGTCAGGTCCTGGCTGGCCTGGTCAGGGTCTGGTCGAATTCTGATGCTTGGCTGAGTCACTAGGGCTTGTGTGTCACCTCTTGATTGGCTCTTTGAACTTTGTATGGTCTAGATTCCTCCTATCTTCATCTGACAGCTCAAAACAATATAAAATTCTATAAATACAACTCAAGTCTAACCCTAAATTCACACAAATAATAGAATACAAAAGCCGTCATGCTGCTGGAGAGGAACTAGGAATGGCCGTCAATTAGAAAGCCTAGAGACAAGCCAATACCAAAGCCTAAGAGATGAATCAAATTAGAGTTTAATCAAATCAATCAACGCAACGTTAGTCTACCCAAAGGAGCGCATCTCAGTTTCGGAATTCAGAATCCAGAATTCAAGATTCTGCATTCGTTGTAAGTATAGTGACCTTTCAAAATATGAATAAAAACTGTGATGTGATTCGATGTAAATGAAAATAGAATCGCGTTGTTATATCGTATAAATTTTGTGTATTGTGATGGTTCTATCATGACTTGTGTATTGATGTTTGTGGCATAAATTGATTGATGCAAGCCTATTGAACAATTGTATATGAAAACAATGGCACTTGCAAGCTTATGGCAAAAACTAGAAATTTATCCCTTTTTGTATATGTCGATGGCATGGACTATGTATATTCCCTTAGTCTAAATTAGAATTTGTGTAAACATGTTATAGACCTTTTATGCCTACATGACCCAAAACCTATGATATCATCCTTATGTTTATTGGCAAGTATAATTAGATCTATGTTTGCAAGTATAATTGGATCTATGTTTCATAAACTATGCAAGTTCATGTTTATTTGCAAAATATAATTGGTTCTATGTCAAGCATCGTTTGGGTTTCATAAACTATGCAAGTTCATGTTGAAATAGGCTATATGATTAGATGTAAAAATTGTACATTTTGGTGAATATACAACATGCTAGTTTTGTGGTTGATATTATGCCAAGTTAACATGTTTAAACACAAGTTTGTATTTGCCTAAACTATGCCATTTCATATGTCACCTACTTAGTCATACTTTGGTTTGAATGCAAGTTCACATGACCCATGTTATATGTTAGTTGAATCGCCAAATTGCAAGTTCATGCGCCACACACCTTTATGTATTACATGTTCATGATTTTTCCCCTTTGCCTCACGTTTATAAAGTTGGGCTAAATTGTGACAAGCCCAACACATGTTATAACGTTGCGAACAAACGGGGGTAATAACGTTGGGTGTAAAATATGAAAATATATGTTGGCATGTTTGGCACATTCCAATGATTATGACACATAAGCGCTATGAATTGAAATACCCAAAAATAAAAAGATATGACATTTACATATAGTTGAGAAGTAATAAAATATGTAAATTTAGAAAACACGATATGCTTAACCCGAGGTTGGATTGAGTTGTGATGTAAACCTGCCCGGACCCGCCCAGATGTCCAGTAGTCACAACAATACCTATCCAATGTGAGTGGTTAAACATTGAGCCCAATAAGGACCCAAGGTTAGACTGAGCTACGGTGTAAACCTGCCCGGAACCGACCGACACATCAGTAACCGTAGCAATACCTGTCTAATGTGAGTGCTCTGGTGCTCCTAAGAGGCTAAGGACAGATGGTAGGGTTAAGTCAACAATAACACTTAACCAAATTCAACATGTTAACAAGAATTGATGGGTGGGGTCAGGTAAATACAGACACTTAACCACTTAACATGTTTGACTAGAAAATCCTAGTAACGAGGGACCCGTTTCAGTAGTAACCCAAAGTTAGGTATCAACGGTACTCTGAAACTAGGCAGGGTAGGGCATGATTACTGGGCTGATTGTAAGCGGTCAAACGACGGCGGTGGGTGCACAGTGCAGGTCTAACGGGGTGCGGGCGTGCACACACTCCGGAGTAGACAACCAGAGCACTGGGGACACCAGTAGTATAACCTATGCCTTCTAGGATTTGTGTTAGGGCCGCCACCGTGGGTCTTGATACACCCCATGGTGGGACCAACATAGGTATCTACAATTCTTGGGGGTCGTATAACACATGTTAACGCGAGTAGGAGCCGATCTTTTAACAAGGATGGGTATCACTTCACCCTCACCATGGGGTGCCAGTTAGAATAAACTCAAGTAGGTGCAGAGATATAGTATGGGTGTGATAGTACCTCGGACACTTCCTTAGCTTGTGACACTTTCCTATTTTTAGTTTATATCCATCATATCCTTTTCTTATTCACATATTGAAGAGTTACTAAATTTACTCAGGCTTTATGTCTGACCCTATTTTCTTTTCGTCTTCTTTTCTTTCGTCCCCCCCCCCCCCCCCAGGTCCACAGGGAGGAAACAGCTCAACTCAGTCAGACTCTTTACAAGCGCCAAGAACGTAGATGTATGATTTGGATCTTTCTTGCTCGGATAATGGCTTTGGATATCACTATGGGGATTTTTGTCACTTTATTTATGTTTTCATGCTTCTTTAATAATCAAGGCAGTTATGAGGTTGTAATGTTGAAAGTATTTTGAGACAATTATGGAAATCTTTGTTTGATACACGTATTGATGAAATAAAAGTTTGTTTGGTTTTCGCTGTTTAAAATATGTGTATTTATATTTGTCTTGAGTTCATCTGTGGCTTTTACTTATAAACCTCCACCAAAGTTAAGGCATTCCCTTTGTGAGTGACCTTAATGGAGGTGGGGTGTTTCACTTGGTATCAGAGCATAGGTTTACCAGACAAGATAAAAGTTTTTGAAAATTGTTTTCAAAAAGAAAGTTTAAAGAAGCATTTTTTTTAAGAAAATGTGTCACTTTATAAAAAGACAAAATCCCCCAAAGCCATGTGCCCTATCTATCCTTCTCTATCCTTCGTTTTGAATTTTTCCTTTCTGTTTCAGCATGTATGGAGACCTTAACCTTCCGGAAGGAGTGTCGATTCCCGGCTGGTTTAGGAGGTACTTAGAAGCAAGGGCCAATGGCGCCGGCCCAACAGACATCCCTCCTCCAGTGGCCGCGGTTCCTCCTCCTCATCCGCCTCCTCTTGTAAATGCCTTCGCAAAAACATGTAGAGACTTCAAGGCTATGGGTGGAAAAGACTTTTATGGGATAGAATCTTTTGTTGAAGCAAGAAACTGGTTAAAGGAGACTGAGGATTTTTTTGTCATCTTTGGAGTGGATGACAGGAAAAAGATACAACTTGCGGTGTGGTTACTTAAGGATGAAGCTTCCTATTGGTGGGAATTTACTAATGCCCAGAGGGCGGTGGAAACATGGGAAGACTTCAGGACAAGGTTTGAGATGAAATTCCTCTCCCAAGCCAAAAGAAGGCTGCAAATGGAAAAGTTTCTAACTCTGAAACAGGGAAGCATGACGATCAGGGAATATGTTAATCAGTTTAATCAGCTGGCCAGATTTGGGATAGACTTAGTAAACACCCAACACAAGAAGGCACTTCGCTTTGTCAAGGGTTTGAATGAGCCTCTACACAGCCTTGCCATGACCCATGTATCCACAGGAGCAACTTATGAAAGCCTGGTGGACAAGGCATTGCTACACGAGGAAGACCACGGCAAGAAAGAAACTAAGGGGGAAGAGAAGAAAGAAGGTCTACAAGCAAAGAAAACAGACTTCAAGAAAGGAGGGAAGAACAACAAGCCCCGTGAGAAGAGAAGGTGCAATTTCTATGGCATTGTGGGCCATATATCAAAAGACTGCCGGAAAAGGAAGGCGAAGATGGGTGGTTGCTTCCATTGTGGAGAAACTGGACACCAAGCTAAGGACTGCCCAAAGAAGAAAGGGCAGGGACAGAAAGCCGGATCCACTTCAGGGGGTCAGGTTCATGCGCTAGTGGCACCTCAGCAGGAACGAGGTAGTAATATTTCTGTAGAAAGTGTAGTCTATCTTTATGATCATCCAGTTCGTACACTTTTTGACTCTGGCGCATCACACTCTTTTATTTCATCTGCCTTAGTAGAATCTCTGCATCTAGACACTAGTATGGTAGAAGATCCCTTAGTAGTTTCAAATCCAATTGGGGGCTCCACTTACTTGTCAATGGTTTGTTTGGGTTTGAAAATATCTATTCTCAGCATTGAGTTTAGTTGTAATACCTTTGTTTTGGGCTTCTCGGGATATGGTTTGATCTTAGGCATGGACTGGCTATCCAGTAATAGTGCCATTCTTGATTGTGAGAAAAGAGCAGTTAGACTCTTGACTCGGCTTGGTAACACTCTAGAAATTTCTTGTGATCCCCTGAATGTTGTTATGCTTAGTTATCTAGATTCGCTTGATGCTTCTGATGAGAATTTGCAATCAGTTTGAGTAGTCCGGGAATATCCGGATGTCTTTGAGGAAGTGAAAGGCTTACCTCCGAGGCGGGAAATAGACTTCCGCATATATCTTGTGGATAATGCAAAGACGGTAGCTTTACCTGTCACACACATGGCTCCAAGGGAAAGAAAGGAGCTCAGTAATCAGGTTAAAGAACTTCTCGAAAAGGGGTTCATTAGACGGAGCATTTCGGAATGGGGTGCTCCAGTGGTGTTCGCAACCAAAGCAGACGGTTCGCTTCGCCTTTGCGTCGACTATAGGGAGTTAAACAAATTGACCAAGAAAAATAGGCACCCTCTTCCCTGAATCGACGATTTGTCTGATCAGCTTGTAGGTGCGACGGTCTTCTCCCAACTTGATCTGGCAACTGGGTTCCATCAGCTAAGAGTTGCTGAAGACAGTATTGATAAGACAGCGTTTAGAACCCCAGACGGTTTCTTCGAGAGGCTTGTCATGCCTTTCGGCTTGACAAATGCACCCACTTATTTCGTAGACCTAATGAGAAGGGTGTTCAGAGAATTCCTCAACAAATTTGTGGTTGTCTTCGTAGATGATATTTTAATCTTCTCAAAGAGTGAGGAAGAACATGCTCAGCACCTGAAAGAAATCATGGATACTCTTCGTGCACATCAACTAAAAGCCAAATTCTCCAAGTGTCACTTCTGGAGAAAAGAAGTAAGGTTTCTTGGGCATATAGTGTCCAAAGAAGGGTTGGCTGTGGACCCCGCGAAAGTGGTGGCAGTACAAGATTGGAAGACACTAAGAAATGCAACTGCAGTTCGAAGCTTTCTTGGGCTAGCCGGTTTTTATCAAAAGTTTATTAGGGATTTCGCGAAAATCTCAGCCCCACTCACAAGGCTAACAAAGAAGAATCTGGCGTTCGCTTGGGATTTGGATTGTGACATTGCTTTCCAACGATTAAAAAGGGCTCTCACAACAGCCCCAGTTCTGACCTTGCCAGATAGAAGCAAAATGTTCACAGTATACATGGATGCATGTGGAACGGGACTAGGCGCTGTTCTAATGCAAGAAGGAAGGGTAGTAGCTTATGGTGGAAGACAATTGAAGGTTCATGAAAAGAACTACCCAACCCACGATCTCGAGTTGGCCGCCATCGTCTTTGCACTTAAGTCTTGGTGCCATTATCTCCTAGGTGAAAAGTTTGAATTATACACTGACCATAAATCGTTGAAATATCTCTTCTCCCAGAAGGATCTTAACTTGAGGCAGCAAAGTTGGATGGAGTTTCTTGCCTCGTATGATTTTGAAATTTCCTATACTCCCGAGAAAGGCAACGTGGTAGCGGACGCGTTGAGCCGAAAGAAACTGACCTTAAGCCCTCTCTTTGTGGAAAGGCAAAACTTGTAGTATATAGCCAGTTTTAACTTTAGGCCCTCCTCGGATTTTGTACCAGGTTTGTTAGCATCTCTCGAAGTACGCCCTATTCTCTTAGACTCAATAGGGGCTGCCCAACGTGAAGACCCTCAGCTTGTTGATGTGATTGATAAACTTACTAGGGGTGAGACTTCTAGTCACCTCAGTAGATATGCCATCGATGATAAGGGTTGGCTGAGACGAGATGGAAGATTATGCGTCCCACAAGCAAGGGAGTTGACAAAGAAGGTTCTCGAGGAGGCGCATCATTCCAAGATGACTATACACCCTAGCGGTGATAAGATGTAAAAGGATATAAAAAGGACTTTCTTTTGGAGCGGCATGAAGCAAGATGTGGCAGATTTCGTTTCTAAGTGCATGACCTGCCAACGGGTCAAGGCGGAACAGAAGAAACCTGGAGGACTACTTCACCCTCTAGAGGTCCCACAGTGGAAGTGGGATAGCATTTCAATGGACTTCATTGATGGACTGCCTAGGTCGAGAAGAGGCAACACTAGCATTTGGGTAATAGTGGATAGGCTTACTAAAAACACCCACTTTATACCTATCAAGAGTAGAAGGACTGCCTCATCTCTAGCATCTCTTTATCTCAAGGAAATAGTTCGACTCCATGGGATACCCTCCAGCATTGTAAGTGACCGAGACCGTATTTTCACAAGTGAATTTTGGTGGAGTCTGCAAGAAGCTGTAGGCACACAACTATGTTTGAGCACGGCCTATCACCCCCAAACAGATGGCCAGACGGAAAGGGTGAATATAGTTTTAGAGGATCTTTTAAGACTTTGCGTTCTTGACTTTGGAGGGACGTGGGAAGATCACCTTCCTTTAGTGGAATTTGCCTACAACAACAGCTACCAAGCTACCATCGGCAGGGCACCCTTCGAAGCCTTGTATGGAAGACCGTGCAAATCACCAACTTGTTGGTGGGAGTATATAGATAAGCTTATACTTGGGCCAGACATGATTCGAGAAACTTCCGAGAAAGTGGACTTGATACGTAGGAGAATGAAGACAGCCCAAGACAGACAAAAATCCTACGCCGACAAAAGAAGGACCGACCTTGAGTTTGAGGTTGGGGACAGGGTTTTCCTTAAGGTATCCCCTTTAAGGAACGTCGTTCGCTTTGGATCCGCAGGAAAGCTAGCACCAATATTTGTAGGCCCGTTCCCTCTCATCGAGAAGATTGGGAAAATGGCTTATAGAGTAGATCTGCCTGAAAGATTGGCTGGAATTCACAACGTCTTTCACGTTTCTCATCTCCGGAAATGTCTACATGAATCAACGGAAGTGGTGGAGCCAAGCATTCTAGAAGAAGCCAAAGTGGAACGCGAAGCAATTGTGAGGAGAGTTCCAACCCGCATCATAGGAACTGAAGTGAAAAAAGCTACGCAACCGCGAAGTCAAACTCGTTAAAGTTCAGTGGAGCGACGCCGAGGAAGACGCGACTTGGGAAACTGAGGACAGAATACGCGCTGCCTACCCTCTTCTTTTTGAGGGTACATCTTTGACCTCTTTTTTTCTTCTTAAGTTGTTCTTGTATCTATCTTTTTAGGTATATCTCCTCGATATTATATTTATCCTTAGGTAGAAACCCCTTTGGATGTAAACATGTATTTGAAACATGTTATAGTTGATGGCTGCAAGTGGTTGCAAGTGGTTGCAAGTGGTTGCAAGTGGTTGCTAGTGGTTGCTCGTGGATGCATATACACACACAACCTAGGTCTTAGATTGACTCAATCACTTCATACTGCATATGCATATATGTATTCTTATTTGTATATGGTTGAAAACTTGATATGCTGTCATATGGTCATCGCATTTGTATGAATAGTTGTGCACTCATGTAGAATTATGAGTAGGAAAAATTTGCATACATAATGGATTCATGAAATTTACATGATTCACAATAAGGAGGTCAACTGAATCAGTAGACCGCCTGATTTCTGCATTAGATAAGGACATGTACACACATTATGCATATGATCATGAAGCATTAGAAGTTTTTTAAGGACAATGGATGCATGTGTTTGTTGGTTGAGTAGATGGACTGTTGGATGGTAGGATATACATTCTTCCTAACTTGAAGATTTCGGGGACGAAATCCTTTTAAGGGGGGAGAATGTAACACCCCGTGAATTCTATAACGTTAAGCTTCACGAATTAAAGTATAATTAATTATAAATGATGAAATCAAGGGAAACGGGTTACGCCATTGCGTTTGTCTTGAAATTTTGCTTGAGATAGAGTTCAAGTTTGCGTAAAACGGATATCGTATGAAGAAGATATGGATGAACGAAGTTGGGCAGAAAAACCAGAAAACGGGTCAGAATGCACTGGCGCACTTGTGAAGTGCACCAGAACAAAGTTGAACTGGCGCACTTGGGAAGTGCGCCAGTACAATTTTGGCCTGGCGCACCTGCCAAGTGCGCCCAGGTCAGAAAGACCTGCTGGTCAGGTCCTGGCTGGCCTGGTCAGAATCTGGTCGAATTCTGATGCTTAGCTGAGTCACTGGGGCTTGCGTGTCACCTCTTGATTGGCTCTTTGAACTTTGTATGGTCTAGATTCCTCCTATCTTCATCTAATGACTCAAAACAATATAAAATTCTATAAATACAACTCAAGTTTAACCCTAAATTCACACAAATAATAGAATACAAAAGCCGTCATGCTGCTGGAGAGGAACTAGGAATGGCCGTCAATTAGAAAGCCTAGAGACAAGCCAACACCAAAGCCTAAGAGACGAATCAAATTAGAGTTTAATCAAATCAATCAACGCAAAATTAGTCTACCCAAAGGAGCGCATCTCAGTTTCAGAATTCAGAATCCAGAATTCAAGATTCTGCATTCGTTGTAAGTATAGTGACCTTTCAAAATATGAATAAAAACTGTGATGTGATTCGATGTAAATGAAAATAGAATTGTGTTGTTATATCGTATAAATTTTGTGTATTGTGATGGTTCTATTATGACTTGTGTATTGATGTTTGTGGCATAAATTGATTGATGCAAGCCTATTGAACAATTGTATATGAAAACAATGGCACTTGCAAGCTTGTGGCAAAAACTAGAAATTTATCCCTTTTTGTATATGTCGATGGCATGGACTATGTATATTCCCTTAGTCTAAATTAGAATTTGTGTAAACATGTTATAGACCTTTTATGCCTACATGACCCAAAACCTATGATATCATCCTTATGTTTATTGGCAAGTATAATTAGAACTATGTTTGCAAGTGTAATTGGATCTATGTTTCATAAACTATGCAAGTTCATGCTTATTTGCAAAATATAATTGGTTCTATGTCAAGCATCGTTTGGGTTTCATAAACTATGCAAGTTCATGTTGAAATAGGCTATATGATTAGATGTAAAAATTGTACATTTTTGTGAATATACAACATGCTAGTTTTGTGGTTAATATTATGCCAAGTTAACATGTTTAAACACAAGTTTGTACTTGCCTAAACTATGCCATTTCATATGTCACCTACTTAGTCATACTTTGGTTTGAATGCAAGTTCACATGACCCATGTTATATGTTAGTTGAATCGCCAAATTGCAAGTTCATGCGCCACACACCTTTATGTATTACATGTTCATGATTTTTCCCCTTTGCCTCACGTTTATAAAGTTGGGCTAAATTATGACAAGCCCAACACATGTTATAACGTTGCGAACAAACGGGGGTAATAACGTTGGGTGTAAAATATGAAAATATATGTTGGCATGTTTGGCACATTCCAATCATTATGACGCATAAGCGGTATGAATTTAAATACCCAAAAATAAAAAGATATGACATTTACATATAGTTGAGAAGTAATAAAATATGTAAATTTAGAAAACACGATATGCTTAACCCGAGGTTGGATTGAGTTGTGATGTAAACCTGCCCGGACCCGCATGGCTGTCCAGTAGTCACAACAATACCTATCCAATGTGGGTGGTTAAGCATTGAGCCCAATAAGGACCCGAGGATAGACTGAGCTACGGTGTAAACCTACCCGGAACCGACCGGCACATCAGTAACCGTAGCAATACCTGTCTAATGTGAGTGGTCTGGTGCTCCCAAGAGTCTAAGGACAGATGGTAGGGTTAAGTCAACTATAACACTTAACCAAATTCAACATGTTAACAAGAATTGATGGGTGGGGTTAGGTAAATACAGACACTTAACCACTCAACATGTTTGATTAGAAAATCCTGGTAACGAGGGACCCGTTTCAGCAGTAACCCAAAGTTAGGTATCAACGGTACCCTGAAACTAGGTAGGGTGGGGCACGATTACTGAGCTGATTGTAAGCGGTCAAACGACGGCGGTGGGTGCACAGTGCAGGTCTAACGGGGTGCGGGCGTGCACACACTTCGGAGCAGACAACCAGGGCACTGGGGACACTAGTAGTATAACCTATGCCTTCTAGGATTTGTGTCGGGGCCGCCACCATGGGTCTTGATACACCCCATGGTGGGACCAACATAGGTATCTACAATTCTTGGGGGCCGTATGACACATGTTAATGCGAGTAGGAGCCGATCTTTTAACAAGAATGGGGATCACTTCACCCTCACCATGGGGTTTTTGTTAGAATAAACTCAAGTATGTGCAGAGATATAGTATGGGTGTGATAGTACCTCCGACACTTCCTTAGCTTGTGACACTTTCCTATTTTTAGTTTATATCCATCATATCCTTTTCTTATTCACATATTGAAGAGTTACTAGATTTACTCAGACTTTATGTCTGACCCTATTTTCTTTTCGTCTTCTTTTCTTTCGTCCCCCCAGGTCCACAGGGAGGAAACAGCTCAACTCAGTCAGACTCTTTACAAGCACCAAGAACGTAGATGTATGATTTGGATCTTTCTTGCTCGGATAATGGCTTTGGATATCACTATGGCGATTTTTGTCACTTTATTTATGTTTTCATGCTTCTTTAATAATCAAGGCAGTTATGAGGTTGTAATGTTGAAAGTATTTTGAGATAATTATGGAAATCTTTGTTTGATACACGTATTGATGAAATAAAAGTTTGTTTGGTTTCCGCTGTTTAAAATATGTGTATTTATATCCGCCTTGAGTTCATCTGTGGCTTTTACTTATAAACCTCCACCAAAGTTAAGGCATTCCCTTTGTGAGTGACCTTAATGGAGGTGGGGTGTTTCAATATTATCAAAACAATAATAATAAAGCTATTGAGATAATATATATTACGTTTACCTATTATATATTCTCTCCACAAACTTATAGCCAACCCTACCCTCTTCGTCGAGATGACTGAATTTTCTGTTAAATTAGTATAGCTGTGGGTTTGTGAACTTTAGAAATGTAAATTACAAAGTGGAAAATGGGCATAAGGACAAACTTTGGAAAAAAATAGTCTAAAGGACGTCATGTTTTATTTTTAGGGTGGAGGACAAACTTTGAAAAAAATTAGGCTGAAGGATAATGCTAAATATAATTAGCATTTTCTACAGTATAAAACTGAATAATGCTAGTTAAAACTAGCATTTTCGTGTAGTGTAAAAAACTGAATATAATGCTAAACACATCTAGCATTTTACTTCAGCTTAATTTTGGTTCAAAATTTGTCATTCAAACTAAAAATAAAACTTGGTGTCCTTCAGCCTAATTTTTCGGCAAAGTTTATCCTTTTCCCTAATTACCTCAATTACAAAAGTATCTCTTTATAAATATATATTTTAGCATAGATTTGCAAGGGTAATTTTGTTTTTTCAAAATCTACAAACGTGGGTATTCTCATTTGAAATCGTTTGGACATGTGCAAAAAAAAGTATGGGATCCGCATCATAGTTTTTTCATATCATTGAAATTATGACCAACTCAAATTTTCACACATATAATCATTTGAATTAGATTTTCTTTTTAGCAGTAGTTAATATGCTAGTGTTGTTAAAGTTTGATATAATGTGTTATGCGTTGTATGGAAGCATATGTGATGTGTTCATATATTGTTGTATGGAAGCATGTGTGGTGTGTTCATATACTGTCTTTTAAATGTAATCCTTTTAAACATCGTATCAGGGTTCATATGATATCTGTTAATATGTAATTGCTAGATAAACTACATGTAATCCTTAGTCAAAATAAATGCTCAAAATAATCTATTTTAGGATTACATGTGTTAGTTTAGCCTAGTATCAATTGATTTAATAAATATACGTAAATAGATGATGTCAAATGAATCAATCTTGGTCGACATTGAAATTTCGTTGAATCCGATAGCCAAGTAAGATGGATGAACAAAAGAATAAAAATAGTTTTACCATGTATCATTTGCTGAAATGACTTGCACTAACATAATTTAGCGATCCAATTGTATCATACACATTCGTTCAAAAATTTCAATGCATCATTCTTGACATTTTACTTGCAACACGCTAAGTGAATAAAAAATTATAATAGTATGGTCTATCAATATATTTGTTATTCATTTTTGTAAACTGTAAAGGTAAAAAAGTTCTATACCATACAAGCTGCATTTACATAAAATTATAATGGCATAGTTGGACCAAACACAAAGAACGTGAAGTAAGCATTCAATATAATAAAGCTAAATAAGTAATCAGAAAAAGGAATTTGGGTAAACAATGGGGAAAAAAATTTGAGTTGCAGAGCAAGTTATTTTCGCTTTAACAAAGGATCCATGCATAATTTTCTTTCAAGAAAGAATGCAATAACCATTAACTTTCGTGATTACTTGAGAATGTGGTTGCTGATGCTCAATCAGGAGTACAACAAAAAGGAATAGTAAGAATAGCTCAAAACCATTCATAACTCATCTCATAACAAAAGATCAAAACATACTTCAACTTAACCTAAAACAACTCTTCTACTGTTTCACATCACAACTCACTTGGCAACATGCTTAGCTTTTGTATGAGAGTAAACCTTTTTCTGAGTTGAACTTCTTAGATCATAATAATCAAGAAATAAAGCCACCAGATTTTGGACTCTGGCGCTTCTTCTCAATCTTTATAGCATTTTCTATTTGTGCATCCTCCACCCTTCTCGCCATAAGCTGGAGCTGCAAGCTTAGCCTTCTTCTCAAAAACAACAACTTTTGTTACAGGTTCAGCTGGCCTCTCTTCTGGTTCTTGGAAGCAGTCGTCTAGGAAAATGATCAATATAATGATCAATATAGAGTAAAAAAAGAAGAAGAAGAAGGTAGATATGAACAATACTGAGTACATGTACATCTATCAAAATAAATTTCAACTAATATACTTCTATTAAAATAAAATAAAAACAATTAAGATGCTATATTTTTGATTTATGGGATAAAATCATCAGACATAAAAGTTTATAACCTTATTTAATTGCCTTCCATAGAACATAAGTTTATTAAATTGGCAAATATAACAATAAAATATGTTTATATAGTACAGATTAAGTTAGTGGCCACATAAGTAGTTTTTAGCAAAAAATTGACATGGTAACCACATACCTATCCCTTCATATGAAATATGTGAAATGTATTTGGAAACGATGTCGATATTACCAAGACTTTATTTGGTTATACTCATCTAGTACCCAAATATATTCAAAAGTCGACAATCAAGCACATTATAGGCAGTAAGATTCATGCAGGCTTTTGTTTTTACCTTTTTTTGAAAACATACACATCATTTAAGATCACTGCCATTCATATTGATTTCCAAAATACAATGTTAATGATTAAGCTATTCTTTCTGACTGCCATCCAGTGATTACTTAGAGCATTCCCAGTAGCAAACCCTATTTTGAGCGTGGATCGCTATTGTTTAGCATTGATTCCCCCCACTGGTCCAGCAGTCAATGGGGGGACGCTGCATTATAATTTTTTTTTAAATTGAACACTAAACGGTTTTCAGAAAACCGTTTAGTGTTCGAATATATATATATATATATATATATATATATATATATATATATATATATATATATATCACAAGCTTCTGTTTACAGAGGCGTTATTCTCTGTAAACAGAAGCCATTGGTTTTCATCAAAATCCCCCAAATATCAAATCCCTAAATCCAAAAATTCTTTGAAAAACAAAGGACTTTTGTTACAATTTCAAACAAATCAATATCTACTCTTTCTAATCACTTTATCACCATCAATTCCATCATTCTCCACCTTAAACCCATCATTTTGGACATTTTTGTTGGTTCACAAATTAGTTGAATTGGTTGATGATGGAAGCGGAAATCATTGAAGGCACTAGCTCCATGAGTGGGTTACATAGGAAAAAAGTTTCACAAAAAAAATCAAAAAACGATTGAAAGAAAAGAAGGTGGCTATGGAGCAAGGAAGGAGACAACAATTGATCTGGTGTTTCCATTCATGTCTATCACGAGTCTACAAGAAGGAGTTACACATATCTACAACAGTGGTAAAGAGATTAAGGTATATTTTTTTGGTTTCAAAGTGTTTTAACTAAAATTATTCGATATGAAAAGATTATGTAACTGATTTAGTTTTATAACTAGAATCACGACAAGATGGGATGTCATGGAGCATTTACGACAATGCTGAAATGGTGGAGGAAAGTTAAAGAGTATCCTCAAATTTGAGATCCGGTAGTGAGTATATTTGGAAAATTTATGGAAATTGGATTGAAAAACTCTGACAACATATGCATACATGCTATTGTTGAGCGTTGGTGGCCGACTACGCATACCTTTTTATTTCCTAGTACGGAGATTGGGTTTACACTGTTAGATTTTACTATGCTAGCATCCACTCCTGTGGGAATGAATAATCAAACGATACCGTATGACGAGGGTTGAGGGCAATTCAAAAATGCAAAGGAACTATTGCCACTTCTAGAGGAGAAAGATATTCACGTAGGAAATGTTGCTTTATCGCATCTTGTGAAGTACTTTCATGACGATTATCTCGAGGCCAGTGATAACAAAAGTCATATTGCCCGCATTTTTGTTTTGTATATGATGGGTACTCTATTTTTTACGACAACAAATGACACTATTAGTCTGGGATATTTGGAGGCCGTATTTGATTTATGCTTAGTAGAACAGTTCGATTGGGGTTCAGCGATTATGGGTTACCTCTACCAGAGTTTGGATGTTGTTGTAACTTAGGGAGGGCATATAACTGGTTTCATTGAGCTACTGCAGGTATGGTGAGCTATAGTAAGCACAAAGTTTTTTTTATATCTTAGTGGTTTATTCTAGTGTTTAATATTGCATCTTTATGTTTTGCAGTACTGGTTTTTTGAGTACATGACAGTGTGCGGATATATAGTCAAAGAAGAGGTGAAGCAAGCTTCATATCCGAGATTGAGAGCCTGGGAGGGGAAAAAAATAGGCTCATCACGCATGATACTTTGGCTCATTTGTTATCTAGCAGATGTAATCATATTGATCATCGCCATGCACCGCATATAAATTGGAATTCATGGCAAAATTCATTCGCATTTGCTAATGCAGAGGTTGTCCATGCACGCAACTTATCGATGAAACGGTTGCCTTTGATTGTTCCACCCGGTGGCTCATATGAGATGTATTTAGGGGAGAGGTGTATGCGGCAGCTTACAGGCTGGGCGACTATTCCCATTGATCCTCCAGCACACATGACCTGCAAGATGACATATTCTACATATGCGGAGTTGCAACAAGCCTTATACCAAGATGATTGTGAACAGTATATATATAAAGAGCCGGACATGGACTACGACATGTATTGGCGCTTAGTAGGCAGAGATGTTGGTCCATTACTAGATGCTTCAGTCCGTATCGGTAATATGGATTTTTTTCGGACCTTCTGCTTTGAAGGCAAGAATTGTAGCCCCAATCATCACGTCTTCAGAATTTAATTATGCATCTCAGTTTTACCAACAACCACAGCAAAGTGAGTGGGTTGAGGATCCTGGATGGAACTTGCAATGGACAGGACATGAGCCGTTACCCATTCCTCATTTGATGGATATACCGCCAGTTCCGTCCCATTACACCGTTGATAGTTTATGGGAAATGAATTTGGGTATGCGGCAATTAGCTCTTGAACAGTCGAAGTATTATGAAGAGGCCTTGAATAGGATTAACATAGTTGCAGACGAATTTATAAGTTATCGATTTAATTTTTGTGATACATGTTTGTTTTTCAATATTGCCCAGAACATAGAATCCCTAGTATTATTTGTATACTGATATTGTGTTTGTTTTTAAATATTGCGCAGAACATGGAGGTTTTTAAAGAACCAGTGTTGGGTTTGGGGTCTAAACGGTCAGGTTGAACAAAAAGCAGAAAAAAAGAAAAACTCGTGTATAGATGGAAGAGGAGGAGGAAGAAGATGACGAGGGTGATGAGCAAGGTGATGAGAAGGATGATGAGGAGGGTGATGAGGAAGATGACGAGGGTGATGAGGAAGATGAAGAGGGTGATGAGGAGGGTGATGAGAAGGATGATGATGATGACGATAGCGATGAAGGTGGTCAATCCAGTGATGTACGTACTAATCAATATGGTGTTAGGCTTAGATATCCAACCTCGTCATCGTCGACGCCGGATACTTGTTAATTTAACTCCATATGCACATGTAACTTGTGCACATATAAATATTTATTTAGTTCTAAGTTTATTAAAGTTCACATATAACAAAGTGTTTATATATGTGCAGGCAAGAGTTTGGACAAAGGTAAGCAGAAGAGCAGTGGTTTAGTCAGCAAGGTGAAGTCTCTATTTAAGGGAAAATGAAAGAAGAAAGGAAGTGGGATATACATTCCAGGAATTGAGGACATTCAATGAAGTTCGAAGAGATGTTTGTATAACATTTTAGGTGCTAATGTTAATGTGTTGGTTTGTTAATGTAATGGTTGTTTAGTTTAATGGTATTGTAATATTGTTATGTCTACTGTTAGGTGTATTGTTATGCGTATTGTAATGGTTTGTTAGTTAAATGGTAATATAATATTTTGTTGTTATTATGCGTATTGTCAGGTGCTAATGGTACTGTAATTTTGTTTGTTATATACTATTATTGTTTTGTGTATTGTTATGTTGTTTAATATTTGTCATTACATTACTGAGAAGCTTACAACAACGACGATTACAACATTAAGAAATGCAAACTACAATTATACGAACTACAACAATTAAGCACACAAACGTCAAATTCAAAGTAAAATAAAAAACATTACGATAGTTTCCACGTACACCTACCACAGACGTGGGAAAAATCCAGCTCTAGCTACATCAGCAACATTCTTATTCAAGCGTCTTATTTCGGCTTGCGCTTCCAGTGCATACTAAACTCCATGTTCACACATCGGAGGGTCAATCCACTGCTTAAAGTAACAACAATCAATTTTGTCAGGGTAAATCTTGTGGTCCTCGTAGGCTTCACAACCGAAAAATCGACGACCAGCATTTTTAATAGTTTTTGAAACAATCACAACCGATTTTTCTCCACAACGACAAATAGGGTTGGATCCAGCCAGACGTAGTGGTTGGACAATGCGCCCTTCAACTACTCTTCCTTTTCTAGGTCGTTGATCAGATACCGCTTCATCGTCATTTTCCCATTTGTCCATTGTTGATCCTACACTTTCATTTTCGTGTTTCGACATGATGAAAGATGATGGAGGAGGTGGCTTTAGAGAAGCCGCTATATATAGGATAAAACTGGGTCGTCCTATCACTACACAAAGGAGTTAAAAACATAAAGGAGTTAAAACTGGGTCGTCCTATACTGAGTAGTCATATCATTGCTCCAGTGTTGTATTATTACAGTCTTCCTATCACTTTAGTACTCCAGTGCTCTATTGCTATAATGCTCTATTGTTACATTTCACTTTAGTGCTCCAGTGCTCTGTTGCTATAGTGCTCCTGAGTAGTCATATCGCTTCAGAGGTGGATCCTATCGCTATAGTGCTCTATTGCTACATATGTTAAGGTGTTAAGAATCACTATAGAAGACAACTTTTGAACTGAGCCCACTGACTTGTCATATCACCTTAGTTTAATGGGTCGTCACATGTACACTGTTTTAACCCTACATTGACTAGTCTTATCAGGAAAGATTAATATTTCTGTAATTTAAGGGGTCGTCACATGTACACTACTATAACCCTGCATTGAGTAGTCTAAGGTTGCTCCATTAAATTTGTTGTATGTTTACTCCACACATTGCCCCTATAAATATCTACGATTACTCCTTTTTAGTTATCTGGAACCAAAATTTTCATCAAGATAAAAAATGCATTCATGGTCATGGCCCTCATCAATGGATTCGAACTATGATCAAAACTTTGTTGAGCGTCCTCTATTAAGTCCAAAAACAGATATTGATTGTAATATCGAATACCAAGAGCATCACTATAAGGACCTACGTCGTGACTATCCAGAGATGGCCGCTTGACGATTCATCCACCAATTACTCATGTTCCAGATATAGGTCATCAAGTAGTCTAAACTGTAAATGAAGAACACTTACCAGTGGCTATAGTCCCTCGTCCTTCGACTGTTCAAGTGGTAGATCAATTCTTGGTAGTTCAGCCTCCATATGAACAAGAGGTACGACGAGTTTCAGTTAACTAGTCTCCTAACGGGCAGGAGGTTAACTCATATCCCATTTGTTGCCACCGTGGTTACGCGGTGGAGGTAGTACTCCGGGCGGACAGAGAGAATATTGGTCATAAGATCCAGTTATGTTCTCTATGGCCTAACAGATGCAATTATTTTAAGTGGACAGACGACCGTTTATGTCCAAGGGGTATTTCTTATGGCAAAGAGTTAGAACGAGATACTAGGCATCTTCGAACCTCTTTAGAATCCCTTCAGATTAAGCGTAACAATTAATATGCTTGCGTACTGAATTTCCTAGTTTAACATCTCTTGTATCCTATATTTTAGTGAGTAGTTAGTTATTTCTCTTGTATCCTACGTTTGGCTAGTGATGTTATAATGAACATATGTTGTATCACACGTATTTTGTGGAATTAGTGTCGTTGATACCATTTTTAATAACTAACATATGTTATACCAACTGACAACTATCAAACTGGAAAGATATAAAGTGCTTAAGGAAAACAAAAGATTTAAAATACTTAATTATGCGTATATAATTTAAATACATGGGAAAAACAAAATTTGAGTTCAGGTAATTCTGTGATGTAAAAGCAAATTTAAAACTTAAAAATAAAAAAATAAGTTGCAACTATAATTTTAAAACAGTTAACCTAATGTTAAGATAAAAAATAAATTTTCAAACTTAAACAGAATTAACAAATTTGAAAAATATATTTTCAAACTTCAAAAATCAATGAATTTAAAAACAATGAAACAAATTTAAAAAAAATTAAACTACAAACTTTAAATAATTAAATAGGAAACAAAATTAAAACTTAAAATGTTTAACAAATTCAGAAAGGTTTAAAGTGCTCAAGGATGTGCATTTAAATAGATTGGACCATATCATATAAACGATTTTGTGAAAACCGTTTATATGATAAACGGTTTTCAGAAAACTGTTTATCATATAAATGGTTTTCTCAAAACCGTTTATACGACGCCGCTACAAATTGGAAATGGCGATCGTCGCCATTTCATTTGCTCGCCCACACCCATCGCGCTTCTGTTGGAGAGCGGGAATATCCATTTCACCGCCATTTCAAATTGAATCCCCACTGCTGGGAGTGCTCTTAGTTTTAGAGATTCAAGCAACCATGCTTCTAGTCTAAAACGTCATCACGCATACCGATGTGGACACAGTAAAGTTTGAATATTCTTCGTTAATGAATGCATACTCTCTGGAAATTTGACATGGACATGGCACTGTCAATTTAACCAGAGTATTAACAAATAAAATTATTTGTTGGTCTACCACAAAACCAAATGGTGTTTGTTAATTATTCAACAGTATAGTAAGTGTAAAGAGAATTCAAACCCACCACTTTCTTTTTCAAAACCACCAAGTATAGCTTGCTTACACACCTCACAAAAGATGGTGCTAGCCAGAAATGAAATGAAGCACCGAGAATTTTAAACTAAGGCAACAATATAAGTGACATAGGTAAAACCAAGATATGTTTATGGTGAAATATAACATAAGGGCATGAATAGTTATAGCGTAAACCATGCAGTAACAAAGGAGAGAAAAAATGAAGGACAATAATGATTTCGAACTTACATACCATCACATTCTTTTGCATTTGTAGCACTGTTGTGATTTCCGATGCATCCAAAAGAAATGTGATGTATTTGGAAAGGAAAATCATGCAATTCCATGATGCTCTTCGTGGTAGAATACCAGATGATAATCAGAAGCCATATTCTATGAGTTAAAGATAATCTTTGCATGTCTTTGATACATTTATCCCTATACATATTAACAACAGATTTCACAGTATATTATATTACTGTCTCCATGAAGAGTTACTGGTTCAAGCTAAAATGTGATTGGTAAAGCGATAGGCCTGAAACATGCATTTCTGAATGAAAACTATGGCTTCACAACATAAATAGTGATCTTATAGCAGAAATACGACAATTGTTGCGAGTGAAGACCAATCAAACATAGTTTGTATGAGGCCAGTGCTTCACAGTTCACACATGCAGAACATAAAGCACATGGGTAGAGTAAATTTTAGGTTGATGTGCTTTGTATATTTGTTTTTTGTGTTATTAAGTTTTTTTGTGTCCTAGGAAGCTCAATTATATTGATGGATTTAATTATTATCATATTGCACCAGTTAATATGAAAATTGAAACCATATTCACAAATTTTTATGCGTTAATTTATGCATACAATAAACTACTTAATAATGGAAAGTCGTGATGTTATTAATGAAATAAAATTACATATTTCAATCAGTTTCATTAGTAAGGTTGGTAGGATGTAAAATCGTGTCTAAAATTTATTAATTTGGGAAAGTGGTTAATTTTGTTGTTTCCTTATCTATTTGAACAATGAAGCAACCTACTTATTTATGTTAGCTCAAACTTAGTGATTTATTTCACACTAAGATGGATATTGGATAGGCTATGTATTTTGAGCTAAACAATAGCAATAGTATATTTTTTTTTATACAAATAGCCAAATGTGGTTCAGATTATATACTGATATAACTCCCCCATCATTGTATGACATGCTTTGAGCAGAAATATATTGTGCCACAATCATGTATAACAGTTATATTAACTAAAATACAATGCAGTTGATCAAGGTACACTGTGTCCTTCATTTTGTTGTTGTTTCAGTTTATAGGCACAAGTTTGTTTGCACGAAAAGATCATTACAGCTGATAATCAAAATAGTAAAAACGGTTTGCTACACTAAAAATATTTTAAAATAATATTTGTGATATTTAGGGCTATAAAAAGTAAGGTGGACAAATTTGGAAATGAAGTTCAAAATGTTTCATTCTTAACACATTATCGACACGGATGTACATAAATAAAACAATAGCCATTATGCAGTTGCTATAAAATATTTCAGCTGATAATAATTTTACCTTGCTCTCACAACATGAAAAAAATTCCTTCCTAGTTGCCTTTTCAATATGTGAAAGCAAATACTATAGTGGTAGCTTATAGATCACAAGCATAGACTTCTGAAATCTAAAATTTTTACATAATCAATTAAAAATAAAATAGGGAGATATAATAAACGATTACTAAATATCCATATACCTTAAGATCAATATGATTATAACATTTACTCACGCAAAAGTTAAAGGTTATAGCACATATATAAAATAATAATAAAATTAATTCTTCAACGGTAGAATTACCTGTCAAGTAGATAACCTAAACATTACTCATAAAATAAATATGATTTTGTTTTGCATAAAAATAATCTTGGAAACTTACCATCTTTAGTCATGCCATCTGCACTATGAATAATGCTAAAAATTTGTTCTCTTTGTCAAGTCTGATTGTAATAAAAAAAATCAGGGCACGAAGACGACTCTTATCCATCAAACTCTCCTGTTTTGTCTTATCCATTGCCTAGTATAAAACAAATTGTGCATTCAATTCCAATATAATTTACAATTGTCATAGTTTTTGCATATGATTTCTATCATGAATTAAACAATAATGTGGTAAGGAACAACTGTTTCACTTGGACAGTATAAATCAAGCAATATGCATACCAATATGTTGAATCCAAATGTTATGTCTAATACAATAAATGAGCTGTTAATCAATTAACCTAGAAAATTTCCCTCCTTGGAGTAGAATGCAGTAGTAACCAATCTTAAAATTTGATCTATCTCAGCCTGGATAGCAATGGTCTTGGCACCTGGCAGTCCTAATAATGCTTTAATTTTTGTCATGTTTGTCAAGCATGGTCCTAATAAACAACGTAAGCTATGCATCCAGTCTTCTCCGGACCATGAAGCCCTCGTATATTATACTGTCCAGGGTGTAATATAATTTACATTGGGTAATCGATCCCAAACTAAAAAAAATTCTCAGTGGTTTATTTGGTACTATAATTAATTATAATATCTCAAATTTGACTATACAGACAGCAAACATATTAGAGGGAAGAAACTTTATTTTGTTACATTATTAAGCCCATGGAAAAGAACATAAGTAAAAATAAGTTGAATATATTCGGTACAGTAAAGGTGGACAGAGTGGAAGCGGAAAGTGTCCTCATATGAATTTCATTTTGATACAGTTACACTTATGGAAAATAACATGTAATGAATAATGATTATGCAAATTAAATAATATGTATATCCCAGTAGCATTTTCATGACAATCTATGTTAAACAACACGCACAACAAAGCATTTACCCAATTTTTGTAGCAGTAAATTAAATGTAGAACATCCGCAAAATAAGCATACTTCAATCATGGGAATATAAAAAATTCAACTAAAATAGCAGGAAGACAACTATACTGTTACGGAATCCAAAAGGGGTAGGCATTACAATTAAATACTAACATCAACCGTAGTCGATATAGAAAATGAAATACCTGAATATATTTGAAATGAACAACTGTGCGACAGCTAGTTTTAAAGCCCAATTTCCAGTGTTTGGAATCAAGCAGCAACATTGAACGATGAACGACGACGAAAGGCAATCAGCTGTTGTTAATCATTATGTGATGATTACTTGTTCAGATTTATGAGTTTCGTAGATATTGACCTTGAAGCTATTGGAAAAAACTTAAATTGGAAAATGGAACGCATCTTCAATTACTTCATACAAAACATATCCTCCTTGCCTAATCTGTCTGAAGTAATATTGACAAAATCATATAAAGTCGGTTCTGTAGTTAGAATTTTTACACAGAAAAGAAACAGAATTTGGTTTTAATTACCTCAAGAGCGGCTACCAGCGTCGGAAAACCTGAATCTCCTGACGTCACGGTTCGATTAGGGATTTCTAATAAAATTAGGTTTAGAATTAGGTTTTCTTCAGTGTTTAGAAACTGGCAAACATGGGGTGAGAGAGAAATGACCGCCCATAGATAAGTATGCTGAATGAAGCAGCGGAGTTCTCTATTTTACTCGATAGAGGAAGCAGCTTCTTCTGAGCTACACGTCAGATTTACTAAAATTAAAAAGCGTCCAACTCAGCGTTTTCTCTATTTTACTTACTATTATAGTTAATAGATAGATTTGTAATATTAACGAATTTTAATATTGAATTCATTTATTTAAAATGAAGTTTAAACATTAATTTATATATAATCATAAATCAAGCTCGAAATGGCGCGATAGTTCGTAATACTGAGTTTTGAACTTCAATTGAATATACAGGATTCGATATAAGCCGGATTTTTGTGAAACAAGAATCATTAGAATCTAGTTTATTATAATTTTCATATGAAAGAGAAAAATCTAAATTTCGATTTATAGATTGTTAGTTATGGCCAAATCAAATTTTAAAATAGTCGTTATGGAAATCGTTATTAAATTATAACGTTTATTAATATATTTTAAAGGGTTTTAATGTAATTTGGACATTGTTTAACTCGAAATTTATGATATTGAGTTGTATAATTTATATTTGAAGCTATACAACATTTCTAGTTGAGTATTTATGATAATAATAATTTATTATTATTTTATTTGATTATTTTGGATTTTTGTAATACTTTAATCAATATTATTATAAGCCTTAAAAGTGGTCATTTTGCAAATAGTGTCTGGTTTCGATAAAATTAGTTTCATTGGAATCGTAACGTTAAATTATTGTACGATGTTAAATTTTGTCGCAAACCAATGTCAAATGTAACCATGGCAGCCGCAAACGCCTAGTCATTTTATATAGCGCGTAATTAAGTTAAATTAAATTAATAGAGGGGTATTTGTGTATAACTTGAGTAGACAATCAAATTAATCCACGAAACCGATTCCGTTGAGTTCGTATCGACGTTTAGACTCAGAATAGGTAGGTAGTATGTTATTTTTGGACATCGGGTATTTTGTTGTTCAAAATAGCGTTGTTTGGCATATAAAAATAGCGTAATGGGAAACAGTCTCGGAATGCAACGAAACTTTTTTTGTTGGATTCGTAATAATTAATTATTATACAATTTCGATTTTCGTGTCAATCGGACTTACCGTTTGATTATAGCAACATCAAATGCCCTTGTTTTTATTTAATCATTTATATTATTTGACAGAGGTAACTTTAAAGGAATAAACGACCGACCAAACAAACTTCGATTTTAACGAAACAAATTTCATTGGATCCGTAAGGAGAAGGACAAGTAGAATTTCAGAGTTTCAAAGTTGACTAGATTTATTTTGTGATCGTGCAAAATTTAAACGCATGATTTTTCGCTTATGATTTATAAAGGACTTTTTACAAACAACCACGGAATTCGACGAAACATGTCCCATCGGGTCGAAATATTTTTTTATTCTAGGATTACAAGTTTCATCTCGATTGAAGACCGTATGTGGCTATTTTAACGCGATACTTCATCCGTAAGTTTCGATATAATATTATAATATTAAATTCTATCCATGCTTTATTTAAATGATGAGTGTAACCCTATTTCGAAGTCAAAGTTGTTAGCGTGGTCAACCATTCTTTGGCCGTAACTCTTAACCCATGCGATGACTAGCAATACACCATTTTCCACCTAAATTTTTGATCAACTTCTTCACCCGATAAACAAACTTCCGACGAGCTCTCTCTGATGATCGGTCATAATGTATTCTCAAGCTCGAAGATGGCCAGAAATCACCTCGATACCACCGGCATTCGAAGGGAAACTAGCAGCGAAGCACTGCATCATGATGATCGGGTTTCTAGGCGGGAGTTGGAATGTGAGGTGCTTGCGCCAGTACAGTTGGATGGGCTTCGGATGGCCAGAAAATGTTGTGTGGATCGATGTTGTGAGTTCAGAGAAAACGCGGGGGTGAAGAACGAACGAAGGAAATAAAAACGAATGCCTTGTTAACTGATTAATGGAATAATTAACGTTATTAATTATATAGTTAAGGCATCATTAGTTAATTTAAACCATTGTTTATTGTTAACAGGACACGTAGACACGAAGAGCTGCAGGAAGTAGTACTAGTTTTCCATTTCGCATTAAGGAAGTAGTATTAGTTGAATGTATTCGGCCCATTAGAAAAAGAGAGAATTGGACAGAGTAATAGGGAGAATTGGAAGCATGTTTCTGGAATGTAGAACTAGTTGCATGGGACAGGTTTCACTAGTAGCAGGTTAAAAAAGTAGGGCACCTATTTGGTTCAATACGTGGCAGAAAAATTAAAAGGAAAGCGGGCTCGTGAAATCTGAACAAAGTAAATATCAATTCGTAAAGATTTAACATGTAATTATTATAATTTATTAAAGTATAAATTAAACCTAGTTAAGAAATTTATTTATTATTATAATTTAAATTGAAGACGATAAATGTGTATTAACATTTTGTTAGGTTATCAAAATTTAACCAAACAAGCTACACCGGGATCGTGGTAACGAGCAGAACATTTTAGAACCAATTTGGACAGATTTAGAAGCAGCAGGATTCTTCGGTTAAATTAAACGCTCGTTTAACTTAACCATAACCGAACCACTTCAGAAATAAATGGAATCAAATCAAAGTGAGGTAAACTCACTCTGTACTTCCCACTTATATTTTATATAAGTCGGGTTTTTATTGTGTTATGGTTGCTAATGGTTGACTGTTTGTTTAATATATATTCATATATTGATTGGATTGATGAAATTAAATGTTATTTAATTTCAGTGAAAACCAAATCGTTATTTTAACGATTTAACCCAATTGAGGTAACTTACCTTGTGGATCACATTTATATTTATATAAACGTGTTATTTTAGGGTAACGTAATTGGATACAGGGAAGAACATGTTGGAGGGATCCAACGGGATTCCTCAAATATATTAGATGTTATTTATTTTCGTATCATCGTTATGTGAACTATTTTAATTGGATGGTTAATTTGATTGTTGAACGTTTATCTTAAATTCAACATTTGTTTTGTTTAAACCAATGGGCAGAATTGGTTGAGTAATTGGCAGTATATGGCCTATAAATAAATCATTTTCCAAATATGGATTTACCGTCAGGTGAATTGATTTAAATGAAGTTATAAAATTTGTTTTATAACCGAAGATAGAATTTGAAACCTATTATTTGGTATCAAAATTTATTTAAAGGAAATAAATATATATTATTTATTATCTAAGTTTATAATTAATTATTAATTGATTTTATAAAGTAAATTCTGATGTTAATCAGATTTATAAGCAAGAGAGTAGAAAATTAACCTAACGGTTAAGATTTGAATAATTGTTTGAGAAAAAACAAATGAAATTATTTAAATTAATTATATTAATTAATTTAAAGGAAGGACTATAATTGGAATTGGTTAACGAATTAACCATGATTTGATTTGACTAAGTCAACAAAATTAATTGGAATTGGCTATTTGATTAATTTACTTTTAATTAATCTAATGAAATAATATAACAAATATTTGTTTTAATTTTAATAAGATTTTAAAAAGGAATGTACTATTTATTTTCGTTAATATTTAAGAAACTAGCTACTGCTATTGTAGTAAATGATTGAAATAAATTATTATTTTAATTAATAATAATTTAGGAGATTACTTTCTATTTGAAATTCTTTTAAAAAGTAATCGAAGTTGAAATGAAATCTAATTGAATTGTGAAAGGAGTTTATGAACGGGTTTGATACTAAAACTTGGGTTTTTATAACGAATTTATAAAAGGAATTTGAAGTGAATAAGAAAGCTTAAATTAATGTTTACTTAATGCTTGAATTAGGTAAAAGAAAATTGAGAATAAAAGGGTTTGTATTAAACCATAATTTTTTAAACGAATTTAATAAAAAGGAGATGAGGTGCTAAAGCGTTAATTTTAAATTAACATTACTTAATAATGGAATTAAGTGAAACTGGGGGAATTGAAATAAGATTTCCAGGCAGGAATGGTTAAATGGATTAGAAAAGGGATGGTTAAAAGTGAATTTGGTAAAGAAAAGAGTAATAGGATTTTGGAACAAAAATCGAAGTTATAAAACAAATTGTTTAAAGAAAATTAAAAGGTGATGTTTTAGCAAGTAATTTCTTAACCAATGAACAAAGAAATCATAGTTATAGTCGAGAAGGAGATTTTCAAAATTACGAAGTTTTATAAAACATAATATAAATAAAATAGTTAAATAAGACGTGTTTGGTATTAGAATAAATATCAGTTTTTGAATTACAACTCATGTCTATCTAAAGATAAGAATGTTGTTGAATAAGATCTGAGAGGTAAATAAATACCCCAATTTGAACGACTTCAGAATTATCTGAGGATGATATTAGTTTGTAATGGGAAAGAGGTTAAGAATAATTTATTATTTCCATATGAGAAATGATAACACAATGTAAATAAAAGAGTCGAGAATATATAATTAGATTTCCCAAGTAACGAAAATGGAAAGATTTGAGAATATATATGTATGTATGTATGTATGTATAATGATATTTTCGAAGTAAAGGAAATAAAAGGAGATTGTGTGAAATTAAAATGGTATTTTCAAGATAAAAGGAAATTGAAAAGTTAAGTGTTGGGAATGGATTTATTCTAAAGGAATAAGGGTGGGTTAATGTTTTCAAGTAATGAAACCAAAGATACTTCGTAACATTATTTTACTAATGATAAGTGGAGTTGATTTTCCCAATACAGATAATGAGTAATGAGATTGTAAATGTTTTGAAAATGATAGTAGAACAGAAATTGAATATGATCATAGAATATTTTCCTAAGTATGAAAATAAAATAGTATGGAATAACCTCATGTTAACTAAGAATTAAAAAGCTATATTCAGAATGTTGAAATATTTAAGAGTTTAAAATTAAATATCATTAATCGGTTTTAATTAAAGAGGCCATGTAATGCTGGTACTGAACTAGTAAACTCATTTATTTCTCATGATTGTTTATTTGATAGTTAAATAACCGACTATCAAACCTGGCCAATACGATATCGAATTTATATTCGAAAACCATTCTGAACCAGCAAATACATAGAAGATGATTATTGAAGATGGAGCAATTGAAGACCGTTGATCTTCATGAGCGGAAGAGCTACTTGTTGAATTTCTCTGGTTTAGCGGCCAGAGTTATTTTGATAGTGATTCTGTTGTGATTGGAATCTATAGATCGCAAGGACTACTCGCTACTGATCTATAGGGTGATACCTAGGATATGGTAAGAGGGTGCGTTCGGTTCATCCTGTTCCTGGATGACTTGCATGGATGGATATCTGACAGAGTGTTTCCAAAAGATTCACGTATGTTGATTTCTTCGAACATACCATAATTGGTGGCGGAGAATGGCCGTTCTCTTAGCTAGACAACTAGAGTATTTCTATGGACGTTAATTAGTGATTTTTGGAGGATCTAACGATGTGGCATTCAAAGTGAATGGTGACCAAATGTTCTAAAGGTATTTATAACCTCAAGCCTCATCAACCGGGAAATGGTAAAAATTGGGTAGGTCGCATGGCTATGTGGGTCGCTCTCTAGGGTGTATTGTCACCATTTAGAGAATATTCATATTTGTTCTTCTTTTCGCTTCTGTATCCCCCAGGGATGGTTATGTTGCTAGCAACCGTAGGTGACAATATATTCGGCACACTCAAACGAAATGAGGGGTCAGTCATGTTTAGCCTGAGTTGCAAGATGTTCTTGTTGAACTCGGTGTATTCCTCTCTAGAGATACACTATCGGAAAGATGGTTGCACATATCTTGCCATGGAATTTCATTCTCCAATAAGTGCCCGCGGTTTTTATTGTATATATGTATGTAGAGCGTGAGAAGCAAGTGTTCTGCTAGATTGTTATTTATTTGTATTTACACATTATTATAATATCAAAAAGGATATTGTTTTCAAAAATGATTGGGGTTATCGTAAGGTAAAAACCGTCCGTAATTATAGGTGGATTTGGTCTTACGATTACCTTTTCTTCCAAAAAGATTTTGATTTTTTAAATCAAGTTAGATGATACCATTAAACTTAGTGTGTTCTTCTTACTCTGGTTCACCAGACTGATTCAGCGTTCGCAATGCTCGGTGTAATGTCCCGCTTTCCTTAACGACTTTGTTAATAATAGACATTGATTATAAATAAGTTAATGAATATAAAAGGTAATTAAATCTAATTAATATTTAAATAACTTTCTATATAAAACTAATGTAAGCAAATGTGTGTGTGTATATATGTGTAAATATTATATAGGAAATAATATTGTATATATTATAAGAAATAATTGTATGAATATTTTAGAACTTGATTCTACATTGCTTAAGGAAATTCATAACATCTTTTATTTAAAAACATATGCCTATTATAAATATACCCATACATTTATACATAGACTACATATGTAAATACAACTTGTATAGATATGATATTTTGGCTTATATCTTAGAATATGATTCTTTATTAACTTTAGAAATTAAGATAATCTTTTAAAATTTAAAGTCCTATGTAGACAGCTAGGTGAAAACACATGTATGGACACATTCTTCTTTGAACTATAACAAGATATTTCTTGCCAGTAAAAGGACAAACTTTGCTGCTAAAAACAAAGCTAAAATTAATATGATAAAACCCTTGAAATGGCAACAAATCAGAAAAGGATATGGCCGCACATTTGTAGGCTATTTTCTAAACAAAAGTAGCTGCATAGGCCTCCTTAAATCCAAGCATAGTAGTACACATTTTAATTAAACATGCAGCAAATCAAGGAAGAAAAATAGCTGCAAGTCAATAAGTAAATCCAATGTCATGCGAAGGGACAATGCAAATGGTTGTACTGATAGGAACTATCTAAGCTAAAAGAGATTTTAAAACTACAGCTAAAATTATAAACAAATGGTAATCTAGCCTATTTTATCAAAGCAAGGGAAGGATAAGTCATTTCATCCTTAGACCATTTGGCTGCATTCATTAATTAGATTTGGACTTGGAAAAGGTGCTATAACATCATGTATTCCATCTGTAGGGTAGACAGCCTACATGCATTTAACGTAATAAATTGTTAAATGTTAAGATTTGCCTATAAATACAGGCTAAACCCGCACTTTCCCACACACAAACAAATTGAACATGAGAAATAAAAACATAGCAGGAAAGTCTAAAAACAGAGGAGAGCAAACTGGTGAGTAGACTCATTTTAACCTTTGTTTAAATCTTTTCTTGACTAAGATTAAATGTTTACATGTCATTGAGTCTGCATACATGTTTGAATATGAAAGTTATCATGTATAATTCTTGTATGTGAATGGAACATCTTGTAAATAAATCCTATAACAAGTCTCAATTTATATAAACTCAAACTTACCCTATACTTTATAAAAATCCTCAGGTGAAATTTAGACAGGTTTTTGCGTTTAATGTCTACATGAAAGCTATTGATATAGGCCTATAGTGTAAAGCAAAAATAGTTTTAGATGGTATTAATATGTATAATCTCAAATACACCCCATTTCCAGTAACCTATTTTAAAACATAAAACCTCGGATATCATAAACACGAAATTCAAGCATATGAAAGTGATCCTATTGGAAAATGATGAATTTTAGAATGAACAACATAATTTTTAGTAAGGTGATGGTCGAGGAATATTGAGATGATTAGGAAACCCACTTTGAGCATTTTCTGATGATCTAGGAGGTCGGGGGCAATACGGTTTGAACTAGAGGGACGTTGCGGAATGTAGATCGAGGGAAAAATATTAGATAATTTTTCCATAGCATAGGTTTCGCAAACTAAATTGATTAAGGGTTTTCATTGATGTTTGGAAGGGGCGACTTCGATATCGAACTGCGTGGAAACGGCGGTGTCGAGTGACACCAATTTTGGGCGGAGGGTCGAGGCTTGGGTGGACTTTGGACTGGTGAAGTTTCACGTCTATAAGTAGAGAGTGGTGGATGAATAGAGAGTTTTCTTGGATCGCATTTTTGATGAAGGTTGAAGATCAGTAGTGAATACACTATAGCGGTGTTGATGATCGAAATTGTGTATGGTGATGAGATTAATGAGTGATTTGTGGTATGTGGAGATGACCGGAAGGGTGCGACGGCTAGTGGAGGTTGTGTGCAGGTGTACAAGTGCACTGCTATGTACCATTCCTTTCCAGAAGCAATGCAAGAAGAAGAAGTATCTGGGGAGACATACGTGATTGAGTATGGTGAGTTGAGTTCAATACATTGGTTAACATAGCCATATAGTAGGATAAAAAAAACAAAGTAAAAGGACGTTAAACAAGTAGAAGTGGCACAACATTGTAATAGAATGGAAGAAGAGAGGTACACAGGAAATCAAGGAAAGAAGGGAAGAAGTGCGCGAGTAAAGGGCACGTGGGCTGAAGTTTTGGGCTGATTTTATTGGATTAGAGTAAAGTAAATAAAACAAAAGGGATCTGGAGTGATTAATGGGTGCAGCATCAAGGTTTGGTATGGTAAATCAAACCTGGCATATAGAAGAAGAGTGGAAATTGGGCCAAAGAGTTTTGGGCTGGGTTTTGTAATAAAAACAAGTTTAAAATAAAAATGGAACTATAAATAAAGTAAGAAAAATCAAAGTAAATAAATAAAAAGAGACTTTAAATTTAATAGGAGAAGGAGACCAAGCCGAGTGAAGTAGGCTTAGGGAAAGATTGGGCCGAGATCGTAAGGCTTAGGCAAAATTTAAATGAAAAAAAGGAAATATAAAATAAAGGAAGAAAATAAAAATAAATTAAAAGAGATTTTAAATTTTAATAGGGCTAAAGAAGGAAGGAAGTCAACATTTTGGGCAGGTGGAAGGAAAGACATTTGCAAGGAAAGCAAACGTAGTAGCTTAGTTTAAGTGGTTCGACGAGTTTACAAAAATGAAACAAAAAGGAAATAATAAATAGAAAATAGAAATTTGTGTTATTAAATGTTGCTGGAAATAAAAGGCCAGTTTATAAAGTGAGACAAAGATATAAATTGCAAATGATTGTCGTATAGAATAAACTGACATTGTCGTTTAAATATCTCAAAAAATTCCTCCTTTTTAATTTAATGTCAGCCGAGCCGATTCTCCCTCCCGCCCAATCCCATCAAACCCCAAACTCTCTCTCTCCTCAACCAATCCGCCGCACAATGTCAATCCCAGTCAGCCTCCTCCGATTAGACCTCCTAACCCTGATCCAATCCTTCCAACCCCATACCATCTTCATCGACCCAAACCTTACCACCAAACAATCCCAAACCGCCATCGACTTTACCCATCGCAAACCCTAGTGGCGTTGCCCCAATTGAACAAGCTTGGACTGGTCATCGCCTTTTCTAGCACTTTCCCCGCAATGGAGGCCAGTACAAGCCTGTTCAGTATGAAATTCAGTATATTGATGGTAAAGCAGTTCCCTCTTTAGACATAGTTGAAGCAGGTTCAGCAGTCTGGAAGAACTATGTATTTGGGTTTTTTCTAGACAAACCCCTACCTTATTCAATGGTGGTAGAGACGCTACGATACAGATGGAAGCTGCGAAGTGATTTTAAAGTAAGATCTGATGGTAAAGTATTTCTCTTTGACTTTGCAAATGATATTGACAAGGATAAGGTAATCAGAGGAGATCCGATTGTAATGAGGAATAAACTTTTTATAACAATGCAATGGGATCCTACAATTAGCAATGTTACTGGTTTTATTAAAGCAGTACCTGTTTGGGTATGGTTTACTAATATCCCTATATATCTATGGTCTCATCAAGGAATTAATTGGGTAGCAAACAGAGTTAGAAAACTTATATGCCTAGATGGAGCAACTGAGTCGATGGCAAGTTTAGTGGATGCTAAATGCCTTATTGAAATTACTCCTGAAGCTAAACTCGAGGATTCCTTTGAAGTCTTGAATCCTGATAAAACAACACAAATGATACATATAGAATATTTATGGCGGCCAGATATACGTACGCATTGCAAAGTTTTTGGTCACAAAACTGTTGCATGCAAGGAAGTAATCAAGGAAGTAACATCAAATAAAGTGAAAACATCAGACGAAACAGTTCAGCCAAAGAAACAGAACCTAGATTTGAATGTGCAGAAAACACAAAAGGAAGATCCAAAAGCAAATATGTGGCAAAAGGTGAACATGAATAGAAGGAGAAATATAAGTTTCAAACAAACTGCAAGGGAAAATGAATACAGGAAGAAAAGTGTTGTTGCGGAATCAACACAGGGAAATAAAGCAAACAATGAAAATAGAAGCAGAACTGATAAGGCCATGAGTACATTACACAACAGTTTCAATGTATTATACACTCCGAAAATGGATGACATGGATGTAAACATAAACAAAGGAAAAGCAAGTGATGAACAAAAAAGGGAGGAAGAGATTGAAAAAATAAGCGCAGATGAGGCAGGAGAAATTGCAGAATCCGAATAAATAGATAATGAAGACGAGGACAATAGAGTAGAAACAATAATACAAAGTGAAACTGAAATGGATACTGGTAAACAAGCAAAATTAACTGTCAGTGAAAAGAAAACAAGAAAGGCTCTTAAGGCAAAGAAGAAAAAAGATGAAAACAAAGCAAATGAAATGCCATGCATGCAAGATGTAGTGCATGAAACCATAAATGCTCATAACTGCTCTGAAGTTCCCAAAACCATAATGCCACCCACCTCTAACCAATTGTCTGTTTCCAATGATCTCCTCATCAATACCATATCCACAACCCTATCAATTCATCCTATATCAATTCCTGAGCCTGATTTACCGCCCTCAATCAAACCCCTCAAAAAAAACCACCCGATCCTCTCCTCAAACGTTCATCCATTAAAACTTCTAAATCCAAATATACCCTTGATAGCGCTGCAGTTCCAAAATCAAAAGCTTTTAGAGCAAGTTTAACAATTGAGCCAAATCATATATGAGATAAAAAGAAGAAAAAGGGAAAGAAAAAAGGAGCAAAAGTATCCCAGAACCCTACTTACTATCCCCAATTGACAGTGATTGTGAAACTGATGCTTCCAATCTAATTATCCAATGTTTGTCACCATCTTCTTCACCAAGAAGAACTAGAAGCACCTCCAAAAATCTTATGTTTAATGACACAGTGTAATATTGCAGCGTGTAACATAAGAGGGGCTCACAATAAAAATAAACAAGACCAAATTAGAAATCTCATCCTCGACCATAACTTATCCCTTATACCCATTTCCTAATCCAAACTTAATCTAGATCTCTCTCCCAGAGCTTCCAACTCTATTAATCCAAACTAGTTTTTTATAACCAACCATGATCATACCCATTATGGCAAGCTGCTTATCATGTATGATCCCAATATATTTATTCTGACCCCTATCCTCATACTCCACCAGTCTATCCACTTTAAAGTCTTTCACTCTCCATCCTCATCCTCAATGTATGTAACCTTCACATATGGTAGTAATTTTGCAATTGAGAGACATCTGATGCTTGACTATCTCCCTCATTTCCGGCAAGATACCCACCCATGGCTAGTAATTGGCGATTTCAATTGCTCATAAAAATCTGATCACAAATTCGGAGGCAATTGTTTGACTTTGTCAGATGTCTCCCCTCTCAATAGCGCCATACAAAATGCCTCTCTGATTGAAGTTCCTTCCATTGGTTGGGATTTAACATGGTCTAATAAAAGTATCAATAGGCCACGTACATTAACAAGAATTGTTCATGCCTTTATGAACCTCAAAGCCCTGACTGTTTAGCCTACCATAAAAGTTAACATCTCCTCGCCTCTCCTCTCAGACCATTGCCCTTTAATCCTCACAATTGGCTTGGCATTTTTAAATAAATAGGTGAACTTTAAATTTTTTGATGTATGGACAACAAACTCTTCTTTAATGCAGATTGTCCATGAAGCATGGAGCATACACACATACAGGAATCCTATGCTTAATTTGCAGAGAAAACTGAAGAATACAAAATGTGCTCTGAAAAAATTGTCTGCTGAAATATACGGTAAAGGTAATAAAATCTCTTTCACTCTCACTGACAAGCTGAAACAGATACAGGAATTAACGATGCAACCTAATGCCGACATGTCCAACTATCAGCAAGAAAAAGATTTGATCCAGCAACTTGATCTTGCACTCACAACTGAAGCAAAGATGGCATGCCAGAAGAACAAGCATAAATGGGCTATCAAAGGTGACAGAAATACAAAAGAATACCACCGGCTTTGAAGATTAAACAAGCCAAAGACTTCATCCATCAGATTGAAGACAAAAATGGGATAAAACACTCAAGTCCCTCCTCTATTGATGATGCTTTTCTCTCATATTATACTGACCTTCTTGGAGAGGAATCGCCCGTTTCGGATATAAATTTCCTGGATAATATATCCCTCAAGTCTTTATCCAGTGAATTGCAAATTTCTCTTACTAAACAAATTACTGATGAATAGATTAAGGATGCCATTTTCACTATGCGAAGGTCTGCGTCTCCTGGACCTGATGGGTTCACCGTATCATTTTATGTACACTGTTGGGATATCATTTCGCCAACTGTATTACGTGCAGTGCATGGGTTTTTCATCTCCAGCAGGATATTGAGATCAATAAATTCAACGAACCTGGCACTAGTTCCTAAAATTCAAAATGCCAAGAATGTTACACAATACAGACCAATAGCAGCTGTAATGTTATATACAAAGCAATATCAAGAATTTTAGCTAGGAGACTTAAAGTGGTTTTACCTTCTCTCATCTTGAAAAATCAGGCTGCCTTCCTCTCTGAAAGAAGCATATTAGATAACGTATTGCTCACTCATGAACTCTTGAATGGATATCATAAGAAGAACATATCTCCTCGTGCAATGCTAAAGATAGACATTATGAAAGCCTTCGACTAAGTGAGATGGCCAGCTCTCATTATGATAATGAGAAAAATGAACTTTCCTGAAAAATTTATATCATGCATTCATCTATGCATATCGACTGTCTGCTACACTCTGGTTTTCAATGCTCATGCCGTTGGTTACTTTAAAGGAAAAAATGAACTATGACAAGGAGACCCTATATCAGCGTATTTGTTCATTATTGTAATGGAAGTTCTAACTAATGAATTACAGCGGCAGGTGGCATTGAAAAACTACCATCTACACCCAAAATGCAAATGTCCTCTTATAACCTATCTTGCGTTTGCGGATGACCTCCTTATCTTTACCAAACCTACATAAAAGTCCCTACAAACCATAATGATAACTCTTAATTCCTTTGATAAATTCTCAGGCCTTAAAATGAACAAATCCAAGTCCAAATTACTAGTAGTGGGTCTCCCACCTAATCGTGTTAATGAGTGCTTGTCTATTACTGGTATGTTCACCATTGGTAAATGATATATCGTATTTGGGGATCCCTCTCTCCACCAAAAGAATCACAAAAGCGCAATGTATGCTATTGTATGAGAAAATAACGTCAGTATTTGCTAGATAAGAGAATCGGTACCTTGCTCAACCAGGTAGACTAGTGATAATTAATGTTGTAATTTTTCCGATGACAGTGTACTGGTCAAGAACATTTCTACTACCTATAAAACTACAAACTATGCTAAAGGCGGCAATGAGGAATTTCCTTTGGTTTGGAACTACTCACTCCAACACGCTTGTCCCTGTGGCGTACCACAAACTTGAAAAATCGAAGAAGTATGGTGGATTAGGCATCAAAAACATAAAATAGTGGAATGTAGCAGCTATTTACAAACATTTCGTTAACCTAGTTATGCGGAAGAACACGTTATGGGTTGTATGGAGTTTAACTCATAACCTGAAGAATGATCAAATTTGGATGGTAAAGCAAAAAGCAAGTCAGAGTTGGGTCTGGAAAATGATAATCAAAGTGAGGGAAAAGATTTCTCAAAAATAAAAATTGTGGGGAACAAAAATGTATGTTTCTAGAAAGCGCCATGGATGCAAACGGGTCTAATTCTCTCTGAAGTCGCTAGCCATGATGGTATGATGATATCTGGAATCCCATATAATGCTAAAGCTAAAACATACGTTAGAAATGGAAAGACCACACTGCCAAGAACCAACAGTGCGAATTTAAATGAAATATGGAAGAACCTCAATGATAAGAGATATGAACACGCTGAGACGGATGAATACGTTTGAAACGAGGAAGAAGTAAAGCATGCGACTTCTGCTGTATATAGCTCGCTGATAAATGAAGAAAACATGAGAAAATGCGCATGGAGCATGCGAATATGGACTGTGCAGAACTCAGAAAAACTGAATTTTTTCATGTGGAAAGTCTATTACAATGCGTTGAACACAAAGAAGAGCCTGGCCTGGAGAGGAATGAATGCTGACTTGCAGTGTGTATTATGTATGGCAGGAGAGGAAGATGTGAAACATTTATATTTTAACTGCCCGTTTAGCGGCTATGTTTGGAAAAGGATTGAGCAAAAAGGAGGTTATGTTGCTCCTCTTCCTCACAGCAATGAAGAATGGCACAGTATATTTAAATCAACGAGGTGGAAATTGAGTAAAACCTTTGAGCTATTGATTATGCTCAAAGTGGTATTAAATGAATTTTGGATGGTCGGATTTTCAATCGGCAAAGACGAAGCATTGTGCAGGTGTTCCTAGGAGCAAGTAGAAGAATTGGTCATGAAATCTCTATGTCTTCCTATGGTTTTGATACTCTTATCAAAAACAAATGGAAATGATTTTATCTTATTTTTTTCCTTATGTATGCTCGAGTTATGTTGTAAGACCTTCTTATGATATAAATATATGGTGGGGGCCATTAATCCCCGTTGGCTTTGCCAAAAAAGAAACATTTTTGAGTAAAGCACCAAGTGCAACGCACACGCTTCAGTTGCTCATTAATAAAAGAAAAGTCAAATGTCTGGATTAAACAATGCAGATATATATACACACACACTATTCTGGTTGATCGAAGCTCATAAAATAAAGAGTATATAAAATGAATTGTACTTAATTCAATTTATTTAAGTTAATAAATATTTCCTTCTGAACAAGAAGTGTTTGAGATCAAGTGAATATTGAAAGCAGATTTCTTAAGCATTGTCTAACCGTAAAAGACATTACGCTAGTCATTTCGAAGAGTCCGGAATTAATATTCCACTTCGATTTGATTTATACATCGTGTGTCAGAGATTACTGAAGATAATTGAAGAAGGGGATATGCAAGGGCTATTTTGTTTACGAATAGTGCCTTCGGTTTGTTCAGTCCCAGGACAACTTGTTTGGACGAATGTCTGATAGAGTATTCCTAATAGATCACATAAGATGATCTTTTCATGGTATTTCGTCTGGTGGTAGAGAAATTCGTTTCTCTTAGCTTTTATACCCGTAATATTTTTGGAAAGATCAACTAGTGATTGATGGGATTGACGATGTGGCATTCAAAGTGAATGGTGACCAGATGTCCTAGAAGATGAATGTAGCCTCAAAGCCTCACAACCATGAAAAGACAAAAATCGGGCAGGCAGCATGGCTAGATGGGTCATTCCCAAGCAGGGTGTATTACCACTATCTAGAGAAATTCCTTTTTGTCTTCTCATCTATATTTCGCTGCTGCAGCATTCGGTAGCGGTTGCTGATCATAACCGTGGGGTGGTAATATATTCGCTACACTCAAGCTAAATGAGTGGGCGGTCATGTGTGGCCGGGTTGCATGACGTTCTTGTTAAACCCCAGTGTATCCCCTCTAGAGTACACTGATCGGCCGGTGGTCCCATACCTTATCTGTTGGAATCTAACCTCCAATAAGAGCCTATGGTTTTTGATTTTATATTATATATATGTGGAGCGTGAGATACAAGTGTTCCGCTAGATGGTTATTTATTTGATAAAAATTATTATAATATCAGATGATTTTGATATCAAAAATGTTTTGGGTTATAGTAAGGTAAAAACTGTCCATGTTTATGTGTAAGCTGGTCTTACTATTATCTTTTCTTTTGAAAGGTTTTCGAACGTTAAATCAATCTGTTCTCATAAGAGAATAACCTGTTCTGTGTTAAGAATTGATCATTTGAACTGTTTTAAAATTGTTTACTCACACCAGTCCCCTGACTGACACAGAGTTTATTTTTCTGTGTTTTCCTAAACTCTTGGGTACTCATAGCAATTGTTATGAGTAGACAAGTGATCCAGGTAGTCAATGGAAATCTGATGGAGTATTTTGGACTGGAAATCATGGAGTCGGCTTATTAGTTATATCTATATCCAAGTATCAAGATGAATATTTGTGTTGGGCCAGTAACCATGTAAGATGTATGAAGTATTCTATGATGCAACAGACTCTGATATGTAATATAATTAGTGATATTATATTTTGTTAAATTCCGCTGTGAGATTCTGATGTTCTTGTTTATTTGTATACTCTATCTATTTTATTTCTTTATTAATGACACGACTTCCAAGATAATCGAAAGTCAGGCCGTTATAGTTGGTATCAAAGCATAAGGTTAACCGAATACGTAGGCTCTGGGTGAGTACTGAGAGAGCGTATTTGAAAATTTAAACTATTATATATATACTTAGTATAGATCAACTCCAGATATTGACTTGAGTTACTTTCAAAATATCTCTTGATTAGGTATCAATTATAAAACTGTTATAATCAGATAACTGAGAATAAGCTCTCATGGAAGAAGATGTCGAGGAGCGAGTAGGACAAACACAAAAACCAATGGAAGGAGTCAAATAATTAGGGTCGGCCTCAGGATAAATTAAATAACGTTGAATTAAATTTAGAATAATATCCAGTGAATAAAATTTGTTTTTCCTAGTAATAAAAATCAGACTTAAGTTATTAAGTGGATATGAACTCATGTAAGTTAATTAAACTGATTCATATAAAATCATTTTTTTTCAAAAATAAAGATAACAAATTCTAAATAAATAAGAAGTCTATCCGGAAAATTTGATAGATAGTTATGGAAGTGTATTGATTATTTATGCAAATATTTGACCTTAATTAAATTGGATTCTACTCGTTACTTGTTAATTCCGGGGACGAAATTCTTTTAAGGGGGTGGATTGTAATGTACCGCTTTCCTTAATGACTTTGTTAATAATAGACATTGATTATAAATAAGTTAATGAATATAAAAGGGAATTAAATCCAATTAATATTTAAATAACTTTCTATCTAAAACTAATGTAAGCATATGTGTATATATATACGTGTGTGTAAATATTATATAGGAAATAATATTGTATATATTATAAGAAATAATTATATGAATATTTTAGAACTTGATTCTACATTTCTTAAGGAAATTCATACCATCATTTATTTAAAAACATATGCCTATTATAAATATACCCATACATTTATACATAGACTACATATGTAAATACAACTTGTATAGATATGATATTTTGGCTTATATCTTAGAATATGGTTCTTTATTAACTTTAGAAATTAAGATAATCTTTTAAAATTTAAAGTCCTATGTAGACAGCTAGGTGAAAAACACATGTATGGAAACATTCTTGTTTGAACCATAACAAGATATTTCTTGCTAGTAAAAGGACAAACTTTACTGCTAAAAACAAAGCTAAAATTAATGTAATAGAACCTTGAAATGGCAACAAATCAGAAAAGGATATGGCCGCACATTTGTAGGCTGTTTTCTAAACAAAAGTAGCTGGACAGGTCTCGTTACATCCAAGCATAGTAGTACACATTTTAATTAAACATGCAGCAAATCAAGGAAGAAAAATAGCCGCAAGTCAATAAGAAAATCCAGTGCCATGTGAAGGAATAATGCAAATGGTTGTACTGATAGGAACTATCTAAGCTAAAGAAGATTTAAAACTACGGCTAAAATTATAAACAAATGGTAATCTAGCCTATTTTATCAAAGCAAGGGAAGGATAAGTCATTTCATCCTTAGACCATTTGGCTGCATTCATTAATTAGATTTGGACTTAGAAAAGGTGCTCTAAAATCATGTATTCCATGTGTAGGGTAGACAACCTACATGCATTTAACGTAATAAATTGTTTAATGTTAAGATTTGCCTATAAATACAGGCTAAACCCACACTTTCCCTCACACAAACAAATTGAACCTGAGAAATAAAAACATAGCAGGAAAGTCTAAAAACAGAGGAGAGCAAACTGGTGAGTAAACTCATTTTAACCTTTGTTTATATCTTTTCTTGACTAAGATTAAATGTTTACAAGTCGTTTTGTCTGCATACATGTTTGAATACGACAGCAATCACGTATAATTCTTATATGTGAATGGAACATCTTGTAAATAAATCCTATAACAAGTCTCTGTTTATATAAACTTAGACTTGCCCTATACTTTATAAAAATCCTCAGGTGAAATTTATACAGGTTTTGCGTTTAATTTCTACATGAAAGTTATTGATATAGGCCTATGGTGTAAACAAAAAATAGTTTTAGATGGTATTAATATGTATAATCTCAAAAACACCCTATTACCAGTAACCTATTTTAAAACATAAAATCTCGGATATCATAAACACGAAATTCAATTATACAAAGATGATCCTATAGGAAAATGATGAATTTTAGAATGATTAACATAATTTTTAGTAATGTGATGGTCGAGGAATATTGAGATGATCGGGAAACCTACTTTGAGCATTTTCTGATGATCTAGGAGGTCGGGGGCAATACGGTTTGAACTGGAGGCGCATAGTGGATTGTAGATCGAGTGAAAACTATCAGATAATTTTTCCATATCATAGGTTTCGCAATCGAAATTGATTTAGGATTTTCAGTGATGTTTGGAAGGGGCGACTTCGACATCAAACTGCGTGGAAACGGCGTCGTCGAGTGACACCGATTTTAGGCGGAGGGTCGAGGCTTGGGTGGACTTCGGACTGGTGAAGTTTCACGTCTATCTGTGGAGAGTGATTGCAGAGTAGAGAGTTTTATTGAATCACGTTCTTTGATGAAGGTTGAGGATGAGTAGTGAATACACTGTAGCGGTGTTGATGATCGAAATTGTGTATGGTGATGAGATCAATGAGTGATTTGTGGTATGTGGAGATGATCGGAAGGGTACGGCGGCTAGTGGAGGTTGTGTGCAGGTGTACAAGTGCACTGCTATGTACTATTCCTTTCCAGAAGCAATGCGAGAAGAAGAAGTACCCGGGGAGATAGACGTGATTGAGTATGGTGACTTGAGTTTAATACATTGGTTAACATAGCCATATAATGGGATAAAAACAAACAAAGCAAAAGGAGGTTAAACAAATAGAAGTGGCACAACATTGTAATAGAATAGAAGAAGAGAGGTACACAGGAAATCAAGGAAATAAGGGAAGAAGTGTGTGAGTAAGGGGCACGTGGGCTGAAGTTTTGGGCTGATTTAATTGAATAAGAGTAAAGTAAATAAAACAAAAGGGATCGGGAGTGTTTAATGGGTACGGCATCAAGGTTTGGTATGGTAAATCAAACCTGGCATATAGAAGAAGAGTGGAAATTGGGCCAAAGTGTTTTTAGGCTGGGTTTTGTAATAAAAACAAGTTTTTAATAAAATTGGAACTATAAATAAAATAAGAAAAATAAAACTAGATAAATAAAAAGAGACTTTAAATTTAGCAGGAGAAGGAGACTAGGCCAATTGAAGTAGGCTTAGGGAAAGATTGGGCCGAGATCGTAAGGCTTAGGCAAAATTTAAATGAAAAAAGGAAATATAAAATAAAGGAAGAAAATAAAAATAAATAAAAAGAGATTTTAAAATTTAATAGGACTAAAGAAGGAAGGAAGTCAACATTTTGGGCAGGTGGAAGGAAAGCAAACATAGTAGCTTAATTTAAGTGGTTCAACGAGTTTAAAAAATGAAACAAAAAGGAAATAATAAATAGAAAATAGAAATTTGTGTTATTAAATGTTGTTAGAAATAAAAAGCTAATTTATAAAGTGAGACCAAGATATAGATTGCAAATGATTGTCGTATAGAACAAACTAACATTTTTGAATAAAGTACCGTGTGACATGCACACGCTTCAGTTGTTCATTTATAAAAGACAATTCAAATGTCTGGATTAAACAATACAGATATGTATTCAATTCTGTTTGATCGAAGCTCATAAAATAAAGAGTATATAAAATGAATTGTACTTAATTCAGTTCATTTAAGTTGATAAATATTTCCTTTTGAACAAGAAATGTTTGAGATCAAGTGAATATTGAAAGCAGTTTTCTTAAGTATCGTCTAACCGTAAAAGACACTACGCTAATCATTTCGAAGAGTCCAAATTAAAATTACACTTCGATTTGATTTATATGTCGTGTGTCAGAGATTATTGAAGATAATTGAAGATGGAGATGTGCAAAGGCTTTTTGTTTACAGAATAGTGCCTTCGGTTTGTCCAGTCCCAGGACAACTTGTATGGACGAATGTCTGACAGAGTATTCCTAATAGATCACATAAGACGATCTTTTCAAGGTATTTCATCTGGTGGCGGGGAAATTCATTTCTCTTAGCTTTTATACCCGTAATATTTTTGGAAAGATCAACTAGTGATTGACGGGATTGACGATGTGGCATTCAAAGTAAATGGTGACTAGATGTCCTTGAAGATGAATGTAGCCTCAAAGCCACACAATTAGGAAAAGACAAAAATCGGGCAGGCAGCATGGCTAGGTGGGTCATTCCCAAGCAGGGTGTATTACCGCTATCTAGAGAAATTACTTTTTATCTTCTCATCTATATTTCACTGCTGCAGCATTCGGTAGTGGTTGCTGATCACAACCGTGGGGTGGTAATATATTCGCTACACTCAATATAAATGAGTGGACAGTCATGTGTGGCCGGGTTGTAAGACGTTCTTGTTGAACCCTAGTGTATCCCCTCTAGTGTACACTGATCGGCAGGTGGTCCCATACCTTATCTGTTGGAATCTGATCTCCAATAAGAGCCCGCAGTTTTTGATTTTATATTGTATATATGTGGAGCGTGAGATGCAAGCGTTCTGCTAGATGATTACTTATTTGATAAAAACTATTATAATATCAGATGATTTTGATATCAAAAATGTTTTGGGATATAGTAAGGTAAAAATCGTCCATGTTTATGTATGGGCTGGTCTTACTATTATCTTTTCTTTCGAAAGGTTTTCGAACGTTAAATCAATCTGTTCTCATATGAGAATAACCCGTTCTATGTTAAGAATTGATCATTTGAACTGTTTTAAAATTGTTTACTCACACCAGTCCCCTGACTGACCCAGAGTTTATTTTTCTATGTTTTCCTAAACTCTTGGGTGCTCATAACAATTATTATGAGTAGACAAGCGATCCAGGTAGTCAATGGAAATCTGATGGAGTATTTTGGACTGGAAATTATGGAGTCGACTTATTAGGTATATCTATATCCAAGTAATAAGATGAATGTTTGTGTTGGGCCAGTAACCATATAAGATGTATGAAGTATTCTGTGATGTAACATACTCTGATATGTAATATATTAAGTGATATTATATTTTGTTAAATTCCGCTGTGAGATTTTGATGTTCTTGTTTAGTTGTATTCTCTATCTATTCTATTTCTTTATTAGTGACACGACTTCCGAGGTAATCGAAAGTCGGGCCATTATACTCGGTTTAGGCCGGGTTTTACAGGTTTAGATTTGGATGGAGCGAACTTTAGAAGAAGTGCTGGAGGAGTTCAGACGTATGATATAAGTATGGTGTGTATTCCGCTGTGTGTTGTATATGAGGACATATTATTATAACTGTCCAAAGGTGTTGATGTACTCTGATATTGTAAGTATTTTTTAAAACTCTCAGTAAAGATTTATTTCTATATTATATTTTGTTCCACTGCGATGTGAGACTCTGTGTTGTGTTGGTTCTTCTTCTTCTATTCTAGTATTTCTTTCTTTCTTATCCTACCCTCTAATTTCTTCTAATAACTATTTGTATTTTTGGTACAATTTGGATTGGACATGAGTTGTGATTGTCAATCTAAAAGGATACGGGAAAGTCAGTATGTTACATTTCCGGTGGTACTGCCATTTTCGGGAAAAGATTCATCTATCGTTCCTTGCTTTCCTTCACTTCGGATCTTTGTTTGGGATGTGGTTAAAACCATAAATTCTTTTCCTCAATGCTAGGTGTTGTGTAGTTAAAGCCCCAATAAAACATAGCAATATCCCCGCTATAGCCCATAGCACTCTTCCACTGCTACGTTATTTCAATTTATCCCCGATGAACAGTAGATCCGCTTTAAGCCCCGCTATTTTCCACTGCATCCGCTAAATCAATGAATTTTAGTACTCGCTTTAGCAATATCAATATACAGAGTGTATAACCATGATATTCCTTGATTTTGTAATATGAGGTTGAATAATATTAGATTCTTCTAGAAAGATCATGTGAGAATGATGGCAAAATAATTTTAAATATTCATTTTTACATTTAATGAACCTTTTTGCGTATCTGCTTTATCCATGCTATTTCCCTACTTTATCTCGGCTACAACTTTTTACATTTTCACCGCTATAGAGCCACAAAGCACTTTAACTGCACAGGCTAGGTTTCGCCTGATATCCAACATGCATTATACGTGTTTCCGGCGCTTCTCTTGAGTTGGCTAATTTGGCTAGTGAATCTGCATGGAAATTTTCTCCTCTTGGTATATGATGTATCAAAAAATCTTCAAATGTTTTTAGTGTTTCCAATATCTTCCTAACCTATCGTGAAAATTTTGGATCCTTAGTTTGATTTTTCTATTTGAGCTGGTTCACCATGAGTTGAGAGTCGTTGAAAACTTGGATTCTTGGGACTTGAGTTCTCTAGCCAAAGTCAAACCAGTAACCATCGATTCATACTCTATTACATTGGTAGTAGGGAATCCTAACTTCATGGCGTAATGCAGTCGATGCCCATCTGGTGTTATGATAACATACCCTGTGCCAGCTCCTTGCTCGTTAGACACTCCATCAGTGAACAACTGCCTCTTTGGCTTTAAACCGTTTTCCTTTTTCGATTCTTGTTCGATAAACCCAGTATATTCATTTACAAAGTCAACTAAAGCTCGTCCTTTTATTGATGTCTGTGGTTTGAATTTCATGTCATACTGACTTAACTTGATTCCCCACTTCACGTGCCTCTCGAAACTTTCTAGTTTACTAAAAACTTATTTAATGGGTAGGTTGGTTAGAACTTTGATAGGGTATGCTTGAAAATGTGAATGTAATATTCATGTAATAAATATTATACCCTATCAATGAACGGGTAACGGGTTCCGTATCTTTTAACTTTTGACTAACATAGTAAACTGGGAGTTTCATGTCGTCTTCTTCTCGTATTAGAAATGAGCTAAAGACGAATTCCGATACTTCCAGATAAAGGCATAAGGTTTTCCCATCTTTTGGGCTTGACATTACAGGGTTTTTTTTCAAATGATTTTTCAATTTTTGGAAGGCCCTTCGATATTCCTCTCCCCATTAATTGTTTTTCTTATTTACATCAAAGAACAATATACATTTGTCAGTGGATCTTGAAATGAACCTACTTAGGGATGCCACCTTTACATTAAGGCTCATCACGTCCTTGTTTGTTTTAGGTTCTTCCATTTCTCTTATTGCTTTAATTTTTGCGGGACTTGCTTATATCCCTCATTCATTGATGATATACCCAAAAAAAATTCCTTAGTGAACACCAAAATTTCACTTTTAGGGGTTTAATTTCATTTGGAAATTTCTCATTTCATTGAACATCGCCCCCGATTCTCTTAAATAGCTTTTTCGTTTCATGATTTAATTAGCATATCGTTTACATAGACTTCCATTTTTTCTTGATTTGTTCGTAAAACATCCTATTCACAAGCCTTTGGTTGGTTGCTCTACGTTTTTCAATCTGAGAGGCATTGCTTTATAACAAAACGATCCATTATCAGCAATGAAACTTGTATGCTCTTCATTAGGTTTGAATATTGGAATATGTTTGTATCCTGAATACGCGTCCATAAGTGACAACAATTTGTGTTTGCTTGTTGAGTCTACTAGCTGATCAATTCTTAGCAAGGGTTGACAATCCTTTAGAAATGCCTTGTTTAGGTTCGTATAATGGACACATGTCCTCCACTTTCCATTTTACATCTTTACTAAGACAAGATTTGCTAACCATTTGGGGTAATAGAACTCCTCGATCAACCCGGTTTCAAGTAGTTTCTTAACTTCCTCCTTCAAGGCTTTTGATCGTACCTTGTCAAATTGCTTTTTCTTCTATCGAATAAGGGTCACGTTAGGGTCAATGTTAAGGGAATGATACATAACCAAAGGGTCAATTCCCACCATGTTGGAATCTTTTCAAGCAAAGATGTCATTGTTTTCCTTAAGAAAATGAATTATCTCTTTTTTTAAGCCTTAGCTCCAAATTTTGCCCTATTTTCACAATTTTTCCGATATCGGTAGAGTCTATATTTGTTTCCTTAATTTCTTTGATTGGTTCGATCTTTCCAACCTCTCCAAGACAATCCAGATCGGTTACGATTTCTTCTTCCTCCGTCATATTAACTTCTTGCTTTTTCCTTTTTCAAACCGTAGACCTGCAATTGTTATTTTTACGCTTAATAGAACAATTATTTCTTACATCTCTTACCTTTGTTTTGAATGTTGTGTTTGAAAGACCATCATTAGAAGGCTGCAGTTCGGTGGAGGCATCAACATAAGCAAAGTATTCATTTTTATATTGATCCAAAAGTGGCAAAATAAATTTACTTTGAACTGAATTTATCACCCTTGACTGTTCCTTAGCACTTCTTTGTTAAGAATTTTACCACCAAGTATTTTGGGGAAATAAAAACATCTACTTCGTCTAATGTTGGATGCCCGAAGAAGGCGAGGGTTTCAAAGGTGCGACAATAAGGAGGGAGTCCTAATTGAACTTACTACTTTATTTGGCCAACGGACATTGAACTTTTATTGTTGAACCTGAAGGTCGACTCTAGACTGGGTTCCAAAATTCATTTCTGTAATGTTTATGCGATCGAAAACATGCTTGAAGATGACATTTACAGCACTCCCTGTATCGACTAGTATTTTAGATATTACAGACTGTCATATTTGAGCGGTGATCATAAGCGGATCACTATGAGGGTGGTGAATTCCTTTCTGAAGTTCTTTTAGTGTAATAATCAATGTGTGCATATGAATTCCTCTCGAAAATGATCAGGGACCCCTTTTTAAATTGAGAAGATCCCCTCTCTCGCTTCTTTAATATATCGATTTTTAGAACTTTGACTATTCCCACCACATGCGGGCCTCTATGGATTATGTTAACAATATTGATTGATGGACTCATTTATACCGCATCTTCTCCTTCAACCATGTTAACAGTAGCTCCGATGGAGGGTTTCGAAAACTGTCTATTATCCGGGTGAACATTTTGGATGTTCTGATCAGCACACAAATAGAAATTACTCAAATCAAATGCCATGAAGTCCAGCTTGAAATAATCAATTCTCTTCTTCTAAAATACCTTGATTCTTTAGATTGCATGTCTAGAATAACTGGCCATTCCCTACAAAATATCTTTGTTTTAACTTGAATCAGATTTTAGATTTTGGGATATTTTAGAGAATAGTTGTTGCCATCAAAATGAAGAAAAGAAGAAGGAAGTGACTCAAAAAATGAGTTAGATTTTGATTGGGGTTTTGGAGAAGGTGGGTGTAATATCCCTAAAATTTAGATAACATTATCCCTAAAAATTTGATCTGTAGTTGTATTTGAATTGATTTTATCGGTTTTTTATCATAGTTTTATAGTGCTGGCTTGGCGATCTTCTTTGCTTTGGCCATTTATCTAGCTGGTTTTAGGTATGTGATGTTTTTGAAGTTTTTTCTTAGAGCCGCACGATTTGGTGTTGTGTAGTTCAACTCATGTCTCTGATTTTGTCGTCTGAGTTTCTGTATGTCAAGTGCTTGATATGTGGTAGGAAAGTTTTTAGGGGTAAGTGGTAGGAAATGAAATCCCATGTACCCAGTTACCCCTGTCCCCCTATACCCAACCAATAAGGATCCCCTGAATTCCACCTTTTAGTAATTAAGCTCTTGGACTTAATTGCAAAAATGTGAAAATCAGAGATTCTGATTGGTTGGGTACAGAGGGTACAAAGAATTGGGTACAGGTGATTTGCTCTCAAGTGGTAGTTTCTGGTTATGGGTATGCTTGTCTTATCCCGCATTCCTCCTGGGCAATTGCTTCGACAACGGAAAAGGTTTGCTTACATGGGTGCTCGCCTTTTGATGCTCATCTATCTTGGTGCTACTTTTTTTGTATAAGGAATGGTAATGTGATAGGTCGTATTCAGTGTAGTGTTGTGAAGTGATGTTTCCTTTTGGAAACACTGTACTGGCCATCTTATATGGTAAAATGATGTAAATGCTAGAAGGTAAGGCAGTTGTAGGGTGGTAGTGCATGTATTATGTTGTTGTCCTATGTAGTTGGCTTGTGATTAATTTGTGCATGTAACTTTTGATGTTAATTTTCTGCCTGATGGTAGTGTTAATACATTGGCTCCCTACATGGAGTATGTTATTGTATGTTGTTAGCAGTCTAGACTCATTGTCTAGATTTTGTTCTTTTAGCTTGATTAGTATAGTGGTCGGTCCACTTCAAAACCATATGTAATAGATAAACAATCTGTTTATCTCCTGTAATCATTGTTTTTATTATTTGTTATAATATAAAGTGTTACAATCACTTTAAAAACCGATCAGCTATGCTAAAAAAAACATCAGCATCAAAACTCCTTCGAAAGGTAAGATGCAGATGTCTGAATACTTCCTTTAGCATACATATGATATTCCAAGTACCCAATGCTAACGAAAGGTAGCTTCCGAGAGTACCAGAGCGTTACTTCCGGAAAGACAGTAGCACTGATAGTAAATACATATAACATTGGCTTATTTTCTTATAAAATACATCTTTATACTTACTCTACCGCATTTGTCAAATTCTTAGTGGGTTATAAAATGAAATACTATCCGTATACATTTTTTTACAGTACTTATGTACCGGCTTTGTATAAAAAATTTACATGGTTATTTTAATCATTTTAATTAACCTACAAGCTTTCTCTAAGCAATTTAAACTTAGAAAATGCATAACTAATTCATATAACCATGCAAAATAATATAAAAAACATCGTGCTAAAATTTCATGTCATTCAGAGGTTTCTAATTATAGGTTTTACCCTAAAACCTATCCGTTTTCATGTATGTTCACCATATAAACATGTCAAACATAGCTATTGATTAACTACCAAATACCATCATTTTTCCATCATGAAAAATGATTACGAACACACGACATTTTCAGATATTTACCCAATATGTGAAACATAAGGATAAGAGCATTATTCACCTTGATTAGTTGAGGTAGTGAGATTTGTTGGTGGTGTTTCCAAGCTTTAATCCTAGCTTCCTTTCACTTCTTCCTTAGCTTTAATAGGTGGCCACCTTAGGTTATTTTAATTCTTAGAAAATGAATGAGAGTGAAACAAAATGTAGTAAGACATGAATATATATAGGGGCCAAAAATTTATCACTTTGCCTCATCTCATATACCCTTCGTTACGATTAGGGGTGGATTCGGTTTAGTATCAGAACTTTGTATTCAAAACCATTACCATACCGACTTATATGGTAATTGGAAAAATTATACCATTACCAACGAAAAAAATTGGTTATCAATTGTTTGGTTTATGGTTGGTAATGGTTGGTAAAGGTCAGTAGTAAGTTTTTACCATTTACTAGTATGAGATCTTTTTATTTACAATAATTCATGTTAAATATTAAATATTAAAATTGAGTTTTTTATATTATTATTTATCTATCTTATTTTATGTAGCCAAACATGCAAGAAAACATTATGGATGAACTAAATTATCATATAAATTATACTACTTCTAAGATATATGACAAAAATTACATTCAATCTTGTATCGTAATAGTATTTCCTAGGTATTTTATTAAATCATTACATATTAGAAGTTCGATGTTATGTAATAAACATATATGAACCAAAATAAGAATAAATATGTGTATTGTTTAAGATATGTGGTACGTATGGTAATTACCATTGTTAATGTTCAATAACCTATACCGTACCGCATATTTTCATATGGTTTGGCATACCGTACCAATAAAATCAGTTACCAATTGTTCGTTACCACTTTCGTTGGTAGCGGTTGATAATGGTTGGTAAGTGGTAATATAGTAAAAATGTCCAACCCAGAATGAAGGAATAATATATGGTGGCCAGAAGAATATAAAAAATAATCATTTGTATTAAATTTAGAAAGGTGGTTGGAAGTGTAAATCAGGGTGTGAATAGTAGCACCCTATTTATATTTATATGTTTTAAAAATTAACTCCTCCACAATAGGCTTTCACCTCCACCCTTTCGGCGAGGACGAAGAGAGGTCTTTTATAAGAAAAGAACTATTTTGTATAACGACTTTACACTTTTTGGAGGATCCGGAAGGGAGTCCAAAACCATTGAAACCATTGCCTACGATGACATGACTTCATAAACTTGTTTTCCTAAACTTATTTTCTTGGATGTGATTAACATGCCGAAAGGAAATCTTTTGATAAAGGATTCGAGACTTCGCCTAAATGGCTATCGGTGTCGGCAATGACAATAAAGGGAGTTTTTACTTTATAGTTGTACAAAGGAGTTAGTGGTATCTGCCTCTATACCCTGCCGTCATGGTTTTGACACCCGGTTTTAATTGATTTCCTGGTTTCATGTTGCCCGAGGGGTTGCCTCTGTAGTAATTAAATAATTATTTGTTTCATGAATTAGGAAGGGGTTGCCTTTCAAAGATGAGTAATGCATAGTGCCGGAGGAGTTTGCCTTTGGAGAAAATGAATGTTTGACTTATGGAACAATATGGGGTTCCTTTTAGAGATAAGTGTTTACTGAACCTTTTAGGACACCATTGAAAGTTGCACATGTAATTTGGTAGGTAACCATGAACATGAAATTTGCACTTTGTGAACATTAGGGGTACCAATAGGTGAAATAAATTGGGGAAAACAGCTAAACATTCGGGGTAACAATGGGGAAAACGAATTGGAGGAACCATTTAACTAAAAAGAATAAGCCCTCGGTCCCTTGTTAGTGATGGGTTACCTCAAACAAAGCATAGGGGGATTGGTAGAAGGAATTCCATTGCTTTGCATAGTATGGAAATTGTAATAAGAAATAGGCTATATGATTCGCGCAGTATGGAAGTCAAATGAATAAGAAAGGATGGTTCACCAAAGGAAAAAGGCATCTAGACCCTTTAATTCATGCATTATGGGAGGTGTGTGACACCCCACGTCCTTTAATGTCACTCATAAGAGAATGCATTAAGTTTCATGAGGAACAATAGGTAAACAATAACTAAAATTCACAAGACAGATGTAAATATGCAGCGGAAAATTAACTTTGATTATTAAAAGAAAAACATTATTCCAAACCAGTTACATCATCAAATACCAAAAACTTCAGTAAAAACCATCTGTGTTATAATGCCAAACATCATAATACAAAAATGTAAAACCATATCCCTTTTAACAAGCCATAAAAAAGTAGAAAGATAATCAAATCGGTACATCAAATCGGAAGAAGTCCTGATCCAAGCTGAAAGAAAATCCTGATCACTGTTGAACGCTACCACCCTGAGAACCCGAGGGGAAGGAAGAGAGAGAAGGGAAACAAAATAGGTCAAACATAAAATCTGGCAAGTTCCAGTGAATTTTAGCAATAGGATAAGATAGAAAGTATCAAGACAAGTAAATAATGTTGAACATGAAACTACAGTAAAAGTAAATGGGAACGAGATAACATGATAACAAAATAGGGTAAAGATCATGTATGATTCTCATTCATATCCTAAGAAATAAATTACTGCACCACTAGTTTAATATCAAGATTAGGTGTTACCCTAGTTACTACCCATGTGATTGGCTCCCTACTACACAAATATCATGTGCCAACCTCGACAGTAGGGTATGCTAAAAATCTAGTTTTTAGCTAACTTTGGAGATGTGTTTCTCCTTCGTTTCACAGCGAAATGCTGTCAAATTTTAATATGTTTTTTTTGTACACATATTAAAGTTTATTGCTGAATTTTTTTATTAATTTTTGGATAGTTTTGATGTGCTAAACATATCTCCAAAGTTAGCTAAAAACTAGATTTTTAGCATAATTCATTTGTGTCCGAAAATTGCATTTTTGAAATTGTGTATCTTCTTCGTTTCACAGCGAAATACTGTCAAATTTTAATATGTTTTTGCACATATACAAAAGTTTATTACTACGAAGTTTCATTAATTTATGGGTTGCTTTGACATGCTAAACATATCTTCAAAGTTGGCTAAAAACTAGATTTTTAGCATAATTCATTTGTGTCCAAAAAGTGTCATTTTTGAAAATTTGTATCTTCTTTGTTTCACAGCGAAATGCTGTCAAGTTTTAGTATGATTTTGTACATATACAAAAGTTTATTACTACAAAATTTCATTAATTTCTGAGTTGTTTTGATATGCTAAACATGTCTTCAAAGTTGGCTAAAAACTAGATTTTTAGCATATTCATTTGTGTTTGAAAAGAGCAATCTTTGTAAATGTGTATCTTCTTTGTTTTACAGCGAAATATTATAAAATTTTAGTATGTTGTTGTCCATGTGCTAAAATATCATTTTCATTAATTTCGGCATATAAGAATGAGAATTAAACGATTTAGTAAAAAATACGTGGTATGGGACATGTGTTTTTACTTATCGCTTAATATCAGACTTGTATGATCGAAACCCTTTTGATGTGATGTTTTGAGATGATGCTGAATTTTGGCGAAGGCCATTGGTTCTAGAACTACTAAATTGGAGTATGCTCTATGATGAACCAACCCCGATGCAATGTAAACTTGCCAATGAGATGTGGCAAGTTATTCATTGTTAAATTCATGATGTTTATGAATATATGACATTTTGATATTTATGATGGATTTTTACTTATTGATGAGACGAGACAAGTTAGATTGACACTTAGTACGGAAAGAGAGGTAGATGAGACGAGTTTTGTATATTTACACTTGTCGATGAGATTTGGTAGTGTATATTTGATGATGTTTTATAATGTGGCAACGACTAACAGCTAGTAAACCGTTAGGTGCGAACGTATGGTATGGGACATACGTTGACGCCTTATGAGTTCCTATCCGAGAGGTTGAGACACATTCAAGATGATTACTAGTACTATAACCAAGTACTCGATTGAAGTCATCACGATGTTTTCGACTATAGCCATCACAATGATTACGATGTTTGTGACTCCAATCACCATGACGCTTATTATTCGGGTTTTTGTGACTTAGGGGCATCACGATGTTCCCAGCTATAGTCATCACGATGATGATGGTGTCGGTGTGCCTAGTCATCACGATGTATGGTACCAAAAAGTATAGTACTAGTCAATATGTAATGCATGCGCAGTTTCTCATGAAGATTTAAATTTTTTGATTACACCTTTATATGATGATGTTTACTACAGCCTTCAGAAAAATGAAGGCTTAAATAAATTGATGGTTTCACAGTGATTTAGAATCCATAGTTTTGGACTCCATACAAGTTCTATTATGATAATTTCTATTAAAATAGTCTGAGATTTAAGATGGATTTAGGATGTGTTTATATTTATATCGATGAGAAGAGATATAAATGATTACGAAGATTCTTTGTGCTGAGTTTTAATGATGGATTTATGATGGATTTATATTCATATCGAAAAGACAAGGTATGGATTTGGTGCTCCTTTTATGATTGTATTTTATGTTTCCCTTGATGATATTTGAGAATATACCGATGAGATGAGGCATATTCAATTGCATTTATTTCTATGTGTGAAGAATATGTATCCTTGAAATATGTATGTCTTGCTGTTTTCTTCTAGGAAGATATTCAATTCTTTTGAAGTATACGCCACCATTGACATAAGGCGAAAGTGAGTTTGATCGAGTCTTACTTTTAAGATTTTGCTAGTTGCAGTCTCTTTTATTAAGTGCCGATTATGTCACTTGAGAATGATGAAATCTTAGATATTTCTTCTTTTTCTCTAGAAGAGATATCATTCCTTCTTATGATGTGAATCATTGTTATGAAATGGTATCTTATGAGTAAAGGGACACCATTTCTTTCCTTTACTTCTCATTACCAGTTGTTCTATTTAACTGATGAATTTAGCTAGCCTGGCCCGTGTGTTTTCACTCGGGTCAGACCGAGTTTGTTTCATATACTAGCATCCCTTTTGGCTCTTAGCTATTTCATGAAGCTTCTTTATGGGATCGAGTCTTTCTCTTGGGATTGATAGCTTCCTTGTGAGATTCCATCCTATTGTTTTTTGTTCTGTGCCTCTTGCATAATGAGTGGCCGACACACCACTTCATTGTAGCATTTGTATTATATTAAAATGTATCATTGTATATGTAAATGTAAGTGTATTTATAATTGTTCTGTGATGATATATATATATATCCCTTTAGATGTTGTGTTTTATTCTGATAGATCCATAGCCATCTATAGCTTTGCATTAACAATTTATTGAGCATGTCAATCCACCCGAGTAAGAAAAAAATATAGATAGCACTTGTCGACGTTTTCAACAGAATGGTAAGACAAGGTTATAGTTGGTCGCCTTCAACCAGCCCTATTCTCTGCATTAGCAGATGGAATTACTATGTAATTCTCTTTGTTAATGTGGGTTTCGTTGTGGGGCGTTTTTTCACTTGAGTCAGGCTGACTTTGTTTCAGGTACCAGTCTCCCTTTTGGCTCTTAGTTGTTTCATGAAGCTTCTTTATGGGATCTAGTTTTTCTCTTGAGATTGATAGCTTCCTTATGAGATGTTATCAAATTGTTTTTTTGTGCCTCTTGTATATTGAGTGGTCGTCATACCACTTCATTGTAGTATTTGTATTATATTGTGATGTGTCATTGTATAAGTAAATGTAAGTATATTTGTAATTGTTCTGTGGTGATATAGATATCCATTTAGATGAGGTATTTCGTTCTGATAGATCCATAGCCATCTATATCTTATTTTAATTATTTATTGGATACGTCGATCCACTTAAGTAAGAAAAAAATAAATAGCAATTGTCGACATGTCCAGTAGATAGTTAAGACAAGGTGTAGTTGGTCAACCTCAACAAGCCTTATTCCTCGCATTAGCAGATGGAACTACTTTGTAATTCTCTTTGTTGATGTAGTTCTTAGGGTAGGGAATTATACCATCAGTCCCTAAGCCGACGACTTATAAGACACAGACCTATTTGTTGGTGTTACAACGACTTAGTTTCCCCTAATCGGACTCATGCACACTCATGACTCCACTGGAAACACGCCGATACCCACCTTCCACTTGAACCTCTTACAATCCAGATCAGTATAGCGTGCCATGTCCCTTACCTAGTGTGAGACTCCTCTCTAAGATACCGATAAAGATACTGACTGATATAAGTTCCACATAACTTGACACAAGCCAACCCCCTAGGCTTGTGCCCCCCCCCCCCCCAAGGATTTTAAGAGTCCCAAAACCGGAAATAAACAACAAGACTGTAGGGCCTCTTAGCTTATTAATCAACAAGTAATAACTTAGCAGGTTTAAGTTTATTAATAAGCATAGTTGTAAATGAAATTTCCTATAAATGATATTTTTTGTACAACCCCTTCCCCCAAACAAGCACCTGCCCACATATTGTTAAGTTGACTATCTTACTTAATACCATCTAGTACTCCCAACATGTACTTAATTATTTAATTAAGTTTAACCTAACATGTCTTGCATATTATCCCCAATTTTACAGTCATTGGATTACATGTTCAACATGCCTAATTTCTCCTTTTTACTATCATTTTAAGTTATTCCAATTATTAACCCAATTACACAATTCTATCGTGAATAGCCTAGGCATTAGATAGCCTAAGTATAGCGCAAAATAAAAGGAAAAATTAAAAAAAATAGATCTGATTTAGAAACACATAAACTGTGTAAAATAGGCATAAGACTGTAAATAAATCTAAGGCAGAAAAAAGGGATAATAGGATATACATGTAATATATAACACTGAAACTGAATAGGTATGAAACAGTAAAATAACAATATATAAACATGTGTAATCTCAAAATCGGATTTATTTACTGTCCAAATTACTGTTTAATTATCAAATCTAAAAATAAATGAACTCATAGTGGTTGGGTTGAAGTACAGAAAAATATCTCTTTTATATGCTTATGTTTGAAGAAAGACCCCTTTTTGATTTGTTGTAGAAGAATTATAATTGTCCTTTCTAATCTAGGCTTAAGCAACATCTCACTTTCTTTATGTTTTTATTCAGAATATAGACTTGGAGGAAGAAAAAATAAAGAGTAGTTTTAGAAAACAATGAGAATGCAGCCTTTATATAGAATACCCAGGATAATTCCATACCGTTAGATTTTAGGTTTTCAAATCCAATCATACAACTCAACCTGTGAACCTTATATATAAAAATAGTCCAGATCAGAACACATCCTGCATGCGGGTGGGTTGACCCCCCACTCACTGTGTCGACCCACAGGTCGACTTACCTTAGACATGGGTTAACCCAGGTATGGGAGGGTCTCCCCAGACCATTGTTTCCTGCGTTTACTTTTGTTGTTTGAATTTCAAATGTTGTTTTAAACTCTCAAAGCTCATATCTTCTTCATATATTATCTGATTTACGCAAATTCAGGGTCTATTTGAACCAGAGTTCCGAAATGAACGCAAGGTGAAGTCGATTTCACTTAATTCTAAATATTTAATTATATAATATTCATTTTATTGTATTTACAGTATAATTATGGTGTATTAAATTATGGGGTGTTACATTCTCCCTTCCTTAAAGGATTTTGTTCCCGAAATCTCCAAGTCAAGAAAAATGTTATTATTTTAACAACTACCTACAACCATCTACTCATCCATCAACCACTTGCATCCATTGTCCTTAAGAATTTTTAATGCTTGTATGAACATATTCAAGGGTGTTGTGTGTATATGTTCCTACACTTATGCGAAACCAGACAGTCAACTGATTTAGTTGACCTCCTTAATGCAATATATGTCTGTGCCATGTATCCAATATGTATGCAAAAAAATACAAATATAAAACATAAGTACTATATGTTTGCACAACCACTCATCAAAATGCAACATCCATGTGGTGATTCAACCATTTTCATCCATTGAAAATCTAAAATGCGCACACATCCATATGCAGTATGTAAGTTCTTGAGCCGATTCAGTGCCAAATGTGTGTGTATATGCATCCACTAGCAACCACTAGCAAATACTTACATCCGCTTGCAAACATCAACCATAACATGTATCAAACACATTTTTCATTCATTGATTTCTACCTAAGGATCAAAAATATGAATGATAGGATAAACATACTCGAAAGATAGAAGCAAATGTGAATTCAAAAAGCTTGGAAAAGAAATTAAGAACATACTCTCAAAAAGAAAAGAGTAAGAAGCATGAATCTTGTCTTTAGTTTCCACATTGCATCTTCACGGTCTTCTCCCCACTGTATCTTCACTAATATGATTTCTTTTTTGCGTAGTTTCTTAACCTCTGATCCAAGAATGTGGGTAGGAACTTTCCTAACTGACGCCTCTTTCTCCACCTAAACATCTTCAAGCATGCTCGGCTCCACTAGCTCTGGTGTATCATGCAGGCATTTCCTTTAATGGGAAACGTGGAACACGCCGTGAACTCCCGTCAGCCTCTCCGGTAGTCTAACCCTACAAAACATTTGACCTATTCTCTCCACTATGGGGAATGTCCCTACGAACCTTGGTGCCAACTTCCCTACCGACCCAAAGCGAACAACATTTCTTAGAGGTGATACTTTGATGAAGACCATTTCTCCTACCTCAAATTAGAAATCGGTTCTCCTCTTATCGACATATGACTTCTGCCTATCTTGAGCTCCTTTCATCCGTTAGCAAATAAGATCAATCTTCTCTGAAGTCTCTCGAATCATCTCAGGCCCAAGTAGAAGTTTGTCCGTAGACTCCAACCAACATGTCGGCGATCAACAAGGTCGTCCATAAAGTGCTTCAAGGACGTCATCCCTATGCTTGACTGGTAACTGTTGTTGTAGGCGAACTCAACCAGCGGGGGATGTTCCTCCTAAGTCCCTATGAAGTTTAGTATACACGGTCTCAGTAGATCCTCCAAAACTCTATTTACCCTCTCAGTCTGTCCATCTGTCTGAGGGTGATTGGATGTGCTTAGTCTTAACTGTGTACCTAAGGCCTCTTGCAAGCTCTTCCAAAACTCGCTAGTAAAAATGGGCTCACAGTCACTTACAATGATGGAAGGTACCTCATGAAGTCGGATTATCTCTCTAAGGTATACTGATGCTAGCCAAGCTGTTGTCCTCTTGATCTCGATGGGAACAAAGTGAGCGCTCTTAGTAAGTCTGTACATTATCACCCAAATACTAGTGTTTCCCTTCCATGATCTGGGCAGTCCATCAATGAAGTCCATAGAGATGCTCTCCCACTTCCATTGTAGGACATCCAAGGGTTGAAGCAATCCGCCATGTTTCCTTGTTCCGCCTTCACTCACTGGAATGCCAAACATCGGGCCACAAACTTTACCACGTCCTTCTTCATACCAGTCTAATGGAAATCCCTCTTCATATCTTGGTACATCTTGTTACCGCCCGGATGGATAGTCATCCGAGAGTGATGAGCCTCCTCAAGGACTATCCTCAACAAATACCTAACTCGTGGAACACAAAACCTTCCATCTCGCCATAGCCACCCTTTCTCATCTACAAAATATCTACTTAGGTGACTAGAGGTCTCTCCTCCACTGAGCATATCCAAGATGTTTGCTAACTGTGGGCCCTCTCTTTATGATATGTAGATCCAGTGTGCTCCATAAGAATAGGTTGTATGTCAACAATGCCAACAGACCAGGCGTAAAATCCTTAAATGGACTAAAATCAAAAGCCGAGATAAACTCCAAGCTCTGCCTCTCTACGAATAGAAGACTTAAGGTCATCCTCTGCCTACTCAATGTGTCCACCACCACATTACCCTACCTGGGGTATAAGATATCTCAAAATTGTAGGATGCTAGGAACTCCATCCACCATTGTTTCCTTAACTTGAGTTCCTATTGTGAGAACAAATATTTTAGTGACTTATGATATGTGTATAGCTCAAATTTCTCTCTATGCAGATAGTGTCGCCAAGACTTAAGTACGAACACTATAGATGTCAAATCTAGGTCATGGGTAAGGTAGTTCTTCTCGTGAACTCTCAGTTGTCTACTACCATAGCACACTACCCTGTTTTCTTGCATCGACATGACACCTAACCCTATGCCACAAGCATCCATGTAAACCGTAAACACCTTGCTAGCATTGGGGAGAGTCAGAACAGGGGCTGATGTCAGAGCCCTTTTCAATCTCTAGAAAACATCCTCGCAATCAATGCTCCAAGAAAAATCCAAGTTCTTATTCGTCAATCAGGTGAGCGGGGTTGATATCCTTACAAAGTCCTTAATGAACTTCCTATAATAACCCGCCAACCCTAGAAAACTTCTCACCTTCGTCGCATTCTTGGGAGCCTTCCAATCTTGAACTACGATGATCGTAGAAGGGTCGGCCACTATTCCATCTTTGGAGACTACATGACCTAGGAACCTTACTTTCTTTCTCTAAAAGTGAGACTTAGGAAATTTTTCCTTGAGCTGATGCGATCTGAGAGTACTGAGAAACTCCTATAAGTGTCTTGCATATTCTTACTCGCTCCTTGAGAAGATCAGAATATCATCCACGAAAACCACCACAAACTTATTTGAATACTCCCTAAACACCCGACTCATCAAGTCCACAAAGTATGTGGGTGCATTAGTCAGCCAAAAAGGCATGACCAAGCACTCAAAGAAATCGTCTGGAGTTCTGAAAGCGGTGTTATCAATACTATCATCTGCTACCATCGGCTAATGAAATCATCTGGCTAGATCCAATTGCGAGAAAACTAATGTGTGTACTAGCTGATCAAACAAGTCGTCAATCCCCGGAATTGGGTACCTATTCTTTTTGGTGAGTTTATTCAATTCTTTATAGTCAACGCATAGACTGAGAGAGCCGTCTACCTTGATTGCAAAGATGACTGGAGCTCCTCACTCAGAAATGCTCCGCCTAATGAATCCTTTCCCTAATAACTCACCTACTTGTTTGCTAAGCTCCCTCCTCTCCTTAGGAGCCATATGGCGCACTGGTAAAGCGAATGTTTGTGAATTCTCCACCAAGTGAATCCGGAAATCTATCTCTTTCTCCTCAGAGGTAATCCCATAACCTCATCGAACACGTCCGGAAAACTACTAACTATGGGTACCAATCGAAGATCATCAATGAAAGCATCGATAGAATCTAGGAAACGGAGCATAACTAACCCCCATGGGTCACAAGAAATTTCGAGAGTTCCTTGACACGTTAGAAGTCTATCAATTCTTGTCTCACAATCAAGAATGGCACCATGCATGACTAGTCAATCCATTCCTAGAATTAATCCATAACACATAAATCAAAGAACATATATGTCATATTTAAATTCGATGCCCATAACAAAAATTTTCAAACCCATACATATCATAGATAAATGAGTCATTCCTCCTATGGGGTTTAAGACTATAACAGGATCAGAAACAATATTAGTATCTAGGTGCAAATTTTCTACCATAGAGTTGGATATGAATGAATGAGAAGCGTTGGAATCAAAGAGAGTTCTAATAGGATAGTTTAAAAGAGAAATCAAACCTCTCACTAAGACTTTCCAACCATGATCCGGTCCACCAGCCTCTAGAGCATTAACTTGTCCTCCAGATGATCCAGCCTTCAGCCCCTGCCTGCTAGGGCACTGTCCTTTAAAGTGTCAAACTTGACCATAAACAAAGCAAACGTTTCTCGTTTTCCTACAGTCTCTCACAAAGTGTCCCAAAGCACCACACCCATGGCATGTAACCTCTATCTTGATCTAAGCCTTGTTGGGCTTTCCTCCTTACTTTGTTATGCCTTTCTTGGGCCACCATTTCTTTTTCTCAGCCTTGTGTTCCTCAGCCTTAATCTCTTTCTTCTCCTCTTTGCCATCACCGTGCATCAAAGACATGTCTACAAGTCTTTTGAAAGTTTCTCCCATTGGAACATGTGTCAGTGCTAAATCTTTAAGCGGTTAGTTCAATCCCTTGCAAATCTTAAAGCTTTCTTATGAGGAGTGTTTACCAAGTCCAACCAAACCTTGCTAGTTGATTAAAGATGTTAACATATTCCTTTGATGTTATGCTTCCTTGTTTCAAATTCAAGGACCTCTCCATTTGCATCCCTTCCTCCGCTTGCAATAAGAACCTCATCTCAAATCTAGTCTTAGATTCATCTGAAAGCTTTCTTTTAAAATTTCCATCCATTTCATTTTTAAAGTTTTAGGTTGCATTTTAATTTAGTCAAATAAATATATATCAGTTATGATTGGTCAGTTGGGATTGGTTGACATTGGCATATAAGTCATGTTATACTGTTAAATAACAAGCCTTCCCTAGTAGTCACCATTTGTCCAACTTATACCATCTCCCACCAATACGATGCTTCATCTTTCAGTTGCCAAGTGGCCAACTATATCTTTCTTCTATCGTTCAAACACATTCTCTGTTTTTCTAAGCCAATTGCACGCCGCAACAAAACTCTCAATACCACGAAATGGCTTGCCTCCCGTTGCGCAGAAGTCCTTACAAAGCTTAGGAAAGTTAGGAGGAGGTGAAGCTACTATGGATGCAGCTAGGGGAGGGACATTTTCTTGCACTCCAATAGGTGTCGTAGCTTCTATGTATTCACTAAACCATGTAGAAATGGGAATGCACTATGGGAAGTTAGGAGCCTAGACATGCTTAAAAAGGCCGAAACAAAGATTCAGAAAGAGATCGAAGGAATATTGTTAAATGACTTAAGGGGATATTTTTTTTCAAAAATGGGTTTTGTTTTAAAAATCCTTTATTTTGAAATTACCTTTTAGAAAAATTCCTCTGATCTTGTAACCTTAAGCTTTGATACCAAATGTGACACCCCACGTCCGTTAATGTCACTCATGAGAGAATGCATTAATTTCGTAAAGCGCAATAGGTAAACAATAACTAAAATTCCCAAGATAGATGTAAATATACAGTGGAAAATTAACTTTCATTATTAAAAGTTAACCATTGTTCCAAACCAGTTACATCATCAAATACCAAAAACTTCAATAAAAACCATATGTCTTATAATGCCAAACATTAGAATACAAAAATATAAAACCATATCCCTTTTAACAAGCCATAAAAAAGTAGAAATATAATCAAAGCGGTACATCAAGTCGAAAGAAGTCCTAATCCAAGATGAAATAAAATCTTGATTACTGCTTAACGCTGCCACCCTGATAACCTGAGGTGGGGAAAAGGAAGAGAGAGAAGGGAAACAAAATAGGTCAGACAGAATATAATGTCTGGCGAGTTCCAATGAATTTCAGCATTATGACAAGATAGAAAGCATCAAGACAAGTAAATAATGCTAAACATGAAACTATAGTAAAAGTAAACGAGTACGACATAACATGATAATGAAATTGGGTAAATGTCATGTATGCTTCTCATTCATATCCCAAGAAATAAATTACTACACCACTAGTAAAATATCAAGATTAGGTGTTACCCTATTTGCTACCCATGTAATTGGCTCCCTACTATACAAATATCTTGTGTCAGGCCAGCAATAGTGTGTATCGGTCCCTAACTCGACGACTTATAGAACACAAGTCTATTTGTTGATGTTACAGCGGCTTAGTTTCCAATCGACTCATGCACGCTCATGACTCCACCGGAACGTGCCCGTACCTACCTTCCACTTGAACCTCTTATAATCCAGATTAGTAAAGCGTGCCTTGGCCTCTACCTAGTGCCAGGGCCCTCTCTAAGATACTAGCAGCGATACTAACTGATATGGGTTCCACACAACTTGACACAAGGCAACCCCTTAGTCTTGTTCCCCCACCCTAGGATTTTACGAGTCCCAAAACCAGATACCAACAACAAGACTGTTGGACCTCTTAGCTTATCAATCAACAATTAATAACTTAGCAGTTTTAATTTTATTAATAAGCATGGTTGTAAATGACATTTCCTAAAAATGTTATTCTTTGTACAACCCATTCCCCCAAACAAGAACCTTCCCATATGTATACATGTGTTAAGTTGGCTATCTTACTTAGTAACATCCAGTACTCCCAATATGTACTTAATTATTTACTTAAGTTTATCCTAACATGTCTTGCATATTATCCCCAATTTTACAATCATTGGATTACATGTTAAATATGCCTAATTTCTCCTTTTTACTGTCATTTTAAGTTATTCCAATTACTAACCCAAGTAGCTCAAAATAAAAGGCATGGAGAAAAATATAGATTTGATTCAGTAACACATAAATTAAATAAAATAGGCATAAGACTATAAATAAATCTAAGGCAGAAAAAGGGATAAAAGGATATACATGTAATATATAACAATTGAAATTGAGTAGGTATTAAATAGTAAAATAACAATATATATACATGTATAATCTCAAATTTAAGTTTATTTACTGCCCAAATTACTGTTTAATTACCAAATCTGAAAATAACCGAACCCATAGTGGTTGGATTGAAGTATAGAAAAATATCTCTTTTATATGTTGATGTTTGAAGAAAGTCCCCTTTTTGATTTGTTGTAGAAGAATAAGAATTGTCCTTTCTAATCTAGGCTTAGGCAGCATCTCATTATCTTCATGTTTTTATTCAAAATAAAGACTTGGATGAAGAAGAAATGAAGAATAGTTTGTCTATAGAAAACAATGAGAATGCTAGCCTTTATATAGATTACCTAGGATAATTCCATATCATTAGATTTTAGGTTCTCAAATCCAACCATACAACTTAACCAATGAACCTTATATACAAAAATAGTCTAGATTCAGAACTTAAAATTCGTCCTGCATGCGGGTGGGTCGACCCCCTACCTACCGTGTTGACCCATGGGTCGACCCTCTTAGACATAGGTCAAACCAGGGGTCGACCCAGGTATGGGCGGGTCACCCAAGACCATTGCTTACTGTGTTTATTTTTGTTGTTTGAATTTCAAATGTTGTTATAAACTTTAACAACTCATATTTCCTCTATATATTATCCGATTTTCGCAAACTTGACGTTTATCTGAACCAGAATTCTGAGACGGTCGCAACGGTGAAGTCAATTTCCCTTAATTCTGAATATTTAATTATACAATAATCATTTTATTGTATTTACAGTACAATTATGGTGTATTAAATTATGGGGTGTTATCAGGTTTTTCGGTTTTAAATGCTAGCGAGGGCTACCTTGCAAAACATGGAGGGGGACCCGAATTTAAAGGAATGAAAATGATGAGAAATCATTAAGATGGAAAATTTGAAATAACAGGAATGGGGAATCCAGTGTGTGTTGCATACTGAGCATTTATAAAGTCACTTACGTCATTTTGGTTTCGTACTAACCATTAAAATGCAGGTGTTTCGGGGTTAGCCCCGGTGTAACGCCCCGCTATTTTGACCGTGTCGAATCGACAAAACATGTCAACTCGAATGTTCAAATCAACAGATTGTTATTAGCTTCTGGAGTAAATAGAATAAATCATAGAATCACAGATCACAGACATATATACGGAGCAATATAATATCTCACAGCGGAAATTACAAAATACAATAGTAGTTCATGAAGCTACTAAATAAATTTTTACATCAAAGTTTACATAAATAATACAACGGAAATATAATACAATAAATAATTCGTAACTGTCTGGAACAGAATGACAGAAATAACTGAACAAGTGAAACAACTGATTAATAGGTAGATATAGGTTAGCCAAAAATCCAATATAAGCTCCAAACTCCAAAGATGAATCTCGAAACTGGAATACTCGATCTGGCCCGAGCAATAATGCAAAACAAAACAACTCGGATCAGGACTGACATTCTCATGGAAGTAAATCAACTCAAATGAAATGTTCGATGAAATGCAATCAGTAACTTAAAGGATGTTTGGGATCACCATCCTCTAAGGATCCGTCAAACTAATACTATATAGTATAATATGATATATACAATAGTGTCTATCAGTAAAGTAAAATATCAAAATAGCGTAAGCGGGATTACCATGATTACCCTTACACCGTTTATATATTACCATAGTATATATAGTACCATAACTCCTCCGTAAACTGGAGGTTGATCAGAGGGCACTCCATATAAAACGGTACAAAACAAAGTCGTAGTGGGATCGTATAAGGCATGTGACAAGGCACACAAGGAATGCCAGGGTGGATTCACCGTTTGCAGAGCCGGACTGGTGGTAACACATAGTAGCTACTACCGCCCACCTCGATACACACTCCTATAATCAAAATGGCCCAAATCGAATCTCAACAGTAATAGAATAATATCAAAGAAGTGTGCTCGATAAGAGGTATGACCTCACTTGGTCTGTGCGTAGCTCCTGTTTTACCCACATCAAGCTGACTCAAGGTAGTCAGGGTCTCGTAATTAATATGAAATAAAATAAAATGGAGTCATTCACCAAATCATCTCCTTCATTCTGGAACTCCACCGCGTACACAGTTGTTAGAGTGGTTTTTGGTATTGGCAGAGAGTATGACAATAGCCAATCCCGGTCTCTTTAACAACCAATTGTTTACATTTTTCACACCATGGTCATTATTTTATAAATCACTTTATAAATAATTTATACGAATTCTCATATTCGAATTTGAAATCAAATTTAAATATGTAACTTCGATTATAATTTTGGTTCGGCTTATATTAGCAAAAATTCAAGTTCGAAACCATTCTAATGATTCAAAACTTTCCTTTATAAGAAATCATTTCAAGTTGAATCATTTGAACCCAACACTTTGGTTCGAAGTTCGAAATATAAGATTCAATTTAAAACTACACTTCAATTTAAGCAAAACATAACGAGTTATGTAATTCAAGTTATATAATTCAAAATCATTATTCATTAATATAAACAATTCATATAATTTGGTTTTACCCCCTCAAAGCATTCATTTTAGTCAATTAATGAAATTCAACACTTAGGTTCAAATTTCCTTTTATATAATTCAAAACAAAATCTTAAACTGCAATATAAACCAAATCGTATTATAACTTATAATTCTAGTCATATAGTTCAAAACTGTTACTTCTACATTTTAAATCAAAATCTTATATTTCCATTCAACCAAATTACGATTTAAAACCTTTCTTACATATTGATTTAACAAATTCTTAATTCAAACCAAATGATATAAAAATCAATTCCGCATATAACATCTATATATTCCAATTCATAATTAATCATTTAAAATTGAATTTAATTCTTATCGATTATAAATTCAAAATAAATCAATTTACCCAATTCACATTCATTTCTTATCAAGGTTCATAATTTAAACCAAATCAAATTCAATTTCTTACTTTTACCCAATTCAAGTTCATCACTACTAAAAATTCATATTGATTCCAATTCATAACTTAATATGAGTTCGTTCGTTATTCAGATATCGTTATATAAATTTACATCTTTAAACTTCAAATTTAAATCACGAAATCTAACTTATCCATCTTGACTTTATTAAAGTTTATAATATATATATGTATATAAGAAAAACTAACTTTAAATTACTTATATAATTAAATTATATAGTTTAAAATAAATAAAATTTTAAGTAAATCTTAAATAAATATTTAAATCATTTACTTGTAAAAATCATTTTAAAACATATAATTTAAAATTATAAAATTTTAAGTTTAAAATATTTAAAATATAAATAAAAAAATGAAGTCTTAAGTTATTATTTTAAAATCAAATTCCCAAATCAAAATACTTCAAAAATACGACCAATGGTGTCCGTATATAGTTTTCAACCCTACGGTTAAGTGAAACAGATATGTATCATTTCAATCCGCAATTTATGAAATTTCCACGGGTCTATCATTTCAACCCGCGATCTCAAATTATGTAAAAATCATTCAGGTCTATCATTTCAACCCATAACGATTTTTCCCTATTCTAATGTCCGTTCGGGTATGTATCATTTCAACCCTTAGTGATTTTTTTTTCTAAACTAGCGGTATCAACCATCACAAACAACAATCACATAGCAATAATCACAACATATATATCATTAGTGCAACTACGTGTCATATGAACCGTGTTACATATGAAATGTACATATATATATATATATATATATATATATATATATATATATATATATATCAAATCAAACAATTTCTATCAACAATCCTATACATTTCATATAACAGTTCATTATTGATCTAATATCCATGAAAAATGTAAGACAAGTGTGAGATAAACTCACCTTTCGTGGCATTGAGCGGAAAAGACAAACGAATGAACACGAGAATAGAGTGTCGTCCAAATGCGACTCAAAAATTGAATCAAACATGACAACGCTCAAATCCAAATGAGCGACTCAAATCAAATAACCAAAATCAAAACTCTATTTTTTTCCGAGGAGATTTGATAAGATATGAGCAAGTACAACTCAGCATGGTGTCAAATGCAAGAACACCCCCAAATTCTGAATAGTTCGAAGTCGACATGACCAAGGACAAAATCAACAAAGCAATACTAGGGCAGTAGCCTTGAATACATACACACACACACACACATATATATATACATATATATATATATATGTGTGTGTGTGTGTGTGTGTATGTATGTATGTATGTGAGGAGAAGGAGTCACAAACAAAAAATCTCAACACAACACAAAACAGGTAGAAGAAGCCTAGCAAAAACTGGAATGGTCTGATGAAATCTCGACTTGAAACTTTTTTTTATTGCATGCAAATCAACCCCATATGCTACAGGTGATGAACCAATAAAAACGGACATGCTTTTGCTATAGGAAAGGGAATGATAAGTGGACAAAACGCATGCAACAAGGACATCAAATTGGAGATTGGCTTGCTACACGTTTGGATCCATGCGCACGAAATAAGTGAAGAGGAGAGTAGACTTCATGCGCATGCAAATATGGAGAAAACTATATATTTTGTGGCTCCTTTACACTATCCCAATATTTCAAGATTAAGAGTTGCTTCAGGATGGAATAGATTTTTGGAGCTGCTGTGTATATAATTTAAAGATGGCACAAAAAATGAAAGCAAGTAGCCATTGAAATTGGAAAAGGAACCAAATGGGAAGCTCATTCATTGCTTTAGAAATTTGTAGGAGGAGCTTCAGATAAAATGAAGGAGTGGAGAGGGAGGGGCCAGAAAAATAGAAGTTGAAAGAACATGGTCGACTGTTTCAAGGGAAAGAGAGCTAAATATGTGCATAAACGTCGGTTATGAACAGATGACTAACTCTTGGATAAACGAAAATTTTAAATTTCCATGACACCACTTTCTATAATTCAATTCACTAAACCGTCAGAATCAGATAAGAACATACACAAAGGCAGTTGGAAACATATCACGATTTTTATGTTAACATTCTTTTTTTTTATCAAGCATGGTTTTGGAAAATGAAGAGTTGCGTTGGAATGCCAATGTATTGCATGGATGAGTTGAAACAAACATTGCAAGCATGAATACAAAATACAAAATGGTTTGAAAATAAAAGGGATGCATAGCTTGGGAAAATGAAAGTGTATGCATGATTAAATGTATAACTTGGCTTTTGATTGCATGAGTTGGCAAGAAAACTTTTGGTTTCCTCTTTTTATTTCATACGAACATTAGCATGGAAAGTTCAAGAATTATGTACGCATGCATGAAAGTTCATGTTAGAAAGAAGGTAAAATGTGTCCACTTTAGGGAACAAAACTAAAAATGGGTGGTTCAAAAAAAATAAAAGAACGGGTTTTGCACACCCAAAATATCTAGAAAAGCATGTAAGATCGGAAAAGGGACACATCGAACTCAAATGGCTCTGTTTCAAAAATGAACTATGCAAGCATTTTCACAATTTCAGCGCGAACTGAATGCCGAAACTGACAAATGAATATATTGCGGAAATCGGCGCGACGAGACGGACACAATGGTATAAAATTTGCAGTGTCAGGATGCTCCGTTCAAAAACGCGTTACGGACTCCTTAAACGTAAAAATGCGGATGGAAAATGAATGTCAAAACGTCCGTTTTTCGCGAAATGAATTCCGCCTTTGGATAACTGACAACGAATAGAATATTTTTCATGTTTGTCTGAACTGGATTCGGAGAGATTTTAAAATCGATAAAATTTGAACTGTTTTGCGCAGCTTTGCACTGAAAATTGCGCGATCGACAAACATTCAAATTTTCCGATGAAATTTTCACTACTGCTATGTCTCACTGTACGTAATTCAAATTCTAAATTCCCGTTACAAGAAACCATAGAATATTTCAAAATAAATATATTGATTTAAATCAGAATTTAAATCGTTAAACTAACGGGTTGTTACAATCTCCCCTACTCAAAACTTTTCGTCCCCGAAAAGGAACGACTGAGAAACAGTAATCAAATAATTTTATATATTTAAATCAATGGTTCATATTTATTATCATATATATATATATAATTTGAAAATACATGTATATGTCAAAAGTTAAATATTTCAAACATTTCAAAATAGTTTCAAGTATCCATTCGACGCCTCGATTGGCAATATATATCCATCCCACTTTCGAATCCCGAAAATAGATATCGATGATGCTGCAGTCATCACCAGAATCATTTTCAAGCGACTAGAGTGTGACTCTATATCTATCTAATATGTATAGGATTTAACATATACGTTGATCAGACGTATGCACCAAATCACTAAGTATTCGATAGGCCAATTTTAGCGTCAAATAATTACTCAAAACATCTTTCTATATTTAAACATAATATATACCAAAATTTTCGTATTATATATTTCAAATCATTAAAAATAATTAAGGAAAAATTATATCTCTCCTCACTCGTTTATTTAATATAGTTCTACAATAATTCATAATAAATATACAAACAATATTATTGTTGAATCAAATACATAACTATATTATTTTATACAATATTTAAATATTTCAAACCCTTGTTATCAATATTCAAACTTATAAAACTTGTCAAAATTCCAAAAGTTTAACATATATATACAACACAAATTAAAACCGGTATAACTTATTTAAATTTATAAATTCCTATAAATATACACATATATACATTTATAAACAATATCATTATAAATTTTAAACAAGATAAAATCGTTTTCTTCAAAATATACATCTTTAAATCTTATATAAAATATATGAAATATAAACATCAATCATTTCAAAATACTGGTATTACCAAACTTAATATTATTTACAAATATACATCTTCCACAAATATATATAAAAATTTAAATATTACAAGAAGAAAATCTTATATTATATCCCTTTCAAATACCAATTTTAAACCAATATTAAATAGAATGGAATCGCTATAAGACTTATACTCTTCTGCATTTTTCCCTGTAATGGACAAGGATAAATTATAGAATCCGAGTTAAAAGCTGAACGAACGAAAGAACCTAATTAAAGAGGATCTATGAAGGAAGATGGATTCAAATGGAGAGGAAATTTCAGAAAAAGTTTTAAATATTTAACAAAATTTTATATCCACAATATTAGTTTAAAACATTAAAATCGTTTTAAAAACCATTTGTACTTTAAAAATATGCTCTCTCTCAGGAAGGATTTTGCGACTAATTCCACTCATTCTAGGGTATCACGGCCCTATCTCTAATGAGCTTTTACCCCATAGGCTAAAGCTTTGATAAAACCAAAGCTCTGATACCACTTGTAACTCCCCGCTATTTTGATCGTGTCGAATCGACAAAACTTGTCAACTCGAACGTTCAAAACAACCGATTGTTATTATCTTCTGGTGTAAATAGAATAAATCACAGAATCACAGATCACAAACATATATACAGAGCAATATAAAATCTCACAGCGGAAATTACAAAATACAATAGTAGTTCATGAAGCTACTAAATAAATTTTTACATCAGAGTTTACATAAATAATACAGCGGAAATATAATACAATAAATAATTGGTAACTGTCTGAAACAGAATGAGAGAAATAACTGAACAACTGAAACAACTGATCAACAGGTAGATATATGTTAGCCAAAAATCCAATATAAGCTCCAAACTCCAAAGATGAATCTCGAAACTGGAATACTCGATCTGACCCGAGCAATAATGCAAAACAAAACAACTCGGATCAGGACTGACATTCTCATGGAATTAAATCATCTCAAATGAAATGTTCGATGAAATGCAATCAGTAACTTAAATGATGTTTGGGATCACCATCCTCTAAGGATCCATCAAACTAATACTATATAGTATAATACGCTATATACAAAAGTGTCTATCAGTAAAGTAAAATATCAAAATAGCGTAAGCGGGATCACCATGATTACCGTTTATATATTCCCATAGTATATACAGTACCATAATTCCTCCGTAAACTGGAGATTGATCAGAGGGCACTCCATATAAAACGGTATAAAACAAAGTCGTAGTGGGATCGTATAAGGCATGTGACAAGGCACACAAGGAATGCCAGGGTGGATTCACCATTTGCAGAGCCGGACTTGTGGTAACGCATAGTAGCTACTACCGCCCACCTCGATACACACTCCTATAATCAAATGGGCCCAAATCGAATATCAACGGTAATAGAATAATATCGAAGAAGTGTGCTCGATAAGAGGTATGACCTCACTTAGTCCATGCGTAGCTCCTGGTTTAGCCACATCAAGCTGACTCAAGGTAGTCAGAGTCTCGTAATTAATATGAAATAAAATAAAATGGAGTCGTTCGCCAAATCATCCCCTTCATTCCGGAACTCCACCGCGTACACAATTGTTAAAGTGGTTTTCGGTGTTGGGAGAGAGTATGTCAATAGCAGATCCCGGTCTCTTTAACAACCAATCGTTTACATTTTTCACACCATGGTCATTATTTTATAAATCACTTTAAAAATAATTTATACAAATTCTCATATTTGAATTTGAAATCAAATTTAAATATGTAACTTCGATTATAATTTTGGTTCGGATTGTATTTGCAAAAATTCAAGTTCGAAACCATTCTAATGATTCAAAACTTTCCTTTATAAGAAATCGTTTCAAGTCGATTCATTTGAATCCAACACTTTGGTTCGAAATTCGAAATATAAGATTCAATTTAAAACTTACACTTCAATTTAAACAAAACATATCGAGTTATGTAATTCAAGTCATATAATTCGAATTCAATATTCATTAATATAAACAATTCATATAATTTGGTTTTACCCCCTCAAAACATTCATTTTAGTCGATTAATGAAATTGAACACTTAGTTTCAAGTTTCCTTCTATATAATTCAAAACGAAATCTTAAACTGCAATATAAACCAAATCGTATTATAACTTATAATTCAAGTCATATAATTCAAAACTTTTACTTCTACATTTCAAATCAAAATCTTATATTTCCATTCAACCAAATTACGATTTAAAACCTTTCTTATATATTGATTTAACAAATTCTTAATTCAAACCAAACGATATAAAAATTAATTCCGCATATAACATCTATATATTCCAATTCATAATTAATCACTTAAAATTGAATTTAATTCTTATCGATTATAAATTCAAAATAAATCAATTTACCCAATTCGCATTCATTTCTTATCAAGGTTCATAATTTAAACCAAATCAAATTCAATTTCTTACTTTTACCCAATTCAAGTTCATCACTACTAAAAATTCATATTGATTCCAATTCATAACTTAATATGAGTTCGTTCGTTATTCAGATATCGTTATATAATTTTACATCTTTAAACTTCAAATTTAAATCGTGAAATCTAACCTATCCATCTTGACTTTAATAAAGTTTATAAAATATACATATAAGAAAAATTAACTTTAAAATACTTATATAATTAAATTATATAGTTTAAAATAAATAAAATTATAAGTAAATCTTAAATAAATATTTAAATCTATATTTACTTATAAAAATCATTTTAAAACATATAATTTAAAATTATAAAATTTTAAGTTTAAAATATTTAAAATATAAATAAAAAAATGAAGTCTTAAGTTGTTATTTTAAAATCAAATTCCCAAATCAAAATACTTCAAAAATACGACCAACGGTGTCCGTATATAGTCTTCAACCCTACGGTCAAGTGATACGGATATTTATCGTTTATCATTTCAACCCGCAATTTATAAAATTTCCATGGGTCTATCATTTCAACCCATCCCAAATTAAGTAAAAATCATTCAGAACTATCATTTCAACCCATAACGATTTTTCCCTATTCTAATGTCCATTCGGGTATGTATCATTTCAACCCTCAGTGATTTTTTTTCTAAACTAGGGGTATCAACAATCACATAGCAATAATCACAGCATATATATCATTAGTGCAACTACGTGTCATATGAACCGTGTTACATATGAAATGTGCACATATATATATATATATATATATATATATATATATATATCAAATCAAACAATTTCTATCAACAATCCTATACATTTCATATAATAGTTCATTATTGATCTAATATCCATGAAAAATGTAAGTCAGGTGTGAGATAAACTCACCTTTCGTGGCACTGAGCGGAAACGACAAACAAATGAACACGAGAATAAAGCGCAGTCCAAATCCAACTCAAAAATTGAATCAAACGCGACAACGCTCAAATCCAAATGAGTGACTCAAATCAAATAACCAAAATCAAAACTCTATTTTTTTCCGAGGAGATTTGATAAGATATGAGCAAGTACAACTCAACATGGTGTCAAAAGCAAGAACGCCCCCAAATTCTGAATAGTTCGAAGTCGACATGACCAAGGACAAAATCAACGCGGCAATACTAAGGCAGCAGCCTTGAATACACACACACACAGACACACACACACACACACACACACACACACATATATATATATGTATGTATATGTATGTATGTATGTATGTATGTGAGGAGAAGGAGTCACAAACAAAAATCTCAATAGAACACAAAACAGGTAGAAGAAGCCTAGCAAAAACTGGAGTGGTCTGATGAAATATCAACTTGAAACATTCTTTTTTTTTATTGTAGGCAAATCAACCCCATATGCTACAGATGATGAACCAATAAAAACGGACATGCTTTCGCTACAGGGAAGGGAATGAAAAGTGGACAAAATGCATGCAATAAGGACATCAAATTGGAGATTGGCTTGCTACACGTTTGGATCCATGCGCAGGAAATAAGTAAAGAGGAGAGTAGACTTCATGCGCATGCAAATATGGAGAAAACTATATATTTTATGGCTCCTTTACACTATCCCAATATTTAAAGATTAAGAGTTGCTTCGGGAAGGAATAGATGTTTGGAGCTATTGTGTGTATAATTTAAAGATGGCACAAAAAATGAAAGCAAATAGCCTTTGAAATTGGAAAAGGAACCAAATGGGCAGCTCATTCATTGCTTTAGAAATTTGTAGGAGGAGCTTCAGATAAAATGAAGGAGTGGAGAGGGAAGGGCCAGAAAAATAGAAGTTGAAAGAACGTGGTCGACTATTTCAAGGGAAAGAGAGCTAAATGTGTGCATAAACGTCAGTTACGAACCGATGACTAACTCTTGGATAAACGAAAATTTTAAATTTCCATGAGACCACTTTCTATAATTCAATTCACTAAACCGTCAGAATCAGATAAGAACATATACAAGGGCAGTTGGAAACATATCACGGTTTATATGTTAACATTTTTTTTTTTTTCAAGCACGGTTTTGAAAAATGAAGAGTTGTATTGGAATGCCAATGTATTGCATGGATGAGTTGAAACAAACATTGCAAGCATGAGTACAAAATACAAAATGGTTTAAAAAAAAAGGGATGCATAGCTTGGGAAAATGAACGTGTATGCATGGTTAAATATATAAGTTGGCTTTTGATTGCATGAGTTGGCAAGAAAACTTTTGGTTTCCTCTTTTTATTTCATATGAACATTAGCATGGAAAGTTCAAGAATTATGTACGGATGCATGAAAGTTCATGTTAGAAAGAAGGAAAAATTTGTCCACTTTAGGGTACAAAATTAAAAATGGGTGGTTCAAAAAAATAAAAGAACGGGTTTAGCAGACCCAAAATATCTAGGAAAACATGTAAGATCGGAAAAGGGACACATCGAACTCAAATGGCTCTATTTCAAAAATGAACTGTGCAAGCATTTTCACAATTTCAGCGCGAACCGGATACTGAAACTGACAAATGAATATACTGCAGATATCAACACGACAAGACGGACACAACGGTATAAACTTGCCGTGTCAGGATGCTCCGTTCAAAAACGCGTTATGGACTCCTTAAACGTAAAAATGCGGATGGACAACGGATGTCAAAACATCCATTTTTCGCGAAATGAATTCCTCAATTGGATTATTGACAATGAATAGAATATTTTTCATGTTTGTCTGAACAAGATTCAGAGAGATTTTAAAATCGATAAAATTTGAACTGTTTTGCGCAGCTTTGCACTGAAAATTACGCGATCGACAAACATTCAAATTTTCTGATGAAATTTTCACTACTGCTATATCTCATTGTACGTAATTCAAATTATAAATTCCCATTACAAGAAACCATAGAATATTTCAAAATAAAAATATTGATTTAAATCAGAATTTAAATCATCAAAAAATAACGGGTTGTTACAATCTCCCCTACTCAAAACTTTTCGTTCCCGAAAAGAAACGAGACAAAGAAACAGTAATTAAATAATTTAATATATTTAAATCAATGGTTCATATTTATTATCATATATATATATAATTTGAAAATACATGTATATGCCAAAAGTTAAATATTTCAAACATTTCAAAATAGTTTCAAGTATCCATTCGACGCCTCGATTGGCAATATATATCCATCCCACGTTTGAAACCCGAAAATAGATATCGATGATGCTGCAGTCATCACCAGAATCATTTTCAAGCGACTAGAGTGCGACACTATATCTATCTAATACGTATAAGATTTAACATATACGTTGATCAGACGTATGCACCAAATCACTGAGTATTCGATAGGCCAATTTTAGCGTCAAATAATTACTCAAAACATCTTTCTATATTTAAACATAACATATACCAAAATTTTCAAATTATATATTTCAAATCATTAAAAATAAGTAAGGAAAAATTATATCTCTCCTCACTCGTTTATTTAATATAATTCTACAATAATTCATAATAAACATACAAACAATATTATTATTGAATCAAATACATAACTATATTATTTTATACAATATTTAAATATGTCAAACCCTTGTTATCAATATTCAAACTTATAAAACTTGTCAAAATTCCATAAGTTAACATATATATATACAACACAAATTAAAACCTGTATAACCTATTTAAATTTATAAATTCCTATATATATACACATATATACATTTATAAACAATATCATTATAAATTTTAAACAAGATAAAATCATTTTCTTCAAAATCTACATCTTTAAATCTTATATAAAATATATGAAATATAGAAATCAAATCATTTCAAAATACTGGTATTACCAAAGTTAATATTATTTACAAATATTCATCTTCCACAAATATATATGAAAATTTAAATATTACAACAAGAAAATCCTATATTATATACCTTTCAAATACCAATTTTAAACCATTATTAAATAGAATGGAATCGCTATAAGACTTATACTCTTCTTCTACATCTTTCCCTGTAATGGACAAGGATAATTTATAGAATCCGAGTTAAAAGCTGAATGAACGAAAGAATCTAATTAAAGAGGATCTATGAAGGAAGATGGATTCAAATGGAGAGGAAATTTTAGAAAAAGTTTTAAATATTTAACAAAATTTTATATCCACAATATTAGTTTAAAACATTAAAATCATTTTAAAAACCATTTGTACTTTAAAAATACGCTCTCTCAGGAAGGATTCTGTTACTAATTCCACTCATTATAGGGTATCACTGCCCTATCTCTAATGAGTTTTACCCCATAGGCTAAAGCTTTGATAAAACCAAAGCTCTGATACCACTTGTAACACATCGCTATTTTGACCGTGTCGAATCGACAAAACATGTCAACTCGAACGTTCAAAACAACAGATTGTTATTAGCTTCTGGGATAAATAGAATAAATCACAGAATCACAGATCACAGACATATATGCAGAGCAATATAATATCTCACAGCGGAAATTACAAAATACAATAGTAGTTCATGAAGCTACTAAATAAAATTTTACATCAGAGTTTACATAAATAGTACAGCGGAAATATAATAAAATAAATAATTGGTAACTGTCTGAAACAGAATGACAGAAATAACTGAACAACTAAAACAACTGATCAACAGGTAGATATGGGTTAGCCAAAAATCCAATATAAGCTCCAAACTCCAAAGATGAATCTCGAAACTGGAATACTCGATCTGACCCGAGCAATAATGCAAAACAAAACAACTCAAATCAGGACTGACATTCTCATGGAAGTAAATCAACTCAAATGAAATGTTCGATGAAATGCAATCAGTAACTTAAAGGATGTTTGGGATCACCATCCTCTGAGGATCCGTCAAACTAATATTATATAGTATAATACGCTATATACAATAGTGTCTATCAGTAAAGTAAAATATCAAAATAGCGTAAGCGGGATTACCATGATTAACCTTACACCATTTATATATTCCCATAGTATATACAGTACCGTAATTCCTCCGTAAACTGGAGGTTGATCAGAGGGCACTCCATATAAAACGGTACAAAACAAAGTCATAGTGGGATCGTATAAGGCACGTGACAAGGCACACAAGGAATGCCAGGGTGGATTCACCGTTTGCAGAGCTGGACCGGTGGTAACGCATAGTAGCTACTACCGTCCACCTCGATACACACTCTATAATCAAAAGGGTCCAAATCGAATCTCAACAGTAATAGAATAATATCGAAGAAGTGTGCTCGATAAGAGGTATGACCTCACTTGGTCCGTGCGTAGCTCCTGTTTTAGCCACATCAAGCTGACTCAAGGTAGTCAGGGTCTCATAATTAATATGAAATAAAATAAAATGGAGTCGTTCGCCAAATCATCCCCTTCATTCTCGAACTCCGCCGCGTACACAGTTGTTAAAGTGGTTTTCGGTATTGGTAGAGAGTATGACAGTAGCCGATCCCGGTCACTTTAACAACCAATCGTTTACATTTTTCACACCATGATCATTATTTTATAAATCACTTTATAAATAGTTTATACGAATTCTCATACTCGAATTTGAAATCAAATTTAAATATCTAACTTCGATTATAATTTTGGTTCGGCTTATATTTGCAAAAATTCAAGTTCGAAACCATTCTAATGATTCAAAACTTTCCTTTATAAGAAATCTTTTCAAGTCGATTCATTTGAATCCAACACTTTGGTTTGAAATTCGAAATATAAGATTCAATTTAAAACTTACACTTCAATTTAAACAAAACATACCGAGTTATGTAATTCAGGTCATATAATTCGAAATTGTTATTCATTAATATAAACAATTCATATAATTTGGTTTTACCCCCTCAAAGCATTCATTTTAGTCGATTAATGAAATTCAACACTTAGGTTCAAATTTCCTTTTATATAATTCAAAACGAAATCTTAAACTGCAATATAAACCAAATCGTATTATAACTTATAATTCATGTCATATAATTCAAAACTGTTACTTCTACATTTCAAATCAAAATCTTATATTTCCATTCAACCAAACTACGATTTAAAACCTTTCTTATATATTGATTTAACAAATTCTTAATTCAAACCAAATGATATAAAAATCAATTCCGCATATAACATCTATATATTCCAATTCATAATTAATCACTTAAAATTGAATTTAATTCTTATCGCTTATAAATTCAAAATAAATCAATTTACCCAATTCACATTCATTTCTTATCAAGGTTCATAATTTAAATCAAATCAAATTCAATTTCTTACTTTTACCCAATTCAAGTTCATCACTACTTAAAATTCATATTGATTCCAATTCATAACTTAATATGAGTTCATTCATTATTCAGATATCATTATATAAATTTACATCTTTAAACTTCAAATTTAAATCGCGAAATCTAACCTATCCATCTTGACTTTATTAAAGTTTATAAAATATATATATAAGAAAAATTAACTTTAAAATACTTATATAATTAAATTATATGGTTTAAAATAAATAAAAGTACAAGTAAATCTTAAACAAATATTTAAATCTATATTTACTTATAAAAATCATTTTAAAACATATAATTTAAAATTATAAAATTTCAAGTTTAAAATATTTAAAATATAAATAAAAAAATGAAGTCTTAAGTTATTATTTTAAAATCAAATTCCCAAATCAAAATACTTCAAAAATACGACCAACGGTGTCTGTATACAGTTTTCAACCCTACGGTCAAGTGATACGGATATTTATCATTTCAACCCGCAATTTATAAATTTTCCACGGGTCTATCATTTCAACCCGCGATCCCAAATTAAGTAAAAACCATTCAGGTCTATCATTTCAACCCATAACGATTTTTCCCTATTCTAATGTCCGTTCGGGTATGTATCATTTCAACCCTCAGTGAATTTTTTTTTCTAAACTAGGGGTATCAACAATCACATAGCAATAATCACAGCATATATATCATTAGTGCAACTACGTGTCATATGAACCGTGTTACATATGAAATGTGCATATATATATATATCAAATCAAACAATTTTTATCAACAATCCTATACATTTCATATAACAGTTCATTATTGATCTAATATCCATGAAAAATGTAAGTCAGGTGTGAGATAAACTCACCTTTCGTGACACTGAGCGTAAACGACAAACGAATGAACACGAGAATAGAGCGTCGTCCAAGTGCAACCCAAAAATTGAATCAAACGCGACAACGCTCAAATCCAAATGAACGACTCAAATCAAATAACATAAATCAAAACTCTATTTTTTTCCGAGGAGATTTGATAAGATATGAGCAAGAAAAATTCAGCATGGTGTCAAAAGCAAGAATGCCCCAAATTCTGAACAGTTCGAAGCCGACATGACCGAGGACAAAATCAACACAGCAATACTAAGGCAACAGCCTTGAATACATACATATATTCATATATATATATATGTATGTATGTATGTATGTATGTATATGTGTATGTGAGGAGAAGGAGTCACAAACAAAAATCTCAACACAACACAAAACAGGTAGAAGGAGCCTAGCAAAAACTGGAATGGTCTGATGAAATCTCGACTTGAAACTTTTTTTTTATTGCATGCAAATCAACCCCGTATGCTACAGGTGATGAACCAATAAAAACAGACATGCTTTCGCTACAGGAAAGGGAATGAAAAGTGGACAAAACGCATGCAATAAGGACATCAAATTGGAGATTGGCTTGCTACACGTTTGGATCCATGCGCACGAAATAAGTGAAGAGGAGAGTAGACTTCATGCGCATGCAAATATGGAGAAAACTATATATTTTATGGCTTCTTTACACTATCCCAATATTTCAAGATTAAGAGTTGTTTCAGGAAGGAATAGATGTTTGGAGCTGCTGTGTATATAATTTAAAGATGGCACAAAAAATGAAAGCAAGTAGCCTTTGAAATTGGAAAAGGAACCAAATGGGCAGCTCATTCATTGCTTTAGAAATTTGTAGAAGGATCTTCAGATAAAATGAAGGAGTGGAGAGGGAGGGGCCATAAAAATAGAAGTTGAAAGAACGTAGTCGACTGTTTCAAGGGAAAGAGAGCTAAATATGTGCATAAATGTCGGTTACAAACCGATGACTAACTCTTGGATAAACGAAATTTTTTAAATTTCCATGACACCACTTTCTATAATTCAATTCACTAAACCGTCAGAATCAGATAAGAACATATACAAAGGCAGTTGGAAACATATCACGATTTTTATGTTAACATTCTTTTTTTTTATCAAGCATGGTTTTGGAAAATGAAGAGTTGCGTTGGAATGCCAATGTATTGCATGGATGAGTTGAAACAAACATTGCAAGCATGAATACAAAATACAAAATGGTTTGAAAAAAAAAGGGATGCGTAGCTTGGGAAAATGAACGTGTATGCATGATTAAATGTATAACTTGGCTTTTGATTGCATGAGTTGGCAAGAAAACTTTTGGTTTCCTCTTTTTATTTCATACGAACATTAGCATGGAAAGTTCAAGAATTATGTACGCATGCATGAAAGTTCATGTTAGAAAGAAGGTAAAATGTGTCCACTTTAGGGAACAAAACTAAAAATGGGTGGTTCAAAAAAAATAAAAGAACGGGTTTTGCGCACCCAAAATATCTAGAAAAGCATGTAAGATCGGAAAAGGGACACATCGAACTCAAATGGCTCTGTTTCAAAAATGAACTATGCAAGCATTTTCATAATTTCAGCGCGAACCGAATACCGAAAATGAAAAATGAATATATTGCGGAAATCAGCGCGACGAGACAGATACAACGGTATAAAATTTGCAGTGTCAGGATGCTCCGTTCAAAAACGCGTTACGGACTCCTTAAACGTAAAAATGCGGATGGAAAACAAATGTCAAAACGTCCGTTTTTTGCTAAATGAATTCTGCCATTGGATTACTGACAACGAATAAAATATTTTTCATGTTTGTCCGAACTGGATTTGGATAGATATTAAAATCGATAAAATTTGAACTATCTTGCATAGCTTTGCACTAAAAATTGCGCGATCGACAAACATTCAAATTTTCCGACGAAATTTTCACTACTGCTATATCTCACTGTACGTAATTCAAATTCTAAATTCCCATTACAAGAAACCATAGAATATTTCAAAATAAAAATATCGATTTAAATCAGAATTTAAATCAGAAAAAATATCGGGTTGTTAGACCCGAAGGTGGCTTGATACTAGCGAGGGGGAGCCCATTCCGCAATGTTATGGGGTCCTGCTATATATCTATGTACGGGTAGAAAGGACTATTATTTACACCAATCTATTGATTGAACTGAATTTATTTTGCTTTTCCCTTTAACTTCGAGGTGCTTATTTGAGTAGGCTGACGGTTAAGGTCTTTAAGTTGCTTCATTGAATAAACTTCTGGAGGCAAGCGGGGGGCTATAGCTCTTTCAAAGCACCACTGTTGTTTTTTTGTTGTATGTATCGACAAAGTTGTAATTGCCTACATATTTAGACTCTGGGCAATCGACGGGGTATCATCCTATGTTTCTCTCGGAGTATATTTTGCAATAATTTATATTTTATTTAAACGAGTTATACGAAAGAGATGTATAAATGGAATGACTATTAGTGAATGCTTTGTAATGTTTTTCGTACTCCCATGTTTTTTGATGTTATGGTTTACTAACATCCAATTTTCTATCACCGAAAGCTGACACTAGAGATGACTGCAACATCTATAGGGTTGTGCTCCCTGTCTTGGAGAATGGGGTGTTAAAGCGGTGGTGATATCAATCCCCAATGTCACAATATTAGTAGCCAGATTAGCTAGGCAGATTTCAATGGGTCCATTGACCGATCTTGCATCATCATGACTAAGCCATAGTTTTCTATTTGCGTAAACACACACTCTACTTACCTCACCGAGTCAATCTAATTTCTTATAATGCATTTTTTATTATACCATAATTAGGGTCTTTCCTTGACTAAACAACAGTCAATTACCTTTCTAAAAAGAAGGAATTCTAACTTGCATGACTTATGCCCTTACTTACATCAAATGTCAATTCTCCCAATAATAAAATAGGAGATTTTTAGTACTACCTAAAGTAAATACAGACATATACAAAAAAAATCAAACAAAAATTACATTAATTATTGGAACTTATTCGTAGCTCAATATCTTACAGTCTTAGTCCAATTTCTATTCAAAATATCATTATTTTGATGTAATATTGAAATTTTTACATGGAACAAAAGGTGCAAACTATGAATAAATCTGTACTTTACACTTAATTTTCTAATAGTAGAACTCAAGGAGAAGAGGAGTTGAATAAAACTAGAATCACAAAAGAATTGCAAAACCCATTATTCCAACCAAAATTAATGTAACTGAAATTGAAATCTATAACCTAGAATTGACAGTTTGCTCAAAAGAATTTTGTAAGATTTATTTATGTTTTATTTTCATAGTCACGAAATTCCTAATACATACTTATATCAAAAAAATTATTAATCAATCACAAATGATAAGAAAACTAAGGCTTCCATTTACTCATTATCCTTAGCTTTTGAATGGATTTCTACATCCCCTAAATCTCATGGTATCTCCCCAGATATTCTTCTATCGTATATATAAATACATACATATATATATATATATGTGTGTGTGTGTGTGTACATGCATCCGTAGTAAAAGATTAAAATATACGAATTTATTTTTGATTTAGAGAGTAGAGGGGGAAGAATAAATCCAAAAATAATCAGACTATAAGAGATAGAATTTCTAATGTATTCTAACTTCTAAGAATTATGAATCTAGCCAAAAGAAGAAATGACAAAGTTGGTTATTTTTTCCAATCAAAATGTGAAGAAAACTAAGAGGCATATGGTCATATTTATAAATGTTGAAACGCACCTCATTAGTCGGATGAAACTGGTCGAAAACAAACGAAACTGGATCCTTAAATTAAAGAATCAACTATAACCACCACTTGAGAGCAGTTGACTGCCGCTCCAAGTGTTAATTGAACACGAGGTCGACCACTTAGGTCGTATAGGTCGACCCCCTTGTCTGATGTTGGAAAGAGTCTATCGCTTATTTGATTTGTTAACTTTCAACGCTAGTCTTCCAATAGATTACTTAATTTCCAAGTTATACCTTAATTAATTTCCAAAATTTATATTATACAATTAATTTGAATTTAAGATTATTTTAAATTTGAAAATTTAAAATGGTCATAACTTTTATATACAACTTCTTTTTAAGCATATTATATGTGGAAATTGATTAGAATCTAAACACGAATGTAATAGCACGATTTCATGATCAAATTTTGACTTCTATGCGATTTCTCTTTGTACTCATACTTAATTTTTATTTAATTTCTTTAATTTGTTTATTAAACAGTGTTGATTTTAAAGGGTGTCGCATTCTCCCACTTAAAAGAGGATTTCACGCTCGAAATCGTTTAAAACGTAAACAACATAACCCAAAGTACAATTATGTTACACGACCATCTACTCGGCCGATAGTGCAATGTGATAATATGCTGCGAACATATTAAATAAGCTCAATCCTAACATGAATGTGTAATCATGTCATGTAATATATATATATATACACACACATATATATGTGCATAACAATCTCTAATGAATGCAGCGTGGCAGTGGAAAATGTGGCAATCATCATCTACTGCCCAATTTAGCATCCACAAGTAACTATATACCTAAATTATAGAGAAATTTTATCGGTGAAAAGCTCAAGATGAGAGATACTCATCTTCTTCTCGACCTACCACCCGCTTTCAACTAGATTGTCACCTTGATGGACTCGAGCCAGGCTGATTTGTTTATTTGGAAGCCTTTTAACTCCTTATCCCCACAATATGCGTGGTAGCACAGAAGGTTGTTGGGTCCACGTCTATACCCCCTAATTGATTTAGCCCAACTCCAGTATTAACATCCAAAAGGCCATTCTAAGGTGGCAAACATGAAAAACATTGTGTATTCCAACCAACTTTCCTAGAAGCTCCATACAATAAGCAAGCTTTCAAAAACTTATAATGGCCCCATGAATCTTTGTGCCAATTTTCTAGTCTTCCCAAATGTAACCACCTTCTTGAAGGAAGAAACTTCCTTTCTCCTCTAATATGTATAATACTTTTGCCTACCTCGAGCTGCCTTCAATCTTCACTTGATAAATTCTACCTTTTCTATGGTATTATGAATCAAATTCAGTCCAAGCAAAATTTTATTAGTGATTTTCCACTAATAACTAGCCTATTTATACGACCTCTCATAAAGATCTTCAAAGGGGACATGGCAATTATCGCTTGATAACTGTACTTATAAGCAAACCCAGTAACGGTAGATGCTACTACTAGTCTCCTCCGAAGTCTAAGATACACACCCTTAAAGATCCTCACCCTTTCAGTTTGACCATCTAGTTGTGGGTAGTAATCTATGCTGAGATTTTGAAATTTTCACAGTGATTCTTGAAGAATCTTCCAAAACACACTGGTGAACAAGTGGTCTCTGTCACTCACTGTACTTATGGGTATCCCATGCAACCTTACCTTCTTTTTTATCTAAGGTTCAAATATTTTTTAGAAAATGGGTATTTGAGCTATTTAAGTCAATAAACAACTTAAATATTTTTCCAAAAGATGGTGCCGCCACATTTTCAAGGCAAAACAACGGCTACCAATTCAAAATCATGCATTGGATATCTCTTCTCATGGATTATCAGTTGTCTACTAGCACAAGAAACTACTTTCTCTTTTTGCATTAAAAATGCTCTTAATCCTATGCCACCAAAATATGTAAAGACCACAAATGACTTGGTTCCATCTAGGATAGTGGGCATAAGTGCACTAGTCAACAATTCCTTCAGCTCCTGAAATGCCATAGCACTATTATCACCCGAAGAAAAGAGAAGATTTTCATAGTCAAACAAGGGGCTGCTTCTTGCAAATTTCTTTATAAAATTTTTATAATAGTCTTTCAACCCAAAAAAGAATATAACTTCGGATGTATTCTTGAAAGTTTTCCATCCTCAAATATGTTATACCAATACGCCATAGATGGCATTCTACAACATAAAAAGTATTGGATCAAGCCCAAAAAAATATTGTCATAGGTCTTTGGCAATACTTTTCCTGTGATGCAATTTTCATCGCTGTTGTAGGCCTCGAAGGCAACATTTTGGCTATCTAAGGCAACATAAGAAATATTGTTGCAATAGAACCATATTTGGATCTATAGCAACATCCATAGGTGTTTGTAGTAACATTCCAAAAATGTTGCTACAGATATTAACTTTCTGAATTTGTTTGGGTTTACATCTTCGCGGGGCCCATAGTGTGGGGTCCTTTGTGGAGCAACATTTATAACCCTTTGGCAACATTATACTACAGCTACTTACATAATATCACATGCACCACTTGCATAATACACTATTTGTAGATTCGTTTCAAAACATACAATAGTACACATCACAATTCATAGTCAACAACTCCAAAAAGACGAATCATGAAAAAAATTATAAAGAAAAACTATTTATGCATACTATTTCACTTGGATGGTACTTCACTGCACTACATTGCCATAGCCTAAGTTGTTGCAAAGAATTTTTCTTTCTTCTCATGTTTTCCACATTAGGGCCAACTCTTCCTTCATATCTGCAAAAAAATCATCGGCTTTAGCCCTCTTTTGGTTCAGCAGCTTTTCTTCAATTTTCTTCCTTTCCATGAGCAATTGCGATATAGTCTTTTCTTTTTCCATCAATGTAACAGTAATAGCATCCAATTCAGTATTGTTATTGATTTTATACATTTTGGAATGCCACATAAAATACCCACAATCGCCATTCTACACATACCTTAAATTCTTGACTAAAACATCACTGAAAGATATGATAATCAACCAAAAAAACCTAATTTGTACTTATAGGACACATGGAGCAACCAAAAAATTTCTTCCCCACATCCGACCCTAAGTTCAAAGTCCTCATCTTCGCTGGGATTTTGTGGTGGAAATTCTTACTTGTCGCCATTGTTGATGAAGTTAAAGTAGAAATTGATTTAGTGGTCATTGAACTCGAATTGAAGAAAGAATTGAAGTGAAGAATTGAACGCAACTACAACTACAGAAATCCTAGCTACTGGTCATGGAACCGATTCCTGAAATAGTTTCACATGAGAAGAACTAATATCATATTTCTGGAACATTAAACCGGATGATAGCAATCAGATTTTTTGAGGATAATTATAGGTATAAAAGAAACCATATACATGACATGAGCATACAGAATGGGAATAATGCCAGGTTCTAGTGCATAACATCAGGTGCATGAACAATGCCAGGTTCAAGTGCACTTGAGTGTACAAATCAACATGAAAAGGGTTTATAAAACATACGCACACACATACAGATACACATATATGTGAATATGAATATATGAATGCTTATTTGTGAGTATGAATTAATTTTTTTAACAACTATACATGTTCAAGAAGATGGATAGATCAACTACATAAGCAATCGAACAAGAGAGAGGGAAATGGAAAAAATTAATCAAGGAAATTTACTGCAACGAATTAAAGTGAACCGGAAGGTTCAAAATTATCAAAAATACAGAATGCAGATAATGTAACAAAGTTTTTCAAAAATCCAAAAACCAAATATATAGTTAAAAATAACTATAATTTCAAAATCCACAAATTAACAGCATATACCTTTGGATCTAGAATAACCCTAGAGGGGGTGAATAGGGTTTTTCATAGTTTTTCGCTGAGTTAAAAATCTGACAGATATTAAATAATAAATAGATCACATAATACAACAGAAATAAAAAGCAGAAAGGAAATAACACACAGAGATACCCAGGTTCGGCAAAATCCTGCCTGCTGCTGCATTCCTAAGGTTTCTACTAGGAGTTAATAATAGATCCCGATTACGGACACTGTAAACTCGCACTCCCTGCTCCTGTACTAACCCTATGCTCAAAAACCTAGATGATCTAATTCCCTTGATCAGATTTCCCCTGATTACAATCCTGTAACCAGCAATGTAGATTTTACAGTCTCTAGCAACTGTCAGTCAACATCCTGACTGGATCCCCTAGATTTTACAGACCTAGAAACTGTTCGATTCATTTTACAAGTAACTTAAAAAACAATACAAATTTAAACAAGAAAATAATGAAAACCCTAGTTAAAAAAATAAACTCCACTCAAATAAAATAGGCCGGCCACATTGAAAAGGGTTTCACCCCTTTCTTTATCTGTTTGAACCAGATTCCCTTTTTTATTTTTCCTTGAAAATGGGAGCCGACACTTTGAACTAGGGTTTCTAAAAACTCCCCAAATCGCGATCGATGCGGATGAATTGATGTTGTGGTTTCTCTGATTGCTTCAGTGCTTTGAGTTTCTTTCTCGATCGACATTCTTGATGTCGGATTTGGATTTGACTTGCAATCGAAAATCGTAAGTTTTCTTGATTTGATCTCTATTCTTCGAATTTTTGAATTTTGGTTTTCGATACACAACTGCCAGTGATGATGGATGTTAAAATAGGATTAGAAAAATCCTTATATTTGTTCTCTGATTTCAATTATATGACTTGGCCTGATTTATTGCGTGTTTCCCCTTTTTGATTGCGAAAAAATCTCGGCTTTGATTTTGTGATATTTGATGAATCTGAAGTTTGCTGGTTTCCCTTCGAATGAATAATGAAACATATATTTGTCCCTTGATTGATTTGCTGTATTATTGTTGCCACGACTTATGGTTTAATTCCAAAAATGTTTGAAATCGAAAATTGATTTCTTGCCCAAGATAAAACTTTGATTCCTGGACTGAATTCTTTTTTGAAAACATGCTGGATTTCCAAATATTTCTTACCGAAAATAATTCCCTTTTGTGCCTCGACTTAACACTGTCTTGAATGACATGATTATGTGGTCCTCCTTGATTTTAAACTTTCCAATTTCACACCGATTTGAAACATGAACCATTTGAATCCACCGTGTTTTCCAAAAGATAACTGCTTTCCTCTTTTGCTCAGACAAATTCTTGAAATATATTTGTTACTTGATTTGAATTGAATTCCACAATTTAACACATGCCAAATGTGATATGTACTCTTTGATCTTCTGGAAAAAAACTGATTCATTTTCCTTTAAAAGAAAGCTGCCGATAATGCTTCAGTTTTGAATTCTCTGAACATTAAAGATTACTCCTTATATGAAAATTTTGATTTTCTGAAAAGATTTAAGACTGAGAAAAACTTGCTTTAGCACTGTGTAGGTCTATCATCACTTAGTTGTTTGGCCTGTGTTGTTTTGAGAATATGTGCACTGTGTAGCTCTATCATCACCTAGTTGTTTGCTATGTATTGACTTTACCATTTTTTGTTGCACATGCTATGCATCACTTGAATCATCTTAAAAAATGTTGTGCCATGTCATCTTCATGTTATGTTGTATTGTTGATCATACTGCATATGCTGGTCACTTATACTTCACACTTGAACTTGAAACTACATTGTTCTATATTCCTTGAATCTGCCGAGCCATTTGTATTGAGTTTCCATGCATTAATCACTGAGTTGTACACTTGTTTAACTGTGAGCACTACATTTGAATTTCAGCATCATGATAACAGAAATGTGTATCCAATCACATGCACCATGATATGAACCTTGTCTCGACCACACATCCTGACTGTGTACACCATTACTGTTGTCATACTTGCACACATGTTGTCGCTGTACATCCAGTTTTGATATATGTATGACTATACATGCAGCCGAACAGTTGCACACTACACCATGACTTGAACTGAACCACTTTTGGCTAAGGCATTGACCAGATTTGTATTTCAACTTGACCCATGTCTGAAAAAACGGTATTGCAAAAGAAATCCATGCTGTTTGGATGCTTGCTTTCCACCTTTGCATGTATTGATCTTTGTGTTGATCTGCCTCTCGCTTGTTGATATGTTTTGAGCTGATTTGCAAACTTTCTTGATCTCGACCATTTCCATGTGTATGTTGAGTTGTTTTTCATGAATGCACTGAGTCGAGTTGGTCCATGTGGCTACTCCTCAGTTGCTCACTGTATTGGCGAGGCAGTGCACACGTGTGTGTGTGTGTGTATATATATATATACACACACACGTGTGTATATACAGCCAATTGGAAAAGATTTTTCTGTCCCTGCACAGAAATATTTTGTATATGTACTGACTGCCTTGTGGTATTTACAGTGTATCACTGTGAATATCACAAGTTGTCTGGATACAGTCGGATAAATTGATAAATCAGACCGAGTCATGAAAAATGATGAGAAACACACCAGAAATATGAGGCAAATAAAAATTTTAAAAATAAAATTTAAATCTACATGTATTCAGCTTTTATTTCTATTGCAGTGTACTCTGTGTGGGTTTCTGTATATGACAGGTGTAGATGACTGGACTGACAGTGAAGACAGAAGACTGAAGTCAGAAGGCAGAAACCAAAAACAGTGTGTAAAAGTGTATATGAGTGAATGTGAAATGTATGAGTGTTGTAGTGAATATGAAATTACTGAGTGATTGAGAATGTACTATAGTGACAGAGAGTTGTAGTGAGGAGTTTTGTATAAGAATGTGAGAATTGTACTGATAGTTGTAATAAACAAATTTGTTTGAAATAAAATATTATTTTATTGTTGTCAAACAAACTTGTCTATTTTATTTAGTTTATTTACAAGTATGAATATTTGTGAAGTGTTTAAATAGTGGAGTTATAGATAGTTGTACTGTTTGAATGCATGAAATATAATATTTAATTTAAATAAAATACTGTATGAATATATGAATGTTTGTACAATCGTATTCTATTTAAATATAAATATTATATTCTTGTGTATATATAGAACAGTACGGTAGCAAACACATTTAAAATAATATTTATTTGGTTGTTATCATCAAACAAAAATCATATAATTGTGTATACAACTACGTCATATACAACAATCTCCCCCTTTTGATGATGACAAACAAATAAAAGATTTTGAGCACCATAAAAATGTTTTTGACAGTGAATATTGAACTCCCCCTATTTATTAGCTCCCCCTATAACAGAAAACTCCCCCTATAGCTGTGCATGAGTAAAATGAATGAATTTTCAAAATTAAAAATATTCATAAAATATTCACTCATAAATCAAAATCTCAACCCATTCTCCCCCTTTTTGTTATCATCAAAAGGATTCAGAATTTACAATATAAATGAATAATGACTAAACAATATAATTTCAACTTAAGAGGAAGAACGGTCATCATAAATCTCAATCAGTCAAACAAAAAACATTATAAACTGAGAACAGGTGGTATATTTCACATTGTAGAGAATGAAAGATTTACGATGAATTTTATACAAATGGAGAGAGTTACAAAAAATATGATTTCCAATTATTTTCAAAAGATTTTTGTAAAAAAGAGCACAAAAAAAACAGTGATGGATTTGGACTATAGTTAATAATTCAACTTAAGCGACAAAATCGAATAATCTTAAATCCCACTACCTATCAATCAACAAATCATAATACGTCATAAAATATTAACACACTTCATAGATTAGAAAGATGGATTGATAGGCTGGTTTTAATACACCAAGGAGAATTTCATATTAATTTCAATTTAGCACATTATTTCCTTTTTTTTTAGAGCACACTGACCATGCATAACTAGAGCTTGTCAGTCGCAGCTTAAATTATAAGTTGTCTCTTAACCATGCATGACCAGAGCTTGAATTTTTAAATGAGATTAGAGACACGCTTATATATTTATTATATAGATTTATCATTTCAGTCTTTAAAAGAAAAAAATACTCCTCGGTATATAAAACCAATATATGGATGATAGAAAATGGGGCAGATACAGAAATGGACTGTGAAATAAATTTCTAAATTAATTATATTATGAAATATGATCAACTGTACCGAGATCATTGAAAATTTTCAATTGTCACTAATTATGAAAAATAACATAGTCCCATTTCTATCACAAATATTTCCACCGTTTATTCAAAAGATTTTAAAACATATTAACTCTCCATATTACTCTAAAATCATAATGGATGGCAGAAGGATGATAGATAATGAAGATGGTCGTGAAATAATGGCCAATTCAAAGATATTATAATAAATGTTCAACCATCATGAAAATAAAATTTCTTCTTGTTGTGAAATATACTGCAGTCACAATTCATCACAATTTCAAATTTTGATAATAATTTTGATTAATTATAAATACAGTTCAATTTGGATATTGATTTCAATTTCTGAATGAATAATCAATAAATAATTTTAAAATTGAAAATCAATTACAAGAGGGATATGAAGATCTATACATGCCAAGAGGAATAAATTTGTACAAGGCAAAAAGAGTGTGTGGAGCTATACAAGGTGAAGATTAGAATCTAAGTACAAATGAGTGAGACAAATATAAGGCACTTCTGATACCACTTGGTGTCCCTATTAATAAGGATTTTAAGGAGACACTGGAGACAAACAAGGATATCAAAGACAATAGAATTATAAGTACAAAGCCCAAGCAAACAAGATAACAGATTATGCACATGTATCAGAGCAGTAAACAGATGATTCCAAAACAAACATTAAAAAAACATTATCAGAGCAGCACAAAAAATATTTTCAAATCATACTTGTCAAGATGACGGTCACATAAGATAATTCATGATCCACTGATTATAAATACCGTTTATTTGAAATCATTTGAGAAATATGAAAAACTCAAGATTCAATGAGTCGATCACACCAGATTATTAATTTTAGATTCAAGATATGTGTGAGATTCAATAAATCAATAACATCAAATGATTTTAAACAAACAAATATTTAATTCAAATATCCATGAAATAACAAAGAGTTTCAAGACCGATTTTTCAAAGAATTTTTCCCAATTATTTCTGACAAGCCCAAAGAATATTTACATCAAGTTTGAAAGATAATTCATGATCCAAAAAAAATGGTTTATTCAAAAACACTTGAAATAAATGTAATTCTTGAGATACAATGAATCAATCACACAGGATTAATAATTCCAGATCTGAAGGTGTGTGAGACTCAAAATATCAGAAATTTCAAATGATCTTAAACAAACAAAAATCCAAACCAGATGATCATGAATAACAAAGAATTTCAAGATGTAAGCAATGATTCAGGAATATCTAAGCCAATCTAAAAAACAATAAAATTATCACGACTAATAAGTAGTAGTGTGCTTTAATGAGTATAATATTTCAATCTTTTCTAAACTGAATTAGAAGAAACTCAAAACAGCAGAAGTGTGTGAAATTCCATTAAACTTTCAAATCTTCAAAAATTTAGAATTCAAATCAGCAATGTTCAGGATATGACAAGACTGCATCAACACTGTTTAGAATTCAGAGAATCAGAAAACAAACTTCAAATCAATTGCAGATATTTACAAAAATAAATTCAGGATCTGGAAATGATTAAAAACATCATAATTTTATTTAATCGAAGCGAATTTCCAGAAAATCATGAATTCTGCAATATGAAGTTAATGAAGCTCAAAAAAAAATATGGCAGTGTCAAATTGAAACACAACAGATAAAGTAAGTAAACAGAGGGGGTAGAAGGGGGAATAAAAGAAGAAAATAAAAACTGAAAATATTTACAAAGATGAGTTTAGATATTATACCTGAAATCGGTGTAAGAAAATGAATCTCTAACTCAACAGATGTGGCTAAGGAACTGTGAATGATCCTGTGATATGTAGCAGTTTGAATCCAATTTTAGCTATGCAGTTCCTCAGCCTCCTTCGGTACCTAACTGTTAAGAGGATTGAGTGGTCTAACAAAAGTAGTAAAACCAATCACATTTATATTCTTACGTTTTACTACCCAAACCTGTTTATATAATAATCCATGCGAATCTATTTTCGTACCTTTAGGAACCAAAATCTGTTTGAGTTTAGGGGAATTCACTTTATTTCTTTTTGGAGTCCAAAAAGAATTAAACAGATTGTTATCAAACAAAATCTTCTTTCGCTCATGATTTAAAAATCTTTTGAAATTATCAGAGTTTAAATTTTCAAAACGATTATTTCCAAAGTAGTTTGAAGGATTTTTAAAATCACAAGAATTCACTTATTCAAAAACACTTGTTTTTCCAAAACCAAGACCTCGTTTATAACCAACCGAAAATTGGTTTTGTAACAGCATATTCAACGATTTTTCCCCATTAGAAAATTTATCCAAAGTTGATTCCAATCGTTGAATTTTGGATTTAAGATCAGAATTTTCTTTTATCAGATTTGAACAATGATTAATGCTGATCTTTCTCCTTTCAGTATCATTTTGTTTTCAAAAACAAATTTTCATTTTCAAGAAGTTTGATTTTGGTCTTGGATTCAAAGATTTCAGATTCAAATTTAATTTGTTTTTCAAATTCAAGTTTCTTGAAATTTTCAATCTCCTTTTCAAGCTCATTCAAAATTAAATCACTTTTTAACAAGCTTTCTTTTTCAGCAATTTCATGTTTGGAATTTTTGATGGCCTTAAAATTATTAAATTCTTTTTGTAAAGAATTGTTTGAATCTTTTAGCTCAACCTCGTTATCTTTTATAATCATAATTTCCTCTTTAAGCCTTTGAATATTTTTATCGAGATGAACGAGGCCAGTTTTCAATTTCAAACAATTTTCACAGTCAGAATTTTCTAATTTCATGATATTAGTAAATTTTGATTCCAAACAGTTGATTTTTATGTTTAACTCGTGATTTTTAGATTTTAAAGATTTGTTTTACGATGGAGTTTATCAACGATTTTTGTTAAATCGGTACACATATAAACCAACTCTTCATATGAGAAGCTTTCAGTCTCATTGTCTGTTGAGTCTCCATCGTCTGATCTACTTGAATTTTCATTTGTTTCTTCTCCTGAGCATAGATCTGTAACACCCCGAATTTTCTATTAACACTAAAGTTGCTAAAATAATAATAAGTGTGTAGAAGAGGGGATGTATCTAATATGAATATAAAAATATTAATAAGTGTGTAAGAGAGGGGATGTATCTAATATGAATATAAAAATATTAATAAGTGTGTGAGAGAGGGGATGTATCTAATATGTATATAAAAACAATAATAAGTAAAGGGGGATGTATCTAATATGTACATTGTAGAAAATATATATATATTTATGACATGAATAGAAGTTTATTAATATGTTGAGTGTTTGCTGAGTCACTTCTGACTCATTGCTGAGTCAACAAGATAAACCCCATCTTGTCTGAACGGCTGCGGTTATTTCTAGGTTAAATCTAATGGCCTAAATGAATTCTAAAATCTATAAATAAGTGGGTAGACCCTAGACCTAAATCACTTGTAAAATTAGAGAAGCTACCGTCATGCTACTGCCATGGAGTTCAGCATAGCCGTCACAAACTAAGAAGAGGTAGAACAATTTCTGTTGAAAGCTTAGTTTTTCTGTTTGATCATCCTGTCCGTACCTTATTCGATTCTGGCGCATCTCATTCGTTTATCTCTGCATCATTAGTTGAATCACTGCACTTGAACACCAGTTTAGTAGAGGATCCCTTGGTCGTTTCAAATCCAATTGGGGGTTCGGCTCATTTGACCATGATATGTTTGGATTTGAAAATCTCTATACTTAGCGTTGAATTTAGATGTGATGCTTATGTATTGGGCTTCACGGGCTATGGGCTAATTTTAGGAATGGATTGGTTGTCTAGAAATAGGGCCATTCTTGATTGTGAAAGGAGAGTAGTTAGGCTTGTGACTCGCCTTGGTAATGCTCTCGACATCTTTTGTAATCCCATAAATTCCGTTATGCTAAGTTATCTTGAATCGCTTGACGCGTCTGTAGAGAACCTGCGATCGGTAGAAGTAGTCCGGGAATATCCGGATGTGTTTGAGGAGGTGAAGGGCTTACCTCCAAAGCGGGAGATAGACTTTCGAATTTATCTTGTGGATAATGCTAAACCCGTATCTTTGCCAGTGCGCCACATGGCTCCTCGTGAAAGGAGGGAACTCAATAAGCAAGTAAAGGAGTTGCTTGAGAAGGGGTTCATAAGACGTAGTGTATCGGAGTGGGGTGCTCCAGTAGTTTTTGCCACAAAGGCGGATGGGTCTCTTAGACTTTGTATGGACTATAGAGAACTAAACAAGCTTACTAAAAAGAACCGACACCCACTGCCGAGGATTGACGATCTCTTTGATCAGTTAGTTGGCGCCTCAGTGTTTTCGCAGTTGGACTTAGCCACTGGCTTTCATCAACTGAGAGTGGCTGAGGATAGTATAGATAAGACTGCTTTTAGGACTCCTGACGGATTCTATGAATGGCTAGTGATGCCCTTTGGTTTGACAAACGCCCCTGCATATTTTGTTGATTTGATGAGTAGGGTGTTTAGGGAATACCTTAACAAATTCGTGGTAGTCTTTGTGGATGACATCTTAGTCTTTTCTAAGAATAAAGAAGAGCACTCCCTACATCTTAGGGAAGTGTTGGAAACCCTTCGAGCGCATAACCTTAAGGCAAAATTTTCTAAGTGTCACTTCTGGAGGAAGGAAGTACGGTTCTTAGGGCACGTGGTTTCCAAAGAAGGGATAGCAGTGGATCCCGCAAAGGTGGTGGCCATCCAAGATTGGAAGGTCCCTAAAAATGCAACCGAAGTAAGAAGTTTCTTGGGGTTGGCTGGCTATTATAGGAAGTTTATCAAAGACTTCGCAAAAATATCAGCTCCATTAACACGGTTAACGAAGAAGAACCTGGTTTTTACGTGGGACAAAGATTGCGATGATGCGTTCCAACGTTTAAAGAGAGCCTTAACTTCAGCCCCAGTCTTAGTGCTGCCAGACGGGAATAAACCGTTTACCATCTATATTGATGCTTGTGGGACGGGACTTGGCGCGGTCCTCATGCAAGAGGGAAGAGTAATAGCCTATGGTGGAAGGCAGTTGAGGGTTCATGAAAAGAATTACCCCACGCATGACTTAGAGCTAGCCGCAATTGTTTTCGCGCTTAAGTCTTGGCGTCACTATCTTCTTGGTGAGAAATTCGAACTGTTCACTAACCACAAATCATTAAAATACTTATTCTCTCAGAAGGATTTGAATTTAAGGCAGCAACGGTGGATGGAATTCTTAGCCTCCTACGATTTTGAAATAGCATATACCCCGGGCAAGGGTAACGTGGTGGCAGACGCCTTAAGTAGGAAAAGGTTGTCCTTGAGTCCGTTGTTTGTTGAACGACAAAGCTTAGAATTCATCTCTATGTTTGACTTTATACCCTCCGTTGACTTAGTACCCGGTCTGTTAGCATCCTTGGAGGTTAGACCTACACTTCTAGGACGGGTTGGTGAGGCACAGCGAGACGACCCACAGTTGGTTGAGATAGTAGAAAAGCTCAAAGGGGGGGAGTCGTCAAGCCATCTTCGTAGGTATACCCTAGACGATAAGGGTTGGTTACGAAGGGATAATAGACTTTGTGTACCACAAGACGAAGACTTAAGGAAGGCCATTCTTGATGATGCTCATCGCTCAAAAATGACCATTCATCCCGGCGGGGATAAGATGTACAAAGATATGAAGCGGGTTTTCTTTTGGGCCGGTATGAAAAAGGATGTGGCCGAGTACGTCGTTAGATGCTTGGTGTGCCAACGAGTTAAAGCAGAACAAAAGAAACCCGGTGGGTTGCTTCACCCATTAGAAGTTCCACTATGGAAATGGGAAAGCATCTCAATGGATTTTGTGGATGGATTATCAAGATCAAGGAAGGGTAACACGGGGATTTGGGTTATAGTAGATAGACTTACTAAAAGCGCCCATTTTATTCCCGTGAAAAGTAAGAGGACTGCTCCGTGGTTGGCTTATGTATACATTAAGGAGATAGTTCGTTTGCACGGTATTCCTTCTAGTATAGTAAGCGACCGTGACCCCATCTTTACTAGCGAATTTTGGAAGAGTTTACAAGAGGCGGTAGGGACTCAGCTATGTTTGAGCACCGCATATCATCCTCAGACGGACGGCCAGACCGAGAGGGTGAATCGCATTCTAGAGGATCTTTTAAGGCTTTGTATCCTAGACTTTGGGGGTACATGGGAAGAGCACCTTCCGTTAGTAGAATTCGCATATAATAATAGCTTTCAGTCTAGTATTGGCATGGCACCTTTCGAAGCTCTTTATGGAAGGCCTTGCCGATCGCCTACATGTTGGTGGGAATCTACCGATAAAATCCTACTTGGGCCCGATATGGTTAGGGAAACCTCGGAGAAGATTGAGTTGATTCGAAGGAGGATGAAAGCAGCACAAGATAGGCAAAAATCGTATGCTGATAAGAGGAGAACAGATCTTGAGTTTTACATTGGGGACATGGTTTTTATCAAAGTGTCTCCGTTACAGAATGTTGTTCGCTTTGGGTCCGTGGGGAAATTAGCACCAAGGTTTGTAGGGTCGTTTCCTGTAAAAAACAGGATTGGGAAGATGGCATATAGGGTGGAGTTGCCTGAGAAACTTAGTGGAGTACACGACGTATTCCATGTATCACATTTGAGGAAGTGTTTGCACAAGACCGCGAAGGTGGTAGAGCCGAGCTTGCTTAAAGAGGTGGAAATAGAGCGTGATGCAACAATTAGACGAGCTCCTACATGCATTCTTGGGTCGGAGATCAAAAAGTTGAGGAATCGAGAGGTCAGACTGGTTAAAGTGCAATGGGGAGATGATGAGAGCAACGCAACTTGGGAGACAGAAGAGAAGATGTGTTCGTTGTACCCTTTTCTTTTTGAGGGTATGTCTTTTAATTTCTCCTTTATCGCTTAGCTTATCTTATCTTATCTTTAGTATGTCCTCTCATTAATATCTTTGACCTTTAGTTAGGATAATCCTATGGTTGAAACATGTGTTTGAGACATGTTATGTATGATGGATGCAAAATGGATGCAAGTGTTTGCTAGTGGTTGCTCGTGGATGCATATATACACACACTTTAGGCACTAGATCGGCTCAGTCACTTCATATTGCATAATGCATATATATGGATGTATTTAGTATAATGGATGTATAATGGTTGTACCATCATATGGATGCTGCATTCGGTTGAATGGGTGTGCACGCATATAGAAGTAGTATGTAAGCAATTAGGATCTTTTGCATACATAATGGATTCATGACACTTACATAATTTGCATTAAGGAGGTCAACTGAATCAGTAGACCGCCTGATTTCGCATTAGGTAAGGACATGTACACACACTTGCATATGATCATAAAGCATTAGAAGTCTTTTAAGGACAATGGATGCCTGTGTATGATGGATGAGTAGATGGACGTTTGGATGGTAGGATATACATTCTTCCAGACTTGAAGATTTCGGGGACGAAATCCTAAAAGGAGGGGAGAATGTAACACCCCGAATTTTCTATTAACACTAAAGTTGCTAAAATAATAATAAGTGTGTAGAAGAGGGGATGTATCTAATATGAATATAAAAATATTAATAAGTGTGTAAGAGAGGGGATGTATCTAATATGAATATAAAAATATTAATAAGTGTGTGAGAGAGGGGATGTATCTAATATGTATATAAAAACAATAATAAGTAAAGGGGGATGTATCTAATATGTACATTGTAGAAAATATATATATTTATGACATGAATAGAAGTTTATTAATATGCTGAGTGTTTGCTGAGTCACTTCTGACTCATTGCTGAGTCAACAAGATAAACCCCATCTTGTCTGAACGGCTGCGGTTATTTCTAGGTTAAATCTAATGACCTAAATGAATTCTAAAATCTATAAATAAGTGGGTAGACCCTAGACCTAAATCACTTGTAAAATTAGAGAAGCTACCGTCATGCTGCTGCCATGGAGTTCAGCATAGCCGTCACAAACTAAGAGGAAGCCTAATCATCTACAACTAAATCTACACAAATCAAATCAAAAGATCTCTCTTTCTCTAATTCTTTTCTTTTGTTGGTGAGTATGATGATTCTCACAAGACTATTACAAACTAATTTGACTCAGTTATGAATGGATCACAAGAAAGTGACGTGATTTGTAATTGTAAATTCTATATATTGTGGATCTCTTATTATGTTATTATGTTGTCGTATGATGTAAATTATATATGCTATGTCATGCTATGTTGTAAATTCTCTTATGCTATGTCGTGCTATGTTGAGAATCATGTCAAGCTATGTTATACTATCATACTATGCCATGTTATAAATCATGCTATATTATGTTGTAAAATCATGATGTTGTTGGAACATGCTTAAAGTTATGTTTTTTTATTTAAATGGATCTTGTTTATGGGAATTTGCCTATTAGGTTAGGTGTACCCATAAACTTGAAACTATAATTAAATAAAACTTGAATATGGGAATTTGCCTATTGAGTTAGGTGTACCCATATAAAACCATGTTGTTAAAAAAATTAGATGATGTTGATTCACACATGTTCATATGTAAGTTTATGAAAATTGATTGAGATTATATTAGGTGAATTTTGAACAAGTTGACACCTTTAGGTCCATGACATGTATAATCTATGCAAGTTGGACATATGCAAGTTTCACCCCTTATTATGATTCATTTGGTCACATATACATGTTGTTATTATGATAATCTCTTTTATGCTATGAGTTAGGCTATTCGAGTCTAACATATATTTTGCGAATAAACGTTCAAACGTGGGGTAGGGGTAATATTAGGAATTAATAAATTGGGTGCAATTTTGTAAGATTTTGCATACCATGAATGGATGTCAATTATGGACATTGTTAAAAATTGGAAGTAATTAATAATTCAAGTAGGGAATTATTAAAATTGGGGGAAAGTGGATTATTATTAATAATCAATGCTTAGGACACGAGGTTGGACCCGTTTGTGATGTAAACCTGCACGGACCCGCCCGGCAAATCCAGTAGTCACAAATGTCGGCCCAATGTGAGAGGTCCTAGGCCCAAACTAAAGCATAACAGTTGTAAAGACACGAGGTTAGACGCTTTTATGGTGTAAGACTGCCCGGACCCGCCCGGCAAATCCAGCTGCCATAAATGCCAGTCTAATGTGAGAGGTCTTTATGAGGTTATGGCCTTAATGAACTAAGAAATACTTAACCAGATAATCATGTAAGGTGGGACATGGGGGTTAAGTAGGTGCCTTGGGTGGCATGAGGAATCTGGTGGTTGCCTTTAGAGGCATTTGAAATACGATTAGACTTAACCAAACACACATGTAAATGAACATGACTAAGTGAGTTAAGTGGGATGGACTAATGGGGACAAGCTTAGGTGGAATGCTTGTGGTAAATAGTGGGGGCCCATTTCAACCAGTATCCCAAAACGTATCTTTGTGGGCTCGACCCAAGTCGAGGACGGGACACGCATACTGGGTTTGACTATAAGAGGCCAAAACAGGGAGCGGTGGCAACGCAAGTCCAACGGGTTTCATATGCGTGTGTGGACCCGGGCTGGTAGGTAAGACGTTGTTGCATCGTGTAGGTATAAGCCGTGCATGTCCGTTGTATCAGGTTGCCACTTTAGGGGAGTGATACACCCCACTGTGGGGCCAGCACGGGTATCTACGAGTTAGGGAGCCGATCGAATAATGGGAAGTAGGGTACACCTAGTGGAGATAGGGGCAGGCGGCACCTATGTAGTCAGCTAGGGGTACGTAAAGCCATTGGGAAAGTTTCTAAGTGAAGCTAAGTGGGATGAATCTTTAGGGTGACTGGTGTGGTGCAGTATAGTGTTTATCCTTTAGTATTTAGGAGCGCCTATAACGTTGCCTTTAGCGATTGTCTATGTCCTTAATCTGCTCTTCATAGACATTTTCTTATTTTCCAGCTTATGCCTTAGTCCAGTTATTTTGGTAATAGTATTGTAGAATTATCATATTCACCAGACTTTATGTCTGACCCCCTCTTTTCCATCCTTTTTCTCCCTTCAGGTCCGCAGGTTGGGCCAAGTTCTAGTGGAGTCTAGTTGGATCGCTTATCTTCTGGAAAGCTTGGACTGCTGAAGTAAAGTCCAGCTTGTTATCTTTCTTTTTAATGGCTATTCATGTAATGGGATTATGTACTTGTTTTATCAAGATAGATATTGTACTTGACATTGAATATGGTGTTATGATGAAATCAAACATGTTTTGACTTCTGCTACAATGAAATAAAGTTTTTGAATTTCCAAGTACTATTTTATATCTGTCTTGTTGTAATTTTACTGTTCTATATTCACTTAAAACCTCCATGGAAGTTAATGCATTCCCTTTGTGAGTGACATTAATGGACGTGGGGTGTTACACGTGGTATCAGAGCATAAGGTTACCAAAACAGATAAAAAAAAATTTAGAAAAATATTTTTTTCTAAAGTATTTTTGGAAGAAGTGCTTTCGAAAAAAAAACATGTTATTTAAAGAGAGTTTTTATGAAAAACATAATCCCAAATAGCCACATCCTTATCTTTGTCTTTCGAATTCTCCATTTTGAATCTTTCCTTTTTCGTTTCAGCATGGCTGAAGATCTTAATCTCCCAGAAGGTGTGATGATTCCAGGGTGGTTTAGGAGATACTTGGAGGCTAGGGCCACCACTGCAGGCCCAGCGGATACTCCTCCACCCCTAGTTGCACCCATTCCTCCTCCTCCTCCTCGTGTTGACACTTTTGCAAAGACGTGCAAGGAATTCAACGCTATGGGAGGAAAAACTTTTCAAGGGACTGAGACGTTTGTGGAGGCCAGAGATTGGCTTAAGGAGACTGAGGAATTGTTGGATATCTTTGAAGTGGAAGATGGGAGGAAAGTCCGTTTAGCTGCTTGGTTAATGAAGGGAGAGACCTCGTTTTGGTGGGAGGTCACTAACGGGGAACGTCCAGTTGATTCATGGGCGGATTTCAGACGAAGGTTTGAGACAAAGTTTCTTTCAAGGGCAGAGGAGAACTTAAATATGGAAAAATTCCTGGCACTAAAGCAAGGGAGCTCATCAGTAAAGGAATATGTCAATAAATTTAATCAGTTAGCAAGGTTTGGCTTGGAGTTGGTGAACACGCCAGAGAAGAAAGCTTTGAGGTTCGTTAGAGGCTTGAATGAACCATTGCAAGGGTTGGCTATGACCCACATCCCTATGGGAGCCACCTTTGAAAAGCTAGTAGAAATGGCACTTATGCATGAGGATAAGGCAGTTGAAAAGAAAGGGGATCAGAAGAAACCCCAACAGCAAAATAAGAAGGGTGGTAAAAACAATAATGGCAAAGGGAAGAAGAAATGCTTCAATTGTGGGACGCCTGGCCATCTCAGTAAAGATTGTAGAAAGAAAAAGAAGACTGGTTGTTTTCATTGTGGAGATGCGGGACATTTAGTGAAGGACTGTCCAAAGAAGGGGCAGAGGGCAGGGTCTACCTCGGGAGGACAGGTGCAGGCTCTTATGGCACCAGGGCAGGCAAGGGGGCAAGTTCAGGCTATTGCGGCCCCACCGCTGCAAGAAAGAGGTAGAACAATTTCTGTTGAAAGCTTAGTTTTTCTGTTTGATCATCCTGTCCGTACCTTATTCGATTCTGGCGCATCTCATTCGTTTATCTCTGCATCATTAGTTGAATCACTGCACTTGAACACCAGTTTAGTAGAGGATCCCTTGGTCGTTTCAAATCCAATTGGGGGTTCGGCTCATTTGACCATGATATGTTTGGATTTGAAAATCTCTATACTTAGCGTTGAATTTAGATGTGATGCTTATGTATTGGGCTTCACGGGCTATGGGCTAATTTTAGGAATGGATTGGTTGTCTAGAAATAGGGCCATTCTTGATTGTGAAAGGAGAGTAGTTAGGCTTGTGACTCGCCTTGGTAATGCTCTCGACATCTTTTGTAATCCCATAAATTCCGTTATACTAAGTTATCTTGAATCGCTTGACGCGTCTGTAGAGAACCTGCGATCGGTAGAAGTAGTCCGGGAATATCCGGATGTGTTTGAGGAGGTGAAGGGCTTACCTCCAAAGCGGGAGATAGACTTTCGAATTTATCTTGTGGATAATGCTAAACCCGTATCTTTGCCAGTGCGCCACATGGCTCCTCGTGAAAGGAGGGAACTCAATAAGCAAGTAAAGGAGTTGCTTGAGAAGGGGTTCATAAGACGTAGTGTATCGGAGTGGGGTTCTCCAGTAGTTTTTGCCACAAAGGCGGATGGGTCTCTTAGACTTTGTATGGACTATAGAGAACTAAACAAGCTTACTAAAAAGAACCGACACCCACTGCCGAGGATTGACGATCTCTTTGATCAGTTAGTTGGCGCCTCAGTGTTTTCCCAGTTGGACTTAGCCACTGGCTTTCATCAACTGAGAGTGGCTGAGGATAGTATAGATAAGACTGCTTTTAGGACTCCTGACGGATTCTATGAATGGCTAGTGATGCCCTTTGGTTTGACAAACGCCCATGCATATTTTGTTGATTTGATGAGTAGGGTGTTTAGGGAATACCTTAACAAATTCGTGGTAGTCTTTGTGGATGACATCTTAGTCTTTTCTAAGAATAAAGAAGAGCACTCCCTACATCTTAGGGAAGTGTTGGAAACCCTTCGAGCGCATAACCTTAAGGCAAAATTTTCTAAGTGTCACTTCTGGAGGAAGGAAGTACGGTTCTTAGGGCACGTGGTTTCCAAAGAAGGGATAGCAGTGGATCCCGCAAAGGTGGTGGCCATCCAAGATTGGAAGGTCCCTAAAAATGCAACCGAAGTAAGAAGTTTCTTGGGGTTGGCTGGCTATTATAGGAAATTTATCAAAGACTTCGCAAAAATATCAGCTCCATTAACACGGTTAACGAAGAAGAACCTGGTTTTTACGTGGGACAAAGATTGCGATGATGCGTTCCAACGTTTAAAGAGAGCCTTAACTTCAGCCCCAGTCTTAGTGCTGCCAGACGGGAATAAACCGTTTACCATCTATACTGATGCTTGTGGGACGGGACTTGGCGCGGTCCTCATGCAAGAGGGAAGAGTAATAGCCTATGGTGGAAGGCAGTTGAGGGTTCATGAAAAGAATTACCCCACGCATGACTTAGAGCTAGCCGCAATTGTTTTCGCGCTTAAGTCTTGGCGTCACTATCTTCTTGGTGAGAAATTCGAACTGTTCACTAACCACAAATCATTAAAATACTTATTCTCTCAGAAGGATTTGAATTTAAGGCAGCAACGGTGGATGGAATTCTTAGCCTCCTACGATTTTGAAATAGCATATACCCCGGGCAAGGGTAACGTGGTGGCAGACGCCTTAAGTAGGAAAAGGTTGTCCTTGAGTCCGTTGTTTGTTGAACGACAAAGCTTAGAATTCATCTCTATGTTTGACTTTATACCCTCCGTTGACTTAGTACCCGGTCTGTTAGCATCCTTGGAGGTTAGACCTACACTTCTAGGACGGGTTGGTGAGGCACAGCGAGACGACCCACAGTTGGTTGAGATAGTAGAAAAGCTCAAAGGGGGGGAGTCGTCAAGCCATCTTCGTAGGTATACCCTAGACGATAAGGGTTGGTTACGAAGGGATAATAGACTTTGTGTACCACAAGACGAAGACTTAAGGAAGGCCATTCTTGATGATGCTCATCGCTCAAAAATGACCATTCATCCCGGCGGGGATAAGATGTACAAAGATATGAAGCGGGTTTTCTTTTGGGCCGGTATGAAAAAGGATGTGGCCGAGTACGTCGTTAGATGCTTGGTGTGCCAACGAGTTAAAGCAGAACAAAAGAAACCCGGTGGGTTGCTTCACCCATTAGAAGTTCCACTATGGAAATGGGAAAGCATCTCAATGGATTTTGTGGATGGATTATCAAGATCAAGGAAGGGTAACACGGGGATTTGGGTTATAGTAGATAGACTTACTAAAAGCGCCCATTTTATTCCCGTGAAAAGTAAGAGGACTGCTCCGTGGTTGGCTTATGTATACATTAAGGAGATAGTTCGTTTGCACGGTATTCCTTCTAGTATAGTAAGCGACCGTGACCCCATCTTTACTAGCGAATTTTGGAAGAGTTTACAAGAGGCGGTAGGGACTCAGCTATGTTTGAGCACCGCATATCATCCTCAGACGGACGGCCAGACCGAGAGGGTGAATCGCATTCTAGAGGATCTTTTAAGGCTTTGTATCCTAGACTTTGGGGGTACATGGGAAGAGCACCTTCCGTTAGTAGAATTCGCATATAATAATAGCTTTCAGTCTAGTATTGGCATGGCACCTTTCGAAGCTCTTTATGGAAGGCCTTGCCGATCGCCTACATGTTGGTGGGAATCTACCGATAAAATCCTACTTGGGCCCGATATGGTTAGGGAAACCTCGGAGAAGATTGAGTTGATTCGAAGGAGGATGAAAGCAGCACAAGATAGGCAAAAATCGTATGCTGATAAGAGGAGAACAGATCTTGAGTTTTACATTGGGGACATGGTTTTTATCAAAGTGTCTCCGTTACAGAATGTTGTTCGCTTTGGGTCCGTGGGGAAATTAGCACCAAGGTTTGTAGGGTCGTTTCCTGTAAAAAACAGGATTGGGAAGATGGCATATAGGGTGGAGTTGCCTGAGAAACTTAGTGGAGTACACGACGTATTCCATGTATCACATTTGAGGAAGTGTTTGCACAAGACCGCGAAGGTGGTAGAGCCGAGCTTGCTTAAAGAGGTGGAAATAGAGCGTGATGCAACAATTAGACGAGCTCCTACATGCATTCTTGGGTCGGAGATCAAAAAGTTGAGGAATCGAGAGGTCAGACTGGTTAAAGTGCAATGGGGAGATGATGAGAGCAACGCAACTTGGGAGACAGAAGAGAAGATGTGTTCGTTGTACCCTTTTCTTTTTGAGGGTATGTCTTTTAATTTCTCCTTTATCGCTTAGCTTATCTTATCTTATCTTTAGTATGTCCTCTCATTAATATCTTTGACCTTTAGTTAGGATAATCCTATGGTTGAAACATGTGTTTGAGACATGTTATGTATGATGGATGCAAAATGGATGCAAGTGTTTGCTAGTGGTTGCTCGTGGATGCATATATACACACACTTTAGGCACTAGATCGGCTCAGTCACTTCATATTGCATAATGCATATATATGGATGTATTTAGTATAATGGATGTATAATGGTTGTACCATCATATGGATGCTGCATTCGGTTGAATGGGTGTGCACGCATATAGAAGTAGTATGTAAGCAATTAGGATCTTTTGCATACATAATGGATTCATGACACTTACATAATTTGCATTAAGGAGGTCAACTGAATCAGTAGACCGCCTGATTTCGCATTAGGTAAGGACATGTACACACACTTGCATATGATCATAAAGCATTAGAAGTCTTTTAAGGACAATGGATGCCTGTGTATGATGGATGAGTAGATGGACGTTTGGATGGTAGGATATACATTCTTCCAGACTTGAAGATTTCGGGGACGAAATCCTAAAAGGAGGGGAGAATGTAACACCCCGAATTTTCTATTAACACTAAAGTTGCTAAAATAATAATAAGTGTGTAGAAGAGGGGATGTATCTAATATGAATATAAAAATATTAATAAGTGTGTAAGAGAGGGGATGTATCTAATATGAATATAAAAATATTAATAAGTGTGTGAGAGAGAGGATGTATCTAATATGTATATAAAAACAATAATAAGTAAAGGGGGATGTATCTAATATGTACATTGTAGAAAATATATATATTTATGACATGAATAGAAGTTTATTAATATGCTGAGTGTTTGCTGAGTCACTTCTGACTCATTGCTGAGTCAACAAGATAAACCCCATCTTGTCTGAACGGCTGCGGTTATTTCTAGGTTAAATCTAATGGCCTAAATGAATTCTAAAATCTATAAATAAGTGGGTAGACCCTAGACCTAAATCACTTGTAAAATTAGAGAAGCTACCGTCATGCTGCTGCCATGGAGTTCAGCATAGCCGTCACAAACTAAGAAGAGGAAGCCTAATCATCTACAACTAAATCTACACAAATCAAATCAAAAGATCTCTCTTTCTCTAATTCTTTTCTTTTGTTGGTGAGTATGATGATTCTCACAAGACTATTACAAACTAATTTGACTCAGTTATGAATGGATCACAAGAAAGTGACGTGATTTGTAATTGTAAATTCTATATATTGTGGATCTCTTATTATGTTATTATGTTGTCGTATGATGTAAATTATATATGCTATGTCATGCTATGTTGTAAATTCTCTTATGCTATGTCGTGCTATGTTGAGAATCATGTCAAGCTATGTTATACTATCATACTATGCCATGTTATAAATCATGCTATATTATGTTGTAAAATCATGATGTTGTTGGAACATGCTTAAAGTTATGTTTTTTTATTTAAATGGATCTTGTTTATGGGAATTTGCCTATTAGGTTAGGTGTACCCATAAACTTGAAACTATAATTAAATAAAACTTGAATATGGGAATTTGCCTATTGAGTTAGGTGTACCCATATAAAACCATGTTGTTAAAAAAATTAGATGATGTTGATTCACACATGTTCATATGTAAGTTTATGAAAATTGATTGAGATTATATTAGGTGAATTTTGAACAAGTTGACACCTTTAGGTCCATGACATGTATAATCTATGCAAGTTGGACATATGCAAGTTTCACCCCTTATTATGATTCATTTGGTCACATATACATGTTGTTATTATGATAATCTCTTTTATGCTATGAGTTAGGCTATTCGAGTCTAACATATATTTTGCGAATAAACGTTCAAACGTGGGGTAGGGGTAATATTAGGAATTAATAAATTGGGTGCAATTTTGTAAGATTTTGCATACCATGAATGGATGTCCATAATTGAGTCAATTATGGACATTGTTAAAAATTGGAAGTAATTAATAATTCAAGTAGGGAATTATTAAAATTGGGGGAAAGTGGATTATTATTAATAATCAATGCTTAGGACACGAGGTTGGACCCGTTTGTGATGTAAACCTGCCCGGACCCGCCCGGCAAATCCAGTAGTCACAAATGTCGGCCCAATGTGAGAGGTCCTAGGCCCAAACTAAAGCATAACCGTTGTAAAGACACGAGGTTAGACTCTTTTATGGTGTAAGACTGCCCAGACCCGCCCGGCAAATCCAGCTGCCATAAATGCCAGTCTAATGTGAGAGGTCTTTATGAGGTTATGGCCTTAGTGAACTAAGAAATACTTAACCAGATAATCATGTAAGGTGGGACATGGGGGTTAAGTAGGTGCCTTGGGTGGCATGAGGAATCTGGTGGTTGCCTTTAGAGGCATTTGAAATACGATTAGACTTAACCAAACACACATGTAAATGAACATGACTAAGTGGGTTAAGTGGGATGGACTAATGGGGACAAGCTTAGGTGGAATGCTTGTGGTAAATAGTGGGGGCCCATTTCAACCAGTATCCCAAAACGTATCTTTGTGGGCTCGACCCAAGTCGAGGACGGGACACGCATACTGGGTTTGACTATAAGAGGCCAAAACAGGGAGCGGTGGCAACGCAAGTCCAACGGGTTTCATATGCGTGTGTGGACCCGGGCTGGTAGGTAAGACGTTGTTGCATCGTGTAGGTATAAGCCGTGCATGTCCGTTGTATCAGGTTGCCACTTTAGGGGAGTGATACACCCCACTGTGGGGCCAGCACGGGTATCTACGAGTTAGGGAGCCGATCGAATAATGGGAAGTAGGGTACACCTAGTGGAGATAGGGGCAGGCGGCACCTATGTAGTCAGCTAGGGGTACGTAAAGCCATTGGGAAAGTTTCTAAGTGAAGCTAAGTGGGATGAATCTTTAGGGTGACTGGTGTGGTGCAGTATAGTGTTTATCCTTTAGTATTTAGGAGCGCCTATAACGTTGCCTTTAGCGATTGTCTATGTCCTTAATCTGCTCTTCATAAACATTTTCTTGTTTTCCAGCTTATGCCTTAGTCCAGTTATTTTGGTAATAGTATTGTAGAATTATCATATTCACCATACTTTATGTCTGACCCCCTCTTTTCCATCCTTTTTCTCCCTTCAGGTCCGCAGGTTGGGCCAAGTTCTAGTGGAGTCTAGTTGGATCGCTTATCTTCTGGAAAGCTTGGACTGCTGAAGTAAAGTCCAGCTTGTTATCTTTCTTTTTAATGGCTATTCATGTAATGGGATTATGTACTTGTTTTATCAAGATAGATATTGCACTTGACATTGAATATGGTGTTATGATGAAATCAAACATGTTTTGACTTCTGCTACAATGAAATAAAGTTTTTGAATTTCCAAGTACTATTTTATATCTGTCTTGTTGTAATTTTACTGTTCTATATTCACTTAAAACCTCCATGGAAGTTAATGCATTCCCTTTGTGAGTGACATTAATGGACGTGGGGTGTTACAAGATCTGAATCTGAGTTGACCATTTTGGGTTTTGAGCTGCTGTTGTTAATCTTTCCATACTTCGTATCGAGAAAATTCCATATTTCCTGTGCAGTCAAGCAATGAGAAACGAGGTTATATTGGACATCATCAATATAAGAATACAAAGTGTGAATAGCACGAGAATTAAATCCAAAATTGTTCCTATTGGCCATATCATAACCATTAATAATAGTATCCCAACATTTAATATCAACAGATTTTAAATATAATTCAATTTCTAATTTCCAATTTAAAAAATCTGTACCATTGAAAATAAATGGAATACAACTGGACTGATTCTAAGACGACTGACAACAAGGATCCATGATTCTAGGGTTAATGCAATTACCAGGCTCTGATACCACTTGTTGGATCAAGAATAACCCTAGAAGGGGAGTGAATAGGGTTTTTCACAGTTTTTCGCTGAGTTAAAAATCTGACAGGATATTAAATAATAAACAGAACACATAATACAACAGAAAGGAAATAACACACAGAGATACCCAGCTTTGGCAAAATCCTGCCTACTGCTGCATTCCTAAGGTTTCTACTAGGAGTTAATAACAGATCCCGCTTACAGACACTGTAAACTTGCACTCCCTGCTCCTGTACTAACCCTACGCTCAAAACCCTAGACTAATCTAATTCCCTAGATCAGATTTCCCTTGATTACAATCCTGTAACCAGTAGTCTAGATTTTACAGTCTCTAGCAACTTTCAGTCAACATCCTGACTGGATCCCCTAGATTTTACAGACCTAGAAACTGTTCGATACGTTTTACAAGTAACTTAAAAAACAATACAAATTTAAACAAGAAAATAATGGAAACCCTAGTTAAAAAAAAATAAACTCCACTCAAATAAAATAGGTCGTGAACATTGAAAAGGGTTTCACCCCTTATTTTATCTGTTTGAACCAGATTCCCTTTTTTCTTTTTCCTTGAAAATGGGAGCCGACACTTTGAACTAGGGTTTTTGAAAACTCCCCAAATCGCGATCGATGCTGATGAATTGATGTTGTGGTTTCTCTGATTGCTTCAGTGCTTTGAGTTTCTTTGTTGATCGATATTCTTGATGTCGGATTTGGATTTGACTTGCGATCGAAAATCGTAAGTTTTATAGATTTGATCTCTATTCTTCGAATTTTTGATTTTTGGTTTTCGATACACAACTGCCAGTGATGATGGATGTTAAAATAGGATTAGAAAAATCCTTATATTTGTTCTCTGATTTCAATTATATGACTTGGCCTGATTTATTGCGTGTTTCCCCTTTTTGATTGCGAAAAAATCTCGGCTTTGATTTTGTGATATTTGATGAATTCAGAAAGATTCTTGGCCTTTGATGAATCTGAAGTTTGCTGGTTTCCCTTCGAATGAATAATGAAACATATATTTGTCCCTTGATTGATTTGCTGTATTATTGTTGCCACGACTTATGGTTTAATTCCAAAAATGTTTGAAATCGAAAATTGATTTCTTGCCCAAGATAAAACTTTGATTCCTGGACTGAATTCTTTTTTGAAAACATGCTGGATTTCCATATATTTCTTACCGAAAATAATTCCCTTTTGTGCCTCGACTTAACACTGTCTTGAATGACATGATTATGTGGTCCTCCTTGATTTCAAACTTTCCAATTTCACACCGATTTGAAACATGAACCATTTGAATCCACTGTCTTTTCCAAAAGATAACTGCTTTCCTCTTTTGCACAGACAAATTCTGGAAATATACTTGTTGCTTGATTTGAATTGAATTCCACAGTTTAACACATGCCAAATGTGATATGTTCTCTTTGGTCTTCTGGAAAAAATCTAATTCATTTTCCTTTAAAAGAAAGCTGCCGATAGTGCTTGAGTTTTGAATTCTCAAAACAATAAAGATTATTCCTTATATGAAAATTTTGATTTTCTGAAAAGATTTAAGACTGATACAATCTTGCTTTAGCACTGTGTTGCTCCATCATCACTTAGTTGTTTGGCCTGTGTTGTTTTATGAATATGTGCACTGTGTAGCTCTATCATCACCTAGCTGTTTGGTATGTATTGACTTTACCATTGTTTGTTGCACATGCTATGCTTCACTTGAATCATCTTAAACAATGATGTGCCATGTCATCTTCATGTTATGTTGTATTGTTGATCATACTGCATATGTTAGTCACTTATACTTCACACTTGAACTTGAAACTGCATTGTTCCACATTCCTTGAATCTGCCAAGCCATTTGTATTGAGTTTCCATGCATTGATCACTGAGTTGAACACTTGTTTAACTGTGAGCACTACATTTGAATTTCAGCATCATGATAACTAAAATGTGTATCCAATCACATGCACCATGATATGAACCTTGTCTCGACCACACATCCTGACTGTGTACACTATTACCATTGTCATACGTGCACACATGTTGTCGCTGTACATCCAGTTTTGATGTATATATATGACTATACATGCAGCCGAACAGTTGCACACTACACCATGACTTGAACTGAACCACTTTTGGCTAAGGCATTGACCAGATTTGTATTTCAGCTTGACCCATGTCTGAAAACCTATATTGCAAAAGAAATCCATACTGTTTGGATGCTTGCTTTCCACCTTTGTGTGTATTGATCTTTGTGTTGATCTGCCTCTTCCTTGTTGATATGTTTTGAGCTAATTTGCAAACTGTCTTGATCTCGACCATTTCCATGTATATGTTAAGTTGTTTTTCATGAATGCACTGAGTCGAGTTGGTCTATGTGGCTGCTCCTTGCTCACTGTATTGGCGAGGCAGTGCACACGTGTGTGTATATATATACACGTGTGTATATGCAGCCAACAGAAATGGTTTTTCTGTCCATGCACAGAAATATTTTGTATATACACTGACTGCCTTGTGGTATTTACAATGTATCACTGTGAATATCACAAGCTGTCTGGACACAATCGGATAAATTGATAAATCAGATCGAGTCATGAAAAATGATGAGAAACACACCAGAAATCTGAAGCAAATAAAAATTTTAAAAATAAAATTTAAATCTGCATGTATTCAACTTTTATTTCTATTGCAGTGTACTGTGTGTGTGTTTCTGTATATGACAGGTGTAGATGACTTAACTGACAGTGAAGATAGAAGACTGAAGTCAGAAGGCAGTAACCAAAAACAGTGTGTAAAAGTGTATATGAGTGAATGTGAAATGTATGAGTGTTGTAATGAATATGAAATTACTGAATGATTGAGAATGTACTGTAGTGACAGAGATTTGTAGTGAGGAGTTTTGTATAAGAATGTGAGAATTGTACTGATAGTTATAATAAACAAATTTGTTTGAAATAAAATATTATTTTATTATTGTCAAACAAACATGTCTATTTTATTCAGTTTATTTACAAGTACAAATATTTGTGAAGTGTTTAAATAGTGGAGTTATAGATACTTGTACTGTTTGAATGCATGAAATATAATATTTAATTTAAATAAAATACTGTATGAATATATGAATGTCTGTACAGTAGTATTCTATTTAAATATAAATATTATATTACTGTGTATATATAGAACAATACAGTAGCAAACTCATTTAAAATAATATTTATTTGGTTGTTATCATCAAACAAAAATCATATAATTGTGTATACAACTACGTCATATACAACAATACCTAAATATATTCAAAATATATGGAGATTCGAAGTCATGGCAGCAAAAGAGTTGACGTTTAACAGAAAATCGATCGCATTTTAAGGGATAAAAACCCTATAAATTCACCATAATCATCATCGGCCTAATAACATCAAAGTTCGAGTTAAAATCCGAAGGAAATTAAAACCAAAAAAATCATACTCGAGAATGAGATCGAACTGTGAATCAAATTGAAGAACTTCAACTCGATTGAATCAAAGGAACTCTACAAATTGGAGATTTAAGTGCTTTAGAGAAGGAGCGCACGCGTTGCATTTCAGGAATCAAAGGAAATTACAAAACCCTAAGCAATCCGCCACCATTATTTTCTCAAAAGAAGTAGAGAACAGTTAGCGATTTGGAGGGAGAACAAAATGAAATGGAAGCGCGTGAATGAAAATGTTAGCGGGAAACAAAAGAAGCATAATAGATAGTGGATGGACTGTTGACATTTTGTTATAACTAATTATGTGGATCGCTACATAAGACATTGAAAGGTCTGATATAACAACATTGTATCAAAATATCGCATCATGTTACACTTGTTTAACTAGAGAAATACATTTTTATGGCTAAGGTAACACCAAAAATTGGAATTTGCAATAGGACCAAAATTTTATAGCTGGCAACACCTTGCAAAACTATTGCAAAATGCCATCTATGGCGTAGTGTACCTTAGTAGGATCCACCTCAAGTCCTTTCTTCAAAATAATATGTCCAAGAAACATCACTTCTTTTCTCCCAAAGTGCACCTAGCAAATTAAATCTTAAGTTGGTTTCTTCTTAGGGTTTTCAGCACTTCCCTCAAGTATGCCTCATAATCCCTATTGCATCTCGAGAACACCATATTGTAATGGGAAAGCGTTTGCTACAAATTTATTGAATTTCCCTATGAACACTCTGCTCATCAAATCAACAAAGTATGCTAATGTATTAGTTAGCCCAAAAGGCATAATTTCCCATTCATAGTGCCTATCTGGTTTATGGAATGCGATCTTGAGCTTTCTTTATTCTGAAATCCTCAGTTGATAAAATCTAGTTGCTAAATTAAGTTGAGAAAAACATTGCTCCAACCATTTGGTTGAACAAGTCATAAATTCTAGGTTATGGATACTTAGTTTTTCCTAGTTAACTAGATCAACTTTTAATAATCAACATAAAGTCTTTGTGGGAAGAAAATAGGGGCACTCAACCCCAATGTACTTTTCTAGATGAATTCTTTTTGCAAAAGCTTAGTGATCTACTTATCTAATTCACATTTCCCATTAAAAGCCATGTTTCTCAAAGGTAGGACGATAGGGTTGGTGTCTTTCTCCAAGTCAAATCAGAATTTGAACTCTCTACGTAGTGGAAGATCTCGTAATTTCTTGGAACATTAGGAATTTCATAAACCATGGGTCCAAATAAAAGCTCATAATACACTATGCCATATGTGACCTAACGCAATGGAAAAAAATTGTTGGCATAGGCCCAAAAAATGTTGGCATAGGTCTTTGGCAACATTTTTAGGGTAATACAATTTTCACCGTTGCTGCAGACCTCAAAGGCAACATTTTGACTATCGACGGCAACACAACAAATATTGTTACAGTAGAACCCTATTTAGGTGCATGGCAACATCGTTAGGTGTCTGTAACAACATCCAAATGTGTTGTTATAAATATTAAATTTCTAAATTTGTTTGGGTGAGCTACTTGCATAATTTCACATACAATAATAGCACAACTACTTGCGTAATAATAAATACAATAGTACTATAGCTACTTGCATAATATCACATATACTAGTTGTAAAACACCATTCGTATATTTGTTTCAAAACATACAACATTACACATCACAATTCATCAACTCCCAAAAGATGAAACATGAAAAAAATGAAGAAAAACTGTGCTTCACTGCACTACATTGCCATAAGTATACACAAAATAATCCTAAACATGATCCAAGACATAGCTAAAGCTCTTGCAAAGAATTTTTCTACTTTCTCGTGCTTTCCACATTTAACGCGCATTAAGGCCAACTCTACCTTCATATCAGCCACAAACTAATCGGCTTTTTCCCTCTTTTAATTTTGCTTCAGCAGCTTGTCTTCAAGTTTCTTCCTTTCCATGAGCAATTGCAATATAGTATTCTTTTTTTCCATCAATTTAACAGTAGTATCTTCCATTTTAGCATTGCTATTGATTTCATACATTTTGTCATGCCACATAAAATACCCATAATCGTTATTCTGCACATATGTTAAATTCTCAACTAAAACGTCACTGAAAAATACGATAATCGACAAAGCAACTAAAAATACTTAATTTATACTTACATGACACATGGAGCAACCAAAAAATTTCTTCCTTGCATTCAACCCTGCTTTCATAGTCCTCATCTTCGGTGGGATTAGGTAGTGGCCAAGCTTACTTCCCGTTGTTATTGTTGAAGTTGAAGTAGAAATTAGTCAAGTGGTCATTGAACTTGAAGATGGACAGATCAACTACATATTTATACACATACATGTGAATATGAATATATGCATGCATATATATAAGAAACAAGGCAATGAACAAACAACATATATATGAATATATTCACCACAATCATCATAATATTCATGAACTAACAGCATAAATCCGCAAGCAAGATTCAGATCACACTGAATACAGTTCGAGTTAAAACCCACAAACAAAATTAAAGCCCCGTATGGTAGCCTTCCTTTAAGCTGTTCTTCCTTAAAGTGGTTAATTATAATAGGCTAATTGACAATGTTAGCAAGAAAATTGAGAAACAGACAACTAGACTTCCAAACCCGAGCTACCGATTAGAACTCATAAAAGCTATCGATTATCCTACCGATTAGAACTCATAAAACCAACAAACCAACAAACGAAATTAAAGCCCCAAATCTAACTATTTAAATCCAACAAAAAAATTCTTACCCTATGCAGAATGATCAAAAGTTGTGGTAGTAACAAATCCATTCTATTGGAGACCAGTTGGGTGAAACATGAAATCCAGCAGAAATTTGGAAGTTAAATACGCTGAAAAAGTTGATTTCTCTAATGCTTTGACCCCGATTTTATTTTCGAAACAACAATTGAATCACTAGAAACCAATATCTAGTTTCGCTAAGGACCGATTGGAGATGGGTGCCCCCTAGATCGAAGAATCTTGTAAGGAGATAGAAGTAGATTTCTGAATTTTAGTGTATGGGTGAGAACGAGAATTTTAGTGTATTGGTGAATGAAAATTAGGGATTGAGGATTTTGAAATTTTGGGGGTTAAACTAAATGAAAAAGAAAATGAGTGAATGAAATAAAAGAGGGAAATGGAAATGGATGAGATGCGGATTGATGGCGTGGATGGACGGCTCAGATATTGTTTTAACTAATGGTGCGGATCACCACGTAGGATATGCAAAGGTCTGTTATAGCAACACTGTACAAAATATTGCATCATGTTACACTTATTTATCTGGAGCAACACATTTTTATGGATAAGGTAACATTAAAAATAAAATGTGGCAGTAGGACCAAAATAGTATAGCTATCGGACATTTTGGCTCCTTGCAAATTCATTGCATTAGGTTGTTTATGGCGTAGTGATAAGATACTGAGAAAATAGTTTGGTTGATGCGATTGGGTTTCTAGTTACTTCTGGATCACATCCATTACAACTTTTTAATCGTGCCACTCTCTTCTCACAATCAAGGATTTCTCATAATATGATAATCAATCCATGCCCAAAATGAATCTATACCGCCACAATGTTAAGGATATACATATTACATATGAAATCAACATTGTATACGTGAATGACTACGCCTTTGCAAAAAAAAAGTAGATGTGTCGAACCCCTAATGGAGTAAGAAACCTCCAATGAGTCGGTGACAATCTTAGAAGAAAGTTTTTAGGATTATGCTATGCTCCTGGTTATAAAGGAATGAGAAGCCCCCTAGTCAAACATGGTACATATAGTAATCCCAATGATATTAATTATAACTTCCAAAGCTGCCTTTCCTTGATCTCTGGCCCTAAATGCTAAATTAGATGCATATACATTAATTACACATAGTACACTAAAATATACTTTAATGCTTGGATTTAAACACTAATAATTGTAATTAGCATTCAGTGGGGGTGTAATATACAATCAATGGAGTATTATTATAAACAACTGCTACCATAAATTAATCATAATTTAGCAAATTAAAATTAATTAGGTTTAGTGAAGAAGAAAAACCGATTGGAACTGAACAGATCGCCTAAGGTCCATGATATTGGAGATTGATGAATTTGTCGAAGGTCGGGGACACGTAGGAGCAGCCGTCGATGAAGTTTGGGTGGAAGATCTGGGGTTTAAGAAATTATTCCGGGATGAAAGCAAAATGGACATGTTCTCAGTTATCCTTTTGTATAATCATCATTTTAATGAATTGATTTCCTTTTCTTTTTATATAAGTTCAATGTCGTTCAGTCTTTTTTTTAGTTATACGATGTCGATTATCCCTATTCTGCCCTTATTTAGTGGGTTTCATCATCTTCTTAAGGCTACTGTTTATATTTTACTCAAATTTTACGGTTTTAAAAATAAATTGAATAGTTTATATTTGTTATGAATGATTATGAAATAAATATGATTTATTGCATCCTCTTACTCGCCTTTTCAGATTAGCTTAAGAAAATAGATTATGTTCACACAATGTTTATAAAATAAATTCATAAATAAATTTCTTATAAATTTCAACAGTTTTTATAGTTGGAATCCACATAAAATGATTGCTTTTGTTCGGTTTTCTCCAAAATTAACAAATATAATTATACACAACGCTAATTTAAATAATTAGAAACTTTCATAAATTGGAATAGTTGAATAAACATATATTTATAAATTTCTAGGATTTAAATTATTATCTTTAAATAAATTCAAATTTATATAACTATTATATTATGATGAAGTAATAAGTTTAAATAAATAGTCATCGCAAGCTAAATGTCGCTGCCATCGACGACAGTTAGAATGCTCCATTGGAAACTATTGTGTGCCTTTCGATGAAATATTTGCTACAAAAAAACTTTACAGTAAAATTTCACATTTTTATTAAGCATTCATTCATCAAAGTTATGCATGAAAAATATTTATCTAGTTATACACGTAAATTATAGTAATTTTATTTTTTTTGAATTTATACATGTCAAATATTTTCATTATCAATATACATAGTAAAATTTAGGATGCATGTTACACTTTCTTGTTTGCGGTTTTCTTTTCATTGTTTCATGTCGTTCATAATAGGGGCCATCAATGGTCATCTTTTAATATACAGCATCATCATTTTGGACATTAGGTTTCTTTTATTTTGATCTGCTATTTGATTATGAATTATTCTTCAAACGTTGCTTTCTTTGACTTATTGTTTGCAAATTGCCTGCGAATTAGAGTTTCTTTAATGATAGTCTTTCCAACAGCTATTTATAGTAATGTAAGTTTGGATATCTTTCGTACATAATGCAAACGATAAAAGCTTAGTTTTTGTTAGTTAAAAAACATGAATGTATTTTATAAGTTTTCACTAGAAGGAACTCAGACCTAATTATTTTTAATTATAATGATGTTGGCCAAAATTTAGCCAAGTTATATTCATTTTTATAATTAATCAAACTATTCAGAGGAAATTATTACTACAAGACCACGAACAAACATTCAAATACAATTGATCGTCCTTAACACTTAAGAGTATCGAATAAGTTATGCCTTACATAACCGATCACATTTCAACAATCGAATTCATAGGAGCATCTTGTACTTCTTGCTATGTAATAATATCATTAATATAATCTGTCAAATTAAAGACAATGTTTTACATTATGGATACCTTGTTGATTTAGATTTTATTTCATTAAAGTCACTACAACACCCAAAGCAGTTTGCAATGGCTATATGGCGTCGGTGGTCGTCGCTAACCGTTGCAAATTTAGTCGTCGCCAACAGAGAAAGCGACGGCTCCGTCACTAGATTAGCAACGAGTTGCAATAGCAATTTGTCCACGTGGCATCCAACGGGGCAGTTAGTTTGTTTTCGGAGAGCTTCTAATAGCCGTTGCAAGCCGTTGCTAATCTAGAACAATAAGTCGTTACTAGCCGTCGCTATATTTGACCTATTATCCCTTGCTAGCCGTCACTATACTGGGTGTTTTTTGGCTGCACCTTGCTGCAATTCCATTCCGTCAAACCACACATACTATTATTCATCACAAATATTATTGATTCACCAATATCCACACAATACTATATCTCGTCAATATCATTCCATCAAAACATACACACACAAAAACTATATCAACCAAAATACCAAAATTCACCAAAAAAAACTTCCAACCCCAAAACTTAACAAGATCATATGTCCATCGTAACATACATAAAACAGCTACTGGCCGTTCAAGTGCCACAAAATCCAAAAAACTACCAAATCCATCAGCCAAACACTAAGTACCATCATCCTGCATCAACCATATATAATACAAAGTATCATTGCTAGTAAAATATGTATATACCTACAAGAACAATCAACCTATGCAGCGTCGTCATCATCATCACCAACAGCCCCTTATCTATCCACAGGCATTGACCCATGCTCCTGATAGTAGGCTGCAATGCGCTCGACTATTTGCCGGACCAGATAGCTCATTTGCCAATTTTTCAGCTCATCCAACTAACGCTGCATTCGAGCTGGGTGACGGCTTGCCCCGCACCATCAGACATTTTCCCGAAATGCGTTATGCTAATGCCCGACAAGCACTGGATGGTCGTCAAAAGAAAAGGGTTTAAAAAGATGAACTACCAAAAAACCTAGAGTATATCTCACAGTGCATGGAATAAAATATAATAATAACATAACAGGACATAAAACAAGCGAGACAGTGCATAAGATGAAAACTAAACCATCATAGCAGTGGAATCCAAAATACATCTTATGATCCGAACTATTATTACAACTTCAAAATACTGTCTCTAAAAAGGAAATAAAAGAGGTACACTACTAATGCCCAAAGCAGCGACCAACAACAACACAGGTAGAATATATGTATATAGTACGTGGAAGCCTTCTGCTTGTCTCCAGACAACTACTCGTGCATAACCACCTCACTTGTCTCTAGTCTGCTCATTTATGAGCACCCAGAGTAATAAGAAGAGACAAAAAATTTTGGGTCAGACAAAAGTATAGTATGAGCGATAGCAGCAAAATAAAACAATAACAGGTATAAATAATCATACCTGACCTGGACCTGCAACCAAAGAGTTAACCCAACAATATGTACAATACTCTAAGGTAACACTAACATAGGGTGTAAAATGGAAGTGTGAGTGTCATGGTGATAGAAAACATGAAACATAGCAATCATCCTCACATCTCTCACTCAGTGCATAAAGCATACGATATCCACCGCTTTGATCACCAAATCCATTAGGGCCATGACAGAGTCCAACCCGTACAACTATCGGTACAACCACGTTTCCCTTTGGAGCCCTGATGGAGTTCCACTCCATACAACCTCTAATCCCACTGCACCGGTCCATAGTCAATAACCCTAACGGGTCAACCAGTCCACATAGTCCTAGTCCTGGATCGTTTACATACCCCTTTTCTCAATGGTGAGCCAAAGTTATGGGTATCGATAACTCCTTTGCACACGTCCCGCTGCAAAGCCCAACTCAAGAAGTTAACTCATCGGTCTCCATTTGGATCCTGAGCCATAACTTCTGACTTGGACTTCCTTTGCATCTCGGGTTTTGGTCGGATTGGAGTTGGTCTTCAGAAGAGTCATCGTGTAGAAGTAGAAACACACATCCAGTTCAGTTCGGCTTCCTCCCCTCGGTTCGGTTTGGTTACGTTGCCTCTGTTCAGTTCGGTTCTCATCTCCTGTTCAGTTCCTCCATTTCGGTTCGGTTCGGGTCCATCATTTAGGTTCGTTTCGGTTCGGTTCCTTGTGCTCCTGTTTGCTCCGAACTGATCCACATGCCAAGCTTCAGCCCGCTCCAATTCGATCTGAACCAGGCCTTCCTTACTGCCCTTCTATTTGCATGCTTCTGAATATGCCAAGTTTTAATACAATCCACCCCCTCCGGACTCGCAGCCCGGTTCGGTTCAGTTATCGATCTGATCCGCCCTGGTTGAACTGAAAACCTACACCTTTTCCAGCAAGCTTGTATCATCCATTCTCGCCATATGATGGCGTTCTCAACCATTTTAACTTTACTAGACAATCATAAAACATAACAAACAGTAGTAACAACATATAGGTTCAATCAAAAAGATCAAAACATCAATCACATAGGCTATTTTAGATCAAACATACCTAAAACTATGATTTTCCCCTTAACCATGTTTATCCATATCTAATAATAGGATTAGCAAACTTAATCCAAATTAAGCCAAGTTTTTACTAGTGACATACAATAATATTTCAGAATTCATGCATATTTTTTATATTTTTCTGATTCATAATTTCGCAACTTATCACTAATCACCCCTAATAAGCCGTAATTAGTGAATAAACAAGCTAATCACTCACCTTAGCCACAAATAAATGATAGATTTGAAACTCTAACTGATTTGGCACAGACTCCTATGTAGTGCAACAGCTCTACCTCGATTTTTATGTTAATCCGCCTTGATTTGATGTAGATTTGCTTAATATGTGATTAGAAAGTGATTAGAGAGAGATTTGGAAGATGAAGGCCATTATTAGGATTAGGGAAATGTTTTTGGCGGCTGGAAAAATGAAAAGGAATCATTCTCTACTCCTTTCATCCCTTCCATAACCCTAATCCCGAAATGAGTTATGGGCCTAGCTGCTAATCGCCCTATTAAGCCCGATTAAGTTGTTTTTCATCTTCCAAACCTTATTTCAGCCATATCTCCCAAACGGTAAGTCCGTGTGACCACTCTACAGAAAGGTAAACCATCATCCAAATCCAATGAAAGTGGTTTCGGGTCAAAAATCCTTACCAATCAAAAGGTATAAGTGAAACAAGATTCTCTAGGGGAAAACGATCATTTAAAATTCCGCAAAAATCGTGAATGTGGGAAATGACCCCAATAGTCGTTTTTCAAACTTACACGACCATATGACTTGGTATGGAAAAAAAATTACGATCCTCCTATATGTAGAATGCCAGTCTTTACACTCTCCCCCCTTAAGAAACTTCGCTCCCAAAATTCCTTAACCAAGAAACATATAATGGAGCCCCGCATGCCTATCATCCATTTACAAACAATCAAACATACATAATAACACAACAAGTCTATCCTAGCATGTGGTTTACTAACAAAGGAATACCTATATCACGATTAAAATCTTACCAAGCAAAGAGCTATGGATATGACTTCCTTATTCTCTCCTCGGTTTCCCAAGTACAGTCATTCTCATTATCACCCCACTGGACCTTAACCAGTTTCACCGTCTTCCTTCAGAGTTGCTTCGTATCATCTCCGATAATACGAACCGGTCTACGGCTTCTAGCTGCCTTGGGTTCTATCTCGATATCATCCAACTGATCTGGTGAAATAATCATATCAGAATCGTGCACGAACTTCCTTAACTAAGAAACATGAAATACATTGTGCACTCCCGCCATCTTGTTACGTAATCCAACTTTATACACTAAATTCCAAACTTGTTCGAGAACTTGAAATGGACCAACAAACCTTGGTGCCAACTTACCTCTCCTACCAAATCGAATCACACTCTTCAACAAAGAAATCTTGATGAATACCAAATCGCCAATGGAGAATTTCAAATCTCTTCGTCTTTTATTAGCATAACTCTTCTGCCAATCTTGGGCAGCCTCTATTCGCTGTTGAATAACCTTGAACTTATCTGAATTTTCTTTTATTACATCTAGCCTAAGCACAATTTTCTCTCCAGTTTCTAACCAACATGATGGTGAGTTGCACGGTCTTCCATACAAAACTTCAAATGGAGCCATACCAATACTGGACTGATAACTATTATTATATGTGAACTCAACCAGATGCAAATGGTCATCCCATGAACCCCCAAAATCTAATATGCAAGCTCTCAAGAGATCCTCTAATACATGATTCACCCTCTCTGTTTAACCATCGGTTTGAGGATGGTACGTGGTACTGAGATGTAATTCTGACCCTAAAGCCTCTTGTAAGCTCTTCCAAAACCCACTAGTAAATAATGGATCCCGGTCACTCACAATACCTCTTTTTACTCCATGAAATCTCACTACCCACTTCATATATAGTTCCGCTAAATTAGCTGCCATTCTATTCGACTTGACCGGTATAAACCTTGCACTTTTGGTCAATCGATCCACAATCAGCCAAAAATTATCGTGACCCGATCTAGTCCTTGGTAAACCATCAATGAAATCCATTGAGACTTGTTACCATTTCCATTCGGGAATTTCTAGTGGTTGTAACAAACCACTAGGCTTTTTCTGCTCGGCTTTAACTAGCTGGCAGTTCATGCACTTAGATATAAACTTCCGAACGCCTCTCTTCATCCCTTCCCAGTAGTAGGTTTGCTTCATGTCTCGATACATTTTATTACCACTGGGACGAATAGTCAGTTTCGAGTAGGCCCGTCAAACTCTACCCTAACCCATTTACCCAACCTATTAACCCTAACTTTAAAAGGATTGGGTTTGATCCATTTAAAATATTAATTTATTTGACCCAATCCAATTAAGCATTGTAATAAACGGTTCTACTTCCAACCAATCCATGTAAACCGCCTAAACCATTTACCCTACATAGTTTCGCACTCAGCAAAAACACGTAACACTATTTTTTATTTTTCCCCAAACCGCGATAAAAAAGGGATCTTCGACAAAGAGATCGCCAAATTTTCAGATCTCGATGAAGAGAGGCACCAGATTCACTGTCGCTCCTTCCTAATATTTGAATCCAGAGTCAATTCTCTCTCTGATTTTGCATAGTTCATTTAGATGGGGACTCATCGCTAAATTTGTTCATGGAAGCTCACATTTTGGTGTGTGTTCTCTCGATTTACTAAGCGGCCCCATCTCCAAACAGCTTCCATTGCAGTGACGACAATAGCTAGGGCACAGACAACGGTAGAGGCTAAGGAAAACGCAACAGAAGGGCTACTAGAGGAGGCTTCATCCGGCTACATCTGTTGACTTGGGTACTAATAGGTAATAATTTGGATTTTATATATGAGAAAGTAGAAAGATGACTAGTGTTTTTACAGAATTTTTGCGTTTTTAGGATGAAACTAGAAAGCTGACTTGTGTAGCGTTGGAATTTCCCCCCTTTGCTTGGTACGATGGGTGACTTGCTCCCTGGTTTAGTTATTTTTTTTCATTTGTTTTCTAATATTCTTGTTTCATAATTAATCAGCTAAACCGTTATAATACTTGAATAAGATCATATTTTTAATATTGATATATTTTGATTCCATGAATTAAACAAAAGATTGAAAGTGCCTCTTGGAATTGTTTTCAAAACTGAAAACCATCATGGATCTTTGATTCATAATGAAATAAACAAGGAGAGAGATGTTGGTATTATGTTTAGAATTAGTATTTCTATTATTTTAGGTTGGACAGTTTTTCTTCAGTTTTTTATTATAAAAAGATAAGTGTTCTAATTGTATAGGTTTAATTGATGATGGTACATATGGTGAGGCTAAGCAACAGAATCTATCAACTTCTGGTGATTCCAAGGTGGTTCTTTTTGTTTTATATTCTCAATTTTTCAAAGGTAGTTTGTTTGCTCAGTTTTGAACACAATGTCGGATTATGTTTTTACCTTAAAAGAAACTCTTATGTAAACAACTTTTTTTATAGCAGTAACAAGGGATCATATTTTGTTCAGATGTACAATTATTTTACGTTTAGTGGTATTATTGATTTTCAGCACAATATGCCAATGAAACTATTGTACGACAAACTGAGTGGAAGTACACGAAGATGTACATTTTCTATAATGGCAATGGCAAGAGATATTTCCCAATGTACAATTATTATATGTTGAGTTAGTTTAGTACACTAATATCAGTATAGTATGATGCTATTATAGTACACTAATATGAAAACAATACCATCAATAGCACAATAATTGTAAAACAATGAAATTTCTTGATTTATTCGCAGCAAGATTCATTAAACAAATCTGACATGGTTGTACATATAGTTCGTTATCTTACCTACAAGTACAAATCATACTCTGTGTTTTATTATGAAAATAGTCATCGGTTTTCTTTGTTTGAAAATGAAGAATATTGCCATTAATTACCGTGTTAGAAGCTTTTCACATTGCATAAAAAAGAATTATTGAAGGAAGAAGAATTATTAAATTCATATCCAGCTTTTTCCATTACCTATTGGCAGTTATATCTGAATTAAAAGCTTAAATTTTAATGCTTATTTTGATTCAATATAGCCTGAGTTTTAGTTATTTTTGTTATAAGAACGGATAATTTACATTTTTTTATATTCAGCATTTTTGAGTATTAGATGTGTTTATAACTTCCATTAATTATTGTATAAGCAGTTTTCTTATTACACAGAAAAAGAATTAGTAAATTCATATCCAGCTTTTCTCACTACGTATTAGTAGTTATTTTAGGCTTTTCGAATTTAACTGTAATTAAATAGGTGTTTTAATGCCATTATATTCTATAGTATATCATTTACTACAGCGAATTTCTATTGTATTTGGCTCGAATTTGAACCATAAACATTTTAAATGCAGAGAAAACCATTTTGTAAATTAATGAAACTGTAACCTACTATTTAATGTCGAGACACCCATCATTAATTAAATAGAAAATGTCTCATTCTGTTAAAAGAACATTTCTGATGAATAGACATGTATATGTAAAATACAGGGAAATATGGGCAGACAAACATACGTATATGAGTAGTTGAACACATAAATAAATAGCAACAAAATACGATTAAATTCTAAGAAACAGTGTCTTACAAATAACAGAGAATAAGAAGCTCGTATAGTGAAACTGAACTGATATCAAATAATATATTGTAAAGTGGCTGAAGGGTGAGATAAACGATGAGATTAGCAAGACAATTCTACCACTATAATAAAAATGTGGAATAAAGTAAATTAGTACATATTTAGCAGGCATATCAAAAGAAGCATATAAATTTGACCTTCCATTTGTGGTGTATCATTGTATGTATGCAATAGCTTTTGGAAGGTGAAGTGAGGTGTTGGAGATAATATTAGTGAAGTATGAATCAATTTAAAGGATAAAAGGAAAATGGAAAATTGTGTATAACCAAGAAACTGTACAAATAATTCTGAAAATATTCGACACATCATCCACTAGAAGAAATCCTATTTCATCCTAAATGTCTGAGCTTCCTACAGCAAATTTTGAACAAATTTTTTGAAGAAAGTTAAAGCACATAGTTTGTAAAGGTTTATAATAAGTTGACAAATCTTGTACTTCTTCATATCAACTGTATATAATGATCTAAAAGATCACAGCATATTTCTTGTGAGCTGAAGGCTTATCATAACCATAAGCTGTGTTATGTTGCTTTCACAATGTTCTGTATATGCAAGGACTTTACATGCTACATTCATTTTTCAATTTATCCTTAGTAGCATCATCAACAAAATTGCAAGATGAATGCCCTCTTCTTTGTACCAATTGTTCAGTTACTGTGTAACATTCATTTTTCACAATGTTTTATTGTATTTGCTTGAATCAATCCATGAAATGTTCAAGTGTGAGGAATACATTTACTGTGTATTTTTTTATGTTATTGTCAAGTAATTCTGGAATAACTTGTCTATTTTGCTTATTTTTACGCGCAGAGCTCCTTTGGTGTTGCGGCTGTTTGGAGAACTGAAGAAATTATTTTTGTAGATTTGATTCATGTTGTATTATACTATGCCCAGTTATTTGTGTTGTTGTTGCTATTACATAGGTCACTAATCACTATGCTCGGTTATTTATGTTGTTGTCGTTCCTGTGCTTTATTAATGCATTTTGCTGTCACTGCATAACTTTCTGTTTATGCCCAAATTCAATTGGTGCTATATCTTGTTTAGAATAGCTATTTTTTCTGCCATTAGAGAAAGGGTTGGGTTGACCCTTTAACTAAGTGGATCGGGTCGGGTTGACCCATTTATTAAACCGGTTAATTGGGTCGGGTTTTTTAACGCCTTGATTGAGTCAGGTCAAATGCTACCCGGCCCATTTATTACCCGACCCGACCCATTTGACAAGTCTAGTTTCGAGTGATGACATTCTCTAAGCACTTTATCTCTCAATCCATTTAAGTTGGGTACAATCAGCCTCTCATTCTTTTGAAGCCATCCTTCTCGATCAGTCCATACTTGTTCATTCTCTCGCCGTCGATACCCATCTCTACCTTGGAGATGATTTCCAATAGATTAGGATCGTCCCTCTAACTGGAACCAATCCTCTCAATCAAAGTCGGTCTGATCGTCAAATTTGCTAACATCTCTGGATCCAATTCGCACTTGGGTCTGAAATCATATCCTGCGATATATTCCAGTTGCTTCCATTCTAGAAACATATTCCCCAAACTGGCATGTCTCCTACTCAATGCATCAGCTACCGCATTTCCCTTTCGGGGTGTGTATGTGATATTGAAATCATATGAAGCCAAGAACTCTAACCATCTCTACTGACAGAGATTTAAATCCTTCTGAGAGAAAAGATACTTTAAAGACTTATGATCGGTAAACAACTCGAATCTTTCTCCTAAGAGATAATGTCTCCACATCTTTAACGCGAACATGATCGCTGCCAATTCCAAATCATGGGTAGGATATCTTTTCTCATGCGGTTTCAGTTGCAGACTAGCATAAGCTACAACCCTACCTCCTTGAATCAGTACAACACCTAGTCCGGTACCACAGGCATCTGTGTATACCATCATCTCTTTGTTTCCTTTAGGAATAACTAACACTGGTGCACACGTCAATTTTTCCTTTAGACTCTTGAATGCATACTCGCACCTTCCGTCCTAGACGAAGCTTGATTCTTCTTGGTCAACTTAGTTAACGGTGTCGCTATCTTGGAGAAGTCTTGGATAAACTTACGATAATATCTAGCTAACCTTAAGAAACTTCTCATGTCCGTTGCATTCTTGGGCGTAGACCAATCTTGCACTGTAGCCACCTTCGCAGGATCCACGGCAATACCATTCTCTGAAACAACACGGCCCAAAAACTCACTTCCCTCTTCCAGAAGTGACACTTAGGAAATGTGGCTTTCAATTGGTGTTTCCTTAACACCTCTATCACTGTCCTAAAATGTCCCTTGTGTTCTTCCTCTGTCCTCGAGTAAACCAAGATATCATCCATGAACACAAGAACAAACTTATTTAACTGATGTCTGAAAACCCTATTCGAAAGATCCACAAAATATGTGGGTGCATTGGTCAACCCGAATGGCATGACCAACCACTCATAAAATCCAAACGGCGTCTGAAATGCCGTTTTAGGTATACTCTCAGCTGCTACTTGGAGTTGATGAAAACCTGTCATGGGATCCAACTGGGAAAACACTCTTGCTCCATTTAATTGATCAAACAAATCATCTATCCATGGAAGAGGATACTTATTATTCCTAGTCATTTTGTTCAACTCGGGGTAGTCCACACATAAGCGAAGGGAACCATCGGCCTTAGTAGAAAATACAACTGGTGCTCCCCACTCAGAAACACTTCTTCGGATAAATCCCTTGTTCAAAAGATTGCCTAATCTCACTTCGAGCTCTCGCTGCTCCCTTGGTGCCATATGACAAAGAGGCATCACTATAGGTCTGACATCTTTCACTAAATCGATCTGAAACTCGAACTCTCGGTGTGGCGGAAGCCCGGTCACTTCGCCGAAGATGTCCGGATACTCGCCAACAATAGGCACATCTGATAACACATCACATGCAGGATGTCGAGGGAATTTAGAAAACTAGCCATCAACCCATCACTAGGTAGGCAACCAAATACCACCCTCTGCCCATCATCCACTTTAATGGTCACCGAAGACCCCTCACAGTCTACCACTACCCCATACCTTTGGAGCCAATCGACTCCCAAAATAATGCCAAATCCAGTAAAGCACAAAACAAAGCAATCACAAGTAAACACACATTCATGACTCGATAAGACCAAATTACGACAAATCATACAAAGGTTGGTCGAACCACCGATCGGGTTCGTCACAACTAAAGTTCTATCGACAATCTCGGGTTCCAATCCCAACCTATCTACCAGGTCACTAGATACGAAGGAATGGGAAGCCTCGGTATCAAACAATACTCGAATAGGAACATCATAAATAGAAATCATACCTTGAATAACGACACCCTTTCCTTTCTCCATCTCAGTTGGGGCATTCGACGAAGAAGGAACAACGTTGATAGCATATGCTTTCACGATCTGCATCTCCTTAGGAGGTTGTGGTCATTTATCCTTGTGATGTCCCACTTGGCCACAATTGAAGCACTTAATGCCCGCTGGCTTTGCTCGACAATCTCTGGCATAGTGGCCCTTCTTGCCACAGCTAAAGCACTGGATATCTTTCTTATCCTTCTTTTTCTGACCATCCTTGGTTTTGTTCATTTTTCTCTTATTTTGAGAATTATTATTGCCTTCATACTTTCCTCCGGTTTCGTCTCCTCTGCGGATGTAACAGCGACCTTAGTCTTTGGCTTAGGGTAAAGGCTCTCTGATCTCAATGTTTTTCCTACAACAGATTCGAAAGTCTCATCTATATGATTCATCAACCTTTCCCAGAAATATTTATCTAGGCCAGTTATGAACTTCTCGTTCTTCTTCTCGGCAGTAACGATAAGAGATAATCCATATTTCGATAAGGCATCGAATTCAGCAATATATTCTGAGACTGCCCTACCATTCTGCTTAAGTTCCAAAAATTTCCTAAATAATTCTGATTTCTGAGCAGCTAGAATAAACTTATCACTGAAGCGAGTCTTTAATTGATTCCAAGTAACTTGGTCCACAGGAGTAGTCGCTTTAATGGAATTCCACCAATTCATTGCCCGTCCTTGAAGCTGATGTGATGATAGCTTTCTCTTCATTGCATCATCGATCCCCAAATCTTCGAAGATGCGATCACAACTATCCAGCCAATCTTGAACCACCGTAGCTGATTCCGTTCCATGGAACGGCTTCCCACCAAGACTAGTATAATCCTTGTTAAGCTCGGCGAAATCGGCTCTAGGCGCCTACACTACTGCACAACCACCGTTAGCAGCATTAGGAACTGGTCCGTGAGCATCCCTAAGAATCTCTCGCATGAAGGCAGTAAACATCATCCTTATGTTAGGGACATTCCCATTGTTGGCTCCTGAACCCGTACTCCTCGTATTTCGGCTTATCGCTCAATCTGTAAAGAGAACACGATTAACCATCTCCTTAGTGGTTCCCGTGCAGTGCGACTTCATCATTAGATATACTAATAGTATATATATGTAGTTTTTGAAAACCAAAATATCACAAATACGCGCTCTCTTATACGTATACTATCTCTCCCTGACGTCTTCCCCTAGGTTAAACTACGAAATCTAGGCTCTGATACCAAGTGTGACGGCCTGCCCCGCACCATCAGACATTTCCTCGAAATGTGTTGTGCCAATGCCGACTATAACAGGACGGTCGTCAAAAGAAAAGGGTTTAAAATGATGAACTACCAAAAACCTATAGTATATCTCACAGCGCATGGAATAAAATATAATAATAACATAACTTGACATAAAATAGGTGAGACAATGCATAAGCTGAAAACTAAACCATCATAGCAGCGGAATCCAAAATGCAGCTTATGATCCAAACCATTATTACAACTTCAAAATACTGTCTCTAAAAAGGAAATAAAAGAGGTACACTACTAATGCCCAAAGTAGTGACCAGCAACAACACAGGGAGAATATATGTATATAGTACGTGGAAGCCTCCTGCTCGTCTCCGGACAGCTGTTCATGCATAACTACCCCACTTGTCTCTAGTCTGCTCGTTTAGAAGCACCAAGAGTAATAAGAAGAGACATAAAACTCTGGGTCAGACAAAATTCTGGTACGACCGATAGCAGCAAAATAAAACAATAATAGGTATAAATAATCATACCTGACCTGGACCTGCAACCAAAGAGTTAGCCCAACAAGATGTACAGTACTCTAAGGTAACACTAACATAGGGTGTAAAAGAGTTAGCCCAACAAGATGTACAGTACTCTAAGGTAACACTAACATAGGGTGTAAAATGGAAGTGTGAGTGTCATGGTGATAGCAAACATCAAACATAGCAATCATCCTCACATCTCTCACTTAGTGCGTAAAGCATACAATATCCACCGCTTTGATCACCAAATCCATTGGAGCCATGCCGTAGTCCAACTCCGTACAACTATCGCTACGACCACTTTTTCCTTTCGAGCCCTGATGGAGTCCCACTCCATACAATCTCTGACCTCACTGCATTGGTCCATAGTCAATATCCCTAACGGGTCAACCAGTCCACATAGTCCTGGTCCTGGTTCGTCTACATACCCCATCTCTCAATGGTGAGTCAAAGTTATGGGTATCGATAACTCCTTTGCACACGTCCCATAGCAAAGCCTAACTTTAGAAGTTAACTCGTCGGTCTCCATTTGCATGCTGAGCCATAACTTCTCATTTGGACTTCCTTCACATCTCGGGTATTGGTCGAATTGAATTGGTCTTCAAAAGAGTCATCGCATAGAAGTAGAAACACACATCCGGTTCGGTTCGGCTTCCTCCTCTCGGTTCAGTTCGGTTATGTTGCCTCTGTTCGGTTCCGTTCTCATCTCCTGTTTGGTTCCTCCATTTCGATCCGGTTCGGGTCCATCATTTCGATTTGGTTCCTTGTGCTTCTGTTTGCTCCGATGTGATCCCCATGCCAAGCTTCAGCCCGCTCCAATTCGATCTGAACCGGGCCTTCCTTATTTCCCTTCTATTTGTACGCTTCTGAAGATGCCAAGTTTTAATTCAATCTACCCCCTTTGGACTCCCAGCCCGGTTCGGTTTGGCTACCGATCTGATCCGCCTTGGTCGAACTGAAAACCTGCACCTTTTCCAACGAGCTTGTATCATCCATTCTCGCCATACGATGACGTTCTCAACCATTTTAACTTTACTAAACAATCATAAAACATACCAAACAATAGTAACAACATATAGGTTCAATCAAAAAGATCAAAACATCAATCACATAGGCTATTTTAGATCAAACATACCCAAAACTATGATTTTCCCCTTAACCATGTTTATCCATATCTAACAATAGGATTAGCAAACTTAATCCAAATTAACCCAAATTTTTACCAGTGGCATAAAATAATATTCTAGAATTTATGCATATTTTCTCATATTTTTCCGAGTTATAATTTCGCTTATTATCACTAATCACTCCTAATTAGTCGTAATTAGTGAATAAACATGCTAATCGCCCACCTTAGCCACAAATAAATGATAGATCTAAAACTCTAACTGATTTGGCATGGACTCCTATGTAGCGCAGCAGCTCTACCTCGATTTTGATGTTAATCCGCCTTGATTTGATGTAGATTTGCTTAATATGTGATTAAAAAGTGATTATAGAGAGATCTGGAAGGTGGAGGCCATTACTAGGGTTAGGGAAATGTTTTTGGCGGTTGGAAAAACGAAAAGGAATCATTTCCTAACTATTTTCATCCCTCCCATAACTCTAATCCCGAAATGAGTTATGGGCCTAGCTGCTAATCATCCTATTAAGCCCGATTATGTTGTTTTTTATCTTTCAAACCTTATTTCAGTTATATCTCCCAAACGTAAGTCCGTTTGATTAATGTGACCTACGGAAAGGTAAACCATCATCCAAATCCAATGGAAGTGGTTTCAGATCAAAACTCCTTACCAATCAAAAGTTATAAGAAAAACAAGATTCTCTAGGGGCAAAACGGTCATTTAAAATTCGGCTAAAATCTTGAATGTGGGAAATGACCCCAATAGTCGTTTTCCAAAGTTACACAACCATATGACTTCGTATGAAATAAAAATTCTACGATCCTCCGATACGTAGAATGCGGGTCGTTACAAGCTGTATCTTCCTCCTTAATAGACCTCCTGTAAGCTCTTTGGAAATTAAGAGTCTGTGAAATAATTCAAGTTAACATTAAAGCTGATAATTCAAGTTAATATTCATGATGTTATCATAAAAGTCTTAAAAAGATTTACCTCCTGATTGCCAAAGACGTATCGCCTATTTCGAGTTGGCAGATCAATAATAGAATCTCGTATGATTGGACTCTTTGAGCATAATCTCCTCTCGTCCACTAGCATGTGTCGTTCTTGCCTGCTCTGCATCATATCTCTCCTACAATACCAATATAATCTTGACACAATTGCTATATAATTTACTTATATACTGCGGTATGAACGAATATGAAACATTTTACTTATGGATAAGCATATTTACCATTACATCCGCAGCTTTTTGGTCCGTCCGATCGTATGAAACATTCCCCTCTTCATCAGTATGCTCCACCATCTAAAAACCTCTGCAATCATTGGCTCCCTTCCATACTTTGCAAACTGAAGATATACATTAATAAAATCATTGAAAAAAATAATGAATTATATACATAAGGATATACATGAACATATGCTAAATATATTGAAAATTTATACCAATTCTCTCCTATGATGTTGGAAAGATTTGAACCACCGCGGTGTAAAGCCGAATTCTTATTCCTATTTGTCGCATTCCTTGCTGTTACTTCCTATTAAATTTGATACACGATTAATTAAATTAATGCAATCAACATAAATATAAATATTTTTATTATAGCTTACTTTAGCTACTTTGGTTATCCAATATCTAAGAAATGCAGCCCAAATATCATCACTCATCCAATTTGGCTTTTTCCTAGCTTTCTTGGCCCTTGAAATTGTCTCTTTATTATTTTTCCGCATTTTCATGTTCCAGTTAGTCATAAAAACTTCCAAAGTATGCGGCTCTACACGTACCGTTTAATTTATTTTGAATTATGTACAGCATATTAATTTTCAATAGTAATATAAAATTATATGTACCATCAAATCAGTCAAAATAGCATTCATAATATGAGGTGGGATACTATCCCAATGCAGCCAACATCTAGACATCCTACTCCTATATGATTCCTTTGATACTTCTAAAATAAAGGATGACGGCTCCATCTCGAACCCCTGTATAAATGTTAACGTAGATATTTAAAATATTTCAAATAATCTAATTGAAATAAACTTTATATTTACCTGACACTTTTTGGAACAATCTCAGCAACCAGGCGTAGATCTGGCTCCGAGCTACTAGGACCTGTATGAGACCATGAAAGAGAGGGTTGAAACGTACTCCTGGATCGTCTTCTAACAGCCATATTTGTCATAATCATACGATGCATACAAAATAATGATGAGAACATAAGCATCATATAATCATTAATCATAACATAAACATTAATCATCACACAATCATACCCTGCACATAATCGTACATGAAAAGAACAATGCATAACTCTTAATAATTCATAACATATATAATCATCATTGTTATTACATAAATTAGAATAGTAAAGAACATAAGTAAATTCATAGCTAAGAACAGTTATCATGATTATTATTACATAGCGCAGAATAATATATAACATAAGAAAATTCGTAACTAAGAGTACACTATAACAGATTTGCCTTTTAATAGCATGTGAAAACGCTGTAATATCTTTACATAGCATTAGTGATGACGCTATATAACAACATGTTATAATAGGCCTGACACCTCTCATTGCACTAAACAAACATATTATTGCACATATACACCGCTATGAAAACTTTAAATAGCGTTTCATTAATTCCAACTAGTAAAATTTTCAACTTCTTTTATAGCGTAAGGAAATTTTTTAAAGCACATATTCAGTGCTATAAAAAAAAGTTTCCCACATCAGTTTATTATTTCATAGCTCTTTTTCCACATTATGTTTTACATAATACTTCTCCCTTTATTTCCATAGCATTATATTTCCATTATTAATATGTTTAGTATATAATACTTAATTTTTGCTATGATATTCTTTCTATAGTGCACTATATATCCTCTCTTTTATTTAAACTATGCACACAACAGGCATTTCCTGGTGTAAATCTCCAGAAGAAAACTACATATCTAACAGTAAAAATTTAAATGCAAAAATTCTAACAGCAATTACTCTAATAACAAAAATATATTTGATTGCAGAAATACAAAACAAATAGTCTTACATAGTTGATAGTCTTACATAGCATAGTAAATAAGTTTAGATATGTTTTTTAAAGAAAACTAGACATGAAAAGCCATGCGCTCTTAGTCTTCTTCCCATCAGCTCATGCGCAATGTTATTCTAAGATCCTGCAATTTACACAAGTATAAGTTAACGATGAAAATTGCAAAATGCAAGCTGAAGCATTTCAAAGCATGATCATGTTTTGTCCATGTATGCAAAGTACAAACTGAACAAGGGAATAATGGTTTATTAGCTAATCAGTTTCATCGTATACTAGTGGTAGTGTACTTTTGTGTACTGACAGTGCATAGATGTAGTACTAACATAAAAAGAAAGAATATAAAGGTTAGGTTCTTTGAGAGTCGAACCACAAGGTGTAAAGGATGAACTGAAGCCTAAGAGAAGTGTAGTGATACTGCTGTTCCTTATACATCACCATAATTTAAATTTTTATCAACTGTTTAGATCAATAAGAAGGAAGATATTGTGTTCCCGACCCCCAATATAAAGCAGAAAAAGAAAATGAGAAAAGACTATAAATATGCAGTAAAAAATAATGGTATTCTCTTTGGAATACTCTTTGCTTTACCAATTGATCAAAAATATTATGACAACGAAAACCATTATAACATTGTACTATAATAGAAAACAGAAAAATGATAATGTTGGACCATAGTGCTACTAGAAGATTAAACAACGAAAAACTACCTTACCTTGTGCGTTAACTTTCTTTGTTCCCTTGTCACATTCAGCCACATTCACTTTGGCAATTTATCATTTAGGAATTCAATCAGCAACACCATTTTCATCTCAAACATAACCAACAAATAAACATTTTTAGCATGAGTAGCTGCAAAGAAATACTTAGTGATTAGCAAATAAAGATTATGTAACATTGAAAAGCTTCAGTCCTAGTTACATGAATGTCCAATAAAAGGCCCACATCTTAAAACAATTATTACGACTTAGTTGCTCAGGACTTGGACAAAGCTGAATTAGTTCACATGTGACCTATACACTAATGGATTGATTACTTCTCCCATAACTGTGCTAAAGATGAATAATGCACTACATGTTAAAGCATACATGATCCAATTCAAATAGTTGATCATTAAGCATTGAATGATACTACTTTCGATATTAAGATAGTTCCTAATTCAAAATTTTCCAAAATGAGCTGATTATTATTTGTTAGCAGTAGAACATGGAAAATTGCATGGACCTTTGCCAAAATACTGACCACCACCAATATACATCGCATGAGACAGGTCACCAGTGTACCACCAGTATACATCGCATGAGACAGGTCACCAGTGCACCACCAGTATAAATTGTAGTCACATTATTTCTGCTGAGATCCTCTGTTGGACTCTAATAAACATGTTTACTCTCTCTTATATATGCATAATAACTTTCTGAAATTACAGAAAGCAACAATTCCTTTTGTTGTAGATAAAATAAAGCTGATTAGTGTCCTAACTAACTTTTTGAACATAGAGAAAGACACAAACTGAGGTGATAAATAAGAAAGTGTTGTGAATACACACACAAACACACCATAAACACGAAAATAGATAGCATCATAGAATTGTCCGATGCAGTAGGAAATAAAATATAGCAGCAGTCAACATCTGTAGCACAACAAATGTTGATGGAATATGATTCAAAAGAGTTATGACTTGGACAATAATTAGAAGGAAAGAATCCATATAAATTCAAAATCTTAAAGCATGTTAGAAACTCGTCTTAGCTAACTAATATTTTCACTGTAGGAAACGATAAATACCTACATTAAAGAGCCCAGAGGATTGATATTTCTTGATAGGAAAGTTGGATTCTTCTGATACATGCCAGCAACAAAGAAAATCCAATAGCTATACTATGAAGTAAAAATCAGATTAATAAAATATTGCAAGTAGCAAAAAATAAAAACATTCTAATGCACCTACATAAAATCGGGAACTTTATGGTTTTTGTATGATACTTGATTATTTCTAATGGTTTTCCGGTTTCTGTAAGATCTAAAATACAAATTAAAAGGCCTAGTTTGTCTAAAGTTAAAAAAATACATTGTTTAAATCCACTTCAGCAACAGTTTTGTTAATTGGTTGCAGATGGTATACATGTGAATTTAAAATTAACAATATGTTACAGCTATTTTTCTCGTTTTCTCGTTTTTGAGTTGTTGGGTAAGGCTTTTTATCAAATATTGTATTTAGGATATGTAAAATAATGGTCAAACTAAAATAAGAAAACTATATTTCAAAAACAAATTTCAAGGTAAAAAAACAAGATAAGAAAGAGAATAATTTATATGTTAGCACACAGCCTGTTGCCTGCATTTAACTGGAAGCTCTGTTAAAACATCTTTCTTCAGTCTGCGAATCATAACAGTAGATTTCATCAAGTTACGTAGTTCTTCGTGATTGCTTGCATCTTAGTACAATCCAAATACTCCATAGAGTTATTTTAAAGTTCAGTAAAGTATCAATAGAATGATTCCAAAATGTCAGTAATAGATCTAGGATTCGATATATCACTTACGTTGCAGTACCTATTACCATATTCATGAACATTTCTGTACACGCCAGGATATAGTGTCTCAAGCTGTAGTCGAATTTTACAGTGTAAAATTAGAATGATAAAAATAAGTATCATTGACTATATAGTTGAACTATTAGCTAGCTACTAAACTAAGAAGATTAATCTGTTTGTACAACTCAATAGGTCTAGACAATGCAAGAGTTCCTCTAAGTTGTACTGCATATTGAGCTTTCTGCACGACGATTAAGTATCGTTTCATTTCTCATCGAGAAAGGATAACTGATAACAGTAAATGGGATGGTTGTAGTGAAATTGTAAGTGTATATGATATTTGTTAGGCTACCAATCAAACTGAAAATTATTTAATGATATTTATAATCCTTAAAAGAAATCAGGTATGTGCCACTGAGCAACAGTCATGTAACAAGGAACCTCCTAAACATATATAAAATAATCACATCTGCTATTGGACAGGATAAAAAGAATTGCATAAGATACTTACAAATAAAAGGCAAGAAGAAAATAGAGCAAGGATATCATTTCACATCCAGATTGTACTTATAATACTTAAAAGATTTATAATACAAAATTCTTATTAGTAAAGCTAACAATTTGAGGAAGGCATAAAGAAAAAAAATATGTATTTTTTAGTAAGGTACATGTAAAAAAACCATACATGATTAAGTATGTGTAGCAGCTTATACTATCACTATGTGGGACTGTCAGTTATTTTATTGGACTATCAGTTATGTAAATACCATCTCGTATGCATGTGCACGTGAGTGTGCATGTTTGTGTGTGTTTTATACAAACATGACAGCAATATGTGTGTACATTTGGGGATGGGAAGAACAAGACAAGTGTTTCGCAATCCCGATACTACAGATTAGATCCACAAATTTTGCTACCCCCACGAATGCATGCATATTAAGCAATAATTCCAGACCCGTATAATAAGGACAGCAGCATTTCTTTGATTAGCTTGTGCATTTTTCTGATAATGTGATTCATCTACAATCACAAGCTGAAAAGAAACAAACAAACACTTTCAAAAGAAAATTAATAATTATTCCCGTGCATAAGTGTGCAGAGCGAGTGGTGTGGACTTGTGCAAGTGCATGAACAAGAGAGAAAGCATCTAACTTACAGTTCTCAGTTAGCAAACAATTCCAGATGGCAACACAAATACACTTACAACTAGTTCAGATAAAAATAGACTTTTTACCTTAAACTCAGAAGCCATAGGTACATTTTGGACTTTAGAGATTACACCGTAGCAAACTATGTTAAATGCGCCATCAAATCTAATATATGCTTTCGTATTTGATTGCATTGTTTTAAATCCTCCCATAATGGATCCCCTAGTTGAAGTTAAAAGAACCTTCATGTGAATTATTCAAAAATTGTTGATTATAGTTTACATTTTATTACTTGCAAGAACGCATGATAGGTGAAAAGAGAATTGTGAATTGCATTATAAGTCTAGGTTACAAAATATTGCATATCTAAGTACAGCAGGTGACAATCAAACAATGAAACTAGAATTTAACATTTTATCCACTATTCTAGAAATAACTCAATTGTATTTTTTCTATATGTGTATTCAGTTGACGCTTAAGTTTGCTGTTACTTCTTTGATGATTAGGGCATACTATTTTCCTATGCTTTTATATACTTTCTTTGATAAGTAGGTTTATCAAGTGAATTTGATTACCAGTGTTTGAGTTAAGCAATTGTGATGAAATTGTAGAATTGGATGGATTCACGTTTTCAGTATTTATGAATGGAGTGCTACATGTTTTTACCTATTCTATCAGATATATAAGGCAGGGGAACCCCTGTCGCCTTAGCCTTTTGCATTACTATGGAGCGTATGTCTCTACAGTTAGAGTCAGCATTTCTTTTATACAAAATGCACGCCCCTGTTCTTGACAAAATCCCAAAAATGTTAAAAAACATGCATTTCTTTTTATTCAAACCTACAATTCCTATCATCAAAGTATGAGCGCTCATTCCATGAAAATAGCTACTGAATTTTTTTTAAGGCATGTACTATTGAAGCAATCTATGAGTTATATATATCTCATTAATGTAAAAAAAACTACAACAAAATAAATTCTTTTATTATTTACGTAGTATTATAAAGTCAGTTTTCCCACCGTTATGTGGTTTGCTAGTTTATTAAAACTTTACTAATTTTGACAATGCAAACCAATCTAGGCATTTTGTATTCCAAAAGCTTTTGAGAAAACCATTACCCAAGATTTCTAGCAAAAGCACGGAAAGCAGATGAAGTTTTTGACATTGAAGTTTGAGTTATAGAAATATGGGTTTAAATTATAGTTATTAACCATAATTATATGCAACTATACTTGAAAACTACAATAAAAAACTAAAATTGAAAATAGGTATGTGTAACTATACTTGAAAACTATAATAAAATAAAATAAGCTAATCAACATCAGTTTCGTGATAACCAATAATATAATATACGTTTGTGTTTGTACTTGAATTAAATATATGGTCTTCTCCTGAAGCAAATACGACAATAAAGAAACAAAATAAAATAAAATTTTAAATTATGTGTAACTGCATTTGAAAACTACACTAAAATAAATATAAATAAATCACAAGCTTGACTCAATTAAACTTTCTTATTCTACAGGTTCATGCATATCTACTAATACCGACTGCATTTCAAGATGAAGTCTACAAACTTGTGTTGCAGGCGTTATAATTTCTAATCCTTAACGTGTCAATAATTAGCCACACACCATATGAACATGTTTAACTATCAAGAAATTAAATAACAAGCATCTATCAGCAATGTCTACTAGTACATAGGTATTTGTCTTGGATGAACCTATATCTAGCAGCAAGAAAGAAGCCAAGAATGAGGTTCCAGATCTAACCAAGCGGCAAATGATGCAACTAGTCAAGCTAGATGGCATCACTACTCGGTACCTACGACAATTTATAGATGCAAAGAGGAATGCATGTCATCTATCATTTATACTACAGTTGAAGAGGATACGATATCCTGCCATTTTCAAAACCTATATTACGTGACAGTCTAAAAACTTTAGTATTGTTCTTTCACATGGCATTAGTCACAAACTAGCTGTTCTGACTAAAACATTGGTTAATTACACCAAGTATGTGACGTGGACTGTCATATGCTTTTTCATAAGTTTAAATGTCTGGGGTTAAATAATCTATTTCCCATTTTAATTATAGATATACTTCATTCAGGGAAGAAGAGAGCAGAAGTTAGAGAAGACACTGGGTATACTCAAAATCAAGGAGTAAATTACTACACCCGTCACTTTTTCAACAACAAAGTATTAAGAATGAGAAAAGGAGCAATTACAGAAACAAGAATCTAATTTTTTTTTTTAGGATGCACATAGTCGAAATTACCAAACAACTCTACCGATGAGATCGTCGTGATAGAGTGAATCTTATATGGTAGCTAATGCTAGAGCGAACCCTTTTATGGATTGAACCGCTGCAATCGACACAGTTGCTAGCTGCTGAAATCAATCCGTGCAAAATCAACCTCGTTGCTGGAATGAATCAATGGAGAATCGACGTCATCACCAGTTGTGCAAATCAATGTGGAATCGACGAGGTAGGTGCTGGTGAAGAGAATCGACAAGTGCGATCGTTGGAGCGAATTTAATTAGATGTTGGAGTGAATTGAAGTGGAAAGGAGAAAGGTGGAAAAAATGGGAAACCTAAATTTTGCTGGACTTTTTCTCTATTTTTTACACTTAGGTGCCACCTCGAATTCACATTCCCGCGTTCTCGAAAGTGTTAGGCCAAAATAGCAGAATATTTATTTTACAGCTTAAAATTTTGTTATATTTTTTACTCCAATTGGTTTTGTATAGCATTTTAATTACAAAGCTATGATACAAGGCTACGTATACCAAGTTTTGTTGTAGTGCTAGTCATCTATAATCAATCTTCATCATCTTCTCATTCAGACTTAGTCTCGTATTATATATCGCTTTCTTCAGTACTCACAAGTGCATCTATTAAAACATTCGCTTCATCATTCAGCGACCCAATATCAATGTCATCGGCTACTATTATTTAATTTTTCAGTATTTGGCTCAAGATTCGCTTGATACGCTGCATTATCTAGAATATTACTTCCATCAAATGTAAATCTTGCCTTTGTTTTAAAAACAGCCCACCAATTTATTTTATTTTTTAAGGATGGATACAGAGCAAAATAGACTTGTAATGCTTTCTTAGCTTATACGAAAGGATCATACTTACAGTAATGTGGCGTATGTCTTATTTCAATTAGCTTATAATCTTTGTTCACATTAATTTCAGATGCAGGAATATTGCTAAACTAGTTGCATTTGAATAAATAAAAACTTTCTCTGCAGGCTGTATATGTCAACTCTAAAGCTTGTGTTAAAACACCGTAAAAATCTTTTATATGCTCTTCTGGATCATCACTATCTTTGACAAATACACTGCTGTTATATGTTAATTTTTCAGCTCCATAATCGTTGGTGTTGAATTTAAATCCATTGACGAAACATATTGGATAAGTTTTGACATTTCTTTTTGGTCTGATAGCAAGATGTTGTAATCCTTCGTCAACAACACAGTTTTCGAGATCACGAATGTAGTTTGAAAACCATTCAGCAAATTTTGTACTGAGATCGTCAGATGGATGTTGTGATTCGTATATGTTGCAAATGCGTGTTATGTTCCTTTTTTATTAATATATATATATATATATATATATATATATTTGAATTGTACATGAATTTAGTATTGCTTGATAAATGGTGCAACTTGCACACAATTTAAAAGAACATATGTGTGTGCCACATAGTAGTCTCTAGCGCTCAACCATATTTCCACACATTTTACAACAGGTCATCCGTGTTGTCTAAAAATAGATAACATTGTTTGAGAAGACTCATGTTCAATAGCTTCTTCATTATGGGGAATAGTTACAAAAGATAAGTTCACATCTTTACTAAAGTAATGAGAGAAAAAATGAAGCTTCTTCTTCAAGGTACGATTTGTAAATCAAACCTTCTACTTGTGTTTTTTGTCTAGTTTTTTCTTCAAATGATTCAAGCACCTATGATAAAATTAATTAAATTTATATGTTGGTACAAAAAACTAAATTGTAAACTACCAAGAATATTGAGGATATCCAAAATTACCTCGCAATGGATACATTCATCCGTATTGCACAGGACCTCGAAAGAGTGCTTCGGATGGAAGATGAATAGGTAAATGCTCCATTACATCAAAAAAATCTGATGGAAATATTTTCTCGAGTTTGTAGAGCAGTACATGGATTTCTACTTCAAGTTTACGTAGATGATCTACCTTTAATGTCGTTGAACAAAGTTATTTATAAAACATACTTAATTTTTTCATAACACTCCATATTTTTATGGGTAATAGTTCTTTGAAAATCACACGTAAAAAATATTTCATCATGATATGGCAATCATTGTTTTTCATTCCACTCAATTCACTGTTTTTAAAGTTCATACATCTACGGAGGCTAGAAGAAATTCCATCAGAACATTTTAATCCTTCCACCCACTTTAGCACGAGTTTTACTTGCTTGTAACATGCTTTGGGTTTTTTATTACCATCGTACAAGTGAAGTTCGGACCGCTTACAGAAGTGTAATATATCGCGTCTCGAATTCACATCGTTCTTGGTTTTCTCCTTTACATTCAAAACTGTATTAAAAACGTTATTGAAAACGTTTTTCTCGTTGTGCAACACGTCAATATTATGTCGAAGTATGAGATTTTTCTAGTAAGGTAACTCCCAAAATATACTTTACTTGCACCAATTATGAATGTGCGGTTTACCTGGAATTTCAACATGTTCATCAGTTTCATGTATCTTTGGTTAGTCTTTTACGATTTCATATATCTCTTCACTTGTCCAAACTTTAGGCGATAGCATACTCTCTACTCTATTAGCTTTAAAGTTCCTTTTATCCATTCTAAATTTATGATTAATATGTAAAAAGCACCAATGACAGTCAAACCAAGAAATTGGTTTTCCATACTTCAATGAAAATGTTCGTGTCTCATCCATATAATGAGGACAAGCTAGATGTCTAGATATTCTTCAACCTAAAAACATGTCATACGTGGGAAAATCACCAATAGTCCCTAATAAAGAAACAAACATAGGAAATTTTCTTTTTCTCGAAATGTCGTATGTTTTAACTCCTTCATGCCATAATGTTTTCAACTCTTCAATCAATGGTTGTAGATACACATCAATTTCTTGTGTCGGATCATTGGGACCGGGGACGACAATTGTTAGAAACATATATGATGTTTTCATACACATTCATGGAGGTAAGTTATAAGGAGTAACAATGATAGGCCATGATGAATATTTACTACCAAACTGGGAAAATGGTGAAAATCCATCCGTATATAAACCGAGTCTAACATTATGGCTCTCTACGGCAAATTCAGGATAAATCCTATCGAAATGTTTCCATATTTCACCATCAGATGGATGTATCAAAGTTTCTTCTTCTTGCATTCTCACGTTGTGTCATCGCATATGACATGCTGTAGCAGGAGATGCATGTAGCCGTTGAAGTTTGGGAGTGGTGGGTAAATAATGCATTCTTTTATATGGAACTTCCTTTCGTTTCTTCTTTCTTTGTTTATATCTTTCTTCGTTGCATATTTTGCATTTTCTAAGATGAGCGTTTTCTTTCCAATACAACATGCAACCTTTTACACATGTATCTATCTTCTGATATGGTAATCCAAAAGCAGACATAAGTTTTTTCTCTTTATAATGACTATCGCATATCAAATTGTTGGGTGGCATGTGTCGTTTTGCAGTTTGTACAACTGCTGTAAATGCAGCTTCTGTAAGATTGAATTTTGACTTCATAGTGATGTATTCGGTGGTTACAAATAATTTGGTTCCGCTTGTACACTCATCCCACAACGGCCTATTAACAGAATCCAATAAATCATAAATTAGCTTCCACCGTTAGTTCTTCAACATTTTCGTTTTTTATCGTCGCCTTGATCAATGGTAGGAAACATTGATCGATCTTGCATCATATTTTCTATCGGATTCGTCATTGTATTATCGTCCTCTACCGCTACAGGATTAGATGTAGCTTGAACAAGTTCTCCTTGACGATTCCATAAGCAATAATTTGGCACAAAACCAAATTTATACAAATGTACTTCGACTACATCTGGCTTCCAATGCTTCAGATGCTACACGGACAACGAATGTCTATGTTATTTCGATTATTAGATTTAGCAAATCTAATAAATTCTTGGATATCGTTACAAAAATATATTTTTATTGATAATTTCATACCAATTCGGGATTCATACATCCAACTACGATCGAGAAAATAATCAAACATTTTCCTGATTTGCAAAAAATATGTTAGAAAGTTCAATCAAACATTTTATAATAATTAAAGTCTTGTAAAAGTTCATTTATAACTACTTCATTTTTTTCGTTTTATTAGTTTATTGCTTTTTACTTTGATGACCGATCATTCTACTTCTCATTACAAATACAATAACGTAATCACATTTTATAAATCATTTTAGGTAAAATGATTCAACAAAATTTTGGCAACCCTTCTCTTTGGTCCCTGTATCGTACAAAAAGCATGTACACAAGGAACAAAAACGAAGTGTCATCGAAATTTTGTTAACTGTTTAAACTGAAATGATTTATAAAATATGCTTACGTTATTGTATTTGTAACTTGTCCAATGTTGAGATACATCCAAAAAATATTGTATCAAATGAATATAGATTTCTGTTCTATGTGAAAGCAAATATCCATATAACGATCATATACAACATTTGTCAGATGGAGCCAAAAATCTCTAAGGGGTTCACATAAGTAAAACACATTTTATAATTTGTATTTTAACGTCTACATAATATATTTTTAATACGTTTAATAAATATTTGTTGATTACAATTTCAATTTTAAAACGTACTGTAACTTCCATTCAACTATAATATATTCCTCTAAAATATTTTATTGTTGTTATGCTCATTTCCAAATTTTATAATTCATTCAACTATTTATACATTTTACTTAATAAATTTGAAATACTAACACGTAATTTAAAATTTAGCCAACTATGTCAAGTTTTAAATTATAGATTTTTTATAAAAAAATTCAAAAGCTAGTACTTTTAATAAATTAAATTATAATTATTTTAACTTATGCTAATAAATACAGCTAACACATGCTAGCAATTTTAATATAGTACACATACTTTCGTCTAAACGACAACAAATATTTTTTTTAAAAAGTTTAACATGTATTCGCATAAACTTATCAATAAACATGTTAATAAATACTACACACTAATTTTCAAATCACACAACCAATCAATAATTCTACATCAACTAACACAATATTATCATGACAACAACTATGTGATAATCATCGTTTTCAACCTGCTATAATAAACTACATTTACTCCCAAATCAACCTACAACACAATCATCATCATATGTATCCCACATGACAAACATGTTCAAACGCATAAACATGCAACTAAACCATATAATAACCCCAATAAAGCATAGAATAGGGTTAGAAGACATACCAGTATGAATTTAGATGCTTGGAGGCGTGTTTGGAGGCTTGGAGTGCTGCAGCGACGGAGGGGCGACGAGGTGGGGCTTTGGAAATTGATTTGAAAATTTTTGGAATAGGGAAGGAGTTACGACTGCTGTTTGTATCAGTGGACCGTATGACGGCTAGCGACAGCCCTTTATTTTAGTCGTCGCTAGCCATTTCTAAGCCTCATCGCTATTCGAAGTACGTCTCATAGTGAGTAGCAGGCCCGACCCTAGGATAACGCAGCCGAGACATTTTCCTAGGGCAACGCACCGATGGTGTGGAAGGGGCAGCCGACGGTGCTGCTTTGAGAAGAATAGGTTATATAAACATGAAAGGGCAACATAATTAAGTGGATATGTGTAGTGGTATGATTCTCAGTAGTGTAGTGTAGTGTGCGTGGTTCAATCCTTATTGTAGACATACTTTCAATTTTTTTTAACCCATTTTCCATCTCAGCCCTAGCTTTCCCTTACCCTTGTGTAGGGCAACGCATGTGCTCGGTTCGGCACTGGTGAGTAGACAAATAGAAGACTAAATTTTGGAAATCATTGAAAACATTGGATTATACATAACTTCTGGATTCTTTAAAATTAAAAACAACAAATTGAATGTGTAAAAATTCAAGCACTAAAGTTCGATTACCTAAAACCATCATCTTCATCAGATACCATGATTTAGTTGATGTCATGAATTGACGACAACATGATTTGGTAACGACAGTGTTCTTGAATAGATAAAGATGTGAGAATATGAATGTAAGATAGGTTTACATTCTCGTTCTTCTGTGTTTTTGGACGTTGCTACTGCAACAGGCCTTTAAGGTACAAAGATATCACGGGGAAAAAATGATAGCACTCGTTGAGACTAATCCCTTATGTACCAATTCTAAATGGGGTTTTTTGGGTAGCTTTGAAAAGAGAAAACGCACTTTTTGAAGGAACGCCTTCAATGGTGTAACTGTTCTTTGGTGATCCAAAGAGACTGAGTTTGAGAGCACCCTTTATCATATTTACAAAAACATATATTATATAATGCTTATAATATATAGACTTTCGTCCAAACTCTAGAGTACAAACAAAGAACAAAGCACATAGTGGCACAGCTACGGCACCATCAAACTTTAAGTATGTTATACGTCTCTATTAGAATTGTTAATATATAAGCGGTGTAATGTGATACAAGTATTTTTCAGTCATCAAATCTTCAATCAAAATGGAAATTTTCACCTCTTGGTATTTGATGTATCGCAATATCTTCCTGACATATCATGACAATTTTGGATCCTTAGTTTGTTATGTTTATTTGAGCTGGTTTACCGTGAGTTGAGAGCCGCTGAAAACTTGGACTCTTGGGATCTTGAGTTCTCTGGCTAAAGTCAAACCAGCAATCATCGATTCATACTCCACTACATTGGTAGTTGTAAGGAATCCTAATTTCATGGCGTAATGTAGATGATACCCATCTGGTGTTATGATAACATACCCTGCGCCAGTTCTTTGCTCGTTGGATGCTCCATCAACTAACAATTGCCTCTTTGGCTTTAAATCTTTTTCCTTTTACGATTCTTATTCGATAAACCCAGTACATTCATTTACAAAGTCATCTAAAGCTTGGCCTTTTATTGATGTCTGTGGTTTGAATTTCATGTCATACTGACTTAACTTGATTCCCCACTTCACGAGCCTTTCGAAAGTTTCTGCTTTACTAAAAACTTATTTAAGGGGTAGGTTGGTTAGAACCTTAATAGGGTATGCTTGAAAATATAAACGTAATTTTCACGCAGTTAATATTAGACCATAAGTTAATTTATCAACGAACAAGTAACGGGTTTCGGTATCTTTTAACCTTTGACTAACATAGTAAACTGTGAGTTGGATGTCGTCTTCTTCTCGTATTAGAAATGAGCTAACAAAGAATTCCAATAATGCCAGATAAAGGCATAAGGTTTTCCCATCTTTTAGGATTGACATATAGGGTTTTTTCCAAACGATTTTTCATTTTTTGGAAGGCCCTTCGATAATCCTCTCCCCGTTAATTTTTTTTCTTAATTACATCAAAGAACAGTACACATTTGTCAGTGGATCTTGAAATGAACCTATTTAGGGCTATCACCTTTACATTAAGGCTCATCGCGTCCTTGTTTGTTTTAGGTTCAACCATTTCTCTTATTGCCTTAATTTTTTATGGGACTTGCTTATATCCCTCATTCACTTATGATATACCCAAGAAATTTTCCTGAGTGAACACCAAAATTTCACTTTTAGGGGTTTAATTTCATTTGGAAATTTCTCATTACATTAAACATCTCCCCCAATTCTCTTAGATGGCCTTTTCTTTTCATGATTTAACTAGCATATCATCTACATAGACTTCCATTTTTTTCCTGATTTGTTCGTAAAACATCCTTTTCACAAGCCTTTGGTAGGTTGCTCTGCGTTTTTCTATCTAAAAGGCATTGCTTTATAACAATACGTTCATTGTCAGTAATGAAACTTGTATGCTCTTTGTCAGGTTTGAATATTGGAATATGGTTGTATCCTGAATATGCGTCCATAAGTGACAACAATTTGTGTTTGCTTGTTGAACTTACTAGCTGATCAATTCTTAGCAAGGGGTGATAATTCTTTAGAAATGTCTTGTTTAGGTCCGTATAATGGACACATGTCCTCCACTTTCCATTTGAATTCTTTACTAAGACAGGATTTGATAACCATTTGGGGTAATAGACCTCATTGAAAAACCCGGTTTCAAGTAGTTTCTTAACTTCCTCCTTCAAGGCTTTTAATCGTACCTTGTCAATTTGCTTTTTCTTCTCTCAAACAGCGGTCACGTTAGGGTCAATTTTAAAGGAATGACACATAACCAAAGGGTCAATTCCTACCATCTCGGAATCTGTTCAAGCAAAGATGTCATTGTTTTCCTTAGGAAAATTAATTATCTCTTTTTTTAGCTTTAGCTCCAAATTTTGCCTTATTTTCACAATTTTTCCGATATCGGTAGAGTCTATATTTGTTTCCTTGATTTCTTCGATTGGTTCGATCTTTCCAAGCTCTCCACGATAATATAGGTCGGTTACGATTTCTTCTTCGGCGGTCATATTAACTTTTTGCTTTTTTCGTTTTCTATCCTTAGACCTGCAATTGTTATTTTTACGCTTAATAGAACAATTATTTCTTACCTCTCTTACCTTTGATTTGAATATTGGGTTTGAAAGACCATCGTCCGAAGGCTACAGTTCTGTGGAGGCATCAAGGTACATGGATGCTTTAAAATTGTAGAAATCATTGAAAAATTGGGACAATATTAACTTTTTGGATTCTTTAAAATTAAACACAACAATTTGAATGTGTAAAAATTCAAGCACTAAAGTTCGATTACCTAAGACCATCATCTTCATCAGATGCCATGATTTAGTTGACGTCATGAATTGACAACAATATGATTTGGTAACGATAGTGTTCTTGAATAGATAAAGATATAAGAATACGAATGTAAGATAGGTTGACATTCTCGTTCTTCTGTGTTTTTGGATGTTGCTACTGCAACTCGCCTTCAAGGCACATGGATATCACGGGGAAAATTAAAGCAGTTGTTGAGACTAATACCTTATGTGCCTATTCTAAACGTGGTTTTTTGGGTAGCTTTGAAAAGAGAAAACACGCTTTTTGAAGGAACACCTTCAATGGTGTCACTGTTCTTTGGTGAACCAAAGAGACTAAGTTTGAGAGCACCCTTTTTCATATTTACAAAAACATATATTATATAATGCTTCTAATATATAGACTCTCGTCCATACTCTAGAGTACAAACAAAGAACAAAGCACATAGTGGCACGACTACAGCACTATCAAACTTTAAGTATGCTATAGGTTTCCATCTGAGTTGTTGATATATAAGCAGTGTAATGTGATACAAGTATTTTTCAGTAATCAGTTCTTCAATCAAAACGAAAATTTTCTCCTCTTGGTATTTGATGTATCGAAAAATATTCGAATGTTTCAAGTATTTCCAATATCTTCCTTACGTATCGTGACAATTATGGGTCCTTAGTTTGATAGGTTTATTTGAGCTGGTTTACCATGAGTTGGGAGCCGCTGAAAACTTGGACTCTTGGGATCTTGAGTTCTCTGGCCAAAGTCAAACCAACAATCATCGATTCATACTCTGCTACATTGGTAGTTTTAGGGAATCCTAACTTCATGGCGTAATGCAGCCGATACCCATCTGGTGTTATGATAACATACCCTGCACCAGTTCCTTGCTCGTTGGACGCTCCATCAACGAACAATTGCCTCTTTGTCTTTAAATCTTTTTCCTTTTATGATTCTTGTTCGATAAACCCAGTACATTCATTTACAAAGTCATCTAAAGCTTGGCCTTATATTGATGTCTGTGGTTTGATTTTCATCTCATGCTGACTTAACTTGATTCCCCACTTCACGAGCCTTTCGAAAGTTTCTGGTTTACTAAAAACTTATTTAAGAGTTAGGTTGGTTAAAACCTTGATAGGGTATGCTTGAAAATATAAACGTAACTTTCATGCGGTTAATATTAGACCATAAGCTAATTTCTCAATGAACAGGCAACGGGTTTCGGTATCTTTTAACCTTTGACTAACATAGTAAATTGGGAGTTGGATGTCGTCTTCTTCTCGTATAGGGGCTTTCTCCAAACGATTTTTCAATTTTTGGAAGGCCCTTCGATATTCCTCTCCCCATTAAATTTTTTTCTTAATTACATCAAAGAACAATACACATTTGTCAGTGGATCTTGAAATGAACCTACGTAGGGTTGTCACCTTTACATTAAGGCTCATCACGTCCTTGTTTGTTTTAGGTTCAACCATTTCTCTTATTGCCTTAATTTTTGTGGGACTTGCTTATATCCCTCGTTCACTTATGATATACCCAAGAAATTTTCCTGAGTGAACACCAAAATTTCACTTTTAGGGGTTTAATTTCATTTGGAAATCTCTCAATACATGGAACATCTCCCCCAATTCTCTTAAAAGGCTTTTTCTTTTCATGATTTAACTAGCATATCGTCTTCATAGATTCCCAATTTTTTTCCTGATTTGTTCGTAAAACATCCTATTCACAAGCCTTTGGTAGTTGCTCTGCGTTTTTCTATCTGAAAGGCATTGCTTTATAACAATACGCTCCATTGTCAGTAATGAAATTTGTATGCTCTTCGTCAGGTTTGAATATTGGAATATGGTTGTATCCTGAATATGCGTCCATAAGTGACAACAATTTGTGTTTGCTTGTTGAATCTACTAGCTGATCGATTCTTAGCAAGGGGTGACAATCCTTTAGAAATGCCTTGTTTAGGTCCGTATAATGGACACATGTCCTCCATTTTCCATTTGCCTTCTTTACTAAGACAGGATTTGCTAACCATTTGGGGTAATAGACCTCATTGATCAACCCAGTTTCAAGTAGTTTCTTAACTTTCTCTTTCAAGGCTTTTAATCGTACCTTGTCAATTTGCTTTTTCTTCTGTCAAACAGGGGTCACGTTAGGGTCGATGTTAAGGGAATGATACATAACCAAAGGGTCAATTCCCACCATGTCGGAATTTGTTCAAGCAAAGATGTCATTATTTACCTTAGGAAAATGAATTATCTATATTTTTAGCTTTAGCTCCAAATTCTGCCCCATTTTCACAATTTTTCCAATATCGGTAGAGTCTATATTTGTTTTCTCGATTTCTTCGAATGGTTCGATCTTTCCAACCTCTCCACGATAATACAGGTCGGTTACGATTTCTTCTTCCTCAGTCATATTAGCTTCTTGCTTTTTCCTTTTTCTGTCCTTAGACCTGCAATTGTTATTTTTACAATTAATAGAACAATTATTTCTTACCTCTCTTACCTTTGATTTGAATCTTGGGTTTGAAAGACCATCGTCCGAAGGCTACAGTTCCGTGGAGGCACCAAGGTACATGGATTCCTTAAAATTGTAGAAATCATTGAAAAATTGGGACAATATGTAACTTTTTGGATTCTTTAAAATTAAAGACAACAAATTGAATGTGTAAAAATTCAAGCACTAAAGTTCGATTATCTAAAAGCATCATCTTCATCAGATGCCATCATTTAGTTGATGTCATGAATTGATGACAATATGATTTGTTAACGACAGTGCTCTTGAATAGATAAAGATGTGAGAATACGAATGTAAGATAGGTTTACATTCTCGTTCTTCTGTGTTTTTGGACGTTGCTACTGCAATGGGCCATCGGGCCTTCAAGGTACATGGATATCACGGGGGAAAATAATAACAATTGTTGAGGCTAATACCGTATGTGCTAATTCTAAACGGGGTTTTTTGGGGTAGTTTTGAAAAGAGAAAGCGCACTTTCTCAAGGAACACCTTCAATGGTATGTCACTGTTCTTTGGTGATCCAAACAGACTTGAGTTTGAGAGCACCCTTTACAAAAACATATATTATATAATGCTTCTAATTCTAATATATATACTTTCGTCCAAACTCTGGAGTAAAAACAAAAGAACAAAGCACGTAGTGGCACGTCTCCGGCACCTTCAAACTTTAAGTATGCAATACGTCTCCATCTGAATTGTTGATATATAAGCAGTGCAATGTAATACAAGCATTTTTCAGTCATCAAAACTTCAATCCAAATGGGAAATGCCAATCCATGTATGAACAGAAACAACGGCAGTTTCACTTCAAAGTTGATTAACTTTACCAATTCAAGCATTCAAAGGATTTCCCTGCCTACGTCGGTAGCGGAACTCATGATCGAATTTCCAGGTCACGTGATATCGTGTGCTGAAGATCTCGTTCTGACCTGGCACATCCAGGCCATGCAAGCGGACGAGCAGTTAAAACCCAATAAGCTCTACGTGATGACAGATATGAGTCGGGCCGGGTTCAGGATCAACGAACAACAGCTGTTGGCTGTACGGATGATTATGAGTGGGAAGAGGTCTTTGGATTTGGGTGGCAAAGCCGTACCCGGTAGGAGGATTGAAGACAAAAACGGGTTATCGGATCGTACGCCAAGGAAGAAATTGCACTGGAGGCCATCGCTGGAAACCATAGTTGAATGCAACTAAGCTTCCTTTCCATCTTCTTGACTTTCTGTAAATAAAGAACGTATTGCTTTTTGTTTCAATGATTATAAAGTTACCGTACAACTACAAAAGCAGCCCTTTAGATGAGGTTCAGTAGTAAGATTCATTACAAACCACAGGTATACGGGTTTACTTATTCCCACAACTTAGTAGAATACATATTCATGATCACCCAGGAATTACAAGGCTGCGGTACAGTACAAATATTGCAACACTACGCACGCTAGTAACATAGAACTATTACATACACATTAATGTATGTACGCACTGGCTTGGTGGCTCCATGCCATTATTTCTTCAGCAACTTACTTAACTCCATTGTTCATGTATATACAACAAACCCAATGTAGACTATTGTTTCCAGGTTGAACCACATATTTACCTGGCCTACTACGGTGTCATTGGTTTTCGTCCTCGTCGTCTACATTGAATTCCAGCTGCAATCAGAGATAGTTATAAAAATTAACAAAAGCTGCAATACAATATCAGAAAAATTAAACAGTACCGTCTTCTAGCATTAGCTTACAAACTAAAAACTGCAACAGGAATATAATTACTGCCAAATATTATGCCTGAAGTGCCTACTATTTGGATGTCCCTAGCTTGACTTTACATATTTAATAAAGATTTCTCTCTCTCTCTCTCTCTCCCTCCCTCCCTCCCTCCCTCCCTCCCTCCCTCCCTGTGCGCGCGTGCACACACAAATATATATATATATATATATATATATATATATATATATATATATATATATATAAACGAGTGGCTCTAACACAGGTGCAAATGAGGTGCTTGAAATGTTTTCAAAAAAAATAAAAAATAAATCTCATAGGTCAAGGTCTTGTTCAACAAGAGCCTGAACTACAGGCGTCTATTGAACGAGAGTCTGGGCACGCTCAAAGAACACCCCCTTCATGCAGCATCAATTTATATACACAAATCCGAATAGTACACTCTTAATCCACGAAGAAGACACCAAGCTATCTAACCTTTCTACTAATGTCCCGGTATCACTGAAAAAATAACCAAATAACACATAACGGTTGACGAAGGAGTGGAGAACAAGGGGATATATTACTACAACATGTTATGTATCGCAAGCACCTCTTTTTATCGTCTACTGGGCACGATCCCACCACCGGTAGAGGAATAACAGGAACCGCTCTAAACCACTACTCTCAAAGAAAGTAAGCCAACAGCCTAGTGTGTGGTTCATTTAATACCACAGTCCTGAGATGTGCAATAATACTCAGGCGCCCTAGATATTAACTCTTAGGAGGAAGGACTCAATCCTACCTGAAATCAAACCCCAACTTCACTCCCCTCTGCTTCGCCTTCACTGGGAAAACTTTCGGATGGCTGTTGAACAGGCGTTGAAGTCCAGACTCCAGTTCAACAAGTGCCTAGACTAGTACTATCTTGGAAGAATACCGAATGCAGAAATTTAGAGTGTACAAAATGTAATTTGTACACTCTAAACTGTTGAAGACGCTCTTAGTGTAATTAATTACCACCAAAGCTTCATTTAACTTTTCAACGCACAACTTTAGAATCTGTACAGGTGTAGAATGGAACAACCAAAGCGGACGTATGGAAAGTTCTGCTACACCCTATCCACGTCCATTTTATTTCTTGAGTTACCAGATTCTGAAGTCGAGTAAACTTTGAAAGATATGCTCTCACATATCTCAAGATTATCTCTACAAAATTTTAATTAATTTGAATGATCTTATCTAATTAAAAAAAAGGGTTAAAATAAGTGTTTTAATTGGTTAATGTTGATACGTTTTGAACATCAAAAATATATAGTGCTTAAAATGATCTCATTTGTCGTGGACGTGACTTTTCACGGTATAGCTTGAACATCCCCATGCATATACTTCAACTAATCAAACTGACCAATTAAGGGTGCAGAATGAGATGTAGCGAAAGAATGGTGTCATAGATCTTTATCCATAGACACACACAAATGCACGCACCCAAAAAAAAAAAAAAAAAAGGAAAAATTAAAAAAAAAAAAAAAAAAAAGAAAGAAACATGAGTGCTCAATCACAATTAACTTTTTTTAAATTCAATCAAATCAAGAAATCTAAAGCGCTAAACAGTTTCTAGATTGGGACTATATAATTTAGATCAAAGTGAATTCACTAAATTTACTTATGAGTGATTTTTATAACTCTTTTCTTTTTCCATTGAACGGCATACTATCAAGTTAATTCAATTTCAAAGGCACAGGTTATGATCGCTAAAAGACTATCACATATGTGAAGGGATATAATGAGAATATTTCAATATAGTGTTTTTCTTTTTACAGACGTACTGATCCGCAGTTTTGCGCGTTTTTAACGCGTAGATATAAATATTATTTTCCTATTATCATTATATAATTTTGAGAGATGACCGTTAAAGGCACTTTTCACTTTAAGAATTTTTCTTGGGTTTTTTTGTGACCATTTTAACCATGACAAAATCTTATTTCATCCATAACTTTTGACTTGAGTGGAATTTTGATTTCAAACCACTTCAATTGGATTGGACGATGGTTTCATTTTTCGTAGAGTGGTTATACTTTTAAAAACGGACAAACCGTTTGGAAGATATGACCGTTTGAAGGATTTTTAGGACACAAGCGATCCATTTCCAGCCATTTGGACTCATTTTCAGGTAGGCCTACTTCGAATTTCCGGATTAAGGGGATAAAGGGATGGAACAAGTTTCTGTAACTCATTTCTATTATTTCATTTCCTTCTTTTTCCCCGGAGCTTCAACCTCCATTAAAACAATTTTTCTTCACCCAAACCTAAATTATCCACAGAACTTAAATCAAAATATAGAGATTTATAGATCCAGACTAGATAATCATATTTGTAACTGTTGCAAAGGGAGATTTATCCTGATTCAGTAATTACATTCAAATTCGACATTTCATAGACACAGATGAGTGGTATTAATCTTATTACAGAATTTTAAACTTCATAATCTCAAAATAATTTTGAAAAAACTAATTATGTTAAGAATTTACAACTTTAGATTAAAATTATGGATTTAAAGGGTTAGGAATTAAACTACTACATTTTTTTAAGAAACCACTTACAGATCTATGGAAATCTGACTTCTATTTTAAATCTGGACTCTATAATTCAACTGGAATGATTGATTGATATTGTATGTTATCTTGGATGATTTTCATGTTTGGCTTTTTGTTTGAATATTTGAAAACGTCTACCGAACGACGTAGAATTATGATTTTGTGAAAAAAGTTCATAAACCAAAGTTGTTCAGAACCACACCACATTTGGAGAAGACGAGCTGGAAGGTCTCTAAAGGTTGTATGAGAAGTTTGAAGTAGTTTGGAGTTTGCACGATAGAGTTAAGGCCAAAAATATTTGGACCCACCAAATTTTAAAAGTGCCCAGAATTAGATGAAAATTTAACGAAAGCTAAAGGATGTCCTAAGGAGGCTACGTTTCAAATTTCAAGTCGACTGGATCAAAAACGAAGGAGATATGACGAAAACAAATTCGGATTGGTATGAAGTTTTAGAGTTTGGATCAGTAGGAGGGACTTCGGATCGGCCTGAAGTTGGGTTTGGTAGGGGGACTTCGGATCAGTAGGGTTGAAACTTCGGAACGACAAGTCCACTTGACTAGATCCGAATCGGTGTTGTTACACCGATCCAAATTGGATCGGTGTGGTATCGATCCCAATCATAGGGATCAATATCGATCCAGATAGGGGGAATTGGGTCTGGTGATCCTACTCGAGTGACGTATTACTTTGACACGACTTCTCAGTTGGATGGTGATAGTTCAAGAAAGGCCTACTTCGCAATGACATCGAAATGAAGAATTCCGCAGCTAAAGGACTATTCAACTTGAAGAGTATGACTTCACCAGCTGTTAGTTGAACCCCTAGGAGTATAGCAATAAATTATGAATTAACATGGGGAAACTGTCGGAAAGGGTTTAGGAAGTAGAGTTGGATGATAGACGTAGTTGTCTAGATAGTTCCCGACCAGAAGACTTAAGACAGAGTACAAAGATAGTCCTAGAATAGCTCTGCAGTGGAGATATGTATGCAAAAGAGATCGTTAGTATGTAGTTCGGGCAGGTACTTGGAGAGCTGAGGCTTTAGCATCTATTGAGTCTTCGGCTTGACGTAGATTGTAAGCGAGTTCGGGGACTACCTATGAGATATCCAACCTGACTACAGGTTGTTTATTCAAGGGAGGACTCATAAGTACCACATATGCTCATTTTCAATCAAACGGGGTTGTCGGTCAGATATTTGACTGTTTCAGCTCAGATAGAATACAGTTACCTTGAAACCAAATATACTATATATCCAGTGTATTGAGTGAGTGAAGGTAAGAACGGATGGTGTTTGTTATGTTTGTTTAGTCGTTTATCACCCTCGAGGATGTCATAGATGTAGGTAGAATTGACATAGATATAGGTAGTGTAGATGCAGATAATTAGACATCCCAGTGTTCAGATGTAGAATACATTCATATTACTGATTCTATTAGAGTGGTATATACTTCCTAGGTAGTCAAGGCGCAAAAAAACGCATGGTTTGCGCCTTGCGTCTTTTTGTGCGCTTTTTTTTCCTGCTGTCACTATAAAAACTGCACTTACAACTACAACTAAACATATAGTTTTGACAATAAATAACAGCCGAGTTTGCAATTTTAACGATAAAACTTCATAAGTTCATGTCACAAACCAAAATAAGTAATCGAAAAATCATTCAACCTAAATTTACAACAAAATACTTCGAATGAAAAAAAAAACGCTCTTTTTGCGTTTTGGGCTTTCCTGCGCTTTTTTTGCGTTTCACTAATAGGTGCGCCTTAAACTCAAAAAAAAAAAAAAAAAAAAAAAAAAAAAAAAAAAAACCTAGTTGCGCCTTGCGCTTTTTTGCGCCTAGGTGCGCGCCTTGACTACATAGTATACTTCTATGTGCTAACTCTCTGGATGTAGGAACAGATCGGTTATGGTTTACCTACCATACCATGTGTTCCATTTATTTTCTGTACTTAAGGTTTTATCACTCACATCAGATTTTATTGACCTAGAGTTTTATGTTTTGCTTTCTATTACTCTGGTTGCTCTGACATGAGCAAACTAGACATGGGTTAGGAGTGAGCAAGAGTAACTGATCCAGAGACGAGCAAAAGGCTATCAACGTATTATTTATATACTCCATCTCATTTCGTTGTTCATGATTGTGGGTTCAGTGGTATCTTTATCATTTTGCTTTAGAGACAGTTTCTGTTGGAGTTATTTTCTTTGCATAACTCTGTGACATTGTTGTTTGTTGTTTTGGACCTATTACTCTGATTTCTAGAATTCATTTCAGCTATTTACTACAGCGCATTTATCGGATTTTCGGTATCAAAAGTGTATGATGGTCGTTTCATTTGGTATTAGAGCTTAGATCGCGTTGTTTAACCTAAGGGGATGAATCGAGAGAGAGAGAGAGTGTGTGTGTGTGTATATACGTATGCGCGTACTTGTAAACATATTTTGATTTTCAAAACTATATTAAATATATATATATATATATTATAGTATAAATAGCGCTGCACGAGCACTAGTTAGGCACGGTTTCTTACAAGAATGCTAATCATCTTTATCCATGTTTAAAGGATGAGTCGCCAGATGAGAAATGTTGTAGGAAATCAGAATTCGGTAGCTGAGAAAGGAAATGCTTCAAGAGCTGCTAATCTCGACTTGCAAACTATGTTTAATACATTCATGAGCAATATGTTACAAAATGCTCAAGTAGTTGCTCCTAATGCTACTGCTAGAAATGGTGCTTGACCGTAGGCGCCCGGAGCTCATTCCGCTAGACTCAATAAGAGGAAGCAAAACTTTTATGGGAACGAAGCCGGCGATAGAGGTCCGGGATTAGCTCGATGCTTGTGAGTGAATCTTTGTTGATCTCGATCACGAGGATCCTATGAAGAAGAAGTTGGTCTTGCATCAACTCCAAAGGTGAGAGATGAATTGGTGGAATGCAGTGAAGGTTGCTACACCCGAGGAGGAGCTCACTTGGAATCGATTCAAGATTCGTTTTGAAAAGTAGTTCATTTCGGCTCCCATAAGTCGGCTTTTTTTCGGAAGTTTTCGAAGTTGAGGCGGGGGAATGACTACCTCCAAGCATGTGGTTAAATTTGATACTTTATCGAAGTATTGGATGTCTTTCATCGACACCGTACAGAAGAAAAATGAAAAGTTTATTCTTGGCTTGAATGATCCTTTGGGAGAGAAGCTCTTGAATCATATTGAGGAAACCTTTGAGTCGGTGGTTGGGAAGGCGCTTAGGCATGAGATTAGCTATCCCAAAATCAAAGGCTGTAGTGAACGTTGCTTCTAAGGAAAAGCCAAAATCGCAGACGAGTAGGGAAGGCCAAAAAAAAGGAACAACAAGAGGAAGCCGCCTCAGAATAAGGGAGGACAGAAGAAGGCCAAATCTGAGGTGACTTGCTTTAACTGCGAAGAGGAGGACCATTATAAGAATTAGTGTCCTGGTGACGAGCGGAAGTGCTATTTCTGTCATAAGACGGGCATCTCAAGAAGGATTGCCCATACGCAGCCAAGCAGGTTGTGAAAGCGTATGCTATCAGTGTTGTCGTCGAATGTCCCTTCGACGAAGGAAAAGGGAAATGGCGTCATTCAAGGTATACTTTCGATTTTCAATATTCCAATTCGCGTTTTGTTTGATACTGGGACTTCTCATTCCTTTATATCTAGAGATCTGATAGATAGATTCGGACTAGAACCTAAAATCATTGACAAACTTTTAGTAACAAACCCCATTGATGTCCCCGTCAATATTAATATGGTTTGTCATAATCTTGTCTTATCGAGTCATGGAAGCTTTTTATTTGTGATTGCTTTGTCTTGAAGTTTGTGGAGTTTGGTATCATACTTTGGATGGACCGACTAAGTACAAAGTGGACTGCGAGAGGATGTCGGTGACGATAAGGACGGATGACGAGCTAATAAGATATTTACCAATTGAGAAGGTGATAGCCAGTTATCTACGGTCGATCAAGGTTCCAGACGATGAGTTGTTGACAGTACCAGTCGCTAGGAGTATCCGGAGATATTCTAAGAACTGATCGGATTTACACTTCACGGAGAAATTGAATTCCATATTGACCTGATAAAGGACGCTAAACCAGTAGTGATGTCCTTGAGGAGGATGACACCCAGAGAGCAGAGGGAGCTTAAAGTGCAAGTAAAGGATCTTTTGGGAAAAGACTTCATTCAGAGGAGTGTATCTGAATGAGTGCACCAATGGTGTTTGCAACGAAAGTGGATGGTTCCCATAGATTGTGTGTTGATTAACATGGGCTAAATAAGGTGATGAGGAAGAATACGTATTATCTTCCGTGTATTGATGATTTATCCTGGGTAATCAAGGCGAAAAGACGCAAAAAAGCCCAAGGCTTGCGTCTTGGGCTTTTTTGCGCCTTGCGCCATTTTGTGCACCTTAGTTGCGCTTTTTTTTCCCTGCTGTCAGTGTAAAAACTGCACTTACAACTACAACTTAACATATAGTTTTGATAATAAATAATAGTCAAGTTTGTTATTTTAATGATAAAACTTCATAAGTTCATGTCACAAACCAAAATAAGTAGCCGAAAACCATTCAACCTAAATTTACAACAATAAAATACTTAAAATGAAAAAGCGCGTTTTTTGCGCTTTGGTCTTTTTTGCGCTTCACTAACAGGTGCGTCTTGAACTCAAAAAAAAAAAAAAAAGTTGTGTCTAGGCGCGCGCCTTGACTACATAGGATTTATCTAGTCAGCTTCATAGTGCGAGTGTTTTCTCGATTAGATTTTGCTACCGGATTTCACCGGCTTAGAGTGTGCCAATAACAGCATTTCGAACGTCATCGGATTTTATGAGTTGTTGGTTATGTCACATTCGGGATAACCAACGCACCTGCCTGCTTCGTGGATCTTATGAACAGTATCTTCAAAGACCAATTGAATAAGCTTGTGCTTGTGTTCATTTATGATATCTTAATATATTCTCAGTCCAAGAAGGAACACAAACACATTTGAGGATTATTCTTAAGGTGTTGAAGGAACACCAGCTGAAGGCAAAGTTTTCCCCGGAGGAGAGAGGAGAGTTGAGTTTCTTGGAGGTTGATTGTCCCACAGGCGGATGGTTTGAGAGATGAAGTGCTTCGAAAGTGTCATCACTTAAGATTGACCATACCTCCCAACAGTAATAAGACGTACTATGATATGATGCAGACATATTATTGTGAAGGGATAAATGAAGTTAGGTTATTCATCTCAAAGTGCATGAACTGCCAGTTGGTTAAGACACAGCAGAAAAACGAGTAGTTTGGTGCAACCGCTAGAAGTTCCCAAGTGTAAGTGGGAACATGTGTCAATGGACTGTCAAGAACTCGATTAGGGTACTGCAACATTTGGGTCATCGTTGATCGCATGACTAGGAGCGCTAGATTTATACATGTTAAGTCAAATAGAACGACAGCCAAGCTGGCCGCTTTATATGTCCAATAGATAGTACGATTCCATGGTATACCGAAAAGCATTGTGAGTGACTGAGACACATTATTCACCAGTGGGCATTAAAGAAGCTTACAAGAGACATTAGGGACTGAGCTACATCTCAATACAGTTTATCATCCTCAGACCGACGGTCATACCGAAAGAGAATCGTATCTTAGAAGATCTTCTTCGTGCTTGCATAATAAACTTTGGAGGCTCGTGAGACAATCATTTGCATCTTGTGGAATTCGCGTACAACAATAGTTATCGGTCTAGCATCGGTATGACACTATTTGAGGCATTAAATGAACGACCATGCAACGCTCCATGGTGGTGGGAAGTGGCGAGAAACTGATACTTGGGCCAGAGATAGTGAAAGAGACTTCCAAGAAGATTGAGCTTATTCGGCAACGAATGAAGGCTGCTCAAGATAGACAGAAGAATTACGCCATAAAAGGCGTAGAAATTTGGAATTCTTTATCGATTACATGATGTTTGTCAAGATTTTTCATTTGAAAAATGTTGTTCGGTTTGGTAGAAAAGGGAAGTTAGCACTAAGATTTGTGGGTTCTTTCTCGATCTTAGAGAGGAACGAGAACCTTGCTTATAGAATAAACTTACCTCGGAAGATGGCAGGAGTGCACGACCTTAATACAACCATCACACTGAATCAATTGAATGACATCGAGATTAAGCCAGAAGCTTCGAGACCTCGTAGGCCATTTCGTATTGTAGGACACGATACGAAGCAGTTGATGAGGAAAATGGTGAAGTTATTAAAGGTTCAATGGAGCTAAAGTGAGAACGGTTACACTTTGGAGATTAAGGAGAGCATAAGGAAGTTGTATCCAAAGCTCTTCACTTAGTAAGATTTTTTTGTTTATCGATTTCACTTTCGTATGAGATGTTATTAAGGTGCCTTAGTACAGTATCATGCATGCTAGGAAAGGATTAATCTGTTCTTTTGTCATTTTGGTTGCTATGGATGCATGTTTGACTTTTGATGATTGCATAGGATTGTTAGGCATGCAGGATGACCCTATTGAATCGTTTGTAGAATTTTGGAGGCATGGGGAAGAATGTAACGACCCGCAGTTTTGTGCCTTTTAAACGCATAAATATAAAATATTATTTTCATATTAGATCGTATCATTATATAATTTTGAGAGATGACTATTAAAGACACTTCTCACTCTTAGAATTTTTCTTAGGTTTTCTATGAACGTTTTACCCCTGACGAAATCTTATTCCGTCCATAACTTTTAACTGGAGCGGAATTTAGTTCAAAATCACTTCAATTCGATCAGGATGCTGGTTTTCCTTTCCGCAAAGTGGTTATTCGTTGAAAACGGACAAACTGTTTGGAAGATATGACTGTTTGTAGGATTTTTAAGACCCAAACAACCCATTTCCAGCCATCTAGACTCATTTACAGGTAGGCCCTAGTTTGGATTTGAGATTAGGAGGATAAAGGACTGGGATGAGTTATTGTAACTCATTCTTGTCATTTTATTTCCTTCTTCTTCTTCCCAAGAGCTTGTACTTCCATTAAAACATATTTTCTTCATCCAAACCTAAATATCTCCACAAAATTTAAATCAAAACAGGGAGATTTGTAGATTCAGACTAGCGAAGCATATATGTAACTGCTATGAGGGGAGATCTATCATGATTAAGTAATTCTATTCAAATTTGACATTTCATAGGCACGGGCGAGTGATATTGATCTTATTTATGGAATTCAAAACTTCCTAATTTCAAAACAATTTTGAAAAAGCTAATTATGTTAGGAATTTATAACTTTAGATTAAAACTATGAATTTAAAGGGTTAGGTAGACCTGTCAAAATTCAACCCAACCCTTTTAACTCTTTTTAAATTGGGTTGGGTTGGGCTAATTTAGTTTCTTTTTACTCTGGGTAATAACCCATTCAGACTGTTAAAAAAAACTGCACCTCGTTCACCCTTTACCCATCCAAAACTCTAATTATCCCGAATTTCATTTCTAAAAAAACACGACGTCGGCTTCTCTTTCGCTTCTAAATCCATAAGCCGTTGATTCTCTTCAAACGATCAATCTGGACTTCGCTCGAGACTATATGGATCTGTCTTCGTCTCTTCGTTGTTCCCTTCGTTGTTCCACGAAACGATTTAATCTGCTCTAACCAATCGAAGGTACAATTTTTTGTTCTGAGAATTTTATTTATGGAAAATAATCGATTTAACCCTAATTATCCAGAATTGCATTTGCAGTGAACCCTATCTCTTGCTGCAATTTCTGGAACATAACGGCTGCAGAAGCTCTCAGGGTAAACGAGAATGACACCCAATTGGCCTTGGATCTTCTAACAAATCCTGAAGAGAACTGTAAAATTCAGGTAATAGTTAACAACTCAACGATATCATAAGCATTTTTTACATGATTTCCTAGATATTTTTTTGTGTATGTTATATTCCCTGAAACACTGTTGAGTGTTCTGCATATTGCATAGATGAAAACTAATTCACTCTAAATGTAGTTACTGAGGAAACTAAATCTAAATTCAGCAAATTGATGCTCTGCAAGTGGAATTGGGACTAGGTAAACGTTTTAGAATAACACTGTAGTTATTGAGTGTTCTGTTAATCACCCTTTAGCCTTTTTTTCTATATCCGAGGGCTTAAATATAACACAAATTTGAGTAAACTGGTTATTTGGCTATGTGTTACGTTTGTGAACAACCATTTCAGATGGATTTTTTTCTTTTAGGATTGATAATTCAAATGAATCACTTGTGAATGCTAGAAAGTTATGCTTTATTAATACTATTATCCTAATTTTGACATGTTCATTGCATTTTCCTGCTTTTACATATTTTTTGTAGAATATGAATATCGGTGAACATGACAGTCAAACAAGAGGCATTGTAGAATTGGAAGTAGATCGTGTTTCAGTGGGTAGTTCCGTAGGAAGTAAACGAAAAAGAAATACTTATTCTGATGTTTGGAAATATTTCGAAAAGAAGGAAATTGTTAGTGGTGAAAAGCGCTCATGTTTTTGCAAAAAATGTGAAAGGGAATATATATATATATATATATATATATATATATATATGAGGATTTTCTTTTAAAAGACAAACTTAGCAAATTTTTTGGTGGAAAGTTTGAAAATCAGTGAGAATGACACATTTACACTAAAAGTGGAATTCAGGGGGACCACTATCCTTTTCCCTTTTGCACTAAAATTTGTCCTTCTCCCTAATTTTCAAACTTTCCATACTTTTCACCAAAAAATTTATAAAGTTTGTCCTTCAACCTATTTTCCACTATATATATGGTGATAACTACGAGACAAATAATGACATGGTATAAATGTGGAAGACATCAATAAAGGAAACTTTAGTCTAACAAAGTATAGAGATTTAATGACTAAAGCAATTATTCGGCATAACTTACCGTTTAATTTTGTGTAATATGAAAGTGTTCGTGAATTTATTTCTTATTTAAATGATGATGTGGTACATTTTTCTAGAAACACTTCGCGTTCAGATATTATGAAACTTTATGAGAATGAGAAAGTAAAACTTAAAGATGTATTAGAATCATGTAGCGGGAGAGTGTGTATAACGTTTGATTTGTGAACTTCAATCAATACATATGGATACATGACTTTGACTGCACATTTTATTGACAATGAATGGAAGTTAAAAAAGATTGCTTAGTTTTTGTTTGTTGCCACCTCCTCATTCTGGATCAGCCATATTTGGAAATGTATCAAATTTGTTGCTTAGTTGGGGAATAGTAGATAAAATATTTTCATGTACATTGGATAACGCATCTTCCAATGATAAGTTCATTGAACTATTAGGATCAAATCTCAATTACAGAAGATCATTGGTTGTGGATGGCCAATATTTACACGTTAGGTGTGCCACACATATATTGAATTTGATTGTGCAAGATGGTCTGAAATCTATTACTAATTGTTTGAGCAACATAAGGGAAAGTATAAAATACGTTAGGGGTTCTCAATCTAGGGAAAAAATTGTTGAATGTATATCTAGTCTTTCTTTGGATAAGACTAAGAAGGGACTGCGTCAAGATGTTCCCACGAGATGGAACTCCACTTTTATCATACTTAAAAGTGCAATATATTATGAACATGCTCTTTATCGGCTGAAACATGTGGATTCTAGTTATACATATTGTCCATCATTTGAAAAATGGGAGAAAGCGAAGAAAATCACACGTTTTTTTGGAAGTTTTCTATAATGCCACTTGCTTGTTTTCAGGAACAGATTATCCGACCGCTAACTTGTTCTTTCCAGAAATTTTCTTGGTTCACTTAACTTTAAAGAAGAATTTAGATGGTGATGATTTTATGTCTTCTATGGCATTCGATATGCTTAAAAAGTTTGATAAATACTGAAAAGATTATAATGTGTTTCTTTCTATTGCTTGTATTTTCGATCCGCGTTACAAAGTAAATTTTGTTCGATTTTCATATGAAGGACTATATGGAAATAGCATTGAATTCGAAAAAGTAAAAAGAAAATTGGAGGAGTTATTTTTTGAATGTTCAAAGAAAGCGCAAGAAGAGTCGCCTATTGAAGCAAATGTTAGATTATGCACGACATCTCCAAGCTCATTTACAGGACCTTATTCACAAGAACGTGAAGATATGTTGGAGCAATTCAATTCTTACCAAGATTTACAATTTGCTGGCAATTTTCCTAGTTCGGAACTTTATTCATATTTAAATGATGGGTTGGTTAATCGAAAAATAGAATTTGATGTACTTTCATTTTAGAAATCACAACAATATCGATATCCTATTTTATCCCTTATGGCAAAAGATATCTTGGTTGTACCGGTAACTATTGTGGCTTCAGAAAGCGCTTTTAGCATTAGTGGAAGTACTTGACGAGTACCGTAGTTCATTAAAAGAAGATGTTGTCGAAGCATTGTTATGTACAAGAGATTGGTTGTATGGTGGTACGATCGTGCAAACAATCGATGATCTTACAGAAGATATTATGAAGTTCAATTCTCAAGAAGAAGAGACATCAATTCACAGTGTTAGATATTTAATACTCTATGTGCAGGAAAAACTACTTGTTTTCATATTATGTTATCAGTTTATAAAATTTAGTATAAAGTAGAGTATCCATGCTATTCACTTGTCATCTTACATATTATGTTATGCTTGTTTGCAGCTAGTTCTGGTGCTTTCATATTTCATCTTTTCACGGTAATTTAATCTTCTTAATTACAGATTAGATTACTTTTTTCAAAGCTTGGTTGAATGCGTACATTTTGTATTGTTTAGTATGGCTGCCTATGAATCAAATCTAGGGGCTGGACACGTTGGAGATTGTTTTTAACGTTCAGTACATTTTGCCATGATCAGTTTATATATACATGGATGGATGTGAACATGATCATTGGTTGGGGTTGGTTATCAGATTCTTCTACTAACTCCCCCTCGATCATGTTTATTAGATTAAGTTTATGATATAGTTCTCAATTTCTGTATGTGGGTCTCCTCGTTAAATGTAAAAAACCATGAAGTAATTACATGTTTAATATCATAAATTAAGTCGGTGAATACAGTTTTGGTCCTGCTGCTTATATACATTTAGAGTTAGTATGAATTTTTAGGAAAGCTAATTGAAGAAGCTATGTACTTGTCTTAGTGGTAACTGTAAAACTGTCCATATATAACATTTTTAATATCAGGTTTACCACTGTTTTTGTCTTGATTAGTGATATTTTTGTGCTTATATTATGTTTCTTCTACCAACTTTAGTTGTGTTATGATTGGAAACAAGAGGTATGATTGAATTAGTTTAATGCAATGGCAGTTAGGCTATAATATGCTACTTGCATGTTATTTTTCAAAAAAGTTGTTTTTTTGCTTTTTAGGCTAACTGACCAGCTCTTTTTATCATATGGTGCATTTTGAACCTCGCTTATGTCCTCTGGTTTTATCATATGTTATTTATAACATGTTTTTTCCTTTGATTTGGAATTCTTTGTAATATACATGCTATTCACTTGTCATCTTACATATTATGTTATGCTTGTTTGCAGCTAGTTCTGGTGCATTCATATTTCAATCATATGCTTCTGTTGGTATTTTGTTGGTTGTATATTCTGTCAAGCATGCATCTGTTGGTAATTGTTTCTCCTGGTGATTCGGACTCATCTTCATCTAGAGGTTAGTTCCCATTTTATTACTCTTAAAGATCAATTTTAGTACTGACTGTTTTTTATTCGCTTGTCATCAAGTTTAGATCTTCTGATCACTTTGGTAAAACTGCAAGTGCATTATAAGGTCGGATACTTACTGATCCAAAAGTTTTTTACTTTTAAATCAACTATTGAAGTAATAAAATATATCAAGTGAACATAGACTAAAAACACCGAACCATTGCTAGATCATTTGTGTGCTATTTTCAATTGTTTCCTCTTTCTTTCTACTTTGTTTCTTTGAATTTCTTATATATTTCTCTCTGCGTATAATGCATGGGTGCTTGTGCCGTTTTTGTTCACAAATGAATTCCTTTATCCTCAAATCACAGCTATTACTTGTAACCATTTAATTGATGTATGTGATTCACCATTAAAAAAAATGATACTGAAATCAACGACTGATTTGTAGTAAGCAAATGTAGAACAGTGAAAATGAGCATAAAATAGTTTTATAGCATGACAGTTTGAAGTATGTTTCAAGATAAGTTAGTATATGCATATTTATCTGTAGCCGAAAGTTGAGCATCCTCGTTTTGAAATTAAATGCACCGTTTAAAGTGAGTTTCTTTGCCTGTCTTGTTTCACTAGTACAATGAACTGCATATAGCCTGATTTTTGTATCCGAAGTACTGTTAACATTCGACTTTAGAAATGGGTTTATTAAATCTGAAGCTAGTTCACTAATGTCACCTATTTGGCATATAAGATCTGAGGCTACAAATATCTAATTAAACATGGTGCTTCGGTTTACTGTAAAAAGCACAAGAAAATAAGAAAATGTTATGTGTACTGTCCAATTGCCAAGTATCTGTAGCAATAGGGAAATAATGCGTGTTTCCTTGAATTAATTGAACCAGGACTGGTTTCTTTTTTATTTTGCAACTTGCATTTTTTTTTTTAACATAAAGATCAATTCTTAATGATGGTATTTCCAATATGATTTTGATCCATTTTTGCTAGAATAACTGCCGTAGCACCATTAACATACATTGTTTTGCTTGTACGTTCCATGTATCTCAGAATCCAATACATTACACTATTTAAGTTTATTTTCTTTATAGTCAAATATATACTCTGATCTTTATACTTTGGTGCTCAAATTGTACATGTAAGAACACGTTTCTAGTTTTGGCTAACATTTAACTTGCATTCTTGAAATTGAGAACACCAATGTTAGGTAGATGCTTTTGAAGTTTTAGTTGGATCGTTGAATAATCTTGTATTCAAAATAGAGTGAAAAGTAGCCATGTGCTAATGACTTTCTTACAGATATGAGATATTCTTGTCCACTTACCCTACAAATTGATTAATGTACTTAAAATTTCCAAGTCCCCAGCTATTTTTTGTTCAGTAAGTATTCAAAATAGAGCTTTTTTACCACGAAGCCTGATTTTTTTTTTCCCTTCTTACAGTGGGCGGTCAAACCCTGTACATTTCATTCATTTGAAATTTCATTGCCTTGGTTTCTCATCTGCTTCCATTTTCTAATATCTAAATCCACATGTTAGTGTGTAACAATAACAACTGCTCTGATTTTATATTAAAATTATGTTAAATGCATATTTTTGAGATGCAAGACTTGTCAGGTATCCCACAGTTTGTAAAATAGAACTTACACAAATACTAATAATGAAACCACTCTTCACATTATCAATTTATATTGTGACAAATGACGATATATGGATTTGTTTTGTATGCACTTAGCTGCCGCCTTCGTTAAACGTCACCAAGTATAAAATGTCCATGTGTCGATGCTTAGTCGGTCATTCACCACAAGCACGCTTGGACGTGTTGGAATTAATCCTAAATCGGTCTGTCTATAAAATAAATTCTACATAAATACTAAGAGATCTCTGGTTTTTGCTTTGAGAAAGGGCATTGTGTTAGTGTTTATTCAGTTTCAACATTCTTTTGTATATCAAAAGGTTGTTCAAAATTATATTCCAGCTGATAGCTGGGGATGGTTTACATGACTTACCATTTTGAAGGAGTTAACAAGGTTTTGAATCGATTTTAACTTTTGTATCGACGACCTTGTTAAGCACTGAGCATGGTTTATATTACTTGTCATTTTGAAGGAGTTAAGAATGTTTTAAACATTTGGCGTATACGACCTCCACAACAACAACAACAACAACAATTATGACTTACCATTTTGAAGGAGTTAAGAATGTCCATTCTCAGGATTAAATGCATGTATATTTCGTTGTGTTTTAAAACTGAAATAGCTTTTTTAGAATGCAGCAAAATGTTAACAAGTTTGGTTATCTAAATGTATTGTGGAGCTTCTTATTTTTGTTATCTACATCCTGTTTTGAGTTCTGCACGTTCAAAAATAAATATCACTTCTTCATGTAATAATACTTTATCTTGCAAGAGGGGATCAATTGAAACAGTTCTACTATGCTGTGAAAACAGAAATTTTAGATGCACGGTTTCATAAGAATGTGAAAGTTAAGTATCTTGACTCTTGAATTTATATAATAGGTCAATATTTATCTGTAGGTTCACAGAGTTTGCTGGTTGCTTTCACTCTTTTGTTGTATGTTAGTTTGTTTTACCAGCATAATGAAAAGAACATTACAATGCATTGATAACAGCAATTTGCTTCTGTTTTTGCAGGTGTTAGAAAAAGATGGATGGATTTATATTTGAGAACATGTAATTTGATGCACTGTTAGTGTCATTTGTTAGTTTTAAAACTTATTTTTATGTTTGAGAAATGAAAAAGATGGATGGATTTATATTTGAAAACATGTAATTTGATGCACGCTTGGAGAATGCAACGGCCATGCTCATTTTATTTGGTTTACCTTGCTTTCCTCTTATATCATTATAGCAATATTTGATATTTTTTTTCATTTTCTTAAATTTTTATGTTTGACGGGTTAAATGGGTTGACCCGTACATTAAGAGGGTCGGGTCAATTGACCCCCTTAATAAATATATTAAATGGGTCGTGTCAATTGACCCCCTTAATAAATATATTAAATGGGTCGGGTCAAATTTGACCCGACCCATTACGATCCGACCCGACCCATTTGACAGGTCTACTTAGAAATCAGACTGCCACATTTTTCTACGAAACCACTCACAGATCTATGCAAATCTATGATATTTAGATCTAGACTCTATAATTTAGTTGGGAATGATTGATTGATAATTGATATTGTATGTTATCTTAAATGATTTTCATGTTTGGTTTGTTGTTGCTTGAATGTTTGAAAACGCCTACGAATGACGACTTAGAATTAGGATTTTACGGAAAAAAAATCAAAACCAAACTTGCATAGAATCACATCAAATTTGGAGGGGACAAGCTGGAAGGTCTCTAGAGATTGCGTGAGAAGTTTGGAGTCGTCTGGATTTCATACGACGGAGTTATGGCCAGAAATATCCGAACCGGTCAAAATTTAAAAGTGCTCAAAATTGAATGATTTTTTTACGAGTGCTAGAGGATGTCCTAAGGAGACTGTTTCAAATTTGAAGTCGCTTAAATCATAAACGAAGGAGATATGACGAAAACAAGTTTCGATCTGTATGGATTTCTAGAGTTCGGATCGGTAGGAGGGACTTCGGATCGGCCTGGAGTTGGGTTTCGGGGGGACTTGGGATCGGTCTGGAGTTCTAATCAGTAGGGTTGGGAGTTTGGATTGACCATGTCCACTTGGCTAGGTCTGGATCGATGTAACTACAGCGATCCGGATTGGTCACACCGATCTGGGTTGGTCACACCGATCTGGATTGGATCAGTGTGGTATCAGTCCCAACCATAGGGATCGGTACTGATCCGAATAAAAGGAAATTAGGGTCTGGTGACCCTACTCGAGTGATGTATTACTTTGACATGACTTTTCTAATGAATGGTGGCAATTCAAGGAAGGCCTACTTCACATCGACACTGACATGAAGACTTCTCGTTTATGCAGCTCAAACGACCATTCAACGTGAAGAGCACGACTTCAACAACAACTAGTTGAACCCCAAAAAGCAGAGCAATAGGCTATGAATCAAGATGGGGAAACTGTCAGGAAGGGTTTAGGAAGCAGAGTTGGATGACAGACGTAGTTGTTTAGGTAGTTCCCAACCAGAAGACTTCAAACGAAGTACGAAGGCAGTTCCAGAATAGCCAGTGGAGATACGAATGCAAAAGGTATTGTTAGTATGTAGGCTCGAGCGGGTATTTGGAGAGCTGACGGACCTAACGTAGGTTGTAAGTCAGTTCGGAGGCTGCCCATGGAATATCCAAACAGACTATTGGTTGTTTATCCAAGAAGGGACTCGTGAATAATACTTATGTTCATTCTCAACCGGACGGGGCTGTCGGTCAGATGTTTACTGTTTCATCTTAGATATGGTACAATTACCATGAAACCAAAGATATTATATATTGAACTCATTAAGTGAATGAAGGTGAGGATGAATGACGTTTGATATGTTTGTTTAGTCATTTATTATCCTCAGGGATGTCATTAGATGTAGGTAGCATTAACACAGATATAGACAGTGTAGATGCAGACATATAGACACCTCAGTGCTCAGATGTAGAGTACACTCATATTACTGATTCTATTAGACTAGTGTATATTTCTATGTGTTAACTCTTTGGATGCAAGAACGTCAGGTATGGTTTACCATGTTGTGTCCCATTTATTTTCTATACTTGTGATTTTATTGTCCACATCGTACTTTATCCGACTTACAGTTTAATGTTTTGCTTCTTATTACTCTACGAGCTCTCACATGAGCAGACTAGAGGCAGGTTAGGAATGAGCGTGAGTAGCTGATTAGGAGACGAACATGAGGCTATCCACGTGTTATTTATATGTATTATATCTTATTTCACTATTTGCTACTGTGGGGCTCAATAATATTAGTTTTTTCAATGTTCTAAACTCAAATTTCATGGATTCTGGACCACGAGAACTATTTGTTTCAATTTGTATCCTTTTACTCGTTTTCAGTAGTTTCCCTGATTAAACTAGAGGGATTAGAATAAAAGATTAGATTAGAATAAAAGATCGTGATTTGATTAAAAAAAAATCTTTTTTTATATTTTAATTTATAATAATAAGATATTGAAAATACCAAAAAAAAAACATTTTGCTTTAGATACAGTTTCTATTGGAATTATTTTTTTTGTATAACTTTAGGTTTGCTGTTTTGGACCAATTACTCTGATTTTTGGAATTCATTTCAGCTATTTACTGTCTCGTCTGTTTTATATCGGTATATTTTACTATTTAAGTTTATTTCATGCACTGTGAGATATACGATAGATTCTGCGTAGTTTTTTTAGTTATTTTCCACTTAAATGGTTACCTTCCATTGTCCGGACTCCGGACACTACCAGGGCAATTATGAATTTTCAATGTCGGAAGTGTAGGGTGGTCGTTTCAACATAATTGCCCTTTATATAGTTACTTAGGCTTCAAGTAATCTAGATATAAACATAGGTTATTTATTATCAATTCAGTGATTAGAAAAAATGCAGCCTTTACTGTATATAAGAATAATAGACAATTTCAGCTTAATATCAAAGCTAGCATAGCATGTTAGCATTTTAATAATAGACAATCATATACATCCTGGAAAAATAATATTCTACCGTATATAGGAATAATCATGTTTTAATTTTACATCAAACTATTGGTGATAATTTTTTGACACATGTTATAAAAATGGTTTGAATTACCTTTTACATTAATCTAATTTCATTTAAGCTCAAGTCAAATAGTTACCGCAGATAAGCATGATGGTTACTCAATAGTAAAGTTGATACCAAATTTCAGGACATAATGAGTAAAGAAAATCAAAATAAATAAAAAGGGAAATAATTTAATGCATAATGCATGCTAAATTACATTATTATCAAAAAGAATAAGTGAAAGCCTAGTGCAGTTTTGATACTTAGACTCTAAACAGAGTAAAATCTCAGTCAAGGGCCATTATAGACTAGATTGAACTCAGTCTCAATCAAAGGTGATTAGAAATCGAAAAAGACTTAGGTGACTAGATTTCACAAGTCTTAGTGTTGAGCAGATTAATTTTTAAGAAGCAACGGCGCATGAGTTTAGTCTTGCAAAGCTCAGTAGTAAGTTTGAGATTATGGGTTTTGATAAGGAAAAAGAGGATTGCAGGAGATGAATAGAATAGATAGTGTTATATTGAGAAAGTAATCTTTCGATATGGAATAGAAAAAAACCAAAAGTTACTTCATCGACCTTCCATTTTATTCTATCTACGAACAGGTTTTCCAAATCTAATGAAGATTAAGAAGAAGAAGAAGAAGAAAAAAAAAAAAAAAAAACTGTGGATGATTCACAAGAAACTTGTTAAACTATGTAGATTCTTTTTTCTTGAGAAAGAACAAGAAATAGTATATAAGTTTAAGAATTGTTCAAACTTTATTAACTTGGTTATGAAGTAGTGGTACCTAGAGTGCAGGAAATACTTTTTTTATATTATCCTTTTGAGTTGAAAAGGAAATGTGATGATATTGACATCAATGTGAAGTGTTAAAACTGTACAACACAAATACGTTGAAGTAGTAGAAAAGCAGTGTGAAAGCGTAGAGGAAACAAGAAAGAAGGGAAGAAGACAGACATAGCAACAAAAAAAAGGGTAAATCTGCCTCAAATCAGCCACTGGTCGCTGGTTAGAAACCAGACGCCTGATCCCATATAAATTTAGAAACCGAGTCATTAGAGGTGGCTAATCCACCTTAGCAACCAACCAATAGTGGGTCTAGCGGCAGGTATTGGGCCTTTGGCTAATGCCTTTGGTGCACTGGATTTTCCTATTTCAGGGATAGTGGTTCCTAATAGCTGGTATTAATATAGTGTGATGCTATGCTAAGGACACCGCAATCGGCTGTAGATCACCAGCAGGGTGCCCTTGGACGAAAATATTATGCCCATAGCAGTACAATAAATATATATGTTCTTATCTCCTTCATTATTTGAAATGAGACTAGGCCACAAACCTAATTTTTTTTTATAAAAAAAAATCAAATTGAATCGATTGAGTTCATTTGCTTAAATTGGCCTCTTAGAGCAAAATTATTGTTAAATACTGAACCCCCTCCACCGTTGTTTAAAATAATCCAGCAATTGGTGATTATCTCTTGTAACATCTCCAGATACTTCAGCAATAAAGTTTTGGGATCTGTGGATGTATGAAGTATGAACTTATTGATTGATTGATGATACACCCGATGTCTCATTTTTATTTATCATTTATCAGTGTTGGTGGTTGAATTGAGTTCTTTAGAGAATATTTATTGCTCTTTGATTGCAACTTGTATTCGATTGGTAATCTTGACTGACAGAACTTCCATAACAGTTGAATCATGGTGATATGTTAACTCAATAGCTAACCCCATCATGTGGAAAAATATTTGAACCTAGATGGAAAAAATGGAAACCTTATTATAAATAATGTCCTTTTCTTTCTGAAAAATAAATAAAGATAAACTAGATAGTTTTATTGTTTCTAATGACTGGCACTTTGATACACGTGCTGCACATGAGCAAGAAAGTTCTTGGAAAATACAGATCTGAGTTAAAATGATCAAAATATAATTTGGAATGTAGTATTAATTATTTTTTCCTTGATAAATATTATAATGCTATCAACATGATTTTTAGATAGAAGGGATTCCATGGTTGCTGCTCTTCAATATAAAAAAAAAAAAAAAAAAGATGTAAAACCAAAAAAATCTTCAACAGAAACTGAAAATTATTCATAATATATAACAATTAAAAAAAAAAACTGAAGATTGTTACTTTTAAAAAATAATCTACAGTTATATGAAACACGAATTAAGCAGATTTTTCTTTTCTTTAAAGAGATTACTCCATATATGAAAAAATAAGTAGAATGTTTAAAAAAAGATGTAAAGGAATATCATTTGAAAAAGGTAGAAAAACATAAAAGAACAGAAAATTTGAAAATAGCCAAACTGTCAAAGAATAGAAGAGTCCATTTTTTTCAAGAATAAGGTTTTCCTGCTCTTTAAATCATCATACAAGTAAGATTAATTTTTATGATTATCAGAAGAAAACATTCCGGAAAGTTTACGGTCGCGCCAAAGAGTACGGAAGTGAGAGTATACAAATGCAACTATCATTAGAGATTAGCCAACTTTATGTATACCAATTGGGTGAATGTCTTATTTATCAATTACATGAACTTAAGAAAGATTGATCAAGAGAATGCTAGGATCAAAAGAGACAGTCTTAAATCACTTATATCTCGTCTGCGTCCCCTTTCCACAGTGGACGAAATGAAATTCCAAGCGTAAATTTTACCATATTAGACACTCCTCTCACCCAAGATACTATGGATCGAGGTAGTCATTCCAAGATCTTGACTGAAATCCAAATTTCGAAAGACTGAAACCACATCAAAAAGTCAAGGGTATAGGAATCTGAGACAAAAATGCTTATGATAGATATTCCAACAACAGAGATCAGTTAGTTATACAAGTCCTGACCCTAAGCATGAACTGAACAAGAAACATAACTAATGAAATATACTTTCTAACCTGGGCTTTCTCATGGGTTAGTTTCATCCTCCGGTACTCTTGTTGAGCTTGATATGATCGAAACATAGACTGCACCTTTACAACTGAATTCCTGACTCGCTCTTCAGCTTGTTCACGCCCAATTCTAAAGAAATCATCTTCCGCAACATTTTCTTCCAGTTCACTATCCACCTTCATTTCTTGTTCAGATTCATTTTGAATTCCACGTAACCCTTTCCTTTTCTTCCGCCACCTGAGTATTGCTTTTTCAAGAACTCCAACTGACCAAGTTATCTTGCGGTATTGCCTTCTACATTGATAGCCTCTGAAGACAGCCTATACATAAAATTTTATATTATTGCAGTGGAAAGGGAAGATGAGACAATCATTTGCCAGTGAAGATCACAGTAACAAACTATTGGTTTGTCAACCCATTTTTATCGTCCTTATGAATCTGTAGTGACAATCAATCGTTCTAACAAGCAAACAAAAAAAAAAAAAAAAAAAGAAGAATGCATAATTTTTGTTTCAATCTATCACAACAATTAATAGTTCTAACAAGCACATTAAAAAACAATTATAATTGAAGAATGCATATTTCTCATTTCAATCTAGTGCAGAAGTTAAAAAAACACAAAATTTGATGTGCAATTTAAAAATAAAACAAGAAAGTAAGTTTCCAGAATATTACTTGAATTCTGATAGCTTGCCTACGCATGTTAATAAAATTCTTTCGAGCTTGCCAAGTACGAAAATGACTTTGTATCTGGGCAGCGGCTTTCAGTAACCTCCGTCTATTATAATTTCGAAATGCATGTTGAATTCTAAGAGCAGAAACAACTTGTTTAGCCTCCATTATGGGATTTGCCAGCTGTACAGCCCTTGTTTGTTGTTTCAAAGCCCGCTCTCTAAAAGCAGCTTGTATTCGATTTGCTGCATCAGCAGCATTTCTATAAGCTGCTAATGATTCTTTCAAACAAATTTCTTGTTCGCTAAGATTTTGAGAATATTCTAAATGAACTGTATTGTTGGAGGTTTGTGGTGGAGCAGATAAGTTTCCTGACAGTTCCATAGCTTTAAAATGCGCTGTTAATCCTTTTTCAGCTAGATAACCAGCCAAGCCTTCATAGCCACCTTTTGTTGCCAGGTCAGCAGCAGTGCATCCACCTGGATTTTCAGGTGTGGGATCAGTGACTAAACTTGGATTGGCTCCAGCGGATAAAAGAGCAGCTACCATGTTCTCCCTATACATTAATACATATGTGCATGCTGTTAGAAATACTTTCGGAAGTACATGTGAGAAAATAAATCAAACAAAATAAAGGTAAAAATGGCTCCATATTCAACTTTGATAGTTCATCTTGAACTTTTTTTAAGGTTAATTTGTAGATACTTTACTGTCAAGCATTTTGCTCTTCTTAAGCCAGTGAAACATAGTTCCAGAATAATAAGCAATGCAAACAGTAAAATATAGTTGACTCACTAGTTCAAAATATTGAACTTCCTCTATAGTTCTGCATATAGCGTCGATCTATATAATGTGTAGAAAAAAGTGATTGTGTTAATTAACAAATATAAGAGATAACAGCTATTAAGTGTCGATAAGAAACCATATTTCCTATAGCAAATGTATGAGTTTTTTAGTAGGCCTGTCAATGGATACCGAAAAATCCAAAATCCGACCGTACCTTTATTGGAGAAGCGGATAATTATGCGATATCCAAAAAAGTGGATGCAAATGCAGATACGAAGACATCCATTCTTTTGAAAATTATAATCCATTCTTTAGTACAATTAAAGATATATATTTAGTGTTTTATTAAGTTAAAAGTTCATATTATATGCACTAAATGCATATTAACTGCTCAAAACCATTTATTATCATCATGTTTACTTATTTTTAACACTTTAATAATCAACGAGATTGAAAAATATTTATGTTGAACTAAAGTTTTCCACTTATGTTTCTTGATTTATCGATCATTACCGGGTAGGATAATTACCCGATATTCATACGTATCCGAAAAATGGTTTTGAATGCAAATACGGATATGACACATCCCGCATCCAAAAGTATCCGTTGACAGCTCTAATATGTAGCACTGTAGTATGCAGATTTCTAATACTGTAGTAGACAATGGTGGGACAAAATATGTGCAAGGTTCATCATAAAGGTCTCATTTTTTAGAATATAACATGGCACCTTAACAATTCATCTTATTCTATGTCTTGAAATATAAAACATTACATTTTTGCTCGACTATTAAAGTGCAATATTTTGTATTGTCAGCAGAAGATTCATATACTTATACTAGGGCGATATGTTCTTATTTCGGATCATGAACAAAATTTAGAGCATCTCTGCCTGAATGCTTATTATTATTTTAATTGTATATATATTAGAAGCTATGAATTCGTAACATCTCGAAAACACAAAAAATAAGTAGATAAAAAGAAACTCAAAGTTCGGTTTTCTTTTGAAAAAAATAATAATCCTACATTCTCAAAGGAAGCAACTTTTAAACAAAATAAAGCCCAAACAGGCAAATTATTAATCATATAGGTAAACATAAACAGTCAAGGGTCACCAAAAAATTGTTGAGTAATGCACTAGACCGAGTATCATGACAAGAACATTTAACGTTATAACCAAACAAAACATACAGTAGTAGATCAGAGTGTTGAGGAAAAAAAAAATACCTTCCAAAATAAGCAGCCCAATGTAGTGCTGTCCAGCCAAAAGCATCCCTAAAATCTAATGATAACCCTGATAAGAAAAACAGACGAACTGCCCATGTATAATCAAGAATTGCACACAAATGAAGTACTCCTTGACCTTGACTATCAAGTGGGGTTACTCTACATCCTTCAGCAACTTTGAACAGTAGCCATTCATATAACTTGTTCTTTAAAACTAGAATCATTACGTCTGAAATTTCAGCATCGTGGTCTTCAAGCAGGTGCTTCCATTGTTTTCTCATTAAAGGGGAAGCTAGAGATGCATATTTCTCAGCTTCTTTCAAGAACTTTGGTTGAATTTTGCTTGATAAAGCAGAGAGAGAATTGGTTGTAGAGAAAAGTAGATGTGTAAGTCTAATTTCTGCTTGAACAAATATCTTTTTCATTCTGTTACTGCCTTTTGAATCTAGATTGGGTAGGGGGCGAATCTCAAAGCTTCGAACTTGGCTAATAGGCGTGCAACCATCTAAACTCACATAGAAATCTACTGTACTGGAAATATAAATTGATGACACTGTAAAATGGTAGGCACCTTCATGTATCATTTCCATCGCAATACATTCTTTGCCAACAACACAATATAACTTCAATCCATTCAGGTGTTTATATGGTTCCTTAAAGTATCCAACCATTAAAACCTGTAAAACACTCATGTCAGTAAAGGCGCCCAGATAAGAAATATGTGACGCATTTTTACTAAATTTTGAGACGTCCGTTGAACTTCTTCAAATAAAGTAAAGACATGGTTGTACATGCTAGCATGCACATTGACCATCAAGTTTAAACATGTTAGGTTCTATCAGCGCATATTCAGTACACTGATTCATGTGAATGAACAGCTACAGTCAAGGGAGACATGAATGCCACCATATATGATCATTTAGTTTATTCGCTGCATTTGCATACATTGCAATGGTAGCATTTCTCAATGATATCCCGAATAAATATGAATGGAGGAGGATAGAACGAACAAGCCAGTACTGGTGTTAGCAAACCATTTTTGAAACTGCAAACTAGTATCATATATAATGTCATATTCACATGGAAATGAAAACTTTAACAAAAAGTGAGGGTGCTACTATATACACACCCATCGATATTTTATGAAATGCTTTTCCCACCCAAATACACCCACCTCTCATTTCCTTATTTTTTTAAGAAAACAACAATGAACAAAATCTCATCAACTCGCACATGTTTTCTACAAATTTTTATCAATTCAATATTTCATTAGAAAATTGTAGCTATTTTGGTATTTTTCAAACCTTAATATAGTACAATGTTAGACTATTTCATTTGAAATCTTTCTCCAAGCAAATAAAGATTCAAATATGGCAAGGATGACATGCAAAGTAGCAATTTCTCAAGTTGATAAATAAAATTGAAGTGAGATTCTATGTAAAGTTGGTAGAAATTTAAATCTTTTGCACTGATTACAACAGTGGGTATGAAATGGTTTTTTCTAAAGGGGAAAAAAAGCTCTTTAGCGGATATTAGAGAGTGTATTAGTGGGTGCTTGTAATAGGACCCAAAATTAAGTCAATGACTGAATACCACCTGATATTCATGTTGTGTATTTACATATATTGTGGTCTGTTCAGACTACATCAATTAGGGCCTTCTGGGCAAAAACAAAAGTTATGTCTTCGTAGCATGACACATCTTAGAAAACTCTACGAAGGATTACTTTTTAAACAGAGTTAATTGACAAAAATAACATACGTTTAGAGAGTGTGTGTGTGTGTGTGTGTGTGTGTGTGTGTGTGTGTGTTTAACGTAGTTTCATTTAAATGGCAACACATCCAACTCAGAATATAGCATTGAAAAACTGAATAAGTTTAAAGATGAATTAATTATTAATAGAATTACATTCTATACATCTTCCTACTAAATTAATCCATGAAAGAAAAGAAGCTGGGACAAAAATTTCCATTCAAACGATAGTTTCTTTCTTGTTGCTTTTCTTCTTTTTAAAAAATAAAAAAGAAGAAAAAACCAGGCACCAGACATGTGTGTAATCAAATACATGCTTATAGATCAGTATTCAGTAAACATTTGTATCGGAAAAGGCATGAATCTCTAATCAGGCAAAAATGATATATGATCAACGACATTAAAGGGCTTGGTAAAAAAGGAAAAGAAAAAATTCAACTTGCTTTATTAAGGAAGACTGACTAATAAGTCTCTAATAATGATCTAAATACACCCTAAAAAGGTCTTCTGCTGATTAGTGATTACTTTCAACAGTATGTCCGTCCTAAATTAACACAATTTAGAAATAATAATTAACTATTTTGGTCTCATAACAAAGAATATCTGTTTATTGAAAATTCATAACAATGATTTTGTCAACCCCAAAGGGTTGTCAAGTAGTAAGAAGTCATGTTAGGAGATGAATTTGTCACTAGCGTGAAATCCCGTGGTTTAAAGCCCTTTGAATTACTAAGAATACGTGTTGTTGAGCAAATGTATATTCCTTCAGATTTTACAAGCACAGCTGGGTCCTCTGGGTATTAGAACAAAAACCTATGGCATAAGAACTAATTGTGTATTATTTTATAGGTGACGTAGCTTTGGTTTTCACTTTTGATATCAAATCATTGTCAAAATATAAAGGGAACGTTCACAAGCTTGCTTGCATAACAACACAAATGGGAGGTGAAATGCAACATGTGCAGTACTTCAAATGAGAATGAAGACTAACCTTGGTTTCTGTAGTGCTGTAGGCCCACTCAGGTGATACGTCCAAAATATTGAAAATTTCGTCTTGTGCACACAAAATATCAGTTACTTTTAGTTCATCTGATTTCCCACCATTTGGAATAGAAGTATCAAATGGGACACAATCGAATAACCCTTGTTCTTCACAGCCTATAAAATTCCACTGCCCCATACTTTCTTGATTTACTGTCGAACCATTGGCACTGAGGTTTAATGTCTCATTTCCATCAACGACATTTGGCTTTTGGACTGTCACATTGTCAAGCAAGGAAGACTGGTTGTTCTGTTTATAAATGGAATGAAATTTGCAGTAATTTGTTTGTTTAGTGGCATGAAAACCAACACTAACTATAGGTTAAATTGAATGTTCCAAAGAAGGCATATTTTATGGTGAAAGAAAACTGCTGAAAAGCAGCAGCAACAACAACAACAGGGAACATCAATGATGCAAATTTTGCTATGTACTAAATGAGATAAATCAGAAATTGGCTATTCACTGATAAAATAATAATTGCTAGACTAACTAGTATGTGTAATTACAACCAATGGCCATGACTAATAGTGTTAGGATATTTGGTTGTGAAACAATAAGATATTTGGTTGCAAGAAAATTTAAAAATATATCTGAATACTTGCTAATATCATATATCACGTAGTTGAAGCGCCTAGCACTTTTATAGCAGTTGAGGTGCAACGAGTTGCAGTGGGGATGCAGCTAAGATATAGTGGTCAATAAAAGAGGTGCAAAAAGCTTTTTCGTATACATACATATATACACACGTATATATTCTCATTCTCACATCATTTGTGTAGAAAAAATAAATATTATTTAATTTTATATAACAAAATCCAAGAATAACATTATTTTTTTGGGTCCAGATCCGGTGACTACAACAGATTTCTTATCTACATTGATCACTTATACCTTAAAGTTAGGTTTCTGCCCTAACTTTGTTAACCTGATGTAAGAAAGAACTAGTCAAAATGATATTTTTATTTTTATTTTGTTAAAGAGGATGCTAACGAGCCTTGATTTCATGGGTAAGTGGAAAGTAGCGAAGATTTTGCGGAGCTCTAGCGGGGCTTTAACTACACAGATCCTAGTAAACATATGAGCTGGCATATCCAGCTTATGATGTCTTACATTTTTAGATATACAAACATTATCTTGCTCATGATATATGTTTCAAGCATAAAGAGAGGAAATAAAGAAGCAGCAGCTACAAGTGTTGAAAGCGCATGAGTGTAAAGGATGCAAAAGCTCATAAGGAATAAAATTAAAATACCTAACTAAGATATTAAATGTTCATTGCTCTTGCATTTGTGAATTTAGCTATAAGGCTATCCATTAATGACTTTCGTAGTAACTTTACTAGGAGGTATATAATAATTATATAAATACTGTGGGGCCCTAATTTGTTGTCTTAATAATTAAGCCCAGCTTACATTATGTGCATACTCTTGTACTTCAGGTTGCACCCGTTCACCTGAGAATATAAAAAAAATTCTCAACTGTTCAAAAACAGTTACTGGTATTTGAAGTCAACAGATAATCATGTACCTTCTCCATGTGAATTTAGATTAGTATAACCATAAGGCTCCACAAGCCTATCCAAACCAAGCTCATTGAGACATATATTATCCATGTAAGCTTGTTGATTAAATCGATGCATACCTGATTCTGTTACATAGTTCAGTGCAGATTAGCCATGTACTGCCAAACGCAGGGAAAATGGACACCTCCCAAATGTTGTGGCATAATTATGTGAAAGTCTATTTAGACACAAAATGATGCCACAATTGGTGACACAATGGATCTCCACCGTTGGATTGCCCCATGAATTCCACCTCTCCATATCAAGTCAAAATGATCCAACAGCAGAGATTGTGTCTCTCAATCTGTGCCTAATTTTGTGTTCAAATAGCTACCCCCCGTAATTACATACCCACACACGTGTATATGTATACATATGTATGTACGTATGTGTATGTATATATGTATGTATGTGTATGTGTATGTGTATATATATATGTGTGTGTGTGTATCCCTTTATTTAGCACCATTTGCAGCCCCCGATATCAACCATAGATTTATATTAAAATATTTTGTCCAATGGAAGAGAGAAAGAACAAATATTTAAATAGAAATTTATTACTGACATCAAGGGGCTACAAAAAGGTGTTAAATAAAATGGGCTATTGATCCTAACACTATATATATGATCAAGATCCACTGCACCTCATTCTACATCTCTATGGTTTTCGATGCTACACTATTCCAAATCGAATAAAACTTTTGGGTGTTTAAACTTTAAACTACATCATGAACATCATGTCCACAAAAACTAGGATTATCCGAAACTCCTAATATGTTCAAAATATTAAGTAAAATATCAATCCTTAAAACACTTATTGTAACCATTGATTTTAAAACGTAATTTTGATCATGCTAGGACTGTTCAGATTAAGGCAGATTTTGTGAATATGACCCGAGTTATGTGAACATATTTATAAATTTTTGTTCAATTTCGAACTGCATAGGTCGAAAAATAAGACAGGTGTAGCAGTGAGATGTGCAGCATAACCCTTCTATATGTGTGAAACGTCCAGCTACTCTACATCTACACCCCCACGGTTTTGGGAACTATACAATTCTAAATAGAACGAAAATTTGTAGATATATTCTTACACGTTTCAAGATCATCTCCATGAAAAATTTGATTGAGTAATGCTGACATATTCAAACGATATTTAAAATAATATTACAATTTTATTTTAATGGTTGATATCGACTTAAAATTATAAACATGTTAGAAGTTTCGAAATGAACTAATTTTTTGTAGGCATGACGCATGATATTTATAGTGTGGAGTGAACATCCTCACATTTCCATTTGGTTTCGGATTGTGCACCACCAAAAGTGGTAGGATTGTGAAAAGATGTGCAGTTCTTGTATACACACGCATACACACACATGTATGCATACATTTACATATTAGAGCAGCTATTTGGACACAAAATTAGATACAAATTTGGAACACAGAACATCGCCCGTTGGATCTTTTTGTCCTTACATTGAGAGATGGAATTCAAGAGGCGATCCAATCGTTGAGATCAATTGTGTCACCAATTATGTCAAAATGTTGTGTCTATATAAGCTTTCCCTTTACATATATGTGTGTGTGCATGTATGTGTATATATGTACATATGTAATGTATGTGGGTGAGTGCACGTGCCGTTGGGTGCTATATTGAGAGAAGGATCCATATGCTCTTCATTAGTTCTGTTTTTACCCCCTCATTTGTGATCACTAGATTTCAATTAAGTAATGGTTTATATTTTATACAATAGTTTCTCACTAGCAACATCATCATACCTATGGACAGTTGATTACATAAAATCTAAAGGTTGCAAATGCGAGGCCAAATTTGAAAGGATTATGAATCCCTCACATACATACATAGCGACGGAGACATGTATGTATATGTATGTACATATGCATGTGTGTATATGCACACATACATGTATATAGGTATGTATGTATGTATGTATGTACATACCATATGTGGCTGCACATGTGTATATACCACGGTTTTAAATCTCGATTTTGACCAATATCTCCGAAAAATATCTCGGCTATCTCGGGCGATATTTGAAACACTTATAACTAAACTAGCTGCCAAATCTCGGATTTTAGCTAATATCTCGGATTTTCCATCTCGGTGATCTCGAGGAGATTTAAAAGCCTGGTATATACACACATCTACGATTATTTGACACAATTCAAAATCAAACAAAAAATGCAAACATCTCCATACGCACAACATGTCTCAAGATCATTTGGAGAAAATTAGGTTAATTTTAAGTGTTTTAAAGGATACTATTGACTAAACATTATTATCAAGTCATAAATTGTGAAATAGACTCTCTTTTTTTTTCTTTTTTCTTTTTACATGACCCTATTCATGATGTAGCATATCCTTACCAAACACACTAAAAGTATATGCACACATGTCTATATATAGGCCTATCAGTGGATACTTTCGGACGTGGATAATATCATATCCGCATCTGCATAATTTTTAGATATTGGATATCCGCGAATACGGACGGATATTGGATAATTATCTGATAAGCTAGCAATCGACAAGTCAAGATAAACAAATTAAAAAAATTGCTTAACACTTCTTTTTTTTCAATCTCATTGATTATAAAAGTTAAAATAAAAATACAAATACGATGATAAAAAATAGTTTTGAGCAGTAAATGCACCATAAACGCATACAATGTTAACTATTAATTTAATAAAATAATAACTATGCATCTTTCATGGTACTAAAATAGTAAAATACATATGATATAAACTTAACAAAAACCAAATGGATATTTCGTGGATGTGGCAGCCTTCACATCCGTATTCATTTTTCTATTTAACGGATATTTACCCGATTCTCGTATACTTCTGGATTTTTCATTTATCCATAGGCATCCATATCTGCGTATGCATAATGTATATGTGTATGTTTGTGTATTTTTGACGTTCAATTTCCTTAACTATCCATTTGAGTTGATCGAATCCTCCAAGAATACTGAGTGTTTCAAATAATCACCATTACAAGCAATATATAACGATAAATTGAGGGTATATATAACAGTTACCGAGATTTAAAAGGCCCGATTATAACTATGCAAGATTACAGGACATGGGATCTAAGAAAACCCCATAACAATTGAAAATAAAAGGCCCTAGATGTGCTTCCAGTAGATAAAAAGAATAAAATGGCATATACTGATTGAGAATCAGCTACACTTTCGATTTACCATTGTTTAAAATGTCCTCCCCTGAGTTAATTTCTTCTGAACATACAGCAGAGCCTGAAAGTTCTGTATGCGTTGAACCAGTTGCCGAATTTGACAATCTTAATGGTAAATTATTGTTCTTCAAGATTTCATATTGAGCAAGGGTCGTGCGTTCCTGAGGTGGCAGAGGCTGAGCCAAGGCCGAGTCCTGATATTAAACATACTGTCAAACAAAACGATATTGAAACAGTATATAGCATGCGTGCTAGAATAACAGTGTAACCGTGGCATCGACCAATAGTTTCGCAGACTAATTTGGTTAGAATCAGAAGTTGAACGAGTTTGTTATTTATTTATTTTCTCGTCTTGCTAGCAGCTATAACACAAATTACATTTCTTAAGCAGATTACAACAGAATGAAATATCTGCTCAAGAAGTTGGTGAATTCCTTTTTGTCTAAAGGAAAAAAAGAGAGCCTTTAATGGACCAATTGTAGACAGAATCCATACATCTAAGGGATCAACTGCTGTGTTCTGTGTTCATGTTCTTCTTGTTGAGTGCCATATAATAAATAGCATGCCCAAGTATTTCAACTGTTGAATAATTTATCAGAAACACTCTCTAGGTTGATCAGGAATCACACTGTGCAATTTGATTGAAAATCCAACAAAAAAGAAACATAAAGGTGCACTAAAGTTGACACATCCAGCCAGCTTAACACTAGCAATCAGCGCACAATCCTCAGGTGAATACACTACACCATGCATGATCATGATATAGTCGAAATGCAAAAAGCAATTGTGTTACAGGACCAGGTCATTAATATTTTTTGCTTAACAATACCAAGCGAGTGAATACCAAGTTTTTATAGATACCATTTTATAGTTCCAATAATCAGCAACACATATGACATATTCAAGAAGGATAGTTTAGCATTTATCTATGCATATACTAAGAAATCAAATTATTAAAAACAAATCATAGAAGAAACCTCAGATGTTTGGCGATAATGTACTAGAACTATGCGCTCCAGATTCCTGAAATACAAGAAATGTAGGTTATTAATTTATCCCAAGTCATTAATGATGTAAAAGTATCTAGAATTATAAGTGGACATATCACATTTGACCATTATCAGATTGAGGACTCTATAATACTCATTAACTTGATAGAACCAAATAGAAGTGTGTCATAGTCCTATCATATAAGAGATTCAGACAAACATGTATCAGATAAGCTTTAATTTTAAAAATTGATTATACTAGCTGAACAACGAATGAACAGTGTTCGAACAATAGAGAAACATAAAGCATTTCTAGATAGACATTTTTTTGTAAATTATTAATTGTCATAATTTGTGTCCTAGATGAAAATCTTGTAGACACATACCGAACTCTTATGACCTCGGACCAAGCCGTATGACCAGATCGTGCAAAATTTACAACCCTAACCACAAATAAGTGTTCAAACACAAAATAGTCCCGGTATAAAACAGTGAATCAATATGCCATAGGAATGCCAGTGCAAAGATGTTTTGATGATAACAACAGGTATGACAGGTATTGATTTAAAATATATTTAGAGTTGTTACTTGTTACTAATGATTATATATAATGTATAGTACATATAACAGGTGTTGATAAACAAGACTATACAGTAACAAGATTGTTTGTGATGCTATAGAGATACTGATCAAGACTGGTGATGCAAATCAAGACTCATGAGTTATCATGAATTCAAGAATTCAAGAATAATGAAGATATATATTAGAGTCTTAGTTATAAATGTTAAAATTCGATTGCACTCATTTGACTACAAATGATTTTCAAATTATTATTCAAATGAATTTCAAATGGTTTCCAAAATAAAGTTTCTAAAGTATTCTCAAAGGATATATTTTATAATTGTTTTTAAGATTTAAGTTTGATATTTTAAGTTTCAAATCTATTTCAATTATATTTGATACATTTAATATTAAATCTATTACTATTTTAATTTTGATTATGTCTGATGTTTGATATTATATTTTAGTCTTTGCTAATATATACTTTGTATTTATAGTTTCATCCATTTTATATTATTTGTATTACTATTTTAATCTTTATTATTTTGAGTATTTAATTTTGGATTTTAAAATTTACTTCATATATTGATTTTGATTATATAATTTAAGTTTAAATTGTTTAAAATTATCTTAATAAATTATCTTATGTATTTTTATGTTTAAAACTATCTTTAACGTTGTATAATAGTTTCCAAAAAGTTCAGGTTTAATTATATAGTTTTATATTTTCAGAACAATTTTCAAATCACGGTTTTCAAAATTCAAAACACAAGCATGTTGACATGGGTAATATGAGTATGCTGACAAAGTGTCCGTTTATTTTCAATTTTAAAAAGAAGTGTATATTCATCATATCCTTTCGCGATAGGACATGACCGTTATTTCTCTATAAATAGCAGTAGGTTTCAATGAATTTTTTTGGCAAGGCAAAGTTATAGGGCTGTTGTAATCACGATCTAAAGATCAAGTCTGCATTCCATTGTAAAATCTACTCAAATATAATTTAAAGGGTGTGACTTGTTAGTAAATGAAATTGGATTTGATTGTACCCAAAAAGCAATAGGGTGTGTCTTGTTGACCCGAAAATACAGGATTGTTGTGCCTAGAAGCAGAAATTCTAGAGTTTGTCTCCTTATAGCTTTGAAATCAAGGAGTGTAAAAGATTTTGAAGATAATAAATATCCGTATAGGCTTTGGTGCGGGACTGGATATAGGTTAACTCCGAAGCAGTATAAAATCTTGTGTGTTCTTTCCTTTAATTTACTGCTTTTTATTGACTTTGATATGTTCTGATTTCTCTGATAAATTTGTGATAGTTTGCATATACAAGTATAATTCAAGTAATTTCAAAAGATTCGTATAAATTCTACAAACACTATTCCTCCCTCCTCTCTCTAGTGTTAGTTTTGCTTTAAGATCCATTTTCATTGCACCCACAAAGAATAATTCAAGTAAATAATTAATCCTAACTAGGCAAAGTTAATATTTCCCTAAATAAACATGGAAGGGCTTACTTATCAAGAAGCCAGTAGCTTCGACGGTAAAAATTGGGGTCATCATCACTCCGTGCATAGTAGACATGAATTCGTTCTTCGTTGCCAATCTGAAAAGAATAAAGAAGGGGCTTTATTAGCTGTCAAAAATGATGTACAAAACCTCAACGAAAATAAGCAAATTCAGGTTTATATGACCAATCAGGATAAACTTCAAAACATATTCTTATATGTATTTCCTCAATGTTTACCTTAAATAGGACATGTTAACATATAAAGTAAGTACAAGATTTAGACGGATGCCTATTTCATGCGGTTTTTAAAAAAATTCTGAAACAATCCAGAATGTCTAAAAAATAACATCTTTCGATTTAAGAACTGCCTCATAATGTGACCTCTTTTTGCTTCTAAGGGCTTAACCATTCAAATGCTTGTTGAATGGTAAATCCCTAATGTTATCTATATCAGAAAGGAAATATAAAGCACACTTCAACTGGGTTTAGATTATAAATGTGTGCTTTATGAATATCAGAATATAACATGTAAATCACGTGTGTATGTGTGTGTATAATATATATGTATATATTTATATATAACGAAACAAAAAACAAAAACAAACAAGAAAACTTATAACAAAACAGAACAAAAATAGAAACAAAAAACATAAACAAAAACAAATAAACAAGATCAAAAGATATTCACTACATATGTATGTATTTAAAATGTGCTCGCTTAACGCATGTTAGGATTGTTTATTTACTAGAATAATTTTATATTTAAGAGTTCCATTTATTAACTAATAAGGATGCTTTCTTTAAACCTGGTTTCACTAGTTATAGCTATTAGTACAGGTTAATATGCAACAAATGATCACCGGTTAACATAACCTTAATGCAAAGTATTCGAGGGATAAAGCCATTCTGCATTTTCTGAAATGTCCACATACTGCATTCTATAAGTTAAAAAACATTTTATTTAGGATACATGCATCATCATTTTTGAAAGATTAAGGGAACAGGTTTTTTTTTTTTTTTTTTTTTTTCTACAACCTTTCAACTAGTTTGAAACCCAACACTCATTTTATTGTTCTTCTAAATCATAATCTGAGTTGTTAGAAAAGAGAGATGTTATGAGGCATTGGAGTATGGCTTCTCGCTTCCTTTTCATCATTACACTTCCATGTTTATTGTTTATCATATATATTTTTCTTTTTCAAGTGCTTAACAAATCATTTGATGTTTTCCTGGTACAGCAAAAAAAATTGATTCCAATCACTTATGATAAATATATTTTTGGTACCAGAAATTATCAAGTTGCACTAGTTATTGTAGTAAGGTAGCGTAATTCAAGGATGAGTTGAAGTTTTATCCTCTTACTTCAAGCTTTTAAGCTGCATTACATTAAGCTTGAATGGAATCATGGTAACATTGAAAAAAGCATATTAACTCTCCATACTCTGCGATGCTGAAATAACCCTAATCATTTCCTTTTCTTTTTCAAAGTGAAGGCTTCCACTGTGAATAGTCTTGTCTCAGTACGTAGTTTTTCTTATTCAGGAGTCTTAAATTGTTGGTATCATCGTCGTCACACGTGCGCACGTATTGGTATATTCAATAAAAATACTTCCATATGGCAAAGCTTTTAAATTTTCCCAAACAATCCATCAATAATACAATTTGATATTAATACAGGTTTGTAAAATGGATGCATTTTCTCTTTTTAAAAAGATATGGGCAGTCACTCTAATAATGGTAATATGGATAGAAATACTGTTGGAAATTTATGTGAATTGTTTAAAATATAAAAATAAGTGTATGATGGCTCCTAAATGTGAATAGTCCCACATCATGGGATTATATGAAAGAAGCAAGTATTTATACTTGTTTCTAAGAAGCTTTGATGGGGCCTTGGGGCTTCCAATACATGCTTTGTTGTGAGGAGGGAGCCCATGCATCATGACCACCACACACGCGCGACCGACCCGGCCCGGCCCGGCTCGGTTCGGGCTTGGGCCTTGGCTATGTGGTGTAGACACTTATATTTTTAGACCAGAAAAACTTGATTTTTTCGAACCGTTTTTTAATTACGGTCCGGCCCGTTTTTCTCTTCCACCGTCATTAAAATTTTCGAGCAGTTAAATCCGAAAGTGCAAATCTGCACTGATCTGTTTGTGCAAAGCAGATCAGTTATTAATTTCAGAGAGGTTGTTTTATCCTATAGGCGGCGGCGAAAGTACGAACTGGTTTTGCACCACCGACCAGATCGCCGAATCGTCTTCAAGAAAGCGACCTGGTCCGCGACTCAGCCATTGTTTTCCAACAAATTGTAGTAAGGTAGCGTAATTCAAGGATGAGTTAAAGTTTTATCCTCTTACTTCAAGCTTTTAAGCTGCATTACATTAAGCTTGAATGGAATCATGGTAACATTGAAAAAAGCATATTAACTCTCCATACTCTGCGATGCTGAAATAACCCTAATCATTTCCTTTTCTTTTCTTTTTCAAAGTGAAGGCTTCCACTGTGAATAGTCTTGTCTCAGTACGTAGTTTTTCTTATTCAGGAGTCTTAAATTGTTGTTATCATCGTCGTCACACGTGCGCACGTATTGGTATATTCAATAAAAATACTTCCATATGGCAAAGCTTTTAAATTTTCCCAAACAATCCATCAATAATACAATTTGATATTAATACAGGTTTGTAAAATGGATGCATTTTCTCTTTTTAAAAAGATATGGGCAGTCACTCTAATACTGGTAATATGGATAGAAATACTAACAACTAAAAAGCAATCCCAATGTTGACAAGTGCATACTCAATTATATTATCTGTGACCCCAAAAAGTGCGGGATGAAATCATGTTTTCATCATACTTGGTATATTGCTAGTAAGCATGACGAAGTGCAGTAAATAAGCTAAGAGTCTAAAGCAAATGCTTCTTATACGCATTATGCAACAAAGCTAGGTATGAATGAAGCCTAACTTTTAATTTTTCATGGGCCTCTTGAACATTTTTTCCATCCTTTTTCTTCCTCCAATTGTAGCCATCCTTACGGAAGTTCCTCAACACTTTGCGATCATACAAAAGCACAGTGCCACCTGATCACCGCGAAATTAGATTAAAAAAAAGGAAAAAATCATAACTAAGTATAAGTTCATTTACCAGTCAAACGTAATTGAAACAAACCCACTATTGAACTGTATCCCCGGTGTGCACCAAATATTCTGATCTTAGTCAAAATCTTTAAATATTCAATTTCAAACTTTTGAAACATTAATACACTAATTTTCTCATGGTTTTATAAGCTACATCAATACGGTGTTATGTTAGCTAAACTGTATGTATGCTTGCGCGCGCTCATGTGTGTAATCCATTGTACAACTTCCGGAAGAATGATTAACTAAACCAAGGTATCATGGTAAATTCAGTGCTTGTTGCTTACAGGTTATGTGAAAAGCAAACTTGGGAATATTGCTATGTCTAGGGTTTAATATCAAAAATAAAGCTAATTTAATATGATCGACGGTATTGACCAAAGGAAAAAAGTTAAATTAAATTGGAGATAGTGGTTCGAAATATGGTAAATCATGAATATTGCTATGACAAAAGACGGTGAAGCATTGACATGAATACAAGCATAATCCCAACTTTAAAAGATATCAGAGCCCATCTGCAACATGAAACAAATTCCTGAAAAACAACAAATTATAGAAGAAATAAGCATGGTAAATCCAATATAAAAGTTGACATGAAACTACAGGAGTACACGAATGCTTGTTATCAAAAAGATATCACTGGCACCATAGTAATACATTAATTGAACAAAAGATGACATGGAGAAATGATGTCAGTTGGTTATGGAACATCAATTAGAGGCATCGACAGATTTACCAACAACCAATCCAATATTTAACATCTCTCACTTCATTCATTGTAAAAGGGGCTGGATTTATTAATATAAGATGAGAAAAACATGAATGCCTCAGTAATGCATGTATTTACTAAATGCAAGCATTTTCTTATTCCAAACTTTTTACCTAAAATGCAACACCCATTCCTTATACTGCTAAAGATTAGCATGCCTATCAATTAAGTTTCGTTATAATGTTTTTCGTTAACAAGCTTCCTGAAAGAAGTAATGTGTTCATTCAAAAAAAATATTGACCAAAATTTGAATACAAATGCGCGGATTACAGTTATAAGACATGTATTGGGTATCCAACTGACTAGCAGCCACAGTCTAGTAATCATACTTTGAGGTTTGTCAACCGGCTGAGGTTGAAGTTTGCAGTGGCTGTAATTGGTCAATATTGCATGAACTTCGTTTGGCCTAAACCACCTAGATCGAGCCTCAATTGATAACCTCTTGAGATCCAAATCTGTTATCCATCATCAAAAGATAATATGAATAAAACATCATTTATAGTGAGGTAATAAGAAATCATACCACAACACAATGAGACATTTGCAACAGCATTAGCCTACAATATACTTAAATTATCAAAATAAAATCTAATCTGATTTTATTTACTACATGTTCTCTATCAATCTAAAGAAAATGTTTCTTGCAAAAATTAACTAACATTAGTTCTCTTTGGCATTCCTCTTCTATCAACCTTATTTTAACTTGCTGAACCATCAGTCCATCTCTAAATGGTCCTTTGTTTGCATTTTCTAATGTTACCCTGATCCCATTTTCATATTAATTTTTAATGTTACCCTGATATCGTTGTTGGTCTGCTTTACACCTTTTTAGGAAATTGGGCACATGATTTATCATACATGAATGACATGTTTTGGTTTATTTATTCATATCATATATGATTCAGTAGATTGGAATTCCTTAAAATGGTTAATAAGAGAATGACTGCACTTACTAAACAAATGTTATAGCTATTAAATAGTAAATGGCTGCTTGAGATTTAGGAGTAGCGATCAATAATATTAATCTGATGTGTATAGTTTCTAAATTCTACTGAATTGTTCCTATCAGTTATGTTAGTAATCTCAAGTAGTGATAGGAGTACTACTTATAACAAGAAGAAAGTTGTATGCTAGTTTACTACGTCTGGCTTAAAATCAAGGTGTACGAATTCAAAATTTCAAACATGCTTTGGAATAGTGATTCGCGATGGTCAAAACACAAAAATGAAATATTTAGGTTGGAATGATTTTGATAGATTTGTAAAACATGTAACAGAAAACAATTTACTGCTTGAGATTATTGATAACAATAACTTATTTTTAAAGATTACCTATCAAATTGATTATTTCTACAAATAGCAGTCGTTATCATATACTACCTTAGCAATAACGGAATTGCTTGATACAGAAGGAAATCAAGGTATTTATAAATTAGCCAGATGTTCTGGCACATGCAACGCACGTGCATATAAAATGTTCTTATAAAATTTATAATTTATAAGTAGTTTTGAAAGAAATAAATTTAAAAATATTTAAAAAATAATAATTTTATTGTTGGAATGATGTTAGGAACTAGTAATCTTATTTACAATCCAAAATTTTCATTTGTTTATATATTTTAAATTTTTGGTCTTTTGTGATATTCAGATTCTATTTTCTGAACTTCGACGTCGGACACGTTGATTCAGGATTGAACCATGCTTTTCTATACATACATACATACATATATGTATATATGGCAAGCATTCAGTTGCACCCCAGATACGGAGCACCCCAAACGCCTCCCGATATTAGCCCCGCATTTATATTAAAGAAAGTGAGTGGGAAGTGAGAGAGTGGATGGAAGGAGAGAGAAGGGGAAATCCTTGGTGCAAATAGAAGGGCAAATGTGGTATTGCACTGTTACGGGTGTCACTGAACCTCTCTCTATATATATATATATGTATATATATATATAGGGATAGGATCAGGGAGCCCCCCTGAATTTCAGCCCCCCCCCCCCCATTTGCACCCCAATTTCAGCCACCCATTTATATTAAAAAAATTGAATGAAAAGTGAGTGGAAGATGAGAGAATGAGTGGAAGGAAAGAGGGAGGAAATGTGTGGTGGAAAAGTGGTAGGCTAAAGGGGTGCTCACTATTTGGAGTGTCATTGAACCTGCCCCATATATATATATATATATATATATATATATATATATATATATATATATATATATGATAACTAATGAAATTCTCGCAAGTGGATGCAAAATTCAAATGAGTTCCAATTTTTATTTTTATTTTAGTAATGAAAGGGGATAATTTTTTAGCTTAATTCTAGAGTAATTATAAATGAACTTGAGTTTCTATAATAAATCGATGATATGCTTCATATAGAAGTATGCTACTTAAATTATAATGGTGGTATTACTTAACTAAATCAGGTGGGAACTTTAACGTCTCAAAATACAAGTATAAAGAATTCAAATATATACAAATGTAATATATAAAATTGAGAGAACTAGAATAAATTCCCTGTGCACTGTCTCATTTTCACGCTTGTGCTATTCATTATGAAATAGACTTTATAATTAATTGCAAATTCTAAAATACACATTCTAGGATAAACTTTTTTGATCCATCATTTGAAACATCAACTTCATTCTTCTTCCCATGATCCTCATCATGCTGTTATAATGGTTTTTTTTCAAGATGATTATAATATTTTATACAATGTGATTTTTAACTGGGTTTGTTCACAAATTCTAGGGATATGTGGCACAACTTAACAACTAAAGTAAGAAGGTTTCTAACTTCCGCAAAAGCAGCAAAAGAATTTATGTTTAAGTAGACTCGTGTTGTCTGTACAGTAGTTTTTTACGTATTTTATTTATAAGTTAAATGTGAAGACATCACAGCAATAAATACAAAATAAATAAAAAATGTGTGTTTGCAACAAGAAATCTAATTGATAGTTGGTGCTTACTCTCTGTGTTGCTAATGGCACCCAAAAAAGTGCTTAAACCCAAAAAATAATAATAATTTTACATGCTATTTCTTCAGTTATCTCTAAGACTTTGATGCCTCTTCCACTCCCGTACACGACATTTTACAGCTCTCATTAAAATTCAAACCTCTAAACCCGTACGCGACTTCTCTCCCTTCTTTGTTCTCTCGCATGAGCGGCTTCTCTTAGTAAAAACCCTTATTTTCGAAAGTTTAGAAGCTCCGACAATGGCGAAAAATAATGTTGTAAAGGATGATCTTAGAATAAAATGAGGGAAAGATGAGTTTAGTCAAATGATTTATTTAGATTGATTCTTTTTGTTGGAGTTAGATTCATTAGTTTCAATTTTGATGATAGGACATTGAGATTAGGAAGAATATGAAAATGAACTGTGTTCTAGTGATGAAATTAAGTGGGACGCTTAATAATCACATGAACATACAATTTCATTCTCATCGCTCGAGCTTTCATCATCTTCGTATTTTCTAGTAATCGTAAGCTTGATCTCCTATCAACAAATTTGAAATGAATGAATCAAATCTTAACCAAAAAAATCAGTATAAATATTTGTTTAAAAAATCAATAAAAAGCCAATCAAACTCCAAGCTAAAATCATTTATAAAAAGCTCATGTTACTAAAATCACCCCATTTCTTTTATTACAATTAGTAACATAATTTGCAAGATTATTTTTCATAGTCTTCGAAGCTTCTTACTTTAGGAGAATTACGGTTCCAGAAAGAGAAGTCGTGCATTAGATGTATGTCAATATGAGCACACTAAGAACAGTTGTTTACAATCAAAAACTTATACTTAGTGAAGTGAACTGCTCAGAGCTCCATGATTTCTTCTTCCTAATACTTGATTTTAGAAAATTAGAACCCTTAAAATAAACATTTCCGGCAATAAGTTAATTCCACAATATACCGAATGAATTAAATATTGTCTAGGAAAATATGACCAAAGGATAAGATTTTTCCTTGTGCTATATCCCTCAATCAAAGTAAGTTTACTCGTAAAATATTGTTGAATGACCTTCTAGTTGATAATGATATAATTTATACTTGTAAAAATCATGGAACCTATATATATATATATATACACACACACACACACACACACACACACACATACATACATACATAGTTATAGTTATATAGTTATATGTTATTTCTATTTTGGAGCACTCCTTTTGCACCTGAATCAGTCACTTCAGTCATTGTTTACATATAATAATAGGCAAGTGAGAGAGAGCTAGGTGTGAAGAGAGAAATAAGATTATATGGTTGAAATCAGAAGGCATTTAGGGGTGTTGCGTTGTTTGGAGTGCAATGAAACGCTTCTTGTATTTACGAGCGTTACGACACGAGTTTCACGCGTGACCATAATATATGTTTTACGCGTAAATTATGTGTTTCTAGAAACTGTATATGTTTAACACATTCAAGAGAAAATGATTTGCACGAACATTCTGTTATATTTTTACATTGAAATGATATGTAATTAGTTTGAATTTTATTTCTAAGTTGTGGTATCTACTTTTTTTTATTAGTTTAATTCATTAGTTGTGTTGTTAATTAATAAGGAACGATGATGTAAAGAATACCAACTTGTTAGATCCTATGTTTACTTTAACTGATGTTAAGAATTGTTAATGCGTTGAATCCAGTTTGAATTCATAAAATGTTTTAATTGTTATATCCTAAATTCAAGTGAAAGGTAATTTTGAAAATTCGCGATCGGACCAAAACTTTGCGCTTTCAAGACAACTGTATATGTGTGTGTGTGTATATATATGGGGCTGGCTATTTAGACACAAAATTAAACACAAAGAGATAGACACAAAGCCTCCACCGTTGGATTTGTTTGTTTTTATGTGGAGAGTGGAATTCATGGGTGGATCCAGCGGTTGAGATTTATTGTGTGCAATTTTGTGTCCTCGTTTTATGTCTAAATAGAGTTTCCCTATATATATATATATATATATATATATATATATATATATATATAGAGAGAGAGAGAGAGAGAGAGAATGTGTGTGTATAAAGTATATTTATAACTTGTAATAAAGAAACATAAATAAGGCATAGAAATGTTTGATATTTATTGCTTAGTGGTAAGTCCAAAAACATGGCGCCTTTAGCCCATACCATTTAACATTAATAAATTTGTAGAAGTGCAAATCTGGATCGTACCTTGCTTTCAAGTTTGATAAAGAAACCCTCTTTCAAGTCGTACTTTTAAGTATGCATCTAATAAAGTTTTATAATTTCTTTTCCTTTTTTTTTTTTTTTTTTCTCCTTCAAAACTCAAATCTACATTTAATCGCGGGTTTCAACGAGGTTCAAGAAAGTGGTGTTTACCAAAGTTCCCTCGGTAGAAAACACTTGCGCGTATTACAGTAATCGTTACTGCGATAAGCCTTGTACGTTTTAATCCAGGAATGAGCACTTTCCAGTGCACCACAAACGCACTACATCTCCTGCTCAAATTTCACAAATTCGGTGAAAATTTGCACCTCTATGATATATATCCAGTTTTTTTTCTAAAAAAAAGAAAAAAAAATGGAAGCAAAGAGAGAGAGAGAGTGTGTGTGTCCAGTTGATACCTGCTAGTGTAGTGAATCCATGGATTTCCCTAGCCAAAAGTGGCAGATGATTTGATGAGGATTCTTCCATGGTAAGAGGAAAGCTATTTAAAACCCTGCAGAATGAATCAATATCAAAAGAATAAACAGAGAAAAAAGGATGAAAATAATTGGAGAAAGAGAAGAAATGGACCTGCTTTGCTTTGATTTTTAATCATGGACCCCGATAGTGTGAACAGATGTTTTCAGCACAGAGAGGTAGTTGAGATAGGCAATCAAGACCGTAACTTGCATTCAATATCATAACGCCTTTACACAAAAAAGAAAAATCTACCGCTCGGGGTATATATGCGTGTCTGTCTCGAAATGACGTTTATCTTGAATGAAATAAATTATTTACTGCAGCTTATGGGTGCCTTCGCAGCATTAAATTGTCATGCTCAGAATTTTGATCGCGTCCGACGTGTCGGATACGAACACATTTTTCCTCTTTCAAATGGAACGACTTTTGAACGTTGGAAATCAAGCCGTTGGCGTCCAACACGTTGGAAATCACGCCGTTGGCGTCGGACGCCAACGGCTTGATTTCCAACGTTCTTTTTTTTCCCCTACAAAATCATCACCTTCACCTACCTCTTCATCCACACTACAACAACTCAATCATCTTCTATTTATTTTCAACCGAATTCGAGCACCAATCAGGTTTTGTCAGTTTGGTGTTCATATTATTTTCCGTTATTCAACCTTGTTTTTCCCTAGTTTTTTTCAGTTTATTTCTAATATATATTGTTTTTCATTTTTCAGTATGTCCAATCGAAAAGCTGTACATCACTGGTCGTTTACTGCAACTCAGATTATGCTGCAATGTTTTGTTGATGCATATGGTGCTTGTGGCAGCAACAAAAAAGGCGTTCATAAAGTGATTGCAGAAAAGTTCAACGGTGCCATAGAAACCATTCCGGACATCGAACCGATTAACGAAACCAAGATCTGAAACAAATACGATAGTCTTCGACGAGATTGGATGAAATAGGATGCACTAATGAACAAGACAGGAGCGGGTTGGGATGCTTATAAAGGAACGGTCTCCGGAAGCGATGAATGGTGGGAAGATCGTGTTAAGGTCTGTAAATTTATTTTGTTACCATTCATTTATAGACAGTTTCTTACAATTTATTTTTTACATTTAGGAATTTGGAACGGGTGTCTTGAAATATAAGAAACGTCCAATAGAAAACTTAGAGATGATGCAACAATTATTTCGTGGGACGAATGCACGTGGTCAATCGTCGTACACTTCTGTTGCTACCGTACAACTGTCGCAGACTGGCACGCCGCCATCAACAAGAAGCACGTTTGACAGAACATGGGCTTTCGATGGGTTTTTTAATCCATTGGATGAAACGCAAAATAATCATATTCCAAATTTGAATTTACCATCAAATCCTCCAGTGTAACAAACTTCAATGAATCCACCAATTTATAAAGCTACAATAATCCCTCCGTCCACCCAAAATCCAATGAATCCGCCTACTCAACCAACGCCACGTCAAAATTTAAGAAGACGGCGTGGTGAAAGTGACGATAAGATGGCTATGCTCATTGACCTGATGCACGAGAGACAGATGAAAAAATCTCGCACGCATTCTGATAGTCCTAATACGGGTACTAACGTGAAATCAACGGAAAGTTCTACAACTTATGCAAATACGGTAGCTCGCATGCAATGTCTTGGAGCAACAGGTGAGTTTGATGTTGCAGACGCACTATTATTTGTTTTGGACCCCAAAATAAATTATATGTTCACTGTTCTTCCGGATGAAATAGCGAAAAGCTGGTTGATCAGAGGGCTTGCAGACAAACGCCACGAAAAAGAATATCAAACTTATCTGATAAATACCAACAAGTAGGAGGTTCATGTCATCGTGTTATTGTATTTCTGTCGTATTTATGTTTGTATTTTTTTGTGTAAAGAAATGTAGTCGTTTTGTTTTACGAAATTAGTATTTAATTAAATCAAAACAAATAATTTAACAATTAAATACCCTGCTCAGATACCACGTTCAAATACCCCGTTCGCAGCTAAAAACACATTCCCCGTTTGCTACAGTACCACGCTCAAATACCCCGTTCGCAGCTAAAAACGCATTCCCCGTTCGCTATAGTACCATGCTCAAATACCCCGCTCAAATGTCACGCTCAAATGCCCCGCTCGCGTTGGTTAAGAATGCACCTTATGTCTTTCAAGCGAATGTAGACTTGAAAAATCCTTCCTCCTCCTTTTTTTTCCTTCTTTTTCGGAATGACTCCGGCTGCGTTTGTTTTTAATTAAAATTTCTGAATGTAAATTCTAATTTATTATTCAGAACTTTCTAAGTTGTTTGCTTTTTTGTCTGTGTTCTGAATAAAATTGTTTATTCTAAACATTTTAGTGCTTATTTTATGTTTCGAATGGTGAATATTGTTTTTGTTCTGAATGTTAAATGCAAACAAACAGAGCTCAGCTTCCAGCTAAAAATAAATTTATTTTGTTTCACGACTTACTTTTGCTCTAACATGCATCTAATTTATTTATTTTTAGTGTGGTGCTAAGGGCACCCTAATATGTACTTCCTAATATTACGACTAAAAAATACCATAAGAATTAGTATTATACTCTTTTTAATACCACACACTTAAAAAATGGGGCTACCACATTGTTTTACCCTATTTCTATTTTTCTCGATATTCGTTCGTCCTCAATTCTTCAACCGATCAACACACTAATTCTATTACTAATCAAGGAATTCGAACCACCGCAACAAAATGGTCAATGTTTAAGTACCGCAACAAAATTATCAATCAATGAGGAAGAAGACAGTTCATTTGATGATGGAACGCCATTATAATTCAAAATGATCGGTAGGTAACCACCGCAACAAAATGGTTAATTTTGTGTCATTCTTTTGGATCAGCGGTGGAAAGCCGTGACTTGATATACTATACGGTGGGCAACCACCGAATGAGAGAAAAGTAATATCGATATGTACTTGCAATATGTTCGGTCTTTTTACACCGTAGATTCAGCCACTGTTCGGTGATTAAAAACTGCTAATTACTTCTCTGTTCGTTTTGTAATGTGCTGATCGAACTGTCATTTGGACTTGAACAGTTCGGTTGTAATATGTTCGAATCAGATTATCAAACAATTGCTGCATAAGAGAGAGATTACCATGTTCGAATTTGAAATTTGTCGCGGAGAAGAGCGATTAAATTAGGTAAGAGAGATTAAGGTTTTCAGATTAGGGCTGGGTATGTGATTAGTTATGCAAATAATGGTTGAGTGAGAGATTAGAATAGAGAGGTAATGTGGTATTAGGAAGCACACAAAATTTAATGAGTTTTATTTTTTTAATCGCGATATTAGAAAGAACATATTGGGGTGCCCTTAGCACCACACTATTTTTATATTGTTTATATTTATCTAAAGATATACTAATAGAACCGTACAACGGTGTATGAATCGATATTTTCATCGGCACTTCTTAGCATGACTATTACATATTGAATGATAATATTTTTGGATTATTATATATAAGTTAAGACGTTAAATAGAATGTATAGTAAGAAACAATGAAACAAATATGCATGGAATAGGCTATTTGAAAGCAAAATAAAATGCAAACTATTATTATCGTACAATGGTGAAAAAAACCGATTGTTGAAATGTATAATCTTGAGAAAATAAAATATATGCTTATTACAATTAAACTGACCACATTGAAGTAATAACTTAAAGAATATATGTTATTTGATGAATACTCCTGTGTGTATCGTTTTAGTATATTTGGCACAGCATGTACCATTTTAGTTTGCATGTCTATATGTATTATATTTTTGTCACAAGTTTTCGTAATCTTAGTGTTGTTTTAATTGAACATTGTTGGAGTCTTATTATGTGATAGCATAACGACATTCATTTTTATTACATGTAATTATATGTTGGTTATTAAATGTGATGTTTGTTATACTTTTAATTGTTATATCTTATATGCACTGGAACACAGCTTAACAAAAATTAAAAAACTCGAAAGAACAAATGTGACATTTGTTTGAATCTATTGTCTCTCATTTTGTCAATATATCTTATTTTTGCTCATCATTTAAGTAGTTTATTCATTCATTCTCTTTTTAGATGGATACACGCGGACACACACATATCCATATACAAAGTCATACATATGTTTGTATACATGTATGTATTATGTACGTAAGTGTGTGTCTCTATGTATCTGTATGCACCTATTTGAATGCGTTCACATGTACATAATATTTATGATGTTTTGTTATTAGCTTTGCTTTTATTATGTGATTAACATAGAATTGTGTTTATTTTATACTCTGATATTTTGTCTTTTGTGCTGAAATAAATACTACGTGGGTATTGTTTTGTCATTTTTACAGATATGCTAAATAAATATTACGTGGGTATTGTTTTGTCATTTTTACAGATATGCCGACTAAGCCACATGCAGTTAGAAAAATAGAAAATAGAGATCAAAATGTTGTGTATTTATATATGAAGACTTGCAGACGAAGATCTCACATCAAATTGCTTTTTGGGCAAGAAAATAATTGGTACAAAAGATATGTATATCACAAATTAATGAAGAATTGTAAGGAAGCAAGAGGAAAAGAGGAAAGACCCAAATTTACCAGATTTAATTAATGCCCATTTGTGATTATATTAGGGTTTATGTTGGCCGTCTATCCTATAAATACCCATGTATTCTCATTGTAAACTCATTCAGGAATTGATAGTTTTCTTTTCTACACTCCTCTTAGGTCTAGTAAATTTGTACCGTCTATTCAATTAGATTTGGTAGAGCACAGTTTGCTATTGCATTTATTTTTACCATTAGTGATTGACCGTCTGATTAGATCCAATGGTAATCCTAATTTATTTTCTATTCGTTTATTTCTTTTCTGCAGTTTTTATCTTCAGTATTCTGTTTTATTTTTCTTAGTTAATAATTGAATTTATTATAGATATGATTAGATTCGAATCTGTAGTAAACTCAATTGCAATTTTAATTTGTTTCAATTGATAATTGTGATTTGGTCGTCAGTTCAATTAGATTTGTTCTAAATCAAATTGCAATTTCAATTTTTATTGTTTTCAATTAAATCCTCCAAATTCGTCTAACTCGCCCACGAAATATATAAATAATAAAATTTATTTTTTTTCCCCGTGTTCGACTTGCATACTACACACATGTGCGCTTGCAGTGATTTATAATAAATTTGTGCTTCTCTATTCCATATGAAGCGACAAACTAGTTTTTGGCACCGTTGCCGGGATGTAACAATTAAATTTTATTATTTATTTAATTTCCGAATTGTGTTAATTTTTATTTATTTTTTCCTTTTGTTTTCTTTTATATATAGAAAAAAAAATCATGATTAGATGATTTGGTATTAAAATATTGATACTGAAATCTCTAAGACAAGAGGAAAATAGCAAATTTGCAATATATTCTCTTGATTTCTTTCCCTTTTCAATTTCCTTGCTATTTTTTTCCTTTCCATTTTTTTACAAATTTCAAAATAAATAAAAAACTTTGTTTGCTACTTTTTTTCTTTCCTATTCTTTGCAGACTCTTCCACATCCACCCATTACCTTCAACTACGAACCCCCCGATTTATTAACCACCATCGTTTTTTGACAGCCATTACTGCCTCTCAATACTCGACAACACCAATAATTGCCACCTACAACTTCACAACCTTCCAAACCAAACTGCAACAATCAACATCCACGCAAATCCCCCCACTGGTTTGAGCAACCAATTCTGACCAATGACCACCAACGTTCGATCACTAACCAGACGTTCATCCCAATCAGTAATCAGACGTGCAATTTCACAAGGCCACAAATGTACTGAAAATCTCCACTTTCCGAGTTATAAAAAACCAAATCAGCCTTTTTCTTCCCATACGCAATACTTTCAACATCCGTACATCACCAAACCCTTACCCATAATCATCAAACCACCGCAAATCAACATCGCAACCCCAAACATCCTCAACTTCTTCGCTTCCAACCCCTTAATCTATACATCGCCTAACAACCACTGTTTCAATAGCACCATCACCTACCAAAAGTAATCGGTAATCTTCTCACGCAGCTTCCTCAAACCCTGCGAAACCAGCAGTCAACACCACCCTCAAACCCAATTCGATTTTCACGCAAATCCAAGCATCAGTTCTCCCTTATCGATCCCCTATCTCGAGCCCTAACTCTTGTTCGAAAAGCTAAATTACAAGCTCAGCCTAGCCAAATCCCAAAAGCTAATTCAAATCAAATTAAACCGCAAGCTTACTCAATTAAATTCAAAAGAAAAAAAAGGAAGGTAACGTTTTATTTTGTTTAAGGGTATTTCATTTTTGCTTTTCATAGGGGGGCGGGAGTTTGATTTTTGACGTGAGAAGTTGGGACTCGTCGTTCCCTTCTGTGTTTGCTTTAGGTCCTCTTGAGAGATTTATTTTTGGTGTGTGTTATTTGTTTTGTTGCATTCGATTGTGTTAATTTTGCATTTTAATTCGTGACATTGTTTTGAGTGCGAGAGTTGAGTCTAATTTTGTTTTTGTGGGGTTCTTATTTTCGTTGAGTCTAGTTTTTTTTTTTTTTGTGAGTCTAGTTTTGTCTGATAGTTACTTTGAGTTTAGTTAGTTTTTTTTAAGTTGAACTAGTTTTGCTTGTTTAATATATTTTTCTACTCTAGTCGATTTCTTTAGTTTAGGTTTATTTAAATTTTTTTTTCAACTTTTTGTTTTTGTTTATCTCCTTGCATTATAACAAAAACACCATATTACACTTTAATTTTACAACGGTGGTAAAAGCACCGTTGTAATAAATGGTTTTTACAACTGTCAATTCTTTAAAGTTGTAATAAACGTATTTTTAACAACTTTTCATTTTATTAGTTGTAATAGATGCCTATTACAAACTTAATGTTTATAATATCTATGTTTAATAACTAATTATATTAATATTTAATAATAATTAATAATAAATTTAGGAATCAATAATATTTATTAATTATTATTAAATAATTAATATTTAATAAGTAGTAATTTATTTTTAATAGTTAATGTATGTTAACTGCTTATTAATCAAATGCATGTTAACTGTTGTAATAAACTTATCTTCAACAATACTTTTACTTTGCCTGTTGTAATATATGTCTTTTACAACTTTTCTTTTTCGATAGTTGTAAAAGTATCCATATTTAACAACTTTTCTTTTTTATCAAATGCATGTAACAAATTTTTATTTTTGTCAATTATAATAGATGCATATTTCTAACAACTTTTCATTTGGCTAGTTTCAATCAATGTCCATTACATTATTTTTTGCCCATCGCAATAAGTAATTTAATAATTATAATTGAATAATACCACTTAGTAATAAATAATAATAAAAAATCGGTAAGTAGTAATTAAAATTAAATAATAATAATTTACTTGAAGTGAGAAATAATTAATATTAGTTGTTGTTATCAAATGATTAATAAATATTAATCAATAATTAATAATAAATTTATACGTAAGAATTATTTTTAATAGTAATAACAATAATTAATAATTATGTAGTAATAATTAATAAAAATAATTAATAATCAATAATTCAAAATTAACAATAATTTTTTATTAACTTTTAATATTATGTTTAATAATTAATAATCAATAACCATTGATGATAATTACTAATATACACATAATAATTAGTATTTGGTAATTAACATTAAATAATCCTAATTGAAAAATAATACATGATATTTGACATCAGCTACTCATTTCCCGCCCTCTCATTTTCATTCGCCGCCTCTCATTTTTATTTCCTGCACTCATTTTCATTTCCCGCTGACGCCTTATTCCCAAAAACCTAATAAGTTCCAGATCCGACCTCCTCTCCATCCTTTCAATTTCCCTTTTAGCTTTTCCCCTCTCCACCATTATCATATCCTTTCTAAGCTTCATGTTTCTCGTTTGAATCCCTTTGTTCTTTGTACAACCTTATATTAAGTTAAACTCCAAATCTTATTCCAGAATCCGAGAAATGGGCTTCTAAATAAACCCTTTGGATAGGATCTGGAAGGAACGCTGGCTTTGTTTAATCGGCAAAGCATCAAGACATCAGTGAACTGGGTGATTTGGCGAGCTCATGGTGAATATCTGTTCTCCAAATCGATCCTTCGAGCGGATCTGTGAATTGTATTGTTTCTACCTGACTCATAAGGGGTAAGACCAGCAATTGGTTTCAATTATAAGAATTTTGTGTGTGTGTGTGTGTTTTTTTTTTTGATGAAAGTTTCAAAGATCTAATTTTTTTGGCTTATTTGATTTCAATGGTGAAACCGTTTTCACTGCCTACTTATACGCCAAAATTTTAAAAATGTTATCTAGATAAACCAATTTGCATCTAAACTTAAGATTCAATTTCAGGCATTTTTCAATATTAATTTTATGGATTCTGCAAATTAGCGCTCCATCTTTAGTTCCGTATGTGTTATATTCATGGCGGTATAGTTCTTTCACTGCCTCAAATTTATGCTTATGAAGAATTAGTCTGAAGGTTTCAATATTATCATGGATTAAGTGGCTATATTTTGGTATTTTTATTCAAAGTTTGCTCCTGAAATTAATTTACACGCTTCAAAATTTGATTGGCATGTGGTATTATATGGTCTATTTGTCCCTAATTGAAGATGATCAATGATTGTTAGTTATTTGGTTGTGCTTCACATGTTGAAGATTTAATATTTGATCTACAAGTTCCTGTGTTATTCAAGACGCCATGACAAAGAGAGGGGCAACATTTTTCAAAAGCTTTGGGTTATTTTAGGAACTGATTCAGTCGTATAACTATTTGGGGAAAAAAATTCAAATACTGTCTCCTGCAAACTTTAGATGTGTGTACCAACTTGTGAGTTCGAGAAGTGGGACCTGACAGAATGTTTTGAGATGGTTGATAGTGTACATGTGGTATGATACAACTTAGGTATGTGCTAAAATTGTTCACTCTCTCATTACTTGAATGTCACTAACTTAATGCAGATTATTTTTTAGGGCTCACCTTCTTGTAAATATGTCACTAACCTAATTTAATTGGATTTGCAACTAGTGAAGGTCCCCTGCAAAATGAATGCTAAGAAAGTGTCAAACAAGTCGTGAACTCAATTTGGTACAAATAGATGCATTTGTTGTAGCAAGGGAGTGGGTCTTATTAGGTTTCAATGCAGATGTGGAGGTCTGTTTTGCAGTGGTCATCGATTCTCGGACATGCATGACTGTTCTTTCGACTACGAAGCTTTTGGAAGGGAGGAGATTTCAAAAGCAAATCCTTTAATTAGAGCTGCTAAAATTATTAATAATTGAGCAGGTATGTTCGTTTTTTTATAGTTTAAATTGGTGTTTGTCGTTCTACCATGCTCGAAAAATGTTTAAAACAATGTGAAATAGAATATTTCCTTCTATATGACCTATAAATACATTTGTATCAGACATGTATATATGGTATGGGTTAAGAACTTTAGTTCTAAAACTTGGCTAAGGTATTTGCCTTACTTGGAGATTGTCTTCATGTCCCATATTCAATGGTTGTGTAGGAGACTCAATTTATGTTCATGTTAGGATTTATAAATTTTTTAAAAAAATTGCGGAATCAAGTAATTATGGACAGTGATGTCAATTAGATATTTACAAAAATTTACCTCCTTTGTAGAGAAAGGGAAACAAGCTCCAAAAGCCATTAATAAGTAAAGGAGTCTCTTTGAGAAGAATATAAGTAAGGCGACTGATAGTGGGGGCATATGAACATGAAGAATGAAGGATAATTTTTGGAATTTACATGTTACTATTCTAGTTTGGCAATGTTTCATTCACAGGTTAGAAAGTTTGGATTAAATGACTACTATGTTTATTAATGGATTTAGCTATCATCTCAATATTATCATCTGCTAATTTGTTTTCTGAAAGTCCAAGTGCATATGCTCTTTGGACCACATGCAGTTCATGCTATCAGGTACGTTAAGCATTATTGTTAAATTTTCTTCTTACATCATAGAGAACAATTTGTTCGATTCTTATATATATATATATATATATATATATATATATGTATATGTATGTATGTATGTATGTATGCGTGTGTGTGTGCGCGTGTGTGTTTTGTAGCTTGTGTATAAAATGCTAGTTATGTTTGATGTTATTAAGATTTGGTATTGTTGGCTTAAAAAAACACTTTTTGTTCTCCTTTCTAACAACATACATATTCTTATGCAACGGGTTTGATCACTGCACTGAACTTGCATCAAAAAGATAAATGGCATAAAGATTTTGTTGTCTTCGACTAGTGTACTCTCGTAGGATATGCAATTTTTTATGGATAGCTTATGCTTGTACTAAGTTGCTTTATAATGGTCAAGTATGTAATAATGCACGAAATGTTGTCTAAAACTTATTGTTTGTAATACTGAATATTTGAGTATTTTAATAAATTAGTTTGCAAGTAACTATAATATCTGATTTGCTTATGGAGTATTGCTATATTTCGTATATTGTTCTTTTTCTGTTGCAGAAGATATCTATTTTTTTAAAACCCAAATGTCAATCACAACGGTGCATAACAGTTGTAGTAGATATTATTACAACGGTGCATAACTATTGTAATAAAGTTTATTACAACGGTGGAAAAAAGTTGTAAAATATACATATTATAACGGTGCTGCAACAGTGCAAAAAAGTTGTAAAAGATTTTTGTCTATTACAACTTCTTAATACACGACGGTTTGCCCACCATTGTAAAATGTATATTACAACAGTTTTCCACCGTCGTAATATGGTCATTTTGTTGTAGTGTTGCTTTTCTTTTTAAAAAAATCCGGATCAAAGTGAAGAAGGAATTCAAGCAAATAAATCAAAGGAATCGAAATCGACCAAAGCAAACAGTGGATTTTAATTGCTCTAGACGGACAATCATACCACATTGTAAAAATTTTAAATATTACAGGTGTTCTACTGCAAAGAAAAAAATATAGAAATTGCTTATAAAAAAAATCTATAGGGGCAGCGGCTTGCTTGTACTTTTTTTTAATTTCTGCATTTATTACTGTCTGATTGTTGTGGTTTGCTGAAATTTCCATAATTAAAACCATGATTATCATCGTTTTTCAACAATAAACCCTGATTACATATTTCAAAATATTTAACTATAAGAGTGTATTTTATGAAATTGATTCTCTTAAGGGTGTTGCAGATATATATTAGTTCAATTTATCGAACTTTTAGCAAAAGAGGTTGCATACTACCCGCAAAATATTGGTCGCATCCCTTAGTATTTATAGTTTAAGTGAACGGCCATAAGGCCCTCTTCCCATTCAAATCGAGATTATCAACTAATGGGATATACTTGAGTACGTTATCTATTTTGTAATAAAGCTACTTGTGTCAACCTTAATTTTTTTGATTTTCTATATTCGACAATGGTGAGTGAAAAAAGTTTTAGCCACCATGATTCTCCTAGGAATTCTCAAGTAAACCAAAAAAAAATCTAATATGATGGATCAAAATCGAATTAACCAAAATTTTCAAAATCTCAATGTTAGAATGGATAGACCCTTGTCTCTTCGAGATCGATGTTACCTAAGTAGGATTGTTCAACTTTCTGTCATCATATTTCCATCAGGTGTAGGAAATTTTGAACTTAAACATTCTTTTATTCAAGGGGTACCGAAATTTACTGGTTTTGAAAATGCTTATGAATTGTATGCATCCACAACTAGAATACAACAATAATCAAATGAATCAATCAAGCTAAGGCTAATTCCATTTGCACTACATGAAAGCGCTAAAAGATGGCTAATTCTCTTCCAAAACATTCTATAAGAAGTTGGGATGAATTTGTCACTGTATTCTTAAAACAGTTTTCCCATTTCATAAAAATCTAAAAATCCGAACTGAAATAAATCAATTCAAAATAAGGGGGAAACCTTTTCAAAATACTTTGAAAGATTCAATCAACTTCTATACAGTTGTCCTTATTATGCAATTCCCAAACATCACTTATGTCAAATTGCATATGAAGGGCTAAACTACCAAACTCGAACACAACTAGAATCAATGTGTGGAGGAGAATTTATGTCTAAAACAACCGATGAAGCATGGGAATTCTTAGAAAATTATTCTGAAAAGGACACGTAATGGGAGTCAATTTGTGTTCCCATTCGTACTTCTACTAGAGGCGTGCATGTCGTGGATCCAATTCATTTTCCCTTAGGAAATCAAACTCCTGGAATCATAAAAAGACAATCCCACTGTTACCCTCAAGATTAAGCCAATGTCATAACTCAAAATAATCTTTGTTCGTCTATGTATAACCCTAGTTAGAGATATCATCCAAATTTCTCGTGGTCTAATCCCAATATGTCGCGAATCCATCTCATATGATTCTAAATTCGAATTAACAAGCCCCACTTGCTTCTAGCCCTCAAACTTCTAAAATTCCACCTCATTCCAAGCCTTCAAGTCAACCATATAGTCAATCCAACTTTTAATCATCAACTCAGTCTCCTAAAACTTTTCAAGAAATTGTTCGACTAGAGAAACTAATAAATAATCACGATGCTAAACTTGAACAAATGATGAATATGATGAAGGAATTAATGAAAATTAATGAGAAAGGAAAACCGCCTAGTCAGCCCGAGGTGAATCCAAAATATAACTCTCATATTGTGAATTTTTGTGAGGATGGAAATTATAATTTGGTTAATGTTGTCACCACCCTCAGATCCAGAAAAATAATTGACGATAATGTTGGCAATTCCGATAATCATTAGATTTCGACCCCGCTCGAAAAGATTGACACTAATCCGATGGCTACCAAGGCCAATTCTTTTGAACCTTCCGAATATCCATCTTCTTCGAATGTTGGCAATCCCAATATCTCTTCTTTTAATGTCGGAAACCCCGACAATACATCTTCCTCTATTACTGGCAATCCCAACAACTCATCTTCTATACCTTTACCTCCTTCACTTCCCATATCGAAACCTTCTTCTTCGAACGATCAAAATTCTAAAAGCGTTTATAAACCAGTAGCCCCATTTCCTCATAGACTAAACAATAAGAAGAAGGATGCAAATTTCAAAAAAAAAACTTGAAATTTTCAAACAAGTTCGTGTCAATATTCCACTCTTAGATACCATCGAACAAATTCCTCAATATGCCAAGTGTCTAAAGTCAATACTCACATCAGTCATGCGTTACTTGATCTTAGTGCAAGTGTCAGTCTTCTTCCTTACACTGTTTATCATCAACTTGGACTGGGGAATTGAAACCCGCGAACATAACAATTCAACTAGCCGATCAATGTACCAAAAACCATTTGGTGTAATTGAAGATATTTTGATTTAAATTGAATAATTCTATCTCCCCGTGGATTTCATAGTCCTAGAAACCCTGCTTGTTTTGGATCCAAATAGTCAGATTCCATTGATATTGGGTCGTCCCTTCTTAGCTACCTCAAATGCTATCATTAATTGTAGGAGCGATCTACTTCGACTATCATTTGGGCACTTAACCATTGATGTGAATATTTTTCATCAACCCAAAGAGATCGAAATAGGAGAAGTCAACATAATAGAAACAATTTTGGATGACACGTATGATTTATCTTCTCAGAAAACTTCACTTTCCTCAATAGACGTGTCCACTACGTCTTTTGAATAATTATTCGAAGATGAGCTTAAATTTTTAAATGACGAATTAGGAGTATGTATCAAAGAAAATCTTAGTTCCATGCCATCGAATGAAATTGTTGTTAAAAACTCAAGTTTTTGGGATTATGGTATTCTTTATCTGAATGGTCTAAATCATTATCACAATAGAATTATCATAGGGAAGAATTTGATTTCAGAATTTATTGACATGCCAATTGTACCTCTTAAATCAAATAAGAAATCATCATGCATCATTTTCTATAAAGGCAAGTGTGGAGGGAAAAGGAAATTTCAGTCTTCACAAAACATTCATCATCATCATAGATTTCATTTTTCATATAATTGGAACGCACACATATAGTGGTTAAATTGCATTTCATTTTACAAATCATCCTGCATTTAATTCACCTTTGGGTTCTATATTTCGCATTTAGGAAGCGTATTTATAGTTTGGACACTGTTTTATCCATGTGGGGGGGGGGGGAGTATGCATTACATTCTTTTTATTTTTCCTTGTTTTTTCTTTTATCTTTTCATTTTCATGCAATTAGATAGGACCATCATGCATTTTAGGTCATAGTAACATGCCTCTTTTTTTTTTTGGGAAAAAAAACTAATTTTAGATTGGTACAATGAAGCAAATTAACAATTTTTTTGGTCAGTTTATATAGTAAAAAAAAATCTTCTCTCAACTAAGATCGAATAAGAAAAATAATGAAAAGTTGGATTACGAGCGATAATAGTGTAACCGGTACATAGGAAGATTCTTAGGTGATGGCCATGAAATTCATTCTAAATTGTAGTCTTTGTTTAATGAGTGGAGGACTTAAAGTACACGTGTTGGCTTTTTTGAATATTTAAAACTAAGTTGTGTTAAGCTGAAATCCTGTAACTCTTTCTTCTTCTTATATTCAAAAATAATAGTATACCAAGGATATCCAACATTGCTTGTAAATCTAGCGCTGGTGTGCAAACCTGCCAAGCTCTGTTCTAACTCTCACATCAGTCCGCGAGGCAATGCATAGGTGGTATACCTTGGTCTCATTTTATGAGTTAGACACCTAAGGATTACTAACATACTGTTGATAAAGTCAGTATCGATATGCACAATCAGCCAAGCTCTATCCCAAACTCTCACATCAATCCGCGAGGCAGTGCATGGGTAGCATATCTTGGTTTTTTAAGTTAGGTGTGTTTAATTAATAATAAATCTTCATTTTTACAGAGATGAAGAATAACCAATGATGCCCAAACACTTCTTGACCTTTTTGATTTGACTAGTCGTACACATGGAAATGAGAATACCACCTTGCAAACCGTGACAAGCAAACTAAGAATTTATTTCATAGTTGCACTATGTTATCAACCAAACAAACTGGCTAAGCTAAAATTTAACGTATGAAAACTTGAATTATTTGAAAAATTGTGATGAGTTGAGGAACCAAAAATTTCTATAGATTGATTTTTAATTGTATACTACTATGTTGCGACTTTTATGAAACAAGTCGTGTTTTCATTTTTATTTTCTTTTGCATATGCATGTTGCATCCATGTAGTTGCATTAGAACTGTAACATATTGCATTTGGATTTTTGGGTAGTATCCGCTGAAAACGCTCACGAGATATCACTTGTCCTATTAGCGACACCTAGAGGTTTACTGGCTTGTTGCATACGCTCAATGCAATCGTGTTTCCTATGAAAGTGTAACCTATCTAGTTCATATTTTCATTTGTGTTTTACTCGAGGACGAGTAAAAGATAAGTATGGGGGTATTTGATTAACATAGAAATATGTTTATATTATACTCTTATATTTTGTGTATAAATAAATATTACTTGGGTATTGATTTGTCACTTTTAAAAATATGCCGAGAAGCCACATGTAGTCAGAAAAATAGAAAATAGAGATCGAAATGTTGTGTATTTATATATGAAGACTTGCAGATGAAGATCTCATATCAAATTGCTTTTCGGACAAGAAAATAATTGGTAGAAAGGATATGCATATCACAAATCAATGAAGAATTATCAAGGAAGCAAGAGGTAAAGAGGAAAGGCCCAAATTTACTCGATTTAACTAAGGCTCATTTGTGATTGTAGTGGGGTTTAGGTTGGCTTTCTATCCTATAAATACCCAGGTATTCTCGTTATAAACTCATCCATGAACTGAGAGTTTTATTTTGTTTTCTATACTCCTTTTGGGTCTACTAAATTGGTTTCATCTATTCAATTAGATTTCGTAGAGCATAGTTTGCTATTGTATTTATTTTTACCATTAGTGATTGACCGTCTGATTAGATTCAACGGTAATCATAATTTTATTTTCTGTTCATTTATTTCCTTTATGCAGTTTTTATTTTCAGTATTGTGTTTTATTTTTCTTAGTTAATCATTAAATTTATTATAGATCCAATTAGACTCGAATATGTAGTGGATTCAATTGTAATTTTAATTTGTTTCAATTGATAATTATGATTTGGTCGTCGATTCAATTAGATTTGTTCTGAATCAAATTGCAATTTAAATTTGGTTTAATTGACAAGAACACTACAAGAAAAGTGACTTTCAACAATACTAAAACACAGTATTTTGGGCTGCTTGCTGTTATTGAACCTTCAACAAAGTGAAATACAAAGTGAAAAAACAAAGACAATGAGCCAAAACGCTGAAATCCTCATGTGAAAATTTTATTAACATCGTTCTCTCTGAAAATGAAAATTTATTAACATCGTTCCCTCTGAAAATTTCATTGCTGCGTTAAATTCATTTCCCCTTTCCCCCCAAAATAGAAACCTAAATCCCTTGTGACATCAATTCGTAATTGCCCTTTGCAAATATCTTAATTGGCTCCTCTCTAAATCGCTTCTACCTCTTCTCAGCAAATCTAAAACGCCTCGTCTCTGTCACAACCGCTACCCAGGAAGAAGCTCACCGTGGCCATCTAAGAGATATTGAAGTTGAAATTGAGTTATCTTGAGCAAAAGGTGAGTTTTGTGAATCCGTATGCTGTAACTAAATAAGTATATTTTCTAATTGTTGGACACCCTGCAGTTTGCAATATTGGAAGCGGAGCAGAAGGCTGTAGAGGAGGAAGGACCAGTGACTTCCAAAAGGCGGGGTAATAAGTATATTTTCTAATTGTTGGACACCCTGTAGTTTACATTCCAGTATTGCTTTTCTTTCCTGGTTCTGTCTTACTGCTGCTTCTGTTTTACTACTATCACGAGTTAATGTATTTGCATGTTTATTAGATATTGTTATTCTAACGTTTTCCTTGAACTTAGAAAGACATGTGCTTAATGTACTTATTTGCTGTCAAGCAGTTTGATTCTATCACTTTGTTATCTCCAAATTATTTCATATATGATTTCTAGGATATCAAAATGGATAATGGGATTTACTCGGAGTTTATAAGTGGTTTATGTGATGGGGTCTTCTGGTTTTACTAGTATTACGGCTGATATTACAGTTTCGTAGTGTATAATAATATAACTAGGAAAACAGAAGCATATGATTTCTTAAGGATGGGTCGTAAGTTAATTAATTAGTTTAGACATTGACATCTGCTAATAACAATTTGTATTTTAAACCAGTTTGAACCACATGTACATTACACTTACCGACGATCTAAGGTGACTGGGACAACGTTTGCTAACTTGGTCGGTGTGCCTGCGTACTTCCCCAGTCAGAGCCGGCAACAAAACTTCAGTAAAAATGGACCATCAATGTTGTGTATCTATATCCATCAATTTTATGGAACACGTGCGTGTGTATCGATATTATAATTGTCTAAATCAGTTTTTTGCTATAAGTACATTTTGTGTGATTTTCTGTTTATGTCCAGGATATCCATCAATGTTGAGGACTTGAGTGACGGAACTTTGTCTCAGCAAACAAGTAATGATGTGGAAGGTGCCTTTTTTTATTTCTTTGTTTCTTTTGAGTTAATTTTTGCCTTCAATGTTATCATCGGACAAAGCTGGTCTGGTAGATGTTTAACCACTTTTATTATGGCATATGTTTAACCACTTCCTCACTCTATGCTAAGTAAAAGTTTTGCTATGTTATATAGAGAACATGATCTTCATATTAACTAGAAACTTGATATTTGTTCATATATGCATATGCTTGTAAGGTTATTTGAAGTGTCAGCGCCTAATTTATTAATTTTATATACATCAGTAAGCTATGGATTTTATATTAGCTTAAGAAATCAAACAAGAATTAAATATGCTTATGAATATACTGTTATAAGTTCACCATAGAAATAACAATATGCTTATGAATATGGAATTTTAATATGTACTATGGCTGAGATGATAAGAATCCAGTTGTGGTTCAGCCTAGAAATAACAATATGTACATTTTCATTCATCTGTTTTCCATTCACAAGTGCAGAACTAGTCTTAGAACCCTTTTTAAACTAATATAGTGATTCTTGGCACTTTCCCAGGTCTGAGTTTCTAGGTCTGATATTTGTTCTGAGTTATGCAATTTTGACTGGAAATTATTTCTTGTGATGGTTGGCATGCAAATTAAGGTTTTGTTCTCTATCTCTGCTCCAATAATGAAATAAATTTATTAGTCTGAGTTTCCTTTTGAGATACATTTTGTCCAAGTTATTCATAATGATCATTGTGAGCTACATTTTGTCTGAGTTGCCTTTTGAATGTTTCGGTTGAAGTTTGATGTCAAGGTATAGAGGAGATGGTGGGATCATTATTGATATTATCAGGTTCTGTTCTGGTTTTTTTCTACGATCATGGGACTAATATGCTATGTTCATATTGAAATCTATAATTTGACACATCGGAGAATGATGTGAAATTATAGCCTACTAGTTCACCGTATCTTTCAGTAAGGCACAATGTTCTTTGTGTTATAATTATGCCATAAAACGGGCTTGTCCCTGTAACATTATATTATCTTAGAGTAATAATTGAATCCTTTCCGTTGATCGGAATTTGAGGTTATCTTTCTGATCGAGTCGCCTTCTAGTTCGCTCCTTTGGGGAGACATTCATGGACTAATGTGTTCGAATATAATGATAGTGTACTAGATTGGTCGGTGCCAGTACAGGCAATGAGCTGTATAAGTTCTTAACTAAGTTAAAAAATATGAAGCAATCACTTAAACAATAGGCCAAAATTCCACCTTCTACATCTACAGTACTGAATGTGTTAAGAGAAAACAATGGTCAGATTTACAGCAGATTGTTAGAAAGTCCAGGAGACCATCTTATATTGTAAGAATACAAAGATAATATTTTCCAGTTAGAGTGTGTCATGTACAATCATGCTTTGAAATGAGACAAAAAATCTAAAGTCAGACTATAAGAGGTTGACCAATGCTATATAATACATCTTATACAGCTGTTTCTTTTGAAAACATTATTTGTAGTAACAAGGATTTCAGAAATTGAAGCTCTACTGGAGAAAGCTTCTGAGCTTGTAGAGGATTCTCAGCCATGAAAACCAAGCTATTACAGGTATCTTATTTGTATTTTCTGTTTAGCTGGATAATTCTAAATGACATCTCATTGAGAATGATATTATGCCTTCTAGAGTAGAGCTGTTTACGGGGCTTACGGAAATTTAATTAAGCAAAAGGCATTATGCCTTCTAGAGTAGAGTTTGGAGCATTGCCAACTTAAGGATGTGGTCGCTGGATGCACACTATACAAAGAGTAAAAACTTTGCAAAGAGTAAAAACTTTGCAACTTCTTACAGAGTTTGGAGGTATTATGTTATACCAGGAGAATTTCTACCACCAATATATTATCTTTTTTCTCTTGTAAATCATCCATTTTAAGATAACTGCAGGTGCTGAATGGAAAACCTTACAATAGAAAATGTGATGTGTATAGGTTTGGCATGCCTTGTCCTAACCTTAGCTTCTCGGAAATTACGTCTGCGGTCTTGCATTAAACAACCCATCTTTAATTGGTTTCATTTACAATTGCTTGAAATACCTAATTTTATTTGTACTATTCCATAACACTTTTACAGTGAAATATCGCGTCGAGGCATTAACAGGGATCCAAAATCCAATTCTTGCAGGACAAGAGCTAATTAAGAATAGCGAACGAACAAAATGGATCGTAGTCAAACTTGGGTCCAAAGGATCATTGATGATAACCGAGTCTAGTGTTTCTTGTGCACCTTCATTCAAGGTTCCATATTTGACCCCTATTGACATGTACTTCATGGATTGGTATGTATTCTCTAAGTATTTAGTTGACAGGAGTGTGATATATCTAGTTATTCACCGAGAAAGGAGAAGAAAAGAAATTTTGAAAGTGGGATCAACAGTTACTCTAGTAGTCCTAACACCATTAGCTTGGCGAAAATTGACCGTGTGATTATAGGACTTGAATGCCCTTCAAAAACAAATGCAAATGGAGCTATGACAATTGCAGCCCCTAGTGACATGTACACATATGCGCGCCTTTAACTTTGCTAAAATTCTCTATACAGACTTTCTAGACTGAATTAATAAGCAAGTTGCTAAAATTTAGTGCTTACTACGGCCGTATCAGTAACAGTAAATCCCTCGTTGCCATGTTAGTGTGAGTCAATTGGTTTTTGTTTTCATGCTCAGTCAATATACCATTAAGTGCACTAATGGCAATGTTACAGTTTTTAATAGTAAAATACTGATAAAAATATTGAAATTTTGTGGGTGAAGGTGCCAAATTTATATTAATCATCTAGTTCTTATTTTATTCATATATTTTAAGAAAGAGTCGTATATAATCTAGAAATTGAAACTGAAATTTAGCTCAAAATTATCTTAACTGCAGTTATTGAATGCTTGGATTTATTCCGACATGAACAGTATTACCTGGTGGAATTATCAACGGAGGGATATCTAAAAGGCAAGTCTCCCTTCTTGTACCAATTTTTAGTTGGCTTCTCTAGGTTATTTTGTTGTTGATTAGTGTTAATGTTTCGGTACAGTTTGAGATGGTTTTGTTGGTGCATGGTTCTAACTATTTATCTTTTGTGTGTCTGTTGCCGCATGGTCTTCTTTCCTATTGCATGGAGTTGATTATTTTTGGGGTAGTCAGTTTGCTGTGGCACTTGTAGTTGATGCTTGAGTTCTTAAGTGACTGCTGAGAAGTATGGATCTTGTTATCTCATTTTAGACTTCAAATGCATCTTGTTATCTCATTTTTATTGATTCCTATGCCTATAATACTTTCATATAACATCATTTCCCATTATTGGCATCGTCATATTATTTATGAGTTCGGTTTAACAATAAATGTGTTCGTTTATTTATAATATAAATTTACTGACTTATTTACAGCACACACACAAGCAGGTGGTAGACTTCAGTTCATATTTGGCATTCGGAAAGAGCAGTGCAAATTTGGCATTCGGAAAACTTTGTTTGGCCGGGAGATGTTTATGAAAATGCAGGTATGCTCTCTGCGATATGTTTGATTTTCCATGCATCAAACTATGGATTTGGTATGATAATTGCATTTGGTATACAACTGCAAATCAGGTCAGTTAACAATTGCTAGTATCAAACAGGTCAGGCGTCTGAAATAAGTTTCATACGTCTGTACCAGGCCTAGGAATTGCCCAAGAACATTTTTAGACACCTGAAATAAATTTCAGACGTCTGAAATGGTCTCAGGGTGTTGGCCGAAATCCATTTCAGATGTTTGGAACTTATTTTCAGACGTCTGAACTAGGTCAGATGTCTGAAAATAGTTTCAGACGTCTGAAATTAACTAAGTTTACTAATTTTATAAAAATTAACTAAGTATTATAAAAATTAACTAAGTATTATAAAAATTAACTCAGTTTACTAATTTTATAAAAAAATTAACTAACTATTATAAAAATTAACTAAGTATTATAAAATTAACTAAGTATTATAAAGTTAACTAAGTACTATAAAAATTAACTAACTATTACAAAAAATTAACTAAGTTTACTAATTTTATAAAGATTAAGAAGTTTAGTTTATAAAAGTTTACTAAGTATATAAAAATATAAAATATTACCAAGTATTCTATAACAGTAATAGCAATAATTAAAAATTAACTAAGTATTATAAAAATTAACTAACTATTATATAAAATTAACTAAGTTTACTAATTTAATAAAAATTAAGAAGTTTAGTTTATAAAAGTTAACAAAGTATATAAAAATATAAATATTACCAAGTATTCTATAATAATAATAGTAATAATTAAAAATTAACTAACTATTATAAAAAATTAACTAAATTTACTAACTTAATAAAAGTTAAGAAGTTTAGTTTATAAAAGTTAACTAAGTATATAAAAATATAAAATATTATCAAGTATTTTATAATAATAATAGCAATAATTAAAAATTAACTAAGTATTATAAAAATTAACTAACTATTATAAAAAATTAACTAAGTTTACTAATTTTATAAAAATTAAGAAGTTTAGTTTATAAAAGTTAACTAAGTATATAAAAATATAAAATATTACCAAGTATTTTATAATAATAAGCAATAATTAAAAATTAACTAAGTATTATAAAAATTAACTAACTATTACAAAAAATTAACTAAGTTTACTAATTGTATAAAAATTAAGAAGTTTAGTTTATAAAGTTAACTAAGTATATAAAAATATAAATTATTACCAAGTATTTTATAATAATAATTAAAAATTAACTAAGTTTACTAATTTTATAAAAATTAAGAAGTTTAGTTTATAAAAGTTAACTAAGTATATAAAAATATAAAATATTACCAAGTATTCTATAATAATAATAATAGCAATAATTATAAATTAAATAAGTATTCTTCAACTTGCTCCTTCTTGTATTCTTTTTTCTTGTTGTCGAGCATTGTTTTCTTTTTAATGTGTAAGCATGACCAAATGCATGCTAACATGAACACATGTGTATAGGTATTGGAGATGGGAATCGTTGTGCATTCGGCTATAATCAGAATATCGTTAGACGTTTCTGAAGATCCCTCAACATCAAGACCGCTTGCGACAACTGATTACGGAGAAAGCGGTAACTTTTAGATGTTCATTTTGTTGGTATTCGGTGCAAACTTGTTTTATGGAAATTTTGTTTTATTTGTAGATATTGTGACTTTGTTCGACGGATATTGCGTAAATTTAGTTTATGGTGTTATTTTTTTAATGGAAATTATGTATGAATATTATGTTGTACAATTAGTTGGTTGATATATGTTACACGTTGTTGATATGTTTGTGCATGAATATTTTGATACTACAATATGTAAATGTTGTGATAGATGCAAAAAATGTTGTCATATGTGGCAAAACACTGTGATAGCGAACAACGTGTAAACTTCCAGAAATGTTGTGATATGTGGCAAAACGCTGTGATAGGAAAGAACTTGTAAACTTCGAGAAATGTTATGATATGTGGCTAAATGCTGTAGAAAAGGGAAGATAACAAGATTTTTGAAACAATATAAAACACTGTATAAACATAAGGACAACACTATTTGAAATGCTGCAATATGCCAATTTTCTACAATATTTTTGAAAACGCTGTGATATATCCAGGGACCTATAACAACACGTTGGTAGACAGCGTTCATCAAAACGCTGTTAAAGGCTATAACAGCGTTTTTTCAACGTTGTGAATAGACATATTTCTTGTAGTGGAATAATCCAAAGTTTAACGTGTCTGCCATATTAATCCCAATTTTGCGTTATTTCAAAATAATCCCAAGTTTAGGGGATGCCTTCCCACATCGATCCCACCTACTCATTAACTTATTATAGCCGGTAACTTTTCCAAACCACGTTAAAATAATTTCTTCCCCAATCTGCGTTATGGTCTTATTCATGTTCAAGCTCTTCAACTCTTCCCTTTTTAAATAATTTGTTACCACTAACTTATTCTATCCTATTTCCCAAATCACGACTCCTGCTCCCTTGCCATTGCAGCATCATTGAATCTCCATCGCACCTCAACCTCTCAACGAAATCTCAAATCAAATTTTTCCATGAACTCCTCGTTTCAAACACCATCGTCTCCTCGTCATCACTACACGCGCTGAGAATTTTCTCCTTTGAGTTCAAGTATACCTTCAAATCTAATCAAAATGTGATGAAAGTGTAAACCCTAATGTTCGAGGGAAACTTCTGAGCCCTTGAATTGCAACCGCAAGCACAAAAATAGGCATATGATTATAGATATTTTCAAAACAAGATCAATGAATTAAATTGGATGAATTTTTTGTTGAGGGAACATTGGATTAAATTTGATGAATTAAAACGTTGATGGCGGCTCCATTTTTCTAGAAAAACAAAGTAAAATGGGAAAAGAGAGGAAGATGTTATACGCGTAGGGGTGGGTTTTGCTCGTGTGGTCTGGTTCAACACTTAACTTCTTCGCGATTTTCTTCAAAATTTGTTGAAGTTGTAGGTATATTTGGCGATGGTTACAAATTCTACTGAATCAAATTGTAGTTGCGAGCTGAGAATAATTGGCGATGATTACAAACCTTGTCTTCTGTTAATTAGCAATGCACTGAAACTGCTCAAGTTACAAATTCCTCTTGCTGCGTGAATTCCTGGTTTTCTTGTTGCGAGCTGAGAATTATTTTCGGTTGTAAGCTCCGGTTTCAGACTATTACTCATTTGAAGTTGTTCATGAATTATTGTTGTTGTTAAGTGCAGCAGAGATAGTCTGTGTTTGTTACTATTGTTCCTTTTTTTTGTTAAGGAAAGGGATTGCATTAGCACTTATGTAATGGGGTGGTGTAGGAGGAAGTGAAGATTGAAATTCATGGCTGACTTGGATTTGGAAAAGCTACAGTTTGCAGGTTTATGCTGTGAAGGAAGAAGATTATAAAGGGGATTAATTAACAAAGGTTATTAATTAGCAAATGATTAAAATTTGAAACCTGCTATAACAGGTCGTCGGGAAAACGGGATCAATATGGGAAGACACCCCCTAAACTTGGGATTATTTTTAAATAACGCGAACTTGGGATTATTATAGGCAGACACGTTGAACTTTGGATTATTCTTGTCAATTAATCCTTTAAATTTTTATTGTTTTCAATTAAATCCTCCAAATTCATCTAACTTTCCCACGAAATATATAAATAATAAAATTTAATTGTCCTCTTTGTGTTCGATCTGCATACTACACATCGATGCGCTTGTAGTAACTCATAATAAATTTGCGCTTTTCAATTCCTTAGGAAAGCGTCAAACATTATGCAAACAAAAATTTGATATATATATTTTTCCTTAAACATGAATAGTTGCTACAAACATTTTTTTTTTAAAAAGTATATATTTAAATGGTCGTCTTTCTCATCGTTATACGCTTGTACTAATAAGATAACAAGATGTAACATATGAATGATGACCTATTATATGCAAAAAAAAAACTCATATTTTGACCATCTAAAAAGGCGACCCAACATGCAAAAACCTAGGATCCCCTAACGAAAACTTCAATAGGTCAGACTAATGCAAATGGCATGCAAATTGACATGAATAAGACATTTGAGCCTCAACCTAAGCATGCTAACATTAACGCAGATAAACGAAATTAGCAAAACACGGCTGATACAAGCTTTGATAACGGCTGATATCTATTTCTAGATAGTCCAAATCATATGTTCTTTTAAGAAATCAATCGATCAAGTTTACAAAATGAAAATAGTTTCTCGTCATATACATCAGTGCACATATCCAAAGAAATTAATCAAGTCATAGTCTAATTGCCAGTTAATGGTAGCATATCCTCTCTTGTCCTTTTTTGGGGGATGAAAAGAAATATATTTAAATAGCTATAAACAATTAAAAATATATTTTGTATCCTTAAAAAGATTCTTTTCTACCAAGAAAATATAATTTGGCTGCCCTAACCTCTTTGTATATTCACATAGCAAGTACAATAAGTTAGTAATATGTAATGGTTCAACGGGCCAATACGACCAAGATGTAGTGCAAGGAAATCCAGTCATGTTCATGTCATGCTACCATGATAAGAGACCACTGAGAATAGGTTCCCCTACAGATATGGGTGAGCATTTGGTTGGTTCGGTTTATCCGATGATGAAAATTGTCAAACCAAACTAAAACCGATAAAAATGAAAACCAAACCAAACCAACCAAATTAAGTTTGGTTGGTTTGGTTGGTTATCCGATTTAACTGAACTTAAAATATTTTAGACTTTATGTTTGTACTATTAACTATGATATGAAATAAATCATAAATATATGATTAGAATGTTATTATTTGTGATTCTTATGCTTTCTAAAATTAATTTTGGAACATACATAATGATTAAAATTTACTTGGATAACTAATCTAACCTAAAATATTTATTACAATATCAATAATTTTGAAAATATAATAGAAGTTCGGTTAATTTAGTTAAACCGAAAACCAAATTAAATATTTTTCTGAACTGATCACAAACCGATCTAACTTGAAAACCAAACCAAACCAAACCAACCAATATAAAATGGTTTGGTTGGTTTATTTGGTTTAACCAAATATTGCTCACCTCTACCTACAGATAAAGGTTGACCATTACATCTTCTACTGTGCCATTATTCCACTAGTCGAATGGAGCTCCACCGTTGCAAGGCTCCCTTCCTCCTCAAAAAGTAAATCCTTCCTAGTGATCAAACCAATAACACGAGAAGGACGAGTGGTGACAAATACATTGCCTCAGGCCTAGTTGTCTGAGGAGATTATATACCTTCGACAAAGACATATCTTTCGGCACTATATACAGGCATTGGTTCAGAAAAGGGGCAAGATCTAAATACATTTCTATTTCATCATACACTCAAATAAATTTAATCTATAGCATTCCCTTACTTGAGGATGGTTTAACGAAGTCACTAAAATTGTGCATGTTTGTTGTACCATGAAGATCAAAAAGGAAATGGGTTATCTGTAAAATCCACCTTAGATTGTAGAAGAACCAGTAAGTGACTTCGAAGTACTAAACCTATTACTAGAGTTTCACCATCTCACTCATAGTATATCACTGGAAAACCATTGTGTGTATTGCTCTGGAGAACAAACAAAACGTCTGCAACTTCAACAATATGGGAGTAGAATACAACCTTCTGACTGTTGCAAGCTTCTTTTGCAGTCATACTACACATGTATTGTTTAGACTGAGATCCAAGCAAAGGAATACCCCTCAGCTGGACTTGTTCTTCATACAAAACCCTTATTGAAAAAATCACCAAGAGCCTTTAATACAAGGAGGGTAAGCATGATTGTAGCAAAGTTTCAAATTGTTGGTGATCTCAACCATAATGACGCAAAGAAACAATCATTCGCTTCGAACCTCCAAGAAATGAAGCAGCACCAAGAAGAACATAACTTCCCTCCTCAACATTCAGCTTCTAATAAAATTTAACCACAAACATTCCAACCGACCGACCATAGGTTGAACTGATCAATATATCAGGAACAAGTTGGCCAGGGACTGCAGTTCCAAAGGTCACAACGGCTAAAGTATAAAGCATAACCATACATGTGAGAAGGCCCTTTGCACTATATTCATGGAAGGTTTTTGCACTGAATAAATTTCGTATAGCATTATCCTAAGTATTGAAAAAAATTATTGCAAGATCATTGTATTTGTTGACACCAAAAAGTGGCACAACACCCAAATAAAGATAATATAGAGAATAAAAATGAAAACGAGAGAAAATGCAATCACGCGCAAACTTATAGTGGTTCGGCATTAATGAGCCTACGTCCACTTTATAATCTCTTGATTATATATAAACTTTGGGTACAAATGATGGTCTAATGAGAAAAACCGAGTACAATGAAGTAATAATAATAAAATGACAAGAGATAGGCCAAAAAGTCCCTTTTCTGAAGCTTTTATGGGCTATTAGTAAATGCTACAATTCATGGGTCGACTAGGATACATGGCATCCATCCCGTGACCATAGAAATGGCTGAAGAATCTTTCTTCTCATGTGAAAAGGCCCGGCTCGGCCAGATATAGATAGGTGGCAGCTGTTCCGTAGTTTTAGGGGTAGAAGAAGCGATCAAACCAAAGGAGTAGGTCAAAGCGAAGATATTTTGCGTGGAGGACCGAGCTCGGGTCGGAGATCGACCCTAGACTTTTTTGAACCGGACACCAGATCGAGTCGGGTATGTTCTCTTTTGCTATTCACATGTTTACTCTCAGGTTTGGGTTGACAAGCTCCTAGACGACCTGGGGTCACTTCGAACCGAGACCCATCTCGACCTGAACTAGTCTTAACCGAGGTGATATGGATCCGGAGTTGTCTTGGGCTTATATATCTAACCTAGTTGAGCCCATTGTTTATTGAACCAGTGATGGCCTCTTCATGATGATTTGGCTTGATTTCCTGATATGTGTATGGTCTTGACGGCCTTGCCAAAAGCGAGTCAACACTTTGCCCCCCAAAGTATGTCGCACCGTAGACAGGATGTGCTTTGTAATCTGTTGAACAACAATCTCATAGAATTTGTTCAGTTTGTGAATGGTGATGAAAAATAGTTGTGTTCGTTTAAAATATCATTGTACTCAGACTAATCTATCTATAGAAATAGCCTGTCATTTGTCATGTCAAATCGTTGGCTCACTTATGTGATGTCACACACACAGTTCGTTGCCAAAGAGTGTCGTTATTTTGCGCTAGCCAAGCGCCCGGTCAAGTCAAACTGGAGAGTCATGTACGTGTAAGTACGAGACATTGTTGAACATGATTGTCGGGACCATGTGTTAGCAGTTAAACATTGAGTTTCCTGAATCGACATCAACCTGAGGGATGACATTTCAATTTGGGGTCGACCTGTCCCGGGATGATGACATCTATAGCCGAAGAGTCAAGCCAGACCTTCTGTGTATATGCATTGTCACTTAAGTAGAACATGAAGACTCACTTCGCTCACTATATAAGGCTATCCCACCCGATTATTTTACTTTTTACTGCTATTCGAGCCGAACAGGTTCCCAGATCGTGAAAGCCCTAATTCGCCTTCGATTCGTACATTCAATTCTCGAGTTTTCAACAATCTCGGTATGTTTGATTCGTTTAACTCATGTTTTTAACCATAACTCCATACGATTTAAGCCACAAATCCATCCCATTTTTCTTATTTTAACCCAAATTCGCATTTCGAATGCTGGAATTCGTCACTTGTGGAAACCTCCTTGAGGCGTATGGTAACGAGGAGATGGAGTTGATGGACGAAATCAAGGAGGAGAAACAATGAGCTCGGGTCATGGAATCGAACTTGATATCTTGAATCCAGGTAGTTTGGAAGTCGATGGCTAGGCAAGGCTTCTAGGTGGTCCTGCAAAGTCCAGTGGGTAAGGAGATGGATCCATAAGGCTATTGTGGAAAGAGGAAAACAGGGTGGAGGTTGGGTCGGGTCGGCCAGGCGTCATTCGACCCAAAGGTCTTTAAAATGAAGACGAGCAAGTGTCTGGTTCGATCAGGCGTGGTGGCCGATCCGAAAATCTCTAGGTTGTTGCAGTGTTCTACGTCGATGGAAGGGAAAGTTGAGTCTAGGGGGATCAAATCGAAGGGAATAACAAGTGTTAGAGGCAATAGTTGGAGCTCGAGTCAATCATTCGGCTAGTTGAGCCGAGCCTTGAGAGTAATTTGGACATGTTGGAATTGATTACATCATGACTAGTCGAGTCCATGAAGATCAACCTGGGGAATTTCGACCTGGGGTTATCCATGTTGGAGAGTGGAGTTTTGATGACAACAACCTTATTTCAGTTATCATTATTAATTCATTATAATATATATACTAGCATCTTTATCTAGAATATATATACGTATATGTATGTAAGATCAGTATACATGATTTAAATACTAAAAACTGTACAGTATTAGAGTTCCAAGAGATTCGGGACTCGGAGGAGATTCAAGACTCATGAGTATCAAGATATCAAGATTACGAGAGCTCAAGAAAATATAGTAATTGAGTCTAGTTTGTATGTAAGACTCTAAATAGAACTTCATTTTCAAATTCTGTTTTCAAATTTCAAATTCTATTTTCAAATTTCAAGTTATGTTTTCAAAATTTAAATTCTGATTTCAAGTTATTTCAAACTGCTTTTCTAAATGTTTTCAATATATATATATATATATATATATATATTAAGGTTTATAAAGTTTTATAATATATGTTTTATAGTCTTATATTATATAAATTTATAAATATGTTTATATTATATATCATTATGTTTTTATAAATTTTTATACTTTAGAAAATCCATTTTGAAGCACTAATTTTGATTCAAGAATTTCCAAAAAAAAAATATTGGTTTTAACACTTGAAATTTGATTTTAAAAATAAAAATACAATGCATATGTCGACATACCAAAATGAGCATGTCAACATATAACTATCATAAATTCAATTTTCAAAGGAAGTGTCTTTTCACTATTTGATTTGTTTCAGAAGCGTTGCAACCTTTGGGACACCATAAATAGGAGTCATTTTCGAATTTTTAACAATTTATTCTTATCCTTCTTCACCCCTTTACTTACAACAATTCATAAAATTCTTGATTTCTACACTTGTACTTTGCCGATTTCAACAAAATTTATATCATTCTTCTTCTCTTCTCAATCTTTATCAACAACTCTCTGTTTAAAGTGCTCTTGAAGAGTTCTAGGGTTGTTGTAATTGTTTAGGAATTGTTTGGGAAAGGGTATGTTTCTTCTAGTCCTGAAATCAAGGAAATGGAGCGGTGTTAACCTTGTAGCCATGAAACTAAGGGTGTTTGAATCGGTGTTAACCTTCTAACCATGAAATCAAGGGTGTTGTACTTGGATATTGATAATAATAAAACTCTGCGCAATCCAGCGTTGCGTGGGGCTGGACTTAGGAGTAATCCGAACCAGTATAAAATCTGGTGTGTTCTTTCCTTTTCTGCATTTTATATTTACTTACTTCTGTATTGTGATTGTTTTCGTGTTTGTGATCATTTCTGGTGTGATAATCATTGTGTGATTCATACTTCAAGTTAGTTTAAGATTTCTATAAATTCCTCATAAACACTATTCACCCCCCATCTAGTGTTAATTCTGCCTTAAGATCTGCTTTCCGCATCCAAAGCATAGGTTTTCAAAATTTCATAATCTGAATTTTGGAAAGATTAAATGACAACCAACACCAATAATAATAGTTCTTTTGTAGAGGGCCATTCCACTATTAGACCACCACTATTTAATGGCAGTAATTATTCTTACTGGGCGTGTAGAATGAAAATATATTTACAATCAATTGGATTAGACATATGGAATATCACACAGACTGAATATGTTGAACCCATTACTAATTTTGCATAATGGATAAATGATCAAAAGCCTGTTGCACAAAGTAATTCTAAAGCCATGGATATGTTATAATGTTCATTAGATAGAAATGAATTTAATATAATGTCAATTTGTAAATCTACTTATGAAATATGGAGAACATTGCAAGTTACTCATGAAGGAACCAATAAAGATAAACAGAAAAAGATATCAATGCTAATCAATCAATTTGAGTTGTCTAAAATGAATGAGAATGAGTACGCCTCCGATATGTATTGCAGATTTCAGGAAATCATGCATTCATTAATGGCTCTAGGAAAAACTTAATCAAAAGAAGATCAAGGCAGAAAAATACTTAGTTCATTGACTCCAAAACGAGATCAGAAAACACTAGTGATTGAAGAAACAAATAATGTCAGTGAAATTAAGATTGAGGAGTTAATTTGGAATCTGATGTCGCTCGAAGTTCAATTACAGAAAAGAAAAGAAGTAAACCCACATAAAAGAAATCAATAGCATTCAAAGTGAAAATAAATAGTTCTGATTCAAGAAGTAAAGATGATGAAGAAATTGCTTCAATGACACGGAATTTCAGAAAATTTCTGAGATATAAAAGGAGAAATAATTTTCAGAGAAATAATCAAGGAAGTTCGGGAAGAAATGACGATAGATGTTATATCTGCAACAAACCAGGTTATTTAAAGAGAATGTGTCCATACCCAAATAAATCAATCAACTAGCAGACAATAGTAATTTGTCAACGAAGAGAAAGAGAGCATATACAACAACTTTAGATGATTTAGATTCATCATCAAGTGATGAAGAGCCAGAAACCGGAAATCTAAATATGTGTTTCACAACGATTCAGAATTCAGAAAATGTCGAAGAAATAGATCTAAAAATCAGGTACACCTTAATTAGTTTTTAATTTTTTTTGTTGATTTGGATGAATGGATGTTTTGTTTGTTTGCCTTGTTTGAATCTGAAATTTAAAATTCTAAAATTCAAACTTGAACTTTAAAATTCAGATTTGAAATTTGAAATTCATAATAATAAATAATAAATATATTTTTTTAATGACTGTTAGGATTAATATTATGTTCGGGAAACAATGAACCTGAAATATAAAACGTTAATATAATAAAACAAAGTCAAAAATCAACATATCTTTTGAAAACCAACGTATATGTCGACATACCTAAATAAACATATCGACATATGTACCAGTAAATGAATTTCAAACTTTGAATTTCAAAAATTTGAACTTTCAAACTTCCCAATCTTTTCATCAACTCCTAAGGACTGAAATGGTGTCTTTAATTTCAGAAAAGTTGTGCCCATTAAATCTCTATTTATTTATCTATTCAATTATATTCTCTCTTCCTCTCATTCAAAATTCAAACACATTCTTCATATTTATTCTCTTCAAAGCATATATCAAATGGTTTCCTCTAGCACACCAAAAACCATGAGATTGACCAAAACTCTCATGGGTCATCCACACAATGATAAAAAAGTTATTCAAGTCTATGTTGACTATATGGAAAATGGAAAAGTCAACACGGGAGCCTTCGCTATGTTTGAAGATTTTCCCTCTTATGATCTTCGTCCTCTTTTCCATCAAAATGAAGTTGTAAGTTTGATTGACGCTCGGGATAACAATGAAGCATGTTACCTGAATCTCGTCAAAATGTTTTATGCAAATTTCAATTGTGGCTTTTACGAAGGAGATGAGAACCAACTATAGAGTAGGGTAAAAGGCACTCAAATTGTTTTGGATTGTGAAATTTTGGGTACAATATTAAATTGTAAGTGCATGGGCTCGTATTTTTCGGAATTCGAAACTGATGAAACGGATTTGAAAACTTATCATCACATTTTTGAAAGTGACAAAAACATGGATTTTAAAATTTGCTTTTTCCACCCAAAAGCAAGAATCGTCAACCTCCTCCTTTAACATATTCTCACTCCTTATTCTGGAAATTTCAATAACCCTACCCTCAAAGTCAAAAGGCCCTCTTTGCTATTTTTTGTGTTTATGATATAAATTGGGCCGATGTGATTATTAAAGAATTCAAGCCAAAGAGATGTCCACCAAGGAAAACACTCTTTATCGCGTAGTTTATCTTGCTCGAATTTTTAAGTATTTTAGAGTGGATCTCAAAGGAGAAGAATTTGTGTCAAGAAAGGTGTTTAATTTGGCAAATATAAATCTTATGCAAATTCCAATCATTTTTCAGCCTTAAGAAACATTTGAGGATAAACAAGCTAGAATGAAACAAGAGGAAAATCCAATGGAAGTTGATGTAGAAGAATACTCCCCTTTAGAAAGTGTAGAATGTCCCACAAATAATAGAACCATAACCAAAGAAACACTTGTTCAAAACCAAGTTAAATTTTCCATGAACCAAAAGAAGTTTTAGAAGACTTTTACCCAAAAGTCTAAGTTCATTAGAAAAATAGGAAGAAAACTTGGAATACCATCTTCCCCCTTATCATACGCTGAAATCTAAGCTTATCTAGTTTATATTATCTTTCATATTTTCTTGCATTTGCTTCTGAATCTCGTATTTAGCACCCCATATTAGTTGAATGTATTTGCTTTCAAGTAGTAATGAATGATGTTTATTTCTGTCAAATCAATCTTTAATTTACTATAAAAACACATTAGAACTAAATAAATTAATATAATAATATATAACTTAAAATTTTGTAAAAAAATCAAATACCTAAAAATCAACATGGGTATGTCGACATGTAAATATGGACATGTCGACATATAACTGTCAGTTTTTCAAATTTGTTCAGAATTTAAAATTCAAATAACCAACTAGCGTCTATTCATTTCCCATGAATTCCTGGCCCTATAAATACTTCTCTCTTCCAGGCAAACTTGTTCTAAACTTTCTCATTCTTCTCTTGTCATTCCTTTTCTATAATATCAAATTATGGCAAATCCTATTCATAATTTGAGTGAGAATCTTGAAGAAACACTCAATTCATTCAAGAATATCTTGTCTGTAATACTTCATAATCAGCGTCATCTCAAATTGAGTGAAATAAAGATGGTTGAACATCAAGAGAAGCACTTCGATGTCGTTTGTTGGTTAATCTCTTCTCTTTTCAAAGACGAAGACAACAACCTCGCTAAAGCCCTACCCACCAAAGGAGATGAAGATTGGGAAGTCATCAAGAAGGATCCAATCTTTGGAGGAGACGGATGGGTGGAATATCCAAGAGAAATTTGAATTTGTTTGAATTGGTTGGTATGATTTAATTAATTGTTCTGTTTAATTTGAATTTTCTTGAAAATGTTGCTTGATTTGGTTGGGTTTGAAACTTGTACATGATTGGATTGAAATACTTGTAAATTTTAACTGAAATACTTGAATTGTTTATACACTTTCTTGGTAGAATTAGAATAAGTAACTAGAATTAGTATTATAGCATAGATTTAGGGGGAGTTAATTAGATTGAGTCGTTTAGATAAATTTATATATTTAGCAGGAGTATAATTTAGTTTAGTATAGTATAGGATACTATACGTGTAATGTAGTTAGAGACTGTTTTTGTTGATGACAAAGGGGGAGAATTTATAAAATAAGGATTAGTTAGGATTAGTTTAAGGGGGGAGTATATAGAATTTATATAGGATCATAGTGAAAGGGGGAGTATTCGAAGCATCAGATCAACAGGTATTAACAGGTATGAATATTTTATAAATCAAGGTTGTCATCATCAAATAGGGGGAGATTGTTGGAAAATGAAGTTTTGACAACAATAACCTTATATCAATCATCATTATTAATTGATTATAAAATATACACTAACATCTTTATCTAGAATATATACATACATACATACATACATATATATATATATATATATATATGCAGGATTTGTATACAGGATTTAAATACCGAAGACTGTACAACTGTAGAGTTCTAAGAGATTTAGGATTCAGAGGAGATTCAAGGCTCATGAATATCAAGATTTCAAGAGCTCAAGAAAATATAGTAATTGAGTCTAGTTTATATGTAAGACTCTAAATAACACTTCGTTTTCAAATTCTATTTTCAAATTTCAGATTCTGTTTTCAAATTTCAAATTATGTTTTCAAAATTCAAATTCTGATTTCAAGTTATTTCAAACTACTTTTCTAAATGACTTCAAATATTATGATTTCATATATATATATATATATTAAAGTTTATAAAGTTTCATAATATATGTTTTATAGTCTTATATCATATAAATTTATAAATATGTTTATATTATATATCACTATGGTTTTATACTTTAGAAAATCCATTTTGAAACACTAGTTTTGATTTAAGAATTTCCAGAAAATATATATTGGATTCAACACTTGAAATTTGATTTTAAAAATAAAAATACATTTCATGTGTCGACATACCAAAATGAGCATGTCGACATATAACTGTCATAAATTCAATTTTCAAAGGAGGTGTCTTTTCACTATTTGAAATGTTTCAGAAACACTATAACCATTAGGACACTATAAATAGGGGTCATTTTCGAATTTTTAACAATTTATTCTTCTCCTTCTTCACCCCTTTACTTACCACCATTAATATAGATAAAATTCTTGATTTCTACCCTTGTACTCTATTGATTTCAACAAAATTTATATCATTCTTCTTCTCTTCTCAATCACTATCAATTAATCTCTATTTAAAGTGCTATTGAAGAGTTCTAGGGCTGTTGTAATTGTTTGGGAAAGGATGTGTTCCTTGTAGCCCTGAAATCAAGGAAAGGGAGCGGTATTAAGATTGTAGTCATGAAACCAAGGGTGGTGGAATCAGTGTTAACCTTGTAGTCGTGAAATCAAGGGTGTTGTACTTGGATATTGATAATAATAAAAATCTGCGCAATTTAGCGTTGCATGCGACTGGACGTAGGAGTAATCCGAACCAGTATAAAATCCGGTGTGTTCTTTCCTTTCTGTATTTTATATTTACTTATTTCTGTGTTTGTGATCATTACTATTGAGATAATGATTATGTGACTCATATAGTAATTCAAGTTAGTTTAAGATTTCAATAAATTCCTCATAAACACTATTCACCCCCCTCTAGTGTTAATTATGCCTTAAGATTCACTTTTTGCATCCTTAACAATCCGACTTGAACCTTAAGACCCAATTTCAAAGCAATCTTGTTTAGCTCCATACCTTCATACATAAGAATGATCAAAGAACTAACTTCAATTGCATATATGGATGGTTAGGATAGTGCTTAAAGGACTGAGCCTATGAACTTGACACTGCATACGAACTCGAATGGTTCGAACTCAAAAATATTGTCTCTAATGTTTCTGATTATGCAATTATTCCCATACACTCCATCGCATGCACTTGCACTAGTACACACAAGGAGTGACGGTTTTAATTCTCTAACCAATGATCATTCTTGAATAACATAACCAACACAACTAGAAGATGCAACACCCGTGGATTGGGAGATGGTGGGGGGAAAATGCTTCCTCTGAACCCGGACATAGAATCTAGCTCTTCTATGGAGTCATATCCTGATCCTAAATATGAAATTTAGCCTCACGACCAGGAGGTAAATGCTTCACCCCTCAAAGAAGTGGAAGCTGCGGAAGAGGTGGTGGCTGAAGAGGGAGCCCTATATGCTCGCGCTAAAGATGTAATATTTGAGGATCCCAAAGATTCTTGGCCTTGTACAATGGAGGGGGAAAGTTGAAGAGGTTAAGTGCGAAACACATAATTCCCTAGAGAGAAATTCAGATTCTCAGAGAGTAGGAATTTCCTCACAATCATACGAGGGTTTATGTCGATGAGCCGACAGATGTGCACGGTCGGGTTTATTCCTCCTTTTCACCCTTTCATCGTCAAATTTCTTAGATGCATGAAATTGGCGCGGATGCAGCTTCATCCCATCGCTTATGCCAACTTAATGTTATTGTATGTCTTCTACATGGAGCGTCCTTATCAGCCCCCAACTTTTGATGATGTGATCTTCTTTTTTAACTTCAAACACAGGGAGGACCCAACTCCTTCATTTCTATTTTTTGAGGCCACTCGTGAAAGAAAGATTGTCGAGGATGTGTTGAGGAAACAAGGGGACATATGGCCGAATGGTTCTGCATTCCTCAACAACCAGGGCGTGCCCAAAGATAGCCCAAATGCAGTAAGCATCGAATCACAGCCTTATTGTTATATTGGTCGCACAAAAAGGTCTCTTACTGTAACACCCCACATTCCTTAATATCACCCGTATGAGGATTTCATTAAGAAACTATGGAGCATTGTAGGTATAAAGACATAAAATATCACTGAGACTAAGATTTCATAAGACAATAAATAATAATTTTACAGCGGAAGAAGAAACTTTCATTTAAAACACAAAACAATCTTTGCTACAATTAACCAAATAGTTACACAGTGTCATGTCCCAAAATCTCAGTCAAAAATTAACAATATCAGAGTAAAATAATACTATCCTCCAAATAGTCAAAAAGATACAACCTAACATTGGAAGAGAACAGGAAGTAATCCATCTTTTGCGGAGACATTTTACGACAAATAGACAAAGAAATCTGAACTACACAGTTTCTCTCTGTAAGCCCGAGGGAAACAAAAGAGAAAAGAAGAAAGGAAATGGGTCGGACATAAATCCTGGTCAGATGCCATGATTCCCAGGTCGACTACTAAGTTTAAGTAAAACAGATAAATAGTGGTTCTAGTGTCATAAAAGAGTAAGTGTCTATACATATCTAAAGGTAAACAATAACTGACATGAACTAATAATAATGATTGGCTATTCTTATAAAAAAGAGAGAGACAGTAACAATGATCATACTAAGACTGACTGACTGGTTTGCACTTCTGCATATTCAGACAAAAACAAGTAATTAGGAAGGAATTCCCTAATGTTACCCACAGATCAGCTTCTTAAACAGGATATGAATAATCTATGCCAGCTATGGCATTCAGGGTTATCAGTCTCGAACTCATCAACTAAAATGGCACAACCTTAATCACACACGTTACGACATCTTATCTTCCACTTTCGGATCCACCTACGCTCATGATTCTGCCAGAACGATCCCGTACCTCTTATGATCCAGTTCAGTATAAGCATGCCTTGATCCCTACTTAGTGCAACGCCCCGTTGATAACCAAGAAATACTGACTGATATGGGTCCCATACAAAATGCATATGACATAAGCCTCCCTGAGACTTCGTCCCCAAGCTAATTAGATTTTCTACGAGCCCCTTATATCTTAAAGGAATGGACCTCTCCCCGCTTATTAATCCAGTGTTGTAACTTAACCCGTTTTAAGTTCATTAATAAGCCCAGTAATACAACATGTTATTTCTTAAATTGTAATTAACAAAAGTAATCTACAACCTTTTACACTCGAATTGTAATTAACGAAAGTAATCTATAACCCTTTTCTCGCTTATTAATCATATATGTTTAACTTAACATGATTTAAGATCATTAAAAGCCTAGCTACATAATGTTCTTTCTTAGATTGAAAATAATGAAAGTAATCTACAACATTTTACCCTCGGATTGTAATCAACGAAAGTAGTCTACAACCTTTTTTCCCTGGATTGTAATTAACGAAAGTAATCTACAACCCCCTTTATCTCGCTTATTAGTCCAGTGATTTGACTTAACCGATTTTAAGTTCATTAATAATCTTGGTGACGTAATATATGTTATTCCATAGATTGTTATTAACGAATGTAATATACAATCTTTTTTTATTAACATGTCACTTATTGTCAAGTTACAAGTTACAATAACATGTTTTTACTTAATTATAATTAAGTATAAATTTCTCCAATTCAAATGTTTTCCATTTGCATGTTAATGTCCAATTAAGTACCATTAATCCCAATTAACATGTTTTCCAATGCAGATTACTTAATGTCAAATTAAGTATAATTCATTCTGATTAACAAGTTTCCCTAATACAGGTTACTTAATGTCATATTAAGTACAATTAACATATTTTTCGAATTAATGTCAAATTAATATGTTTTCCAAATTAACTTCAAATGAACATGTTTTCCAAAATTAATATCAAATGAATATATTTTCCATTTTAATGTCAAACATGTTTTCCCCAAATAAATGTCAAATGAACAAATTATTCAATTTAGTGTCAAATGAACATATTTTACAATTTAATGTCAAAAAATATGTTTGCCCAAATCAATGACAAATTAGCATGTTTACAAATTAATGTCAAATAACATGTTTTCCAAGTTAATGCCAAATTAACATGTTTACAAATTAGTCAAATAATAGGTTTTCCAAATCAATGCCAAATTAACATGTTTCAAAATTAATGTTAAATAACATGTTTTCCAAATCAATGCCAAATTAACATGTTTCCAAATTAATGTTAAATAACGTTTTTTTTTCTTCAAATTAATGTATAATTAAATAGGGATTATCCTAATTTGCAAGTTTGCATGTTCATCCTTTTGAATTTATCCCATTTATAGTGTATATATTACCAATTCCTAATATCACTAAAATCCCCTTATTAATATTATTTCAAATTATTCCAATTTTACGCAAATTTAATAGTAAAGGCTCAACGCAAAAACAAAAGAAAAAGGAGAAATGGATCTAAGCTCAGAAATGAACACAATGAATAATTAGGCATTACAAGACTGTAAATAAAACAGTGACAAAGAAGGGGATAAGGAAGAAGAATGTACTTAAAAACAAATAACAACTGAAAAGGAATAAGTAACAGACAACAATTAAAATGAACAACAACATGTAAAAGTTAAACTTATAAAACACTGTAATTGTCAAACTTTCGAATCCAATATATTTTACTATCTAAATCCTTTTTATTTGGATTACTAATCATTGTTACAACTATTGTATCTATTTTAACATTAATTTAGAAGAGATCTGATAATCACAGTAACATTCACAAAAATTAGAGCAAATCTAAGTAGATCCTCTCCATCTATGAATATCCCTCAGAAATATGTATGGAACCAAATGTAACGACCCGGGGAATTTGCGATCCTGGTTATCGGCATACAACACTATGTCGACTATTCAAGCATCGGAAATACCGGATAGTCCATGAAAGAAATTAGAGGGTGAGAATAGATAAGATAGAAATTTAGAATAGAAGAAGAAGAAGAAGAACATACAACATCAGAGTAAACACGAATCTCACAGCGGAACGAATAAATATTTTTCATAACATAACTTTGAAATAAATTAGTATCTGTGCAGTAACATTTATCAGAGTACAACACTTACAACACAGCGGAATAAACAATAGCTATATAATCCTGAAGTCTCCTGCTCCAAGTTCTCCAAGTATATCTGTAAAAACCTGACTACTTGAATACCCATACAAAATTGGGCACCTAAGAGTTCAGGGAAAACAAAACAAAATAAACTCTGGGTCAGTCATGGGACTGGTGTGAGTAAAACAATTTAAAAACAGTTTGAGCAATTAAACGATAACTCATAAGACCACGCCGTATAATGGAACAGGTTTTTTCTTTATGAGAATCCAAATCAATTTGATTTAACTTTCAAATCAATTTGAAAGAAATGATAAACTTTATATCAAAACTCATTGATATTATAATAGTGTCTATCAACCACAATATAATAATCACCTAGCAGAAATGCTTTCATCTCACGTTCTACATATATAGTATACAATCAAAACTGCGAGCACTTATTGGATAATGGATTAACAACTATGACAAGGTATGGAACCACCTTCCGATAGTGTACCTCTAGAAAGGAATACACTGGGTTCAACAAAAACATCTTGCAACCCGACCACACATGATCGACCACTCATTTCGCTTGAGTGTATCGAATATATATCACCAATGATTGGGAACAACAACCGTTTCCCAAATGGGACAGCATCGACAATAGATTATAGAATGAAATGGATATCTCTAGATAGGTGATAATACACCCTAATTGGCAGCCAACCACTTAGCCATGCTGCATGCCTGATTTTTTTTCATTTCCCAGTTGTGAGGTTAGAGGCTTCGCTTATCTCTGACAGATCACACATTTATTCACTTTGAATGTCACATCGTCATACCCGCCAAATCACAAATTGATTTCCCCAAAAATACAAAGCGTATACAACTAAGAGAAACGAATTCCTCCGCCATCAAACGTACATACGTTTGAAGGGATCAGCTTACGTGATCCATTAAATATACTCTGTCAGACATTCTTCCGTACAGGTTGTCTTGGGACTGGATAAACCAAAGATACTATTTTGTAAACAGGACAGCCCTTTCACAACTCCGTCTTCAATTATCTTCATCATATTTGATTGTAACGCTAACGCACATACAGAGTGGTTTTCCGATAATGAATCTGATCCCGGTCTCTCCGTATTGATAACGGAAAAATAGTCAAAAACTTCGATAGTCGGTGAGTTAACTATCAAAGAAAAATACGTGTGCAAACAACGATATTATTTCCAGATGGAAATTCTATCAATCAAACATCATTTAACATTTATCTCTTTAGTTCATTACTTTATCTCATGTTTTCATATATTCAACATTTCTTATTTCCTAAATTTAGAAAATATACGTTATAAATCATTGGAAAACATTTCCATCTCTTTTTCACATATCACTGTCATTCCAGTATTCTTTATCATCAAACATTTCATTTTCTATGATTAGAAAATATCTCTGATTATATTTGGAAAATGTTTCCAAACTCATTCATTGGATTTAAACAGATGTTTAAATAAAACATCGCTCTGCCAATTCAAACTGTTATCTTCATTAACTATATTCACTTAACCGAACTTTACTATCAAACCTTAACCATTCCTTAGTTACAAACGAAGTCAATCAAGTTGGGGTATAACTACCTCTCAGACCTTAACTGAACAACATTTCTAACTTCGAAATAGACAAAGTTCACCTTCTAAATCTTTAACAAACTTCCTTACGTAACTCTCGGATTCTATTTACGAATCCACTTCTTTTATCGAAATCATTTGATTATAACAATAGTGTTATAATCCCTACTTCTGAAATATCTAACTTAAGTATAACTTTTATTTATTAATTTGGATAAATAAACAAACAACTAATTTATTTATAAATAAATAAATCTTAATTAAAAACGAAAAGTGAATAGTACTTTCCCGAATTCGATATAATCGAATTCGACGTATAACTCTCTTTCGAGTAATCTCTATTCGATTAAATCCTTCGAATAACCAATATTCGATTAACTCCCTTTGAATAACTTTTATTTGATTAACTCTCCTCGAATAACTAATATTCGATTATCTCTCTTTGAATAACTTATATTAGATTAACTCACTTGGAATAACTAATATTCGATTAACTCACTTCGAATAACTAATATTCGATTAACTCCCCGCGAATAACTAATATCTGATAACTCCTTTCTTCGAATAACTATATTCGATAACTCCTTTCGAATAAACTAATATTCGATAACTCCTGTCGAATAAACTAATATTCGATAACTCCTTTCGAATAAACTATATTCGATTAACTCCTTTAACTCTAATCAATTTACTCTAACTCTAATCGATTAACTATAACTCTAATCGATTAACTCTAATTCGATTAACTCTATTGGATTAACTCTATTCAATTAACTCTAATCAATTAACTCTATTTTGATTATCTCAAATCGATTAACTCCTTTGGATTAACTCCTTTCGAATAAACTATATTCGATTAACTCTATTGGATTAACTCCTTTGGAATAAACTATATTCGATTAACTCCTTTAACTCTATTCGAATAAACTATATTCGATTAATCTTTCTTTCGAATAAACTATATTCGATTAACTCTATTAAGTTTGACTTCATATTTCAAATAGTATCCCTTTTCCAAATTCTATTTATACTTCTATTTATAGAATTATTCATATAAAATCTCCTTTTTATTTCTAACACTTGAATCTCATTTAAAATCCCCTTTTATAACTCTATTTATTTTCTAAATAAATAATTCCTTTTTATAACTCTATTTATTTTCTAAATAAATATTTTTCTTCAAATTCTACTTGTTAATGTTTTACCAATATTTCCCTTTCAATTCTATTTGTAAATGGTCTACAAATATTCCCCTTTCAATTCTATTTGTAACTGTTTTACAAATATTCCCCTTTTAATTCTATTTGTAACTGTTTTACAAATATTCCTCTTTTAATTCTATTTGTAAATGGTTTACAAATATTCCCCTTCCAATTCTATTTGTAAATGGTTTACAAATATTCCCCTTCCAATTTTATTTGTAAATAGTTTACAAATATTCCCCTTTTAATTCTATTTGTAACTGTTTTACAAATATTCCCCTTTTAATTCTATTTGTAACTGTTTTACAAATATTCCCCTTTTCAATTATTTCTATTTATTTACCAAATAAATATTTCTTTTTAATCTATTTATTTTCTAAATAAATATTTTCTTTTTATAAAATCTTTTGATTTTATAAATATTTCTTTTTCAATATAACATTGAAAATTTCCTTTTTAACATTCCAGTATCCCTTATGGTATTTAACGTACCATATAACAATGATTGGTATCATTCCAACATACAAAATCAACAACAGACTTCATATCACATCACATAACACAATATATGAAAAACAGTAAAATAAATGTTGAGGAATCCAGTTGGATTCCTACGACCTGTTTCCCTGCATCACAGATGTTAAACAATATAATTAACATCGATTTAATTTCAATATGAAATATTCTGCTAAACAAAATCAATATTTTATTAACGATATATATATATATATCCTTATCTATAATTTCAACCAATCACTTAGCAGTTTAACCAACAGTCAACACATAGAATCAAGCATCATTTAGCAGTTCTAAAAATACGTTATAAAAATATAACTATTCAGAGTTGGTGAGTTTTACTCACATTGGACGATTATCGTTAATAACAATAACCATCGCTTGATTCTGACAGACAATTTATTTTGCAATAAATTGTACGAGCTCCAATTTACTCCCAGTCAATTCCATGGTGTAGCCACCGTCCACACGATCCTGACGAATCTTGTTTTGTTGAATTCCGATAACGTATGAGGGAGATATTTAAATTACAGGTTAATACAATTTAAATTTAAACTAAACTTTAATTTATTAAAAATCAGGCCTTTACCAAATCATTCGGCCCACTAAAACAATCAGACCCGCCCCTCTATCCTTCTTCCCCAAAGCAAAACCGCGATCAGCTCCCTTTCCTCAATGGCCATTACCGCACCATTCTCCACCTCTTTCTCGATCATCTCTCCACCGAACTTCTCAAGACCACCGCCATTGAACTCCACTTCATCTCCTCTTCAATCCTATACCACCCATCATCTACTCGCAACATCCCTCAAAAATGCGACTACCGGAGTCCGCGACCCCCCAATACACGGGCGCGACAACATTCGATAGGAGAATCCACCAAAACCTACACTCCAGTCCCAAATCCTACAACAAACCCAACACTAACATTGATTCGATGCATTGATGCTCATCTCTCTCTCGAAACCCAACCCTAGCTGACATCAAAATCGAACCAGCGAACAGAATCAAGTTCGAACAACTCAAAAACTACATAGAATAGAAGAGTATCACTCAGCGATCATATGTATTTTGATTTCTAGGAATTTATTTGTTTTTCATATGATTTTTCAAAGAGAGAAACCTCACGTTGGAAAAGGAAACAGACGACGGTGGATATTTTGAGGAAGTGAATTAGGTTAAAAGTTTTAAAGGGGTATATATAGGGAATTTAGATATTTTAGGATATTTTAGGATATTTTATTTTTATCATTTTATATCCGTTTCTGCACTCTAAAAATTCCTACGAACACACACGGTATCTAAAAATCATGAAAATGGAAATACAAGTAGAGTTCGACATTATGGACCCAATGAAACTGGTTTCGTCGAATTTCGACTCCGTTTGCTCACACAGCGTATTTTTAACCGTCAAAATACTGATTGTTTTTCACATTAAAAATCCGTACGACCACACACTGACTCCAAAAATCACGAAAATTGGAGTCTAACAATAATTTAATATTGCGGATCCAACAAAATTAGTTTCGTTGAAAACGGAGGTCATATGCAAAACTGGCTATTTTTAAAGCTCTAAATAACCCATTTAAATATATATATATATATATATATATATATTTAAAAATAATTAAATTAAATATAAATAAATTTATATTATCGTATATATTCACAATAGAATATCATACACTCCAGAATATTCGTATATGAATTTCTAACTCAATATTTCAAATCTCGATTAAATCGATATTCGATCTATAATGAAATTTCTTATATATATCGTTATAAATTATAAAGGAATTCCATAGCGACTATTTTAAAATTTGATTTGGACATAAATCAAAATCTACACAATGAAATCCCGATTTTTCTCTTCCACTAGAAAAATATACTTCACCAGCTCCTAATGTTTCTTGTTTCACAGAAATCCGATTTAAAATGGATTATGTATATTCGATTAAAGTTCGAATCACCAAAATGCGAACTGCAGCGCCATTTCGAGATCGATTATAATTATAATATAATTATACGTTCAAATTTCATTTAAATAATATATTCGTTATTCAAATTCAAATTCGAAACTGGAATATATATATTTTGAATTGCCCAATTCACACTGTATTGCTATTTCAGCTAATTCTGATTATTTCAGAATTATATATATTATTTAATTATTATATTAATTAAATATTCAAAGTTATTTTATTAAACCACCATTAAATCCTCTAAATCACTATATAAATAATTAAATAAATTAATTATTATACTACAAATATACGGGACATTACATTCTTCCCCCCTTAAAATAACTTCGCCCTCGAAATTGCTAAGGTAGAAAACAAACCCTATTGACTGGTTTTTTTTTTTTTTTTTTGTTTACTTGTTAACTCCAGTTTCAACTGAACCAATTTATTTCTATTAACAAAAAATTTCAAAAATCCTAAAATTTTCGAAAAATTTCGCCAGCACCTCCTTTGTACTGGTCAATCGGTACAACTACAACTCGTCTCTCTGGGCCATCTCCAACCCAAAAGAAAATCAAACAACCAAGCGGCTTGCCAATTCAGCTCATAAATCTCATACCCATATAAATATAAACTGGTATGTTTTTTTTCGGGCATATCAACTTTATCACTTTCACCTGCTATCAATTCAACATCTGCCAATGTCATCTCAACCAATCCCCCATCAATATCTGTAGCTATTCGCTTATATCCAAAACAATTTTCATTTCAAACTCGAGTTCCATTCTCGATTCCAATTCTTACTTATCAACTCAATTCCATTCCAAATTATTTCATAATCAAATCTGGATTCTATTTAACTTATTTTAAGTTAAATTCTAATTTATATATTCACCTTTTCCATCTGAATCTTTTTAACTTCATAAGTTAAATTTTAGTTTCAAATTCAGAAATTTAATTTCCTGGGTTTTATTTCAAATCAAATTTGAAATCATAATAACAATTCAAAACCTTTGAATTTCTGAACACTTGTTTTTGCAAAACAATTTAAAAAAACAAAATCTTTGGTAGTAATCCGTCACTCAGCAACTCGAAAATGAATACTGATGATGCTGCAGTATCATCAGAATTTATTTTCCAGCGATCGAAGTGAGTTCAATACTATATCACTTTTCAAAACCAATTCTAAACATTTCCACCTTGAAATCAGTTCAAAATATCATTTTCAATGCTAATTTAAAATCTCCCAGCATTTTAAAATTCTCATATATTTAATCCAATTTCGTTTACAAACACTTATTCAAATCTCCAGGGTTTTAATTCCAATTCTGATTCAAATTCAGATTAATTCATATCGTAATACTTATACGAATTTTGATTGGTTATTTACATAACACTTTCAGTTATAATCTTATCCGATTATAATAACAACCAATATATTATCATCATTCCAATATAAATCCTTTATATCAAAATATACTTTGGGTAAATTTATTTTCATTTACCCTCTTTTCAAAACATATCGTGTCGACCCATCGTATTCGAGTGTTTAGAAACTCCTACCGATATAGTGGATCAAACTGATCGACCAGAATTCATAAATAACTCAACCAATAAAGCTCCACAATATAAAACATTTTATATCAAATAACAAATATGTTCACTCGTATATATATACTCAACTCAATCTAGGGCATTACTAAACCCATCTCTACCGAGTCCCGCCACAGAGCCAAGGTAATTACATAACCTTAAGCTCTGATACCACTATAACGACCCGGGGAATTTGCGATCCTGGTTATCGGCATACAACACTATGTCGACTATTCAAGCATCAGAAATACCGGATAGTCCATGAAAGAAATTAGAGGGTGAGAATAGATAAGATAGAAACTTAGAATAGAAGAAGAAGAAAAACATACAACATCAGAGTAAACATGAATCTCACAGCGGAATGAATAAATATATTTCATAACATAACTTTGAAATAAAACAGTATCTGTATACAGTAACATTTATCAGAGTACAACACTTACAACACAGCGGAATAAGCAATAGCTATATAATCCTGAAGCCTCCTGCTCCAAGCTCTCCAAGTATATCTGTAAAATCCTGAATACTTGACTACCCGTACAAAATTGGGCACCCAAGAGTTTAGGGAAAACAAAACAAAATAAACTCTGGGTCAGTCATGGGACTGGTGTGAGTAAAACAATTTAAAAACAGTTTGAGCAATTAAACGATATCTCATAAGACCACGCCGTATAATGGAATGGGTTTTTTCCTTATGAGAATCCAAATCAATTTGATTTAACTTTCAAATCATTTTGAAAGAAACGATAAACTTTATGTCAAAACTCATTGATATTATAATAGTGTCTATCAACCACAATATAATAACCATCTAGCAGAAACACTTTCATCTCACGTTCTACATATATAGTATATAATCAAAACCGCGAGCACTTATTGGATAATGGATTACCAACTATGACAAGGTATGGAACCACCTTCCGATAGTGTACCTCTAGAGAGGAATACACTGGGTTCAACAAGAACATCTTGCAACTCAGCCACACATGACCGACCACTCATTTCCCTTGAGTTTATCGAATGTATATCACCAACGATTGGGATCAGCAACCGTTTCCCAAATGGGACAACATCGACAATAGATTATAAAATGAAATGAATATCTCTAGATAGGTGATAATACACCCTAATTGGCAGCCAACCACTTAGCCATGCTGCCTGCCCGATTTTTGTCATTTCCCGGTTGTGAGGCTAGAGGCCACGCTTATCTCTGGCAGATCACACATTTATTCACTTTGAATGTCACAACGTCATACCCGCCAAATCACAAATTGATTTCCCCAAAAATACAATGGGTATACAACAAAGAGAAACGAATTCCTCCGCCACCAAACATACATACGTTTGAAGAGATCAACTTATGTGATCAATTAAATATACTCTGTCAGACATTCTTCCATACAGGTTGTCCCGGGACTGGACAAACCAAATGTACTATTCTGTAAATAGGACAGCCCTTTCTGAGACGACCCGATTTCCCGTTCTCACGGAAACAAGGGTTATCTTTGGAATATAACACAGAAACAGATAATAGCAGAACAGATTTAAATAAATACACCAGATATGAACAACAAAATATACTGGATAAAATTAATCATCAGAGTTACACAGTATACAGGATCTTACTTAGTACAAATACAGTTCAGCTATACATAAATGTCTACAGCGGAAATAAACAAAATATGTACAATAGGAGCTGAACAGTATAAAAAGAAATAATGATAGAATCCATCTTCAGCTCCAGCTATCCAGAAAAAGAACCAGCTAAACCTGAATACAAGGCTGCCCGTGTAGAAAAAGGGGCACCCGAGTTTGAAAGTGAAACAAACTACGAGTCAGTCATGGGACTGGTATGAGAAATCCACTCAACACATATATAATATGGCTAATCACAGGACCACGCCACTTTCGTGGAACGGGTTTACTCCATTGGATTGCCAGTGCTTTAGAACAAATCTTTCTTTTAAACATCGCTATGCTTTTTATAAAAATGAAACCGTTATAAGACTCAGTTCCCATCACACAATGCAACGCAAACCGGAGGATAGAGTTTTACCTTATAACGGTCAAAATATGCTTGATACGAACAAAACAAAGGCATTTGATATTATTGTTAGTGTCTATATGTTTTGAAAACAATTTCAAATCATAACTATCAATCATAGACGGCATGGCTACCATATATCATGTCGCCATATATATATACAATCAAAACCGCACGATGTCGTATTTGGAAATTGGATTTCCGTCATGAACCAAGGCAAAAGATAGTCCTTACCGAATTCGTGACTCTCTACCCCGAGCCATAGGCAAGCGCGCAGGCAAGCCTTTAGATCGTCAGGGCCGGTCCACCGATGTGGATTATTATGCCTGAACAATACGTTTCCCCGCCCTTTGGGGCGTAAACGAGCCAACGAATGACTCCATCGGACCCGGATCGTCCGATCAAACCGAGGCGCCTCGCAACAGCAACAACCACATAGGTGAAAAGTATATAAATGTCAGGGCTGGTAGGTCACTGACACCACCTTAGCTAGAAAGAAACGCATGCCCTCCCTGATGTCCTCTCCCGTTTTAGGTTCATACCGAGGTGTGAGGCTCGCGAATTCACGTTATACACAAAGCTACGCCACACAGGCGGTGCTTTGATCATCACCACAAGACTTTGCTTTTCAACAGAAGCCCTGATCACTGCATCTTAGCATGCCACACAGGCAATTCATGCCATGCGACTGATGTCCATCGATATACAACCCCTGAGCTCGTGCGTCTCAGAGAAGGGCGTTAAGCAAAAGAATAAATTCTCCGCCGCCAAACAGATGTATATTAACAGAAATCAATCAACACAGAATAAACTCCAATGTCAGACACACAGTCCATTTACAAGTCCGTCCTGGGTCTGAACGAAACCGGAGGCACTAAATACCTCGCAAACCCATCGATCACCACATACGTCTGGACGATCACCACTCATTATCCATATTTCGGGATGCCTCCCAATCAGGACCTCGGTTACCATCCAAACGAGGTGAAGATCTCCGGTCTTCGACCACCGTCTTCATCTTCGAATTTCAATCGTCGGTCAATTATTCGAAATGAGAATTAACTCGGCCTTTTCAAATAATTCACGTATATTTAGAATTTCAAATCGATTTATTTCAATGGTTAAATTATTCGACAACACCAATATTGTTCTTAAATGTAATTTTCACACCAAACACATTCAACCATCAAAAGCCACATAAATCAAGCAAATTCATTTTATTTCCATTCCATATCGCTTATGATATTTTATAACTATTTATCGCTATTTTTATTTATTTTAAAATAGCCATTTTATTCAAAACGACGCTTCGGGCCATAAGGCGGCCGTGGCGCTGTTTTTCTTCAGATTTGATTTACACATATCTGAAAATCTAACCGTTGGATCTTCACAAAATTTACATCATTAGAAAGGTCTTTTCAAAACGAATCCAACGGTTCCAGTTTCGGGAAAATCCGACGGTCGGATCTCCCGGTACAATCGTTTGAATTTTCGATTTCAAATTACGAACTGCAGCGTCGTTATTCGATTAAGTATGTAATTATATATATATATATATATAAATATAATCGCTTCTGGCGCTGTTTTTCATCAATTTTGATTTAAACATTCCAGACAATCCAACCGTTGGATTTTTACAAGGTTGGTGCCGTTGGAAAGATTATTCTAAGGCAAACCCGACGGTTGAGGTTTCGGGAAAATCCAATGGTCGGATTCCCCGTACTAGTTGTTTGAAATCATGGTTTCAAAATACGAACTGCACGGCTTCGTTTCATTTTAATTTTATTTATATTTATATATTTATATAAATATAGTTCATTCAATGATTTCCATATCGTTTTCACTTCAAATATTTTTCTAACACCTTAAAATTTTGGAAAATTTCGCCATAACCTCCCCTGCACCGGGAGCATCGGGAAATCGCAAATAGCGTTCCCGGTCCTTCTAATCTCAAAAAGAAAAAGAAAAAGCCAAGCGGCTAGCCAACAGGCTCATAAAATCATCACCCAAACAAAACAGTAAATGTGTACCTATTTGTCGGGCACAAAATTTTATTCCTCTTCTCTAGCCCCTTTGCTATAACCTGTTCAATAAATATGCATGTACATATATATACAGTTCTTATCATTTATCATTTTCTATTCAACTTCATATTTGATTTCTGTTTGGTTTAAAGACACCATTTATTCTAATGTTACATACATAGGTGCAAATCATTTCATTAGCTAATTAATGAATATTTCATCTCATATATGTTTATTTTGAACAAGTGGCTATTTTTAACACTTCACATTTCAACGATTAATGCATACAATAAAAATGTGATTTTTATTGTAAAACAATTCATTTCAAAACACTATTTTTCTATATAGTTCAAGTTGGTGATAAAAAATGTGATTTTTATTATCAAACAATTTATTTCAAAATATGAATACCATTCAACACATGAATTTCTAATCAACGAATGAATATCAATTCAACACATGAATGTTTTCTATTCAATGAATAAATATAGTTTAAGCATATGAAAATAATTCAAACACACGAATATTATTCAAAATTTCGGCAGCATAACGGCAGGGTAGTTAAACCGGGACCGTCCCTAGTACGGCTCCTCGCTCTACCTTAAAACCTCGCGGTTTTTGACAATGGGGATCATGCATCTAGTTCGCACGCAGGCGGCATGTATATATTTATTTCATTTCCACAAACTAATCCTATGTGGTTTCAACTAAATATTTCTCAACCACAAATGGGTATTTTTCAACCACAATCAACCAATATCAATCACAAACAATCCCAAACAATCATTCGCTATCAATCAATTTTCACAACCATCTCAACCAATAAATATCGTCCATGGTTTGTGGACGAGGGGCGTATATATATATATATATAGATATATATTTATATATAGCAATTCACTTTCATTTCACACATATATAATATTTTTTTAAATCAGAAATCTCACCAATAGCTATCCAACTACTACGACTCTTCTTCGCCAATCTCTCTTTCTGTCGCTTTGTTGCCCGTATTCTCTACATATGTAAAAATCGAATTTTTACTATGTTATTCAATATATAAAAATTGCATTTTGACTTCGCTATTAAATATATAAAGATCATATTTTTATTATTCCTATGATGTAAAAATTATATTTTTATTGCTTTAAAAATATAAAGATCATATCTTACTTCTTCTACTTAATAAAAACTCCGTCTTTTCTATTTTAAAAATATGATCTTTTCTATTCTAAAAAATTTGATCTTTTTCTATTCAAAGTTCAATTTTTTCTATTCAAAGTTCAAATCTTTTCTTTTAAAAGTTCAAATCTTTTTCTTTAGAAAGTCCAAATCTTTTTCTTTAGAAAGTCCAAATCTTTTTCTTTAAAAAGATTAAACCTTTTTCTATTTAAAGTTTTAAAATCAAATCAGTTTTAAACTCTTTTTAAAATTCAGTTTTAACCTTTTAAAAAAAAACAGTTTTACTATAATTGAAAAATCAGTTTTTATCCTTTATAAAAAATCTGTTTTTCCTTTATAAAAAATCAGATTTAAACCTATTCTAATATCAGTTTTTAAACGCTTTTAAAAAATCAGTTTTAAATGTTTTTGAAAAAAATCAGTTTTACAGAATAAAAATAAAAATAAAATAACCTAAAATACTCACCTTGATCCGCGAAGGGGGGGGGGGGGCTGCTGCTGCTCTTGGCGGCGTCGGGGAGGCGTCGCGGTTGGAGGAGGGACAGGCGGAGGCGGGTGGCTCGACGTCGGAGGTCCTAGGTTAGGGCGTCGATGCTTGGGGGGGGGGGCTGCTCGATTTGATTCGACGGGGGGGGGGGGGTTTGGGCTCGTCACTGGTTCGACGAACGAGGGGAGCGGGTGCGGTGATGGGCGGCGGTGGCGTCGCTGCTACTCCGCCCTTCTTCTCTTTTTTTTTTTTTACTGATTAATGAAATCGGGGGGGGGGGGGGGGGCAGAAGGAAGAAAAGGGAGGGAGATTATATTATTTTATTTTTTTATTTAATTATTTATATTTTTGCAAAAAGGTTGACTTTTACATACGACCTCGAAACGAGGCCCACCGCCTGTCGCCCATAGCGTTTTACCCCCATTCCGAACACAATGGGATATGTATCGCAAGCTGATTTGATCGTTACAATCAGTTTCCGTTGAATTTACATTTAAATCACTATATTGAATTTTAAACGTACATTTCAAATTACCGGGGCCACATACTGACTAGAAAAATTCCAGAAAAATATTTTCTAGCTTCGTATTGACGATACGGTCCTAACAAAACTAGTTTCGTCGAATTCTGATACCGTTTGAAAAATGGCCAATTTCCAGTCGATTAAAATCAACAGAATCTGGTCAAACGCGTTTTCCTTTGCCACGCTCACATATTGATTCGAAAAATTATGAAATTTGAAACCTAACAATAACTTGACCCTGCGGATCCAACAAAAGTGGTTTCGTCGAAATCCGAAGTCATTTGCAAAATGTCCATTTTTAAGGGCCTGAATTCCATAGCGACTATTCAGTATTTTCAACTGGACATATCTTTTGATTCCCGCTATTAAATTTCGATTGGTCAGATTCGTTGGAAAGATATCATCAATTAGATCCTAATGTTTTTGGTTTCACTAAAATCCGGATTGTTTTGCACCCGGTACAGCCCGACAAAGTTTGAATTCAATTTTTGAAACTGCCACGCCATTTCAGGCCTTGTTTATAATTATAATTAATTATATTCGTTTTCAATTGTCGATTCAAACTTAGTTTTCATCGCCATTATTCAAAATATTTATTTTAAATATTTAAAATCCATTATTTTAGCCAATTTAAAAATTTTAAATTGGTTCAGATTTTCTGGGTCGTTACAATCTCCCTCACTTAAAACTTTTCGTCCCCGAAAAGGAATAAAGTCGAAAGTGGTTTGATAAATCTACAATCACACAGCACAACAACCAATCCAATTGTTTTTAACCTTTTTAACTTTTCAAATATATATCTTTTATATATTCAAAAATTATATTTCTAAAACCAGACTATATATATATAATCACAAATACGTTATTTAAAAACATATTACTCTCGACTCGTTCTGAGGCACTTCTGACCCCATCTCTAACGAGTTGTTCTGATTCTACTATACTCATACTAGGATATTGCTGATCCTATCTGTATAGAGTTGCCCGTCCTAGAACACTACTGGTTCTATTTCTGACGAGTTCATTCGAATGTTATATTCCAGAACTAAGCTTAACCAAAGCTCTGATACCACGTTGAGACGACCCGATTTCCCGTTCTCACGGAAACAAGGGTTATCTTTGGAATATAACACAGAAACAGATAATAGCAGAACAGATTTAAATAAATACACCAGATAAGAACAACAAAATATACTGGATAAAATTAATCATCAGAGTTACACAGTATACAGGATCTTACTTAGTACAAATACAGTTCAGCTATACATAAATGTCTACAGCGGAAATAAACAAAATATGTACAATAGGAGCTGAACAGCATAAAAAGAAATAATGATAGAATCCATCTTCAGCTCCAGCTATCCAGAAAAAGAACCAGCTAAACCTGAATACAAGGCTGCCCGTGTAGAAAAAGGGGCACCCGAGTTTGAAAGTGAAACAAACTACGAGTCAGTCATGGGACTGGTATGAGAAATCCACTCAGCACATATATAATATGGCTAATCACAGGACCACGCCACTTTCGTGGAACGGGTTTACTCCATTGGATTGCCAGTGCTTTAGAACAAATCTTTCTTTTAAACATCGCTATGCTTTTTATAAAAATGAAACCGTTATAAGACTCAGTTCCCATCACACAATGCAACGCAAACCGGAGGATAGAGTTTTACCTTATAACGGTCAAAATATGCTTGATACGAACAAAACAAAGGCATTTGATATTATTGTTAGTGTCTATATGTTTTGAAAACAATTTCAAATCATAACTATCAATCATAGACGGCATGGGTACCATATATCATGTCGCCATATATATATACAATCAAAACCGCACGATGTCGTATTTGGAAATTGGATTTCCGTCATGAACCAAGGCAAAAGATAGTCCTTACCGAATTCGTGACTCTCTAGCCCGAGCCATAGGCAAGCGCGCAGGCAAGCCTTTAGATCGTCAGGGTCGGTCCACCGATGTGGATTATTATGCCTGAACAATACGTTTCCCCGCCCTTTGGGGCGTAAACGAGCCAACGAATGACTCCATCGGACCCGGATCGTCCGATCAAACCGAGGCGCCTCGCAACAGCAACAACCACATAGGTGAAAAGTATATAAATGTCAGGGCTGGTAGGTCACTGACACCACCTTAGCTAGAAAGAAACGCATGCCCTCCCTGATGTCCTCTCCCGTTTTAGGTTCATACCGAGGTGTGAGGCTCGCGAATTCATGTTATACACAAAGCTACGCCATACAGGCGGTGCTTTGATCATCACCACAAGACTTTGCTTTTCAACAGAAGCCCTGATCACTGCATCTTAGCATGCCACACAGGCAATTCATGCCATGCGACTGATGTCCATCGATATACAACCCCTGAGCTCGTGCGTCTCAGAGAAGGGCGTTAAGCAAAAGAATAAATTCTCCGCCGCCAAACAGATGTATATTAACAGAAATCAATCAACACAGAATAAACTCCAATGTCAGACACACAGTCCATTTACAAGTCCATTCTGGGTCTGAACGAAACCGGAGGCACTAAATACCTCGCAAACCCATCGATCACCACGTACGTCTGGACGATCACCACTCATTATCCATATTTCGGGATGCCTCCCAATCAGGACCTCGGTTACCATCCAAACGAGGTGAAGATCTCCGGTCTTCGACCACCGTCTTCATCTTCGAATTTCAATCGTCGGTCAATTATTCGAAATGAGAATTAACTCGGCCTTTTCAAATAATTCACGTATATTTAGAATTTCAAATCGATTTATTTCAATTCGATTTATTTCAATGGTTAAATTATTCGACAACACCAATATTGTTCTTAAATGTAATTTTCACACCAAACACATTCAACCATCAAAAGCCACATAAATCAAGCAAATTCAGTTTATTTCCATTCCATATCGCTTATGATATTTTATAACTATTTATCGCTATTTTTATTTATTTTAAAATAGCCATTTTATTCAAAACGACACTTCGGGCCATAAGGCGGCCGTGGCGCTGTTTTTCTTCAGATTTGATTTACACATATCTGAAAATCTAACCGTTGGATCTTCACAAAATTTACATCATTAGAAAGGTCTTTTCAAAACGAATCCAACGGTTCCAGTTTCGGGAAAATCCGACGGTCGGATCTCCCGGTACAATCGTTTGAATTTTCGATTTCAAATTACGAACTGCAGCGTCGTTATTCGATTAAATATATAATTATATTTATATATATATATATAAATATAATCGCTTCTGGCGCTGTTTTTCATCAATTTTGATTTAAACATTTCAGACAATCCAACCGTTGGATTTTTACAAGGTTGGTGCCGTTGGAAAGATTATTCCAAGGCAAACCCGACGGTTGAGGTTTCGGGAAAATCCAATGGTCGGATTCCCCGTACTAGTTGTTTGAAATCATGGTTTCAAAATACGAACTGCACGGCTTCGTTTCGTTTTAATTTTATTTATATTTATATATTTATATAAATATAGTTCATTCAATGATTTCCATATCGTTTTCACTTCAAATATTTTTCTAACACCTTAAAATTTTGGAAAATTTCGCCATAACCTCCCCCTGCACCGGGAGCATCGGGAAATCGCAAATAGCGTTCCCGGTCCTTCTAATCTCAAAAAGAAAAAGAAAAAGCCAAGCGGCTAGCCAACAGGCTCATAAAATCATCACCTAAACAAAACAGTAAATTTGTACCTATTTGTCGGGCACAAAATTTTATTCCTTTTCTCTAGCCCCTTTGCTATAACCTGTTCAATAAATATGCATGTACATATATATACAGTTCTTATCATTTATCATTTTCTATTCAACTTCATATTTGATTTCTGTTTGGTTTAAAGACACCATTTATTCTAATGTTACATACATAGGTGCAAATCATTTCATTAGCTAATTAATGAATATTTCATCTCATATATGTTTATTTTGAACAAGTGGCTATTTTTAACACTTCACATTTCAACGATTAATGCATACAATAAAAATGTGATTTTTATTGTAAAACAATTCATTTCAAAACACTATTTTTCTATATAGTTCAAGTTGGTGATAAAAAATGTGATTTTTATTATCAAACAATTTATTTCAAAATATGAATACCATTCAACACATGAATTTCTAATCAACGAATGAATATCAATTCAACACATGAATGTTTTCTATTCAATGAATAAATATAGTTTAAGCATATGAAAATAATTCAAACACACGAATATTATTCAAAATTTCGGCAGCATAACGGCAGGGTAGTTAAACCGGGACCGTCCCTAGTACGGCTCCTCGCTCTACCTTAAAACCTCGCGGTTTTTGACAATGGGGATCATGCATCTAGTTCGCACGCAGGCGGCATGTATATATTTATTTCATTTCCACAAACTAATCCTATGTGGTTTCAACTAAATATTTCTCAACCACAAATGGGTATTTTTCAACCACAATCAACCAATATCAATCACAAACAATCCCAAACAATCATTCGCTATCAATCAATTTTCACAACCATTTCAACCAATAAATATCGTCCATGGTTTGTGGACGAGGGGCGTATACATATATATATATATATATATATATATATATAGATATATTTATATATAGCAATTCAGTTTCATTTCACACATATATAATATTTTTTTAAATCAGAAATCTCACCAATAGCTATCCAACTACTACGACTCTTCTTCGCCAATCTCTCTTTCTGTCGCTTTGTTGCCCGTATTCTCTACATATGTAAAAATCGAATTTTTACTATGTTATTCAATATATAAAAATTGCATTTTGACTTCGCTATTAAATATATAAAGATCATATTTTTATTATTCCTATGATGTAAAAATTATATTTTTATTGCTTTAAAAATATAAAGATCATATCTTACTTCTTCTACTTAATAAAAACTCCGTCTTTTCTATTTTAAAAATATGATCTTTTCTATTCTAAAAAATTTGATCTTTTTCTATTCAAAGTTCAATTTTTTTCTATTCAAAGTTCAAATCTTTTCTTTTAAAAGTTCAAAATTTTTTCTTTAGAAAGTCCAAATCTTTTTCTTTAGAAAGTCCAAATCTTTTTCTTTAAAAAGATTAAACCTTTTTCTATTTAAAGTTTTAAAATCAAATCAGTTTTAAACTCTTTTTAAAATTCAGTTTTAACCTTTTAAAAAGAACAGTTTTACTATAATTGAAAAATCAGTTTTTATCCTTTATAAAAAATCTGTTTTTCCTTTATAAAAAAACAGATTTAAACCTATTCTAATATCAGTTTTTAAACGCTTTTAAAAAATCAGTTTTAAATGTTTTTGAAAAAATCAGTTTTACAGAATAAAAATAAAAATAAAATAACCTAAAATACTCACCTTGATCCGCGAAGGGGGGGGGGGTGCTGCTGCTCTTGGCGGCGTCGGGGAGGCGTCGCGGTTGGAGGAGGGACAGGCGGAGGCGGGTGGCTCGACGTCGGAGGTCCTAGGTTAGGGCGTCGATGCTTCGGGAGGGGGGGGCTGCTCGATTTGATTCGACGGGGGGGGGGGGTGGGCTCGTCACTGGTTCGACGAACGAGGGGAGCGAGTGCGGTGATGGGCGGCGGTGGCGTCGCTGCTGCTCCGTCCTTCTTCTCTCTTTTTTTTTTGTTTACTGATTAATGAAATCGGGGGGGGGGGGGGGGGGCTAGAAGGAAGAAAAGGGAGGGAGATTATATTTTTTTATTTAATTATTTATATTTTTGCAAAAAGGTTGACTTTTACATACGACCTCGAAACGAGGCCCACCGCCTGTCGCCCATAGCGTTTTACCCCCATTCCGAACACAATGGGATATGTATCGCAAGCTGATTTGATCGTTACAATCAGTTTCCATTGAATTTACATTTAAATCACTATATTGAATTTTAAACGTACATTTCAAATTACCGGGGCCACATACTGACTAGAAAAATTCCAGAAAAATATTTTCTAGCTTCGTATTGACGATACGGTCCTAACAAAACTAGTTTCGTCGAATTCTGAGACCGTTTGAAAAATGGCCAATTTCCAGTCGATTAAAATCAACAGAATCTGGTCAAACGCGTTTTCCTTTGCCACGCTCACATATTGATTCGAAAAATTATGAAATTTGAAACCTAACAATAACTTGACCCTGCGGATCCAACAAAAGTGGTTTCGTCGAAATCCGAGGTCATTTGCAAAATGTCCATTTTTAAGGGCCTGAATTCCATAGCGACTATTCAGTATTTTCAACTGGACATATCTTTTGATTCTCGCTATCAAATTTCGATTGGTCAGATTCGTTGGAAAGATATCATCAATTAGATCCTAATGTTTTTGGTTTCACTAAAATCCGGATTGTTTTGCACCCGGTACAGCCCGACAAAGTTTGAATTCAATTTTTGAAACTGCCACGCCATTTCAGGCCTTGTTTATAATTATAATTAATTATATTCGTTTTCAATTGTCGATTCAAACTTAGTTTTCATCGCCATTATTCAAAATATTTATTTTAAAATTTTAAAATCCATTATTTTAGCCAATTTAAAATTTTTAAATTGGTTCAGATTTTCTGGGTCGTTACACTTTCACAACTCCGTCTTCAATTATCTTTATCATATTTGATCGTAACGTTAACGCCCTTACAGACTGGTTTTCAGATAATGAATCTGATCTCGGTCTCTCCATATTGACAATGGAAAATTGGTCAAAAATTTCGATAGTCGGTGAGTTAACTATCAAAGAAAAATACGTGTGCAAACAACAATATTATTTCCAGATGGAAATTCTATCGATCAAACATCATTTAACATTTATCTCTTTAGTTCATTACTTTGTCTCCTGTTTCCATATATTCAACATTTCTTATTTCCTAAATTTAGAAAATATACGTTATAAATCGTTGGAAAACATTTCCATCTCTTTTTCACGTATCACTATCATTCCAATATTCTTTATCATCAAACATTTCATTTTCTACGATTAGAAAATATCTCTGATTATATTTGGAAAATGTTTCCAAATTCATTTATTGGATTTAAACAGATGTTTAAATAAAACATTGCTATGCCAATTCAAACCATTATCTTCATTAACTATATTCACTTAACCGAACTTTACTATCAAACCTTAACCATTCTTTAGTTACAAACGAAGTCAATCAAGTTAGGGTATAACTACCTCTCAGACCTTAACTGAACAACATTTCTAACTTCGAAATAGACAAAGTTCACATTCTAAATCTTTAACAAACTTCCTTACGTAACTCTCGGATTCTATTTACGAATCCACTTCTTTTATCGAAATCATTTGATTATAACAATAGTGTTACAATCCCTACTTCTAAAATATCTAACTTAAGTATAACTTTTATTTATTAATTTGGATAAATAAACAAACAACTAATTTATTTATAAATAAATAAATCTTAATTAAAAATGGAAAGTGAATAGTACTTTACCGAATTAGATATAATCGAATTCGACGTATAACTCTCTTTCAAGTAATCTCTATTCGATTAACTCCTTCGAATAACTAATATTCGATTAACTCCCTTCGAATAACTTATATTCGATTAACTCTCCTCGAATAACTAATATTCGATTATCTCACTTAGAATAACTTATATTCGATTAACTCACTTCGAATAACTAATATTTGATTAACTCTCCTCGAATAACTAATATCCGATAACTCCTTTCTTCGAATAACTATATTCGATAACTCCTTTCGAATAAACTAATATTCGATAACTCCTGTCGGATAAACTAATATTCGATGACTCCTTTCGAATAAACTATATTCGATTAACTCCTTTAACTCTAATCAATTTACTCTTATTCCAATCGATTAACTCTAACTCTAATCGATTAACTCTAATTCGGTTAACTCCATTGGATTAACTCTATTCAATTAACTCTAATCAATTAACTCTATTTTGATTAACTCAAATCGATTACCTCCTTTGGATTAACTCCTTTCGAATAAACTATATTCGATTAACTCTATTGGATTAACTCCTTTGGAATAAACTATATTCAATTAACTCCTTTAATTCTATTCGAATAAATTGTATTCGATAACTCTTTCTTTCAAATAAACTATATTCGATTAACTCTATTAAGTTTGACTTCGTATTTCAAATAGTATCCCATTTCCGAATTCTATTTATACTTCTATTTATAGAATTATTCATACGAAATCTACTTTTTATTTCTAACACTTGAATCTCATTTAAAATCCCCGTTTATAACTCTATTTATTTTCTAAATAAATATTTCCTTTTTATAACTCTATTTATTTTCTAAATAATTTTTTTTCTTCAAATTCTATTTGTTAATGTTTTACCAATATTTCCCTTTCAATTCTATTTGTAAATGGTTTACAAATATTCCTCTTTCAATTCTGTTTGTAACTATTTTACAAATATTCCCCTTTTAATTCTATTTGTAACTGTTTTACAAATATTCCCCTTTTAATTCTATTTGTAATTGGTTTACAAATATTCCCCTTCCAATTCTATTTGTAAATGGTTTACAAATATACCCCTTTTAATTCTATTTGTAACTGTTTTACAAATATTCCCCTTTTAATTCTATTTGTAACTGTTTTACAAATATTCCCTTTTCAATTCTTTCTATTTATTTACCAAAGAAATATTTCTTTTTAATCTATTTATTTTCTAAATAAATATTTTCTTTTTATAAATCTTTTGATTTTATAAATATTTCTTTTTCAATATAACATTGAAAATTTCCTTTTTAACATTCCAGTATCCCTTATGGTATTTAACGTACCATATAACAATGATTGGTATCATTCCAACATACAAAATCAAAAAAATATTTCATATCACACCATATAACACAATATATGAAAACAGTAAAATAAATGTTAAGGAATCTAGTTGGATTCCTCCAACCTGTTTCCTTGCATCACAGATGTTAAACAATATAATGAACATCGATTTCATTTCAATATGAAATATTCTGCTAAACAGAATCAATATTTGATTAACGATATATATATATATATCGTTATCCATAATTTCAACCAATCACTTAGTAGTTCAACCAATAGTCAACACACAGAATCAATCATCATTTAGTAGTTCTAAAAATACGTTATAAAAATATAATTGTTTAGAGTTGGTGAGTTTTACTCACATTCGACGATCATCGTTAATAACGATAGCTATCGCTTGATTCTGACGGACAATTTATTTTGCAATAAATTGTACGAGCTCCAATTCACTCCTAGTCAGTTCCATGGTGTAGCCACCGTCCACACGATCCTGACGGATCTTGTTTTGTTGAATTCCGATAACGTATGAGGGAGATATTTAAATTACAAGTTAATACAATTTAAATTTAAACTAAACTTTAATTTATTAAAAATCGGGCCTTTACCAAATCATTCGGCCTACTAAAACAATCGGACCCGCCCCTCTACCCTCCTTCCCAAAAGCAAAATCGCGATCAGCTCCCTTTCCTCAATGGCCATTACCGCACCATTCTCCACCTCTTTCTCGATCATCTCTCCACCGAACTTCTCAAGACCACCGCCGTTGAACTCCACTTCATCTCCTCTTCAATCCTATAGCACCCATCATCTACTCGCAACATCCCTCAAAAATGCGACTACAGGAGTCCGCGACCCCCTATACACGGGCGCGACAACATTCGACAGGAGAATCCACCAAAACCTACACTCTAGTCCCAAATCCTACAACAAACCCAACTCTAACATTGATTCGATGCACTGATACTCATCTCTCTCTCGAACCCAACCCTAGCCGATGTCAAAATCGAACCAGCGAACAGAATCATGTTCGAACAACTCCAAAACTACATAGAATATAAGAGTATCACTCAGCGATCATATGTATTTTGATTTCTAGGAATTTATTTGATTTTCATATGGTTTTCAAAGAGAGAAACCTCACGTTGGAAAAGGAAACAGACGACGGTGGATATTTTGAGGAAGTGAATTAGGTTAAAAGTGTTAAAGGGGTATATATAGGGAATTTAGATATTTTAGGTTATTTTATTTTAATCGTTTTATATCTGTTTCTACACTCTAAAAATTCCTACGAACACACACGATACCTAAAAATCATGAAAATGGACATACAAGTAGAGTTCGACATTACGGACCCAAAAAAACTGGTTTTGTCAAATTCCGACTCTGTTTGCTCACACAACGTATTTTTAACCATCAAAATACTGACTGTTTTTCACATTAAAAATCCGTACGACCACACACTGACTCCAAAAATCACGAAAATTGGAATCTAATAATAATTTAATATTGCGGATCCAACAAAATTAGTTTCGTGGAAAACGGAGGTCGTATGCAAAACTGGCTATTTTTAAAGCTATAAATAACCCATTTAAATAAATATATTTAAAAATAATTAAATTAAATATAAATAAATTTATATTATCGTATATATTCACAATAGAATATTATACACTCCAGAATATTCCTATATGAATTTCTAACTCGATATTTCAAATCCTGATTAAATCGATAATCGATTTATAATGAAATTCCTTATATATATCGTTATAAAGTATAAAGGAATTCCATAGCGACTATTTTAAAATTTGATTTGGACATAAATCAAAATCTACACAATGAAATCCCAATTTTTCTCTTCCACTAGAAATATATACTTCACCAGCTCCTAACGTTTCTTATTTCACAGAAATCCGATTTAAAACGGATTATGTATATTCGTTTAATGTTCGAATCACCAAATTACAAACTACAGCGCCATTTCGAGCTCGATTATAATTATAATATAATTATACATTCAAACTTTGTTTAAATAATATATTCGTTATTTAAATTCAAATTCGAATCCGGAATATATATTTTGAATTGCCCAATTCACATCGTATTACCATTTCAGCTAATTCTGATTATTTCAGAATTATATATATTATTTAATTATTATATTAATTAAATATTCAAAGTTATTTAATTAAACCACCATTAAATCCTATAAATCACTATATAAATAATTAAATTAATTAATTATTATACTGAAAATATACGGGACATTACACCAAACCCCCAATACTCCATTAAAATTATATTTGAAAGAAGGTTATTTGAGAGAGGTAGAGGATTGGAGTAGTGAAGATATGGTTAGATATTGGAGGATATTTATAGTAGAGTTAGGTGTCCAGGTTCATTGGATTTATTGTCCAAGTTCATTGTATTTTATATTAATATTTTTGGCCTTTAGATATTTGGTTTTTAGTCTAAACCATAAAAGACACATTAGCAATACATCAGAAAGGAATTATCCAATGCAGGGTCGAAGCTGGGTCGACCCACCTTAGACATAGGTCAACCCTTGGGTCGACACAGGTGTCGACGCAATTAAGGCTTGGGCCTCCCATTTACCGTTGCTTTGTTAATTAAATTCTCTACTTTAATTTCAAGCTTTGATTGATCATAACTTATTCATTTGTCGTCCGATTTACGCAAACTAAAAGTTTATCTGAATCAGAATTTTGTAACAGACGCAACAGTGAAATATATTTTGCTCAATTCTCGATTTTTCTGATTAATATTTATTTTATCAATTTATTCCTCGATTAATTAATCCATTAATTAATTATTGTTTGTTAAGAATTCAGGTTGTTACATTCTCCGCTCCTTAAAGGATTTCATCCCTGAAATCTCCAAAGGTAGAAGAATGTTATAAATGCTAACACTCATCTACTCAACCATCATCCACTAGTATCCATTATCCTTAGAATTTCTAATGCTTTGTATGAACATATGAAAATGTGACAAGTATATGTCCCTACACTAATACGAAAATCAGACGGTCTACTGATTCAGTTGACCTGCTTAATGCAATTTATGTATGTACCATGCATCCAATATGTATGCCAAAGAATCCTAATGATACATATAAATTCTATATATGTGCAACAACCATTCACTAAAGTGCAACATCCAAGTTATGATTCAACCATTTCGATCCATAGTAAAAATAAATTGAAAATTTGCATACGTCCATATGCAAAATGTAAGTGTCCTAGTTCAGCCGATCCCTAATCTAGTGCCTAGTGTCTGTGTGTGTATGCATCCACTTTCAACCATCAAACATAACATGTCTTAAACACATGTTTAAACCATATCATATCATCTATAAGCTCAAATCCTAAGATCTACACTTCCCATTGATATACTAAAAGGAGGTCCATAATCAAAGGAAGAAGTCACTGATAGAATATCAAAAAGGAAATACTCGTCAAAAGAATACAGGTTAGAAACTTGAATCCCTTAGTGTAATACTTTTATCTCATTTATCTTAGTTACTTCTTGGAGAAACTCTCAAGTGAATGCAATACAAAAGCTTATCGTAGTCTTACAGTAAAGTCACACTTTTCCTCCTTACACATCTTGTTCCTTGGTTCATTCCACTTATTTTGTCCAACCTCGTAAGGGCTTACTTACCACCCCACTTTATATATACACACACACACACATAATTTTCCAAAACTTTATTTGAAAAATGAGGCAATATTTCAGTTGTAAAATTTTCCTTTTTGTATATATATATATATATATATATAGTTACTTTTATGAAATTCCCAAAATACAAATTTCACATTAAAATATGTTAGTCTTTCAAAATTCTCATTTCTTAAAACTTCATACATATGTTGTTTCGAATCAAAGTGGTTCCATAAATTTCCACAAAACACCTCCTTATTACACTCTTATCTAGGAACATAATTATTTGTTCCATATTTGCCTATCCACTTACCTGAATTTTGTTGTCATATAAAGGTTTACCTCTTTTTTCCAATTGATAAAATCCTGATAAGCATCAGTACTCAAAAATGTGTCTTAACAAATGATGAATTTATATCCAGGATTAATTTCTTAAGTTTACAAAATATTCCCATTAATGTTACATGAACCCTTAAACTTCTAAAAAGCCAGAAAGGTACGACAGCTTTTCAAAAATTCTTCTACTTGATTTTTTTTGAAAACCTTCTTCATTACAACTAAAGTCCAATTACTTCTTTAAAATACTTGCAGAAGGCTCTAACATAAGAGTCACACCATTCTTTTCAAAAGATTGGGTTTAGGGAGTAAAATATTCCAATCCAACTATGAAACTCAATTCTCACTCACAACCCCAAAACCATGTACTTTACCCAAACTACAAGTTTAGAGTCATCATATAGATCCAAAAATTAATCTCTCTCCCCTAGAGAGAATCCTTCATTCACTTATTATATTAGGAATATATAGCATAAAGAGAATTGAATCGGTACTGCCTACACTACAAGAAAAAGTGCAAATAGCAGCGGCGCTATCCGCAGGCAATCCGAAGTTATATAGAGTTTAGCGACAGATTTTTGAAGGAATATCCCCCAGAAATATGTATAGAACCAAGCCCGTAGTGCTCCATTAAAATTATATTAGAGAAGAAGGTTATTAGAGAGAGGTAGAGAAATGGAGTAGTGAAGATTTGGTTAGATGTTGGAGTCTATCTATAGTAGAGTTAGGTGTCTAGGTTCATTGGATTTGTTGTCCAAGTTCATTGTATTTTATATTTATATTTATATTTTAGGCCCATAGATATTAGGTTTTTAATCTAAACCATAGAGGACACATCAATAATACATCAGAAAGGAATTATCCATAGTAGGCTCGAAGCTAGGTCGACCCACCTTAGACGTGGGTCGACACAGGTGTTGACCCAATTAAGTGTTGGGTCGCCCATTTACCGTTGCTTTATTAATTAAATTCTCTAAGTTTCAAACTTTTATTAATCATAACTTGTTCATTTCTCGTTCTAATTGCACAAAATAAAAGTCTATCTAAATCAGAATTTCAAAACGGATGTAACGGTGAATTCTATTTTGCTTTATTCTCATTTTTTTTCTGATTAATATTTATTTTATTAGTTTATTCCTCAATTAATTAATCTATTAATTCTTTTTTGTTTGTTGAAAATTCGGGTTATTACACTTATATTTGTTGTTCCTTACAGGCAATAATCCGGCTAAACTCGTCGGCCAGATATACTACGAGCGTTTGGCTACTCTATCAAGCGTCTTTAAGAAAGACCAAAGTGTTAATAAATGCCTTGGAGATGCACTTCTACATCGTTATCACCTTCCTGATGCTAATTGGACTTTGGGAACTGGCGGAGGTCAAACCCTACAAATCACCAGTCGGGGGGTAGGCAACTCTACCTTCAGTTGGAGGGTCTGTGGTCATTGTGATCCTATTTCCATGCAATATCAAGAAGGTCGCTAAAAGAAGTAGGGGAATTGTCAAGGAGGCATATCTGTTAAGGACTGGGATGCTGTTGATGATGGTTTTGATGACAACAACCTTGTTTCTACTTTGTCTCAATTATCATTGTTATAAAATATATACTAACACAATTTTCTAGAATATATATATATATATATATATACGGGAAAACTATGCAGGTCTCTATTATTGAAGACTGTATAGTTCACAGAATCAAAATTTCAAATAGAAGAGTTCACGTTTCAAGACTCATGGGAACTTGTTCCTAGACCAGAGGATAAACTATAATAGGAACTAAATAGGTATATAAAAATAAAATGAATGAACTTGGTGAGATCATTAGAAATAAAGCACGATTATTTGCTCAAGGATGCTGTAAGGAAGAAGGAATATATTACAACGAAACCTTTGCCCTTACAGCAAGATTATAAGCTATTAGAATTCAACTTGCTTGAGCTAATCATAATAATTTCAAATTATTCCAAATGGATGTAAAAAGTGTTTTTCTAAATGGATATGTTAAAGAAGATGTTTAGGTTGAACAACCCTCGTTATTCGAGGACGAAAAATTTCTTAATCACGTCTATAAATTAAAGAAAGCCTAATACAGTTTAAAACAAGCTCCTAAAGCCTGGTATGATCATTTAAGAACTTATTTATTACAATCTAACTTCGAAATTGGTAAAGTAGATAATACATATTTATTAAACAAAATGGAAATGATATTCAATCAATACAAGTCTATGTAGATGATATAATTTTTGGATTTACTAACAATGAAATGAATCAAGAATTCTCTGAAATTATGACTAAAGAATTTGAAATGAGTCATATGGAAGAACTCACTTTCTTCTTAAGATTATAGATTAGACAATTAAATAATGGAATTTTTGTTAATTAAGAAAAATATGCTAGGTATTTAATTAATAAATTTGATATGGTTAGTACTAAGGGGAAACCCACTCCTGTGGCAATTAATAAAGCCTTAAGCAAAGATGATTCTTCAAAAGATGCTGATCAAAAACTTTCATTACACCAGAAAGGACCTTTAGTAGCATTTAAAAAACGCTACCAAAGCTTTTAGTAGCGTAATAAAGAACGTACTACAGATCCCGCAACTAAAAATCTGTTTTTTTGTTGCATTTTGATAAACGCTACGAATTGTTTCATATAACCGCATTTTTCCAAACGCAATCAAAGGCTTTCTACAGCATTTAAAAAATCCTACGAAAACTAACATTTTAGTTGCGTTTGTACTTATACCTTTTTCTTTGATTTTCTATAGCGTTTATCTTATGGCAATAAAAACTTTTCGTTATTTTATACCACTATAAATTCAAGTGTTATTTTACATCTGTTTCAGTAGTGTATCTAAAACATTACTGAAAGGATCCGACACTCCTAGCTCAGTTAGTTAGAGGTGGGCGAATTGTAATGAGACATAGGTCTCAGGTTTGAGGGTCACCTCTGCCAATTTCTAGGGGTGACTACCTAGGTAGTGTAAAGGTGTTGAAAAATCGGGGTATATCACTACTCGTGGGGTTTACTAAGATCGACAAGCAATGGCTTGAGTGAAATCTTAGGTTCCACACGTAAATCAATAAACACTACTGAAAGGCATTGATTTTTTATAGCATTTGTTAAATGCTTCTATATACTATTGATGACTTATATTGTTTCCGGCGACTAGCTTTGTAACAGTCGTTTCAAAATCAGCAACAATCATATAATTATCATATTCAAATCAATAATCAATCATTCATATAATCATCGTATTCAAATAATTAAGAACAAGTTAATCACACTAAGTATAATATCCGTAACCCTTTAAATAATAGTTACACTACAAGAAACTTAATTTTTTTGTAGCTCCCAAAAAACGCTACCAATCATTTTTAGTGGCGTTTCGATAATCGTTACGAGAAAACATACCACTAAAAATCATTGAGTATTAGTTGCACTTTTTTTAAACGCCACTAAATATTTATTTTTAATAGCGTTTTTTAAACGATACAATTGTTATTTTTTGCAGCATCTATGAAACGCCACCGAAATGGTTTCCTCACTACGATTCTATTTTAATGGCATTCACTTATCTTTTTTGTAGCATTTAGTGAACGCCATCGCAAGGGTTCCTGACACAACCCAAGATCCCCATCCGGCCTAGACCAAACAAGAAGGTGGATTGCGTTGAGAACACGACGCATCAGAACACAGAACAACAAAACATTTCATTGCTATTATAGCAATTTACAGCAGAGTTCAAGATATCAGAGTTCAATAATTAATATATAGTGGAAAATAAGTATCAGAGGTTTGAATTACATTTGAATACATAAGCATAATGTACAACGGAAATCCATCAACTACCACAAAGGAAATACCCAATTGAGTCAGTCATGGGACTTTAAATATAAATGTATCAATCATAAACAGCATAGTACCCCATCCTACTATGTAGCCATATAAGTTCACAACTAAAACTGAAAAGTCACGTATTGGAAATTGGATTTTCTTCATGAGTCAAGGCAAGGGATGGCTCCTTCCGATTCGAGTCACCTCTAGCAAGATGACCCTGGATCCCCCGCAGTGAACCCTTGGATCTTGCAGGGCCGGTCCACACGTACTTTAGTGGATTAATTATTCCTGAACAATACGTTTCTCAGTCCTATCGGACCTCCAAACATGTCAGTACGCCGACCATATAAGCATATAGCCCTATATCCAAGGCGCCTCGCAATCCATCATCCACATAAGTAAAAATGTCTGGGCTCCACACCATGACATCACTCTTAGCTTGAAAGAAACGCATGCACTCCCTGCTGTCCTTAATCCCGTTTCTGACTCATACCGGGGTGTTAGACTCACGAATTAACGCTATACACAAAGCTATGCTAATTAAAGTCGTGTTTTGATCATCAACCATAAGACTCTGCTTTTCAACAAAAACCTCGTTCATTTGCATCTCAGCATGCCAAATTGAGAATCCACGCCATACGACTGATGTCTATCAATATATAACCTCTAAGCTCGTACGTCTCAGAGAAAGGTGTATAGCAAGGGAATAAATTCTCCACCACCAAACAAATTTATATTTAATAGAAATCAATCAACACAGAATGAAATCCAATGTTAGATACACATCCATTTACAAGTCTGCTCTGCGTCTGAATGAAACCGGAGGCACCTTATTCCTCATCCCATATGTCCAATACAAGAGAGGTCCTCACATATCCTGTCGATCTCCAAGTACGTCTGGACGATCACCACTTATTACCTTGTCTTGGCTGTACAACCCAATCAAGACATCAGTAATCACCACTTTTAGTCATCGTATCAGTTATTCAGAATGGGTTAAACCCGGTCTTTCCGAATAATTCACGTTTTTTATAATCAATAATCAAGTGCTATAAAAACACATCATATGCCTCATTCCAATTCAGAATATTCTTTTATTCAAATATTCACATCTTAAGGGAAAGGTTCCCATTAATTTTATCAAAGATAAATTCTTTTAAATTTTCTCTTTAATCTTCCTTTTGATATCATTTTCAAAAGATTTAATTAACTAGTTGGGATTATCGAGCCTTACCGAAGTAACCATTTATTTTATTTTCCAATCCCAACCTATTTATCCCATGGAGTAAAACCGGTAGTACTCCATATATAACACCCACTGTGTTATCAGTAAAAATTAATTACCATTTCACGTTCAAATCTAATTAAAGATTTAACTATCGCCTGGAGTAAAACTGGTGATACTCCATTGTCGATCATTTCATGTATTTGATAAATTTAATTATCTCATTCTCATTCCAATCTATAAAGATTCATTAAAACTCCAATCTTGGTTCTAATCTCAAAAATCATTACATTATGATTATTCAATTTTAGGAAAATTAATCCTTTCTTTTGACTGGGTTAAAGAACCAATGTCATTTAAAACACAGTTCACAATAAACCCAAATTATCTTCCATCAAAATGGAATCTTCATGGAAATCATAACGGTATATAATCGATATAAATTTCCGTATCAAATCAATATTATAAATGGAATAACAGCAAAGCCTTTTTAATTCCATAAATAGTAATGGTCTTCCTTTACAGAAGCTCATCTTGATTATTACTAAATTGAATTCCATTCAATTCCAATTTAATATATTAAAAGGGAAAGCTTTACTTTGGAAAACTTCCGTTAAATCTTATTAGAAAGATTTATAATTTCCAAATCATATCTTCACTACTAATTGGATTAAAGAACAAATGTTATTTAAAACATTGTCCACGATAAACCGAAAATCCAATTTGATATCAAATACAAGGCACAAAATAGAAATTATATCGGCTTATATTCAATATGATATTCTGAAACTAACGGATATCGTATTGGGAATAACAATATCTATATCTTCCAAATTCCTCAACAATATCTGTATAACCACGGAATCCAATATCGAAATATTCCGAAGATTCTTTCCATTCCAATCCATTCCAGTTTATTCGTTGGAAAATTGGTCCAGAATTCCAGGTTGTTACAATATCCCCCAGTTAAAATCTTTTCGTCCTCGAAAAGGAACGGAGCTGAAAGTTGTTTAACTAACCAACTCAACTTTCATTCTGGCTTTCATTCTTCAAATTTTCAGTTTCTAAGAACTTTCCAATTTCTCAAAAATTTGGCTAACACCCTAAATTTTCGAAGAATTTCGTCATAACCTCCTTTGTACGGGGAGGGTTTGAAAAATTTATTGGACCGTATTAGGCACCCAATAAATCAAATAAAAGCATACACAATTTTTTTGACCTATCTATGCCCAAGGGAGATGTGTAAAAATGTCGAAATCTCATACCTTGCCCAAGTGTTGGAAATAAAATAATCCATGGCCTTAATTAACAACAAGAGAGACGTGAATTATTGTCATCTCCAGACCTGTGTAGGGTTTGTATTAAAACTTACCCCGAGCACCATTACATGTATTTTATTAAGTCCATAATCAGTCTTCTATTCAACTTGTAATTTAGTTATCGCCATACAAGCATCTCACCTGTATGGCAATCCAAACCTCGTCATATAAGCACCAAATGCTTATACGGAATATGATATGATATGTTGTCTTCATGTAGTATGCCATGCGGTGTAGTTCATAATTTAATTGTTGCTATCCTATGGCATGGGTTTATAATCTCACATAGAACAACCATCACAACGTATCCATAAACACTCACAGTAGTTGATATAATAATAAAATTGCGCATCCAACTCATTAAGATGCACCTGTTTGTCTGGCACGCAATATTTTTCTCTACTCAACTGTAAATCCATAACTTGTTCAGCAAGTGTGTGTGCGTGATATATGTCTATGTATGCAATTCCAATTAATTTTCAATTTAGTTTGACCTTATATTTGATTTGGCTTTATTTATCATTCATTCTCATATTGGTTTCATCATTCCCATATTTTTAATTAGTTTAACTAATTATCATAACGTAACCAACAATTAATTAGTTGATTAGCTTTCCAAACATATATCTTTTATATATACTCAAAATCATATTTCAAGGCTAAATCACAAACAATAAATTCTAACTAAGTTTTGGTTCTCACACTAGTCAATTGGAAATATATAGATATCCCACTATCGAAACTCGAACATAGATACTAATGATGTCTAAACTATCATCAGAATCATCTCCGGGCGACTAGAATGTGATTATACATCTATCCAATATATTTAAGACTTCGAATACACGTGGATCAGATGTATATTAAAAATCTTCTTATACTCGATAGTCCAAAATCAATTTAAAATAAAATACTCAAATACGTATAATAAGATATAATTTCAAAACCAAATTCATTTTTAATAAATAATACTCTTCGTACTCATTCTAGGGTATTACTAACCCTATCTCTAACGAGTCATTCTTATAGGATATTACTAATCCTATCTCTGATGAATTCTTTCGTTTGGTTCTAATGTGTCTTGTTCTTGAGCTCTATAAACCAAAGCTTTGTACCAAACTGATACAACCCAAAATCCCCATCCTGCCTAGACCGAACGAGAATGTGGATTACATTGAGAACACGACACATTAGAACACGGAACAATAGAACATCTCATTGCTATTACAACAATTTACAGCAGAGTACAAGATATCAGGGTTCAGTAATTAATATACAGTGGAAAATAAATATTAGAGATTTGAATTACATTTAAATACATAAGCATGATGTACAGCGGAAATACATCAACTACCACAACTGAAAGAGATACACAGATACAAAGCTTTTTCCGAATATATCTCCAGCTGTAACCCAGGATCCTAGGAAAAGAATTATCTGTGAAAACCAAAACTACATGCTTCCCGTGTGAAAATATGGGCACCCAGAGTTTAGGTAGAAACAATAAAACCCGAGTCAGTCATGGGACAAGTGTGAAAACTGCAACAATTATTAGCTTTTATTTAAAAGTTAGGTAAGTCACGGGACCACGCCGTATAACACGTAATGGGTTTATCCCCCATAAATACCAGTGCATAAAACAAACAACGCAATGGTAAGCAGAAAAATGAAGCTATTATAAGACTCAGGTCCCATCACACAATGAACGCGGTCGAGGATAGAGTTTTACCTTTAATAGCCAAATATGCTTGATACACGAAATTTCATCTTTTATTTATTACTATAAGATAGCATGGGAGACTTTATGTAAACCAAAATTAGAAGGTGGAGTTGGTTTGCGTAATTTCAAAGATATAAAAACAGCAGCTGCGTTAAAACTTCTTTGGCATTTAATAAATGGAAGGAGTCTATGGAAAGAGTGGATGATGAATAGATATTGTTCAGGAAAGCTTTTTTGGGTAATGGACATTGATAACAACAGCTCGGGAACTTGGAAATCTATTCTCAGACAAAAAGGGTTGCAATGCATAAACCGTTGTATTGTCAATGGTTGTGACACGAAGTTGTGGTTTGATCCGTGGCTTAATAGCGAAATAATGGTAAAAATGTTGGGATCGGACCATCTTAGTATTTTTGGAGGAGAAGATTCAACGGTGAGTAACATCATACAAAATGGGGAATTCAACCCTAGTTTTTTACCGGCGACAAGGCAAATTTCTTCTCGTATTAAAGAAATTAATATTCAAACAAGAGGGGACTCGGACTACTGGAGTTGGAATAACATTATGGACGGTTTCTCTTTTTTCTCGGCATGGGATAACTCTAGAATTCATGACAGTGAACTTGTATGGTGTAAGATAGTGTGGCATAATATTAATAGTCCTAAGATGTCTTTGTGCGCCTACAAAGTTATTCAAAACCGACTGAGTACGAAAGACAGGATGACGGCTTGGGGTTATAACATAGACCCAGTTTGTGTGTTGTGCAATGAAGTAAATGAGACAACAAATCATTTGTTTTTCAATTGCCCCTATACTGCTTACCTTTGGGTACGGTGCAGAGTCAAACTTGGACTTCCTCCGTCCAACAATTTGCCACTGAGTCTAGAAGAGGAAATGGAGATGATTAAATCAATGTTCAGCACAACTTCCTTTAGCCAAGATGTGGCCTTCTGCTGTCTGGTGAGTACTATCTACCATTCATGGAAGGAAAGAAACCTCAGATTACATAGCAATCAGAGTTGGGATAAGTTTAGACGATGGAATTACATGGAGATGGAAATT